>CAWTZC010000288.1:4342500-5790000 GCA_963919715.1 Microtus obscurus | reverse complement strand
CGGTGGTGGTGCACGCCTTTAATCCTAGCACTTGGGAGGCAGAGGCAGGCGGATCTCTGTGAGTTCGAGGCCAGCCTGGTCTACAAGAACTAGTTCTAGGACAGGCTTCAAAACTACAGAGAAACTCTGTCTTGAAAAAACAAAATAATAATAATAATAATTATCATTAACATTATAATTAATAATAATATAACTAATAATTAATAATAAATTAGTAAAAATGTTGCAGCAACTAGAGCCAGTGTTCTGAGCCATCTTCTATAACTTCTAAATTGCTGACATATGGTAAATGGACTAAAATGAACCTCTACTGTGTGCTCACTTATTTAAACAATGCCCCTGGGCATATCCTTTGTACTGGGCACAATGCTAAGCAGAGACTGGCACAAGACAGCGTCCGAATCCTTGGAGAAACTTAAACTAAGCTACCATTTGCATAAAACAGATGGAGCAGTACTTGGGACAGGTGCTATGGAAATTCAGAACAAGAATCCAGTTCTCCTTAGTGGTGGGAGGAGGAGCAAAAAAGAATGGGTGGACCTTGAACCGAGCATTTGGATGTCTTAGTTACCTAAGTGAGAGGCAACAAGATTACAGACACCCATGGAGCAGCAAACGTGGAGACTGGTGCAGTGTGGTGTGGTCAGACTGCGGAGTGTTTGCGTGCTTTGAAGCGCAGGTTGGAAGTGGTTGTGGATGGCCTTGCGCTTCTCTATTGTGCAGTGGCAGGTTAGTGATGATGCTTTGTCTAGCGGCCTTCATATAATCCAATTACACAGACATCGATGTGAATTCCCAAAGTTTCTAAATAAGAAGAAACCCATGAGAGTGAGCACACTGAGTGTACTCCACACCAGAGAACTCTGGGAATATCTGTTTTTAACAAGTGTCTCAGGCAATCACTACAAAACTGGTTTTGCTACAGTTCATGACCACAGATGTGTTAGGGTACCTGTAGATTAATAGAATCAGAATATCTGGAGACAAGACAAAGAATACACACTTTTAAGGTGGTTGCAATGCAAGCAATGTGGAGAACCACCTTTTCTGGAGAGACGTTGTGGGGCAAAGGCTACCGAGAAGGTGTTTAGAGGATTCTTGGGTTGAAACAATCAAATCCAACTAACTTTAAGAGAGTTGTCTTCATTTTTCAAAATGCAGTATAATAAACATAGGACACAGTACTGTCATATTAGTTTTCCTGAAAGAGGGGGCTGGAAGACCACTGGCAACTAGCTGGCCCCTTCTTTCTGCTTCTTGGTGACTGCATCATTTTCTCATTTTGTCTTCTCTTCTTAACCAACTCTCCTTTGTTGCATATGTAATCCAGTATGTTAGCCCACTGCATCCAAATTGTATCTGATTAGGGACCCTGTGCTCACCAAACAGGAAGTCGTAATTAATGTGGTCTCTTTAGTCAGATGAAGAAAGACGAGATTGGCTGGTTTGATTGCCTAAAGTGGCCACAGTTGCATTGACAGTGATCTTATGGTCACATTCACGTTTCACAGACTCTGGACAAAGGTCTTCAGAAGGGCTCACGGCAGTGCAGAGACATGGAAGTCATCACAAACACAACTGTAAAAGCAAGAAATGCTTGAATAGAGTCCGCCAGTGGTAGAAGAGAGACCGAACGTTCCAGAGACGGTTAAGACGCAAGCCTCACAGTTCCTGAATCTAACATCTCAAAAGAAGCCTATCTGAGGGTTGTGTCTCGTGGACTGCGAATGTCACACTCTAAAGCAGGCATCCCGGGGGGGGGGGGATCCATTCACTTAGTTCCGGGAAGATAGAGACCCGATTTCATATTCTTTACTTGGAAAATAAAGGACAAAGAAAGCTAAACAATATTAAGGAAAAGTACGCTTAGGAAGATGGGTACACATTACATAGTCAAGGTCCTTTGGAAGTCAAGTGAGAGACTTTTGCTTTTTACACTTGAATAAGCTTTCTGTGATGGCTGAAAGACTATTCAAACTAAAATACAGTGACTGTGTTCATTTTGCAGCATAGATATACTACTATGTGATGTAGTAGACACTACTCTGTGCAATCTCACCCTCCTGTAAGACGCGGGGAACACTACTAAACTTGCCAGCTGTTGCTTATACCTGGGTCTGCTCCGGGTGTGCCCCTCTCTGTCTCGTAGCGGGCACCCCTTCTTTTCTCCATCTGTATTTATTCGTCAAGAGCTTCCTCTAACACTGCATAGGAATCTACTCCTCTCCTCTCCTGTAGTTTACACTTGCTGTGTGCTGCAGACAACTATGATCTAAACAGTTGGAGTGAAGACACCTGATTTTTTAGAGATGTATTTTTATTTTATGCTTATGAGTACTTTGCCATATGCATATAGTGCTGTCAGAGGTCAGAAGAGTTCTGAATCCCCCAGACCGAAGTTCCAGATGGTTGCCAGCCAGCATATGCGATGGGAACCAAACGTGGTTCCTCAGCTACAGTGTGAACAGCTCTTCACTGCTGAGCCGTTGCTCCAACCCCGAGATTTAACTGTTTTGATTCCCACAGTAACTCTCAGACCTGTTATCACCACTCAACCACGGAGGGAAGTGACTTCTGGAGAAGCCGAATAATTCAGCAAAGATACAGGAACTAATAGATAGCACCTTCTTGTTCATGACTCAACCACAGACGGCAACATGATTAGCTTTGTATCTTAATCGTCCGGAAACTAAAAGGCAGTGGTAGATCCTATCAGTGCACTGGGGCAGGGACTGTTTGCCTTCTCCGCTATTACCCAACTGCTAAAGGCTCATTATTAACAGTTAGACTGGCTTTGACTGAGGCCTGTTATCTTTGAGCTTTGTGACCAAAAACAAGTCCTCTAAGCTCTGGGCCTCAATTCCCAGACCTGCCTTAGAGTTTCATCACAAGGCAGAAATGACAACTCATGTTTGGAATTTAACACAATGCCTGTAGCTGTTAGCACGTGCTAAAATACACTTATTGCTCATCATTATGACGGTAGTAACAAGCGAGAAGTGAAATTTCTGCTTTTCCCAAAAGATAGTTTGAAATTGGTGGAATGGCACCATTGACACTGTACAGAATTAAATGTAGTTTTTAATCATATTAAAAATTAGTAGAGTGTCGTAGTTAGTACCAGTTGTCGACTTGATACGCTCAGGAAGTGGGTGCCTCCCTTCAGGAATGGCCTCCAGAAGGTTGGCCTGTGGCCATGTCTGGGAGGCATTCTCTTAATTGCTAGTTGATGGGGAAGAGCCCAGGCCACTGTGGGAAGTCCCCTTCCTGAGCAGGCAAGCCTGGGTTGTGCAGGAAAGCTAGCTGAGCAAGCGGGGGAAGGAAGCCAGCAAGCAGTGTTCCTCCACGCGGCTGCTTCAGTTCCTGCATACCAGTTCCCGTCTTGAATTGCTTCTTCAACTTCCCTTAACAGACTGCAGCTTTTAAGTTGAAGCAAATCTTTTTCTCCCAAGTTGCTTTCGTCAGAGTTTTGTCTTAACCTCAAGAAACCAACCAGAACGTAGAGCTACGTTACTAGTCATCAGTAAGCGCCATCAAGCGCCCTCTAGCTGGTCATCAACAATGTGTATTGATTTATTATTAGGCCATCGTCTATGCTTTTGAAAGGCAAAAGGTAGAAATTACATGTTTTCCAAAAAGCCAACACTTGTATTTCAGCCATAAGATAACTGTTAATTCTTTTCTGAAAACATCATTACACTTATAATACATGGCCTTTTCTGAGTTAAATAGTTCAAATATTTCTGTAAAACATCTCTATATAATCTAAGATATATATACTAGCAAATATTACTCCCTTTCCATATGTAGCAAAGTTGTTGGTTAAGTGTAGTTTCAGTGCGGATTGATATTCTGCTGATGTGAAGTCAAAACCAAATACATTATAGATCTTTTTGACAACAAGAAAATAAATTTAGTGTGAGGAGAATAAGGTTGATTATATTTTACACATATAGTCAACGTCACAAAGCCTGCTGTCTTTTTTTTTCCATTATTTGACTTAATCTGAATGGGTAAGTCTACTATTGACGGTTTGCGTGTCCACTACATGGTCCATGTTACAATGTAGGAGGTGGTAAGGTGTAAGTAGTGTTGTCAGAGACTGGACGTGTGAGCACTTCCTTTTTCTGTCTCATAGGCTACATGGCAATTTTCATCAGAAACAACGCTCTTCTTTCTGACTGTTTATGTCAAATTAATGCATTTTCAGTCACTGTCAAAATTATGCAGCCCTGCTTGAAGACAGCTATATATATGTGCATGTATCCATAATTGTCGCAGGGAGTGGCTTGATTATCCCATTCGAAGGCAAGAAAAGCAAAAAGCAGAGAGAATTCAGGCTTCGGAATTCACTTTTGTTCTGAAGTCAAAGCAGGTGCCTTAAGAAAAGCCTTTAAGTTTGTTTCAGTGGCGAAGACACAGAGTTGTGGTAACCCTGGCTTCACCATTTCTGCTTGGGCTAGCACTAAACGGAGTACTTATCTTAATAACAGTGATGCTATCAGTTGAACAGAGTTATGAGGCATGAACTGTAACAAGACATATTTATTACCACTTTTATCACCACACAACCCACAACCATCATGACCACCAGCACCCGAGCCATTACCACCATTATAACCATCATCATCATCATCATCATCATCACCATATCCCACAGCTTCCATTGTTATCCTCATGACTGCTGCCCTCACCATTACAAACCATGGCCGCTACCATGGTCACCAATACCATCACCATTTACTTCACCACTTTTACCTCCATCAACATTACTATGTCCCTTCTATCACCGGAGAGCAAGTCGTGTACCAGATGATGCAATAAATGCTAGCTTCCATGCCCAGTGCTATAATACTTTATTTTATTGGCTTTCAGCTCATGAATCTGCATATTCTGACCCCATTACCTTGATGCACAATGTACCTTCATGTTCTAACGGGCTCTAGTTAAAGTAAAACCCTAAACATACACACCATGCAGAACATAGAGTCAGAATGTGTCATGCTCAGTCTTCGCTAGTCTCTTCTCTCTACCATGAGTCTCAGGAATAGACCTTGAGCATAGAAGTTCCACATGGGATAATTTCCTTCTGCTGAAGTAGCTCACCAAGTAGCACGTGCTATCAATGAACAATGGCTGTGATGTAACTCAGTTGTAGCCTACTTGACTAGCGTGCACAGGACCTAGGTTTACTCCCCACGGCTAGATGACACACAAACCAAAACAAAAGCCCACAATAGATAAGATTGTGCATTTGGAGCACCTGACTAAGATAATTTCCAAGTCTTCAGAAGGCAAATTCGTTATTATTACTATTTAACTCAGGATGTGTTTAGCATGACTGTCAAAGCAAGGCACAAGATGGACTTTCTGTCTGGAATGGGTACAAAAGCTTTGCACCGTTGACATCCGTCTGGCTCCTATCATCACATCTCCTGGCTGCAAGTAGTAACGATTTCTTCTCTCTGTTTTTTTTTATTCTGCTAACTCTTCTCCCTTCATTTCTCAATCCATGTAGACTTGATTTCACTTAACTGCTCTGGTGCCTTGTGGAAAGTTAACTACTTGACTAAATTCACATTCTCCAGAAAAGCACATCTATTTGGAATGATGGAACTTTAATGTTGAAAGACATTAATGCAAATGGTGGGTAGACTAAGAAGATGAGAAACCACTCCTTAATAGGCGAATAACTACTTAGGAAGAGCAAGAAGCTATGACCTGTTTCCGGAGACCTACTGAATGCCGGGTTCTGTGCTATCAACTTCATTATTGCATTTTTTTTTCACAATGCACCTGAGGTATCAAACTATTACATTCTCTGTTTCAGAGATAAGGATGTTAGTGTTCAGGAGCATTAAGCTGTCTTGTCTAGATTCATACGCTCAGTCTGTCAAGTATCTGCCTTTTCCTTGCTTTTTGTCCCGAGGCTACACAAACGAACTTTATAAGAACTACGCTCAACTAATTCAGTCCATTTAAATAGACATATTTTAGGACATTACTTTTAATTGAGGACCTTCCACATAGAATCCCATCAGTCAGGCATCAGGGATGGGGCGTCCCATTGAATCAGCCTGTGTTGCTGTCAGACAGAGCTGTGCGCTGTACCTGTATTGTCTCCTTTAGTCTTTGCAGTGGCACACAATCCCCATCTTAGGAAGAAGAAAACTCTGCAAGGAGATCCTCACTGATAATTGCCAGGGTCCAAAGGCAAAAAGGACAGAACAGGGTTGCTAACGCCTCTGAATACAAGGCCCCAGGTACTTCCGACTGTGCCATGCCGCCACCCTCTGGGACAGGAGCTGGGGATGAAGCTATTAAGAAACCAAAGCTTAATTAAATGATTTGCAATTATATTCCACATAATGTGAGCAGTGCTGGAAGAGTCATGGAAGCTTGAGGGGGAAAGATGCCTGTTTTGGCAGAGATGTACTTAATATTTAACAACGGGATTTATGAAAGCAAGCAACAACCTGACTTGTGGCATTCGCTGATTTTTGGAGAGTAATTATGTCTACCTGGTAGATTTCAGGCTATCAGTTTCACCTCAAAAGCCCCTGAATTGGAGTTGGAGAGAGATAAATATGACCACTCCTTCACTCTGAATTTATATGATTCTTTTTCAAACCGTTAAAAGCAACACGTTAGTAAAAGTAACGCGCCTCAACTAGCCCCTCCCTTCTTCCTTTCCCCGTTATTCAGATCGCTACTCTTCTCTCTGTTTTTCAAACTCATTTTCTCCATGACAGAAAGAAAGTGAAGCCCCTTGTAGTAAGAGGAGCGGCCAGCTGTGTTCCCCCGCACCCGGCCGCCCGCCCGCATGGTTCAGCTTAAGCCCCGAAATAAAAACACACAAACCATATTCATCTAAACACTGCCGGCCCATCAGTTCCAGCCTCTTATTGGCTAGCTCTTGCACCTGGACTAGCCCATTTCTGATAATCTGTGTAGCACCCCATGGTGTGCTTACCGGGGAGATTCTAGCCTGCATCTCTCTGGAGTGGGAACATCATGGCGACTCCTGACTCAGCTTCCTTCTCCCAGAATCCTCTTCTGTCTACTCCGCCTACCTAATTTTCTGTCCTATGAGGGCCCAGGCAGTTTCTTTATTTAGCCAATGAAAGCAACAGATAAGATACAAGACCCACCTCCATCATTTCCCCTTTTTCTGTTTAAACAAAAAAGAAAGGCTTTAACTTCAACATAGTAAAATTACATATAACAAAACAGTCATCAAGTAAGAATTACAGTTACAATATTTATATCTATTTTATCTTTTATCATAACTAAGGAAAACTATAACTATCTATCCATTCTTCAACTCCATCAAAGACTCCAGAAGGATATAATACTACCTAAGTAAACAAGAAATCAAACGCTCTAGAAATGACAGAGACATCTCGCTGCCTGGACAGTCACCCAAAGTTCCTCTGTACAGTTGGGGCATCCATCTTTGGCCTCCAGGCCCATAGTATCCAGCAGACATTTCCATGAAGCAGGAAATTCCAAAGATAGTTCAGTCACTTTCTGCTGTGTCCTGCGTCCTGCAGAATGTCTTGTAGACTCTTTTATGAATCAGGAACCCTGAAAGATCATCCCACCTTTAGGCAAGTTCGGCAGTCCTCTCTCTGCGGGTTCTTTGTGTCCAGTTTATGCAATAGTCTAGGCAAGAACAGTCTCTTGCCCAATGGCTGGCTATCAAACTCCATAAGGATCCTCTTTGATGCCCATCTTCCTCTCGAAGTAGATTGGTGCTGCCAGGAGCAGACGTGTCTCATTGTCATGAAAAGCCCTAAATTATTAAAACATTAAATGCCATATTCTGCAATCCTTGAAAGATATGAAGAATGCCTATCTAATTGAAATATATCTCCATATATCTAGAAAATCTAACATGACTACAAGCTTGACTATTATTTACGATTATTTAACAACAACCTATATTTCCTAATTATACTTTACATTTTAAAAATGAACTATACAATCATAATACCTTAATCAAGATCAGAAATACATATACATGTAACAAAATTGACATTAAAATCCACATCAATGTAAATTATTTATATCTATATCATATCCCCCTTTAAATATAAAAAAATGTTTATAAACCCTATTTGGGAACATGGGCGCAGTTTTCTCTCCAAACTGCTTCCTGCTGAACGGAGGCGTCGTTAATTAGGTCTTTCATGGTATAACCTGTGTGTCAGGGTCATCTCAGTTGGCAGTTAAGTGAAGTAATTTTTTGAGGGTGATCACAGCAACCTTTCAGGAGGACATGGTCTATCATACCAAATCGGAATAGAAGAAACCCACAGGGTCTCATCCTCTGTGAAAACAAAAGAAGACCCTTTCTGAAGCATCATATCCTTAGACCCAAATTTTGAAGTCATACCCTCATGATATCCATTCTGGTTCCATTTGGCAGCCCATATAATGAAATGTCTTTCTGTACTTAGCTCCTTCACAGTCAAAAATTTTAAAGAAAACACAATGTACATAATCCAGACTCTCTGTGAATTTTCCATTTTTACGTGGCTTATTTTTACTTTATTTCTCTTAATCTATAACTATCTGTACTCTGTCTCTTTAAAGACTTTACCTTTTTATTTTTAAAGGCATTAACTTTATTTTCTCTATATATATATTTATTTCTTTCTCAAGCCTACGTACATTCATCCAACAGTGTGATACATTTAGTGGTCTGTCTGAATCTGTTTTATTGTGAATCTGTAATTTTTTTTACTATCCAGGAGCATTTTTTAAAATGTTAAGCACTTCTTAAAAACTTAAGTTGCTTCTTGTACAGTTAATACGGTACCGCCTGCATTCTGCCCAGTAGAAACCTTAAGTGCGCTGTCATTAAGGTAATTACGGTAGTTCCTGCCTGAGACTGCAGTATGGCAGAGCTGAGCCGCTCCTGCCCAGAGCCATTTGGTGAGCCTGAGCTGCATAGAGTTCCAGGCACACAGCAGTCCAAATTGCCATCAAGCAAGCCAAAGCAGTTTATTACAAATGCTCCATAAAAGCAGAGATTGCAATGGCGGCACAGCCCAGAAAGCCGCACTTTAAAATGATGCAGCTTTTTTTTTGTTGCTATTGCCGAACCAGAAAATCTCTCTACGGCATGCCACCAACAAAGAAGAAAACTCTGTGTTAAACTCTGTTTTTTCTCTGTTTAGAATTAAGCTCTCTCAGGTTTTTAAGTGGATTCAGCCCATCATGTCCCGGCACCAATCTGTAGTAAGGGGAGCGGCCAGCTGTGTTCCCCCGCACCCGCCCGCCCGCCCGCATGGTTCAGCTTAAGCCCCGAAATAAAAACACACAAACCATATTCATCTAAACACTGCCCGGCCCATCAGTTCCAGCCTCTTATTGGCTAGCTCTTGCACCTGGACTAGCCCATTTCTGATAATCTGTGTAGCACCCCATGGTGTGCTTACCGGGGAGATTCTAGCCTGCGTCTCTCTGCAGTGAAAACATCATGGCGACTCCTGACTCAGCTTCCTTCTCCCAGAATCCTCTCTGTCTACTCCGCCTACCTAATTTTCTGTCCTATGAGGGCCCAGGCAGTTTCTTTATTTAGCCAATGAAAGCAACAGATAAGATACAAGACCCACCTCCATCAGCCCCCAAGTCCAACTCCTGGGGATAACTTTCCCATTTTCTTCCATACACAAGATAGTTGATATCAGTTTTGAATGAATACTTTGCAGGATTTCAGGAGAGACCTGTGAAGCTTTCAAAGAACCCAACACAGGATTCCTTTAATAAACCAGCAGCTGACAATTGCACTGTCGGCTTTGCTGGCAAAGGGTCATGAGGGAAACCTTAAGAGGAAACACTGTCTAATGGCCCTGTGCTCCTGAGTCCTCACTCTCTTGAAGTGCAGCCATTGCATGAAGCATTCTAGAATGCAAGGTGAGTGGCAGGTTGTCGGGAAGTTGCATGTGTCATTTGCATAGTTGCAACTGAGCAAGCAGTGGTGCCGACATTTGTGGGAATTTCTTCATAGGTGATATTCAGATGAAGCATCTGGGGAATGCTTGCTGAGACCATTTACGTCATCTTGTTACTGTCACATAGAAGAATGCAGTAGAGAGGCAAATATGAAAAGTCCTCTACATGACAAACTTGTCTCACATTCTTGTTCGGGAACCATATCAATCTGCAAAAATTTCTTCTTCTCTATTAAACAAAGAAAGGAAGAGGATATATAACTCCTCTTCAGAGGGCTAGTTCGATCCAAGTTAAGGATAAACTTCCCCTCAAAACTTATGATAAAGTGGAGTAAGAAAAAATAGATATTCAACTGTTACTTATGACATAATATATTTATGTGTGATATGCCAGCTTGCATATTAAAATTATACTAGAAAAACAAAATAGGAAATAGTTTTCACAATAGAAGAATTGAATGATATTTTAGTCTGAAATTAATAAGAAAGAATATTAATATCCTATTACCTGATAGGGACCAAAACCATTACTGAATGAAACTGGGTATCAGAGCTGCTGAAGAATGATTACTTAAAATGTTTATGAATAATATGTGATTATGTGTAATATCCTTCTTCAAATTCTGCCACAAAGCAAGAATTAAGTTAAAATCATCAAAGTTTTTTATGAGAGTTTATAAAACTCTAAAGTATTCTAAGCCCTCAGCTTCATACAGAACAAAAATAATGAAAGCAAAATTAAAATAGTAGCATGATTCAGATCTTCCAACAGTTCAGAAGCCTCAAAGTTTTAGACTGTCAACTTAAAAATTCATATCTGATTGAGAAAAAAAAATCCCATAGATCTGAGTCAGAGATGAGCTTCCACCAAGTCAGAAGGGTACCAGCAATTCGGTCTGTGCTGGCTGGTTGTATGTCAACATGATTCAATTTAGAGTCATTTGGGATGAAGAAGCCTGAACTGAGGAAATGGATGCTCCTGCCAGACTGGAGAGAGCCTATGGTGTGTTTCTTGATTGATTATCAACATTGGAAGGGCTCAGCCCATAGTGGGTGGTGCTACCCCTAGGCAGGTGGTCAAGGAAGGCATAAGAAAGCAGGCTGAGCAACCCAAGTAGCATTCTCCATGGCGTCTCCTTAAGTCCCTGCTTCCAGGTTCATGTCTTCATTTCCTCTGCTGACGTCCCTCAGTGACCAGCAGTGACCTGAGAGTTGCAAGCCGAAATAAAGCCTTTCCTTCCCGAATTGTTTTGGTCATGGTATTTTACCAAGGCAATAGAAGAGTAATGAAGACAGTACCACAGTTTGAAATAGGACCGCTGGTGTGACATGAGATTTAGGGAAACATCAGCACAGATTAACTGGGGAGAGCTAAGGGGTCTCGGTAAATAAGTGGACACATGCCTATATACAGAATTAGTCTGAGCTTGGGTTGTGAGTCTGTCTTTGAATTTCCCCAATCCCATGTTCATAGCGGACACCCTATTCTTACCCCCAGAGTGATAGACTCTTCTTTTGACAGAAGGAATAAAAAAAAAAAACAATGGATTTGATTTAGGTGATTTTAGATTTTGAGACCTTAAAAGCAATCATGAGAGAAAGGTTGGCTGGGTCAGGAGCTCTGAAGGCAGGCTCAGGGGTCAACCGGATGGAACACAGTGGAGTGGGTGATGCCAACAAGAAACAGATTCGATGTAAGAAGAGAGAAAATCTCAAGAGCTGATGGGTAAAATAAGATTTGGAGTTTTTCGTGGGATGAAGATTATCAGGAGAGATAAAAGTAAGAAGCAGGGTTACTCTAGACAGGACAGGGTCAGTCAGCCCTGGTCGAGCGACTATGGGAATGCAGCTATGCAGCATTTGTACAAACTGAGGTTGCTGAGCAGGCCGTGGAGGAGGAACTAGGAGAGAGCAGAAGCTTCTGTACACCAATGGCTTCTAGAGCTGATTATCTCACAGAAACTTCCTGAAGATCTTAAAATTACACATTCCCTGTGGCATGGCTAGAATTTTTGTCTTTACCTTTCTATTCGAATCTAATTAATTGTGGTGGAACATCTTAAAAATAAGATCCATTTTCCTAAGTGTAGCTACAGCGCCTGAGAAAATAGAAGTGGTCACTATTGTTATAGTATTTATCTGGTCTTTTTCTTTTTTCTTTTCTTTTTTCAGTTTTTTTGAGACAGGGTTTCTCGGTGTAACATCCCTAGTTGTCCTGGAACTAGCTCTTGTAGACCAGGCTGGCCTCGAACTCACAGAAATCCTCCCACCTCTGCCTCCCGAGTGCTGGGATTAAAGGCTTGTGCCACCACCACCTGGCTTAACTAGTCTTTTTATTCTTGCTCTCTAAAATAAATCATAGAACTGGTTCATTGCTTAGATACTTGTACTGTGAGTATATTAAAAAAAAAATCAGTAATTCTTTTGGTAACAAAACAAACGTTGGTGATTGGATGAAGCCTAAGGGGGTCCCGAAGTGGCAAAAGGACTTTATCAGAATGTTTCATCGTATCAGGCCCTTTGGATTTTATTTTCAGAGGAAGTTGATTTGCGTTAGAGATGGTTAAATGTGCCAACCAGAGAGTATATATGAGAAAAAAAAAGTAGTTATAGTTGTCCCTTGTTAACTTCACTTACATTGATATTTTAAAAGCAGATTTTCAGTTGATTTCCAGTGTTTAGAGGGAAGGGATTTCTGATGTGTAAGAGCTCAGAGCTTCGGCCCTGTGGATTTTCTCCACTGGCATTCAGTGGAGTGGAATTCATTTCCAATAGGTGATCCACAAGGTGTCAAGGACCATCTCACAGCTAAGGGACACTGCTAGGCCAGTCAGCCACACCCCTCAGTACAGAGTTCCCAGTCCAGGGTCTTAGGGAGCAGATCTCCACAGAAATGCCTTCTTGCAGTGTTAAATAGCAACATAGCTGTAACTACTGTGCTGGAATAATTTAAAGAAACGAGGCAAACATACGTCTCTTCTAGCATACAGGATGTGCCCTACTTCTTTTAAATGTCAAGCACAGAGACACAGATTTTATTTTTAAAACATAGAAGCACCCATCTTTTCTGAATGAGTCTCAAAGCTAATGTTTTCTCATCATGGAAGAAAAAAATTGACCACGATTTTGGAACAGTCATTTTGACATTAGTGTAGTATGCCTGAGAGCTTTGAAAGACATTCGGAATCGAGTTAACCAACCACGTAAACATTTCCACATTTTTCTTTCTTTTCCTTAGCTCTTAACCATGTAATCAATAAGAATTACTGTTGTTATTTTCCATCATTCTAAATAGTCTACAGGCATCCACAGTAATGGTGAAAAAGGATGGGCTAGGGAAGTAGCTCAGTGAGGGAAGTGCTTGCCACGCAAGTCTCAGGACCTGAGTTTGGATCCCCAGCATCCAGGTAAGGCTATATGCATGGATAATCACAGTCCTGCTGGGGCAAGAGAGGAGGCCCCCTCAGGAGACTGGAATGCCCAGAAGCTTCCTGGCCGCTAGCAGACCTGGTATATTCTGTGTGAGCAAGAATTCTTGCTTCAAGCAGATGAAAGGCAAAGGCTGGCACCCACACACATGTGCCTACACGCACATGCTCTCCCATGCACACCACCCTCATGAACCTTTCTCTCTCTCGTGCACACACAGATGCACAAACACACACAAATATCAAGATGCATTTTATTTACATATGCTGTCAAAGGAAAAAAAAGTGTTCCAAACCCTCTAGTTACACTGATCTCTATGTGTTCATTAATATAAAATGTGTGGAAAAAATCAAGCTAAATAAAATTATCTTCATGGCGCTTTTGTTATTAGGCAGAATTATTATTTAACTTTGGAAAATGGAAACAAAATGAAACTTATTATCTCCAAATGAGATAAAAATTTACATCAGAGGAATGCTTTTAATTTTGCTTTCTGTTCCAAGTTGGTTTGTTTAAAAGTCAATTAGGTTTTTGTAGTTCCAAATTTGCAAACAAAATTGATATTGAGTCATTTTATTTTAGGAATGATTTCTTTTTTTTTTTTATTTTTAATACTCCAGTAGTGAAAATGGTGCAAATACTCTATTTTAATATTTACGAATTTAGAAAGTCCTGGGATTGAAGCACTGTTAGGGGCTGTAGAAGATGTACCAGCATGTCAAAGAGGTTGCCTCTGTCCCACACGTATCTGCTCGGGCTATGTTTATATTGTCCTTTTTGTACTCTGTTATTTGTTTTCTTTTTTAAGATTTAAAACTATATTATTTTCTCACATAATTGCACCGCTCGTGTCCGTCTCTTACTCCTTCTTTTCCATATCATTTATTCCCCCTTTCCTGTTCTGTAGGAGTCGCTTAATTTGTTTGGATATTCCTCGGATCTCCTTCAATGCTACCACCTTAGGTAGCTTCAGTAAAACGGAAGAGCCTACCACGCTGTGAGATCCCAAAAGATAGAGAGGAAGAGAGAGATGCTTTCACCTCTCTGTGTAGATTCTGCATGCTTACTTTCCTGGGGAGATCTCACACACCTAACCACACACACACTGAGACAAAGGATGGCGAAGACAGGGAGGGTTTACTGGGCACTTAGGGATTACCACCCAGGAGTGCTCAATTGTCTCTGGTAAGACACTTCTGAGGAGCTCAGGAAAGAGCTCTGGAATCATCTGCATTCGCTAATGTGTCTTATTATTCTAACAAAACACCCAAAGAAAGCCATTTAAGGAAGAAAGGAAGAGTTTGTTTTGGCCACAGTTTGATTGATTGCTGAAGAATTCAGGACACAAGGAACAAGAATCAGCTGGTGACCCTCCACGCCCAGTCAGGAAGCAGAGAAGATGGATGTTCCTGTTCAGTTTTCCTTTTCCTTTCTACTCAGTCCCCCCCCCCCCCGCCCCCGGAATGATACCAGTCACACTTAGCGTAGGTGTAGGCAGAGATTTTTGTTGCACCGCTAGTCACCTCTGCCCTGCCAACCTGCTCTCAAAGAACTACGAGGAGGCTTCTTATTAATTACGAAAGCTTGGCCAATAGCATGGGCTTATTTTTAGCTAGCTCTTCTAACTTAATCCATTCATGTGCTGCCCTGAGGCTCATTTACCTCATTTATGTGCCTCCCATCCCCCTCAGTCTGCTCCATGGAATCTCCTGATTCAAGGGACTCTGTCCTTTTCCTTCCCAGTGTTCTCTCTGTCCTGAACATCCTGCCTAACCAAAGATCAATCAACCTTTATTAACATCTTCTCACTATACAAAAGAACTATTCCACAGTGGGTAGGTCTTTCTGCCTCGGGTAACACAATCTAGATGATCCTTCACAGACATGCCCAGAGATTTCTCTCCACGGTGATTATAACTTTATAATCACAGTAACTTTATAATCAACATTAACCATCTCATTACCCTTGCCTCCTCTTTGTTTCTCACTCTCAATGGCAGCCATAGGTCTATAGCTCCCTTTGACCACTGCCAATATTCAGGTCTGAGCCTTCTCATGGTTATTCAGAGTTATGCCATCATGTAAGTGGTCTCCTTACGTCAGCCTTTCTTTTTAGTCAGACTGCAAGTCAACACCTATTAGTCCTTCTCAACCAAGTTCCCGTCTTATTCAGACTAAAAAGTCAGTGTCGCAAAGAATGTCGCAAAATGTCTTAAGAATCCCTTCAAAATTTGAGGGCTCCTTCCAAACCTATACCCCACTGAGCAGGACTCTGGCTTTTCCACTCTGCTCTGGATGCAAAGTTCCCCCATCTCCCTTTAAAACAGCAGGCAGATTCAGCCGTAGACCCTTGAACTTGGAGTCCTCTACACGAGAAATGCATGGCACCTAAGTGTGTGCATGGTTACCATTCGATATGCTTGGCACACACACCCTCCCTAGTCCTCCTTTTCTTTTTTCTCCAGTAGTTATTAGTATGCAATATACTGCTTACCATAGCATATTTCAATTGTTTATTTTTTCCTTTTATGTCACCCTACAAGAATGCTAATTTGAGTCAATTTTGTTCAGTTCTGTATCTTTAGTGCCAAAGGCAGTGTCTGGCACAGCCAGTATAGGTTGAATTATTTCTAAGAGTGGATGGAAACCTTCAACTGCACCTTTGGGGGATTGGAGGGGGATTCTGGATGAGGACAGAATTCTACAGAAGACATTTCCTAGTACAGAGAAATAAACTCTGTGATCATCAAGACCTGCTAGGGAGGATCTTTTTCTGTTTTGGGTTGCGGATGAGAAAAGGAATTCACACAATAAATAAGTCCAGAAGACGTTTACTTGATGAGTAGAAGGGCTTCCACCTCCAACTTTCTCATCTCAGAACTATCCCTATTTTAAAGATTTTTAAGTTTTGCCAGAATAAAAAAAAATGAAAAAATAAGCATTTTCCCTCCAACTGCTATCAAACTTATTGACTTAAAATTACCCCCAAAATAAGATAGAATATATTATTTCTCACATAATAATATCTCATTTAAATAGTTAGCACTGTGTGTGCTTTAAAACCTTGTAAATTCTCAGACGCCTAAATCTAGAAGGTGGAATAGAAAGTGTGGTAGAAGCATGGGTGTTAAAATAATGGGGCAATCGTAATTAGATGAGAAGACACTGAAGCTCTTTGATTTCAGGTCTCAGAGAAACCAGACTTGCACTGAACTGGAAATCTCCCTGATGGAAGGTGCTGTACAAGGGGCTGGGGGAGAAAAGACCAGTGGTATTATCACGCACTGGACCCTGCATGCGATCCTAGTGACATACCAAGCAAGACGTGCCCACTGGTGGAACAGGGCCATGACTGTTTATGGTGGTAACCACGTACTCTGTTGATTGGATTTGAGACCTACTCCACCGGAGAGAATTCATGCCTGGTCCTGTAATCATGGACAAGCCAATGGCTATGGAAATTATGGATCCTAGGGAGAACCTACTGATATTGTGGGTTTTTTAATAGCCATGCTGTGAGAATGCCTCCTAAATGCCTATAGTTAGCTACATGAATTTGAGCTGCTCCCAATCTTGATGGGAGGAACTTATTGTAAGAGGTAGTGCTTAATGCAGAGATGCTTTGCTATTCCAGTGGTGAAAATGTACAGCGAGCACACAGCCCTAGGCTGAACAATTTCAACTGCCCTCCCTCCAAGGTTTAGGGACCATCATAGAGAAGAGGGAGAGAATGTAAGAGCAGGAGGCTAGGAGGGAATGCTGCGAAATGTCTTTTATATTTGACAGAGCTGCAGACACAAGAACTCGTAACAAACATGGTTACCTAAACAAGAGATGGTCCAAGATCAAGCCAGTTAAAAATGCCACCTTGGATTGTGGAGAGGGTTCCTATGCCCTGCCATCAACTGATGAACTACTGGAAGTTGATGATTACGAGGAAAGAGAGAGTAACTTTTGTTAGTGTGTGGATGACATTAGCATGCCCATGCCAATGCCCACATAGACAGTACTAAATGAACTCACTGTGTTAATAAGATAATAATAAAAAGAGGACCTGAACTTAGGAGGGGAGATGTGATGGAATATAGAAGAGAGTGTGAAGGGTAGACAGGATCAAGAGACATGGTATATCTGTATCAAACTTTTAAAGGATCGATACAAATCTTAAAATATTATCAGACAATATTGACAATTGATGAAGCTAAAACTGGGTAACAGTTACATAGAACACATTCTCTTCGTTTTTACTTTTTATGTATTTCTTTGGGTTTGACATTTTCCATCATTGAAGTGCAGGCATGAATGGCAGAGTGAAAACAAGTCTGAAAGGTTCATTCGTTCCTCGTTCCTCCAAAACCCACGTCGGTCGGCTGCCTTTCCTTCATGTTTGCCTCATTGAAGATGGTATCATTCATGTTATTTTGGATGTGTTCCCAAAACACTGACGGCCCTGATAGAGTCGAAAGGAGCTTATCTCTTGCAGGGGTCAACTTGAGAATGGGTCTTGATCAAATCGAGCATAAACTCCATTATGCTCCATGCAATCAAACCACAGAGCTGTGTATTTCCTTCCTTACCCACCTTGGTAGCAAAAGCTCAATGTAAAACATAAATGTAAAACATAAACGGCACAGTTGTGGTTTCATAATGAGAGAGAATATCTAATTGGTAAATTATTTGTAAATAGTAGACACCTACAGCCTTGCCTGTTACAGATTATATATTTTGCTATGAAATCACCAGGACATAATCTAACATTTCTACTGTGTGTTCTTCATTGTTTTCAGCCTCCGTATAGTTTTAACTGTGGCTCTGCAGCTGTAGGTACTATTTGTATAGTATCATGGATTCCTGTCATTTTACACTTGACTGCTGTTTCTCTACATGTCCTGAACTCTTGGATTTTTCATTTGAATCCTAGGCATCTATGTTTGAAGTCTAGCACTGACAAAACTAAGGTGGAGCATTCATGAGCTCTAGTTCAGCTTAGATTAATGTAGGAAGTCCTTGCCTACAAAAACAAAGCAAACGGAAAAGTCACCGAGAACAATTTTAGCATAATTTAGTGTAAGTGACTCATATAAGAGATATGCAATCCAGTTCAGGTGTGGAAAGGCTACATTATACCCACTTTTCATATCAGGGGCTCCCTTTTCTGTTGGGGGACATTGCCCACTTATAATGCGGGTGACTTTCCATTCAATTTCTCGTCTAAGCCTCACTCCTAGAAGTACTTGTACAGTGCCACTACAGTAATCCAAGACCTTCCCAGTGCACTTAACTGGAATCCATCTCCTTCCTGCCCAAAGTCCCTATAAAGGATGTCTTTATGTCCCGCAATCCTAGGCAAATGGGTCTATGCAAATGATGCTATGCAAATGTGTTCTACCCTCTGATGCTGGTATCTTGTTTTAGACAGTTTACTAATCTGTGTGTTTCCACATTTTATCTTTTACTCTAAAATTTTGACTCTGCTGAAAGCTACTGTAGGAGAAACATATCCTATTTGACAGCCATTCTCTGTTCAAGGCAGGACATGGAGAAATAGAAAGGAGAAAAATCATCATAAGAAATATTCGTGTATTCGAACAACCTAAGGTTCATTAACACATATTTGATTAATTATTTGTTCATTTTAGAGAAACAACTTAAGAAAACTTTCAATTTTGGTTAAGAACAGAATCCATTAAAATGGATTTCAATAATCTGAATTGAAGCCAATGATTTCCTCTTCCTGGAACATGCTTTCTCTGCAAATATTTGAGATCTATGAAAGAAGAAGGTTGATATTGACCACCGTTGTGACTTCTTCACCCTTAAAAAAATTTCATATATTCTGCTAGAAATAACAGTAGTCTTGGACTTTTTGTTTATCACATTCAATCCCCTAGAATATAGAATCTGTTTTAAAATAACATGAAAATATATAATTAAAAGGTTTTATTTAAATGACAAAAAAGGGACACCAGACTTGTTTACTAATTCCAAACATGAAAAATATACTTAAGAATGTCTGTAACCTAGGGATGGAGAGATGGCTTAGCAGTTAAGAGTGAATGTTGCTATTGTAGATGGCCCATGCTTGGTTCCCAGCATGCAAGATTACAACCGCCTTCCACTCTAGCTCTAAGGGCTCTAGTGTTGGCAGAAGTCTGCTCAGTTATTCCCCGCTGCCCAGACTCAAAATAACCACACAGAAACTGTATTAATTAAATCACTGCTTGGCCTATTATTTCTTGTTTTTTATTGGCTAGTTTTTACATCCTAAACTAACCCATCTCCATTAATCTGTGCATCACCAGAAGGTCGTGGCCTATTGGCAAAGTTTGTGCGGGTTCCAGTGGAGGAGTCTGTCTCCTGCCGCAGCTACATGGCTTCTCTTGACTCTGCCCACTCACTCTCTGTATCTCTTTCAGCCTGGCTTTACTCTGTTAAGCCATAGGCTGAAAGCAGCTTCTTTATTAACCAATGGCAATAAAACATATTCACCGCATTCATTACCTCCCACATCACCTCCTCTTTTCTGTCTTAATAAAAGGGAAGGCTTTAACTTTAATATAGCAAGATTACATATAACAAAACAGGTATCAAAGAAGAATTATAGTTACAATATGAGCAGCCTTCCTCCAACACTCTAACAGTGTTTCCTAGTCTTAATGGGGACCTGCACACACTTGAACTTACATGCACACACACATGCACACACACACACACACACACACACACACACACACACACATTTTTCTTTTAGAAAACTGTATGTGTTTTTGTTTACCTCGATAGAACATTCCCGTGGTCAGTTGATAGCCGACTAGTCTCATGATGAGTTATAAATATATCACAAAAATAATATTTAAACTTATAAGACAAATCAAAAATAGCTTCTCATTGCAGTGATAGATTTTTTTGGAAGCCTGTTTTCTAGGGTTGCTTTGGTTTACTTGAGTGTTTTGTGGTCCCTACATGTCTTACAGTGATATTTGTATATGCATTTCTGAGTCCTCTTTAGAATTGAGGAACTCTTTTCTAGTAAGGAGATATGGTAATTATATGAAGAGCTAAGTTTGTGCACAGGCCGAAGACTGGCTGTCTTACACAGCAGTGTCTCAGACATGATAGCTTCATGTCATCTGTCCCATGTCTTTCTCATATCCCACCCTGAGCAGTCACCCCTTGTGCTAGCCTGAAGAAGTAAAATGATTTTAGCTCCAAAGAAGACTCTTTTCATGCTCCAAACAGTTCTACAATTTTCCACTGGTTCCATTTCCATGTGCATGCATTTTTATATATTGTTATTTATTGACTTGTCTGTGTATGTATGTATGCATGCATGTATATATATAAATGTATGTATATATGTATGCATGTTTGTATGCGTACCAGCATCCACACGTAGAGGTCAGAAGACAACTTTCTCCATTATTTATTCCAGAATATGATCTATTATTTATTACATTGTTAATTAATTTACTTAATGATTTTTAGGTTTATTTATTTTAATATATTTTATGAGTATTTATGTATATCACAGGTGTGCCTGGTGCTCATGGGGATTAGAAGTAGGCATTGGTTTATAGTTGACTATAAACCATATAGGTGACTGTGAGCCACCATGTTGGTGCTAGGACCAGAACCAAGTTTCTCAGCAAGAACAGTGTCTGTACTTTACTGTGGCGCTAATTCTTTGGTTCATTGATGCTCTCTACAAACACAGTACTTGTTCTTATCCCCTGGGTCATCTCTTGAGCCCTTCCTTTTTATTTCTTTAGGATCCCTCTTCACAGAACACAACAAGTGTTCTTGATTTAGTTTAGTTAAGAGAACACTTGCCTTCCTGGAGGTCAACATCATTGTATTTAACCCTAGTGATAGCACAGACAATGGGCAAACTTTGCCCCGAGCACTTAGTGCTTACTTCTTACACCAGGTATTGTAAGCTTAAGTACCATAAAGTGAAAACCACTGTAGAGTCTTTACAGGAAAAAAAAAATGGCCCTCAAAGAGCATGACTGTTTGCTAGATGTCCTAGGATCAGCATAGTATTTTCAATTTTCTTCTGGAAACCATGATTCCTGGTCACCAATGTTGCAGTCAAAAATAAATTAAAACTAAGAGATTAAATGGAATGAACTCAGACTCTCAACTGTGACTCCTCAATATTAACCAGTTTCTATACTGGAAGTCAAAACTATGCATCAAGGAAAAATAACCGGTCTGAGCAGAATCTTCTATTTAAAGGTCTTGCAGGAAAAATCCAGAAGAGAAACAGGATCAAGCTAGAAACTGGCAACTAATGCAGAAAGACATATCAGAGCACCCCCGCCTCAGAAAAAAGAAAAATGGTTTAAGGTCATGGATAATTACAAAAGTAAAATTCAATGCGAACATTTTCTGCTTTTAAATCAGCAGAATTCTTGAATTCTTGGAGAGTACAATTTGTTTTGAAAAATGCACTATTGCTAACAACGTACGCTAGTAAGTCTTTTATAGAATAATTTGGGATTATGTTTGAAATGCTTAAAATTATAAGTCTTCTGTGCCGGCAATTTAACTTAAGAAAATGGGTTTGAACACAAAAGAATTTATACGGAGATGTCAAGACAGCATTATCTTTAAAAGCTAACCCCTAGAAGTGTTCCCCATGTGCAGAATCAGAGCGGGTGTTACAGTGTTGCAGGGCAGACGCTACATTGTTGCGGGTGGGTGTTACATTGTTGTGGGGCGGGTGTTACATTGTTGCGGCATGTCATCGTCATCAAAGCAGAAGAGCTACGCCATCACTACGTTTTTGAATATGGGAGCTGGTTCTCATTTTACTTTTTGAAATGTTCATGGAATGGTATATACCAGAATATCACAGTTGTCATCTCCCTGTGGGCAGAGAGAACTCTGAATCATGGAAATAAAGCTGAGATTTACACGATTATGTCCTGGTTTCTTATTCTGTTGCTGTAATAAAAGCAACGTAAAGGAAGAAGGTGCGTTCTGGCTCTCAGCCCGCCAAGCCGGAAACCAGGCTAGAAGCAGCAGCTCCCTTCTCTCCCGTTATCAGGAAGAGAGAGCGATGGCTGGGTGTCTTAGTGCTTAGCTTGCCTTCTTCATTTCCTGCAGTGCAGTCTTCCCTGCTGAGGAGACAGACTGACCCACAGACACGATGGATCTCCACACACCAGTCAATCCAGTCAAGATAAACTCGAGGCGTGGGCAGCCGCTTGTCTCCTAGGTGAGTCTAGACTCTGACGAGATGACAATTAACACCTACCATCACAAATACCTGTTAAGACATACCGGGTAGCTGGACAAGTTTTTCTTAGTGTGACTTAAAATGTTCATTGGCTGAAACTATGGAATTTTGCAGGCTATGAAACTGCGAATGATTAAGTTAAAAAACCCTGAGAGCATGTGTCTCTGGCGGGTCTAGGGAATACCCAAGGAAGACTCGCAAAGCCTCTACACAACGGCTACCCAGGACAGGCTAGTTATTCACGCAGACACCCAGCTTGTAGCCATAAAGTTCTGTGGAAAATACAATTACTGTATTTATTCTACTCTGCACCACTGCCCGTGAACAAACCTCATAGAATAACCAGAGCTTCGCTTCTCGACAGCGGGTAGTCTGGCTACAACAATTTATCCAAAGGGAATCGAGGAGATGGGGCCTTTGGCTGGAAATAAGAGCCGTAAAGAATTACGGTTACATACTGTTGAGAAAAGGGTATTCTACACTCCAGCCTGCCAAAGGGAGCTCTACATAAGGGAGCAGGAAGTAATTCTATTAAGCATAGGTTCAGATTTCTCTCGCAATTTTTGGGATGGTTTATTTGCTCTTCATATGCCTTCTGTTATTTAAATAAAGAAGCTACAAATACTGTTATTTTACCGTGGATTCTACTAGTGTAAATAGCTAAGTGAAAAAAGCAATTTGTGTAGCAATTGAAAGAACAATAAAAAATACATCAGTCCTGTACAATCACCTCCCTGTCGGTCTGTGTCTGTGAACAAGGAAGTTGGGTGGATTTTAGAGATGTGGTTGCCATTCGCGTTTACTGAAGAAATGTGACCATCAGAATTTATGCTCCAAAACACATTTTTAAATCCCATTGTGATAATACTATTTTAGATCACCAGCAGAGCGGGCTCCATCTTTTAGCTCTCATTGAATTTAGGCATAACCAGATGATTTGTTTGTACCCGAGTCAGAGGCATAGGAATAACTTATCACTTCTAAGCGCAATTTTAAGAGCCCCTGTGCAAATTGCACACTTAATCATTGTTTTCTGTCTACCCCTGTGTCCGGAGGACGTGCAGGTGCTGTCAGCTTTACCAACCTGTGTTCCATAGAGAAGAGCATTGTGGGATGCTCCCACCTGCTGTGGCTGTGTTTGTGTCTGTGTTATCTGTGAGGGTTTATGCCACGTGCAGAAGAGGATGTCCCATCCCCTGCAGGAAGTGCTATGAGCACTTGTGAGTTGCCAGCCCTGAGTGCTGGGAACTGAACTCTGATCCTTTGTAAGTGAAATTTCTTTCTTAACTGCTCAGCCACAGCTTTAGCCTTATTTCCAGTCAATTTTTGATGGACATATTAGCTATGAATGGGAAAAAAACCTCACTATTTTTTAAAAGCTTTTGTTCTCAAAATGGAATATCTGGAGACACTTTGGTTTTTCCAACTTGTACAGAAGTAGGTTAATAACATGTGGCATAGACATACTATTTGATACCCCCAATGCACAAGACAGCTTGCCATAGCAAAGAGCTGTCTATCCTAAGGTGTCATTAAGTATACAGTCTCAAATTCTATGAATCATGGAGATAATTTTGTTACTGCAATAGAATCGATCTAGAATTAACTGGAAGAGTTCATAGGATCCCAAGAGGAACATCAGGATCTCTTAGCAGTTGCTGGTAATAAAATGTATTGTCTACTGTAGGAAATGTATACTCATACCCATTGATAGGATCAGGGAACATTTTCTGGGAACTCCTGCTCCCTTCAGGAGTTTAGAATATACATTCTCTGCCCTCTTGGCAATTTTAAATTACAGTTATGAAAGGTGACTTTATGACAATGGTGGGTGCTAGAACATGACTGATTGTATTTGTAACTTAACACCAAGAATTTAATATTTAATATTACAACATTTGGATGATTTCTAGCTTATTTGCCCTCTCTCATCCATACATAGTCTGCTGCTTTCACTGACAACCAAGTGTGGTTCCCCTTGGCCAGCATCACGCTAGCTATTAGTGCTTTCTACAACATCCCATTCTCGAGTGCTCAGCAATGAACCACGGCTGGAAATGTAGAAACAACTGTTGCCATTGAAGGGCTTTGTCACTATAAAATAGCTAACAGAAAGCTTTAAGACAGAGGCCACGAATTTTAGAAGTAGCTCAGATGTCTTTGTTGAAAATGAATGAATGAATGAATAAATAAATAAATCTTTTCCATAGAGAGATTTTGTTGTTAAGATAATTTGGAAGTCTATCTAGATTTTTCTCTCCCTCTGTCTGTCTTTCCGTCTGTCTGTCTCTGTCTGTCTGTCTGTCTCTCTTTCTCTGTCTGTCTGTCTGTCTGTCTGTCTGTCTTTAGAGACAAGGTTTCTCTGTAACCTGTTCTGTGACTAGCTCTTGTAGACCAGGCTGGTCTCGAACTCATAGAGCTCCACCTGCCTCTGCCTTCTGAGTGCTGGGATTAAAGGTGTGTGTCACCACCGCCACCTGGTTAGATTTTTCTCATTTTATTTGTAGATGGTTGTACAAGTCTGGTTCATATAACCACATTCAACCTTTCCTAAAAGAATATTTAAGCCGGGCAGTGGTGGCACATACCTTTAATTATCTTTAATCTCAGCACTCAGGAGGCAGAGGGAGGTGGATCTTTGTGAGTTCGAGGCCAGCCTGGTCTGTAGGACCCAGCCATGACAAGCTCAATAGAGGCCTGAGTCTCAATAGTTTATCCTGAGGCAATACCTCATTCTGAGGAAGATCACAAACTGAGACTTTCCAATCCAATAGACCTAAAAGGCAAGCTGATGTAGCTATCCTAAGCTAATCAAAGGAGATGGAGAAGGACATTTCATTTTTATCACAGGAAAAATTCATCAAGTTAAAGTCTCAATTCTTAATATTTATGCCCCAAATACAAAATCACTAATATATGTAAAAGAAATATTACTAAAACTTAAATTGCACACTAATTGTGGGTGACTTCAACACCCCACTCTCAGCAATGAACAGATCTGCCAGACAGAACATTAACAGAGAAATAAAGGAGCTAACAGATGTTATGACTCAAATGGGCTTAACAGACATCTTTAGAATATTCCACCCAAACACACACACACACACACACACACACACACACACACACATTCTCAGCAAGTCATGGAACCTTCTGTAAACCTGACCATATACTCGGTCACAAAGCAAAGCAACAGATTAAAAAAAAAATTGGAATAAATCACTGTATCTTATTGTATCACCATGACTTAAAGCCAGAACTCAACAACAATACAAATACAATACAGAGCTCTTACAAAGTCATGGAAACTGAATAATGCTCAACGGAATTACCACTGGAACAAGGAAGAAATAAAGAAAGAAATTAAAGACTTCTCAGAATTAAATGAAATGTACAACATACCCAAACTTATGGGACACTATGAAAGCAGCGCAAAGAAGAAAGTTCATGGCACTAAGAGCCTACATCAAGAAAGTGGAGAAATCTCACACTAGTGATTTAACAGCACCCCTGAAAGCTACAGAATGAAAAGAAGCAGACTCAGCCAGGAGGAGTGGAGGACGGAAATAAAGTGAGGGTTGAAATCAGCAAACAAGAAGCAAAGAGAGCAATACAAAGAATCAATGAAACAAAGAGTTGGTTCTTCAAGAAAATCAACAAGATAGACAAATCCTTATCCAAATTAACCAAAAGGCAAAGAGAGAACATCCAAATTAACAAAATCAGAAATGAAAAGTGGGACATAACAACAGACATCCAGGAAAACCAGAGAATCTTTAGGTCATACTACAAAAACCTGTACTCCACAACATTGGAAAATTCTAAATAACTGGACAATTTTCTGAGTAGGTGCCACATACCAAAATGAAATCAAGGCCAAATAAGCAATTTAAGTAGACCTATAATCCCCAAAGAAATAGAAGCAGTCATTAAAAGTCTCACCGAAAAGAATTCTACCAGAATTTTAAAGAAGAGCTAAAATTAATACTCCTCAAATTGTTCCAAACAATAGAAATAGAAAAAATATTGTCAAACTCCTTTTGTGAGGCTACAGTTACCCTGAAACCCAAACCACACAAAGTTGAAACAAAGAAAGAACATTACAGTCCAATCTCCCTCATGAATACTGCTGCAAAAAAATTCATACAATACTGGCAAACCAAATTACAAACACATTAAAAAAAATCCACCATGATCAAGTAGACTTTATCCCAGAGATGCAGAGATGGTTCAACATATGAAAATCTGTCAATGTAATTCACCATATAAACAACGGATAG
Source organism: Microtus obscurus (assembly GCA_963919715.1). NCBI lineage: Eukaryota > Metazoa > Chordata > Mammalia > Rodentia > Cricetidae > Microtus > Microtus obscurus. The sequence continues at coordinate 5,763,085 of CAWTZC010000288.1, read as the reverse complement.
AAAAAGAACCACAATTATCTCATTAGATGCTGAAAAAGCCTTTGACAAGATCCAACACCACTTCCTCTCCAGGTCATGGAGAGATCAGGGATACAAAGAACATGCCTAAACATAATAAAGGCAATTTACAGCAAGCCAACAGGTAACATCAATTAACTGGAAAGAAACTCAAAGAGATTTCACTAAAATCAAGAATAAGTCAAGGCTGTTCACTCCACATGTACCCAAAATAGTACTCAAAGTTCTAGCTAGAAAAATAAGACAACAAAAGGAGATCAAGGGGATACAAGTTGGAAAGTAAGATGTCAATTTTTTGATATTTGCAATTGATTTGATAATATACATAAGTGACCCGAGAAGTTCTCTAGGGAACTGTTACATCTGAAAACACCTTTAGTAATCTGGAGGGGGGGGGGATATGAGATTAAGATGAATTCCAAAACAATCAGTAGCCTTCCTATATATAAATGATAAATTGGCCAAGAAAGAAATCAGAGAAACATCACCATTTACAACAGGAACAATGAATACAAATCATATAAAACATCATGGAGGTAACTCTAACCAAACAAATGAAAAACATGTATCATAAGAACTTTATGTCTTTGAAGACAGAAATTGAAGAAGATATTTAAAAAAATTGAAAGATCGATCTCCCATGCTCTTGGATAAGTAGGATCAACATAATAAAAATGGCAATCTTACCAAAAGCAATCTACAGATTCAATGCAATCTCCATTAAATCCCAACATAATTCTTCACAGACCTCAAAAGAACAATACTAAACTTCATATGGAAACACAAAAAACCCAGGATAGCTAAAACAATCCTTTACAATAAAGGAACTTCTGGAGGCATCACAATGCCTGACTTTAAACTCTCCTATAGAGCTATAAAAACGGCTAGGTATTAGCATCATAACAGATATGTGGAGCAATAGAATTGAATTGAAGACCCTGATATCAATCCACACACTTTTGGACACCCACTTGTTGACAAAGAATCCAAAACTACACAAAGAGGAAGAGAGAGCTTCTTCAACAAAATGTTCTGGCATAATTGGATATCAACATGCAAATAAATCCATATCTGTTATCTGTTATCAAGCACAAAACTCAAGTCCAAGTGGATCACAGACCTCAATATAAGTCAGTTACAATAAACGTGATAGAAGAGAAAGTATGTAGTCACTTTGAATGCATGGGCACAGGAGACCACCCCCTCAATATAACACCAGTAGCACAGACACTGAGAGCAACAATCAATAAATGGGGCCTCCTGCAACTGAAAATCTTCTGTAAGGCAAAGGACACATTAAATAAGACAAAATCACAGCCCAGAGAATGGGAAAAGCTCTTCATCAACTCTGCATCTGACAGGTGAAATGCAAATCAGAAGGACTCTGAGATTCCATCTTACACCTGTCAGGATGGCTAAAATCAAAAACACTGATGACAACTTATGCTGGAGAGGATGTGGGGTAAGTAGAATACTCCTCCACTGCTAGAAGGAAGGCAAACTCGTGTAAACAGAGGTTGTGCTTTTGTTTCCTGGCCACCCAGATCTGAATAATCACATAGAAACTATGTTAATTACAACATTGTTTGACTGATGGCTCAGACATATTTCTAGCTAGCTTCTTCATCTTAAATTTACTTATTTCTATTAGTGTATGTACTTTCATGTGGCCCTGGTGTTACCTCACTTTCTACATGTTTTGTTTCCATGGCAGCTGACTGACATCTCCTTGACTCTGCCTACTCTCTCTATACTTCTCTGTTAGAATTTCCCACCTGGTTTTACACTGTTAAGCCATTGGCAGAAACAGCTTTATTCATTAGCCAATAAAAGCAATACATATACAGAAGGAATCCCACATCAAACTAGTACAGTCACTTTGGAAATCAGTACTGTGGTTTCTCAGAAAAATGAGAGTCCATCTAAAACCCAGAATTACCACTCTTGAGAATACATCCTTAGGATGCTCAATCATACTCAACTATGTTCATAGCAACATTATTCATAATAGCTAGAACCTGGAAACAACCTAGATGTCCCTCAGAGGAACAATGGATAAAGAACACGTGGTACCCTTACACAATGGAGTATTACTCAGCTGTAAAAAAACAATGACACCATGAAATTTACAGCAAATGGATGGAACTAGGAAAAAAATCATCCTGAGTGAGGTAACCCAGATGCAGAAAGACAAACATTGTATGTACTCACTCATAAGTAGATACTAGATACAAAGCAAAGGATAAGCAGGCTCTAAACCATCTCCCCAGAGAAACTAGGTAACGAGGAGGATGCTGAGAAGGACATACAGGGATTGCTCTGGGAAGGGGAAATAGTTGAGAACTCCGGGGTAAACTGAGTTGGGGGAGGAAGAGGGGAGGGGATTGAGGGAAGAGAACATGAGGGAACAGGATGGTCGAGTTGCAGGAGGGATGGAGTGGGAGAACAAGGAAAGAGATGTCTTGATAGAGGGAGCCATTAAGGGTTAGGGAGAAAGCTGGAGTTATGGAAATTCCCAGGAATCCACAAGGATGAGCCCAGCTAAGACCCCGAATGGTTGTGGAGAGGGTGTCTGAAACCAGCCTTCTCCTGTAACCGAATTCTGACCGCCTTAATTGTTACCATAGAGCCTTCATGCAGTAGTTGATGGAAGCAGATTCAGAGGTCCATAGAGTTCAGTTGAAGAAAAGGAAGTTGAGCAAGGGGGAGGGGAGGTCAAGATCACGATGGGCAAACCCACAGAGAATGTTGACCCAAGCTAGTGTGAGCTCACGGACTCTAGGTCATCTGCTGGGGAGCCTGCACGGGAGTGAACTAGACCCTCTGCATGCGGGGGACAGTTGTGTGTCTTGTTCTGTTTGTGGGGCTCCTGGCAGTGGAACCAGGATCTATCCCTGGTACCTGCACTGACTTTTAGAGCTTATTCCCTATGGTGGGATGCCTTTTCAGACTTCATGCAGTGGGGAGGGACTTGGTCCTGCCTCACCTTAAAGTACCAGGCTTTGTGGACTCCCCATGGGAGGCCTTACCCTTTGTGAGGAGTGGATAAGTGGGAGGGGAGAGTGAACTGTGGTTGGTATGTAAAATAAAACATTAAAATGAAATTTATAAATATAGAATATTTAAGTGTTAGTTTTAAAGGTACTTTGATTTTGTGTACTAAACAATTCATATGTTTTTATTGTCTTTTTTGTTTTGTTTTGTTTTGTTTTGGGGGGGGTTCGAGACAGGGTTTCTCTGTAGCTATGGAACCTGTCCTGGAACAAGCTCTTGTAGACCAGCTGGCCTCGAACTCACAGAGATCCGCCTGCCTCTGTCTCCCGAGTACTGGGATTAAAGGCGTGCGCCACCACCGCCCAATCATATCTTATTGTCTTCAGTGATGCTCCTTTATTTATTTTTATGGAAAATGTTTTCAGAAATGAAGCTCCAATGTAAAGACCTAAAATTATTGGAAATATGGGTTGGAACATTAACTACATACATGAGCAGGAGCAAGGGCAAGCTTAGACAAAGTTAAGACATACCTGTGTCACACAGAAATAAAAAATCTTTTGGTTTATTTCCTTTGCTTAGTAAGTAACAGGGATAAAAACTACAGAAAGCTTTTAACAGGAAGTTATTACAATCAAGCAAGCACCAATGAGACAAAGAGATAAGGTTCGTTCTTCACCTTGGAGAATTGTTCAAACATGTTTTCAGTGATTGCATTTTTGTGTCTGCATACAATGTTTTTAACTGTTGCATTTTGGTATTTTCATATATTGTTGGGTGAAAACTACCGACCACACTTCTGTTATCACTATTTCAAATTTATGGGAGAATGAATCTGGAGAGAGTTTTAATTATTCCATTTTGCAGCAACTTCACATGAAGAATGACTGGTCAGTTCAGTCAATGAATGATCCCAGATGGAAAATATCCAACTGCATAAGGTATATTTATCATATTGACAGCACCACCCAGTTACCCAAACATATAATGAAATGGGTTGGTTTATTGGATTTTCCTTCTATCACAAATAAATTCATTGGCCACTCGATGTGCACGGTCTCTTCTTAGGAAGTGTGGTCTGGAGCAACATCGAAGGAATGTGTTGCTATGTGAATACGACTGATGGACCCTCCTTGATCTCTCAGTATTTCTTTTCCTCATTTTCCTACTTGCTCACAAAGACATCTTTGCAGCCCATCTTCTGCATCCTATGGTTAGAACGTTGTGAGGTAGCTAAGAAAGGAAAGGCATACTTGATGCTCCAACTGTATTCTATGAACTTTGTAGATGATTACCATTGTGCCGGCTTTCGGCCCATTAGAAGGAACTATGCAATTGCTGAGGTTAGAAATAGTGGATGATGTTTGAAAATTGCACTTTAACTAGTGAAGGCAGGTCCTGTTGTGTATTGGTTCTCCACTCTGCTCATGACTTGCTGGATGTGCGCCTCATGTGTTGAGAAAATACACGGCAGACAATCGAATTTTTTCTGTGGTTATCTTCTGTCGTCTGTCTGTCTGTCTGTCTCCCTCCCTCCCTCCCTTTCTCCCTCCCCCACCCCTCTCTCTTTTGGAGACTTGAATGTAGCCACAGCTGCCATGGAATTCACTGTGTAGATCAGACTGCATTAGAACGTTAAATGATCCTCATGCCTCTTCCCCCCAAGAAAAACTGAGTTTGGATACATCCTTCTAAGGATGGCCTTAAAGGGTACAAACAGGACTATTCTTTACAAATTGGTGGAAATAAGCATTGTAAATTCAGTCATCTGCAAGTGTTGGCTCTTTGACCTTTGGAGGACCCAATGTGAATTAGCAGAGAGACTCTTGAGTTTAAAACGTAATACTAATGTCAAAATGATTTGCTGAAAGTGAGCAAAGACACAGCTCATAATGAGAATGTTCTCTACAGTGTTGCATACAAGTAAAAGTGTCATGGGTTCAATAATCAATTTCTCTCCTTCCTCTCAACAGAAGTAGTGAAAGCCATTAACCATGAACTAAGCAGTCTTGTCCCATTTTGGATTCTGTTCCATTGTTTTTTTTTTCTTTTCTTTTCTTTTTCCTTTTTTTGGTGAGGTCTCATTTCAGGAAAGATGTTTGACTTCTTTTATTCCCCCAATCTTTTCTTTTGTTCTTCTGTATAATCTATTGAATTTGGGCTTCATTTCTAGGGAGGGCTTTGTTTGTACACCCTTCAGGGCTTGACTAAAGTCGTGCAAGGCTGCTCTTCCCCTGAATACTTTTAGTTTGTGACTCTTTAATCAACTACCAGCTAACGTTTCCTTAGAACCCTTCAATATTATAGTCTCTGTGTGGACCTTCAGTAAAACATCAGCTATAATGAAAGGAGCAACTTTTCTACTTCTGAACACAATGATTTTATGTTACTATTTAGAACATCTGAAAATAGACCTTCCATTCCACATACATATGGAACTTCACATTTTTAATGTAATTACATTAAACTTGGCCTTAGGAACTCCATGATACGATTAATCTTTGTCCAGGAAATATTTTGAAGTTTCTATCACTATTTAATTTTCTTAAAACTCAAGGACTTAAAAGCATTAATATAGACACATTCTGCTTAGACTTGATAAAAATATGGATAGGAAACAGATTAGAGGTCTGTTATTAGAAACAGTCCCAAAATATCAGCAGCCTTGGACAACAAGAGTTTGTCATTCACAGTCCAGTAGGAGGGGTGACCTCAGGGATAGAGAGGAAGGACTAGGACGCATTCAGGAAGCCAGGCCTTCATGCTTTGCCTTCTTTCTCCTCTAAGTTTTTGGCCTCATCTGTCTGGAGAAGATTTAATAGGATATGCCTGGAAATGGTCAGTTTAGCTCATAATCCATGATCCAGAAATGACCGTTATAAACCCAAGAAGGAATGACAGACATGGACATTACTGATAACTGGTAATTTCTTAGAGGTTATGAATCCCAAGATCACTAACCCCAAAAGAAAAAGAAATAGGTTATAAAATATGTTATGTTTTATTTTTGTGGGTTTTAATATTGATTTCTCATAACTATAGAGAAAAGTGATGACATAATCATGACACTATAGCTAATACATACACAAGTGATTCTATTATCTGACCCTGTCAGACTTGATGTCACTTCCCCCGTGAGTGTGGGGGATTCTCGGAGATCCATGCATGTTTTCTCGTGTCCATTTGTATTTGGGGGAGTCATTGTCACATGCTTGAGAGGAGTTTCAAGTTCAGAGTGAAGCTGTGGCAGAAAGTGACACTACCCAGCATGAATGACATCCTCTAGTGACTGTAATTTATATTTTAAAAAATATGAATGGGCAATAAGGATGCCATTTCATATAAATTATGGAACATACTTACACCTGACCCAAGAAATTTCGTGTTTTATTGTTTAATAACCCAGAGGCTACACCATGTTTAACCATATTACAGTATGTTATGTTGGGCAAGAAAAATGTGTTTATGCTTTTGAGTACTTTGCTTACCACTTGGGAAGTAAGTTAAGCACCGAGAGTTTTATTTTCAAAACAAATTTTCTCTCAGCAGCAGACATCTCCATGTTTTATTTAGAAACCTGGAGATTGCAAATTGCCTAACCTGAAATATAGCACCCTGGATTCAGTAATCAGAAGACAAGCACTCAGTGTCTGTATATAATGACGGGCGAACTGGGTCTCCTGAGCACAGCCAAGGTGAATGGGTTGCGAGAGCAGCAGAGCGCCTTCAAGACTATGCTCATAATTTCACAGGAATTCTTTGTTGTTGTTGTTGTAGATGGAGCTATAGTCTCTGCCTCACTTTCCTTCTTCCCAGCATTCTGTTCTGTCTACCCCATCCACCTATATTCTGATCTATCAGGCCAAGCAGTTTTCTTTATTATATCATGTTGTTTCAGGAAATGCCACAGTTTGATACTCAAAAGAGGGGCTGAAGCCTTGAGGCCATTGTGTACTCTAGAACCATTGCTGATGATCCTTTCTCTGACAACCACTGGACAGTATTTGTATTGGAAAAAAGAAACTTGTACTTCCTTTGTAAACCATAGAGGAACCAGGGGGAAAATACATTAATGGAATAGATTTTGTTATTGGTGTTTGTGTTTTGAAAGATCTTGAAGATTATTTTACTTAAGTGTCCTAAAACCTGTTTGCCTTTCAATATTTCATATACTTGTTGCAATGGTTCAAAAGTAAACAAGGTATTTGATTTTTTTGTATAAACTTACATTCATCAAACATTACAAATTTAATTGCTTTGAGTCTTTACCAAAATAGTTATACAAGATTCTTATACTTTAAAACATTTTTTATTTTTATTTTATTTTCTTGGTTTTTCGAGACATTTTTATAAATTTAAATATTTATGTTTATTTCATCTGTATGGTAATTTTCTGAATGCATGTGTACCACCTGTATGGCAGGTGCCTATGGAGGCCAGAAATGACCCCTGAAACTGGATGTAGGGGTGCTTGTCAGCTGCCCTGTGGGTGCTGGAAATGAACCTGGGTCATGTCCCGGAGCAGTCAGTGTTCTTCATCACTGAGCTGCCATTTCAACACTTTTAGTTCTTTTAAATGGCAGCTGTGTTGTTTGTAACCACAGTAGACTACTTCTGAATGTTATGCTGTACCAAGGACCGTCTGTGTGCAAAGTTCCCAGATCAACACCATCTATGAGTGATCTTAATTACCACAGTCATGGGAGGGGGATGCACGACCTCCTCTTCTTAGCTAGACATGCTATTCCCCAGCACACCTTTGTCATTAAGAATGGAGGGCACACAGAGGTGCATCAAGAAATAATTTTAATACTGTCTTGCTGTGCAACAGCGAAATCACATAGGCTTTGAGAGTCAGGATTTTAGCTTTAGATTTTCTCTAAATGCAAATAAACGCACCCATCTGCTCTTTTTGTAGCGCAGTGAAATGTTGCAATTTACATTTGACAAAAATGACCTTTTCCACCTCGAGGCATCTAGTCATCCACATTACCAAATAGAGCTGTGTGGGGTCATACAAGAAAGTGCTGGTCACCCTGAAAGCAAGAAAATGAAGTGCAGATTGTTTGTTTTTAGGGCAGTGAAGATCCTCTCCATAAAACTTTAATTGTGGATGAATGGCATTAGAACTTGAACTTCCTTGATGGTGGTTAGCATCCCATAGAATGTGCAGCACTAGAGTAAATCCTAAGACAGCTGCAGCGTGGAAGAGCCCACGGGAAGCATGAACTCTAATGCAAATTTTGCACCCTAGATGGTGACATGCAGATGCAGCTGCACTTAAGGACCAGCTGGTATCAAGGGACCATTCTCACGAGGAGTCAGTCAGTGTTTGCTGCATCATGCTACCTTCCTCTCAATTGTGCAGTCTTCTTACAATTCCTGTAGAAGTGATCAAGTCCGTTCGTACAGATCATCTCTAAGTGATATCTCACCTTCCTTTGCTTCTGTTTGGCTTGTCAATCTATTAACTACAATTTTATCCATTTTGACTCTTGTTTTTAATACAAATGGCCCGGTTATCATGAAGATAGATTGTAGAGAGTTATTACTGTTTACCAACCATACGCACAGCCATACTGAACAAAGTAATTCTCAATTTATGTGTGTAATTTGAAGAAATGTTTTCCTCTTAGACTAACCACTACCATAAATATAAGTCAAAATATATTTCCAGTAATGGATGTTATGAATTCTTGATAACGTGTTAGTTTCTAATAACAGGAGGAAAGTATTAAGCTCAGTATGTCTAGAGCTGACATAATTAAGGAAGGGAGAATATCAAAGCCATGAAAATACTTTGATGTTGCATGAAACTCTAGCTCAAGCAAATATAATATTGATGGATTATATGGTTTTCAAAGTTTTTCCCTCACAGTTAAATCCAGACTGAAAAATCAGAGCATAGAAGTTAGAAGAATCTAAAGGCTTGCATTTTTTTTTTCCAATGAGCAAAGTGTTTGAAAAGATCCTCCAAGTGGGCATTTCTTTTGTCATTTGATGCCTGCTCACTGAACCGATTTCCTGTTGGGAGACTGAACCCCGGATTAGTTGGATTTGATTTGAAAAATGTCACCAATGAAACACCAGGAAAGGGGGCAGAGGAAGTGCTGAGGCACACGGTGAGCAATATTTATGACTTATTTTTATGTATGTGACTCATATACTTAAAAGTAAATTCAACCCAAGTGAGAAAGAAAATTACTACTTTATGTGTGACCAAAATTTGCATAACATTTGCAGATATTTATAAAACCCTGGACGATTTCTCAAGAGTGTCACCAAGAAAAAAAAAAGCACAGTTAATAAAAAATGACAAACCGTTTAGTGTTAAAATTTTGATAGCCGGGACATAGCAGAAAGTGGCCTGGCTTTTGTCTGCAGCTAAAACAGGGCCTGTAACCAGTTCCCTTTACAGAGTGAGCTGAAGCTGTGTGAGCTTCGTTCATGCAGATGCTATCTTCAAAACCTAATGACTCATTGTTAGATTCCATTTGCCACTGCACTCAGAATCCTTCCTAACAATAACGAATGGAGTCATAACAGTAAAGTATGAAACCCGTTGTTTAGATGAACAAGTGCGCACAGCTATGGACAGCTTTTTAGTTTTTTTTTTTTTCTTTTTTCAACACTTTCAGTGCAAGTCTGTGTCAGTGCTTACAGGAACCAGAAATGACGTCATTGGTAAAACAGGCCTAAAACCTCCTCTCTGTATTATAGCAGCGTAAAGGGGGGGGGGGGGGGGACCACTTCTTTGCATCATAGAAATACACCAACTATAAAGAAGAGGGGCAGTGTTAATCTCTTATTCAACCTAGTAACATCTAACTGCTGAGACTATATTACAAAAACTACGAGTAAGCAGTAAAGGTAAAAATTGTTTAAAATTCTTCCAAATACATATTTTCAGAGAGGACTTGGAGGATTTGAGTGGGTCTGACCTGGAAACATCCTTTCCTGAGGAGCTGCTTACATGATACCTTCTGAATCGTGAAGGCTGACAAGAGATGGCGGCAATCAATTGTCCTGCCCACCTGTGGCACTTTGGAACAGAACAAGGGCCAGCATGGCAAGATACAGCAGTAGCATCCTTATCCTATGGTAACCAGCAAGATTCTAATTCAACAGGAGGAAAATTATGTCCGGTACTGGGAAACTAGAAAATTACTGGAACTTGTGAGGTCATGAATCTTAGAGAATCAGCAACTGCTAATTTACTAGACCTGTGTATTTCTTTATATATTATATTTACACACACACACACACACACACACACATATAATTGAAAATAGATTCTTCTCTCATATAATACATACTTTCCCTCTCTACTCCTCCAGCTACTCCCCACCTTCTCTCTCCCTCAAGATCCAGTCCCCTCCTGTTACCCCTTCAGAAAAGAGCAGGACTCCAATGTATGGTGACCGACAGGACAAAATAGGATGCAATAAGACAAGGCAAAAGCCCTCTTATCAAGACTGGACAAGGCAACCCAAGAGGAAGAAAAGAGTCAGAGATACCCCAGCTCCTGCTGCTAGAAGTTCCAGAAGAATACCGAGCTAACAGCCATAAGATATGTACAGAGGACCTGGTGCAGAAGCCAGCAGGTCCCATACTTGCTGGTTCAGCCTCTGTGAGGCCCTGTGAGCTCTGCTTTAGCTGAATTGGTGGACCATGTTCTCCTGGTGTCATCCATCCCCTTTGACCCCCACAGTCTTCCCACCCCTCTTCTGTGGTGTTCCCTGAGCTCTGAGAACAGGGACCCAATGGAGACCTCCAATTTAGATTCTCTTCCTACATAATGTCTGGCTGTTGGTCTGTGCATCTGCTCCCATCTGCAACTGGAGGAAGTCACTCTGAAGACGACTGGACAAGACACTCGTCTATGAGTTTAGAAGAATATCATTCTTACTTGTGTTCTGAAACCCATTCTTATTCCCGCAGATAAGGGTGGTTCTCAGCCCTCATCAAATAAGCTTCTCATTGCAGCAGATGGAGAGCATTACAGAAAATAACAACTGGTAAATTGCAGAGATTATAAAAATTGTGAGATGCTCAGCCTCAGTGAATACATCTACAATGCGACTCCTAACCCTAAGGAATTTACTTCTGAGATAGGGTGAGTTATCTCTCTCTCTCTCTCTCTCTCTCTCTTTCTCTCTCTCTTTCTTTTTTTTTATTTTTAATTTTTTTTGTTTCTTCGTTTTTGAGGCAGTTTTTCTCTGTAACTTTGGAGTATGCCCTGGAACTAGCTCTTGTAGACCAGGCTGGCCTCAAACTCACACACATCTGCCAGCCTCTGCCTCCCAAGTGCTGGGATTAAAGGCGTGCGCCACCTCTGCCCAGCAGGATTATTTTTCTTTATGGGCCTTACCCCTAATGGGTCATGCTCCAGTGTTAGGCTCTACACTCATGAGTATATCAACAGCACAGTATGGTGTGAGAGCCGTACATGGTAGGTTTTAATTACTATGCCTTAGAGACCCGTGACACAAAAATGCCTCTCACCTGCGAGCCCCCTGCCCAAGCACAGTCCCTGAAATGCTGGAGGCTGTTTTTTTTTTTTTCTGTAATATAACCAGGCACAGGCTTTCGCTCCCCTAAACAAGCTTGTCCGACCCATCTGCGCCAGATGTGCTTGGTCACATGTCAGGGCATGTGCTTGCCCCTGGGGGACCTGATGGGAAATGCAATGAGCTATGGGGTTTCCTTTTTAAGCCCTTGTCCTACTGTGATTCTGGGCCATTTCCCAGGAACCTGGGTATGGACCTGGCCAGAGTCCATCCACCTGGCCAGTATTTAATTAAAGTTTGCTTCAAATTTGGCTTTAAACTGTGGTCGTGCTCTTATTCTTAATCAGTGGGGTTAATAGTCAACTAAGGAAAGAGAATGCATGAATCTAGAGGGGGTGGAAGGTAGGTGGTGGATTTGGGAGGCGATGGCGAGGGTAGGAGGGTGAGTATAAGTCTATAAAAACTAAAGGAGAGTTGGTTACATCAGCAATCCTCTTGTAGTGTGTTCTCGGTATTTCTTTGCACTTTAAGACACTAAAGACTTTGGTCTTTGGAGCTATAGCTAATGTTTATAGTTTTAGATAATGAAATACTACATCTTTTAAATTATAAATTATTTTACTAAAATGAAGATTATTATCCAACTGTGAGTGTGAAAATTATATATTTTTAAAAGCATAAGAAGATGGTACAATATTTGAGAATAGCGGAACTATTTTTTTCATAAACATTTTCTGTTATCTAAGCTAATGGAGGACACTTGTATTCTCACATCCGTTCATTTAGTGATGCAGTACCAATGCCACAAAGCTCCTGAAACACTCCCTTATACACTGATGAGAGAATGACAAGGAAAAAAAGAAAATACATTTCATGCTGTTATAAAGATGAATTTAACTTGGGAATCTAGAGGGTCTTCATACCACACTTTGAGAATTATCTGGCTACACCATGAGGGCAGGAAGCGAAAAACTCTCTTGATCAGGGCATGAGAGTTGGTTCAGTGGTTTTGATCACTTGTTGCTCTTGCAAACGACCAGGGTTCTCTTCTCAGTACCCACATGATGGCTCACAAGCACCTGTAACTCTAATTTTAAGCAGACTTATACCCTCCTCTAGTCTTCTATGGGCGCTTGCCCGCACATAGGAACCCAAGGAGGTGAGTATTTGTACTTATAAAATAAATAAACATAAATAAGATTTTTGATAGTGAAACCAGTCCCATGTTTTCCCCTTAAGGCATGGAAGATAGTCCTGGTTCCTGATCAAATGGGCATCTCAACTGATTTTCTACAGAAAATCAGAGTAAGAGTATCCAATGTTCCTAAAAGCTGTGCTTCAATGTCAGGCTTAGCCTTTTGGATCTGTTCTCTCTTTGGAAAATTGATTTGTTTCGGCTTCCTAGAAGGTGAGGCTGGTCAAGTGCCCATCTGAAATCGGCTGACTTCAGAACTAACTCATAACACTTGAGGTTTCTAGCTTAGGAAAATGGAGGCGTGCAGTCCGAGAATTGAACTTTTCTTGTTCGACAAAGAAAGTAATGAACAACCCTTCACAAATAACAGGAATATAGCTCAAGTGATATAAACAAGTTGAGTTTGTGGCTTAAGCAAGTGTCTATCCAAAATGAAGTTTGTGGATTAAGTTCCAGCATTTAGAAACCTGAAGCAATTGAGATCAGACTAATTGGCAACCCCAGTCGTAAGAGGCTATGTTTTTGATATGTCAAAATAAAATAAAAAAACAAAATCAACTGACCGAACAAACAACCCATAATAAAAACCCAGTGTTTTTCTACAGATTTCAGTAGGCAATGAGCTGGAGCACGGATGGATATTTCCAAGAAGACTGAGGCAGTCAGGGTAAATGACTGAGTTGATACAATCCAGAGCGCCTTAGGAATGAGACCTGAGTTAAGGATCGTCTAGATGAGGCTGTCTAAATCAGGCTTGTGGGCAGTCTCTGGAAATTGTCTTACTTGCGTTTTTTGAGGTGGGAAGATCTGGGCGCTGCAGGTGGCACCATTCCCTTGACAGGGGATACTCAACTGTCTTCCCTGCTATTATGAACTATAACCCAAAACTGTGAGCTAAGACAAATCCTGTCTCTCCTAAGCTGCTCTTGTCAGGGTATTCTAGCACAGCAGCCAGAGAGGACACGAAGGAGAGATCAACTTGTGCTGGGTCTTTGTGGCTTAGAAAAATTCAAAATAATGATGAAAGGCATATCCGAATGTGAAAATTAAAAAAAAAAAAACAAAACACACAAAACCCCCAAACACAGTAAAAAGCATAGCAAGAGCAATATACCAGTAAATATACTATATACTTTCTGGAGACAAAGCGTTTTGTGATGGATGAAGGAGATTTAAGCCAAGTGGTCAGGGTGAACAACAGGGTCCTTCACTGCAGGTGTTGAAGGTATATGAGCACCCTGCTACCACCCAGAAGAACAGACCTGGCACTGTGGAGGCTACCTACCCAGAGATGGGACAAGAACAAAATCTTTGATTTGAGAAAGCTCTATGGTCTTAATTTTTAATCAACAATAGGCTGACATCTCTTTTTGACTATTCAACTTCTGTCAAGAGCATATCAATAACTACAGTTGATTAAATTATGGCCCAATATCATCTCATGTTCAAGGTATAATATATCTTATTTATAAATTACTTAAGTATAGCTTAACATCATTTGGTGTAGGAATAGAGGGGGTAGAAGAGCAGATCTTTAGGAACTGAATTTCAAGCTTATCAATGGATGTGGTTATATCACTGACTGCTTTTGGTGATTCATCGTTCATGCCAATGTCATGAAGAGAGAGGTCATGGACAGATACATTCGTATTTGATAGGTGATCTACTTCAACACCACAGTCTATCAACTTAGAGTGGATGGGCTTCTTGATGTCTAGTCCTGTCCTGAAGCTTACATTCTCAAGGAAGACCCCTCCGTGCCGTACACCATTAGCTTACCAGTATTCCTAGTGAACAATCATTTAACTAGACTGGTACTCTGAAAAGGCTCATGCCCATGGGTACACACAGTCACCAAGAAACAAACCACTTCAAGGAAAGACAGTTCTCCGGGATTCAGCATTGGAAAGGCCTTTAAGATCTATAAGTGTGAGCCGGGCTGTTCAACATGAACTTCATATGTAGTGGAGGTGGTATTTTGTTTTCTCAACCGCCTTACCATATTTCTTATTATTCACATGCTTTAGGTTGCTGGCAGAGAAAATGCACGTTAATTGCTGAGTCCTCTAAAGACTCCAAAACTGTGCTGGGCATTATTACTTATTCTTGAAGAAGGAAATAGCATGGGAGTGTAGTAACAGCAATTTCCAGGGAGTCTTGTGAGACTGACTTTGGGGTGTCTGATTTAACCAGATTGTCTGAATGTGTTTTTCAGTCTAAAACATAAAGTCGCTGCTTGAGATTTGGGTAAAGGAACTCTAAATAAGAATGATAAAGCAACTTCTAAATTCTACCTCCCAAATGCTTCTCTAAATTATTTCAGATTTCTTTTGTATGAGCTTTAGATTTTTCTTTAATTGAAATCTCTCAGCTCGTGTGCATTGCTGAAAATTAAATTATGTCAATTTGTTCATATTTTCCCAAGAAACATGAGAAGTGCTGAAACATTTGTAGAAACTTCTTTAGTTGCCATAGAAAGCAACACACTTCAAAACGAATGTCTGTTAATGGAATTGGTATATTGTTTTCCAAAATCCTTACGGAATATTTTTACACGTAATCAGGTCAAGTGACTCAAATTTCCTTTAACTGTTTCAGGACTTCTGAAAATTAAGTTAAAAATCATTTTGGGATGGGAGAATATATTATCGATCACATTCTATTTGAGATGAAATGCCAAGCCAAAACATCTGTGATCAACAATATGTATTAAGATTAGAAAGTACAACTATAAAAATTCAATTGCAAAATTTTAAATCCTATTAAAACAAATTAATATCAGGCTCTTTACTCCAAGTAGCATTCTCTATAGTTATGAACTAATACTTCTTATTATTAGATCTCATTTAAAGACACGAATAGATACAATTTGTAAGGAGAAAGCCTCATTTTTAAATTAATATTTTGAAATTCAAATATAATTACCTAATTTTCCTCTTTCTCTTTCTTTCATGAGACCCCTCCTATGTATCTCCCTTTTCTCCCTTTCAAATTTGCGGCCTCATTTTTTCTTCATTGTTGTTACAGAAACACACACATACACGTGCACAACGTACTCCTAAATATGCATTTTGTTTTTCTAAATTACATATAACATTGAAAGTTGCAGATAATGAGAGGATCAAAATGGTACTAAAGTGGGAAGCTGGACTAGAAGAATAATCTTTGTTTTCTTTACCATTCTGGAAAATAAGATGACCCACAATTAAATTTTAGTTCTGAATTTAGTAGGCTGGAAACCATTCATTTCTGAGAACTTAAAGTTTAATTATTGTAAAAATTAATAATGACTATTATACAGTCTGAAATCTTTCAAATAAAAGGTAGAAAATTTTAATCTTTCAAGCTTTTCTGATAATAGAGCATATATTTTCTTTCTTCTGAAATATCAATGCAATGGTTTTTTTTCTGTATTAGAAATTGTTTTTAAAATAATAGATTTTACTTCTTGCTGTCAGGAAAGACAAGAAATACCAACAATTTGAGGACCTCAGGTGATATTCATAAAAGCAGAAAGTAACACAAACTTTATTATGTGTTATTTATAAACTCTTAAATTGCATGATTGGTAGGTATATTAAAATATGTAATAAAATGGATCTTGAATTTTATTCAGAATCTTGCAATACAAGTACACTTTCATAAGCATGACTTACTTTTTAGGATTCAAAATACACTTTCCCTCTCTTTATGAAGGGAATGGATCCATGCTGTTTATTTCTGGGGTTAAGAACAGCTTCCTGCCTCCTTCTTGTCACCTAAGTAAGACGCTTCATTACCTGATCACTCTGTTAACTTACACAAATAAGGGAAGTAGAGAATCACATGATCCTATTACTATCTGCAGTGAATGGAAATCTAATCAAGGCTGGTGCCATAAATCTAAAACAATGCCCAAAATATAAACCCATATTTGACAGGTTAGCAGAAATAATCCCAAATCATTATTTTTGAGTATAATCATAAAAGGTTCAAAGTGTTTTAAGCATGTATCTAACAAAACACATACAAAGTATAAAGTTCTTAAAAGCAACTAAACGTTAATTAAGGAAATAAAGTATGATGACATAAATAACAGACACCTGGGATGACGGTTGGAAGAATCAATGAATCAGCCTCACCTTGCTATATAAATTTTATGAGACTTCAATTAAATTTTGCTATATAAATTTTCAATTAGGTCGGTCGACTCTAAAGTTGATAGGGAACATGAAAGGAGCAATCTATTTATTGAGACAGGGTCTCACTATGTAGGCCAGCTTGGCCTCAAACTTAAAGAAATCTGAACACCTTTGCTACTTGAGCGAGGAGATTAAAGATGTATACCACCACACCCACATGAGCTCGACAGCTCTGTTAAAAAGACTGGAAATATCGCCCAACATGATCTCAAGACTCATAAAGGCAGATTAAGGATGGCAGTGTGGTATTAGCTGAAGGGCTAGGTACACAGAAGAGAGAAACCCGTGGAGACTATGGAAATAAATTCATACAAATATAAGCAATTGATTCTCGGTGAATAAATGTGGAGGTCATCTTTTCAGCAACGTCGTTGAAATACTTAGAAATGCACATTCCCAAATAGGGTGGAAGGGCTCGAAATGAAGCCTCACACCACATAAGAAAACTCCGAATGAATCGTAGATCTAAGAGTAAAACGACAAAGCCTTTGGAAGAAAATATAGGAGGAAAATTTAGGTTAAACAAACCTTTATAAAATCTAACCACAATCCATAATGAAAAATTATCATTTGACTTTATTGAAACTTGAAATATCAGTTCTGTGAAAGCATTTGGAGTGTGTGTGTGTGTGTGTGAGAGAGAGAGAGAGAGAGAGAGAGAGAGAGAGAGAGAGAGAGAGAGAGAGATAGAGAGAAACAGAGAGAGAGAGAGAGAGAGGTAGAATGTGTGTCCGTGTGTTCTATGCGTGCACAATCCCTACAAGGACATCTCTCTCCTCTCCACTGTTTGGCGCATGGTACAGTAATTCTTTCTCTTTTGAATCCTCATATTTCCTTTTTGGCTATTATTCAGTGTTGTCTGATTAGCTGCTTCCTCATAAATTGGAAAACAGTTCATAAGGAAGCCCCCTGCTCATCACTAGCTCCCCACTTGTAATAAAGCAGGATTTCAACGTCCTTTTCTTTGTCTCTGGAAAAGACGTGACTGTTGATGCTATGGTAAATGAGCGAGGCTTGAGGGGTGACTTTGCGGAACAGTCCCACAGAAGTGAGAGGCCACCGCTGGGGCGCAGGTCTGCTCTTCCGAGTGACTTTACACAATCCTGTAAAGCACAGCTTTCCGTCTGATCCTGCACCATCTCCACGCTATATGAGTCTGCTTTGTTGCTTACTTTTCTGAAGCGTCATTACCTCTGGTACTGGGCCTGGGGTCACAGCTGTGGCTGGCCCTTTGTGAAGCTCTTCAATCGTAGGGACACTTAGAAGTGTCTTTTCATGTTTTGTGTCCACCACTGTCTTAGCTACTTTTCTACTGCTGTAACGAGACACTATGACAAGGTGACTTAGTGTTAGAGTCCATGACTGTCCTGCAGGATGCACAGCAGCAGCTGAGAGGTTACCTCTTGAGACCCAGGCACAGGACAGAAAGAAATGCCCTGGGCTTCTGAAGACTCAAATCCTACCTGCAGTGACACACCTCCTCTAAAAGACCACACTCCTAATCCTTCCCAAAGAGTTCCACCAACTGGGGGCAAGTATTCAAATAAATCAGACTATGGGGGGCACTGTCATTCAAGCCACAAAGAGCAAAGGCTTTTGATAGGGAGTCCCTGTCAGCCAATGGTCTTTAAGAGGTGGGACCAGGTTAGGGCTTGACATTTTGGGTACCCAGAGAAAAAAACTGACCTGCCCAGGGGTTGCTCTTCCTGTAGTTTCACAGTAAACAAGTGAGGTTGGACTTCTCATTCCTATTTCATGAGTTTGCCCTTTATAATAATGATAATATATATGGTTTATCTTGGAGTCAGCTTGGGATTCTTTGACCCACATCTCACAACAGGCTTTAATGTAAATTGTGCATTTTCCAAGATTAAAAAACTGGCTCTTTCTCCCTGGCACCTTATGTTATGCTTGTTGCTGGTTTGAAGGGGTTATTAACTTTAAATGCTTTCATTTCAGAGAGTATACTGTTCAATGGGCCTATTAGAAGGAATGCCTCAGGCCTGGCTGTAAGAATTTACATGTAAGGTATCTCTGTCAGATGGCCCTACTGTAGTCGTAGCTCTGTTTTCCTACTAGAGCAGAAACTCTGCATAAAGGAAGACAAAGGAAGAAAATGTTTATGTGGTTGAGACTTCCCAGCTGACTGCCAAGAAATGTAAACCATCTTCCTGTGGTCAGGACCAAACAGCTTCATCCTCACAGACTATAGACCTCTGCCTATGTTTCTCTAAATCCTACCCCTATGATTTCAATTACCACTGCTCCCTCCTGCTCCTTCCTGGGAGCTCCGCTACTGGAAACCTCAGCCCGAGAGACAATACCCTTGTGCAGTGAACATCTAGCCTCTGAGCATGAACTGGAACTTAGCTTCAGAAAAGTTAAGTCCGTGAGGCAAGTAAGGTGAAGGACACGTTTGTTCAAGGACGATGTATGTGGTCATTCCCTTCACTGTTCTTTCTGGACTTTTTTTTCTATGCGTTTGGAGTCTGATAGGAACTTGGTGAAGCTTTCATCAAACCAAGCCTCTGGGGACCTGCATGCCTAACCACATTGTTTTGGACATTTGACAACTGCTTTTATGTTTCCTAAGTTGTTGGTTACCTTTGATGTGGAGTCATACTAAATGATTGTCTATGCCACACAGTGTTTCTATGCTGCTCTGTGGTAGAACTTTCTCATGTTGGAGACTTAGGAGACATGTCTTATTTTTTAGTCTTTGAGAATTATGACTCTTGTAGCTGAATTTGTCTCTTCTTTGCCTTTTGTGGTTAAGTTCAGAGTCAAATTTACAACCTATTTTCCAACACTTGGCTCTGTTTTTGTCATGGTGTGTCTCTAGGGCATGGATTTATGTAATAACCTTTCCAAAATGTATCCACAAATATACCCTATACACCTATTTGTCTCATATATTTATTTTTAGATTATTATAATACATGCATTCTGTTAGGCATTAAATATTTTTCAGTTGAGACAGGATAAAAATAATTGCTAAAGATTTGTATGGGCCTGTGTCAGAGATACAGAGAAGTGTCTGTGTGTGTGTGTGTGTGTGTTCACATGTACTAATTAAATTTGGTTATATGTTTAGCGCCCTGAAATGTTATAAAGTCTCCCTAAAGTGTGGATCTAGGCAATGTCCTCAGCCACCATCTCAGTTCGTAAGAATGCTCTACTTCACCCTGCAATGAAACGCTCACCTTCTACGCTACTCTCTGTGTGTCCTTACAGAGTTCTGTCAAAGGAGGTCAAAAGTCAACAATACCAAGGAGACTCCAGACAGGGATCCCAGTGACCCAATGACAGAGTTACATGACAGCCATAGAAATCTCAAACGATTCCTGTACGAGCTCAGTATCACATTTATGGTAATCACTCACTCTACTACTGAACTTCATCCTGAGTCCTATCAATCAATCAATCAATCAGATTAGCACCCGCTACTCACAAAAAATTTATTAGCATTCTACTAATGAAAAATATTTGTCTATTTCCCTTATAGATAATTTCACTAATTAGGTTTAGTTGCCATTAAAAGTTGTGTGTGCTATAATACAAACAACAAAAGCTCCCAAAATCCAGAAAACAAAACAAAAATTTCTCCTTCCACGTTCGTACCCTTACTATCAGGTACAGTGGACCAGGTTTTCAGACAAAGTCTTTGGATGCCATCAGGAAGACTGAGTCAAGGGATACTGGTGGGTGCTTTCTGCAGCTTTGTCACTGATGTGGGAGGGAGACATCAGTGAGGCTGGACTTGAAAAGCTGCGGTCACTGGATGGACAGCAGTGACCTTGAATATTCTAGAGATATTCAGGAGCGCCATCCTTCTGAAAGAGAAATTCCATAGTTTCTTTCCATTTTCACTTGACTGTAACAGACCGTTAAGAGAGCTAATGTATCTCCTGTAGGGAGATGTAGCAATGTGTAATTTTAAATGTAGAAGGAAGACTACTTGGGAAAAGGAAGCGGACCAGAGGGGGACGAGGAGAAGAAGAGGCCAAGGAAAATGTGGTGTGATACATGTACATGACACGCACGTATGAAATTGGAATAATATAATGCGCCATGCGCCATTCTGCATAATGAATACTTGCTGAAAAAGGTGAGTCCTACAAGGATAAAAGCAGGGAATCAAAAGCAAACCTACAGCAAGAATTACAAGTCCAGAATGATTATTTTAGGGCCAGTGCGATGCTCAGTGGGTAACTTGCTTGCTGCCAAGCCTGACACCTGAGGTTGGTCTCTAGAATCTACATGGTGGAAGGAGAGGACCAGCTCCTGAAACAAATTGTTCTTTGACCTCTACATGTGCACGTGGCATGAGTATACACATGCACACACACACATGCACACACACGCACACACATGCGCACACACATGCACACACATGTACACACATGCACACACACATGCATGCGAGGAAATAAATGTATTTAAAGTTACAGAAAATTGTAATTATTTTAGAAAAAAAGTTCCTGAAGCAGTTAAGAGATACAGACGATGTTCTAGAGAGTTTTTGGCAACCTGACCCAAGCTAGAATCTTCTGAGAGGGTTGAGACGATGCCCAGAAGATCAGTTTTAAGTAGACAAGCCTTAGGGAAAAATTACTCTGACTTTTCATACCATGCCTCATCTCATATGTAATGGGTTCAGAGAGTATCCTGTTTTTTTCTTTCCTTCTTTCTCTTTCTTTCTTTCTTTCTTTCTTTCTTTCTTTCTTTCTTTCTTTCTTTCCTTTCTTCCTTCCTTCTTTCTTTCCCTTCCTTCCTTCCTTCCTTCCTTCCTTCCTTCCTTTCTTTCTTTGACACTTCTTAGAAACTTTCTGTCCGTCCCAATGAGAGACCTTCTTCTTGACAATTTCTGCTGCATGAAGTCCAGTGATAACACTTAGAAGTAATTCAAAGCACTGGGTATGCCAGTTTTTATACCAAGGCTCTCCAAATCAGTGACAAAGGCACTTATTATTATATTTTCAAGGTTTTCACTAACAAATCATAAATAATATAAATTTGTATATTTCTAATAATGCTGAAGAAAATATTGCTTTCTAAAGGGGGATATAATTGTTATCTAATTTAACAAATTATTAAAATTCTTAATTTGAATTATTCAGTGTCTTTCTTGTTTCATAAGACTTTTTTTTTTTACCAAGGAATAATATGTCATTTTTAAACTAAATCTCATGCAAATTTGAACACAATGCTAATCACAAGGCAGCGAATGTGGCAAACAAAGGTGCTATTGGAAGTCGATTAGTAATGAGAGTGGAGTTTGGCATGGGTTAGAGCTGGGAACTGTGAGGTCTTAGTCACCTTGGCAACCACTTTGAGCCTCTGTTTTGTCAACTACGAAACAAGGGATGGCTCTGAGACATGCCCATGAGCAGTGTTCACGCTGTCATTTCACGAGCAGTCACGTGTGCCCCCTCACGCCAGGAGTTTAAGGATGACTGGCCAGGTGCTGCTTTAGGTGGCGAGGATTGACCGCTACAGGGCCCTCCACTGTTTTCCAGAGCTGCCTCAGAATCCACAAAAGGAACATGCAATTCAGCAACCAATTAATAACCATGAAAAAACAAACAGTATAGTAAATAATGAATACTGTAGGCTGTTTCTGAAACAGTACATTATAATGTATCTGTTACTAAAGTGTTTAACAGAATCATGAGCTGCAGAAACAGGGGAGTTCTACCTATTGCTCTCTTAACCAAATGTAAAACCCTTGAAAGTTTTCAGTATTTCTACCTTATTGTTTATTTTGAATTTTTTTTTTTTTGGTTTTGGTATTCATGTGTACATGTATGCAGGCCCTTGTGTGCACGGGTGCTCACAGAGGCCAAAAGAGGACGTCGGTTTCCTTGAAGTTTGAATTATAGTAAATTGTGATCAGACTTATGTGGGTTCTGAGAAACAAGCTAGGGTCCTCTGGAAGAGTAGCAGGTGCTCTTAACTGCTCAGCCATTTGTTTTTTAAGAACAAATACTTACAATTTTCTTTTGAAAAACTATGTAGCAATGCACCAAACTACCTTAAGTATAAATATATACTTAAATGTTTACTTATATACAAATGTGTATGTGTGTTTGATGCCTGGAGGAGTCAATGTCAAATATTGTTCTGTTATTTAATTATTTAATTAGAATTAAATAAATCAAGTTAAGTTCATTCTAGATGTGTCATTTTAAGATATTTATACCTTGTAAAACAGTATGAACCTGGGCTGGGGATGTGGCTCAGGGTGTAAACTGCTTTAGCAGAAGACATGGACTTTAGTTAAGATCCCTAACGCCCTCGTAGAGGTTGGGTACGGTGCATACATTTGTAATCCCAGCTTTGGAAAATGGCAGAGAGGTGGAGCTCTGTGGTCCCCTGAGCATCAGTCTAGAAAATCAATGAGTTCCAAGTTCAGTGCGAGACCCTGTGATCAAAAGTAAGGGGAAGAGCAAGGGAGAAGGATGCCCAGCTTCAACCTCTGGGTCAGCGTGCACACACATGGGAGTCTGTGCCTGCACACACAACTTACACAGTCACACAGCAAAGCATCAACATCTGTCCTCAGTGTGCACACACATGGGAGTGTGTGCCTGCACATACAACTTAAACAGTCACACAGCAAAGCATCAACATCTGTCCTCAGTGTATACACACAAGTTACACAGTCACACAGCACAGCATCAACATCTGTCCTCAGTGTGCACACACATGGGAATGTGTCCTGCCTATACAATACATATACTGACATGCACACACACACACACACACACACACACACCTCAGCATGCACACACATGGGAACATGTACCCGCATACACAATACATATACTCACACAGCACACACACATGCACACACACGTGCACACACACCTCAGCATGTATACCCATGGGACAGTGTACCTGCATACACTACACATACACAGATACACAAACAATGATAAAAATGTGAAGTGGATATAGTGTGAGATTCAGATCAATTGTTTCATACACCAGATGCAAGGGAATTCTGTAGACGGTATCATTTCTTTAATTTTGATTACTGAGCAGCTCAGACACAGAATGAGGTATTGGCTTAGCTTGCCAATGACAGTACATATTTGCAGTTGACTAAATCTGTTGACACAGGTGTTTGACGTGTCTTAAACATACACCATGCATTAAACAGTCAATTTATTCCTTTTTCCCTGTGGCAATTTTGCAAGAAAGATTCAACAGTGCCACTTCCCATTGTTAATTTCAATCTATGATAATGATACTTGCGGACTGGCATGGCTCCGTGGGTAAGGGTGCGTGCTGTCAAGCCTGATGCCCTGGGTTTTCTGCCCAGTACCCACATGGTGAAAGGAGAGACCTGAACGCTGTGACTTGTCCTTTGACCTCCAGGTGCCTGTTGTGGCACCTGTGTACCCTCCATCTGACAGATATAAATAAAATAAATATAAAGGTTTAAAAGATCACAGATAATGGGCAATGTAGCCCACACCTTTAATCCCAGAACTCAGAAAGCAGAGACAGGCAGATCTCTGTGAGTTTGAAGCCTGCCTGGTCTACCGAGTGAGTTCTAGGATAGCCAGAGCTACAAAGAAAACACCCTGTTTCAAAAAGCCAAGATAAAAAAAAAATCATAGAAAGCTTATATTCTAGTCATCTAAATCATTCTACTCAAAGGGATTTGCCCATCTATAGCAATGGGATGCCAGCGTTCTCCACTGCTGTGCTGCCTTTTGATGGGCAACTTTCAGTGATGCTACAGGAACTGCTGCTTAACTCGCTTCTGTTCCTTGAAATACTGGATATGGTATAGTAATTTCGCCATGAAACTGTATAAGTTTTAATCAATATCTCTCTCTCTCTCTCTCTCTCTCTCTCTCTCTCTCTCTCTCTCTCGTGTCTGTGTATTGTTCCTCTAAAGTTGGATTTTCCTTACGTGGGTGGCATTTTACATCCCCCTCCCCCCACTTTCCTGTTTGTTTCTTTCCCTCTGTCTTTAACAGGACCCTTTGAAAGAGTAAAAAGAGTAGTTTTGTTTAAGACCTTAAAAGAGCATTTTTCTAGGCTTTCGCAGACGTACGCTTATCGTACATAATTAACTTGTATCAGAAAAGTGCCCTGACAAGATAAAGCTGGAGCCTCTACCACAGAGGTTTCTCTCCTCCTCCCACTGCCTGCGTGTGAACTAGATAGTATGCCTGCAGCTCGCACTGAGCCCCAACAGAAACCACTCTGGTCAGAGATCTTGAGAGGAGAAGAATGTTAAGGCTGAGTTTTCCTCTAACCTTGGAAGTCACGCGTTTGCGGTGACAGCGTGTAGAAAGAAACGCTCTGCTATTGTGTGAGTTTGTGTTTCCCAAATGTAGCTGCTTCAAACCACCTTAAGATACAGGCATGCATAATCAAAGCAATCAGTATTCACTGTTGAAACAGAGGATGGCAAGGTCATCTCACAAGAAAAAAACGTAGTGCTGTAAACAAAATGTTTCGCTTATTTTAAGATTTAAATTATAAAGCAATTCAAGAGGCTGCCAGTCAACTTCAATGACCTTGTTTTAACTAGGTAAGTCCATAGTGCTTAGATCCCCGCTGAGCAATCACTTAATGGAACTGGTGTCCTCCGAAGAGGATGCTTGGATTTAGATCAATTGCTAATTTAAAGGAATGAGCGTATACTACACCACTACCTACTTCAGCATCAAATTAATCTTTCCTAAGTTTCAATGAGGTACCATGGTAGATGAAAGCGAGGGAAGACAGGTAAGCAAGAATTAGACATGAAAAACAAAATCTTGATGCACCTAAAATGAAAGATACGCCTTTGACATATCTTATGTGTGTTTGGAAAACTTTGAGTGGTAAATTAACACTGAAATTCAGCTGGCATTTCTTTTTATATCTAATAACTATCCAGAGATACAGGTATTGTCATTCAGAGACAGGACAGAGCTAGAAGGAACAAAGTCAGGATCTTGCCCACTGACCCACAAATGGAAAAAAAAGGATTTCGGAGAGGCCTTGGGAATTCTGAGCAAATGGGACCAACTGTGACCCTAGGCAGGCACACCTCTTTGAGATTTGGGACTCGTATACACAGCAAAGCTTCAGTATCTGCGATAAAGAACTCACCCACATCTCATTGACTTGAGGAAAGAATATGGGATAAAGAAGATGATAAGTCTAAGACAAAGTGACCTGTATTTTCCCTTAACTGACATAGTAATTTACAGTACAGCACTCAGTTCAACACAGAAACCTCCATTTCTCATTAAATTTTATTGATTTTTTTTCCAAATTCAAATCATGGCTGTAATCCTGGAGAATGTCTCAATAATAACCGTTATGACTGTGAAATAAGGCTCACCTATTATCAGCTAAGCCATAATTTTGTTATTAAAACCTCAAGTGACATTGAGGGTTCACACTGTAACTAATGTTTTCATGCATTGGTCAAGTTACCATATAAAGTGTTTCTCTGCATATGAAACACATATTTTCACCTCTTACTGATGCATCCCATTGTAATCCCTTCATTTTCTAGTTCCCTCCACTCTCCATTTGTTCAATTATCTGTGAGGTGGGGGATTCCCCTCTGTATGCTGTGAAAACCATTGGTTAATAAAGAACTGCTATGGACCTATAGCATGGCAAAACTTAGCTGGACTGGAAAACTAAACTGAATGCTGGGAGAAAGCAGGCGGAGTCAGGAAGAAGCCATGGAGCCCCGCTGAAGACAGACTCCAGAACTTCTCCTGGTAAGCTACAGCCTCGTGGTAATACACAAATGAATAGAAATGGGTTAATTAATTTGTAAGAGTTAGCCAATAAGAAGCTAGAGGTAATGGGCCAATCAGTGATTTAATCAATACAGTTTCTGTATGAGTATTTCAGGGCTGAGCAGCCGGGAACCAACAAGCGGTCTCCCTCCAACGTATCTGTAAAAAAAAAAATCTTAAAAAAAAAAGCATACAATCCTTTACAAATGAAGCTTGTTTTTTTTTTTTCTTAAATTTTCTAAAATTTCCTAAAATGCGCTGCCATTAAGTGTACACCCAGGTCTTTATGTGCCAGGGCTAATTGCTTTAACATCCAGAACCTGGTCAAAGACCACACAGACTTTAAACATTTCATCTTTTTTATTTTTTTTTGAAAATACTTATCCATCCTGGTAGTTATTTTTCAACATAACATTAAAAGGAATGGTCCCTTTGGTTGCATGTGAATTGGTGACATTTGTAGGCTGTCATTACCTGCAGAAAGAGGGAACCAGCAGCTCAACATGAATGAAGGTAAGTGACCTTTAAAACCACCTTTTCAGAGGGAAGCTATTTGCCTGGTGTGTGTGTGTGTGTGTGTGTGTGTGTGTGTGTGTAACTGAAATAGAAACATGATAAAAATGTAACTTGTTACTAAGTCTCAAAAGTTAAAATACTCAGCTAACCATTTTCTCTTACACATCCCTTAGGGACAAGAATTCTATAAATTAGTAGTTAAGTAAATTATATTTATAATTTCTTACAACAAAGAGAGAATTAAAAAAAATAAGTCTGAGTAACATGAAACATCTGATGTATGTTTTAGGATTTTGTCGTTGTCATTTGTTGGGGATCAGTCCCGGAGCCTTGAGCACACTAGGCCAATGCTTACCCATCACCCCATACCCCTGGTCCACTGTCCACCAAGCAATCTTGGAAGCAGGGTTGAAATAGGCTGGTGGGAATGAGACGGTTCTGCTGGCTGACGACTCTTGTCCCAGCTCCTCACCGTTGCTCATGTGTCTGCTAAAACCTGATCAATGTGAATTTCAAGACAAGCCATGGCTTCCTTTGAATTCAGACAGCTGTTGAGAACCAGCATGCTCTTCTGAGGTTAGAAAGAGCTAGAAGAGGGCTGGAGAGATGGCTCAGTGGTTAAGAGCGTTGCCTGCTCTTCCAAAGGTCCTGAGTTCAATTCCCGGCAACCACATCACAACCATCTGTAATGAGGTCTAGTGCCCTCTTCTGGCCTGCAGACATACACACAGACAGAATATTGTATACATAATAAATAAATAAATATTTAAAAAAAAAGAAAGAGCTAGAAGAGTAAAGTTGGGGGTACCCATGACGCCTCCACAGTCTATTTGATGTCCTTAAGACATCAAAATGGGGTTTTATGGGTTTTGAGCTAGACTCAGTATTAGCCAGTGGTTTTTCAAATCTGTTGAGACTCCTGCACATCTGTATCTTGTTAGTGTGGTTTTTTGACATGCTGTTAAACCCTGGAAGCACCCGGGCTCTGCTGGTCCTAAAACTGCTTGTCCAATTCCTAGATTGATGATGTCATCTGTTTCTATAAAAAGCTTGCAAGGAAAGCCTGAGAATTCAAATCTTCAGCTTTAACGATCAGGAAAACCGAGTGCTCTTAGATTACGTAGAAATAATGATTTGAATAAAAGGGTGAAATGTTTTTTCCTCTATTCCACAGTCAAAACCCTTTTGTTCATTATGAGAAAAATAATGTTCTCTATAACAAAAGATTCACATAAGAAACTTACAAGTCCCTAGATAATGTAAATATGACTTCATCTCCATGTCTCAATGGCCTTATAAAAATTGACGTATAACTGACATACTATACAACTTATATTTCAAAGGTATACAGTTCAGTGATTTTTTTTAGTATATTATAAACTTGGGTAACCATTTCCCATCATTACAGAATATTTTCATTGTTCCTAATGAAATCCCATGCTTTTTTCCGATCGTCTTTCTTTTAGGCGACCACAACTGCTTTCTGTTTCTATGACTTCCCTGGTTCTCCCACCTTCCTTTACAAAAACCCTGCACTATGGGACATGTGTGTGCATGTGTGACTTCGAAAAATGATTTTAAAATTCATTTATATTTCAGTATGTTTTAGTTCTTCATTTACCTTTTAATTGTCAAGTGATATTCATAACTTCACTGACAAACCACAGTGGAGATATGTGTTATTTTCACTCATGAGCTACTTTAAACAATGCTGCAATTAAAAGCTGTGTATACATTTTTCTGTAGACATGTTTTTACTTAACTTAGGTTAACATAAAAAATACAATTCCTGAATGGATGTCTATATATTTAGTTTTTTAAGCAGTTGTGAAATTGTTTTTCAGAATGCCTCTACCAACAAGTTTTTACCAACTTAATCATGTGGTTCCAGTTTTTCCAAGTTATTTCAACACTTACTCTCTATCCTCTTTAAAACCTATAATTAGAGAGACCCATCAACCGCTAGCAGATCCTGGTTATGGCCGCACCTTCTGATCCCTCCTACCATTCAAGCTAGAAAGCTGATTGGCTTGAGATTGTGTGGGTCTTATATACTCAACCACAGCTGGTGTGAGTTCATGATCACAACTGTCCTGTCATTTCCGGAAGATGCCACTTGACAGAAATTCTTCCCAACATCTGCTTTTTATAATCACTCTGTCTGCTCTTTTGATATGTTTCCTGAACCTTGAAGGTAGGAAGTATGATACAGGTCTTTGTCTGGGTGTGAGTATTCCTCTGTATACTCTCTGCACTTCCATCATCTCTCTTTCTGTCTCTGTCTCTGTGCCCCCCCCTCCCCAGAATCTGCTGCTTCTCTGAAGAGCCGCTTCTATAGGTAGTCCCTGTTCAGCTCACATTTAAAGACTGGAAGGTAAAATCCACACTTGAGAGATAACAAATAACATTTGTCTTTCAGGATCTGATCTACCTCATTCAGTATAATTATCTTCCTAGTTCCACCCATTCACAAACAAATTTCATAATTTCACTTTTCTTTAGCATTAAATAAAACTCCACTGTGCAGAGGTACCACCTTCTCTGTTCCCACCCATCAGCTGATACACATCCAGGCTGTCTCCATTTTCTAGTTATTGTGAACACGGCAGCAATGAATGGAGTAGCATCTTTGTAGTAGAATAACACAGTCCTTTGGTGTGTACCCAGGAGTTTGTATAGGTATAACCAGTTCATTTCTAGGCCATTATTTCCATAGTGGTAATACCAGTTAGCACCTGTACTAACAGTTTACACCTTATTCTTTTGAGACAGGTTTTTTTCACTGTACTCAAAGCATTCACTTAGGCTAAAATCCCATCTGTCCCCATTGCTCTGGAATTCTAGGTAGGTACCACCATGGCTGGTGTTACACAGGAGATAGAGATCTGAACGCAGTTCCTCTGCTTAAGCAGCAAGTACTTTGCCTACATACTCATCTCCGGAGTTCTGCGAAGTGTTATCTACTTGTGATTTTTTTCAATTATTTTTAAATTTGGGATTAAGTTTCATTAAAATTAATTAAAATTTATCATAGGCTTTCAAAACAGTGATAAATTAGCAACTGATGTAGCACCAATAACTCTGAATGATTTGGTTTAAGCAGCCTGTGAAACCAGAAGTTTCAGGAGCTGTTATCTTATTATACAAATTAATATCAAAGAATTGACTCTGAAGGGAAATGTTGTGTTGCAATACTCAGAGAAACCAGGAACTTCACACACCTATGACAAACTGATGAGATTGCCAAAGATGCTTTAGAATCCTAACTGTTTAACAAAGAGGATGGAAAGATGGTAGGGCATAATGTTTATTGCCCCACAAATAAAAGTTTAGCTTAGTTTGGGTCCTTAGTAAAGAAAAGATAGATATAGCAAGAGGTAGTGCTGGTTGGGAACTGGGACTGAGACAGTTGCACCATGGAAACGGGAATGCCCCAGAGCTCGCTGGATAGCCTGTGTAGCCAATAAATGAGCTCTGTGTTCAGAGAAACTCTGACTCAACTGATAGATAATGACATGTGACCCCAATCTCATGTCTCTACACATGCCCACAGCCACATACACATAGATACACATACACACAGAGACGTGAAGTAGCTGCAGGAAGGTGCGAAACATCTTTCCAAGAGGCAGAGGACGGGGCTATGATGGAACTTCTTTCCTAAGTTGGTGAGTCTTGCTAGGACTAAAAACAGACTTCTCGTTCTCCCTCTTGCTTTCCTCCTCCTCTTCCTCCTCCTTCATCACCCCCTCATATTTCTCCCGCTCATTTTGTTTTCACCAGTTTCTATTAATAGCTTTATTTTTAATTAAAATTTGAATGCAATATATTTTGAACATGCTTCTTCTTTTTTCAACTCCTCCCAGTCTTCCCCGCCTACATACCCACTGATCTTTATGTCTTCTATTTGTCTTTCTTTTCCCTCTTTCAAAAAATCCCTACAGAATTACAAACCAAAAATCAAAACGGACGAGCAAAATAAGAAATAAGAAATAAGCAATAAGAAAAAAAAAGTCAAAGTAAAACTAAAAGTACACACACACATACAGACACACACACACACACACACACACACACACACACACACACACACCAGAAACCACCTGATGGAGTTTGATTTATGTTGGCCAACTACTCCTCAGCATGGGCTTCTGTCCTAGAGTAGAATTAAGATAGCCAGTTACACTCTATTGGAGATGACTGATTTCCCCTTTGCCACTGAGAATCAATTTCAGATAGCTTCTTGATTAAGAATAGAAGCCTGTGTTCAATCTACCCTTACAGTGCTGGGACCTCATCTGATTTGTGAAGGTCTTTTGTCTGGAGTCCAAGACTCTGTGATTTCATAAGTACATCAGTCTGATGTGGAAGGAGCTACTTCCTTGGGGTCATCCATTACCTCTGGTTCTTAAAATCTCTCTGCCCCCTCTTTCCCATGGATTCCCAACTGGGAGAGGTTTAGTGGAGACTTGCTATTTAGAACTGAATCCTGAAAAGTGCCCTACTCTCTGCATATTGTTCAATTGCGTGTCTCTGCATTAGCTCCAACCTACAGCAAGAAGAAACTTCTTTCACAAGAATTTGAGGGAGGCACTGAAATATGGGTTTTTGAATATGTCATTAGGAGCAATCTTTTATTATGTTCCATTAGCAGAAAATAGTAGTAGGTTTCCCACCAGGCCATGACCTATCTAGTCTCAGATTTTTGGCCACTTTAGCTGTGTCAGGTATGAGTCCCATCTCTGGAGTGGAACTCCACTCCGTGTTGTCTTGAATCCAAACATAAAGTCATTGGTTACTTCCGAAACATTTGTGCCATTGTTACACCAGTATGTCTTGTAGATAGGATGTTTTTGTAGCTCACAGGGTTTGTAGCTGGGTGATTTCAATGATTCCCTCTTTCACTGGTAGATTACAGAGAATCGTCCAGCAGTGAGTGCCAGTCAGCAGGGGAGAGGCTTCTGAGATCCAGCTTGCTTCTCCACAGTCTGTGTTTTCTTCAGTAATAGGGCCTAATCATGAGATTGTGTAGAGCAACAGCTAGCCTTGGCACCATCCTGTGACACTTGGGAGGTTGCACAGGACCCTTTTGGCCAGTGATTTAAGAAAATGTAACCCATTCCTGGCACTGGAGGTTCTACTTGGTAGCATAGGATGTCTAGAAGGGGCCTTCTTGCTATTTCATTTAAATCTCCTTTATGTATGTACATAATTTGGGAAGCATCTACAGTTCTGCAATACTAGGCATCTACATGGTTTTTTCAAAAGGCCTTTAGTGTCAGTGTCCCCTCCTCATATTCTATCTTTTACCCTTCTCTCTCATTCCCTCTCTATTTAGAAATCCTATTCTAGTTTCTCATCTCTTCATAGCACAATGCTCTATTTCTTTTTCTTTGTGAGATCCTCTCCTCTCCACTGGTCCCTTACTAGGTATATACCATCTGTGGTTATGCTGACAGTACAGACACTTAACAAACGCTTAAATGATAACGTTCACATATAAAAGAAAACAATATTTTTCTTTTGTGGTCTG
Organism: Microtus obscurus; assembly: GCA_963919715.1. NCBI lineage: Eukaryota > Metazoa > Chordata > Mammalia > Rodentia > Cricetidae > Microtus > Microtus obscurus. The sequence goes on along the minus strand of CAWTZC010000288.1, from coordinate 5,730,371 downwards.
GGTTACTTCATTCAGAATGATTTTTCTCTTGTCCCATCACTTGACCTGGGATTTCCTATTTCTTTTTCTTTCTTTCTGTCTGTTTTTCTTTCTTTCTTTTCTTTTATTTTCTTTTTGTTTTTAAAGACAAGGTTTCTCTGTGTAACAGTCCTAGCTGTCCTGGAACTAGCCCCTGTAGACTAGGTTGGGCATGAACTCACAGAGATCTGCCTGCTTTGCCTCCCAAGTGCTGAGATTAAAGGAGTGTGCCACCACTGCCTGACTAGATTTAATATTTCTTAACACCTGAATAGTATTCTATTATGTAAGTCTACTACATGTTCATGGTACATCCATCAGTAGATGGACATCTAGGGTGTTCCCAATTTCTAGCTATTATTAACTGAACAGCAATAAATACGGATGAGCAAATATCTCTGTAATAGAATGCAGAGTGCTGTGGGTGTAGGTCACAGATTGGTATAGTTGTATTTTAATCAGATTAATTTTCAGTTGCCTGAGGAAATGCCATACTGATTTCCATTGTGACTGTACCAGTTTGTACCCCACCCACAATGGCTAATTGTTCCCCATTTCCCTACCTCCTTACCAGCACATCTGTTTCTCTCTCTCTCTCTCTCTCTCTCTCTCTCTCTCTCTCTCTCTCTCTCTCTCTCTCTATTGGTTTTCGAGACAGGGTTTCTCTGTGTACTATTGGAGCCTGTCCTGGAACTAGCTCTGTAGACCAGGCTGGCCTCAAACTCATAGAGATCCATCTGCCTCTGTCTCCCAAGTGCTGGGATTAAAGGTGTGGGTGCCACCATGGCCAGGAACAAAATAGTTTTAATTTGCATTTCTCTGATGTCTAGCAATGTTGAAAATTTCTTTAATTTTCTCAGTCATTTGCTTTATCTTTTGAGAACTCCCTGATTAGTTCTGTACTTCAATTTTAGTTAGGTTGTTTTCTTGATACTCACTGTTTAAATCTCTTTTTATATTTTAGATAGTAGTCCTTTATTAGATGTATAATTGGTAAATATATTTTCCCTGATTGTTGCCTGACACTTTTTTGAAATAATGGAGTCCGTTGCCACAAGGGAAATTTTCAGCATCATGAGGTTCCAATTATTAATTGTTAATCTTTGTGCCTATGCTATTTATGTTCTGTTCAGAAAGTCTTTTTCTGTGCCATGGAATTCAAGGCTATTTCTTGCTTTCTCTTCTATTAGATTCAGAATATCTGGTCTTATGTTCAGGACCTTGATATATTTGAAGTTGAATTGAGTACAGGATGATAGATATGGATTTATTTTCTTTCTTTTGCATGCATTCAGTTTGACTAGCACCATCTGTTGATGATGCTGTCTCCTCCCCAGTATTTATTTTTTACTTTTTTGTATTAAAAAAAGAATCAAGTATCTGTAAGCATGTAGAATTATGTCTGGATCTTTAATTTGATTGAGCTGGTTATCAGAAACAGATTGCTTCTCACAGGGACAGTAGAAGAGTAGAGAGGAAACAGTGATAGGAAGGTGTTGTGGACAGTGAACACAGATTTCTTTCAAATGAACGTGATAATCAAAACTGATCTTTAAGACTCTTGACTCTATAAACTTAGGGAGGTGAAGACATCTATCAAAATGGAAAAGTTCATTTTTTACTGCCCAAGAAAAGGGGGATTTGATTCCATTCATCACAATTAAGAAAACACAAAGTAGTTTGGTATTTTTTTTTTTTGATGAGTGTTTGGGAATAAAATTTGTATGAAATAGAATTTGAAATGAAGGCTTCTGCATCAGAAGGCAACCTTTCCCTGTACAGGACATGGGGGAAATATCACACAGTCAGCATTCCCTTGGTTTAGAGCACTTTCCTCTGAGGTTTCCATATGATTCCCAGAGCAGTGCTTTTGTAGAAGTTTCCAGAAGCTGGAAGATTCCCTTGATGTGCAAAGATCTCCTGTCCCAGACTGAAGGATCCTGTCTTCTTTCTTATACACACACGGATGCACTTAAGGCCACGCTGGAGCACTGTGGAGTGAATCACACATTTCAAGCTAACATTTTCTCACATGGCCTATGGTATTCAAGCTATTGTGGGATATTTTGTTATGTTAAGAATTCCTTAAGAGGCATCTACGCTCCTATACTATTTATGGAAATTATTTTTTATAGCCAGAATACAGATATTTGTCCGAGCCATAGAGAGGGCATTCTAATTGCCTTTTCCCAGAGAGAATCTGGCTGCTGGTTAGCTCCATTCCTGCTGTAATAGAGGTGCCGCCACCGCAGCAGGGCCTAACATTCTCATTTACTATTTATACCATCGCCTTTGTTCAAAATGAGACATTAGTACAAATGGCAAGTTAGCAAGCAGTGTGTATTGATGCAAAATTTTCCTTTTTCTCTATCTACCCTATCAGCAAAAGCAAGCACATTTTTTAAATTTCAATTTTTCTTTCATGGATTCCGCTAGCTTTCACAGTATGCATCTCCCTAGCCTCTCATATCCTCCCTCTGCCCTTGCAACTCTGTCTCCAAACAAAACCAAATTTAAAAGCAAAACCCAAAGCAAACAAAGCAAAGAAATAAAACCAGAAGCAACAGCTTCAGTAGAAGGAGGAGGAGGAGAAGGGGCCGGAAGAGGAATATAAGGAGGAAGCTGGAGAGATGAAGAATCTTGTGGAAACTGTACTGCGGCCCACTGAGACACAGTTTATTCTTAAGTCTATTCATCTTCACTTGCAAGTGTTCATTGCCGCTAGTCATGAGTCTGGCTTGAGGCTTCTTGTTATCAAAAGTGAGATAAACTTCTAGTACTACGCAGGTGACCATTTACTCAAAGTCAACTCCACCTTCTTGAGTCAACAACAACAACAACAACAACCAGCTGCTGTACATGGAGGTCAGAGTTTGTCTAAAGTTGTATTATAAGTTGTTGGAAAAGTTGAGAACTGAATTGGGCTCTATAACTCTTAATTTGTGTTTTCCTAGTATAAGTGGTAGCATTCTGTTGAGATCTTTAACAGTATCCCTATAAGAATTTTCATCTCTTTGTGGCACAATTGAGCAAACTTTAGATATATACATGTGCACACATGTGCTGAACTATGTTCGTAGCAGCATTGTTTGTCATAGCCAGAACATGGACACAACCTAAATGCCCTCAACTGAAGAATGGATAAGGGAAATGTGGTACATTTTCACAATGGAATACTAGAGAGCAGAAAAAAAAAAATAACATCTTGAATTTTGCAGGAAAATGGATGGAGCTAAAAAACATTATTTTGAGTGAGGTTACCCAGACACAGAAAGACAATTACCACATGTACTCACTCATAAGTGGTTTTTAAACATAAAGCAAAGAAAACCAGCCTACAAACCACAATCCCAGAGAACTTAGACAACAATGAGGACACTAAGAGAGACACACATGGATCTAATCTACATGGGAAGTAGAAAGTAGAAAAAGACAAGATCTCCTGAGTAAATTGGGAGCATGGGGACCTTGAGAGGGTTGAAGGGGAGGGGAGAAATAGGGAGGGGACCAGAGAAAAATGTAGAACTCAATAAAAATAATAAAAAAATGATAAAACCCCAGCTTTTCTACCAAAAAATTTTCATCTCAATGTTTAAAGAAAGTTTGAATCATTACAAAGAAATAATCTCTCTACAGTAAAACCAGATTAAGACCTGTTTCTCAGAGTCTAAGTTTTTCTTTAAAATTGACTTTGGCTTATTATAGTCTAATGATAACAAATCATTAAGCAGACAAGTCTGAATAAGTAGAGACCTATTTACAGCTTCTTCTGTAAATGGTACCAGCGTAGAGCTCTCCCATGTTAGGGATGAGCTCATTTATTTGAGAGTAGTATTTGCTGGCCAGTGGAATTATTTCCATGTAAATTAATAAATAGAGTTATACTACAGATGTATCAACAGAAGACTTTTGCTATTCTCTGGACTCCTAGTGCCAAAGTCCAGATATAAACCTCACAATGTGCACACTGGCAGTCCCCCTACCTTCAATAATTGAAGGTGCCAATTCCCTCAAGAGAGCGTCTTGGGATGCAGCATTTCTAGTTTGTCACAAGTTCCACATGTTTTCTTAAAATTATAGTCTGATCCCCTTCCTTTGTGTTTAACCAGGAACCTAGGATTTATGCTTACATACATAATAACACTGAGAAAATCTTACTGAGCCGAACTGTAATTTATCATAGACCTTCCTATCCATAAATTTATTTTATTTTTGAAATCAATCAGGTGAGGTGGAAATTGTTACTTTTCTGTTATTATAGCTAAGGTCTTATCAATTAAGCTATAGGCTCTACAGCAGTGTTATTGTGTGGCTCAACTTGTAATTCAAAAGTCCCTGTAAAAATATCCCAGTAGGTTGAGCCTCCTAGGAGTCAAGAAAACACAACTTACGAATTACCCCCATCTGTAAACACCATTTTCATAATTTTCCACTCTGTTCTAATTTAAGTTATTTTCTGGCATATACATCCAGTACTTCTGTTTGCTTTGATTACATTCATTTTTCCTTAGTGATTTTTTTTAAGTTTCCTTGGGTCAATTTGGTAGACTTCTTTACAGATATAAGAACTTTTCAGTTTTCATTTTAAAATAAAACCCAACAACCCAAATCACTGTCATTACAGTGACTGCAATAGCAAACATAGCTGGATACATAGCCTCGTATTCTCTGGGATATTTTTTAGGTTATTCATTTCTACTAAAAATGGTCTAACCATAATGAAGTATTTTTAACCCCCAACAAGCAGAAATACTCAATGAAGATAAAATACTTGCTCTATAATAATTAAATACATCTTAAGCTTTGCTAGCATGCTATATAATCTTTTAAATTAAAATTCGTATTTAACTCTAATTTTGTCAATGGAATCAAATTACAAAAGAGATTTCAACAGCGGCTGGGCTTTACACGTTCAGGAATGTTTACCTTTTAATTTCTTCACTGCTTCCGTATTTCTGTCTGTGAAGTGGGTAGTGTGTTTCATTCGAGGTTGGGGGGGGGGTTCACTAGTGATCTAGCTGCAAGCATCTGGACAAAAGTAAAACTTCTTAGGCAAGTTCCAATAAAAAATATCCGACTTAAGGTTTTAGTCTTTATCTACCTGTGTGGAGGTTTTCGGAAATAGCTTACCTGCAGAGCAACTCGGGCTTCCTTGACGCTGCCCGTTGACTCTCCTCAGGCATCTCTGTAGCATTCTGTTCAGATCAGTGCTAGGAAAGCTTGACCTCTGAGCTATAAATGGTTAACACTCACTCCAGAAACTTGCTGAAACAGCATCTATGTCAGGTGTAGTCAATCAGATGGTCATGTCTGACTTTAGCTCTACAGTCCGGCTTAGTCGCTATCTTAAAGATTTTTTTCATGTGACTAAGTATTAAGAAGTCATGAAACTTGAAGACAATGTATACATGACATTCATGTACACACACACACACACACACACACACACACACACACACACAAACTTAGTTTTCATGGTCTCACGGCAGGACAGTTCAACTAGGACCAAGCTGATTTGCAGATGAATTCATAGTCCACCCCATATATCATTTTAAAATTCACCGTTTAGTCCCTTTTGCTAACCCATTTATCTTCTCTCACTTTTCTTCTTTCCACAGTATTATGGTTCAAAATTATAGGAATAAGACACTCTTATGCATTACAGTTTCAGTAAATGTGCCACTCAGGCTCACTTAATGAATGCTTGAGCAAATACTGGGAGGGTTAGATTAGGCCTACTAGGAAGAAATAGGTCACAGGGTATATCTCTCTGTAGACTATTATCCTGTTCTCTCTTTCTACACCTCCCTAAAGGCCCTTGTGCACACCTCACTGCCCACCAGGAAATAAACAACCTCCTGTGCCTCATGTTCTTGCTGTCATGATATTCTGCCTAAGCCCATGAGGTCAAGCACACCCTCTTCAACCATTAACCACAGTAAACTTCTCCTCCATTTCTGCTTTTCTTTAGAGCGTCCTGATTGTAGATACACAAAAGTACCTAACTCAGAATGTATGTGTCTAATTTAGAAACACTTCAGTAGTACATACTGCTCATTTGATATGGGATTCTTATTATTCATGATGGGATTCTTATTATTCTTATTATTCATGATGAAAGTTGTGAAGACACTGGGGATAAAAGGGATGTCTTTAAGCATAATAAAGGTAATTTATAGTAAGTAGATATCCAAGATAAAATTAAATGAAGAGAAACCCAAATAAATTTTACTAAATCCACTCTTTTCATATCTACTCAACTTAGTATTTGAAGTTCTAGTAGGAGCAATAAGACAACTGAAGGGGATCAAGGGGATACATATTGGAAAGGGAGAAGTCAAATTAGTGTTATGATGTGGGAGTGTCATATCAATCTGTTGATTTCATTGGTTAAAATAAAGAAACTGCTTGGCTGGTCCTATAGGTTAGAACATAGGTGGGTGGAGTAAACAGAACTGGGTGGAAGAGGAAGTGAGGTCAGAAATCATGCAGCTCTGCTCAGAGATGCCAGGCTCCTCTCTCGCGGGCGGATGGGATAGCTCAGTGCTCTGAGGCACACTCGCATGAAGCTCCGACCCAAGACGGACATAGGCTAGAATCTCCCCGGAAAGCGCACCTTGGGGTGCTAACACAGAATATTAGAAATGGGTTAGACCAGGTGTGAGAGTTAGCCCGTAAGAGGCTAGAGCTAGTGGGCCAAGCAGTGTTTAAATGAATACAGTTTGTGTGTTGTTATTTCGGGCATAAGCTAGCCAGGCGGCCTGGGGTGTTGGGGACACAGGAGCCACGCCGCTCCCTATTTCAACAGAGTTATTTGCAGATAATATGATAGTATACATAAATGACCTGCAAAATTCTACCAAGGAACTCCTATATCTGATAAACACATTTAGTGAAGTGGCTGGATACAAGATGAACTAAAACCAAAATTCAGTAGGACTTCTATACACAAATGATGAACAGACTGAGAAAGAAATCAGGGAAACAACACCCTTTACAATAGCCACAAATAATACAAAATAACCCGCAATTCTAACCAAGTAAGTAAAAGACTTGCACTTCAAAAACTTCAAGTCTTTGAAGAAAGACTTTTAAGACGGTATCAGATGGAAAGATCGTCCATGTTCATGGATTGGTAGGATTAACATAGTAAATATGCCTGTCCTACCAAAAGCAATCTACAGACTTAAGGCAGTCTCCATCAACATTCTAACATGGTTCATTACAGATCTTGAAAGGAGAATACACAACTTCATATGGAAAAAAGAAACTCCAGGAGAGTTAAAAATTCCTTTACAGTAAAAACACATATGAAGGCATCACCGTCCCTGATTTCAAGCTGTACTGCAGAGCTATAGTGATAAAACTGAATGGTATTGCCACAAAGACAGGCAGATCAATAGAATTGAATCAAAGACGCACCAAGGCCAGCTGGCCTGGGCCTGAAAAAAGCCCGGGATAAAACTGGTCTCGCTGAACATAGTGGATAATGAGGACTACTGAGAACTCAAGAACAATGGCAATGGGTTTTGATCCTACTGCACGTATTGGCTTTGTGGGAGCCTAGGCAGTGTGGATGCTCACCTTACTAGACCTGGATAGAGGTGGGTGGTCCTTGGACTTACCACAGGGCAGGGAACCCTGATTGCTCTTCTGGCTGATGAAGGAGGGGGACTTGATTGGGGGAGGGAAAGGGGAGGCAGCGGTGGGGAAGAGACAGAAATCTTTAATAAATAAATAAATAAATAAATAAATTAATTAATTAAAAAAAAGACTCAGAAGTAAATCTGCATACCTATGGACACCTGAATTTTGATTAAAAGTCTAAAGACACACAATGGCTAAAAGAAAATATCTTCAACAATTGGTGCTGTTATAACTGATGTCAACATGCAGAAGAATGAAATTAATCTATATTTATCACCCAGCAGAAACCTCAAGTCTTAGTGAATCAAAGGCCCCAATATAAATCCTGATATACTGAACCTGATAGAAGAAAAAGTGGGGAATAGCGTTGAGCTCATTAGAAGAGGAGACAACTTCCTGAATAGAACCCCAATTGCACAGGCACTAAGAACAACCATCATTTAAATGGAACCTCATGAGCTTCTTAAGGCAAATGCCATTGTCAAATATGACAAAATAGATGTCTACAGAATGGCAAAAGATTTTCACCAGCTCCACATCTGATAGAGAGCTAATATCTAAAATATGCAAAGAACTCAAGAAACCAGACATCAACAAACCAAATTATCCAATTACAAAAAGAGGTATGGAGAAATCTCAAATGGCTATGAAACACTTAAAGAAATGTTCATCATCCTTACCAAACAGAGAAATACAAATCAAAACTAGTAAGATTCCATCTTACAGTTTTCCTGGTGGCTAAGATGAAAAACACAAGTGACAGCCCAGTCTGGCAAGGATGTGGCACAAGGGGAACACTTCCATTGCTGGTGGGAGTGCTAACTTGTACAGCCACTTTGGAAATCAATATGCTGGTTTCTCAGAAAATTGGGAGTTGTTTTACCTCAAGACACAGATATATCACTCCTGGGAATGAACATAAACGGACACTTGCTCAACCATGTTTATTGTTGCTCTCTCCATAATCGCCAGTATTAGGAGACATGACTGGAACTGGGGGGCATTTAGGGGTGATGTAGAAACCTAATGCAGTGGGAACTTCCTGGAATCTAAATCAAACTGTTCATCTTTTAACCAGGCATGGGTCCTAGGAATGGGCCTGGGACATCAACCCAGACACAAAACCTTTGGCCTGCAATCTGTTGTGTCTACAAGTTGTGCTGAGGCCCAGTCACAAGGGGGACCCCATACCTAACACTGCCTGGGTGGCCTGGAACGAGAGGCTGGAGATCCCAAAGACCCCAAACATGACAAGGGAAATAAAATGTCAATGAAATGATTCTTAATGATATTCTGCTATACTCACACATCAGTGCCTAGCCCAGGTGTCATCAGCTGTCATTACTTTAAAAAATAATACAATGTATAAATAAAAGCAGTTTTTTACAGGGGAAATATTCTGAGCAGTAGAACATTTAAGTACAAACACTGTTGCCTTCTAGTTGTTAAGGATCCAGTCATTTATTAGTAGCTTTCCTGCCTGAAAGATATCCTTTGTTATTCTTATACAGTTCAAAAAGGAGGCAAGAAATACAAGCCAAAAGGGTAAAAATAGCAGGTTTGGAAAGGCGTGTGAAGAGGAGGGGATGGGAAGGGAGCACAAAGCAGTGATGCATACAGGTGACAGAAGAGAGAGTTGGGGTCAGCAGTAAGATCACTCTTGGCTAAGCATGAGGACCCGAGATCAGATCCCCAGCACTCATTCAAAACACAGAGTCAAGTGTGACATGCACACCTCAAACCCTCGGCTGTGACAGCCTGCACAGGAGAATTGCTGGCTGCCAGCCAAGCTACAATTATCCATCTCCAGAGCTCCAGGCTTAGTGAGTGATCCCGTCCCATGGGAATAAGGCAAATGGCAATAAACCTAAATAAGCAATGATAAATCTAGACATCTGACATCCTTTCTCCCCATGAATGCACATTAGTACATGAATGTGTGTGCACTTCTGTTCATAACACACATGCAAAAGCACATAAATAAATAAGTAAATGAATGACGATATAAATAAATATTATTTTTAGAGGAAAGAAAGGGTGTAGAAAGCATGAGACTATAAAAATTGTTAGAGCCAAGGGGTGATGGACAGCTCTAATCCCAGAGCTCAGGCATGGAGTCCCATGGGTCTCTGAGTTCCAGGCCAGCCAGTGCCACATATTGAGACTCTTCCCTCTCTCTAAAACATTACTGGAATAAGAGCGGGGTGTAATCTTGTTTCATGATACCCATTGCATCTTTAAATACAAGTTATTAAAGAAAGATCTCTAGAGCAGCTGAAAATACATGGATATCACGAAGTATTGGAAACAAAGTTGCTCTTGCAGGCTCCAGATGCACACAGCTTTGGCAGATATATTCTCATTAAAATGCAATGACGCTAAAAATGACAGCCCCCCTCTGCTGATACCAGTCCTTTCCAGGATGTTCAATAGCTAAGGGACAAAGCAGAAATCTTTGACCCCATTATCTACTTATGCACACCGGGACAGAAGGCAAGAAGGGCTAGAGGAAGTCATATGTTTTAGTGACTTTCTAGTTCATGGCATGATCATCAAAAGTGCCATTAGCTCTGGTAACTAACACACTTTTCTGTTATTGTTGGTATAATTTTATACATCGGGTACTTTCTTTTCCTAAATATATGTGAAAAAGTCCTAAGTATTTCAAATTGTGATTCTGTTTTCTTTATTCAAAAAAATTAAACATGAGGTATCTGTAGCTGCTTAAATATATAGTATTAATTCTTTAAAGAATTTTCAAGTTTAAATTTAGTCCAGAATAGCCTTCAATCTCTGCTATTCTTTTAACACTGATAGCCCTGCCCATCTGAGATCTTTCTGAATTTCACACAGATCTTTAAATACATATTTTGTGCGTCTATATAAATATATTGATGTTGTAATTTGAGCATGAGCCAAACCTTCTGAGACTTTATCTGAAGGAAGCATTAGTGCCTAGCTTCCCAGACTCTACCCTTAGAGATTTGGACTCAGTCACTTCTGGAGTGTTTCTATGAGCATACATTATCAGTCATCTTCCCATGATACTGATGTTAGGGCCTACAAACTGGCATTATCAGCCATCTCCCTATGACACTGATATTAGGGCCTATGAACATACATTATCAGCAATCTCCCCATGATACTGATGTTAGGGCCTGTGAACAGACATTATCAGCCATGTCCCTATGACATTGATATTAGGGCCTACAAACAGGCATTATCAGCCATCTCCCTGTGATACTGATGTTACCCATCTGCCCACTGCATATTGAATAGAATCCAGAGTTCAATTTCAGTTATAGAAGTTTCTCAATTATTGGCAATGTCATTTATTCTTTAGCTTGTGCAAATAATGAAAAACTATAACTTTAAGAAAGAGAAATGGGTTAGCAAGATGGCTGAGCATAGTTCAAGGCACTTGTCACCAAGTTCGGGGATTTAAGTTTAATTCCCAGAACCCACAGTGTAGGAGTGAACTGACTTTTGCAAATTGATACCTGAGATACATATACATACATACAGAGCTACACACACAAACATGCACACACATGTTTTCTGGCATATGGAAGCATATATATATATATATATATATATATATATATACATATGTATACACACACACACACACACAGACACACACACACAGACACACACATATCACTTCTTTGGTCAATGGACATTTAGGTTGTTTCCAGGTTCTGGCTATGACAAAGAATGCTGCTATGAACACAGTTGATCACATGTCCTTGTGATATGATTGATCCTCCTTTGGATATATACCCAAAAATGATATTGGTGGGTCTTGAGGTAGGTTGTCGCCTAATATTCTGAGAAATTGCAGTACTGATATCCAAAGGGGCTATACCAGTTTGCACTCCCACCAGCAATGCAGGAGTGTTCCCTTTACCCTATATCCTTTTCAGCATAAGTTGCCATCAGTGCTTTTGATCTTGGTCATTCTTACTGGTGTAAGATGGAATCTCAGAGTTGTTTTGATTTGAATATCTCTGATGGATAAGGATGTTGATTATTTCCTTAAGTGTCTTTCAGCCATAATAGATTCCTCTATTGAGAGTTCTCTGTTTAGGTTTGTACCCCATTTATTATTGGATTATTTGTTCTTTTGGTGACCAATTTCTCGAGTTCTTTGTATATTTTGGAGATCAGCTCTTTGTCCAATATGGGGTTGGTGAAGATCATTTTCCATTCTGTAGGTTGCTGTTTTGTCTTGTTGACCATGTCCTTTGTCTTACAGAAGCTTCTTGGTTTGAGAAGATCCCATTTATTAATTGTTTCTCTCAGTGTCTGTGCTACTGGAGTTATATTTAGGAAGTAATCTCCTCTGCTAAGGTGTTCAAGTTTATGTGTCAAGTTCAAATGGATCAAAGACCTCAACATAAAGCCCACCACACTGACCCTCAGAGAAGTACATCCTGTCTTTGTATGGAAGACATCCATTTTTCCACCAGGCCATAGTTTGCCATTCATATTCTAGCATCCTTCTCTGGCTTTCCAATAATCTTCTATAAGCGTTTCTCCACTGTGCCCCTCCTATTTGGCTTCCAAGCCATGTCCCCAGTATCTGAACTTGTGGGAGCACCAGTGTAAAGTTCATCTTTGACCAATGAACTACTGGCATGCTTAAAACAAGCATGCGCTATCTGATGTTTGAAAATAATGTTTGATAGCTCATCAGGTAAGGGCTCTAGCCATCAAGACTGACAACGATTTGTTTCTTGGGGTCCACATGCATGCCATGGTACCCCTCAAAACTATAAATTTACACAACGAGAAAAAGTAGTTTTCATTCAGCTCTTCACCCCTCTGATCCCAAACTTTCGGATATTGATATTGAGTGTGCTGCAGTCAGCAAACAAATGTCCCCGTCAGATTTAAGAGTGTCAGAGACAGAACACCAGTTAGAACTAGCAAGTAATGAGCAATCTTAAAATCCTCTGCACCATGGAAGATAAAGAATTGTATTGAAGAGATTCTCTAAGTTGACACTCAGAGCCACGGTCGTTTTCTAAGCAGATTTGGCCAACCAAGAGGAAACAGCATGCACTCGTTATTATATTGTGAAAGACCTGGCTATTTTTGCCTTTGGAGACTCACCTTTCCCCAGGTTTGATGGGATCAAGAGTTAGGGTATGAGAGACAGAAAGGAGTCAGTGTGAGGCAAAGTTGAGGAACTAAGCCAATTCCATTCCTCGCAGGGACTTGCTGTCAAATACAAATGACTCACTATTCTCATTTCTGTTCAGTAAAGTTCAATGTTTGAGTCCTTGTTCACAGTATATTTTCACCATGTTGTCTTTCTTCAGTCGTCTTAATTCTGTGGAACATTCATTTTTAGTTAGACTTGAGTAATACTTACAGTCTTTTCTGAAAACAAACTTTTATACATATTGTTATCAGTTTTCTCATGTCATTTTTAATCCCATAAAGAATGTTGAAGAGGTAGGTAGTCATGTTTTTCATTAAGCAATATATCAGAATAACTCTGTGAGTCTAATTTCCATATAAATTCTCTACAGTATGCCTAATACATTTGATTTGTGCTATCGCTTTAACAAAGAAAAACTCCCTATACAGTTACAGTATCAATGAGACCTTGAGGTACTAAAATGTTGTTTTGCAAAAGTAATTTATTTCAGAATAATTTTTCATTAAGCAGTATTGACTGTCAAAATCTCAATTCTCATTTTTTAATATTGTAATTTTATGCAGTACCAGCTCTAATTGATGCATTAAATATTTGCTGCAAAATTTATAATACAAATTTATTCTATAAATGGACATCAACTTTAGATTTGACATAGTATTTGAAAATTTTGAGTCTAAGGAAAGTTTTGAAAGTGTAATCTAAAGGCAAATGTTGAGTTATCACATCAAAGCCTATGGGCTAAAGTAATTAATGCATGTGACTAAAACTATAATAAAGTAGTGTATAATGACTACTGTCAATGTGAAACATGTAAGTCAGAGAAGATTGTTTGGAATTCGGATCATGTGTTCAGGGTTTCCCACCATGATCCATTCTCAAGCTTCACCGCTCTTTTCTGCCGAGTCAGTTCTGTGCACTGCGGATATCAAGTCACCCTGCTCTAAAATGATATTTGCCACTACCAGGCCCTCAGGTGTGACAAGCAAATGTTTACTTTAGAAACACCAGTCAGTATGTTTCAATCTGTGGAGCTTTCGGTTTGGGACAGAATGTCATGTCCTTCCTTGCGCGGTTGGGCATGCCTGCGCTATGTCACTAAAGTCCATCAGAGTCTTCCTGGCTCTGCTGTCTGTGCAGGTAAACATGGCTGTGCAGAAAAACAAGAATGACGCTTTTAGAACGACTGAGGCTTTGTGAAATCACCTGACTGTGTACTGAGAATAGAGAAGATTTCAAAATTATAGACATTTTTCTACATAAAAACTACATAAGCCGGGCGGTGGTGGCGCACGCCTTTGATCCCAGCACTTGGGAGGCAGAGGCAGGCGGATCTCTGTGAGTTCGAGACCAGCCTGGTCTACAAGAGCTAGTTCCAGGACAGGCTCCAAAGCCACAGAGAAACCCTGTCTCGAAAAACCAAAAAAAAAAAAAAAACTACATAAAACATGAAAAAAGTATAAAAGCTATGAACATAACTTAAATAACTTCCAGCATGTTGAAATGTTTGTGTTTTCTTCATTTTTAAATAAAATTTGGTGAATTCATATTTGCTATTTTATTTATATGTTTATATATGCATATATGTTCATATATGCAATTCTGTTTAAAGAGTGTAGTTCTCTCTTATTTAATCTTATGTCATTAAATATTCATTGAGAGAACTTACTTATTGTCTCTTATTTATAAGTATGAACAATGATTTCTCTTTTGCTATTTATTAAATTTTTTGCTTTTACATTCTGAACACAGTTTCTTTTCCAACCTCTCCCCCCAGTCCCTCTCCCCTCCCCTCTTCCTCCCTTCACTCATCTTCCTTAAACAGTGATTTCTTCACCTGTTCCTTTTGTTGTGTGCTTTTCATATTTTTTAACAGAAATCTACAAGTGTGGAGAGACCTTTAAGGTACTGTTTGTCAAATGTTGACTTTGCATTTTTGTGTTAAAAATGCACTTTTGAGTCAAGTTGGTGTTCTTAATTTTACTGTTTTATTTTTATATAGTTTTGACGATAGCTATATGAATAAGTGAGCTTATATAAATGTGTATATGTGGGATGTGTGTGACATTAAAGACAAAGAATATGAACACAGAAATATACACCATTTCAAATTTAAAATTTCATAGTAAAATCAGTTTGGAGATTTGTTATGTCCCTATTCAGAATTCTATAGTCAGTCATGAAGGAGTGATTGCTTTTCTAATAAGGTGAATTATTTATACAATATAAAATATAATTAATAAGATAATTTGGCCCATTATCTTTTAGATCAAATGGATAAATCAATCTATTTTCCTGCAACTGATGGGTGAGTAGATGCAGGGACCCACTGCCAAATATAAGATGAAGAGACATCTCAAATTGGAGATCTCTATTGGTTCCTCCCTAAGAACACCACCAAAGAGGGGGAGGAAGAATTGGAAGGCAGAGGGGTTGAGGAAGCCAGGAAAACTGGGTTCACAGAATCAACTAAGCATGGATCTGTTCTAGGTCCTCTGAATATTTATCATGGTTGTTAGCTTGGTGTTTTTGTGGAGCTCCTAACAGTGGGAGTGGGGTTGTCTCTTCTTTCTAATGGGCTGCCTAGTGTCTAGTCTTATTTTATGTGTCTAGTCTTATTGTAACTTGTTATCTTCGGTTGATATCCCTGGGAAGCCTTCTCTTCTCTAAAGGGAACGGATGAGGAATGGATCTGGGGGCAAGAGGGGAGGTGTGGGGGGGAATTAGAGGGAGGGAAATCTATGGTTGAGAAGTGTTATATGAGAAAAAAAATTAAAAAGAAGAGTTTATTTCATTCCTAGCTATACATCAAAAAGAAAGAAAGAAAGAAAGAAAGAAAGAAGAGAAAAAAGATAGAATCTTTGTACATAAGTATATTTAAACCAGTGGTCACAGTCCCATTATTAGTATTATACACAATAGTCAAAAGGTAGATGTAACTCTTGTGATTATTAACTGAAGAACCAGTGTAGCAGGCTTTCTTGGATGGCCAGCTTCCAATTTAAGACACAGAGTCTTATTATTGATTATGATTGCTTGGCCTTAGCTTAGAATTGTTTCCAGCTAGCTTCTTTAAAACTTAAACTGACCCATGTCTCGTACTCTCTGTGCTGCCCTGAGGCTCGTTTATCTCATCTGTATGCTGTCCATTCAGCTTTCCAGCCTCCTCCATATCTTACTGTCCGGATCCCCTTTCTGTCTGTCTGCCAATCCTGCCTATCCCTCCTCTGCCTAGCTATTGGCCATTCAGGTTTTTATTAGACCAATCAGGTGCCTTAGGCAGGCAAGGTGAAACAGCAACACACCTTTACATAGTATAAAAAATACAGCAGAAACAAATGCAACACATTTTTACATAGTTAAACAAATATTCCATTCTGCAACAAAACCATGGTATCTTCACACTGGAAATTCAGCTAAAAAGTAACACTATCGTTATCCACACCACGACCTGATAAGTCCTGAAGCCTCATGCTTCCTGTGAAAAGCCACATACTGTATGATTTTATTTGCAAACACTCAAACTATAGAATCTAGATTCTTGGCTTCTAGGATAGGGTGGGTAGGAGGAGAGTGAGGAGTTAGGGGTAGCAGGCGTGGAGTTTCTTCAAGGGTGTTTGTTCTGGAATTGTAAACTAAAACTGACTATGCATCATTAAACACAACAAAACACACTGGATATCCACTTCTAAGGAACAGATCTCATGTATATAAATCAGATTTCAACTAAAAATGGACAGAAGAAAATAATACATACACAATCCATTTTACAATAGTTTGAGGTATAGTTGGAGAAAATGTAAAACTACCATCTTTGAGAAAATGGGGATAAACTGGAAACCTATTCCACAGCTAAGTAAAATGCTTTGAAACTGTGTCTCTGCTTCAACTACAATGGGAAAATGACTCTATACATGACCCAAGTTACCTATCCCCAAGCATTTCTGCTTGCGTAAAGAAACTATTTCCCTTGGAAACTTGTTGTTCTAACCACAAACTCATATCTAACAGGAAATTATCCCATAAGCTTCACTTTCCATATTCTAGAAGGATCCCTGGAAAAATAAAATGCATGTCCTTCAAATAGTAAGAAAGCAACAATTTAGTGCTGCAGTTTTTAAAATATAATTAGTAAATCTGCTTCATATCGCTCTAGGTCAGGATCTGAGCTGCTGTCTCCTGCCAAAATCTCCCTCGTCTTAAGATGTGCAAAGAGTCCAAGCTTTATCATTTTAATAAATTGTGTGGGACAGTGTGTCAGCTCTAAACATACACTAAGACCCCCTAAGCCTATGGCCTTCAGTTGATATAGTTATGTCAGTTTTTAAATCACTCCAATGCAGTATTGAAAAATCCTCCCAAGATTTAAATGCCATGGGAGGAAAGGTAACGAATGGTACAAATTTCAAAGCCTACAAAATAAAACATGAGGCCGGCGGCTGTCAACTTACTCAGATGGGGAAATGCAGTGGCTAGGTGAGGGGGAAAGATTTCATGCTAATCTAAGACAGATGTCCAAGAATTGGTTGGGAAAAACCTGTGACTAGTCTAGAGTTAAGCTGGCATAAATACCGTGCCTATTGCTGACCTTGCCCTTGGCTTAAATCCTTGTATTGCCAGGGTGATGTTTTCACCCGGGGAGGGCCCATGGGCCGTATAACATTTCAGCTGACTCTTAAGAATGAGTCAGGTTACAGGAGAAGCTGATCTCATTTGAGGGCGTACAGGAAGAAAGATCTAGAAAGGCACTATGAAAGGACAAAAAAAAATGGTAAAGATTACACCAGTGAGTAAAATTTCACACAAAACCGGGTCTTAGGGACAAAATGAAATATTATTATTAAGTTGGTAACAGTTAATCTTATTTAATATCCAATACTTTCGGGGGTCTCAGAAGTACTGAGGAATGATGATTTTAACAGAATAATCCACCTGAGCAGGTACCATTCCATGTTTACATTTGCAATGCTACGCCCAATTGAACCCGGGGAAGTAATATCTATCACATCGTGACTGAACAAAATGAAGCGAGAACACATGCTCAATTAACCGTACAGCCATCAAGTGGTGGAGCCACGCTGCGGACAAATGATACTTTTTCGAAATGAACAAAATTTAGTTCCACTTCCGTCTCCTTTCTCAGACTTGATACACTGTGATCTTTTAAAAATGCACTCTTCATGTATTCTAATCATGTCAGTAAGACGGGTGAGCATTCTGCAAACCGTTAGGAGGAAAAAAGGGAATGCAAACAGTGTGTGTTTTACACTCACAGTTGGCTGTATGCTGTTGACTTCTAATCTGTCTGCCTTTAATTCCAAAAGGTAATGTTTACTTTTCTAGCCATGTTTTATCTTGTGAAGATAACACCAATACTACCAAGAAAGGATGGTAAGGAGCATTCGACCATTTACTGGGCTCCTAGACATTCTTATCTGGCAGTGATAATTTTGTAAAATTTATTCAGCTTATTTATCATAGAACCCATGTTTATTAAACTGCCTCCTGGAACTAATGCCAACTGCAAAAATGAATCAGTTATAGACTTAACTTGCAGTGCTGTCTTTTAATGTTTTCTTTTCCATATTCAGATTATTTGAATGATTGGAAGTATTTCTGTCAGTAATCATGGGCTTAGGAAAGCAAAGAAACACGATAGGAAGATGTGTAGTCCTTTGTGAGTGCACATAATAATAAGTGCTCGTCATGTAATTCTTGGTTTGGGAGGAGGTTCATAGAAAAGAAAGAAAGGGAAGCCTGAAAAAGCTCCCTAGATGGTATTTATTAACCCACCTACGTACCCCAGGTCTTTAAGAACCCTCATTTTGAAAGTGTTGTGGCTTGGGTATAGACTGTGGCCTTCAAAGACTTGTCTGTTGATGTCTTGGTCACACTGTGGAAAGATAATTGGATCATGAGGGCTCCAAATTCATTAATGAATTAGCCCATTAATGAGTTCACAAACAGGCTATTGGGAGGTGTGCCTGGTTCAAGGAAGTAAGTGTGGAGGATGATTTAATGAGTGCACCTTGTTCGTTGTCTTTGTCCTATGCTGCTTCAAGCTTGCTGGTTGCTCTGAAGTAATCAATCCAACTCTATCATACCCTCTTCATCATTTCTGCTGCGCCATCATTCCCAAACAACCATAAACAACATCTGATTCTCTGAACCAAAATCTATCTTCCTTTGAGGACTCTTGACAAGTACTTTGTCATAAGGGCAGACAGAGATTTTTTTTGTTGAAACACCTGCTATCGCCAGTTGGTATAATACATGAGAGATTATAGGTAGCTGAAATATTGTAAAATATATCAAACAATGATGAATCTCCTTATAATTGGACATGCTTAACAGAATTAAAAATCAATACAACAATTAAAAATCATAATGAAAGAGCCCTCTTTCACTCAATCTCTGGTAGTTACTACATGCTAGGTGGTGTTTTTTGAAGTACAAATGTGAGTTAGACACAGAGTATCCTTTAGGAGAGATTGTAGATTAAGCAGAGAGTTTTCAGTCTGCATCTGTTACTACTGGAGAGGCTAAGATGCTTAATGTCTTGGGAAAATCACTTTTAAAATGAAATTTTGGGAAGGCTGTATTGTGTATCTTCTGTATGAAAGGGAATGAGACAAACATGAATACACATGTCTAGGGCATGAATTTATCTTTGCAGAGGCTCGCTGACTTGCTTGAGAAACTTCACCGAGAAGCACCGAAGGGCACTGCAGTTAGTGTCGCAGGACACAGGAGTGAGGCAGTAGGGAAGATTTAGTGGACACAATCTGGGCTGTGAGATACCAAGAATAAAAATTCCAAGGACTAGGAAGACGACTCGGTGGGTAAAGTCCTTCCTTCGTGATGAAGACCTGAGCTTGAAGGAGCTGAGTTCAGGTTTGTGGGATCCACATAAAAAGCCAGGCAGAGACTCACGCATTTGTTACTCCAGCTCTGGAGGTGGGTACGGGAGAGGCCATAGACAGATAGCAGGAATGTGCTAGATAGTTAATATGAATGAAACAGCCACTTCAGGCTCAGTGAAAGACCTTGTTTTAAAATTTACGTGGAGAACGATAGTGGAAGATGACCATGTTAGCTAGCAGCCTCCACATGTGCATACAGGAGAGAGTGCCTATACACACGTGTGTATATCATGCACACATGTTTGGACACATGCCTACACGCATCTCAACTGAGAATTCATGGATGCAGTAGGTCATTCCAGACACAACAAGGATGAAGTGGAATGCCAAGTGGAAGCCAGCATGTGGCGCTGCAGAAACAACATATGTAGGTGTCGGTTTGGAGTTGGGTGTGGGGAAAAGAGAAATAAATGGTTTGAGTGAGACGTATCACATGGAAAGTTTCAAGGGCATTATGGATGAGGAAAGCAAAGGCTCCAAGAGCCATTGAGATGGCTTTGTTGGAAAAGGCACTTGCCTCTTGACCTGATGAAGGAGAGAAACTACACCTGCAAGTTGTCCTCTGGCTACTGCATGCCCAGTGTCAGACCTTCCTCAAGTACATAAATGAAAACGAATAACAATTTCAAGAACAAAGGTACAGA
Source organism: Microtus obscurus (assembly GCA_963919715.1). Taxonomy (NCBI): domain Eukaryota; kingdom Metazoa; phylum Chordata; class Mammalia; order Rodentia; family Cricetidae; genus Microtus; species Microtus obscurus. The sequence continues at coordinate 5,709,972 of CAWTZC010000288.1, read as the reverse complement.
GCTTTCCTTAAACCTTCCTCAACAAATTACTGTTCCTGTCAATCACAAACAGCAGCAAAGCTCTTCAGAGATGAAACTTCTGATTTTTAAGATTGGTACAATACTCAGTCAAGGTCTCAGAGGTGGATCTGGAGAATTGTTCATAAGCATTGTGATTTTACTCTCTCGTCTGTCTTTTCCTGTATGCAGCAAGGGATGCAGTGTTATGTGAAAGCTCTCAACTGATACAGCATCTTGACTTACATCTGAACCGTGGAAACCGTGCAGATTATGAGATTATGACATCTTAGCTGTGCTTGGTGAAGAATTACCGCGGATCTTCACAACGCAACTCACAACCATCCTCACAACTATTATGGTCCATGATAATGTTAACTGCTTCCTGTTTATGCAGCAAGTGGACTGCGTGCCTGTCTTTCCCTGGGGGAGTTGATGAGTAGATCCCCTGGGATTGTAGAAGAAAGGGCAATGCCACTATTAGTGTAGGGTGATAGATATAATTAACAATGTACAGTGTTTTTCCTGGGCTGTTGCAGGAGGTCTTTCCGCCCCTCCAACCAATAGCTGCTGAGATACCAGCCCATTGGGGCGTGGTTTCTCTCCATTCATAAAGCCTCTATTTCCTTCCGCTCGCTCTCTCTGGACTTCCTGCTGGTCTGGCGACTAGACTCTTTCTCTAGTTGTGCAGAGAGCTGTTGTCCGGGATCGTGATCTGTAAGTTTTCCCTCTTTAAATAAATACTACCCTAGTAATAGTAATCCCAAACTGGTGTGGCATTGTTCGTGGTTTGCGCCTTTACTGGGCCATTTTACAAATAACAAGTGGAGATTTAGAGAGGTAGAGTAACTCATTGATGAACACATATGTGAACACATACGCAGGCTCATTCATGTGGTTCCAACATACAAGAGGCCAAGGCAGGAGGATTGCTATGAGTTCCAGGCTAACCTGGGCTATAGAATGAGACCCTATTTCAAAAGAAAAAAATCTTATAGGTAAAATGTTTGGAATAAAAATCAAATAAAGTAAAGACCAGGTCCTCAGAGATGCTTTCAAACCACTGACTGATGCCTCCCTATGTCTGTTTCAGATACCTCAGCTGTACTCGATCAGGCAGAAACATCAGGTATCATCACTGAAATTAAAGAGGGTTAGAGTTTGAAGCTGCATTTTCCCCTAACGTTTTACTCAGTTTAGCAGTGGCCATATAGGTACCTTTGTTGTGTAGCAGGGTTTCCTCCATCTTTCCAGAGATGCATACTCACAACTGCACCTTCTTCCTTCCAGTGACGCACACTCACACTGTTCTTTCCTTCCAGCAATGCACACTCACATCTGTCAATTCCTTCCAGCAATGCACACTCACATCTGTCAATTCCTTCCAGCAATGCACACTCACATCTGTCAATTCCTTCCAGCAATGCACACTCACATCTGTCAATTCCTTCCAGCGATGCACACTCACATCTGTCAATTCCTTCCAGGATTAGCACTCATAGCTGTGCCTTCTTTTGCGGAAGCCCAAAGCCCTTCATTCTTCTTTGCAATGTTGGCCTCTGTGGCTAATCATACAGTATCAGGACCCACCTCCTACCCTCTCCATGGGAAACCTGTCCTAGGAGTTGGCTTTCTGTTAGGGGATTCTGCATCTTTCTCTTGTGCAAAGCAAGCCTGTACTGTGAAGGTACTACACCCCCGCATTGTGGTGTGGAACACTGTGCATGATACTTTAACCATTCACTAACAAAGACTGAACTTCAACAATGAGCCTGAGAACACATAGACTGAAGAGGTTAAACTTTAATTTTCCTGAGTGAGATTTTGTTGGCGAAAAAAATAGATATTTTGCTTTATTTTTAAAAACAAAATGATTATAACATGGCTGGAAATCTTTCTATAATTGCCTCATAGAACTCCAATATTATTGCTTAATATAAAATTTTAAAAATTGTATTTTAGTGTTTATTGCTTCATTATTATGACTAGGTACTCAGCAAAACACTTTTGCACTCCATCATAATGTCTTGAATAAAGCAACAAAATAATGGAACAAAGGCAGAAATTATAATAATAAAAAAAGCATGACTTAATGTTGTTTATTTAGCAGTGATTTTCCAAAAGGATTTCCTTGAAGCCTCCAATATTATTATTATTAATCCACTTAACAAACGTAAACAACCATGAAAATCAAGATCTAAGTGAAGACCAAAGGCTTTTCTACTGGGATATATCAGTTCATAGCATGCACTTACATGCTGCCAGGGTGTGTCCTGGAAGTAGCTGGGGTTATGAAACATAACACTGAAACAAACAAGATGAAAATACTACACACTATAAAAAAACAGTATTCGAAGATCATATGTATGTGTGTGTATATATATGTACACATGTATATGTTTAAAAATATATGTTCCTCTACACAAATTCTATCTATCTATCTATCTATCTATCTATCTATCTATCTATCTATCTATCTATCTATCTATCCATCCATCTAGGGCCTTAATTTGCATTTTTTTATTACTAATATAGTTGAGCTTGTTCCTATAAATTTTCTTATAATGATGTTTATCTAGTGTGTCTGTGGTATGTTTGTGCTTGTGTCAAGAACACATCTGGAGGTCAGAGGCCAACCCATCACATAGTGTGACATTGCATAGGCCTTAGTTACACATAGTTTAACATTTTCATTGTCCATTTGTGCTTGCCTTCAATCAAGTATCTATTCATTATTTTGGCTATGTTTTCATTGTAATATTTATATGTCCTTATTCTTTTATAGGAGTTATTCAAAGTTTAAGAGATTTCAGGCAATTATCAGCTATATATACAGTAGATATTATTTCTGACTTTCTAATATATTTTTTCATGAGAAAGAGACTTCAAACATGATTTATTTTTTATTGTAATAGTTTAGCCTGTGATCGCATTTTTTTGTATGTAGTTATGAGCTATTTTCACACTCAAGATAAAAAGACATACTTTTCTGTGCTTTCAGAACTTAAGGATATATCTCTGGCTCATAAGAATTTGGTTCAGTGGGAACAAATGTTTGTTTATAGTGTTTCCTGCTCAGTTTTCCAGTATCATAACAAATACTTGAGATAATTAATTGGTTAAAGTGGAGAGGTTATTTGGCTTATAGCTTTAGATGTTCTAATCCGTGATTAGCTGCCTTCTTGCTTCATAATCACAGAAGCACAACATTGTGGAGAGGATACAACCAAGCGAAACCAGTCACTCCAGGAATTAATTGTCCCCCCCCCCCAAGTTCCACCATATCCCAGTAGCACCAACCAGGGAACAGGCCTTTAATCCCTGGACCTCTGGGTACCAAGGGCAATTCAGACTGTAGAGTAGCATAAGGAAGAGATCATTCCAGTGTTTCCCCATGTGCACGGCCATCCTCATAGCCCCTTCCTGGCACTTAGGCATGTAACAGCACTCTGAAAAGCTGCCTCTATTAAGTACTACATTCTCAGTTTGGATAAACACATTCAGGTTCCGCTACTAGAGATCACAGAAAGCAATGAGTGGTCGCTTACCCAAGATTTTAATGTAATTTTGGATATGTAAAGATTTCTTAGTTCTAATTTGGAGAAGGGATGAAGGAACAGAGAGATCAGTAGTGCTACTTAAAAAAGGTTTTCCACATTGGAGGGCAGCAACTAGAAAAGAAGGTATTGTTGATTTGGGTTATCAGTTGGTCTCAGGAAAATAGAGCAATTTTTACTAAGAGAAAATTCCTAGAGAGTCCAAAGTAATGGATTTTTAGTACAGTGATAAATAATATTCAAATTTATCCCTTCAGTTTTTGGTGCCTTCTATAAATGCCAACTGGCACATGGTTTCTTGGGATTGGTTGGTTTCCAGTGAGGAGCAGGAATGGATGGGAAGTGACCAGCACATTAGATCTGGAAGGGATGAGGGTGACCTCGGTGTTGTCATTTAGAAGTAGGTTGGGTGTAAAGGCTGATATGCTATAGAGATTTGCACTGGTAAGGATCTTGGTTTACTGATACAAATTTAAGGTCAATTTTGTTATATGTATTTCTGCTCTTGATTAAGGTATTGTGTTTGTGCAGCTCATTTGAAACTATGATAGGGTGCTAGAGCTGAAAGAAGCAGACACATGCTCCATCCCAAACCTAGATGTTATCTCCAGTTGATAGCCATTCTCAAATGAAAACTCAGCTTTCTCCAAGAACTCTCACGGAGTAGACCAACCATTCTTTTTTCTTCAAGAACATTTATGTATTTGGATCGTTTTAAGTAAACCAATCATTTTCTTTTTGTTCTGGGCCCAGCTTGAACGGTAGAGAAGCCGTGATCAGAATAATCGTGACAGTCAAAAGAAAGAGTGCATTAGAGTGTGTAGGACCTGTGTGCATGCTCCTCACCTTTCCACACTCACCACGCCCTTAGCAGCTGCAGGTGAGGATTCTGTTCAAGTGCGGCCCTTGCAATATCTCAGCCCAAGACTGAGAATCAGCTTCTTGCAAGACAATAAATAGAGCCAGATCAGGTTTCAAAGCACTCATGAAATGATACTGATGATGTCATTTTGGCAAAAACAGACTGATTGTTAAAGACCCAGAGAATCCACCACTGATGTGGTCTGCCTCTGCCTCCCTCTAATTTAGTGTTTCTCCCCAAACAAGACAGAAATATATATTTAGCATCTGGGAGGCCTCACTGAAAATCCATCCACAGTGCTTTCTGGGATTACACTATTAGAAGCATTTAGTGAGAAAGTGGTTTTTTTTTTTAAATACAATCCTAATAATATCTTTATATTTAAAAATTTTAAATGTGATCACAGAAGGCATTTATGTACTGGTAGGAAACAAGAAAGACAGCAAGCACCTTAAAGTTTATTTTTCAGCCCAACCTTTGATTATATAGTTATTTGACCTTCAAGTTAGTAGCTTTGTCTCTGGAGTCACTTATTACAACCAAGAAGACATTAACAATGTCCTTTACTAGATAAAAGACAGATATAACAGAAAGATTTAGAGCTGTATGCATAGAACATAAACAGCTACAAAGGCATAAGTATATGCATACATTCTTTGTACATTTAACTTTGAACCAATTTTATATTTCATAATACTAGAAAATACACACAACTGCGTTTTAGGGAGCAGGGCCCCTTTTTCTGTCAGCCCGGCTAGCTTACACCTGATATAATCACACAGAAATTGTATTAATTAAATCACTGGCTGGCCCATTAGTTCTAGCCTCTTATTGGCTAACTCTCACATTTTGATTAGCCCATTTCTATTAAATCTGTGTATCACCACGTGACTGTGGCCTACTGGCAACATTCTAACCTATGTCCATCTCAGGCAGGGGGTTCATGGCATCTGCCACACTGCATTCAGTTCTGTCTACCCCACCTACCTATGTTCTGCCCTATCAGTCCAAGCAGTTTCTTTATTAATTAGCCAATGAAAGCAACACATAGACAGAAGGACCTCCTACACCACAATTGACGAGACATGCATATTTGCCAATTCATTTCAGATTTGTTGATGCTTTTGCCCCAGATTACAAAACAGACTCATCATGCCTTCCATTTAGTTTTCATACTATTTCGGATAGGTCTGATACAGTGCTTAATGCCTCTCACTGGATCACATTCACAAGAACCAAATAAGACAGCAACATTGTTGATTGGATAAATGAACTAGTCGATGCAATGCTTGAGTCAGTTGAGAAATTAAAATCTCTGTTTGAAATAGTGAAAAATCCCTTTCACTCTACTTTGTAGATTCATAAAGATTGTTCCACAACACAGTAACATGAAGTCATGTACTGGGCAAGTAAGAGCTTTCAGGTAAAGGGGAATGAAGGAAAGAATAAAGAGTAAGGAGGAAAGAAAGGAAAGGCAGAGAAAGAAAGAAAGAAAGAAAGAAAGAAAGAAAGAAAGAAAGAAAGAAAGAAAGGGGGAGGGAGGAAGGGAGGGAGGGAAGGAGAGAGGGAGGAAGGAAAGAAGGAAGGGAAAGAGGGAGAAATAGGAGGATAAAGTATTTTGTATTTGCAATATATTTGTCTTTAAAATTTGTCTGCATATTTAATTAATATGTCCTACTGAAAATTAGTATAATTTAATGACAATCTTAAATTAACTGCTCTGAACAAGCCTTTGGATTGCTTTACAGGTGATGGTTATTAATTAAGCAAGCAAGAATCTGAGGCAGGAGGACTTGGAGAAGTAAAGCAAACAGCAGCATAAAGCATTCTACACAGAATGAGCACCGTAGTGGTTTGAATGTGTCCCATTGGTTCAGATATTTGCATGCTTGGCTCAAAGTTGGTGATACTGCTTGGGGGAACCTTAGGAGGTGTGGCTTTGTGAGAGGGAGCATGTCCTGGGGTGGACTTTGAGAGTATAAACCTTTCTTTCTGCTTTCTGCTTTCTATTTGAAGATCTGAGCCTATCACTTGCCACCATGCTTCCCTGCCCAAATGTATCTATCCCTCTGGAACTGTAAGCCCAAATAAAATCTTTCTTTTATAAGTTGTTTTGTTCATGGTGTGCTACCGCATATCACAGTAGTAGAAAAGTAACAAATACAAGCACTTTGACTGGAGTAATGGCATTTTATTTTGTTTTCATATTGACTCTGTAATGATAGATTCTCAGAAAGTACCAAGGAGCGAAAACAATCTCCAATGTTTCCCTTCCTTCCCTTTGCCTGGCTTCCTTAAATTTAAAATGAAACAATCGGTTATATAATCATGATGGTAACTCTAAATGACTCCGAACAAGTGTCCCTCATTATTCTTATGGTCTGTGTATCAATTAACACAAGAAATAAATTGCTGTGAGGTTTAATTTACAGAAATACAACATAATGCCTAAAGAATCATAAGAACTAGCCACAGAAGGCTGAGGATGGTTCTAATATCTTATTTAAGAAAGAAAGAGAGGGAGGGAAAAAGAAAGAGGAGGGAAAGGAGAGGAGAGGAGAGAGAGAGAGAGAGAGAGAGAGAGAGAGAGAGAGAGAGAGAGAGAGAACACCTATGACGATTCTCGTCTGCATAATGGTCCTTGAATAAAACTTACTTCCTCACTACTGACTTCCACTCCAAACCATTGGGTGATGAGCACATGAACTTGGGTTTAACAACAGAAGAACGCTAACTTGTGAGCATAAAGAAAATACAACTCAATATTTAATCAGCTGTCACAAAAACAACACTTTGTTTTGGCAAGAGGAGTCCTCTACCATATCATGGACTGTCGTGGATTGCCATTTATCCCACTAGACAACAACCATGCAGGTGAGTTTATGAAATCTTGGAACATAAATACGACTTTATTCTTTATTATAATTAGCTAATATAGACGAACCATCTGCGTGGTAAAGAAAGACCAAATGGAAACTTCAAATGAGCAGAGACTTAGCAATCAAATTGCCCCGGAGTGGAACATCTGGCTGTCCATGAAAGCTCAGTGAAAGCATTTTCTTTGTATGAAGCAAGTAGTTTTGGAAGTTTCTGTCACAGGATTATCTGAATGCCAAAAATTAACAATGCGTACATTTTTGTATGTGTAGCAGATTCTCAGGAAAAAAAAAATAAGTTTCTTTCCTCCCAACCCTTTCTATCTTTTTCCGTGTTAGATTTCTAGTACTGTTGCTAGTAATTCTATTTGTAAATTCCCTATTCTAAAAATACTTAGCAAGGTTATTTGCACAATAGACAGAAAGCTGTTTTTTTTTTTTAATTTAATGAGTAAACCAGTGCTTACAAAAAAACCCTGTTTTTTTGGTGGGGGGGGTGGGTAAAGTGGGAGAATAGAATGCAGCTGATGATAATGTCATAACTAGTCCGAGCTTAGAGTATGAGCCCAGAGTGAGGTTTTTCACGGAACAATTATAAACGTGACATTTGTATAATTTCACTTTGCATCAATGCATGGGACACTCCCTCAGGATCAGATCAAATGACTCAACTAAGTTATCTTTAGCAGGAGAATCTCTCATGAGTTGTGAGTAAGTTTACTTAGGAAAGGCTTTATAGCTCTACTCTCAAAAGTTGTCCTGTTAGACAAGCAAAGGATGTAATTTCCTGCTTGTAAACTTCACAAAATACAGTCTTTAAATGAGGAAAGATAGATTAACCTTATTTTTAATACTTGTAATATGTAATTGCAATTTACATTACGTAATATTATTTTAATTATATGCATATTTCTTGTGTCTTATGATTCAAAATGAATATATTGTTATTTCTTACATTTTGAGTAAATCATCAAAATGTTTCTGTGATCCACAAAAAAAAATCCATGAATTTCCCTTCGTTTCAAGCTCAACTTCATATTTTATATGTAGAGGCCTAACCAATTCACTTCTTAGAGGTTTGTTCTTGACTCTGAGCTACTGGACATGAGTTTCCCTTCTCAGCAGAATCTCTTCTGTGGACTCAGCGAAAGTATTAACCTTCCATTTTTAAAAGAAAACCATTGATAGCCACAACACATGGAAGGAATGGGCCATTTTCCCATCTGTTAGTGAAGCTTATATGAGAAACGACACCGCAGCCCAGAGAAGAAAAACATGGTCTCACTCCCCGGGAAAGCAAGATTTACAGCACCTCAAATTCAAACCCTGCTGAACACCCAGAGTAGGGCAAGGTGAAGAAACAGCTGTTGTAACTTAAATTTTGCTCCCATAACTCTGATAAAGATTAATCTATTTGGTAGTCAACTAGTTCTCAAAGTCAAAATGCCGGATAAACCAGATTTTCCTTGAAATATTATTTTACTATACACATCTATTCTTTGAGAATTTCATGCAGTTTATGGTGAAACGTGCTCAAAACCACGCCCATTTTCCTCCTCCAGATCCCCTCTCACCATGTCACCCTCCCCCCTTCATATCTGCTCTTTAAAAAAAGAGCCCACCGAGTCCTGTTAGTGACATCTGTATATGGAGAGCTGTGGCTCCATCCCCTTGAGCATGGACATCCTCTCAGTCATTGACCACATCCCCCAAAACAAATTTTTTCCTCCCCCAGCAGCCATCAGCTTCCGATAAACCTCAGTTTAGCATTTGGGTTTGAAATTTGGGCTGGATTGTGAAGTTACATTTTTTTTTCTTTCCTTCCTTCCCTCCCTCCTCTTCTCTTCTCTTCTCTTCTCTTCTCTTCTCTTCTCTTCTCTTCTCTTCTCTTCTCTTCTCTTCTCTTCTCTTCTCTTCTCTCCTCTCCTCTCCTCTCCTCTCCTCTCCTCTCCTCTCCTCTCCTCTCCTCTCCTCTCCTCTCCTCTCCTCTCTCTCCTCTCCTCTCCTCTCCTCTCTCTCTCTCTCTCTCTCTCTCTCTCTCTCTCTCTCTCTCTCTCTCTCTCTCTCTCTCTCTTTCTTTCTTGGATTCATTCTTGCTGTTGCCCAAGCTGGTCTTAAAGCATGAACTCAGCTGGGACTTTGGTCCCAGACCCCTGAAAGGCTGTCCTGACAGGTATATCTCACTATATCAGGCTCTGAATAGACATTTTTTAAACTTTAGAAAAGCTTAGTGTTAAAGAGTAAAACAATAAGGTAGTTTGAAGATCCTTGGTAATGAGAAGACTAAATTATTTTAAAAATTTCAATAATCTTTAACATTGATGTCTTCCAATGCCAAAGAAGTAGAATGTGTTCTTTCACTTCAATCTATGTTTGTTTATGTATGTTTTATAAAAAAGTATATGTGCATATCTTATATACTTTTTAATATAACATATACTATAAACTTAACTCACATGAATATAATTTTATATATACTATAAATTAGGTTTTAGTTTCAAAGTCATGTGTGTGTGTACTCACACACTCTACTTATAATCTACAATTATATTTTAGCATCAACATTGGAGAAACAGTAGCTTGAAATATAATTCAGTATGATTATAATGTTCTCTGAGAATTTTTGAACTCCTACTTGAATCATTTTCTCTTAGCATATCTTTTCTCTAAATATCTGAAATTTTTGAGAATTTAAATGGAAATAAAAAAATTATACTATCTTTTTTGAAGAGTCAATTTTAGGCACAACTGCAGTTTTCCTGTATTGGAACGACAGAGTACAGCCTAAGCCATGCGCTCGCCCATGGAAAGAGAGATGAAGGCAGTGGCCACCACGCTGTGAACAGGCAACGATAAAGAGTCACTGTTCTTGTGCGTGACTGGGTGAACCTCGTGGTCCCTCTCAACATCCATGGTACATGGGAAAGAGTTGTGCCTACTCTGCTGAGTCTTGCACCAAGGGAGAGTGCTTATGGCTTCACAAGAGATCCACTGTGAGAATCACTCAATATGCAAAAGGCAGTAGGCCCAGCGAGCATTGAAACTGGGTTTGCCTCTATCGGACTGCACTTATTCTGGTGGGTCAGCCTTCTGCCTTATCAGCTGAAATCTCACTGTATGATTCCTGTGGACCGCAGCATCCCCAAGAATAGACACACAGAACTTTAGCCACAAGGTAATGACTTTTGACCAGTGGATCTCTGACCTGGTACAAATCTGCAACTGTTTCCTGCACACCATTTAGCTGACATCTTCCCCTGACTGCCAGGTTCCAGAAAAGCTCTTCTGCCTGCTCTGATTCAGTCTCAAGCAGAAATAATAAAATAACTACAGAATAATAAAATAACTTTAATGTCTCATCGCTTTTGTTTTGAAATGTTAGGCACTATTTTTCCCATTCACTTTCTTACCCCAGAATACTGGATCAGATGCGAAGCCATGCCTGTCTTAAGTTTCACAGGGCCTTTCCTACCCCACAGCTCACGTTTTCTGAAGAGTAATCAGTACATCACTGTGTTTCAGAGAATGGCCAGAGTGTTGGCCAACACCATCAGTGGACAACCCTATGTAAAGAAGTTGAAGGTGAGTTTTCCATTGTGTTCTTCGTACTAACTTTTACTATTGGACTGTTGATTCTAATTAATGAACACCAGTTTTAAAATCAAAAAGGAAATGAAGAGATAGTTAGGAACATAAAGAATTAGATGTGGCCTTCCCTGCTTTCCCTAAGGAGGTAGAGCTACTACCCATGTAAGATGAGGATACTTCCTGGGCTGTGTTGTCCTTCACCACTCCTTCTTTCCAGGGAAAAGAAATCTAACTTCAGCTCGGCTCCGAATGAACTGAAGATGACTTTACGCTTGCTAGGCAAAGCCTCAAAAGAAAACTGAACTGCAGGCATGTAACAGCAAGTTGAAATCAGGCTGTGTGTATCCATCAGACCTATTTTCCCATTGTTCTGGGATTCAGTTTCTCATTCATAACTTCATCTTTTAGGCTTCGCTGCAGACTTCCGTCATATAACTGATTGGCTCATTACTCCAAGTTTGGGGGTCAACCATAAACTTGGCATGCACAATCAATGTTTCTTTATGCGCTGTCAGTAAAAATGTAGATCGGAATAAATCTCTGGGTTTAATGGCTCCCTATTAATGAATTCAATCATTGGGCTGTTGGAGCAGATAAGAACTCTCTTATCTTTACTATCTTTCTGAATGCCTGGCTTTCCATTTATTTGGGAGAAAATATTATGATAAACTCTACCAACGACGACGCCAGATTTAACTTAGCTGAGCCAGTTAGGTCTACAGAATAATAAAATAACTTTAATGTCTCATCACTTTTGTTGTGAAATGTTAGGCACTATAATGGATGACTACTTTCTTCTCCAACTGTTACACAGGCCAGTCGGAAACACCTCAAGGAAGACAGCTGTTTGAAGCGCTTGGCATCCTCTTCATTTTCTTACTCGATATCATAAATATAATCGCCCAGTTCTGTTCTTCTGATAGCTCGTTTTAAATGTGATTACTATAGTAATCACATATATAGTGATGACATTATATCACATATATAGTAATTACTTTGAATATGATTACTATAAATATATATTAATGTGGTTTAAGCAAATATTTGGACTTGAAGATTTGAACACACTTTGCATATTTATAAATTGGATTATTGTGACAGTTTCTGCAAATAGTTATTAGGTACACTACAGCAATTAAACATGTATGCACAGTGTGTAATAACCAAATCAGGGTGCTAAGAAGATCCATCTCTTCAATTACTAGCCATGGTTACATGCTGGGAAATTCAAACTCTTCTTTCCCTGTCATTAACATTCTTTTTTTCTTTTTGTTGATTTTTATGGAGCTCTATATTTTTCTTTGCTCCCCTCCCTGTCTCTCCCTTCCTTTTCAACCCTCCCCCAAAGTACCCATGCTCCCAACTTACTCAGGAGATCTTGTCTTTTTCTACTACCCATATACATTAGCTCTATGTATGTCTCTCTTAGTGATCTCTTTGTTGTCTAGGTTCTCTGGGATTGTGATTTGTGGGCTGGTTTTCTTTGCTTTATGTTTAAAAATGACTTATGAATGAGTACATGTGATAATAAAAACCACATGATTATCTCATTAGATGCAAAAAAAAAAAGCTTTCGACAAAATACAACATCACTTCATGATAAAGGTCTTGGAGAGAGCAGGTATACAAGGAACATACCTAAACATAATAAAGGCAATAGACAGCAAGCCAACAGCCAACATCAAACTAAATGGAGAGAAACTCCCAGCAATCCCACTGAAATCAGAAACAATACAAGGTTGTCTACTCTCTCCATACCTATGCAATAGGTTGCGGTCCTAACTAGAGCAATAAGATACCAAAAGGAGACAAAGGGGATACAAATAGGAAAAGAAGAAATCAAACTCTCATTATTTGCTTATGATATTTTACATAAGTGACACCAAAAATTCTACCAAGGAACTTCTACAACTCATAAACACTTTCAGTAATGTAGGAGGATTCAAGATTAACTCAAAAAATCAGTAGCCCTCCTGTGCACAGATGATAATGGGCTGAGAAAGAAATTAGAAAATATCACCTTTCACAATAGCCACAGATAGCATAAAATATCTCGGAGTAACTCTAACCAAACAAGTGGAAGACTTGTATGACAGGAACTTTAAATTTTTGAAGAAAGAAATTGAAGAAGACACCAGAAAGTGGAAAAATCTCCCATGCTCTTGGGCTGGTAGAATTCATATAGTAAAAATGGCAATCTTACCAAAAGTAATCTACTGATTCAACGCAATGCCCATCAAAATCCGAGCAAAATTGTCCACAGATCTTGAAAGAACAGACTCAACTTCATATGGAAAACTAAACATTCTTAAAATTACCACCCCTCTCCCCCTAATTAGGGTTTATATTGTGATAAATGTCATGACCAAAAGAACTTATGCAGGAAAGGGTTTATTTAAGGTTACACTTCCACAACATAGTCCATCATTGGGAAGTGAGGTCATAAACTCACACAGGCAGGAACCTGGAGGCAATGGAGTATGGTGCTTACCGGCCTGCTCCTCCTGGCTTGCTCAGCCTGATTTCTTATAACACCAAGGACCACCAGCCCAGGAGTTGCATTGTCCACAGTGAGCTGGGCCCTTCCACATCAATCATCAATAAAGAAAATGCACCATAGGCTTGCCCACAGGCCAGTTTGGTGGGGTCTTTCTCTTAAATGAGGTTTCTGACTCTAAAATAATGATAACTTGTGTTAAGTCGACATAAAAACTATCCATTATAATATATACATAGCAATAATGATCAAAGAACATGTCATGGATTTGAGGAGTGGGGAGCACATGGGAGTTGGGGAAGAGGGAGGAACAGACGTGTTATAAAGCTTTGCACAAAAGAAAGCAATTCTGTAACAATTAGCTATGTAAAATTCACCATTAAAATCACCATATGATTTATTATTTTTAATTTATCAAATATATATTTACATCAATACACTTTATAGAAACATGTACACATACGTGTATAGTTTTCGGAGCCATTAGTTGTTAAACATTTGATAACAAGCATTAGGAATACAGAAAGCTTCTGATAGTCGTCAAGTGCTTTTACATTATATGCTTCAGTGCCTGAAAGGGCTGGTCTGTTCATAGTTGTTATGCTAAGCACAAAGATGTGGACTTCTCAAAATATTAAAAAAGCTAACATGAAAAATAATTGACAAAATGGTATGAACAGTCAAAATATAGAGGACATGCAGTAATGAAGAAATGTGTCAGAATGATTTGATCAGAAATATAAAATCTAGAATTATGTAGAATTACAATGCATTGCAGATATTCTCAGAATAAGGGTTTTTAACAAAAACTAATAATTAGAATCAGTGTGTATCATAGAGTCTTGTACATCGTAAATGGTGAATGTGTGTCTCTTGGATTGTCTACTGAAGATAAATCTGCCAGCAAAATCAAATAAATGAAAATAAATAACCATAGCTAAAAACTACCAGGATTGGGCAATAAGGTGCTCCACTAGTATCCTGGCAGAAAAGTATTACCACAGCCAGAAGAGAGCAGAGGCAGAGACAAAGAGAGGGAGCAGGCAGTGACCTCTGAGGCATGTCACAGCCACAGACGTTCTGGAATCTAAGCACCAGAGAAAGAAGGAAGGAAGACTCTTCCGCTGAGTTATAGTGAAAGCCAAACTTCAGCATCTTTCCAGGGTTCTCAGAGTTGTGTGATTCAGAAGATTCCAGGGGTCTTTCTTAAACACACTCTATGTGCTTGAGAGCCCAAGGTACGGGTGGGGGTGCTTTTCTGTAGTCCCAGCATTCAGAGGATACAGCCAGAGGACCAAGTTTGCTTTCGTTCTTAGCTACATGATTTCACTGTGCGCCTGCGCAAAACAAACCCCCGAAATGACTTCCTCCTAAAAGAATCAATACCGCTTACTTAATAATTTTTATTGTGCATATCTTTCTGTTCTGATGAGCTTCCCTCCAAGCCCTTTTGGTCCCTCATGGAAGACCCACCCACCACATAGATTCAGTATCAAAAGATTGAATAAATAAGTAATGAACTCTGAAAACCCTTCTTCCTTCATGAACACAACTTTAAAATATCCTGAAACAGTTTAACATTAGAACATGTGAGTCACCAGGAGATCTTCACCCACTTTAAACCCCATAATTTTTAGTGCCTTGAGCTTCCCAACACACACACACACACACACACACACAAACTCAGCAATGCATCCATGATCTATCCATACCTTCTCCTGCTTGTAAAGAAAATGAATCCAGCAAGCAGAACTCAATGTGTCCTCCAAGGTGCTTGGAACAGTTTGACCAGAATTTCTGGGTCAGGGGATGGGATAACTTCCAGACTTCTTGCTCACTGTGAAATAAGCCTTTATTTTATTTTGCAATAATATTTATTTCATGTGTGTGCATACATGTGCATACCTATGTGTGTACATGTGTTTGTATCCATGAGTGAGGGTATATGTGGAGGACAGAGGAACACACTGGGTATCCTGATCTACCACTCTTGGTCTTATTTCCTTAAGACAGGGAAGGGACTGGTGCTGATTATATAGCTCACTGATGTTTGACTAGGCTGGCTGGCCAGCAAGTTCCAGAGAGCTTCACTGTTCTCTGTCTTCCTGAGCTCAGCTAGAGTTACAGGCACATGCTGCCACAACCCACTATTACAGTGTTCTGGCTTGTCTACAGCAATGCTCTTATCCATGGAGCCAACTTCTCAGCTTAGGGAAGCCTATCTTATCCAGGTCTGAAAATCAACCCAACTGCCTTTTGTATGATTGGTGTATCTTTCTGGTTGTTGGCTGTTGTACCAATCTTCAATTCTTATATTATTTCCAATGGTTTCTACCTAAACAGAGATGCAAATAGGTATTTCCTTTAGAAGTTCGTCATGCTCATTCTGGGATTTTGTCCTTTGGACTTTGTTATACATATGACTGTCTTCTGTGTTCACCTTTATTATTTTCTTGTCTTTCAAATTGTACATGTGATTTCTAAATGCTGTTATGCCACCGATAAATATGACCATGTTGTTGCACTTCCTAAAAAGTTCATGCACCCTGGATTAATACCCCAGAATCTGGATCTCTTCAGCAACCTTATCATCTCAAGCTCTGGCTACAATTTATAAAAGTAAAAATATTAATAATTGCCATGGTATTTCTCCAAGACGGTTTCAAAGATAAAACAAGAGTCTATGAGAAAGTAATTCTTGAATACCACAAGATGCCATATAAATGAATGAAATTATTGTGGCTAACACTATATACTGCCTCTTAATAATGAATTAGTATTCCTCTTCAATTCCCCACTCACCTAATTTTGAGTCCTCATTTACTACTTTATTGCAGAAGTGATTTGTGTTTATCTCTGAAATGCGAGCGCATTGTGCATGACCAATGACAGCGAGAGTGGAGTTAAAACGATGCTCCGTCCTTGCTTGCCCATTTATTCATACACAGTGCCAATTAAACCAAATGCACAGATGACATAAAGCCCGTGCACAAACTCAACAGAAAGGAACAGAAAATTTACTGGTAGCCCTCTCGGATCCTACTCTCAATTCATTTGTACTGCATTATTAGTTTTGCAAACAGATCTGTTTGTTTTCCTAACTCTTTTCTCTCTTCACCTTTTGTAGCTACAGAAGTTTTATTTGCCTGCAAGCTTCTTGCCAAGTCTTCAACGTGCTCTTGCTTCCTTCTCTCCTACGGCACAGTTCTTAGAAGATGCTCTTTTACTAACAGCGACAGAACACAGGGTCAATAGCAAGTATCAACCCGCCTCCCAATTCTATGACATGTACATTAAGGTCTCCTAGTTCTGACAGTAGATACATGAAATTGAAACTGAAAATATGAAAAATTAGTTTTCTGGATATTTTCCAAGTTCATTCAAGGCACTTTTATGGGTTAATTTTGCTTATAGATCTTCTTGTAGTCCTCCTCCACCATGAGATTTGAGTGGGGAAGTCCTTCCTCACTACAATTTTTATTGGGTGACCTACATTTATCAATGAACACTCTTAGGGGTGCCATCTCACGTCATTCATGCACCATCTGTCCTTACCTTTCCAGGTATGTTAGGCACAGAGCAAATTGGCTGTTCCTAACTGATCCTGAAAGAGTACCTCTTAAGGAAATCAATAGCGAACCCTCAACCTAGATGTTGCCGATTTTGCTGAGTTAGTTGAACATCGTTTTGCTGAGACATCATAGACACTTTCCACACCTTTAATATTACAAACTCCATGAAAGATTAAAGCAGCCTTCCTCAAGAGTCTCTTTAAAAAAAAAAGAAAGAAAAAGTGTGTTATTTATTGTGTGTGCCACATGGGACACATACAACAATGCAGAAGTCAGTTCTTTCTTTCCACCATGCGTGTCAGACTGCTTGACCTCAGGTTGTCAGTCTTGACAATGGGTATCTTTATTAGCTACACCATCTCCCAGGGCTCCAAGAGATTGATTTTAATATGCTACAACGGAAGACAACATTCGACGAGATGTGTCTCAAAATGCCATCATGTTCTCTGGTCGGTACTAACAACACTAGAAAGACAAGATTGATTGTGATGTACTTGACATCTGAGCCCAATCAAAGGTTCAGAAGGTTCAAATAAACTTGAACAGAAGTGGCTATAGAGGATTAAATTAATTACAAGTAATTCAAAATGTGACATCAGTGGTTTTTTTTTTTTCCTATTAAGTTTTAAAGGTAGAAGAGCAATTGGGGAACGGAACCTCAGATAGAGACAGACAGGTCCGTATGCCTCCTGTCTCCCAGGGTCTACAAGGTACTCTGGTTGCTTATCACCATGCTCATACACTGAAATGGATGGGTCACCTAGACAGTAGATGGTTCCCCAACCAACGAGCCAAGGAATCATTGTGACAGTGCTTTGCTATGTACCCCTTAGAGTACTCATAGGAGATACACACTGTCTGTTCTCTTTTTATGAGTTTTCCTCTGGAGCTGCTGACTGTCTCTTCCATTCCCTCTCTGCTATAACTGAGCGAGAACTTGTTCTGGGAAGGTGCCCTTGTTTGGGTAGAAGATCAAGGCCAGCAGTCAGCATGAGGCTTCACAGCTGTCACGGAAGTCTGAGAGAAAGAGGCAGGCTTTCCGTAAATCATGTTACACACGTGAACCATTTCTAGTCATGTTTTGTCTTGACTCATTCCTTTCATTTGTGTTCTGTAGACACGATACTAGGAATGAAAAATGACTAGTTTTTGATAGTATATATTCTGGCTGAGGTCAGTAAAATACTGCTGTTTAGGAGACAGGCATACTTTCTGTTTCTAGGTCTTTGTTTGAGCCAAGATCTAGTCATAATGCCAAGGCTGGCCTTGAAATTTTTTTTTTTCTGCCTCAGCAACTGAAGAGCATGTGCCACCATATCTGGTTACGCTTACCTTTACAACAGAAATGTTAGGTGTCTGAAAAAATACCTGCACTCTTCCCAGTGTTTCTGTATGTGGCTTCTAATGAAATTCTTTATGCTTTTTTATGCATACATGCAAGCTTGCAGAGACATCACTCTAATGAACTGATGCCTGTTTATCACTCACACATTAGCCACGGAGTGTATTCATTGTACATTTTCGCTACACATTCTGAAGCTGGATTGGCATTTAAATGAATGCTTAGCTCACTGGTCTTATAAGAAGCATTTTCCTCTGGTGAATGGGTTAAAGCAGGGCTGTCAGATTGAATATAATTAGCCCCAGTGATATGCAAAGAATTGCTCTGTCAGGAAATGTCACTGTCATTGAGTGCTGTTCCCTGTCTGCATTCAATTTGTTGTCTGGCTTGGAAAATTTTAATCACAGGTTGGAATTCACATGTAAAATTTTAACAATTTTCATAAAAACACCTTATTTCATTTGCTCTCACATAATCTTTGGTTGCCATAAAGTAAGATCCTAAACACATCTTATTTCTTTAACTTTCACTGTATTTTTTTTGTCCTTTGAAGAAAGATGCTCATAGTTCATCTTTCCACCCCAGCATTTCCAAATTTTTAATGGAAGTTTAAATTTCATTGGAAATTGCAGAAAAAAAAAGGGTAGTGGACTGCAAAGTTACAGGAAGATACAAGGCTCACATTGTTCCCCAGTGTCTTAAAGGAGAACCATTGATGTCTTAGAAACATCAACTCATGCTTACATCTCCAAACTCATCTTCCCAATAAAAGTCTTAATTGATGGACTCTTGTTCAGAATCTAGTGGTGTCAAGTGCTTTAACCATGAGACCTACTTGATTGTAAATGTGGAATGTCTCTACTGATTTCAGAGTCCTGGCAGGAACTCAAAATCCTGAGGACAGGGTTGCTGTTTCAGTTTCTAGTATTTGAAGTGTATAATTTTAGAAAAGGATAGAAGTGGGATTTGAAAAACCAGCTCCATGTGTAGGAAAACACATGCACACACACACACACACACACACACACACACACACAGAGAGAGAGAGAGAGAGAGAGAGAGAGAGAGAGAGAGAGAGAGAGACCTGCTATTGGGTTCATATATCAAAATAAAGGCTTCTTGACAAGCAACTGTACATGGTTTAGGAATACTCTGAGAAGCCCTGAGTTCAAGGGGACTTTAAGAAAGCTTGAAGCCGGGCGGTGGTGGCGCACGCCTTTAATCCCAGCACTCGGGAGGCAGAGGCAGGCGGATCTCTGTGAGTTCGAGGCCAGCCTGGACTACAAGAGCTAGTTCCAGGACAGGAACCAAAAGCTACGGAGAAACCCTGTCTCGAAAAAAAAAAAGAAAGAAAAGAAAAGAAAGCTTGAAGGTCTGAGGGAGAATGTAAATTTCACACTGCAAAGTACTAAGGAGCAGAAACAAAAGGGACAATCCTGATCATTGCCTGCTTAAGAAAGAAAGATCTGGGAAGGTAGTTGGGTTTCATTTATGGTCTCATATGTTTATAAAGTAATACACAGAGATTGGGTAATAAATATATGGCCTTGACATCAAACCGTAAGATGAGGACTTTAATATAATTTTCCATGAAGCATAAAGGGACATAATCGACTGGAATAAGAACTCAAGAACAATGGCAATGGGTTTTTGATCCTACAGCATGTACTGGCTTTGTGGGAGCCTAGGCAGTTTGGATGCTCACCTTACTAGACCTGGATAGAGGTGGGAGGTCCTTGGACTTCCCACAGGGTAGGGAATCCTGATTGCTCTTTGGGCTGACGAGGGAGGAGGACTTGATTGGGGGAGGGAAATGGGAGGCTGTGGTGGGGAAGAGACAGAAATCTTTAATAAATAAATAAATTAATTAATTAATTAAAAAAACAATGGGAGGCATGTCTGGCTTAAAAGAAGTCATCCTGATTCATAGAAGGTACAAGAGAACAGCATTGCCTCAAAGTAAATATGAGATTGCAAGTCGAGGTGTGGAAGTGACATCACTGTGTAAGAAAAGAATCATTTTCTACAACCAACCTCAAGACCCAGTAGTACAACTTTGGGGTATCTACCTAAAGGATGCTCAATCATACCACAAGGACATGTGCTCAATTATGTCCATAGCCAGAACCTGGAAACAACCTAGATGCCTTGCCACCAAAGAATGGATAAAGAAACTGTGGTATATTTACACAACAGAATACTATTCAGCTGTAAAAATTAATGACATCTTGAAATTTGAAGGCAAATGCATGGATCTAGAGAAAACCATATTGAGTGAGGTAACCCAGACCCACAAAGACACATATAATATGTATTCACTCAGAGGTGGCTTTTAGACATAAAGTAAAGAAAAACCAACCTACAGGACACAACCCCAGAGAAACTAGACAACACCGTGGATCCTAAAAGAGACATACATGGATCTACAAAGGAACATAAAAAAGACAAGATCTCCTGAGTAAATTGAGAGCTTGGAAATCACAGAAGAGGAGAGAAGGGGAGAGGAAGAGATAGGGGGAACAGAGGGGAGTGGAGAAAATTTTATAGCTCAAGAAAAACAATTTAAAAAATTCTCAATGAAAAGCTATACTCAAAGAAAAGAAAGAAAGAAAGAAAGAAAGAAAGAAAGAAAGAAAGAAAAAGAAAGAAAGAAAATAAAGTAAGAGAAGGAAAAGAATCATTTGTCCACAGGCTACCATCTTGGGTATAGGCTAGTCAACTTCATCTTCTGCAAATCTATTGTACTATAGAGAGATCTGGAATTTCCTGAGCACAGATAACTGTGGGAGAGGTTATGGGTAATATAATTTTGTGATGATCATAGAGAAGCATATACTAGTGAAGAATGAAAGAGAAGGAATAGAAGAACAATTTATATTTTTGTTTATACTCAGGGATATGTGTTATAGAATATTATTTTAACTAGGAAAAGATGTGTTACATTTGTTTCTGGGGCAGAATATGTTAGCTGTGTAAAGGAGTGTTATGTTTGTTCATGCTGCATTTGTTTAGTAAGGTAAGGATGTGTGTCTAATTATGTAAAGTTATGCTGCATCTGACACCTGTTTCACCCACCTAAGGCACACGATTGATCTCATTGATAGCTAGGGCTGGCAGGCAGAGAGAATAAATACAGGAGAAATCTAGGTTCAAATGGAAGGGAAGGAAGAACAAGAGAAGAGAAGGAGGACAGAACTAGGGAGACGCCAGGGGCCAGAGGTCAGGCAGTTGCCAGCCAGCCAGATATCGAGACAGCAAGGAAGCAAGAAAAGACAAAAATCTCTGAGGCAAAAAGGTAAAGAGAAGCAGGCTAAGTTAAAGAGCTAGCCAGAAACCTGTCTAAGCTAGGCTGAGCATTCAAAACTAATAATAAGTCTCTGTGCTGTGATTTGGTAGCTGCTTGGTTGTCCAAAAGAAAAAGCCTGGTACAGGTATGTGTGGGTTTTCATACTTTAATCCTGATAAAGGAGGGATAGTAAATTGATAATTGGGTTTGAATTCAGAATCTTTGGCATAGCTATGATCATTATTGACTCGCGCAACACAAGGCATTTGTTACGCACTAAGTTCCTGTCCTGGCTACTTAGTACTTAGTACTTCTGTCATCAGTCTTTATTATTGTTTCTTTTTGTGTATGAGAAATTATCTCTTTCATTTGGTGTGTGTGTGTGTGTGTGTGCGCATGTGTGCACGCGCGCTCTCAAATCAGTCCATGCTTTGGTTTGCCTGCGGATGTCGGAAGATAACCTCAGGGGTCAGTCTTCTTCTACCTTGTTTGAAGTTGTTGTTCCTTACTCTGTGCACAAGTTGGTCTGTGGGAATCTGAAGATTCTTGGGTCTCCACCAACCTCATTTTGGGCACACTGACAGAAGATGTAGGCTCTCATATCTGGCTTTTGCAGATCCGAGCTCTAGGTCACAGGCTTGTGCACTCTGTGCTTTTACCCACAGAGGGATCTCCCAATCTGCTACCAACCACTCTTTAGAGATTCTAAGTTGATTCCTATAGCACTGTGGTGTTTTTTCAGATATACAGCCTCTGAAGGGAGTACGTAAGCCTGGTTCTAGAACCAATCCCGTAGGTGAATGAGTGAGTTTCCTAACCGGATGGGCATGAACTAACCTGTCCTGAAGAAAGCAAATTGTATTGTCAGATTTTCACAAATAAGTTCGGGAAACTTTAAAAATATGAACATTTTTGATCTGAGGACATGTTAACTGAAATAAGCCAGGCACTTTAGGAAGTACTGTACAATTTAGCTTCAAAGGAGAAACTAGTAAATTAGAACCCCTCAAAGGAGAGAAAGAGGTCTTATCTCTCCCTCTCTTACTGCACTCTTAGTGCCATCTCTGCTGTCCTGCTTGGTCTGGCCCTTCTGCTAGTCCGTTAGTATTGGGCTTCTTTCCTGACCAATCCCTTGCTGTCTGGCTTGTTTGGTTTGCTTTGTGCTTCACAGTTAGATAGCTCAAGCAGGGTACCACTGCTTACCCTCCCCCTCCTTGACTGCAGACAGTGGAGAGGGGTTCTGTAAACCATCAAGTGACATGAAGAGGAACACAAAACAAACAAACAAAAACCTGTAGTTGGGGACTGTAGGAGTAGGAGGGCGGGTACTATCAAATGCCTATGACAATAATAGAACTTGGAAACTGCCTTGGAGTAGAAGGGGCAAGGTCTACAGGAAGATTCACTGTGGCCTCCAGAGAAATACTTTTGAAGTACGTATACTGGTGTTGAAGTTCATTAACACTCCCCCCACGGGTGTTAGCTGTCCTTTCTGACTGGGGTTTCTGCCCTGCCCGGTCCCACAGTCCTTCAGCCCCAAAGAATCACACTGAGGTCTACGTTAATTATAAACTGATTACCCTAGTATCTCAGGCTTCTTATTAGCTCTAAGGACTTATATTAGCCCATAATTCTTGTCTGTGTTAGCCATGTGGCTTGGTACCGTTATTGGCGAGGCAGTCACATCTGCTTGCTCTGTGTCTGCCTTCCTCTCTGTCTGAGTGATGCCTGCAGACCGAAACTTTCCTCTTCCCAGAATTCTCATTTCCCCATCTCTACTTCCGGTCTGGTTGCCCCACCTATATTTCCTGGCTGACTGCCGGCCAATCAGCATTTATTTAAAATACAAGTGACGGGGTACAGACCCTTGTCCCACAGCACACAGGGGCAAGAAAAGCATGGGGACAGTAACTCTGAGAATGTGACCCAGACTCAAGTGCAGGCTGAGAGCGAGGAGCCGGGGAGGGGGTGGCAGAGACCTGCAGGGACACAGTGCGAGCCCTCAGTTCCTGCCTCACCATCGGGGTTCTCGGACCCTGGATCATTTTCCCTCTCCCAGTACAGGACCCATTGCAGTCACTCATCTGCCTGACGGGGAAAACAAATTACCTTTGGGATCCTCTTAAAGCTTTCTTGAATTAAACTGACATTTCAGAAAGAATGAAGTGTGAGCTCAACTAGGCAGACTTTTACTGGCTCTCCCTCCATCCCCCGAAGTATCCTTTTCTGTGGGGTTAAAGGACTTAATATTGGCTAAGACCGTTGAGTCTTTATAAACCTCTCTTGTATTTCCTTAAGGCCGTCTACATTCCACACTCATCCTTATCCCCTACAGAAGGAGTCTGGGGGACCCACCGATGTTGGGCTGTATGTCATCACACATCTTTGTTTTCCTCTTCCCCTCCTTAATAGACCACCATTAATTTATTCCAAAACATGAACTCAGTAGACGAAAAATTCCCTTTACTTTTACTTGTTGGTATAAGATAAAAGATTAGCATGTAAATAATTCCAGTGGTGGAATTTTTAATTGCCATGAGCAGCTTTGAATCAAAATTTATATAATGCCCAACTATGAGTTAGCAATGCACAAAACAATGGTAAGCAAACCACCAATGAGTATGTACAATCTGTGACAACTACAGGATGATAAATGTTATACGTAGAAGGACGGTAACATAAACTGAGTAAGGACAAGGCAGTCATCAAGCATGTCTACTGCCTACCATCTATCTGCTCATGCGCAACAGTCCCATTCAAGGAGAAATCACGGGACAGAAACATTACAGAAGAACGTGGGGTGACTGTCCAGGCAGCAAGATGTATCCATCAATTCTAGAACTTTGGAAGTTGCTTACAGTGCTCTTCCCGCTTACTTAGGTAGCATTATTTCCTTCTGGTGTCTTTGATGGAGTTGAAGGATAGATAGTTATAATTGTAGTTTTCCTTAGTTATGATAAAAGATAAATTAGATATAAAACATCAAACTCACAAAATAAGATAGATTATAGAATATGTTCCTTAATTTGCCGAATGTAAGTGGAACAAACATTATAACTATGATTCTTGCTTGATAACTGTTACTATGTTAAAGTTAAAGCCTTCCTTTTTAATTAGACAGAATTAAATTTAAATTTAAATAAAATCTAAAAGAAGAAGAATTTCATCTTGGAAGCTCTGTGTGACACAGTGTGTTACTGAGTATACGCTTTAGTCCACATATTATTATTTATAACTGTTCATTGCAATAGGTCATTGGTCTGGCTGGAGGCTGCTGGTTCTGCTACGCTATCAGTGCTGGACTCTCACCGGGACTCCTCTGGGATATCCTGTTGTTGCCCTGCGATGTGGAGATCCTGTAGCTTTGGATCTGCAGGAGCAGCCCTTTCCCATGCTGCAGCAGTTCATAGATGGACCATAGGGATGGGCCAATTCAGCCCCAGTTATTGGCCTGGGTCTGGGTGGTAGTTGGGTTGGCCAGCCCACCAGCTCTCCCTCATGCTCACCACCACGATGGGCACCACAGCGCTGCCCTTACTAGCTCAGCCCATGCATCAGGCAGCAAGAGGCGTGGTCAGTTCTCCTTCTCACACGCCCTCTGGCTCACCCATGTTCATACCAGCTCCACTCTGTTGCTCAGGTAAGGTGAAGTCCACCTATGACACAGGGTACGATGGCGCTTAGTTTGCAGAAAAAGAGAGGTTAGAGTCGACGTTGAAAGTATGAGCAGGAAAGAAACAATAGTGTGAGCCCAGGGATGTCTGTGGGCAACTGCATGTCTACACTTGGTAGTCTATGTGACAGCGCTCAGAGACACATGTAGGGAGAACCCTGGCTGCATATACTCGGTGGTGTGCAGGGCAAATCTCCTGTGTGAAGTCATGAACACCAGTATGAGAGATAAGAGCTCCTTTGTGGTGGGGGTGAAAGGGCAGATGTGGGAACCATTTCAAACGCAGTAGAGAGCCAAGGAGTAAATGCCCAGAGCGGAAATGCAATGATATAATTACACGCCGTATAAAAGACATCATTAATTATTGCCAGATAATCACTGCCTATTGTGAAAGCAGGAGAGAGTCTTCTCAAAAGCAATTATAATAAATTGAGGGACATAGTTACCAACACAACAATGAAAGCCTAATATCTTTTTTATAAGAATGGCCACATGTGAAATATACTAAAAAAGATTTGATTTATAATGACAGCAACCATTATCAGGAATATAAACATAATCCAACACAATGGAATGTGTTAGATTATGAAAATAACTGCTAATTTTGGGGAAGAAAAGACAGGAATATACAGGCATATAAGGTTGCTAAAATATCATCATGAACTTTAATTTCAAAATAACTTCCAAGTAAAGATATTAAAACAAGAATTATTTATTTAGACTGGTATTATATTGAAAGCCCAAGTATGTGTGCATGCTACGATACCACATCAGACTGTCAGGGTAGGGTCTGCCTTCTCCTCACTATAGAAAGCAATATCTGTGACCCTTCTCAAAGCCTCTTAGAGAATGTCTCTAAATCAGCATGTCACCTCCATCGATTTTCTTGGAAGGAACGAACAATACAGGCTCCGTTGATATCCTCAAGGCACCAAATTAAAAAAGCAGTAGTTTGGCCTTGGATGAACCTGACAGTGACATTGTTGCTACACATCACGAGGAGACAAACACAGTCTGGGGCTAAGTAACCTCATTACCAACCAGAACATACCAAACACACAGCAGTTCTCGAAATGACAGAAGAGTGCACCTTGTCACTATGAAATAGCTTTTAAAATGGCCAGTTTCAGCAAAATACTAAGTACATAAATGACTAATGACCCATATTCATGAGAAGAAAAATAAGATAAATAGAAATTCATCTAAGGAAGTTTAGATGCTGGACATAGAATTAAATCGGCTGGTATAAATAGTCTTACAACAAACCAAACACAGCCTTACTGACTGAGCAGACAGGGATAAAAATGCAAAATGACTGAAATTTACAGTTAAAAATCATTCCACTAACTGTATATAGGATTAGATAGGGCAGAAATATCAAAAAAGCTAACAGTGTACTGATATTAATTGTATTTCAAATATAAGAAGAAATATGGTTGTAAAAATTGAACAATCGTTCAGAAATTTGGAATGGTCTCAGTTGGTTCGATGCATATGTTGTGAAGGTTCCAGAGAATGACAAAGAGTGAAAGACAAAGAGATAGTAGGTTTGAATAAATAACGAAATAAAAGGCTCTCTATTGGGTTGAAAGAAATCCCATACACATTAATTTACAGAATCGGGAGTTTGAAAGAATCCCAGGTAGCATAAAAAGAATAGCTCAATCACACTGTAACTCGAGAAAGGAAAAGAGGAGAATGAGGGAAGTGAGAGAGAGGATGAGAAGGATCGAAGCAACAAGAGGAAAATAACACATGTGTTATCAGGTTTACTGTTTCCTTACCAGGAAGAATGGGGACAAATTACAATGACATCACAAACAGCACTATTGTTGTATGGTCCGGATGTATCATATTCTATTTTTACTCTTTGGAGAACTTCCACACTGATTTTCATGGTGACCACACTAGTTTGTAATCCCACCAGGACTGTAAAATACATATTTTCTGTTTCCTCCACACTCACTGTGTTAGTTAGGCATTTCTATCACTGTGAAAAGACACCATGACTACAGAAACTCTTACAAAGAAAACATCTATTTGGGGTGACTCTCTTACAGTTTCAGAGGTTTAGTACATTATCACCACGGTGAGGGCATGGTGACTTGCAGGCAGACATGGCTGTTATTCCTACATCTTTCAGGTGACGAGAAGTCAACTGAGACACTGGCAGTGTCCTGAGTATGGGAAACCCCCCTCACAGTGACATACTTCCTCCAACAATGTATACCTATTTCAACAAACCACACTTCCTGATAGTACCACTCCCTATGAGATTATGAGGTAACAATTATATTCAAACACATTCCAAGCCCTGTTCCCCAGGAGCTTGCAACAAAATCATAATACAAAATTCACTGAGTCCAACTTCAAAAGTTCCCATAGTCTATCATAGTCTCAACAATGTTTCAAAGTCCAAAATTCAAAGTTTCCTCTGTGATTCATGTTACCCCTTAACTGTAATCACCTGTAAAAATCAAAATCAAAAAGGAGATCACATACTTCTGACACATAATGGCCCAGGATATATATTACTATTCTGAAATGCAGGGAAGGGAACATAGCGAGGAAATATGAGACCAAAGCAAGGCCAAAAACCATCTGGGAAAACTTCCAACTCTGCATCTCCATGTCTGATGCCAAGATGCCCTTCAGATTTCTAACTCCACTCAGCTTTTGTTTTTCTTTACTGAAAAAGCAGCACATTCTTCACCAAAGACCACAAGAACAATCTTTAGGCAACATACTAAAATTCTTTCCTTCTGCAACCTCTTGATCTCCATAGCTTATCAAATCATACTCAGCACCATTGTCTTCCATGTTCCTGCTACTATGACCCATTAAGCATCGCTTCAAATATTCCTACCCCAAAGTACCAAAGTCCAAATTTCTCCTGAGAGAAGTATGGCCAGGCCCATCACAGCAACACCCCAGTCCTGCTACCAACTTCTGTCTTAGTTAAGGTTTCTATTGCTGTAAAGAGACACCATGCATTACCACAGCAACTCTTACATTGAAAACATTTAGTTAGGGTGGCTTACTTACATTTTCAGAGGTTCAATCCATTATCATCATGACTGGGAGCACGGCCATGTGTAGAATCACATAACTGCGAGTCATACATCTTGCAGGCAACAAGAAGTCAAATGAGACACTGGGTGGTAGCCTGAGCATAGGAAACTTCAAAGCCTGCCCCTATAGTGACAAACTTTCTCCAACCTGTCATACTTACTCTGACGAACCTTACCTCTTAAAAGTGCCACACCCTATGAGATAATGGGGGCAAATTATATTCAAACCACCATATCATGAACCCCACGATCGTTTGTGGTGGTTTTGCTTTTTCATGATGATTTCGAAGCTGTTAGAGCACAAGACAAATGCATAGACAAAGGCTTTCTGAAAGGACTCTAACAGCTGCATTGGTGATTTGAAGAACTGGCAAATGTGATTGTATTTAATTAGAACTCTCTGCACAGCAAAGGGAACATCTGGCAGGGGGAGACGATATTCTATAGAATGAGATTACATTTTTGCTTGCTGTGTATTTGAGAGGGGATTAATTTCTAGAATACACAAGGAACTCAAAGACATTAAGAGCTAATAAACCAAGTAATCCAGTGAAAATCTGGGCAATTGAAGTAAGCAGAAGGTTCCTAAAACTGACTTTTGATAAACTATGTTAGGTCATGTCTTGTTAGTTTGTTACATAAATCCAAAAATAATATAGATTCTATACTTGTAAAATAATAGACGAACAATCTAAGTTAGAAAAAATGTGAAGTGATTTAAATTTAATTAACTCATAATCATGTCAGTGATGACAAAGCATTAGGTTAAGCTACTGGTAAGAAGCTTTACTTTTCCTCTTTGTTTCCAAATTTTAATATTGCTACATTTTGCACAACAAAGAGCTTATCAAGAACACTAAATAAGGTAAATGAATAAAATTAAACATCATTATCTCTATCTGACTTTATCTACCTTTCTTAAAATGCAATGTATAGAAGAATGTACTTTGACCTTTTCAGCCATCAGAGCCTTTAAAAAAATAACTCATTCATAAGTTCTATGTATCAGGTTTATCACATGAGAAAGCAGTTTTGCTGAAGACCAATCAATATAACTGAAAGATGGTTCATATTCATTAGGTGATATAGGTTAGTCAGGACCATTGATATCAGCTATTAGTGAGAGGTGTATATCAAAGTTTATTTGGAAGTTAATAAAGGTCTTAGGGCCATTGTTCTCCCACCTGACTGCTCCTATCTAATGGGCTGAGCTGGGAAGGACGCACTCCTGGTCACTGTGCCTTTCAAAAAGCAGATTTTCTTCTTTGCCAGGCACAGTCTTTCCCAATTACTAACAAATTCTTGAACTTGAAAGGCTGCCTGCGTTTCGGGATGTTCTGTGTCCTCTTGTGGATCACAGGCCCGACGCTCCTCATAAATCTTAAGATGGAAGAGACTGTGTCTACTGTCTGAAGACACACACGCTTTTCTACTGGATGTAGACAAGACAGAGTATAGCAGAACCATTCTGCAATAAATAAAAATAGAAGGTAGACAGCTACTAAAATCTGAGCTATAAACTGATGCAATT
The DNA here is from genome assembly GCA_963919715.1 of Microtus obscurus. NCBI lineage: Eukaryota > Metazoa > Chordata > Mammalia > Rodentia > Cricetidae > Microtus > Microtus obscurus. The sequence continues at coordinate 5,680,120 of CAWTZC010000288.1, read as the reverse complement.
TGATCCAAAGTTGAGACAAACATACAACAAAGGAAATATAACTGCAATAAAATTGCTTGTTTTTCCTTTCGGCAATGCAAAGTACAAGAATGGAATCATTAAGAATGTAGCACTCAGGTAAACCATGGCTAGGAAACAGGGAAAACATGAAGATGCATATTGATGGGGAAGGAGAAAAAGTCACATTTGCAAATCATTTTATATCAAGCAAGTGTGGACTCTATAAATGTTTCCAAACAGTAGTGTGAAATTAAAGCAGTTAATTTAGCACCAAGTATCGTAAGTTTTATAATCTGATACACATATAAACCATATTGAGACTAATATTGAATAATGCATTTCGTTGCAATACTCAAAAGTCATTTAAAATAGTTCTGTATTTTTTCCCATTTGTAAATCTTAATTACTTTGAAATTTTTATTCAAGATCAGTTGCTAAGGTAAATCCTCAAGTGACTGACTGAGCCTTTCTAAAATATACCTGAGAAAAAGCTTATTCACGCAGGCAGCCATCTTACAGTACACAATATTTGTTCAAAGCATAATTCTTTTCCACTGATGTCAGTTGTCAACAAATTTCACTGCCCCATGGAGTTAATGAAGTCATGGATCATTGAAGAGGATTTACAACTAACCACCATAATCTCTACCTGCATTCTGAACATGTGTCTTTAGAGCCAAGAGAAGTGTAGTTCTTGCTCCTCTCCAAGGAAACTTCTCTTTGCAATAAACAGAAACCGCTTCAGAAAACTACAACCAGTGAAAATTCACAGCTGTGGAGCTGTATCTTCCAATGGATACAGCTACAATGTGCTCTCATGCCCAAGGCTCAGGGAAGGTTGCATAAAAATGGGCAGAAAGAATGTAAGAGCCAGAGGATCAGGCAGTGTCTGTGGAATTGGGTTTCCTAATAATGCCAGAAGCAACACCCATAAAGTCTCAGCAGCATGGCTGCTCAGAACAAGGACAACACTGACAGACAAGCCAAAATGGATGGGCAAAAGTACAGAGGCCTTAAACCTACATAAAGAGCTACAGGCAACTAAAGAATCCACCATCAGGAGTAAAAGGCTTCCCAAAGGATGAGGATACCAACTATTTGCCCGAAACCATATGGTCAGTCCTGAAAACATACCTACATGGAACATTATACAGACTGAACCAATTGTACTTATGTATGTATGTATGCATGTATGTATGTAAGTAGGTTGCAATGAATGCCTGCTATTAACAACTGATGAGGTTAACCTCATTTATCTGGCTGATGTCTGTTCGCTCTACTTTGCTGTCTTTCTCTTCCGTACTGTGCCTTCCTAAGGCAGATGCTGTGTGCAACCCACTCTTAAAGGCAGTAGATCGATTGCACATATTTGGAATCTGTATGTATGCAAATTTGCCTTCTGCTCTTAACCTATTTTTCCAAGATTTTTTAATGTGTGCACACGTGCATGAGTGTATGTATGTGTGTGTGTGTGTGTTTACCCTGTTATGCTGCCTGTATGTGGATAACTTTATAGGTTAAAAGAGGGTGTTGAATCCCATGGCACTGGAGTTACAAATGGTTGTGAGCTCCTGAATGTGGATTCTGGAAACCAAATATGGGTCCTCTACAAAAGCAGCAAGTACTCACTCAGCTATTATTCAAGTCCTTGGCTTGTTAATTTAAATAAACATTTATTTAGGTTATTGGAGACTTTGGAGATGTCTTTTAATGTTTTGGGTTCTAGTTCATGTCTGTATATTTTATTCAGTTGTCAAATTGTCCTAGGTTTTGTCATTGAAAGTTTTATCGGTTGGATTCTCTCATATATCCATTATTGTGGAATTTTTTTCTGGTATTTTCTGTAACTACAAGATATCACAACCTTACTTCTAATGTTATTGATCAGAGTATAATTCTCTTAGAAATGTGTTTTATGTGATGATTTAAGATTTGTCAAACTCAAGGGAAATGATGTAGCTTCTACAATGTTCCAAGTTAATATGAAATATGAAATGGTAAGAGCTTTGTTGTCTTATGTGTTCTATCAAATACAGTACTTACCTATCAAATGTTTGACAAGGGTGGTAATAGAATGTTTGGTAAGTACAAGTAGACAGGTTGTATAAGTTTAGTATGCGCAGTGAATTCTTGGGAACAACTCTCCTTGCATGCCTAGAGAACTACACTAACAAAGCGAAACAGCAAGGAAACCTGTTTGGGAAGAAGATTTTGTCCTGGAGACATTGACACATATGTCCTTTTTACATAGCACACTGGGACTCAATCATGAGGGGAAATAAGAATTTTTTAAACAATATTTTAGTTCTTCTTTGAAAATTCCATTCAATAAATTTCAATCATATTCCTTTCCATGCCTTTAACTCTAAACTTGAAAGGCAGAAACAAACAATCTCTGTGAGTTCACAGTTAGCTTGATCTACACAATGACTTCCAGGACAGCATGGGCTACATAGAAATGCCCTGTCAAAGGAGGAGGAGGAGGAAGAGGAGGAAGAGAAGGAGGAGAAGAAGAAGAAGAAGAAGAAAAAGAAGAAGAAGAAGAAGAAGAAGAAGAAGAAGAAGAAGAAGAAGAAGAAGAAGAAGAGGAGGAGGAGGAGGAGGAGGAGGAGGAGGAGGAGGAGGAGGAGGAGGAGGAGGAGGAAGAGGAGGAGGAGGAGGAAGAGGAGGAGGAGGAAGAGGAGGAAGAGGAGGAGGAAGAAGAGGAGGAGGAGAAGAGGAGGAGAAGAGAAGAAGAGGAGGAGGAAGAGGAGGAGGAGAAGAGAAGAAGAGGAGGAGGAAGAAGAGGAGGGGGAGGAGAAGGAAGAGGAGGAGGAGTCTATTCCCATTTCTGCTGGTTTTCATAAATACTGGACTGGGTTTACTTACTAATTTACAAGTCCTTTTGAGTGTGAGGCATTGTAGATTACTTTGTTACATTAGTATTGAAGGGCATTTAAGGAAAAGCTTGCCACAAGAACTGAACCCACCTCTAGGTGGATATCTAACATCTCAAATGGGCAAGTCAGTCACTCTGTCAAATACCGCCACTGAGGAATGCTGATTCACCTTAAGCTATGCTAAGGGTTGGGTGGAGGAATTATCTCTTTAATGAAATACTATACTGGTTTTTTTTTTTTTTTTTTTTGGTTTTTCGAGACAGGGTTTCTCTGTGGTTTTGGAGCCTGTCCTGGAACTAGCTCTTGTAGACCAGGCTGGTCTCGAACTCACAGAGATCCGCCTGCCTCTGCCTCCTGAGTGCTGGGATTAAAGGCGTGCGCCACCACCGCCCAGCTTATACTGTTCTTTCTTTGCCAGGAAACCTGCTCCTGGTGAAATCTGTTATGGAGTCCGAGTCATGAGGCCTGTCCGTCTTTCTTTGTCCTGTGTTCTTCCTTCCTTCCTTCCTTCCTTCCTTCCTTCCTTCCTTCCTTCCTTCCTTCCTTCTTTCCTTCCTTCCTTTCTTTCTTGGTACACACATGAGGTATTTAATGTTTCTTATATTCTCTTCTATTAAGGATTTTAACATTACCATTGCTAAAACATGTTGAGAAAACAGCACACATTTAGGAGTACTTCATCTACCCTTGGACGTATACTTAGGAGACAGACACATGGGAATCATGAGTTCCTCCAATATAGTCCCGAATAATTACTGACATCAAAGTCAGGCTGAGTAATGAATGACAAAATCTCAGGGGAATTCGTGAATGTGTGAGGAACAAAAGCAGGAACGCCAGCCCCTACCCTTACTTGAAATGCACGGCCACACCTTACCTGCTATTTAAATAAAGAATGGAGCACTTAGATAATGGGCAGCGGGAAAATGACTATCATTAAGTAAGAACACAATAGATGAACAAAAGTCACAGAAGGCATATAAGGACGACAAAATAAACTTCACTAAACGGATTTGCCACACGTCTAGCTTTTATACTTTAGTATCTGTCTCAAATGTCTCAAAACAGAAATCCCAAGGCAGTGATGCCCACACTCAGCTGTGAGCATGGTAAGTCATTGACTCCTTAAGATCCACAATAAAGTGGATCAAACACCAATGGCCTTGAGTTTTCCTTCTGTCTCTTCTTCCTTCGTTTAGATTCTGAAGACAGACCAGTGTGCTTTCCCCCACACTCTGAGCTTCCTCCTTCTTTTCCCATGAAGTTATTCTCTTAGCTGCTCGCCCATGTGGCTGTTTACCAGTGGCAAGCTTTTCTTGTTCCTCATCTCCCTCATCCAGACTGGTGGTAAGATTTGCAGCTTGCCAGGCCCATGGTATACAAATATATACACAATAACAATTTATGAATAAAGTCCCTGTGGATTTGAAATTTTTGGGCGATGACAATTCATCTACAGTAATGAAATGTAAAAAAAAAAATTCACTACTCTGAAAATTTATATTACTCTCTCAAATGTGTTAACACTCTGAACGTGAAAATAATGATACATGAAGATGGTCCAGAGAGTTGGGCTTTCAACGACATGCTTCAAACTTGTTATCTCCTAGGAACTCTAATTGAGACAGCAAGGATATTTTATAAAGTAAATAGGTCAGTTCTGGAGCCAGGATCCACGGCTGATAATGAGTTCTGAGCATCTGCTATAAATAGAAGCCTGAGAACTAAGTGTGTACTCTGTATAAAATATACCGCCACACCTCGATGGATATAAATGCAATTCACTGCAGCAGGTTTGAAGATAGTTACCTGCTTCCCTGGTTGTACATTAAAACCAAATGAAATTGGAATTCTCACCCTCTGCCGCATAGAAATCACCTTTCTCTCTTTAGCAGTAGAGACCAGTTCAAAGAGCAGCAAGTAAAATCTTGACCGACACACATTTTAGATCTTTGGTAGCATAGCTCAAGGACGGACTGCGCTTGTTGATCCTGGACCAAATGGTTTGACTCCAGCTGATTGATTCTCTTTAAGGGCAACAAAGCCATCTACTGCTGTAGTACAGAAAGAATACGGTTGCTTGAAATCTCCTAAGACAGCTTCGCCTGAGATGGGGAGATAAAGGACCAGCAGTCCGTGTGTTTGCACCCCCAAATCACCCACAGAATTCTTCATAGCACTTGCCCATCCCCTGCAGAAGTGTTTGGCTCCACCTTAGAATGTGAACGAGGTGATTTGCATATTAATGCGAACAACAGACTGAGCCATTAGGCAGGTGGGACTCCAGTCTGGGAGATGAAAATTTTAAACACTGGCAAGTAGGAATCCAGAAGAAAATCAGAAGATAAATCGACTTTGCATTCCTCTCTCCTTTAACCTAGGCTACATTAATGAGAAATTAATTGATTCTTGACAAGTTAATGAGTCCTTATTAACTGCATAATTAGGAAGAAAATGTATGGATCTTTAAGAATAAGTATCTTACTTTCATTTTGAGTCCGCGTGATTGACAGGCTGAGTCGGGATTGAACGTGAAATGCCCATGAGATTCTGAACCTGTCTCTCACACTATCCAGGAAAGTAGAATGTGAACTTCTACTCAGTGGTCCAGGCTGAGTGAGAAGACATCTTTAGGGGCAATACTGGGGACGAGAGTGAGCAATGGGTGGAGCCGTCTTGTCTGTTTTCTACAAGGAGCGTTCGATGTAGCCTGTAATTTCATAAGTTTTTCACTAACTCTTTGTTAAGTTTCTCCTCTCTGCTTCCATTTTCTCATTTGGAAAATGATGAGGATTAACTCTAAATGCCCTGCAAACTCTTAATTACGTGTTTCTAATTCTAAATTACAGGGTGACTTTTGTTTCTTAACGACCCATCCAGTAATCGCCATCCTGTCTTCTACCCAGAATAAAGTCTCTTTCAGCTAACGTTAGCCACTTTGGCTAAATGAACCCATAGCCCTAAAAACCCTTCTCATTTATAATGTAGAGCATCCTCATAACTTGTACTAGTCAAAAAACTTTAAATTCATCATAGAACTTTCTAGAAATATAATATGTATGCCCATGTCTTCCTTAACATATTGCTTATTGTATAAAAGAGTGTTGGGTTTTTTTCAGGCTGCACATTAAACTAGGACATTGCATTTTACAAGCAGCTCCTGAATCCACTGGAGAGGGAAGGCTGACTGCAGCCCCGAGGAGTCCACAAACCGCGACTCTGTCAGGCACCATCATCCAGCGCAGGTAGGTAGGTGATTTACCTGTTCCTGGGAATAGAGAGCGAGCCGCCCTATAAATTTACGGGCATGGATTGAAACCAAAGGGCCACATGGGTATATTAAAGTGCCAGGGAAACCAGGCTCAGGAACTTATCAGGTGTCCTAGAAGATCTTGGTGTAACTCTCTCACCAGCATCCTGGAAATGGATGGATACCTTGTACTATACTGGCTGGTCCCAAACCATCCTCTGCTCTCTGGTGTGTGTGTGTGTGTGTGTGTGTGTGTGTGTGTGTGTGTGTGTGTGTGTGTGAGGACTGTCCAGCAGGGGATGCAGATGCTCATGGAGCTTCATTTCCTCTCACTCTTCCACTAGTGACATAGTCACACAACTACTTGCCTGCCTCTCTACCTGTTTGCTTATTTGGACTTAGACCCAAACCTGTTTTTTTCTGCTCTGATATTCCAGTTTTGTCTTTCCAGTTTGCAGCTGGAGTCTATAGTTTTGCCCTCAAACCCAAACTCAAGCAGCTACTGCAGCAGATACTAGCACTGGTGTGGCTCATTATCAACACAGACTCTCAGCCAACTTCTCCAACCTTTCCAACACTGCTGCAAATGATAATTCTATAAATTATGTATTTGCATGTATATATACAGATATATTTGTTGTGTGATATGTGGTATGAATGTTAACATTAATAATTAAGATTGAAATAAAAGATTTACCATGGGCAGATAAATGTAGTCGGTGGTATTATGTTGTAAACTGTTGCCATGGAAAGCTGCATACCTTATGGATATAATATCACTCAGGACATTGTGACCCTGTGGAGTGGCACAATGTATTTGTCTATGTTTCCAGCTCACAACAATGATCAGCTGGAATTAAAAATAATCATTCTAATTTATAATGTAGAATGGTGGTTCCCAAAATGTGTATTGGTTTAGCAGCTTTTAGTTCACTAAAGACCTTTTAGGAAACATAATTTCCAAGTCAACTCTGATGTACCGAATCAAAGAGTCTAGTATGAAGGTCCAGCAATGACTGACTTAGTAGGTTTTCTGATGGTTCTGTTGATGCCATGGTTTGAGGTCCACTGGAACAGACCAACCTTTCTGTAGTACGTCTTTGTGCAAACATATTCTTCCATATACCTCCCTCCTGCCTTTTTTTCATTTTGTAATTCCTATTTCTTCAGTTTAACTTCCTAAGAAAACACGACATTGCTAGAACACTTTAGGACACCCAAATGACTTTCTTGAATGACTCAGAGGCACAAGCAGCTCTGCCATGTTGAACTGGGTGGGGCAAATCTGCAGTTTTTGACCTAGGAATGTCACAGTGTAGATTCTTAAGCACTTAGTGATTTAAAAGCAAAAATGTTTCTGGACAGTAAAAAAGTTACAGGCAATGGAATAGGACAGATTAAGAAATAAAAGACCTCTAAATGAGTCATAGTGTTAGATAGACATACGTAGGCTGGGAAAAAGAAAGCAGAGTCAGGCAGACGCCATAGCTCTCCTCTCCAAGACGGACACTTGTTAGACTCATGCTGGTGAGCCACAGTCAAGTGGTGATACAGATTATTAGAAATGGGTTAAACTAATATGTGAGAGTTAGCCAATAAGAGGCTAGAAATAACGGGCCAGGCAGTGTTTAAATGAATACAGTTTCCATGTAATTATTTTGGGTAAAGCTAACTGGCAGCCGGGCGACAGGAAGTGGCCCACCACTCCTTTTACAACACCTTCTAAGTAGTGGACTCAAGGACGTTAAGTCATTTTCAAAGGTCAAATGATCACTATAAGAAAGAACTGTGACTTGAGTTGTTACTGAGATGCATTGGTTTTCACTCCAATGGGCAACCAAACTGAAGAAGAAGAAGAAATAATACCTGGTGGTTATTTGCAACATTCATGCCTGTAGCAGGGAGAAAAATAATGGGCCTGGACTGAAAAATAATAGTATTTTCTAAATAGAAATTAATGAGTGATTTACTTCCGTGCAATCGCTCTTCATTTTTAACACAGATGCCAAAATTCATAAATATGATTGATGGTAATATAATTCCTAAGAAATCCATTTCATTCAGAAGTCATTATACAAATGGATATGAGTTTTCACATCTACACAAAAGCAGTTTTAAACTGAAGATAAAAACTGATTTATGAAAGGTAAGAGCCAAATCAACAGGGAAAGCAGAGGAAAAACAAACGAAACACAAGCAAATTCAATGGCATGTTTTAAAAAACGTTCTTAACTGAGATGTCCAAAATGAAGGGTAATAGAAAGAAAACATCCCAGTAAAGGTCACAGGTTTAGTTTTTTCTTTTGCACATTGTTTAAATCAAGATATCTTTCACTACCTGCAACATTACCGAACAATTCTTAACCCTGGTCACAAAATCTCCAAAAAGAGAAAACAGAAAACACCATTTGCCTAGAAGATCCCCATCAATTCTTTGTTAGTTTTTGTATCTCACAAACTGCTCTTTCATGCGGTAATGACGGAGGACTCGAAACAGGACACATAGCGACCAGAATCGCTTTATAATATATCAGTGCAAAGCTTCAGCTGCAGAAGTGCCTTTATTTAGTGCACAGGAGAACACTGCTATGCATTAACCCAAACCTGATTCTCTTGTGGCCTGATATCTACAATTATTTTCAGGTTCTATGTTCATCATTATATTAATATGGACTAAGGAAATTCCTCCCAATGAGAAAGCCGGGTACGCTGGTGTGCTAAAGTCGGTGTAAAATGTCTTTGAATACCACTTGTTCAGCTCTGGGGAGTTTTGAAAGGTAGGAAATAATAGAGCCATTATTAAAAATTCAATCATATACTGTAATGATCCAACCAGAATTAAAAACAAAGAGCAGAAGAGAGTGAAGCTCAGTATTCCCGCATATAGAACTGGATATGACTACCACTTATACCCATGGATATTTATTCACAGTCTCCCTCTTCCTTTGGATACTTAGTCATCTCCTGGTGCCATCATCACCCATTCCTGTCACATGACACTCTTCAGCCATTTGTTCAAAATTTTTCTACACAAACACTGCAAGGGAGGATGAATTCTATTGCTCTTTTGCCCTCATTGGAAACCTCGCATCAGAAGAGGACGGGTACAGAATAGGACAGCACAAGAACTCAGGCTACTTAGTCAACTATGCAGGGCTCACAGGGCCTCACAGAGACTGAAGCTAAAATGACGGGGCCTGTATGGGTTTGCACTAGGTCCTCCACATATGTGTTACAGTTGTTAGCTTGGTGTTTTTGTGGAACTCCTGACAATAGGGAGCTCTGACTCTACGCCTGCTCTTGAGACCCCTTTCTTCTTATTGGGTTGCTTCACCTGCTTCATCAGCCCCTAATATGAGAGTCTGTTCCAATCTTATTAGATTTTGTTATGTCATGTTAGGTTGATATTCCTGGGAAGCCTGCTCTTTTCTGAAGGGAAACAGAGGGGTGGATCTTGGAAGAGGGTGTATGTGGGGACTGGGAGGAGGAAATGGAGGGAAAGCAGAAGACAGGATGTATTGAAAGCAAAGCAAAGGGAAAATTTATAGAAATATGATTATCACCCAAAATTAAATTTCACTATATGTAAAGTATTTTAAATTAACATTTAATTAGTGTAGCATTTTATGTTTAAATAAATCAGAACAAGTAATTATTCTTAGTAAAACAGAAGTATTTCTTGTTTGTTGAAATAAATATGAAGTGTGGATTAATAGAGTCCCAATCCCCCGAGACTCAGAAAATTCTTTTGGTTCATTGATTAAAACAGCAAGACCAATTAGCTTTACAACAGATGGCAAAACTAAAGCCAAGCAGCTATCTTGCTACTTCTGGCATCTGTCACAAGATGAATTAGGCAAGATCTGCACAGATCAGCTGCGATTCAGCAGCAACACAGGAAGCACACCTTAACCCTGGGCCGCGAGCATCTTCATTTTCATAAAATCCGAAGAAAGCCATCTGACAGTATCCATGGGAGCAAACGGCGGAACCAAACCAACTGAATTCTGCTCTTAGGCATCTCTACCACAATGCCATCCTGCATGTTCTGTGTGATTTAAAACAACCAAGCTGGAGTAACATGCCTTAATTTGCTACTTTTCTTTGTAATAGCTTTCCATTACTAAATCAAACAATACTATAGAGTGTTCAATATTATACAATCAATATCATGGATACGTGTGTCTGATACAATACTTTCAAAAGAAAAGGAAATGCGCACCTTTTCATCCACAATACAACTGTATCTGTGTGAGTAAAAATAGACACCCAAGTATTGTAACAATATGTTACTATATACACCTAAAAATAGACACCCAAGTATTGTAACAATATGTTACTATATACACCCTGGTGATTACTTGCAGGGATAAAGAAAGCTCTCTTCCCTGGACGTCACCAGTTGGGGATGCTCTCAGGAACACGTTGTTGTGTTTGTATCCAGGGACGTCAGAGACGGCTTCCATCACTGGGACATCTCGTTTTTCTTGGTGTCATGTGGTCACAGTCAGATTCCAATGAAATATGATGTTATGGAGGTAAGGAGATTCACATTCGCCATGCAGGAAATTAAGCCATCATTTCTTGTCAGACAGAAAGTAAGTTGTTTTAAGGATAAAAGCTTCTTTTAACATTTAGTCAAATTTTATTCTTTCAGGAAATAGGCCATTCTTTGACAGAAAAATATGTTCCTGCCAGAGGATATGGATTCGTCTGTTATATTTCACTAGTTTTCTATTTTCTCAGCACATAAGGAGCAGATGGGAATAAAGCTGATCCAATGGAATGGTTTCTTTTACATTCCAGCAGTAAGGAAAACTAAAATTCAGTGAACAGTAGTCTAACCGAATTCACCACACATACAAGGAGGCATTTTGGAAACTTTATAAGAAGTGTAAAAAGGAGAAAAATTATATGAATTATTAAAATAATATTTACCTTTTCATTTCCTTTTGGACAGCTTTATAGTTGTTATTTGTATTATTCTCTAAATACTCATATTCTCTGAATATGAATGCAAAAATCCATACTACTTGTTCCAAAATGATGTTTAGCTTTCCTCGAGTCAGACTCTGAATACATAATGCTAGAGCTAGGCCAGTAATACCATTTGTAGAGAGAAGACTAGTTCTCTGAGCTTGTAGGATGGTAAACAGTCATATACGCAGCCTCTCACGGTCCCATTCTATCCACGTCGTTATAGCCATCAGATTATAAAACGTGCAAAATATATCCTTTCATAGCTAAATTATTTTCTTTCAGAACAAACCAATTTAATTGCTACTGATTAATATTTTGTTAGCATAAATAAATAACACGAGGCAATATTGATCGAAATACATTTGTTTCTAGTCAGCTCTTAGACCACCCTAGATCACGTCTGAAGGGGCTCACAGCAACTACAAATGGCAGACATTCAAAGGAACAGAGTATATTTCACCTCCCAGCGTCATTCAGCTCAAGCTACCAAGGACTATATAAAAACTACAGAAAACCTTACATATAGAAACCAATCCATTTAATGAGTCTTTTGCCTGTGTGAAATGGGGCTAGCTTCCTTTTTGTATAGAAGTATATGTCCTATTATTAGAAATATAATAAGTAAATATATCAATGGTACAATTCCACAATTGATTTCCTGATGGGAATATTTCCAGGCAACCAACGAAACAAACACCAGAATTTATGAAGAGCTAAGCAGTCAGAGAAAGAGCAGAGGAGCTACTGAGATAATATGTGGTACAGTGACTTTTCTTAGATAACAGGACCCTGGCAAACACTGTTTCCAAACACACAGCTTTCTGGGCTTACTCCATCATGGCCGAAGCCTACACATTCCCAAGGTTGCTCCATCTGGAAGGACAGGAAATGAGAGTCTTGTTGGGCTGCTGTTAGTGTATCTCTCTCAAATTTTACAAAATCCTATAAGCATATGTTCATGTTTCTAGGCTCCTTTCTCAGGTTCCTTGGAAAATGTGTGTTTTAAGCTCTACCACCTTCATGGACCAAATGCCACAACTGATAAAATACAATGGCAGCATCCATAGTAACCATTCAAACAACAGAGTAAGAGCAAACAAAGTCATAGCATCCCTTCATTCTCTTAGTTTCGGGTATCACATGCCATAATTCTTAACATGCTTTTAACAGAAATTTTTATAAAAAACTTATTGTCACACACCCATTTGCATATTGATTATAAAGTTAGATTCTGTGTAAGTATGTGTGTGTGTGTGCACGCACGTGGGTGTACACATGTGTGTGTGAGTGTGTATATGTGAACTGTGTGAGTGTGTGTGTCAGAGAGAGGGGAGACAGGGACAGAGACACAGAGGGATAGAGATAAGAGAGGAGAGAGACAGAGACACAGAGACAGAGAAACAGAAACACAGACAAGACAAAGAGAAACAGATACAGAAAGAGAAACAAGGAGAAAAACAGATACACAGAGAAAAACCAAAAGAGACAGACAAGCGATAATCATTGTAGAATATCATTTCAAGGTGTGCTACATCATCAAGCATCTCCTTAATGATGCAAAGATGTGTTGCTTCCCTTTAGGCTGCATTTGTTTACCTCTATGAAGCTGGGTTACTTTGCCTGTCCCAAACACCTGACGGGTCTAATAAAGAGCTGAACGAACAATAATGAGGCAGGAGAAAGGATAGGTGGGTTGGCTGGCAGGTAGATTAAATAAAAATAATCTGGAAAGAGAGGAAGGAGGAACAAGAGAACAAGGAATGAGAAAAGAAGGGACCAGCCACCCAGCCACACAGTCAGCCATGGAGCAAGAAGATTACAGAGGTAAGAAAACAAAAAAACCTAGAGTCAAAAGGTAGATGGGATAACAACAAGGCAAGCTAAAGTCGGGGCATGCATAAATAATAGTAAGCTTCCATGTGCGATTTATTTGGAGCTGGGTGGCGGGCCCCCAAAAGACCAAAGAGTAAAATCAACCAAGAACAGATAATGGACTGATATTGGCCACAAGATTATAGAACAAAGTTAATAGAATGGGATAAACAGAGAAGAGAGAAGCTAGTTCAGCACTTTGAAAGACAAAAGATAAATCATTAGTTAAGTGAAGATCTATACCCATCTTTTGCCCTATTCAGTGCCCCACAGGCCAGTCTACCAACTCATGTATCACACTCAATAAACTGCAAGGCATTTAATATGGGACGGGGCAGTGGGGCAGAGGGTATAATGGAATCTGGCAAATGAAATGATGGCCCGATTAACATGGATTAAATTACCAAATTTCAAATATATCCAGCAATAGAAAATCTTAAAAAGTTTACAAATTTTGAAGCCCCCTCAGAATTGGGATATATTTCTTGTCCTGTGTGAATTATTGGTTTCATTTGAATAACATCTCCTGAACAAACTTCATTTAGAACATACAAGAGGAGGAAGAGATGAGTTTAAAAAGCAGTAAGCTTCTCCAGGTGGCCCTGGCAAGTCACTGGCCAGTGATATCGTCATTGCCTGACTCGGCACACAGGATGGCGAAGTTTATGACTGTTTTTCTAGATGCTCAAAAGTATTAGAAGCTGTGACGAAATAAGACATTTCCGGATGAAGAAAGATGATGGAAGAAAATTTCCCATAGTGTTCAACTCAGAGTTAGTATAACATCTTTTTTAAAGCTATAAAAAATCAATAATAGCAGGGGATCTGAAGCATGAGAGGAAACATCTGTCTTTACTCGGAAGAAGATATAATCAAGAGTAAGTCCCATATAAGATAATGTCTTTAAAAATTGACATATTCCTTTGCAGCCTGTAATTAACACTGCATGCATATTCTGCCAAGTGATAACGTCGTTCCAAATGTTGATTGTTTACCAACATTTCTAGGGAAGTTAAAGACCATAAGGTAAAAAGAAAGCATCAAGTTCTACAACACTAAGTTTTTGTTTATTTATTATTCTCATGTTGAAATGGCTCATGGTCTTCCTGGATCCTCTCCCTCCATTCCCCTAACATGCAGCATTTCTCCTCAGTGTTCTCTGCCTGTAGGGGTCGTCTTTCTGCTCCACAGACATTTTTTAAAGTGTTTCCTCCCCTTCATTGCTTTTTATATGCCATATCAGATTCCCACAGTATTATCCCCAGACTTCCTGTCCTGGATTTCTTTATTTTCCATGCTTAGCATTTCTAATATTGTTTTTATTCTCCTCCAAAGCCCTTTGTCTTGCTATTCCCTTTAATGATGATATATATGTCATTCAACCCAACACCTCTCAACTCTACACGCTGGTTTTAATGATCCCTCAATCGGTCATGTTATTTTACATATAAGGTTAAATGTGTCCAGAGTGCTCTTGAGTACCTGGCTCGAGCCTGACTGTGTTGTCTGATGGCTGCTTGGATTGGGATAGGTCACACAGCCTCTCTGTACCTCTGTTAGGTAAGATTAGGATGATTAACTTGATAATTTATGGTCCATACTTAGATCACTGCCTGACAATTAGTAAGTACTACATAATTGATTACTGCTCACCTTCATGCCTTTATCCATGCTGTTGTCTCTACTTAAAATGCCCTTCCAGGATTTTCTCATCATTTAGATGCCAGGATGATGATATCACAGAGAACAGGCATCTGGGGTGCTGTCATTACTGACAGATGCGCTTCGGGCTGCAACAAGTGCCCCAGGAATTATACAGAATAAATCTTCAATTTAAGGGACGTGTGATTTGGTCTGCTACTTTTCCTTCTGACAAATCTCTAAAGAAGAAAGGGAACGCACATGTGTTTGTGGAGATGAAGGCAATGAGTTTCCCTCCAGATGCTGCCCAACCCCTCAGCAGTGAGTCTCTGGGTTGTATGGAATTTTGAGTTTTTCACTATAAACGAAAACATCATAATGGTCAGAACAGTGTTTCCTGCCAAATCATAATGGTCAGAACAGTGTTTCCTGCCAAATTCATACTTCAATCACTAAGCGAGGAGTCATTTGTAGTGGAAAAGAATTGAAAGAAAGGAAAGGAGGATGGAAAGAAAAATAGGAAAACATGAAAGATGACATCCACATTCAGGTATATACTCCTTGTGTATGTTTGGTGACTGTAGGAGTCAATGTGGGTATCCGACCCCTGGAACAACAGTTACAGTCAGTTCCCATGATGTGGGTGCTGGGAACCAACCCTGGACCTCTGCAATAGCAAGTGTTCCTAACTGCTGAGCCGCCTCTCCAGTTCCCACAAGCCACTTCTGAACGGGAAACTAAGATAGGAGTAAAGTCACATGACTAAAACATGGACATGCAGACTGCTCTTGGAAAACAGAGAATTCTGAACAGTGTACCATCTCAGTTTCCAAGGCACAGAGAATGAACACATAAATGTCTCCATCCACAGATTTGAACTTGGGAACATGAAAAAGAAATTTTAAATGTAGAAGCCATTTTCTAAAATAGGAGAAGAAGTTTATATCACTAAACTTAAATTTAGAAGTCCTAGAAAAAGTGACAATTCGATATCATTATTTTTTTGAGGCAACTCCTATCTTCCTTGATATTCAACCCAAAATACATATTATAATATTAGAAAAATAATCAAAACATACCTTGAAGAAAATAGGTACTATGGAATATAATTCAGATACTGTACGGGGAGACTGCTCATTCATTCCCTGGCCATCTATACCAAAATAATAAAACAGAAACTATATGAATTACAACTCTGCTTGGCCAATAGCTTATGCTATTTCTGGCTAACTCTTACATCTTAAATTAACCCATTTCTATTAATTTGTGAATCACCATGCGGCTGTGGCCTACAGGTAAATGTTCTGCGATGTCTGTCTCCTTCACCAGCCACATGGCATCTCCCTGACTCTGCCTACTCTCTCTCTCTATTTCTCTTCCAACCTGGCTAAATCCTGCCCTGCTATAGACCGAAGTAACGTCTTTATTAACCAAATGTAATAAAACATATTGATAGCATACAGAGGAGAATCCCACATCAAAATATTGACTAATTTTTAAAAAGTAAGGTTGAAATTCTCTATCTAGGGGACAAGGAGTGCGTTCGCATTATTTCGGAAGCCTGGATTTCCGAACTCTATCTAGGTGTGAAGAAGGGTGTCAGAACACAATGATGCAGGTTGAGGAAGGTTTCCATGGTGATAGCATAAGCTGCACATCTCAGTCTCTTTGTTATGGTCCTTGGTGTGGGTAGCAGTCTCTGCCATAATAGAATGGCTCTGTTTGGGGAAGAGTGAAATGGTTTGCCCTCCCCTCAGCTATCTGTTTGTCCTATTTATATCATGAGGGCAATCTTTGTAATAAACATTTAGTATCAGTTTGGGCGTCGTGATAAATATTTGGTATCATTTTTCTGTCATCATGATCTTTATCTTCACTGTCATTATTCTTAATGACTTAGATACTGATGCTGACTTATTTTTATCAACTGATAGTGACTTAGTCATGTCTATGCTTAAGTGTTTATCATCCCCCAGGGAAGAGAAATCTGCCTACCATCATGACTTAGGTATTTTTTTCTAGCTTTGAAACACCATAGCTTTACTGTCTCATTACGCATTTAGTGATGAAAATTTGTTTTTTAATACATTTGTTAAACTTTATTCTTGTCTTACGTAATTTTAAAATAGGCCAAATTATAGCTAAACCAATACTTATTATATTTTTGCTTCAAAATCAGATCATCTACTAAAACTTATGAAGTTTTTAATACATCTCTAGGCTCAGGTTCTAAATGAGAGCTTCATATGCACGCTAAAATATGTATTGCATATTATACAGAAATACCTATAAATGATTATTCACAAATTATATATATGTAATATACAACACACATATTAATATTTTAAAACACATATTATATATGTAAAAGTAATTATTCTCATTAATATTTTAAACATATATAAACATGCATACTTATGTGTTTATATAATATGTTTTATATGTGTATGTATATATTTATGCTTTAAAATATTGATCAATCTTTGCCTTATCTTTTGCTTTTCCTCTGACCTTAGCAGGATTGAGTATTATCATAAAAGCTAAAGATTTGTTGAGCTTTGATTGTGCCTAGTAATTGAGACAATGAGTGTATGTGTTTAAAAAGATACCCACAATTGTTGCTGAAGTTTAGTCTGAGAATAGAGGTGGCAGAGATCAGAGGGGAATTGTTGAAAGCCCAGAAAACTAATAAAGACTAAAAAGTATGTGCAGAGACAGGACAGAAGCAATGAACCATTTGCAAATAATTTGAATCTCTTTGTTTCACAGAGTTAGCTTAAGGAAAAGGATCTCTGTTATAATTTGAGAATGATCCCTAAATGTTAGTGCTTTAAATTTAACCTTCAAATACATATATTAGTTAATTTTGAAAGTCTGGAAGATAGTATTTGGGAAGGAACCCAAGTTTGATAAAGTTAGGAGAGCTGAAATAAGGGCCCTGAGCTTGCAAGAGCCACCATTTCACCATGCTATACTGCAACACGAGCCCTTACCAAATGTGTCTCCTTGATAAGGTTTTCCAATTCACAGTGCAAGGAACAAATTTGTATTTTAACAGCAACCTAAAATTAATTGAAGTTAGCAATTTTTTAAATTTAGTTCTCTTAAGTCAAATGAGGAATTTTTCTTTTGTTGGGTTTTGCATAGGAAAGGGGAATGAAATTTTGATTGATATTAGTATATTTTTATCAAAATCTGATAAAATTATTAGTCTTGCAGTTATATGCTTAATTTTTTCACAGTTCATATTACTGAGTTTCACATCTTTTCCTAGCCTGGATTAAAATCTTTATAGATTATCATCTGAGACATTTTAAATATATTAAATCAATTTTGCCAGGCTTACTACAATGAAGGACCATGAAGTTACAAACTTTAGGGTCTTTTTAAAAAATATTCAAACATCCTATATGAGAATGAGTTCTACAATGACAAAGATACAGTTTAATCCTGCTGCTAATTCCTTGTGCTCTCAGAAAGTCAGAGAGTCTAAGGATATATATATCTGTAACTTATTTTCTACTGGACTTAGAATTATCTCTTTACACTCAGCCATGATGCTTCTAGTTTTTTTTTTTCCCCAATCACATTGCAGACAGGTGAATGTTCTCCGTGTAGACAAGATGTTTCAGAGGTTGTGAACAGATCCTTTAGAACTTCAGGACAAAAAAGATGCAAACTAAGACCAAGCTAAGATATATTTAATCATCTGAAATACTGGATACCTCTCTCTCTTTTCTCTTGCATCTCTCTCTCTTTCTCTCTCTCCATCCCTTCCTCTCTCCCACCCTCTTCTTTTTTGTCCTTCCTTCTTATTCTTCCTCTCTCTTTTTTTTCCTGAGGGATGCAAAGAGACCATCAGAGAAGGGAATATCAAGCTATACACAATAGGGAAACTAAGAGATTTCTAATAATAGAAGTAGGGGAGAGAAAGGCAAATATAACAGCATTTGTAGACACAAAATTAGAAAGAACTATGATACACATGAAAATATGGCTTTGGTGGATAAGAAGACAAGGAAGTTGAAATACATGATACAGTTAGAGTCCCGTGAGCAAAGACAAAATACCACAATTACTATAAATGAACAGAGGGGGAGCCATCCCATTAATTAAGAAGAAAATTATTTCCACTCAATTTGTTTTATGAAATACACCTTACTTAGACTATGAAGGAGGAAACATATCAGAATTTTTGGCAGTCTGTGGAATCATCTCAGTTGCTACAAATAACAGTATTTATTAAAAATTTCTATCATGAATGTTGGGTACCTTGTTGATTATGCAGAATGTTTTATTATTTAACCAAAAGTCAGGTTTCAATCTTCTGCTATTGATATAAAATGATTATGATGATACTTTAAAGTAAACATAATATGTATGTACATATAATGAGAAATTAAGTATAACTAATACTCAGATTAAGAAATATTTAAAAATAACTTGTCTCCAGAAACCAAATCAATAGAGAAAGAAAATAAATAAATACCCAGGCACTAGGAGCAATTCTGAAATTCTAACCAAATTCATCATTGAATGTTGTGTGAAAATCAGCAACTAATCAAATACTTCTGTGGTAGTTTGAATGTAACTGGCCCCCATAAACTCAGAGAGAGTGGCACTATCAAGAGGTGTGGCATTGTTGGAGGAAGTGTGTCACTATGGAGGCCGGGTTTGTATTTTCTATCCTCATGGTGTCATTTCACATCAATAGAAACACTAAGATAATTTCTACAACTAATAGATATACTAATATCCATTGAAAACATATTGTAGGGCCAATATTTTGCTAGAAGGCAATCACTATAGGACTCCATAGAGAGAAAATAGAAAGAAACTAGGTACAGACACGGAATCTTCTGCATGTTGGCCCATTTAATCTTGAGGTTAGGGATTCAGAATTATAGTCAACCCATCATTTGCAGCAGGGTAATCCTGTCCTAGGATTTCCTTACCTAAGAAGTTGTGAGAATCTGTGTGAGCCAACACCCAAGAGCAGCTTGTTCATCAGTCATAGACATGGACTGGTGGTACCTCTAGCTGACGTTGTCCAGAATTAGTGCAAGTTGAGGTATAAACAGACTCAGCACGGGGCACTTGCGTAGCCTGGTACCACCAGTAAAGAAATTGAATTAGGAGTGAGTGCTAGCAGCTGGTATAAAAATGACACCAAATATATGCATGGCCCTCAAGCTGAAATTGCCAACTCTAAAATCCCCTCAGAGCGTGTGTATTTCCTATATTATTTTATTCCGGATTGGGGGCATTTTACTTCCTCTTGACTTTCTTTCCAATCTTTTGAAATAATACAACAGGGAAGAGCTCATATTTTTTACTCTATAACCTTCTTTTTCTGTTATCAGCTGAAGCAGTGATTGTGTAGTGGCAAATGAATCCATTACACCACACATGAAAATAAGTTACTGTTTGCAAAGAAAGCTTAGGAAGCCTTTTAGGCCTCCTAAAATAATATTTCACCATAAACATACTCATATTCATATGCATGCACAGAGCATCCCTGGAAACATATTTGGATTTCACAGGAAGTTTAAAAATAGATGCATATGACAATCAGATCAAAGCTTGACATCAATCAAGTGAAACCTCACCTGAATTCTTCATTTGGTGTCCATTATGCAAATAAAGAAAAGGAGGACATGGACTTGAGAGAGAGCAAAGGAGGAAAAAAAAAGGGGAGTAATCATGCCATTATAGTATTAAAAATATTATGAAAAAGACATCATAGATACAATACAATACGAACTGTTTCAGCTGTTCGGAAGTCAGCAGAAACTATAGAAGGTGGGACCCAGTTGGAATCACGTTATTTAGGGCGTGCTCTATCGAATGGGACTTATGATCAGCTTTCTTTCTGTTTCTGCCTCCTGATCGCTTTCAGTGGAACCACACTGTTCTCCACATGATTCTAATGGTGGTATTCAACCTTGTTATGGCCCAGGAGCAATGGGACTAAATGAACATGGATACATGCTCCAAAAACAGTCAGCCAAAATAAATATTTATTTTTCTCAAAAAAAAATAGTCTATATCAGGTATACTGCAGGCAGTATCAGGTATAGAAATTAAAAGCTGTCAAATGCAGGTGAGTTGGCCGTCTTTGTCATACTGTAACAAATACTTGAGCTAATCAGCTTATAAAGAAGAAAGGTTTATTTTAATTACAGGTTTCTAGGTTTCAGTATATAATCAGTTAAGTCCTTTACATGTGACCTGGGGTAATGTCATAACAGCTTAACGGTAGGGAAGCTTATTGGTGTCACTGAGAGGTTAAAAAACGGGATAGAATAAGGTCCCGCTGTTTTCTTTATAAACATGCCTGAAACAACCTAAATTTCCCTGCTGGGTCTATTTCTGGGGAATACCATCTCTGGTTAATTGCACAATTCTGGGGAACAAGGCTTTAGCACACAAGTTTTTAGGGAGTGTTTAAATCACCAATTATAGAAGACGTCACTGTGATCAATAAGACATTTTACAGATGGCTCTTTCTGTGTGCATTACTCCACATTCGCCTACAAATCACAAGTGCAATGAATTAGATTTTTCCATACTGTGGCTATTTTACTTATAAAGTACTGGCAAAATGAACCATATATTCTTTATGTCACTTACATACTTTCCCCAAATCATAAAAGACAGTTCTGTGAAATAATGTTGATCTGTCTTTCATGGCCCAAGGAGATGAAAATTATATTTTCATTTTCCTTATGAAATATAAGATCAATCAAGCTGACTCTTAAGATTAAAAGAGTTGGAAATGATTTTACTTAGTAAACATTATTCTTCATTAGGAAGGAGTTACTGTTTTGTGGACTTTATTCCATACAAGCAGAAAAACATTATGAGACTAGTAAACAGAAGATTGGAAACACTGGGTGTTGAAACATCATGTATGGCAAAGAAATAGTTTTCAACATTGGATATTTAAAGGAAAAACTGTATCCTTGGTCATATTTTATATCAACTAGACAATGACAACGAGATAAATCAGTTTCCTATAAACTATAGCAGGACATCATGTCAATGAGACAATTGTATTCTTGAGTACCCTCAGAATAATAATACTTAGGTCATTTATAAAATTTTATTTAATTATAAATACTACTACTTACAAATCTTTTATTTCCCTTTTGTTTACTTGTTTGTTTTGAGACCAATTGTACCCTGTAGCTCAGGCTATCCTCCCAATTCCTCCTCCTACGTGCTGAGACAACAGGTATAAGTTACTATATCCAGCTCCACAGTTTTGTTGATGATCACTTTATTTAGCATCTAACTAGGAATGGATAAAGTGCCCTAGAGCAATCCTTCCAAGTTATCTCCAACTCTGTGGCTCTTCATATCAGGAGGTCACTCTTTGCCCCCATTGTAATCGTTGAGGGGACACAGCTTATGTTGGAAAGGCAGAAGACGGGCTGGGGTGTGAATAACCTCTAGTGATTTAATCATAGCCATTAAAGAAAGGAGGATCATGAGCACTGCCAGCCACCAGCTGCAAATACAATAACTGAGATTTATTTTTCCAAACATATTGGCAATTTTACAGCAGCCGAAATGGATTCTAAGGAGAGCCTATCTGCACAAAACATTCACTGAAATAGGCATCGCAGTCCATAGTGTGTAACTGCAGCTAGAGTTCTATTTTAACATGTTTCTTGTGAAGATGCATATAAATAAAATTATCTTTTCAATGCCTACACAGAGTAGGCAACTCTCTTTACAAAGTAAAATCTTACTCTACGGGAGGATGATCAGGAGTCTTTTTCCTAATTTCTCTATATTTGTAATTGTTTCAAAAAAATGAATCCTTGTACTCTTCAATTTAGTCCAGTTAATTTTCATAATGATGAATGCATTTGCTTGTTTAATCTCAGACCTGCTGACATAGTATGATGGATAACTTCTTTTTCATTTAAAGTGCAGTTATTACATGTGAATGCTTCGATAATGACATGCCAAGTGATATGAGTTCTGTTATTTTGCATACCGCCTTCAGAAGTCTTCTGGGAAGGTGACTTGTATGAATAGATACGAACTTTTGGAGGTAGACATGGGCTACCTATCTTAACATACCAATTATTTTGAACCAGACATTGCCATAGTGGTGACTTTTAATTCTAGAAAGGGAATATGCATTCATCCGTGATGGATAGTTCATGTGTAGACATATGGTGTAGAGTTGCAAGTATGGCTTACAGCTGATGTTTAAATTTTTGTAATTTATGATTTATGAGATATGGGTGTATTCTTTATTTCTTTTTAGTCCCATCTCTTTGCAAAATCAAGACACCAATATTTGTTAAAGTAACTGTAAGAAAAAAACTAAAATAATGTGCACATATAAGTGAACAATGTAGTACAAATCTAACTATAACGAACACATATTAATCAAAAGTCTACTTTAATGACTAAAATAGAATTCATTTTCCATTAACAACATTAACTAAGTCCTGACTCCATGCTAAATATTATGAGAGGTGGTGTAAGAATCAAAATTTAAGAAAACTTATGTACTTATTTATATGTGTGTACTTTTGTATATCTGTATGTATGGGTGTTTATTCCAATGTTTACATGGATGTAGGGGTCAGAGGTCAATGCTTCACAGAAGCCAAGCTATCTTGCGTCTTGAGACAGGGTCTCTTATTGGCCTGGAGTGAGTATGCAAGAATGGATGGCCAGTGAGCCCCAGGGAGGCGCCTATCTCACCCAATCAGTGCCTGGAGAGAAAGCACACAACACCTGCATGGTGTTCCCACATGGATTCTATGGATTGAGCCCAAGCTCTCATGTTTGCATGGCGAGAACTTTACCAGGTGATCCATGTACACATAATAAATCATCAATGACCCAATGAAACAATTGTCAGAACACAAAGGGGATAGGTACATTAATTTTGCAAGAGCAATTATGATGTGTTCACAAATGAAAGGATGCATCAATTATGTGTGTAAGAGGAATGAAGAAATCAGAGTAGACTTAGAGTAGAAAGAATTGGATAAATCCACATGAAATGAGACAAAAAAGAAATAAAACAAAAAGAAAACAAACAAAAAGAATGAAAGGAAGAGGAAAGCAAACCCAGCACCTTTAGAGAATGCTGCACCACTTTTGACTATATCACAAAACTATTTAAAATAGAGTGTTGAAGCTAGAATCGCACACTGGAAGCAAATATTGCATACACATACATATATGTAGTAGTGTTGGGTTGGTGTATGCAGTTGCTTATGCTGGTATCAGAAGACTTTAACTGCATTCAGTTTTTAAACATCTCAGCTCAAGACTCTGAAAATAAGGTGAAGAGAGAAGCCTCAAAATACAAAAGAAGTTGAATAAATTTGTAGACATTAGAGATCACTTACAATTAGTGAAAAATGATTGATTTAGAGAGCATTTTAACATATATTTGCTTTTATAACATGATACTTCAAACTACTTAACTACTCTCAGAATTAATAGTAAAGATATTGATGAACTTTCTTAAGCAACGTTGTGACTTATTTATAACAAATATATTAATATAATGTAAATATATGCTTTGATGAGTCAAAAAAGACAATACACATGTTAATAAGGTAGTTCAATATTTCTTCCTTAAATTTCAGTCATGTCATGCATTTACTTCTCTTTTCTATGGGTAGTAGAAATACTGACCATATAACTATGTATGCAGTGAGGTATAAATTGTGAGGTTTTAGGGCCCATGAGATGATTCAGTGGGTAAGAGTGCTTTCTTCCAAGCAAGAAGACCTGTGTTGGATCTCCTGGACTTACACAGTTTGGTAGAAAGAGAGGATTGACATCCGAAAATTGTTCTCTTACTCTGTGCATGCATGCAGGCACACACACACACATGTGCACACAGACATGCACACACAGAGACATTTACACACAGACATGCACACACAGACATTCACACACAGACATACAAACACACACATACACACACGTGCACACAGACATGCACATACACAGGCACACACATATGCATACAGAGACATGCACACACACATATGCACACAGACATTCACACAGACATGCACAGATACACACATAATAAACAAAGTATTTTTAAAAAATGAGATTTTTATTTGCTCCTTAATAGGTATCGGCAACAGGTGAAGAACCATGAATTCATGGCACTGATACATTTTTGATAAATTCTGTTGCTTCCACCATAGAAAAAAATTATTGTTTAAATTTCTGTAAAACTTAGAATTCATTCTAACTTTTTTCATTATGTCTTTATAGAGACTCATAAGGATAAGACTCACCAAGCATACTTATTGATCCTATGAATACTTACAACTCCCTGCCCCCTTGAGACGGGGTCTCACAGTGTAGTCCTAACTTGCCTGGAAAAAACTATGCAGACCATTCTGGTCAAATTCACAGAAATCTTCCTGCCTTTGCCTCCACCCCGAGTGTGGATTAAAAGAGTGCACCACACATGAAGAATTTTTTGTGGTATGTAGATCATATTGTGTAATATGGCTTTTTGAGTCAAAATGAACAGGCATGATTTTATGTACATACAGTCTGTATTATTTTGGAAAATTATTTAACCCATCTATAATAGTTGTAACATAAGGAAGTAACATAGGGTGGTTGCTCATAATAAATGAGTTGATACACATCATGTTTTTAGAATAATAGTTTAAACATGTCAAATGTTTGGTAACTGTAAGTTTTCAAATACCTATTGGTCTTAGTTACAGAGTCAATTTCATAAAGCTTTACCAATGATTTATACATCTGGGTTTTTGGATCTTACTGTATAAATTTTGCAGGTAACTTTTCTTCTTATATAAGTGACTTAATGTCATATTTGTTGGTTTCAGCTTAGAATTCAGGTGGAACCAGATATATTTGAGTGTGATAAACTATTCATTACAATTCTTGACATCAGTGGATGAAGAATGCTCTGAAGAAAATCATGGACAGTTCAAAATTATGTCTTAGGGGATTCTCCTGTGTCCATTTTCAGTACCCCTCAGGTCCCAT
This sequence comes from Microtus obscurus, assembly GCA_963919715.1. Taxonomy (NCBI): domain Eukaryota; kingdom Metazoa; phylum Chordata; class Mammalia; order Rodentia; family Cricetidae; genus Microtus; species Microtus obscurus. The sequence goes on along the minus strand of CAWTZC010000288.1, from coordinate 5,654,470 downwards.
TTCTCTTAAGAGTATAATATGGTAGGTCAAGGACAAGATGGTTTCCAGAGAGCATTTAGGTGAGGAGGCTGGTGTCAACATGAGATCATGGGCTTTTGATTCTTGGGTTCCATGATTCTGTCTGGGAAGTAGGATTCTCACTCGGGAGACACTTAAAGAGGTAAGTTCTGAGTACAGGTTTTCGATTGCCACTTCTGAACCACTCTTCTCCAGTCAGCACCAATGCTTAGACGATACTCCTTTATTATACCACACTCAGAGTGTGATGCAAATGATTTCCTGACTTTTGTAAGCAAAAAGAATTTGAGAGACCTCATTTAAAACGTTGATGCATGAATTTAACATACGCCCAGATCTTACGGCGTCTAATTCAGTTAGTTATGTGGAACCTTAAACCCCACAATTTGAGTAAGGGCTACTGGAGATTCTAATATGTGTGCTCTTTGCAACTTGGCTTCAGAAAATGCCGTAATTGTTGCAATCAATAAAAAAAAGGGCTCTACCTTCTGATAATTATGAAATAGCACAAGGACAGCAGCGAGTCAAAATGCCAATTATTGCACAGTACTGGTCTCTCTTCCTTAGGTCTTAAAATTCTAATACTGCTGCTCACAGTCATACTTCTAATTCTGTGAGAAATCAACCTCTTCCTTTGTCCATGAAGAAATATGTTTTCTTCAGTATGGCCAAGAAGAAGCAATGGAAAATGCTTTCCTAGCGAGATGAGCACAAAGTTCCACCATGTCTCCTGCCTTCTCTGGTCTGTACAGTCCTGAAAAAGCCCAGTCCCCTTGCATTTGTTGAATAACACTTCCCTCTGCTGGCACACTTAATAATCTTTCTCCTACATTACGTTTGTAGCAAAGCATTAAGTTTCAAGTTCAAAACTCCATATTTTTTCTAAGACTCATTCGTAGTGTTTGAACTCATGGGCTGGGGAACATCCTTCACAAGTTCAAGATGATGAAGGATGAATTGAATGGCATTTTGATTTTCTCACTAGAATTGAATTGCAAGAAAATCACTGTTTGCTTTGGAGGCAGGGGTCAAATCTCAAATTTCATGTTGAAAGTGGATCTCTAAGGACTTTTGTCAGCTCAGCTGTGTGCTTTTATAAGTGTTCCAGAAATAAATTGGCTTGAAATTTAGCAGGAAACTAGCCTTGATTGAGCAATGACTGCTCAGTATTGATGACAACAGTATTTTATGTGTCTGCTATCGTCATAAGGGATTTTATAAACAACGAGATGAAGATCTGGACATCGTGACACACACCCGAAACCCCAGAGTTTGTGAAGTAGAAGCAGGAAGATCAGGAGTTCAAGGCCAGTGTTAACTACAAAGTGAGTTCAAGACCAGTATTAACTACAAAGGGAGTTCAAGGTCTGGGCTACATGAGACACCATCTGAAAGACAAACCAAATCAAATGAAAGGAAAGAAAGGGTGAGATGAAATAATTGGGTACGTACGTAGGAGTAAATAAATTTTGTTAGCATTTATATATCGGCATCAGCATGGTGTGCAAAGCCCATCTACGAGTACATGATGCAGTTTTTAGTTTGGGAAACTTGGCCTCTGTCTGCCAATGTATGGAATTTTCATGATGCCCTGGTAGATGTAGATGATCATCTTCCTGAGTTTTCCAAATATTTATTCCGCTCTTACACTACCCATGTGTGAGCCCACACATGTGTGCAGATTTAGTGTTCAAAGGTTGATTTGGGATGTCCTCTCCTGCTGTTCCCCATGTTATGGTTTGACATGAGGACTCACTGCTTCAACTAGATTGACAGGCCAGGGAGTCCCAGGATGTACCGCCTTCTCCTGGGGGATCTGAAAGGGTGCAAGGTGTGATATCTCAGTACACCAATAATGAAGCATGTAAAACCCTCCATCAGTCCTGCTGCTATAATGCAGAAGTTAAAGTCAATCAAGAAAAACACTCTTGACCGGGCGGTGGTGGCACACGCCTTTAATCCCAGCACTCAGGAGGCAGAGGCAGGCGGATCTCTGTGAGTTCGAGACCAGCCTGGTCTACAGAGCTAGTTCCAGGACAGGCTCCAAAACCACAGAGAAACCCTGTCTCGAAAAACCAAAAAAAACAAAAAAACAAACAAACAAAAAAAAAACACTCTTCTGGGTTCATGAAAGTACCTTAGTTAAAACATGATAGATAATATGTCAGCCCATTTTATGTGATTATATGTGATATATAGTATACATATTATAGTCCAAAGCTGCTGAGACCTTCAGTAGTTATCAGGGGTGAGAAGCTATCCTGAAACCTGGGAACCATTTCTAGTCAAACTGAAAAATAAGTGCTTCACAGCACATGTCTTTTTCACAATTCTCTCTAAAACATTCACTGCTTTTGATTGAAATATTCCGTTCCCGTACTTAAATCTTTATCTTTAGATATTGACCTAAATTTCTCTGGCTTTCAGCAGGATTCGCACTCTCCACGCTTGCCCCCTTTTCTCCAGTTGAGTCCTCAGATGGCCCTTTCCTCACGCTCTTCATAGCTGCGACCTTTGCCACCGTTCATTTCTACTTCACGATTCGTCACCCGTATTCGCCTCCGAGGCCTTTTATTAAATAAAATGGCAAGATTTCTTACTATTTGTAGAGTATTCTCTCTTCCCTTCCAGAACCTCATATTATGTTGAGCACAAAGTAAATAATAGGAAAAGTATGCATTTTTCAGGTCTTCCCCTAAAGTTAAAGAATTCGTTTAAATCTACTCTAAATTTGACTTGATGTATGGCTAGCTAAAGCACATAACCGTGAATATGCAAGTAGTTCTAGATGGAGCTGTGCACTGAAACTATCTCTGTTTGATCTCCAGGTTGAACTTTGACCTCCAGTTGACCTTTTACTAGTCATAATTTCTTTCATTTCTCCTCTCCTTGTCTTCTAGATTCCTTCCTACTGCAACACACATCCTTTACCAATATTTGTAAAAGGATAAATTTGAAAAATAACTGCACATACAATTGGCTAATAACTGAAAATTGTCATGGGATTAAAAATGGCAAAATGGTATATGGCTATAAATACAGATGTGGAGTCTCTTTACATTGTTGAACAATTAAATATGGATAATTAATAGATGGGTTACTTCCCATGGTTGCCATTTTTGTAGTTCGAGCACATTATCTAATCTCTTATCATTTAGAAAGAGAGACGGCACACACCTGAACTCAAAGTACCCAGAAGGCAGGTGTAGGAGGAAATAGAATTAAGGACCAGCTTGGGCTACATTGTGATTTCCAGGTCGACATGGACTATAAAACGAGATCATATTCCACAAGCGAAATGAAGCACATTTATTCACTGTGTTGTACAAGAAATTGTTTTTCCTTCATACCTGAAATATGGTATTTACTCTGTATCTTCAACACCAATTCCCAACCACTCAGGTCATCAGAAAAAAAACATGTTCCTATCCTTTTCTAGTCATAAACACGTTCAGATTCTGTAGATCGGTAATTATTTTATTATGTCTTCAAAGCTCATCTGTGTTATCACAAAGAACAATTTTTCAACATTTATTCAATGAGGCTGTCTACAAAGAAGTATTAACAAATGATTCAACAATATGCTCTTCTGTCATGCTAATATTTTAAATGAAGATCAAGGTGTAATTGTGTATTGTTATTTGAATTGTTAAAAAACCATTTGGTGAGAAACGGGTGATTTACCCTTTCAGAAAGGTGGAAACATTCACTGTGGGTATCATTCTGACTAATTCTGACACTAACTCTGCACAGAGTAGGGATACTGAGGAAAAGTCAGTACTTGACCACTGACTGCCACTCAGTTTCATGTTTGTTGTAACACTTAACGCAGACAGCAAGTTTAAGTTAAAATTTACCTTATTAGCAATACATTATAGGAAATAACTCGGCTGTCCTGACTGAGCTCAGATTGGGATTTTACATGGGACACGCTTCTTTGGGAAGTGTGTAACATGAGCAGCACAATCTGATGATGAAGAAGCCTGAAGCAGGACATCATAAAATCTGGATCAGTGTTTGTCTTCCACTAAAGAGCTGTAATTTGGCCATTTCCTGTCTCTAGACCTGTTTTCCAATCTTTGCCCAATGAATTTCAGCCATTTCCTGAAACTGGTTGTGTAAAATCAGAATGATAATCTCTAACCTATTCAAGCATCATGAAAATCAATCAGTGTGGCTGGGAACATAGTTCAGTTGGCAGATGCTGCATAAACCAGGTGTAGTGTGCTTGTCTGTAACCCTAGCACGTAGACAGTGAAGGCCGTATGGTATTGTGCTGCTGTCTAGGGCTGTGATGGAGTCCCTGGTTTGTGATGAAGCTGAGGTCTTTGCTCTGGGCTCCTACTAGAGGCTATGTTGATCTCTGTGGTCCATGTTACCACCAAAGGCCATGTGTGTGTCCCTTGTCTATGCTGATGTCTGGAGCTAGGTTTGACATCCATGGGTGGTGCTGTGTCAAGGGCCATGATGGTCTCCATGGTCTGTATTGCTGGAGACCATGGAGAGGTCTGCGACCTGTGCTAATTCCTGATGCCATGTGGACATACACAGTCCATGATGTTGCCAGCTATGGGGAAGTCCATGATCTTTGCTACCATTGACTGTAAAGGGCAAGAAGGCTTCTTTTGCAGTGAGATCAGTGACTGTTGAGAACGAAAGACATAGAAGGCTTCTGTGACAACCCCTACCCTCCCCAAAGAAACAGTCTAGAAAGGAAGCCATCAAAGAGAACTCTTAAACTGTGATATGGATGCCGAAGTGTAGCTCTCCACAATTGATGGCTTCTGGACAGATGTGTGTGGGAAGGACTTAGTTAGTTAGTTAGTTTCTGAAATCTTCTGCTCCAACAAGAAGTGTGCCCAAAGAAACGACCACTACTTCAACGCAGAGTAATAGTGAGCAATCCTCTGTCCATGCTGTGCTTCTGTGCTGACGTCAGAATCATTAGCTGGGTCTTCTGATCTGTGCTTAAGTGAGCAGATACTACTGAATCACCAATGAATTAGTAAACACTAATACTTTCTTATTTTTACACTAAAACTCCAAAATCTCTGACAGAGATTAAAACACTCTTCAATAGGATATTAAAGAACAATTTTATAAGGACGCAATTTAATGGGATAGAGTAGTTAATGTTAAAAGTTAAAGTATGTGCTGAGTATAAAATAGTAGATAACTAAACTTATCTAATTTTAAAGTATAAATAAGAGTTTAGATGATACTAAACAAATATAGGTGTGCAAAATAAAGAAGATTCAACATTTAAGAACAGCTATAAAAAGTATTTTTGAAATTAAGATATTATTGTGATAAAGAGCATTGTAAGTTCATTTTTGTTACAATGATTTTCATTTCAATTCACTACAAGGAGGACATATTAATTTCTGATTCCTGCAAATGTACTGATGCAGTGATAATTTATTGTGTTGTTATTCCGGGGATAGCAAGTCTGATGGTGCATCGGTTTCCTCTGGTTAAATCAGTGCCACAGGGCTGCCTTCTAGAGAGGCAGATTTCCTCATTCTGTCTTTTCCAGCATCTGATATCGATCCGTATTCTCTGTCTTCAAAGCACATGATTACAATGCCCATTTCCATATCACCTACATAGGTTTCTCGTCCAGTTCCTCGTGGGGGTTCCTTTTGAATGCACCATTGTGAAGACATCTGTCTCACACAGATCACCTAGGAGAATCTGCTGCCGTCAAGATCCTTCCTTCCCATCTGTCCAATCCTGTGTCTTAATGGTTACACTAAGATCCTTGGAGGGTCCGTTGAGGGCCCGTTGAGGGCCCGTTGAGGGCCCATATGTAGAATGCCATAGACGTTAATTGACAGAGTGGCTATTCTATGTGTGCTTGTAAATTAGAGTAAAAATCAGATTAATGTGTGAAGGTCATATGTCTGAAGTCTCAGGGATTTCCTGTTGTACCAGTCTTGCTTCCTTTAGATGTCAGGGGCAGTTTTAAATCTTTATCAGTAGGGTTTCTGGTGAAAAGGGCTCATTATATTTTTTTAAGCTCAAAATAATTTGGTCCTAACCAAAGTCCTGCTGTGTTGTAGAAAAAATTAATCAGTTATGATAATCCATAAGATTTTCATTTGCATATAACAAAGTACCAGTTTCTAATAACTGCACTAGAAAAGGAGCCTGTTTCTCATTATAGCTTATGCACTTCAAGAAAATTTTTCTAGTTATCTACAAACAAATACCCCAAAGGGTTAACATACCAACATTCTTCTAAGTGTTATTAAGCATACTTGCAATGAATTGCACCTCTAATTTTCCTCCCTGTTTCTTTGATGAACTTACATTCAGTAAATTAGCCCGAGGATTACAGCTCATTAGCAGCCACAGAAATAATGTTAACGAAAAGGCTCAGAAGCAAGCAGCAGGTGCGGGTCTGTCTTTCTCACCGCAGAGACCTTGGGGAAATGCGAGTACGGTCAGAATTGATAGATTAATATTGCTTTTCCCTTCACGTGCCCTGAGAAAATCAGATATGACATTTAGAGCCCTCTTGGAAACAATCACTTTCACGTTCACCAGGAAGCCTCCATGGTTTCCTCAAAGCATATAAAACCCTAGATCTGCACCTAGTACATTATTAGTAATTTGCCACACCATCTGAACTTAATCACATGTCTTTTAATGGCCCAATGCTAATATATAATTCCCTCTCACAATCGCTCACTGTGTATTAAAAATCCTGCTGCTATGTTTCCTTGATAACGGGAAACCCAAACACGATGTCCCTTCTCCTCCTCACTTTGAGTAGAGCTGAAGTTTTATCTAATCAGTCAAAGTTGAGGTATTGAGAATCTGGACAGCTCTCAAGCACACCATGGTGCCAATTCCATTGTGAATGAGAATTTCTCTTTAGATGTTTCAAGGGATGGAAGAATATGGTGGTAAATAATCATGAATTATGCACACCGTTAATCAAAAACTAGTGACTGATTAGGACAAGTTGATGCATGAGATAAAGGAAGGGAAAAAGCTATGACCTACTTCAGGGCTGCACTAACTGGGACTTACTGCCAGACTAGGACCTCATCAGTGAAGAGGGATGCTCATTCTCCTAGGGAGCCCAAAGGTAGAGATCTGGGAAGATCAGGAGGCTCAGTAGGTAAAATTCCTGACACCTTCCCTGTGTTTGGGCTGTAGGATGAAGATGGAGAAAGCAGAGTGCCAATTTCTCCAAGTTGTCTTTTGCCCTCTATTCGTGTGCTGTGAGGAGTGTGAGTGCCACCACCCCCAGGAATAAATAATATATGGAAAAAGCCAAATTTGAACTGATTATAGAATTTTCTAATTTAATAACTGAGTTTAACTGAAAGAGGAGGACAACTACATTTAGGGCATAAGGTAAACATCACCACAGCACATGATTTTTAGCTCCCTTGCCCTTGCTTGCTTAGGTAGTGTGGCACTTTGCTCTCTTGAAGTAAGGTTGGCCAATGCCTTTGCTTTTGCTGTTGGAGTAGATAGTGGAAGCAACGGCAGATCCTTCTTGGTGAAAAGTATCTGTCACCATGAATACAAATCTCCAGTCTGCTTTCTCTGCTACCATACAGACAACACAGCAGTACATGAGACCCTTTGGATCCAGGTGTGAATGTGAAGTCTGCTTTGAAGTACAGATGGACACACTGGACACACAGAATACAAACATGAAATGCTGGCGTATATAAGACCATCAGATCTCTCTCCCCCTCTCTTTCCCTCCTTTCCCTCTCTCTAGATCTTCCATCAGTCTCTTAACCTCAAAGTAGCCTATCTTACTGTCTTGATTGAGAAAGATTCAAACAACTCTTAATACATTTGAACTTCACAAATGTTGCTAGCCTGAGGTTTAGACATAGAGAGGAAAGGCAAAATGCAAAAAGCTAAAATGCACAGGACCCCTGAGTAGCATGCAAGCTCCTACTGCAAAGAAACCAAGTTATGGACTGACTAGCTAGCTTTCTCTTTTGCTCAGTTCTGAATGGAGTTTTTCATATTCAAATGTTAACCACGCTTTCATCACCAAGTGCCTCTTATGATCTCCTTTAATTTGTCAGAGCATCCCTAAGCTGTCCGCAGAACGCCACACCGGATATCCTTTCCTTTAAGGTACGTTAATGGAGGCCTGACTGACTGATCACTATATAAATTAGTTGGAATTTTAACTAATTTATTTCATGCCAAAGTACATCGTTTTAATTGACAAGAATTCCTATTTAGGCTGACTGAAGCTCCCCGGGAATTTGCTTCAGCTCAAAGAGAGATGCTTATGAAAATCACCATAATGAGTAAATAATTACCTGTTGCTAAAACCTGCTCTATTGGATTATTTGAGATGTGCCACACAGGATGAACCTTCTTCCGAATCAATTACAAGGCGTGTTCGAGAGCCAGTTGTGCTGCTGTGTGTGTCTGGGTCGGGATGACTTTAATTGTTAGCAGCAACGATATCTTAGGAATCTGTTCTTTGCTTTATAGACTGGACATTCAACAAAGTTTCCCTAACATGTAAAGTGACAATTCTCAGTTGAACTGAGTTAGAATATTCATGATTATTCTTTTCTCATGTATGCTGTTAGATTCAAAGAAGACAAACTTTGAACTTAGAATCGACAACCCTGATTACTTTTGACTTTATCATTTTTTACATATTTCTGTTTTTGCAGCCGTCAAGAGAGAAACAGACACGAGGCATTCCACGGAATCACCACTACTTTCTGCGTTGGTCTGAGATGTCTAAATGCAATTAGTAAGTCAGGGATAGAATTACTTTATTTGTAATGACTTCCAACGTGTTCCCATCCTAATGCAAATATATCAGGGTAAATGCACACACACACACATACACACATATGTGTGCACAGACACGCAAACACAAAAACATTTAAACAAGAAGTTAACATTGAAATTTAAGCAGGAAGCAAAAAAAAGTAAGGTTAGTCACTGAGTAGTTATTTATCATTTTGCCAAGAAAAGATGTACTTTTAAGCAACACATAAACATAAAGAGTCAAAGGTCATTGGCTCTTCGTGAACTGCCAGGTTGAGCTGGTTTGTAGGATGGAGGTCATTAGCATTGAGTTTCTTTTGAACGCCCTCAGGTCTGACCCTGTATGTCACTGAGACATGCTCTAATGTTCCGACATGCTCATTACTGCAGCAACCATGTCCATGTTAAAGCAGACATCCTGCTGTGTTGGAGTTTCTGGCTGCATTAACGCTGCCTTTTCTAGAGGTAATTATTTTATACACCTTTGCCATAAGTGAACATGTACCAAATCTTCTCTCTACAGGTTCTCTCACTTGAATCAACCTTTAGTTTTACAAAGCACCAAATAGCTAAATCATATAAATATAACTTATTCAGTGTAATAAACAGAATCCAGCTGAGTTAAGCATTCAACAGAATAGGTGAGAAGAATGTCAACCATCCAAACCTAAATAACAAGCAAAGTACATTTACAAAGCTGTCAAAATAAGTTTATAAAACTTTATAATAATAAAACAGGGAAAACAATCAATAACAATTACCTATGGAAGGCCTTTTACTTGGAAACAGTCTAAGTAGTTTTCATAGAAATTAACTCGTTAATTATCACAAAATATGTCAATAAAGTAAGCATGGAAAAATAGCTTTTTCCTCAACTTGCTGATTACAAAAGTCGGTAAAGCTGGTCGAGTACTATGTCCATTTAGCAGAGTAATAGTCAGGGTCCTTCCAAAGGGCCTCTTGTCTGTCTAGTCACAGCTTCCTGACCCTGCTGATGGTAAAGGGCTCCATTCCTAGCCTACCAACTATTGGCAGTTCAAAGCTTCTGGGAAAGGGAGAGTCCATTCACTAAAGGGTGTGACCCTGATGCATTACCATCCGCCCCACACACAGCAAAGTTCACACATTCAGCAGTGTATGGTTAGCACATTCTGTACTTGACAGAGAAACAAACACACGACAACAAAAATACCAAAAAACACAAGCAAACATACAACAACAGGCCACAAATTTGGGTGAGTAGTGAAGGGGTAATGGCCACGGAAGCAGGTGCTAGACGGCATGAACATGATCAACATGTATGAAATTCCCAAGGGATTAATAAAATAGAAAATGAAGATAGGCAAAAATAGATAAGAATAGATAAAGGTATACATAAAATAATACACACAAAGCATATTCTATAAACAAAAAATGGCACAAGGAAAAATAAAATGTCTTTTTTGGCATTATTTTTATTTATTTATTTATTTATTATTTGGCATTTATGTTAGTAAACATCTGGAATGCAGATGCTATACAACTTTATTTCAACAAAAATATGGATAGTATTAGATATGTTTGAAGGTCACAGAAGCAAATTTGGTGGATTCTTAATTTGGCCAAATCTGCAAAATTTAAACAATAAAATATAAAATCATTACAAAGGACCATAAGACACTGGATAGAACAAGGATACAGACAACTGACTTTTAAAAAATGGTGACACAGAACTTATTCCTTTGCATGTAATTTAGGTTACTATCACTGAGAAAAAGCAGAAAGAGAAAATTAGCCTTTGAACGAATTACAAAGGCAATATCAGTTGCAGGATATTTCTGACAGATGCTAAAATTAGGGGAGAATATGTAAACAAGATATTTACATAATCTCCAAGTATCTTTTCATAATGATATTCCATAATGATACATTACTCATATCGAAGAGAAAGGTTCAATTTTTTTTTCAGTATGTAATTAAGGAAGGCATAATCATAACCATTAAGGTTAGCATCAGGATTCGGAACGAGTTCTAGAATAGAAAAATCAATATATCTTCTATCCATGGTATGGACTTGGGCAGTAATTAATTTTTTCAATTAGATTTTAAGTTTTTCTTTCCTAATTTTATATTATCATCAGGAAATATTTATCCTATAGGTCTGATAAAAAGATAAATGCCAGATGATCGGAAATGGGGACAGGAAGTTGACAGGAGGTGAGAGGAAATGACGTCCACACTGAGTTATTAGTACTAATTGAAGATATTGACAAAACTTTTTTAACGTAAAACGTTTTAATGCAAAACTCAATGGTTCATCAATAACATTGACAGTTGTATGTGTAGCTTGTGGTCTTTTCATGTAACATACAGTCTTGATTTCCTATTATGATAACAAATTTTAGCCTATTCGTCAGAGACTTGCATATATACATGTGTGTAAATATACATACACATATTAATAAATACTAAATATATATATTATTAGTGAATAGGAGACTTAATGTGTTTATTCAATGATACTGTAGCACCTGTGAATACAGAGGAAACACATAATGACACAAAACAGCTACAGTATAAACAATGTAAACCTATTTTAAACAGTTGTTATAAATATTTCTGGAGCTTGCAAGGAAGGGAAGAGCTCGAAGGACCTGAGTTCATTCATTCCTAGACCCAAATCATTCTCTTAGCTCTCTGTGCATATTGATCATTTTATATACAGACATGAGGACAGCGTCTTCGGAGGAGGCATAATTTGAGATTGTCTTTGAATCATGGAGACGATTTTTCCAGAGAAGAATGGAGCTAGGAGGACATCCTAAAGAAGTCACATAGCATCTTTGGTGACTACAGTCAGGGGTGACATTTGTAAGCAGATAAGCCTTACCCCATGATAAAACTGCAAAGACTTTGGTTAAAGCACCTTAATGTGGCCCTTATTTTGCCACGCAGTTGAGTGTCTATGAAGATCGAGAATAAGGATTATTGTTTTTCTTTTAGATAGGATGGATACTTGCCACTGTCTGGCAAAGAATACAATACCGCTGAAAGTGTGTGGGCTCCAGCTCTCTCACCCAGCTGTTACGGCACTGCGGGGAGCAGGAGGCACTGCGGGGAGCAGGAGCGGCACAAGAGAGGGGACCGCAATAGACGTGGCTCACGGACAGGGAGCACACGAGGGAAGACTGCAATAGACGTGGCTCACGGACAGGGAGGACCACTATAGACGTGGTTCACGGACAGGGAGCACACGAGGGAAGACTGCAATAGACATGGCTCACGGACAGGGAGCACACGAGGGAGGACCACAATAGACGTCGTTCACGGACAGGGAGCACACGAGGGAGGACCACAATAGACGTGGTTCACGGAAAGGGAGCTCATAGCAAACTGAAGGCGTAGTTAAGCGAAGCAATGTTTCCTGTGGCCAACAAGCACACCCATCACCCTGCAAATAAGCAGGGTAAGCTACATGTACCTTTTTCTTGAATTGAAAAAGTCAAAACTTGTGGCTATATGAACAGGGCTTAGACGCACGGGATCTCTTTGAAGGCTCTTTTAGGGCTAGCTCTGTAACTAATGTAATAATAGCAGCCTCCTCGTGGTTGGAATGTACTGTTGTAAGTCTTTGTTTTCCCCTTTGTCTGGGACAAAATCACTTTGAGAAACTAGAGAAGAATTTCATCAACTCCACAGCTCAGAAGTTCGGGGATTAATATTTTCTATTGCATCTTAGGCTGCATTTGTTCTCAGATGGAAGGCGAGAATTGTCATTACAGGCTGAGTAAACCCAGCAGTCCTCCTTCTGATAGGGTTAATCAAAAAAGAATCAAGACTCCAGCTTTGGGGCTTCGGAGCCGACGATATCTTGAAGGAGATAAAAAGCCACAGCCACCTATTTGTGAAGCCGAGACTTCGGAGTCACTCGGAGAAGCTCACTGGAGTGAGTCACAGGTCTAATTGGCTAAAATAAAGCAAGACTGAGAGTCGCAGCCTGGACCCAAGGCGTGCTGTGGCTCAGCGAACCAGGGAACATCACGGAAAGAAGCATCCCGAAGAGTCTGCTATAAGAGAGGCAGCTTGTCCGGAAACTGTGTGTGCCTCAGTCAGAAGTCGCTGGTGTTGCTTTGAGACCATGAACAAACTTTTACTTGTTTTTTCTGGTTTAGAAAATTTGTCCTCATAGTGACCTAAGACTTTAGAGGTAGGAATGCCTTTAGATATTATATTGCAGAGAGACAATTTTATATAAAAACACAGTTGATTTACATAGAGACAGGGAGTCTTGCTTGGACTTGTTTATAGCTTTCTATACAGCTGGCTATTTGGCCCAGGTAGTTAAGACATGAACTCTGACCTCAGTTAATGGCTACACGTGTATAGCTGGAACCTTCTTCCTCTCCAAAACCATTTTAAAGCAGGTCTCTTCCTTGACCTCTATGTCTTTTCCCATCCATACAGCCTTCCCTGGACAGGCTGTCTATTATGACGAAGCATCAGGTAGAACCTTCTGATTTTCTCCCTCCCCCCCAAAAAAATGCTTTCTCACCTTTCAAACGGTTCTTTATCCCAGGGAAACATTTTTCTCCAGCCTTACTGGCTTTCAGTAGCTTCCTGATTTGCTACACACACACACACACACACACACACACACACACACACACACTTTTACTCACATTCATGCATTTAAAGAAATGTAATTTTTGCTGCTTCTCCCACTCAGTTAGTTCTTTGAATTTGTCAGTACTGGGAATTGTGTCTCCAGCATGGTTAGCAAGTGCTGTACCCCTGAGCTATCCCTTCCTCATTTTCTCTTGACAGTCCGATGTTTATCTCCCGATATCTGCGTTGAGCCTCACTTTATGTAAGGCTTTTCTAGATCACACCGTCTCCAAGTTCTCCTCTCTAGCCCCCAAACCATACTTTCCTATTAAGCTTCCAGTTACATATTTTAAGCAATGTGAAGACTGTACAACTGAAATAGAATTCGAAGTCCTGTTGGTGCAGATCAACCCACCATATGTTACAGCAAGAAAAGCGGCGGATCTGCTTCAGTTTCCAGAGTCCAGCACATTCACTCGAAGGTTCCCCTGCACAGCATAGGTCCCGCAGCAGGAAGCCTCCAGATTCTGCAAGCCAGGCTGCACGCTGATGCAGTGAGAGCTGCCTCGTTCAGATCAGGTGCTAGGCTTGCAATTAGTCACAACGCATGCCTCCCCTTATTTTCTGGACTATTTTTTGAAGCTTAAGTAGGGGGTTTATTTCCACTAATACACACTGATGGTAAACTTGCAAGAGGGGAGAAAAAAATTCACGAAAGAAGGATAAACAGGATAAATACCTATACTGCACGAATAGATTTTTAAAAAGTGTTTAATTTTTTTTTCATCTAAAAGTTCTAGCACCCTCCCTTACTAGGTTGTCTATGACAATTTAGCTATATCTGGAGTACATTCAGGGTCTCTGTGCCAAAAAAGTACAGCTGCTCTCTGCGAATGCAGCATTTAAAAACTCTGATAGCTCGGGAGTATTGACTGTTAATCAGATGAGGAAGGCTGGCTGCAAACTTTCTGGACAGCTCTGCATCATTCCAGAGACATGTATACGGACACATTTTTTTTTTCAAATGGAAAGAGTACTATAGAGAATCAGGGGCAGCAAGCTCCACACCGTGTAGCAAACCTTGTAAAATGTGACTAACAAATAGGTAAAATGAACGGAAAGCGCTAAAACTGTAGCGCTGGCTCTTAGAATGATGCGTTCTGATTATGCCCAAGTGCGCCTGCAAACAGGGCCCCTGGAGCAAGGGGGCGTGTCTGCTGTGTCTCACATTTACTACAGTGGAGAGAGCAAAACCCAGGCCACAACAAGGGCAGAGGAAGTAGTTATTGGATTCTAGAACAAATGAATTCATGAAATATGTATTATATATATACATATTATATATATATATATGTATGTATATATAATATAGGTTTTATTAGCAGATTTCCTGCCAATCTCTGATATTATTGGGCCAGGATGAAATATAAGAAACAAGCATTGTTTTGCCAACATATGGCTAAATGGGCATGAACTACTTAACGACTCTGAGCCTTGGCTTACTAATTTCTAAAATGAAAGAAAGGCCTTTCCTGTTTTTCTAAAATGAGGTGTGAGGATCGAATGTGTCTTCTCAGATGCATCTCCCCGACACGGAAGTAGAATAACGCATTTCTTTAATACAGTGAAATATGAATAACGCTAACTACATTTATACCCGAGTTGTTGACCTGATTTAAAAAAAAATGCTAAGTGGATAAAAATCAGAACACATAATAAGGATTTGTCAAAGGCTGTCTCCTGGGATTTTCATGTGGGGTTATGCTTTCGCAACTGTCAGAATAGATTATGCAGACGTTTAAAGCTGGAGCATAGTTGCTGAAGAAAAGCACAAGTCCCAGGGATGTGGTGCTAATTCTGATGGACTTTCTGCACTTACAAAGTGCTTGCCAAGGTACGAGGACCTCCATATACACCCTCGCTTTCCATTATCTTTTCAGAAACTTATGTTTTTTTCAGTGCATGCTTTTAATGTTTTGATTAAAAATTAATATTAGGAGGATAACGAATATAGAACATTTGTGGAAAAGCTACTGGCAACATGTAGTGGGGGGAAATTGTCCGATTTTCCTTTTGAATGTTGTGTGAATGGGTTATCAATAATAGCATGTCTCTCTTTAGTAGAGACAACCTTTTCACATGAGAGATTCTTCCATTTCATTCTCTGTTTTAAAGTCACATTGAAAAAGCACATGACCAAGACTGAACTCATTCATTCTATTGATATTTACCCATTATATACTTCTGATGAGCACTAGACATTTTACTAATAAAAAACCCTAATATTTGTAGTTTCCCTCTATTTTAAGTGTCGGGATCATGAATGACTAAAGGTCCCCCAAGGCTTCATCACTTCTGCATCATGAGTCATCTTAGTCACAGGGCACACACTAAACTCTCGGGCGTTCAGTAAATGAATGGATAGCTAGGGAACAGTATTTGGCTAGCAACTTATGAGAACCTAGGCATTACTTCAACCCCTGCGTGTATGTTCAGTCTCTTCCTTTATTCCGTTGATTATCCCCCACATCTATTGCATGTATTATAGTAATTTTTCTTCTGAGATAGGGTTTTACTACGTAGCTCTGGCTATCCTGTAACTGTAACTTGACCTGCCTTGAACTCAGAGATCTGATTCCCAAGCACTGGAATTAAAAACGCGCACCATCACACCCGGACGTACTTTCTTCGTGGTTATCAAAGCTTATTGTTGGGATCAGTCTCCATCCAGTAGGAAGTGCCAGTCTCAGGGTGCTGTGGTAATTGAATAACTGCTGTTCTGGAAACAGTTGTGCTGGGGCATAGATCATCTTAGGTCATTGGAGGAGAGCCCAGAATCATCCTTCTAGGAAAGTTCTAGTGCTGTATAACCTGTCAGGCATCTCTGCTGATGAGTGATGTCATGGAATGAAGCAGGAGGTAGGCCCACTTCCCACTCTTCCTTAAGAGAACTGGCTTTTGTGTGCAAACCCCAGCATGACATCCTTGCTCTTTAAGCTCCTTCAAGCAAGAGAAGTAACGAAGTTGGAAAGAGGACAGTGGAGAGGAGGAATAAAACTGGTGGTGTGAGCCGGGCGGTGGTGGCGCACGCCTTTAATCCCAGCACTCGGGAGGCAGAGGCAGGCGGATCTCTGGGAGTTCGAGGCCAGCCTGGTCTACAAGAGCTAGTGCCAGGACAGGCACCAAAGCTAACAGAGAAACCCTGTCTCGAAAAAACCAAAAAAAAAAAAAAAAAAAAAAACTGGTGGTGTGGAGAGTTATGGATGCATTTGGGGATGATTAAACTGTATAGGCAAAGCTAAGGATCAGCAATTAAAATGTCAATTCATTCAAACTGTAGAAGTCACTGTCATGTGTTTGGAACTCTGAGAAACTAGGAAGGTGTAATGACTGTCTAAAATAGATCAGAAACATGATGTCAACAGGGAGGACGAGGACCCGAGCAGGAACTGGTGAAGATGCCCAGAACAGTGCCCAGTGTCCCAGTGAGCTGAAGGAGGAAGGAAAAACGGTCACGACAAAACCATCGCGGAAGGAAAAGCCGTCACGGCAAAACCGTCGCTATATCCGGGTATACCTTGGAAAACAATCTTCCTATGTCTGGTCACCCTTCTCCCCTGCTTCATCCTGCACAGTGTCCTCCAATCTGAGGCCTCCCTGTCATGTTCTCACTTGTGAGCGCATGAGTGAGTACATGGCCCAGTGCCAGTCTCCTACCTGGGGTTCTTAATGGTGAATTGTACCCGGACCCCTTTAAAACCGAGCTGCCAGGAATCTCTTCTAAGTGGAAACTCAGAATTGTGGCAATTAGTTGAAAAACAATTTTAATTAAAAATGTGTACAGAGAAAAATGTAGAGCTCGATAAAAATTAATTTTAAAAAATGTGTATAGAGCCGGGCGGTGGTGGCACACACCTTTAATCCCAGCACTTAGGAGGCAGAGGCAGGTGGATCTCTGTGAGTTCGAGGCCAGCCTGGTCTACAAGAGCTAGTTCCAGGACAGGCACCAAAGCTACAGAGAAACCCTGTCTCGAAAGAAAACCAAAAAAAAAAAAAAAATCTGAAAAAAATGTGTATAGGTCTGTATTCCTTCCCACATTTTAAACTCATTTTTAAAATTTCTTTCTCATTGGCAGCTAAAATTGCCATGTGTGGTGTTTTTTTTTTCTATTTCTTTTCTTTCTTTCTTTCTTTCTTTCTTTCTTTCTTTCTTTCTTTCTTTCTTTCTTTCTTTTTAATCAGTTTCTTAGACCCTGGGCAGTTTCCATACCACTAGCCTGCAAGTACCAGATACAAGGGTATGAATATGAAGACCATGCCGCAGGAACACAGTTAATTCTCTAACATAGTAAACTGTCCCTTGGGGGCAAACTGTTTTCCCGCATTCCCCATAATTTCCACCAATGACCCTCGCTGCTGCTTTGACAGACCACAAGAGGTCCTTAGATCCTGCCTTAGTTCTTACAAGCCTCACTGCCTCCATGAACTGTTTCCTCTTCAAACCATGTCTGCTCCTTAGTCCCTTGGTGACCCTCTCGTCTCCTAAGATTCACGGTGAGATGCAATTCTTCATCAGCATCCCGAGAGCAGCACACAGCTGCTCTGGCTTCTGCATTCCCACGATGCTCTGCACGCTACCAACAGTCTTCCTGACTTACGGTGTCATTGTCATACCCCCAACCCCACATGGTTCATCACAACCCAGCCTTTTAGTCTGTAGAGCGTCTTAAAGATGATTAATTGATTTAGTCAAAGCACTCTGAAAACCATAATTATATAGTTTGAGGACTACTGTTAAAGAAATATTTTTAATTGTCTTACTGTTGTTTTGAAGAGAACAGTTAATCTGATTGCTATTTACCGTCTCTTATGTACTATAGCATCTTAAATAAAGTCCTGGTTTTAGAATGGATTTTATGGCATTAAACAACAATTTAAAGCAACTAAACAGATTTCTTTCTTCTTAGGTAATATTATGATTCTATCAACCAATATAAGAGCTATCTTCTCACGTATTAAAAATGATTTTTAGATTTAAAACTAGCATATGTAGAAGAGTTATTCTTTTGTTGGGTTATTTCAAAGAAGTGAATAATTATAAAGTCTAAGAGATGATTACTATGAAAACAAGCGTTTGAATTCAATAATATGATTGGCTGGATGTGTATTTCAAAAGCTCCCAGTTTTGACAAGGGAGAAACTGAATGTCTTAACAAAGCTGAAGTTGTAGTCAGTGTAGTTTCAAGTTGGCTTTCAGGCAGAGAATTGCTTTCCATGTACCTTAGAGCTGGGTATAAATTGAAATTTCAAATATTGATTTTTAGATGACATTTGCCCCCTGACAAACAGAACAGCTAAGACACTTGTTGGAAAGTTCCATTTGTTCATCATATAATGTCATAATGTCTGCACAGCAGTGCTAGAACAAAATGCTTGGCTTGAATTCAGTTCTTTTTCTGCATCGAGAATTCTATTAAAATTTGTTTACAGTTCCACCCTGGCAAAGAATGCATTCTTGACTCTTATCTTATGGACGGGAGTAGAGTTCTGTAAGGCCGATTAGCTGAAAATACAGTGTGCAGGCCTTTTTGGCTGCCATATTTCAAGAGACAAAATAAATTTCAAAGTAATTATTATAAATTATGTATTTGGCAGTTACAATGATCTTGTAAAGAATATGGTTTTGGTGAGTAAAAATGCTATCTTGAGCCATGTTTATTAAATGATTTAGAAGTATTTCTAACAAATGCAACCAGACTACACACAATAAATCTGTTTGATTTCACAAAATACTATCTTCTTTAATAAGGAAACAAAACCCACTTAGAGAACAGGTACCATGGATATATGCCAGCTTGGTTTCTCTCCCATTCCTCAATCGGCCGACATCTCCTTACACTGTTCTTCATCAATGCTGCTAAGTAGATATTTATTGATTGCTAGGGCTGATGTGCCCAACCAAGACTCTTCCAAACAAGATTTCATACAGTTTATTTGAACTCTTGAAATCGGAACAAAGAAACAGAAGACTAGGCCTATCTTTTGCATATTTTACTTAATAGTAGATATTATTTCTGATTAAATGTTGTCCTAGATAAAAATATTCTTATATATTTACATAATCAATGTGACACGGCTCTTCCTAGCTCCACCATCATGGCATACTTCCATAGGCTGACCTTAGAAACAAATATTACCTAAGATATAAATTTATGAGATTCATTTTTAATAAAACAGAATTCACATCATTAGAAAGCATTTGGCTCTTTCCTAGTTGGTACAGTTTTGGAAGAGTTTTACCAATGCACATGAATTACTGAATTGATTTCAGGGTCAGTTGGCAGCATTTGATAAAATCACTCTCTTGGGTTCAGACACTCTTTTAAAAGTCACAATAGCATGAAGATTTGTTAAGTTGTTAAACCTAGTTGCAAATGGCTTCTGGATATTTCCACGGATTGCATTATCTAACAGGCACATACTCTGCCAGAGGGAGTGTTCAAACAAACTGTCCTAGACCACTTCAGAAAGAAACTCTAAGTATGTGAGATACTGTGCTCTTTTGATGGAAATACAAAGTAACCAAAAGCTAAATTAAAACCAAGTATCAATGATAATGTAACTATTGTTTATATTTTAATAATAGAAGCCTGACAAAATTACCTATTGAAAGCCAGACCATTGAGACAGTTAATCCATACCCTCAGCTTGGCTCACTCTTATTGGTCACCTAGCCTTTAAAATTAGATATGGATCTTTGTTATATACTTAGAAAACTTCTAATACCTTTATATTTGTATATTATGTCATAGAAATTAAAGTCTATAAATTTATTGTAATGTAAATTTCATTTATATTTTCTTTCTTTTAATTCATGATGGTTTAAACACAAGTACGTCAGGCTGTGTATAGACATTCATCTTCTGAACCATAGGAAAAAGAACTTCCTAAGTTGCTTCATTGCTGTACGCTCAATGAGCAATAACCATAAGGACTATAACTGTATAAGCTGCCCTTTGAAGAAATTGCGTTTAAATCATAGTATTGCCAAAAAAGAGTGTGGAAGCTTGAATATAAAACAGTAGATTGAGGAAACAAAAATAATACGTAGGAAAACAGTAGTTTTAATTCCAGCACTCAGGAGGCAGAGGCAGGAGGATGTCTTTGAGTTCGAGGCCAGGCTGGTCTACAAAAGCTAGTTCCAGGACAGGCTTCAAAGCTACATATAAATCCTGTCTCGAAACCACCCTCCCCCCCAAATTACTTCCCTTTTGAATATATTGTGGTCTCTTTGGGACTACCAAACTAGAGGGTATAAAACACAGCTAGGCAGCTGCATAAAAGCTCAGTCTCTGGCCTTCCTTCCCCAAAGGGCCAGAAGCAAATCTGTGAGGGGAATCATTGACTCTCTTTGTGCACACTTCCCAAATGACAGATGTCAGAACTCATCAAGCCATGAAAACTGCCGTTACATTTGCTAAAACTGAATCACTTTTCTTGGTATGCGTGGTTTTCTTTGTTTCATTACTATTTGTCCGTGTTGTCCTCACACGAAGAATAACAAATTTCTTTTATATTTTTATTGGCTCATATAAGCTCATACTCTTGATTATGTAACATGTGAATGCTTGTTCACCTTTATAGAAAACAAATATATTTTTTAATTTTATTTATTATAATGGCATATATATACATATATATAGTATGTGACAGTGTGGGTATGTGTATTCTGCAGCATTTATTTGGAGTCGGTTTTCTCCAGCCACAGCCAAATTAACTTTTCTTTCTTTCTTTCTTTCTTTCCTTCCTTCCTTCCTTCCTTCCTTTCTTTCTTTCTTTCTTTCTTTCTTTCTTTCTTTCTTTCTTTCTTTCTTTCTTTCTTTCTTTTTTGAGACAAGGTTTCACTGTAGCTTTGGTGCCTGTCCCAGAACTAGCTCTTGTAGACCAGGCTGCCCTCGAACTCCAGAGATCTGCCTGCCTCTGCCTCTCGAGTGCTGGGATTAAAGGCATGCACCCCCACTGCCCAGAGCTTTCTTTATTTAGTTTTTGAACTAGGATGGGATCTCTTATTGTTTCTGCTACACTGGGTATGACAGGATAGCAGACCCAGGAGCTTTGAGGCCATTCTCCTGTCTCTGCTTCTCTCCTTCCTGTAGGAGTGCTGAGATTACAGATGTGTGGGAGCACACACCAGTGTTTTCTGTGGATTCTGGGGATAGAACTAAACCATCAGACTTGTGAGGGAAGACCTTGACCTGCTGAGCCAGCACTCTGCACTGTCTCCATATATATATGAAGCATGAAGCAAATAAGTACCACCGGGTGGAATTTAGCAGCTATTTAGTTTTGGCTTGCCTGTAACCCTGAAGAAAAGACTCAAGAAATTGCCTTTGGCAACTCCTACATCTATCTAGAAAAGTCATCTGGTTCCCATATGCAGGCATTTGGTTGAGTCTGGAAGCTAATACTACTTGATCGAAGCTAATGACATATTTTAACATGTGAGTCTGTGGTCAAATATGAATCCTAAAAGGTCATCCAAGAAAGTGAGTATTCTACACAGGGATGAGTAGCAAGGCCATGGAATACCATTCTGGAACACCCCAATAAAATCCTTGGCACAGTGGTTACTGATAGCTTATTCATTGGACCTACTACAGTAAAATATTTGTTTCAAACGGCTAATCGGCAAGAGCTGCGAGCAGAGGAAGCCATCTGTGAGTCTGGATGCTCACTTCTGCCTTTGTCATCTCTCCAGTTGGGGGAACATCTGGAGTCTGCTAAGAGTTATCCGAAATGTCCCCCTTTAATAATAATCTCCTAGCTTATTCCCCAAACTTCTAAACTTCAAACGTTCTCGCCCATCTCAAACATGAAATACTGAGAAAACCAATTGTCTCTCTGATGTCCAAATTAGACATCTGATGTTTATCTAAATGCACACGTGTCTGACATTATTCAATAGCCCCAAACAGTAACAGAACCTTGCCACATGCATGACAGCCTTGTTTGACTTCCTCCTTGTTTCAAGCTATACATTTATACATTTATTCTACACTGCCGTAATGATGACAGAAACAATGTAACTATGTTTAGGGTTGTGTGTGTGTGTGTGTGTGTGTGTGTGTGTGTGTGTGAGAGAGAGAGAGAGAGAGAGAGAGAGAGAGAGAGAGAGAGAGAGAGAGAGAGAGAGAGAGAGAGAGAGAGAGAGAACAGAATATTTTGGAGTATGTAAAACAAAACAGAAATAGGGACATATAAGAAATTTCCCTACTCAATTCTTTGTTTAGAAAGATTTAAATAATAAGCCTGGCAGTTTCAGCTGTGAATTCCCTGATCGATACAAAAGTACATAAAGAAAAAAACAAAATCAATCTTTGCAACAACACCGATTTTCGCCTCTGTCTTTGCTTAGTAGCATTAATGTCGGAAGATATCGATCTACTTTAAAAATAACAGTTCCACAGACAGTTTCCTAGAGTTGAGATAACTGATCATTTTAATTTTCTTTAAAGCTGGTTTTGCAATCAATGTTCACTACACAAAGATGATGTCCCAAGAACTTAAGGAAACTGGACTGTTGCTAACTTGCTCTGTCTGTCATCCGCCACCTTAAACACGGCAGTGAGAAGTTTTAAGAGGAAAAGAGAACTAGCGCCTTAAACCCCTGACCTGGTCTTGGAGATTAGGAGGGTTTCTGCTACACCTGAGGTCTTCATTTGAGATGACTAGTGCATAATCTCTTTCTGTTGTCAACAAATCATCTGATGACCTAGACCTTGGAGGCTTACAACGCATGGTACACTTCTGTTCAAGGTTTTTCTTGGTCATCCTAAAATGTATTGTATCATAGAGAGGGACCTGGGGTAATCTGCCTTCTTATGTAGCATCCAGTCTTTGCTCAGGGCACAGACACTGTCAACCCCAGATGCCTGCCTTCATCTGAGAGTCACCGGTACCCTGTTTGCAAATTCGACTCTCTCACTTCTGAAGTTGAGATTTTCCACATTGCAAATGTTTCCTTTTAATGTTTCCAGACAAGAATACCCAATAATATTATTGCCCATGAAACCACAGAGAACGCCAGAGAGTCACTGGAGAAATGGTTACAGGTAAGGGGGTCAGGGCACAATGAAATAAAACATCAAGTCAGATGCTAATTGATCCTAATTGTGTATACCACAGAAGACACATTAGCTTTATGAGTCCTTATGTCTGGCCAGATGTTGTTCCTGGTTTGACAACAGTGTGGATCTCCAATATTCCCTGTGCTGGCTTCAACATGTCCTCTCTTTCCATTTTAGCATGGTACTGCACCAATACTCATTTTGAAAGTTCTGGCAAAAAAAAAAAAAAAAATCAATTCAATAACTTTCCCTTGAATACTGTGTAGCATCCACAAAATGCAATACTTGAGAAATGCAAGTAAGATATTTCACTATGTATTAATATGTTAACAATGGTAGGTGAGGTAAATTTAAAAAAAATAAGTAACTTTAAAAATATAAAATGATTTTGTTTTCATAGATTCTACTTAAGATTCGACAGTGGGTATAATTTGAATTGTTATAAAAAGAGACCTGGTTATTTTATAATTGCCTACTATATTAGGCCCAGACAATGGCAGGATATGAGGAAACAATTTGATAATAAAAAAAGAATTAAAATTGAAAAATGACTCACCAGGAAGAAATACTTCAGTTTTCACAAATATCAAGCAGTCTGCGACAAGGAAATGCATAATATTGAAATTTTTTTCTTTTGTGATATCTATCATGAAAATTTTCAGTTGGGGCAACATAGTAACAGAATATATCACATTGATAGTATTTCAATAAATTAGTGTTAGTCTGAGGTTATTTTAGTTAGGGTTTTTATTCCTCTGTGTGTGGGGGGGGGCGGGGGGGGACACTTTGACCAAAAGCAACCTGGGATGAAGGATTTATTTACCTTCCAGTTTGTGAGCCATTGCGCAGAGAAGACAGGGTAGAAACAACTCAGGGGGGATCCTGGAGGCCTGAACGCAACAGGCAGTGGAGGAAACATTGCTTACTCGCGTGCTCCTGCAGCTGCTCGGAGCCCTCTGAACCACCAGCCCGGGAGTGGCACCACCCACAGTGGGCTGCCCATCCTCACATCAATCACGAGTCAAGAAAGCATGCCACTGGCTGGCTCTTGAGCCAATCTGGGGGGGGACATTTTCTGAATTTGGGTTCTGTCTCCCAAAATTATTCCAGCGCGTTTCAAGTTGGCGTTAGAAGATTTGCCTGCATGAAGAGAATTCCTACTTCTCTTGCATTTGTTCGTGGTAAAAATTTAATGAGTTCATGTTTGTTCATGTTCACAATTCGTGTGTATTATACGCATGTACAGAGTGAAACCATGGCCCAAGCTAAACAAAAGACACCCTGAAAATATTTATAATAAGCGAATACTTACTGAAATTAGCAAAGAAAGAAATTGAGTTTCTAAAAACAATAAGAGAAGTTAATACATGCTTGTTAAATTACTAAGATTAAAGTAAGACTTCTTTTTACTTTGGATATTTATAATTTTTTTGTTCAAAATGTCCCGAGTGGAGGTTAAATACCCCAGGTCTCAGTGAGAGTTACTGTTTCTTTTCCTTTCTTTATCCATCTTTCTTTTTGCCGTATTTTTTTTAAAAAAATGATTTATTACTAAGTGTATGCATGTGTGTATGTGCATGTATACACATAGGAATATGTATCTATGTGTGCATGAACTTATCAATATCTGTGTGTACGTGTATGTGCACACACGTGTGCTTATAGGAATTATGAACCTAGGTGTGCATGAATTTACCAACGTGTGCATGTAGGATATGCACCTATTATGTGAATGAATTTATCAATATGTGTGCATGTGTGTTCATGTGCATGTACGTGCACACATGCTTATAGGACTATGTGCATGAATTTATCAATATATGTGTGTGTGTGCACATGCATGTGTAGGAACATGCACCTAGGTGTGCAGGAGTGTAAGCCACAAGTGCCTCAAGCACTGTCTTCTATTGCTGTCCACCTATTCACTTGAGGCAGGGTCCGCCAGAGCCTAGGCTCCCGTTTCCTCAGCTAGGCTGGAAGCCAACCAAGAGCCCACGTGACCCTCTACCTTCCCTCTTCTCCCTGCTTGGAGCTGCTGTTACAGCAGTGCACCGAGCACCCAGCATGTGATGTGGGTACTGAATCTGCTCCCCACGAAGTGGAGCCACCTCCCTCCATCTCCTCAGAAATTACCGTTTGAGGCCTTGCACTTTGAAATGACATTTTTTTTTTGCAAATTCTATTTATTTGATTATTTTAAACAATCAAGCAATGGGAGTTTAACTTAGGATATTTACAAAGTCACTCAATGATGCTTTTTTTTTTCTGCCAAATTTTGTTTGTAAGTTACTCAGATATTTTACATTTTTTTCACTTTCAAAGTTCTTGTCTGTGTGCCCTGTGTATGACATTCTGGTAAATTCCATATGTTAAAGAAAAAGTTATGGCGACATGACTGCAGCGCTGGTGCTGAGGGCAGCAGTTGGGATAGCGTCCGTCTGTCGAAGGAAGGGTTCTTAGAGGGCCGGAGGTCAGGAGGTCCCGGAGGACGCAGCCTGCCATCTGCTCCATCTGCAGACAGGGGGCTCTTACCTTACTCAAAAGCCAGTGCCAAAGCAGAGCACTGAGAAAGTTGAGGTTTACATGTTTGCACTGAATCATGAGGAATCTCTGGGAATCTCATACTACTTATTCTAAACCGTCTAGTGCTAAAGTGGTAACAGGGCCAGTCTTGAGAAAAATGTTAGCAGAAATTCCATTTAAAAAAAAAAAACCTTGGTATTTTCTAACTTCAGAAGAAAATGTACATGTCAGGTCCATTTTCTCTGCTTCTGCTTCTTTTTCTCATAGGTGATGTGACCGGAATGTTTTGGTGGTAGTGGAATGTCTAAGGGAACAAAGGCAAAAAAGAACTTAAACTGAAATCACTATTTCAAAGTTTGGAGAATGTGCCATCTCTGATCCACAAATAACAGCCCAAAGACTATTACTTTTCACATCAAGACAGAGTCTAAAGAAAACTTGATCTCATTCTTTTCAGAACAAAACAGGAGCCTCCTCCGCTCAGGCACAAGGCTAGCACGGATAAATATACTGTAATGTTTCTGCTAGCTGGTATTTCATGTTTCCTTATGGATGGGACAAGCAAGCCATTTGATATACCATTATTAAGGTGAAGTAAAGTTTTCGAATCCCTAAATTTAAAAAAGGAACATATATCACATCAAAAATACTTTCTGAAATGTTTGGTTAGTATAGGTATATTTTTTCTTTTGTAGTGCAGTTGACTGAACATGTTATACCCAGACTGCAAATTGAATTTGTTAATCAAAGCTACACAAGTTTCCCTCAATTCCTACATAAGAATACAGCTTCACAATGTGAGCTTATTGAAATATATACACAAAATGAGAGTTATAATCATGATGACTCTTTAAGACAAGAACTCTGCATAAAGCAAAGAAAACCAGCCTACAAACCACAATCCCGGAGAACCTAGACAACAATGAGGACCCTAAAAGAGACATACATAGATTTAATCTACATGGGAAGTAGAAAAAGGCAAGATCTCCTGAGTTAGGAGCATGGGGACCATGGGAGAGAGTAGAAAGGGAGGCAGCAGGAAGGGAGGGGAGTAGAGAAAAATGTATAATTCAATAAAATCAATAAAAAAAGAAAGAACTCTGTCTTCTAAAGTAATAATAGGCTTAGAAGTAGAGACACTTTGTTTACATGTGCAAGGTCCTGGGTTTGGTTGATTTCAGCACCTCTATCCTAAAGTGTCTTCCACAAATCCTTAAAGAAAATTATAAAGTTTAAGAATTATTTCCTTTCTACAGAGGAGCAAACTGAGGAGTACAGCAGTTTTCTGACTTAAATAAGACCACATGACAAAGTCGGTCTTCAAACATCCAGCCTGGATTTGATGCTGGCTCGTTTAATGATGTTATTTGTTTTGCTGATGTTTCCTCGTCTTCTCCAGGTATGACTCAGAAGTTTCACTATGTTCACCAAGTTTTGTCCATGCAACATGGGATAATTAGTGCTTCGGCTGTCACGTTAATTGTGTGTATCTGAGTTAGGGTCATGCATCTAAAACCCATGTTCCCCGGGGATGTTCTCGCCAGCTAAGATACCCAATTAAATTTGTTGCTAAGCTCACCTGGCAGAGGAATGTCACTGCTGTCCCCGTTAATGCAGTGATATTCTGATCATTGTCACTGTTTTCCTGTCTGTTTCCTTTATCTTTCCTTCTCCAAGTTTCTCATTCAGTAGCTACTTGAGTGTCTTGTTGCCACCATCTCTGTTCTCCTGCCTTCGTCAGAAAGAACAAGGAGTAGCAGCAGACAGCTCTGCCTTCCTCATGGCAAGAGCCCTTTTTTATTGGTTTTTATTGAGCTCTACATTTTTCTCTGCTCCCCTCCCTGCCTCTCCCCTCTCCTTCTACCTTCTCCCATGGTCCCCATGCTCCCAATTTACTCAGGAGTTCTTGTCTTTTTCTATTTCCCATATAGATTAGATCCATGTATGTCTGTTTCTCTTTGGGACTCATTGTTGTCTAGGTTCTCTGGGATTGTGAATTACAGACTGGCTTTTTTTTGCTCTATGTTTAAAAACCACTTAGGGGTGAATACATATGATAATTGTCTCTCTAGGTCTGGGTTACCTCTCTCAATATGTTGTTTTCTAGCTCCATCCATTTGCCTACAAATTTCAAGATATTGTTATTTTTTTCTGCTGTGTAATACTCCATTGTGTAAAAAGCCAGCCACATTGAACCTCATAGAAAAGAAAGTGGGAAGTGCACTTGAACACATTGGCACAGGAGACCACTTTCTAAATATAGCTCCAGTAGCATAGACACTGAGAGAAACAACTAATAAATGGGACCTCCTGAAACTGAAAAGCTTTCGTAAAACAAAAGATATGGTCAACAAAACAACAGCCTACAGAATGGTCAAAGATCTTCACCAACCCCACATCAGACAGAGTTTTGATCTCCACAATGGCAGAGCCTTTGAATCATGGTTACAGACTTTAAATATTGAATTAAGTCTTAATCTGGCAAGCTTTTTTCTTCTTTAATTTGGTATGGGATCCTGCAATGTTTCTCATGTTAATGTCAAATTCACTGGGTCAAAGGTATTACTGTTTTAATCTCTTGAATAGTTAGGACTACGGGCGTGCACTACTGGGCTCGGCAGCTTTGTGTCCCTGGTGTATATGTCAGCGTGTAGGCATCTCAAAGCCCAGAAGCCATGATATCTAATTTATAAAATTGGTGAGGAGTACCTTTTTACAAACCACAAGGCTATGAGAATTGTCATTAATTTTCTTCTAGATATTATACAAAATATTGATTACATTGTAATATTTTTTTAGTTGGAGTTATTGGTGCCTACTAGGGATTCTGCTACACTCCACATCTGCTACATGTTGCTCAGGGATGTCAGCATGCCCAGGAAGAAGATCCAGGTTTTGATCACTGAATGTGGTGGAGCCAAATCCTATTGGCCTTACGTAGCAGAACTGGTCAGCCAGCAATTGGACGACCTAAGGGTTCTGCCTAAAACATGTGATATAATCTCTCTTGTTTAGTTCTACGAATAATGCCACCAGTGAATATCATGATCTAAAGCTCTAAAAGTCCTGGCGGTGGGTCGTTCCGGCGGTTAGCGATGACTCTTATATTTTCTATCTGTTGAGTGTGGAATGTTTGTGATGCACTGTATGTTACCAATCCCAGCTCTGCAACTCAGATCAAACTGGTCGATGAAAACGTTGTCAGTGCCTCCATGTGCATTTGTGTAGCTTTTCTTTGAAGCTCAGAGTAACGGTTTAAATGGTCAGAGCTGCCCTCATAACATTTATTCCTGCATAATTACTGTTGCTTCCCAAAACACTGAAAGTAAAACAACTTTTATCCCTAAGCCATTCCATCCCATCAACCACGCAGATGAGGCAGTCCAGATCCTGAGTTCATTTGGTAATAGAAAGTGGCTTTGGTATCACTAGGGATATCTTTAGGCATTGATGGCTGCAGTATGCAGCTTAACCTGTACCGTTATTCTCTTCTTTAAGACAAAGGAGAGATAGAAAGTATGATAATAAATTCAGAAAATCCCCACAGAAATCTAAAATGCATCACGGCAATTTTCCTCTGCCTGAAACGATAAAGGCTTCAATGTGTTGAGCATCCAAGGTGAAGAGAGTGAGACACCACCTGTCAAGGAGAACTCAGGGGTTTGTTAAGATAAGGCATATGTCTTATTTTATTGAAGCGATGTACCCTAACATTCCTTGTTTAATAGCGTCTGTCGGATGTATAAATGTTTACTTACATCAGCAACATCTGACTCTACACTTTTCTGAACACTGCCTGTGGTTCTGACCCAGTGTACCAGGCCTGGAAGTACTGGGGTGTAATTCAGAAGCAGGCACAGACTCAAAGTGGGCAGAGAAGTAAAGGGCATGGAGGCTTGGCACAGTGGTAGAAAGGGTGAGTAGTGGGGAAATGGCCATGGATAACGGTCAACAAAGTTATACTGGAATATACTGGTAAAACAGTTTTCTATCACACTGGGATCTTTTATCAGTGAAGGCTCAGCATGGCAGTTAAAGGGAGTCAGCAGGGTTATTTTTGACTTTTCAAATATAGTTTTTCCTAGAATAGAACGATAATGAATATTTCCTACTCTTGAAAAAAAAGGAATAAAATGAGATTCTGTCCCCAATGGCATTGTAATTGAAAATGTATGGGAATCATATCTAGATATAAAGCAGAAACCAAACCATGGTAATAACAGTAATAGAATTTGCATTTAACCATGCTAATTTGAGTGGCAAAGCTTGCATTTCACCATGCTAATATGGGTTGTAGAGCTTGCGTTTTGAGACTTCTGTGCTAAGTCCTGTATCAAGTGACTAAACTTGCCATTCTTTAGCCACACTGACATACCAGCAATGTAAATGCTAAGACCCGTCTTTTTTGTTGTTGTTGTCTGTGTAGCCTTGGTGCCTGTCCTGGAACTAGATCTTGTAGACCAGGCTGGCCTGGAACTTACAGAGATCCGCCTGCCCTTGCCTTCCAAGTGCTGGGATTAAAGGTGTGCGCCACCACTGCCTGGCTAAGACCTACCTTTTTGACGTGGGGAGGGTGAGCTGCAGAGGTACAGTAACTTGCTTGGGTAAATGTGCTAGAGCTAGAGAGAGAATTTGAACCCAACTCTTTCCAAGTCAAAGCTTGGAGTCTTTGTACCTTTTTCTGACTTGAAAAAGGATCTAAATATTTGGGAAGAAATTCAATTTATCAAAAGACTTAAGAAGGAAGAAGAAGAAGAAGAAGAAGAAGAAGAAGAAGAAGAAGAAGAAGAAGAAGAAGAAGAAGAAGAAGAAGAAGAAGAAGAAGAAGAAGAAGAGAACAAAGACTTAGAATGATTCCATATCTGTCCACTATCAGTAGGAGCTCAAGAGCTCAAGACAGGGCATTTCGGGGACAAACCCTTCCTGTTTCCCCAAATGGGGCAGCTTAGCATAGGAATTTCCTGGGCTGATATCAGAACTTTTCTCTTAGGACTTAATTCATTTCATCCTAACTTGAAAAGAAAGCATTGTTCTACACTCACTATAGTAAACTTAGGTGTTTGTTTTCAGCAGAGCAAAAGTACAACGTAGCTTCAGGCAAGCATTGTGCTGCTTGAAGAACAGAATTCACCATGCTACGTTCACTAGTTTCATCTCTGGCATGGTCTGGAGGGCGTTCTCAGGGTCCCAGCGGTGACTTCCTGGTCACTGCCACACACAGTCCCTGTGGGTTATTCTTACTAGTGCTGACCACACTGTCTAGGGAGGGAAACCGTCTCATCTGGTAAAAGAAAATGTCTTTTCCTAACCTTGGAAAACCAAGGCATTTGGTCCCTTTTGGAACGCGTGTCCTAAGACAGTGGTGATAAACAGACACTGGGGGACACCCAGTGCTGTCTGGAGTATACAGGGACACCAAGGAATTTTGTTCTCCTACGTAAGAGGTTGACAAAACCATGCCATACAGATGGCTGTTCTCAATACAACTGACTCTCACTCCACGGTCACTGAAGCTGTCCACTTTGAAATAGAATAAGAAACTCCTGAGCCTTTTGAAATAAATATTATCTCCTATTGGGTGATTCAAGCTTAGGTTTTTTTTTTCCAGTTGGCAGGAACAATTCTACTTTTGAAATGCTTCACTAAAATAACCTTTTCTCATCTCTCTCTCTCTCTCTCTCTCTCTCTCTCTCTCTCTCTCTCTCTCTCTCTCTCGCGCCTATCAGGAAATGCCTTTGAAGTACTTAAAACTCCATTCTTTATTAGTAACATTATTTTTTAAGCAAACAATTGGGTTATTTGTGAAGGGATAAAATTTAAAATGTAGTCTTCCAACTGCAAGGTTTATTTTCTGAGTTCTGGATTTCAGCCATGTTGTTATTGTAGTTCAAGCCTTGCTTTAAGTTTAGAGTCAGAGAGTTTTCTCCTCCAACTATTTAGTATGATTTGTGTTTTGTTTTACCTAGATGTAGCTGAAAGGAGCAGATACCTTCTCTTCCCCATCATTGCTCCCCTATCCAGAAATTACATATTCTAGGCCAGCTATGTGAGGCCAGCTCTCTCTCTCTCTCTCTCTCTCTCTCTCTCTCTCTCTCTCTCTCTCTCTCACACACACACACACATAAATTATGTGTACTGTATTACAATACTCTAAAGTCACAGCTTAGTTTCCAAGATAAAAACAAATGCTATAATTGTCTTTTGAAAAAAGAATGCTCTGAAGATAACCGTTTATTGAATAATTTCAGGATGATAATTTAATTCTATTGATTATTAAGCTATAATCAGAGAGAAAGTAGTCATTATTCAACACATTTAGCTAAAAGACTCAGATATATGACTCAAAAATTATAACATTACGCAGAAAAAAATGAAGTGAAAAGTTCTGAGTACATAGCCAAATGAATCTCTCCTGTGAGATAAACATCTAGCTATACTCTTCAAACACCATTTCTGCCTTCAGCTAAAAGGAGAAAACACAGTTTATCTGCATGGGTTTACACTGATGGAAAAGAAATGTTCTATCTTTTCAGTTTCCTGGAAAACTGGAAATCTTTCCTTAATAAGTTTTGAATATGTTTCTGTGTGTTCTCAATGACCTCCTGCAGGAACTGAGTGGTGGGCATCTTCTCTAGGCTGCCGCATCTAGAGGCCTGTGATTATTTTCTCACTACACAGAAGAACAGAACCTGTGCCAGAGAAATTCTCCACAAACTTCAGAACTTTGTAACTGTGGAAGGTTGTAACTTTCTTAAAAGACAGTCAGACTTCTTGCCCACTTTCCCTTCAACGCCTCTACATGCAGAGAACATTTCTATCAGCAAACCTTTCATTTGTAACATGTTCAACACTGCAATCTGAAGAGCAGCAGGTTCAAACATCTTCAAATGGACCGTAGCAATAGTCTCAGAATAATAGCTTTACAAAACACGTTGTCTTAAAAAACCGATAATAACATCACTTTCCTTTTGGAAAATTTCCTTGGTTAGTTAATTGTTTAAACTCGTTTAGCATGAGGAGTTCAAAGCTCAAAAAATACACAAACTCGGAGGGTCAGTAGTGACACTAGCTTGAAGGCAAATTGATTACAGGGGAAACTTACCTCATGAGGTATAAAAACTGAACAAAGCCCACAGCACAGCAGAAACTGCTCTGATGGTGTCAGGCAAATCTGTAAATATGATCCTTAAAACCTTGGCTTGACACTGTTTTAATTTTTTTTCCCTCATGTTTTTTCAAGTATGCACTATTTTATAGTGAAATAGGTACAGAGATGAAAGAGGAGTGGACAAGAGAGACAGCAGGGCTGGTCTCCTCGTGGCTCCATCCTTAATTTTTAACCTTCGTTTCAGATTTCATTTGTAAAATAGGATTTGTTTATTTGTGAGCTAGTAAATGAGGTGATACTCAACTCAGGTCTGACCGTATTCCTCACGGCGGCCCTTCATTCCACCCACGCCCCATTTGAGTTAGCCATCCTTAAGTCCCCGTTCATGTTTACTTAGCATCGCCTGTTTATACCACCTTTTACTACGTTTCATAATCAATGGATTATTACTAAGGGCAGATATTTGCTGAGAAAATCATTCTACTTATTTACTTAATCGTCAGTGGAGCGACTTGAAGGATAATTATCCTGCCCCGTTTAAAAGTTATTTGGTGAAAACTCAGCAATGTGCCTGCCTCATTTTGTTTGAAAAAATCTTGCTTACATATCGAGAATATTTACCCTTATAGTCATTTATAATATTGCAGATTGAAGCCACTTGGTAACATCTCTTTGTCATCTCATATTTGAAAATTCTACAAAACCAACTTTGAAAATGATTGAAAAATGGTAAAACAATGTAGTTTGACGACGTTTTTCCCTTCCCTCAACTCCCTCCCGATCATTCCCACCTCCTCTACTCCCTCAACTTCATTCTCTCTCTCTCTCTCTCTCTCTCTCTCTCTCTCTCTCTCTCTCTCTCTCTCTCTCTCTCTCTCTTTGGATTTTTGTGACAGGGTTTCTCCGTAGTTTTTGGTTCCTGTCCTGGAACTAGCTCTTGTAGACCAGGCTGGCCTCGCACCTTTAATCCTAGCACTTGGGAGGCAGAGGCAGGTGGAGCTCTTTCTTTCTTTACACAAACACTTTCTCAAAAAAAAAAAAAAAACACCAACGACAAATAAAACAACACAAAAACACAAAGAAAAGTCAAAGCAAACAAAGAAGAAAAGACAATCTAATACCCAAACAAAGCAAAATGAAACAAAAAGCACTCCCACCTCTCCCCCAAAGAAACCAAACAAACATGGAACATTTTTTGTTGTTGTTGTTGGTGGTGGTGGTTGGCTACTCCTGGGAATGGGTCCTGGCCAGGAGAATGGTTGACATAACCACACAGGACACTCCATTTTTCTCTTTGCTAGCAGGTATCAATTTTCAATACCTTCTCGTTTAGAAGAGGAAGCTTAATTAGAACAGGCCATGCAGTATTTAGCGATTATATAAAATATACACCCCATGTTGCATGCTTAAAAGTATTTTTATTTAGTCAAGGAAAAGGAAAGTCAAGAAATTCCTATAGATTTGGAAGTTTATGATAAGAGGCCAAAGCAAACTCATCCATCCTGGCTGAGAGAGTGTGTCTGTAGGATCACATGTGTCTGAACTGTCCATCAACCTGGCCGAGAGTGTGTGTCTGTAGGATCATTGTGTCTGTACTGTCCATCAGCCTGGCTGAGAGTGTGTGTCTGTAGGATCACATGTGTCTGAATTGTCCATCAGCCTCCGAAGAAATAGAGGCTTTCTAATGACCAAACGGAGAGAGAATAAAGAAACCACAGCTAATACCACACTAATGGACCCAGAAATCAGTCAGGCAGAGATTCTTCAGGCACTTTTCCACACTAAAGCATCTTGTGTTGAGAGAGAGAGAGAGATGCTAGCTTCATGAGCGGATAATCCAGCCTAAGGAAACCCTTTAATTGGGGGGGGGGGGTATTATAGTCTACCTTCCAAATGACTTGATGAGAATGACTACTTAATATTCTTTAGTGAGTGTGTATCTCATAAAACAACAACAACAACAGCAACAAAAACAATGTCAATTGCTCAAACTAAGCAGTCCAGACAGACTGGGTATATCTTGATAAAACGGTTCGTAGTCCCAGAAAACCCCCTTAGTAAATTCTAACTGTGTTTACAAGGAGGTATGCTCAATGTTAAAATTCTTGAAGCTGAAGGAAGAACTTATTCATAGGCATTAACTCTTTGCATTGCATTGTTGATTTCTAAATTGGAGATAAATGTATAATTTGCAATAAACTCATATTCAATTAATAAATCACATATAATTATTTTTAACATCTGAAAAACGACATTCAAAACATAATAAGAGTTTCAAATACTTGAGATGTACATATTTTATAGTAGACATAACAACATTTCCTTAGAAATGTTATATTGGTTAGCTAAATATGTATGTGTATAGCAAGCATACATTGTATAACATACATACATATTAATATAAAATGCACACCTTAAACGTTTATTAAGGGCTGCTGATATAAACCCAGGAGACCCAGTTAAATATGCCTTTCTGATGAATAACCAATACTATTTTAGTGTGTTTTTATGCAGTTCGGTTTTGCATTTTCCCTGGCAATACTATCTAGAAGCTGTGCATTTGCTTAGATAACTTTGTCAATCCCACCTTGAGCTGCATATTACATATAATTTATTGGGAGATCAGAATGTTTATTCTGAAGACAAACTATGAGTGATCGAATTCCTACTTCTATTTATTAACTGTGTGACTTTAGGCACTCGGTTAAATCTTCTGATGTCTCCATTCTTCACCTGAAAAATGAAGTCCTTTATGATAATAGATGACAACATATAGTAAAAAAACACTCTGAAAATATCCCATATGTTCTGAATGAAAATATCCAGGCAGGGATACTACATGCAAAGGTAATGATTTCTTAATATTTCTAATTATAAATAGAAAAATTATTTAGGAAATTTTCAATTCTATATATGTACTCATTATAAAGTAGACAGATGCTCATTGTGAAGTGGAGATCTTATAAATTAAGTGCCTCTCTCTTGAGTTTTGCAAGCATTTGCCTTACCTGCCACAGTTTTTAAAACAGAAGCAATGGAGTATGAACAAAATCTCAGAGAATGGAGCCTAAAAAATATTTTGTTTTTATTTCTTCTCATGTTAGCATTAACTTAATATTTCAGAATCTATACCTCTACATATCTCATGACCAAGTAAAATGCAGTTCCTTAAATTAAAGAAAAAAATATTAAGAATCCCCCTTTAAAGAAAATTTTGATTTGCTATTATAGAAAATTTGATTAAATTCTCATTTAACATTTCTGAAATATCCATTCAAAGAGTAATTATATTGTATTAAAAGTCAGTATTGTTTCCTACCAATTTTATTTTAGAAAAAAATCATAGCATGTATATCTTATGTATTCTAAAAATAGAAACAACATGCAAAAATTTAATTAATTTATAGCTTAAATTGTTTCCTCTAAGCTATCTCCTCTGACCATTTGCCATAATAGAATTACAGAATTGAGGCAGATTCCAGGGTACGCTATGAGCAGAAAGTTGAGTAAAAACATTGCACCTACATGTCACCTACATATGTATGACACTTATGTATCATTTACATATGTGTGAAAAATACTCCGGGCATCGAAATACTCTAGTTATTTGAATCATATAGATATAATAGATTGTGTGATTTATTATTCATAAAAACATTATCAGGTGGAATGTGAAGCACTCGGACATTTTCCCTAACAAGCTCACAAAGATGTTTTTCTTTATGTCGTCAGAGCAGAGGCGAGCATTTTTTTTTGGGGAGGGGATAGTTGATTGCTAAAATCACGGGAAGCAAGCACCATGTGGGTTATGACTCCGCATCTCTATTTATAGTATTCCTTTTAGATAAGTTTGGCCTGTGTGCTGATCATTTACCCCAAAGCAATTCAAGCACTGAATTGAAACTCTGAATGGTTGTCGTTGCTCTCTGAATGGTCGCTGCTGTTTCTGAATGGTCACCGATGCTCTCTGAGTGGTCGCCGTTGCTCTGTCATGTTCAAATTAAAGCAGGTTTGCAAGCTGCTCCTCTGGTTGGAGGGCCTCTCAGGGACGCAGTGTGTTCAGCAGCATTTGACTCTGGCAATATTAGCACTTAAGGCATGCGGAAGGAAGCACATTCCCCGCTAGTTGCAAAGCACACAATTTGATTTCTCCTATTTCAGAGAAACAAGAGGTCCTTTTGCATGTTTATTCTAGGTATGATAATCGTCTGCCTGAAACTAACTCTCTATCTATGGGTGTTATTCCTTCGGTATTTATAGTACTCATATCTATTTCTGCAGATATCAAATAAGGAACAAATATTAGGGAGGGGTCTGTTTACAGTGTCATTAATTTAACCGATGGAAGGGTGGTGGAAAGCCTGCTGGTTCTCTGTGCAAGGAGCCTTCGCTTTCATAATAAACTGCAATTGTCTATTGGCTATGATGGATTCTGCTGGATTTGCTATTAGAGGTTTCTTCTTACTAGTTGTTTTCTGATCATAAAATCTATGATAGAAGCAAATTTTCTCAATACGTTTTACTTCCTCCTTTCCCCTCCAGTCACCTTTCCCTTTTCCTTGCAAATGCAGTCTGTGGAGAGAAGATGCACAAATAATCACGTAACAAGAAGGACACTCAATCTGGAATAATGGCGCTCTTCCTGGGTACTTCCCCCGCTGTACGCTTGCATCTCGAAATCCCACATTACCAGATTCTCACGGCCACTTTTGATTACTCGTCGCTCCTTCAGATAAGCTCTCTTCTGTCTTCTATATTTGGATGTCTCGATTGTGTATTGGGGACATGTTGCTGCATCCAGCTCGCAGCAATCACAAGAACAGATATTACCAGCAACAGATTCTGAGCAGGGTCCTCTCTTTCACTTTGGGATACTCTTTCTCTCAAAGAATAAAACTCCTTTTGACTTGCTCTGTGATATTTGGTCAGCTTATATCTATTTCTAAACACATTCTACATGTTTATTTTGAGTGTCTAGTTTACTTATAGTTCACGATGACTTTATTGTAGGGGTGAGTGAGAATATATTTTGATGTGTGCAGTGGGCAACAAAATCTGGTGACTCTTTGTCCAATGCTCTAAAAGAGCACTGATGTGTGACTCTCCTCTATATGCTGTGAATACCATTGGTTAAAAAAGAAACTGTCTTAGGCCTGCACAGGGCAGAACAGTGGTAGGTGGTGAAAACTAAACTGAATGCTGGGAGAAAGGAGGCAGGGTGGTGAGATACCATGAAGCTGCCACAGGAGAAAGACGCAAACCTCGTGGTAAAATATAAATAATAGAAATCAGTTAATTTAATATGTAAGAGCTTACTAGGAATATGGTATAGTGATTGGCCAAGCAGTGATTTAATTAATACAGGTTCTGTGTGTTTTCTTCGAGAGTCTGTGTGGTGAGGAAATGAACAAGTGACCCCCTACTGCAGAGCAATGAGGCTTAAAGCGGTAAATTCCCTGTTTGGTGTCTTACTTGGGGGGTTGCACTCACTCTGTAGCCCAGGTCTGCCTATAACTTGCAGTGATTCTTTTGCTTTAGCCTCCCAAATGCCTCCATTACAGGCATGCACCGCCACCTCCAGCACCAGAAAATAAAAATAATAAAAAAAGGATTTAAAACAAGACTGAGAAAAAAAAAAAGCAGTTGGATTAATCTTCCCTCTACTCTGAGTGATTTTTCGCTATAGCATCTGACTTTTTGAACCTTCGATATACTTTAAAAGATCAACTCCTATTAGCTAATGAAAAGAGGTAAAAATATCACTCAT
Organism: Microtus obscurus; assembly: GCA_963919715.1. Lineage (NCBI taxonomy): Eukaryota > Metazoa > Chordata > Mammalia > Rodentia > Cricetidae > Microtus > Microtus obscurus. Next base: position 5,615,568 of record CAWTZC010000288.1, on the reverse strand, counting down.
AGGGGTTAACTGTTAGCACATTTGCAATCCAGTCCCAATTAAAAAAGTGAAAAGCTTTATCTTTATTCCCATTTACTTTAATAATTATGTACTAGTTAAATATCCCATGTCTCCTAAAAAGATTATTTGCCCCTTTAATGTAGTCCGTCACAAATTTGCACAGTCAAGCAATAATTACTCATTTGATGCATATAGGAAAGTAAAATATATCCTATGGGAATTTAGAAAATATTTTTTCTTTTTAAATTTATGGATATGTATATGTTTGTGTGTCTGTCTACGTGTCTGTCTCTCTATGTCCCTGTGTGTATTTTGTATGAGAGTATATATTCTGTGAGTGCGGTGAGTCTATGTTAGCCAGATATTGACATAAGGTACCCTATTCAATTGCTTGTCTACCTCATTTTGGAGTATTTTCTCACTCAATCTCTGAACATGGGGCTCACTGATTGGCTAGTCCCTGAACTTGGCTCAGTGATTGGCTGAACCAGTTGGACAACAAGTTGGTGGCCCAACTCTTTCAGCCCCTCCCAGAGCTGGCACTACTGATGCATATTTGGCCTTCATTTGTGTTTTCGAGATCTGAAACAGGCAGGTGACAGGCAGTTTACCCAACAAGCTATCTTCCCAGGGTTTCTACTAATCACATTTGTCTTTTTTGTTATGAAGCATATAACCTGTGTGTGCATAGTTTAACAGTATATTATGCTACACTCCTGTTTTACCGGTGTAAAGATCCTCCATCTTGTCTCAGACAGATTTGTCTTTGGTTTAAACACACACACACACACACACACACACACACACACACACACACACATACACCTTTTGTACACCCTTCATGAAAAGTCCCGTGGGAAAGCACCCAACCTTATTCTCAAAACTCCAGGTTGAGACACCGCAGCCAACTGCAAGTTTTTGGCTTCTGTTAAACAGCTTGCTTGCCTTACTTCCTCATGCACTCCCAATTAGGATGTAGGTTTTCATCTTTAAATGCTCTGTGTAAAATGTGTTTGAGGCTGCTCTCTGAGAACTGTTTCTCTTCCGCAGTTGCAGGAAGACTTAATACATACTCCGCATTTGGACTTTGGTTCTGCCGTGTGGTCTTCTGGTCTCTGCCCTGCAAAACCTCTGACATAGGATCTGTGTGTTTTGAAAATATTTTACGATTAAGCAAGAATTTTGTCCCCTTTTAGAGCTCTTACAGTCTTGTAATAAACAGTCAACTTTAACTTAAGCTGAATTGAGAATAAGGAAAATTATCAAGGAAAATAACAAAATATCTGATGGTAATGGCATCAATTATTTGAGAAAATATTGTGTATCTAATCAAATTGCACGAAAACCTATAAGGTCAAAGCTAATGATAGAGAAGAGAAATAGACAGGGCATTCTAGAGTGAGAGCCAACAAAACCCCTCTTCCAATAATTGAGAGATCAAGAAGGCAGAAAATCAGTAAGGATAATGTTGGCCTGAATAGCACCATCAATCAATTTGACCTAATTGACATTTCTAGAATATTCCACCCAAGTAAGATGGAAAGAAACAGTGTTCTCCAGCTCCCACACAACATTCCCATGGAAGATAGCAATGCAGCATCAAAACCACCCAAGAAGAAACAAGAAGATTAAGAAGACTAAGCAGATTCTCTGATCCCAGTAACATTAAATTGAGCAAGCGAAATAGCAGACAGGTATAAGTTGCCCAACCATTTGGAGATTAAACAGTATACTGCAAAATAGCATATGTGTCCAAACTGGAAGTCTCAGAAGACACGTTTAAAATATTTTGAACGAAATGAAATTAGAAATACAGTGTATCAAAATGTATGGTGTGCAGTGCCAGGAACACTTAAATAAGGGAAACTGACAGTAATAAACGCGTGTATCTGAAGAGAAATCTAAGGTGGTTATCCAGAACCTTCACTGTAGCACAGCACTGAGCTTCCCTTGGCAAGAAAATAAATCATCAAAGTCACAGCAAGCACAAAGAAAACTGATGGCATGAAAAATTCTTTAAAAATAAATAAATCCAAAAGCATTTACTCTGTATGTGTGTGTCTCTGTGTGCACATGCACACACGTGTGTGAACATGCCCATGACATGGCAGGCATGTGAACGTCACAGCTTTGAGGAACTGGTTTCCTCCTTCCATCATGGGCTCAGACTCAGATGGCCAGGGTGAAACACAATGAGCCTCCCTGCTGGCCTACAAATGTATTTGTTCAATGATTTAAATAGACATATCTCTGAGAAAATTAGCTTGATACAAAAACTACTAATGTCAGGGCTGAAAGAAGAGGCATCAGTGCTGATGGCAGGAACATGGAAAGATACTAACCTAGGCTTCTGGGTGAGCACCTGTAACCCAGTGATCATGAATATGATGTGGCAGGTTGAGCCCGAGTTCAAAGACATCATAACCTACATAGTGATCCCTTATCTCAATAATAATGATAAAATAGAAGGATAATAAAGGAATAACACAAATAATAAAGTGACATTTGATAAGTTATATGATCTGTAGCAATTTCTTGGAAGAAACATGAACTACAGAAACTCAGAGAAACTTAACTGAATCTATGTCTATTAGGAAATTAATCAACAATAATGATAACTATCAAAGAACAAAAATCCAAGATATCAAATAACACTTCATCTGACACTGGCCTAGCATCATTCTGCTAGAAAAATCAGGAAGACATTATCAGAGCACTACAGACCTAAATCTTTTACCAACAGACCCACCTACAATCAACAAACACTAGGAAACCAAACTCAACAATACTCTGCTAGAAACCATGACAAGTGGAATTTATTCCTTTACTCAAGTCAGGTCTGCTAGCACATCAGGCTATCAAAAAGACATATTATTACTTCAATGATAGTAGGAAGTGAACTGACTTCTTATAGTATCCATGACTCAGCACAAAACACTTTAAACAAATCTTTTAATCCTCTTTTCGTAGAGAGGGGATGCTCACCCTCTGAGATGACCTACAAGGGAAAGATAGCCCCTTTCTCTAACTTGTTTATGGCCACATAAGACATTCCTGAAAGGTATCTGAATTTACACCCACAAGATGCAGCTTAGCTTAGTGATCAAGAAAACAAAACATCTCCAGGATTGGCTACCTAGGAGTAAATGCGGGCACCTCCAGTTCTGTGCTGCAGGCAAACAAACTAGCTCCTTGTTCCTTGGTTTCTTCATTTGAAAATCGGGATAATGAAATTTAGCGACTAGGATTAAATCGGGTGAATCAGGTAACATGCTAGTATTCTATTTGCTAAAGAATAAGTGATATTTATCAACTATAAAAAATATCTAAGACTGCAGCATATAAAAACAAATTTATAAAATGTTAAAAGCACTGAGTTTGAGCCGGGCGATGGTGGCGCACGCCTTTAATCCCAGCACTCGGGAGGCAGAGGCAGGCAGATCTCTGTGAGTTCGAGACCAGCCTGGTCTACAAGAGCTAGTTCCAGGACAGGCTCCAAAACCACAGAGAAACCCTGTCACGAAAAACCAAAAAAAAAAAAAAAAAAAAAAGAAGTAAAAATCAAACATCTGTGAAAATAGTTCTGAGATTCAAGCAGGATTTTAAAGCTAATATCTGATTTTTTTTTTTTTTTGGTATTGCACGTCATGATCTTGTCCACCACAATCAATAACATAGGCGCTTCTTCAACTCTGTGTTTCTGTCTAATAAATTCAGTGGATTGAAACAAGAAGAAAACTGAATTCAGACCAAAGGTACATTTATTTCAGCCCTAACGTTTTTCAGTTCATGATAGATTTTTAAACATCTTTGAATTAGTTGGGTGCTTTTTGTTCCATAGCCTGTCCCTATTTATGCTAGTAATTTATCCACTCATTCTAGTTCTTGCTTCTCCACATATTGGAAAACACATCTTTTTTTTTTTTTTTCTTCTGGATTCAATATCCTTCATGGCTTAGTTTTTCTTATGGTAATAGAGAGTATTTTCAGACAAGGATTTATCTGTTAGTTGTAAAAATCACTTAGTCTTTGGTGGTCTAAAATGTCTTTAGTGCCTGTCCTGCTTCTTGAGTTTTCAGTGGGCTGTGGAGAAAATTCAAAGCACACCAATTATTTTATTTGAGTATTTGGACGATTTTATTTCCTTGTTATTTTAGGTTGTTAAAAAATTCACTGTTGATTATTGATTCTTTGTAATCGATTAGTGAAAGTTGTGCTACCTTGAAGGACTTTTTCCTTAGATCTTTAGAATTTTTTCTGACATTGAGAATGACTTCTTTTTATGAGCTCAATCCAGAAGCAAGATATAAGAATTACATCTTTTTCCTCATTCTTAGGCATTTTCCCCTTGAATGTCCCCTTCCATTCTGCTCCCTACTGTCTCCCAGAATTCTGAACAGACTGTGATAAAATTCTGCCTTATCCACTCCATGTCATGACATCTCTTTCAGATTTCATCTCTTCCTCTCTCTGTGCTGAAATTCTGATGGCATTTTAAATACCTTAAGGAAACTGACATCTACATGGTGGTATTTGTTTCTAAAAAAAAATTATTTGATTCTAATTCCAATCAGAGAGTCACCACTGTATTCTATTTTATTACAGTTTAATGTTTCTTTCACATTTCAAAATATATTTATATGCAATTGATTTATAGTATCTTTCTTATTATTTTATTAATCTGTAGTTTGGGGGGGTACTATCATTCCTTCATGTTCTTTTGTCTGACTTTTCTAGTTAGGACACTGGTATAACTTGTCATTTTTATTTAAAGATATATTGTTTCTTTTAAAATTAATTAATTATCAGTCCAATCACAATTTCCCCTCCCTCACATCCAGTCCTTCTCCCCAATCTCCCCCTTTCTGCCATCCCTGTCCACTCCTCCTCCTTTCGTTTCAGAAAAGATCAGGCCTCCCGTGGATGTCAGTAAACCATGACATATCAAGTTGCAGTAAGATCAGACACCTCCTCTCCTATTAAGGCTGGACAAGGCAATCTGGTAGGAGGAAAGGGTCCCAAAATCAGGTAAGAGAGTCAGAGACAGTCATGCTCCCACTGTTAGGAGTCCCACAAGAAGACCAAGTAACACAGCTGCAAGACATGTACAGAGGGCCTAGGCTTGTTGCTTGCAAGCTCTCTGGTTGTCGTTTCCGTCTCTGTGAGCCCTTGTGAGCTCAGTTTAGTTGAGTCTGTAGGTTTTCTTGTGGAGCCCTTGAGCCTTCTGGCTCTCACAATGCCTTCTCTACCTCTTTCATAGGATTCCCGAGGTCCACCTAAGGTTTGGCTGTTTCTCTCTGCATCTGTTTCCATCTGTTGCTGGCTGAAGCCTCTCTGAGAGCAGTTAAGCTAGGTAATATCCAAGAGCATAGCAGAATGTCATTAGGAATAATTTCATGGCTTTTTTCCCCCAGTCATGTTTGGTTCTTTCCTGGGGCTCTAGGCTGCCCAGCCTCTGGGTTCTGGCCCTCTAGGCAGTATCAGGAATGAACTCCCTCTCATGGTATGGATATTAAGTTGGACCAGCCATTGCTTGTTGACTCCCATAATTCCTGTGCCACCTTTCCCCGGCACATCTTGCAGGCAGCAAATTGTAGGTCAAAGGTTATGTGTCTGGGTTGGGATTCCAATCTCTCCACTCTTAAGTCTTACCTGGTTGAAGGAGATGGCTGGTTCAGGCTCTGTATCCTATTGCTAGGATTCTTAGCTAGGTTCATCCTCTTACATTCCTGGGAATTTCCATTGCACTGGCTCATTCTAGTGATTCCCCTGATTTCAGTTGTCTTTCCAAGTGTTTGTTCCCCGCATCCACCAACTTGATCCCTCCAGCTCTCATACCCATAACCCCATCTAGAGCCCCCCTCATCTTATCTATGGATTGTAGCATGGTTTATCCTTTAGTTTGTAGCTAATGCCCACCCATAAGTGAGTACATATTATATTTGTCTTTCCAGATTTGAGTTCCCCAATTCAGGATGATTGTTTATTCTAGTTCTATCAATTTGCCTTCAATTTTCACAATATCATTGTTTTTTAATCAGTTATGTAATAGTCATAAAAGAGATACAAGGCTTTTGTGGCTAAAGCTGAGTCAAGAAGTCTCTGTTAAAGGAACCGCACCTCTGCTCACTATCAGCAAACAGAGCTTACCAGAGAAAAGACAGTTACGAAGAAGCTGTGTTTGTTTCTGTGCTTGTCTGTCTAGAATCCTTCTTTTAAGTTTCCTAAGGTTTTATGTGGAAATTCTTGCCAAAGGTTTGGGCTCCATTTGTAGACAGAACTTATTGTTCTGCCCTGTCCCACAGCCATTCAGTCCCAAAGAAACACACAGGGGCTTATATTAATTATAAACTGATTGTCCTATTATCTCACACTTATTATTAACTAGCTCTTGCAACTTAAACTTTTTTTGTCTACTTTTCTTTTTTTGTCTACTTTTTTCTGTCATACTTTTTTTTTGTCTATGTTTTGCCACGTGTCTTGGCACCTTTTCTCAATGAGACATTCTCATCTTGTTTCACCTGTGTCTGATTGGTAAATCCCTCTCTCCTCTTCCCAGAATTCTCTTACTCTGGTTGCTCAGGCTGTACTTCTGCCTGGATCCTGGCCAATCAGTGTTTTATGAAACTAATATGAGTGACAAATCTTTACAGTCTACAAGAGCATTATTCCACGGCATTTCAAACATCGGAGCAACTTACTTGCATATGAGGACAAACTTAGCAGTACTAATCATCCCTCAGGTTTCTTTACTTGTCTTTCCATAAAAATTACAAGAGGGAGTACCTTTATTTACTTGGCTAACTATTTCAGCCACAATGCATGGCTTCATATTTGGCTCTTAGTGAATGGTAAACAAAAGGCTTTTAATGACCGAAGTTGTGAACCTTCCCTTGGAATATCCTAAACACATAAAAAATTTATTGAGTTACCCCTTTGATAGTGTCATTGTAAAGTGATAAATAATTAAACTTATAGAAAGTTAATGATGATAATAACAACAATAATAGTAAAGAGGATTAAGTTAAACATAGGGCAAGAGTCATGTAGGTGAAGAAATACAGTTGCCTTCTCTGGAGACCTTTTAGTCATAGGACCAAATGGCTGCTGAGAGGATAGGATGACAAATGTCAACTAATCATTGCAGCTGACGGGGACACTTTTACATCCATAGCCAGCAACAAGCCAGACACTCTGACCCTGGGCATATTCTGTATGATTCTCTTCACTATATTGAAATTTTTTTTGGAATGTATACGGGAGTTGAAACTTTCCCACATGGACAGGCTTAATAACGTCCACACCTAATGATCCGAAGAAACTTAGATTGTAATCTCCCAGTCTGTGATTGTGCCAAAAAGAACTTGACAGCAAGATGCCGGCCTCAAAAACTCTGGTGAAAAGGAAATTAGTCTGAACTATTAACACGGGTTCAAGAAGAAGGGCACAAGCCCTGGACTGAAGAAGGTATTGGGAGATGTAAAGATTCCCTGCCAGACTGTTTATGGACTAGTAGGATTAATAGAGCAAAATGGCCGCCCTACCAAAAGCAGTCATTAAATTCAGTGCAACCCCCATAAAATTTTCAACACAACTATTCCCAGATATTGAAAACATAATTTTAAACTTCATATTGAAACCCCCACACAAACTCCTGAATGTATCACCATTGTCAATCCCAAATTAGGTAGGAAATAAGGGATTAGGGTTTAGGGAGGAGATTTTCCATTTGGATAAGGTTATCATTTTAACTCATGGAGGTCAATTATATTTTTTAACTAGGTAAGCAGTGTTTATTTCATATTGTTTTCTTTAATATGACTCACTTGTAAGTCACTTTTGCTGAAGTTATGTCTAAAATTTTCCTTCCTTGTAGCAGTAGAGCTTGCTTTATACAATTCCATACTTTTAAGTCTTGGCAGATTAATTGGGAGCGGCTGTGGCAGCTTTTAGGGCATGTATACATTTATAATTTGATTTTGATTTGTAGAACACTCAATCATTGGAAGTAGGAAGGTTGGCTTTGTTAAATCAATTGCATATCTTTCTAAAAAGATCCATGCAGAAAATTCCAGGTATTGTCTCTCCATGCCACCCAATCAGTCTTCGGCGATGACAGCAGCACCTTATGCAGACTGTATTCATCATATCCAGTCAGTTACCTCCCTGTGCTTATACACTTTGTGAGACATATCAAGGAATCCTTACAAATTCTAATGTATAGATAGGCTTTTAAGAAAATTAAAGCTGAAGATACACTGTTTAGCAATTAGAGGACATTTTCTATATCCAGTTTTGTTCGCGGATGCTAATTAATCTTAACATTTCCACAAGGAAAATAAATAAAAGCGTAGACTTTATCGTGGAAATAAAATTAAATCATAGAGATTCTTTAGTCTTATTTTTCTTTCCCACAGATATAAACATATATATTACCCAGCTACTTGAAAACCACTTTCTTTAAATAAACAAGAAAAACAAAAGTCTCTGTGAACTCAGGGTTAGTTTGATTTACCCAAGGGACATTTGCCCATTGCTTTCTCATGAAATCTTTACTACTTTTTTTTGTATCCCTTGTCTATTCTAATCAACGATTCCTTCCAGTTTAGCATACAAAAGCTTGAGAAAACTACAGTTGTGTAATGCCCTCATTATCAAGATGAGCAAAGGCCCACGCAATAAAGTGATTTTGAAAAGTGCATTTGAGCCCAGGCTCAAACTCCCCTGCTGTCTGTATTCCATCTGAGGGCAGTGTATCACACCAGCCAAGTGCTTTCACACCCTTCACTGTCTTATCAGATAACATCTCACTATACCACCATTCTCCTCTTTAGTGAGGAGATATACTATAGAGTGCAAACTGATATATGAGCACTTTGGATCTCAGGAAAAAACAAAAGATCTCTAGCAAGGGAGTCCTGCCAGGCTCAGGAGGTGGGGAATCCAGAGGCAAAGAAGGAATGAGTGAGCACCCAGCATGTTGAGAGATTGCTCTGAATACAAGGCAAGCTCTCAGAGTAGAACCATGGACATTTCTTTTTAAATAGAAGCTCTCCACGTCTGTCATGGATACATAAATATGCCACCTCTTTTACAAGGCAAGAAGGTGAAACTCTTCTCGACTTTGTGACTCCTGGCACTGGAAAGTGAGACTAGCATTAATTAGTTTGGGAAACGTATAGATATACGTGTGCTAATGAGCATAACTCTAATTGCCAGCGTCTTTCTAGTTACTCTGACTTTAGGAAGGAGTTTGCAGTTATAATGGTGATTATGTCACGTTAACACTCCTGTAACTCCCAGGTGAAAACTTGATGCTGATTATGTTCTGTATATATTGATAATCATACTTCTCAGTCCCTGCATGGAGCATGATTGAAAATTATAATCTTGCTTTTAAGCTTTATCAGCAATTATAGAATACATAGCAAGGGAAGCCTTGTGGTTCCTCCATAACGAACTGACATTTCTGGCCACAGGTTTACGCAGGTGATGAAAGCATTCCATTTCAAGATGCAAATGGAATAAAAAAAAACTTCACAGACAATGAGAAATATTTTATTCCCTACTGTCTTTTCGTCATCTATCATGCTTGGAAGCTTCTCCTACTTGAATTGGTAATACGAATTTTATTATAATTTATTGATTTCTTTATCATTGTAAATAAAATTAATGGCTGGCATGCCAAGACGGAGCACTTTGTTTGACACTGATAAAACAATGCGAAGGTGCCCATGGCTTCTATCATCTTATACTGATATGCACGTACACACAGAAAGGAAACAAATTTCTTATTGCTAATAATGATCTTCAAGAACTGACAAAAGAATTAACAGCTTGCCCTAGGATTCATCTTCCTGTGAACAGCACTTTGGTTTGTATCAGAAGGAATAACGTCATTCTTGAATGTGATATAATAAACAGACCTTGAGACAATGCTATGCAGCGTATTCCAAACATTGAGACTGACTTATGTTCAAGATGGTCAATGATAGTCTACCTCTTGGTGAGGGAGAGCCAGTGGCTGATAAGTACACCTAGAGAGGGAAACTCATCAAATACCTCAACTCATTTTGAGTCACTGTAACAAGAGATTGGAGACTGGATATATTTCCATAATTATAGTATATATTTGTTTTAAGTTTAGAGGTTTCTTTAACATTTAAAGGTTTCACTATGATTTTGGTGCTTGTGAGGATCAAACACATGACCCGGGTTGTAAAAAAGCCCCCTACTGTACCATGTCATAGGTGAGATTGGGTCACATGCATGGGATGGCCTAGCTTTGGAACAACCGTTCTGGGAGAAATGAATGCAGTTACCACCCACTGCTGTGAGACAGGACTAGTTCATTCCTGAGGGGAAGACTCAATGATCTAATTATCCCCACGAGGTCTTCCCAATCATTAAAAGTTTAACCATTTTAATACTACTAAACTGGGACAGACTTCTGGCATATGAACTTCTGGGATGCAAACTACATAAAATTTTAAATACCAAAACTTATAACTACCTAGGTGCATCTGTTCTATAGAACTGACATTATAAACCCAGATCAACTAAGAACAAAGCGATAAAATATAGATAAAATATAGAGAAATACATGACATTTTCAGACTCTGTATTGAAGTTGCTGCAGTTAAGATTTAAATAATTCTAAGAAACTAAACACAAACAAAATAACAATCTAGTTTAACAAAATCTGGGTAGATTTAAATACTATAGAATTAATTTTAGCCATAAAATGCATAAAATTAAAAAATATGGATGTTGAATATAGGAAGCCTAAGAAGAAGCAAATAATGCAAGCTGGGGCGTCTAGAGTGGGAGCAGAAAATATGTGGATGTATGATCTCCTTCTTAGTCTTGCAGTTAAACCATTAATCAAAATCCTGAGTTATTTTGCATTTCTCCAATACTTATTGATTTTCTGGATCCTTAGCTGTGAGGGTTGAAAGAGGTGGGTCAATAGACTAGCATGAATTTTCCACTGTGGTGATGTTTTACATGGTAGTTCTGAGGGGACTCTTCATTCCCCACGGGTCTCTTACTGCCACAGCAGTGATGGAGTGACGACATTGCAATCTCTCCCCTCAGAGGAAGGAAGTCTTACAGTTTTTCCAAGGATGGCTAATTTAAAGAAATTCTCAAGACACATGTAAACGTAAAACACAGGCAAGGGGGGATTAGAACTACGTAGAAAATGAGATTAAGAATATTTCAGAAAACAGAATGAAGATTGGAGAGGTCTGTTGTCCCATTCCCAGAGTAAAGCAAGTAGCAGGAAGAAAAGCGTTGTGCAGAGGAACTGATATGAGCGCATAAGGCCCCCGGCTAGGTTCATCTCTAGCCATGTGCAGAAGAAGCGTGCTTGGACAGCTGAATGGACATTCTTCTCGCATTAAAGGCAGCTCAAGACATTTTATTTCATTGATTGCACATCCAGATTAATTGCATGGACAATAATTACATTGTGTAATAGTAGCGGTCCCACTACCACTGCATCTCTCCTGCAAATAGAAACTGTGTTTACCCCAAAGATTTGCTTGTTAGATGGATCGTGTTATGCGAGTCAAAGATTAACCACCTGCCATAGTTTTAGTGCAGAAATATTTGGAACTGTAATTATCGTGATGTCTCAAATTCTAGAAGGAGACATGCACGATTCTCAAGGGAAGAGCTCTGAGTTACTTGGCTGATGCTGAAAGACGTTCATGAGACATTTTATTCTGCATGACTGAAGGGGGATTTGATTGCACACTGAAGCTAGGAGGAAAGAGAGGAGATTTAACCATAGGTTTTTCAGGAGGTTACTATGGATGTGAGATTGTTCCCAGTGCCCCAAGTTGACAATAATTATAAGAAATAACTAGTTGGGAACACATCTTCTTACCCTCCCTCCAACCCTCCACAGGAGGGGCATGCATCTTTACTGTAGTCTAAAGTTCAAACCTTTACCATAACAAAATGTTTTGCCTAGAATTCTTCTTTTGCTTTCATTAGTGCATTAGTACTGGAGAAACTGCTGTAATTTGCTGAGGCCTCACATGTGTTTGAATATTATAGTTTTGTTTGACTATGATTTATCTTGAATGAGTAGAGTATCTGTAACACTCGTGTATTTACCCAGCAAATGTGGATAACAGAACTAACCACAAAGGAATGTTCTGTGCCCACCCCAAAAACCTGGAGACAATTAGTTCCATTTACATGCACTAGCACCAGGTTCTAATGAATTCATTCTTTTAAAAATAAGACAGCTCTCTTACCATCCCTCTAGGGGCTTCTATTATGATGGCAAAAATTCACAGAACTTTCATATTCTGCAAGGCAATGTTGGGTGCATCTTAAGTACTGGGCTCCTTTTTATGTAAGATGGGTAAAATTTTACCCACAAATGATGAGACCCAGTTACAGAGACTCAATATACAATGTACCTCACTATAAAGGTACATATCTGATTTATTATTTTGCTTTACTTTGAAATAAAAATTAAAATTTTCATACAAGCATACATGACATGTCTGTCTACACTCGTCTTTCTTCTTCTGCTGCCTCTTATTTGTGCCCTTCCCATCACTGACCAATTCATTTCTTCTTTCATTTGCTTATGTGCATGATTTCATGTAACTATGTGAACTCTATACACCACAAAGAGCTCTCTAATTTGAATTAGGCATATTCGTTACGAGGGAAATTATGCCAGGTACCGGAAACCTAGCTAACTATCCCAAGCAGAGTATGGCACGGATGTTAGAGCAGAACATACTTCTAGCACTTCCCTAAGTCAGCAGAATTCCCAACTGCTTTCCAAGTGTTTATTTCCATACACACAGATAAACCCAGCTCTCACCACTCATCATACAAACTTACCTCTAACAAACTGTGACCATTGCAGAAAATCACAACCAGTCAATATGCAGAGAACAACTATTGCAAGATGCCAAGTTCTGGTGGATACATCTACAACACAACCCCTTACCTAAGGCTCAGAGACCATCACAGAAAATTGAAGGGAAAAATTCTAAGTGCTAAGGGACCGGGAACTCTGCTAAGAGACTGTGACTCCTGAAAATGACAGGGAAGTTTCACCCCTAATAAATCACCAATGTGGCTCCCTGAACAAAACCTAGAGAAGTACATCATCAATACATCTGATAGGTCAATATGAAAGAGTGAAGTTGTTTGAGGCTCACCAATGGAAAAAGTTACAAGCAACTAACTAACAAACACACACACACACACACACACACACACACAGAGAGAGAGAGAGAGAGAGAGAGAGAGAGAGAGAGAGAGAGAGAGAAATAGTCTCTTCCAAGGATTAGATTTTAATTGGTTTATCAATACCAAGTGGTCAGTCCCCAAAGCATATATTTTCATGTAATACTAAATGGACCAATCAGCAGGTTGTATTTATATATGTGTGCATGTGTGCATGTGTGCCTGTGTACATGTGTGTGTGTGTGTAAAACAATTATAGAAGAAAAAGAAGACATGATTTAGAGAGGGGTACATGGGAGGAATTAAAGAGGGGGAATGGAAGAAGAGATGATATAATTATATTTTAATTAAAAATAAAAACGCATAAATAAGCTAATTTATCTCTTAGAATTAAAATATCTAGGACCCATGAGTGAGGAAAAAGTATGATATTTGTTTTTAGAAACTGGATTAATTCTCTTAATTAATATGATTCTTCCAAGTTTAATTCATTTTTCTGCAAATAGCATAACTTCATTTTTCTTTATGGCTGAAAACAATTCAATTGTGTAATATACTACATTTTATTTCCACAATTCTCTCTTACTGGATACCTACATTGGTTCTAAAGTTTCACAATTGTGAATGCTGCTATAGTAAACATTAATGATGTATATTTATGTTAAATATACTGATGTCCAACCCTTCAAATAAAATACCTAGGAATGGTGTGTCTCGGTCATGTTGTTGAATAATTTTGGTTTAGAAGGAATCTTTCTACTCTTCACCATAGAGAATAAACTAGTTTATGTTTCCATCAGTGATGTGTAAGATTTCGTTCTGTCCACATCCTTCCCTGCATATGTTAGTATTTGTTACTCTGGCTGGAATATAATGAGATCTCGCTGTAGTTTTGACTGTAGGAGGTCCTTCTGTCTATGTATTGCTTTCATTGGTTAATAAAAGAACTACTTTGGGCCTATAGCCGTAGAGGTACAGAGCTAGGTGGGAAAAACTAGAATGAATGCTGGGAAGAGAAAGGTAGTGTCAGAGAGACACCACAGAACCGTGGCCAGAGTCAGACATGCTGAAACATTGCTGGTAAGTCACTGTCACATGGTGATACACAGATTAGTGGAGGTTGTTTAAATTAATATGTAAAAGTAGCCAATAAGGAGCTAGAGCTGATGGGTCAAGCAGTGACTTGATTAATATAGTTTCTGTGTGATTGTTTAGGGTGTGGAATTTGTGCAAGCCCAACAGGCACCGAATCCCAGCAAGAAGGAAGTTGGGCGAGAATCCCATCCCTAGGTATGGAGTTACTGGCAAATGTCAGCTGGTGGGAAAGGAGGAAGGGATCTCCTAGTAAGTGGGTTATGCCCCAGTAGAAGATCCCACATACAAGTACATCTGGGCAGCACAAATTGGTTCTGAATTTTTTAAAAATGGAATCCAGGTGGTACTGGCACACACCTTTAATCCCCAGCACTTGTGAGGCAGAGACAGGCAGATCTTTGTGAAATGGAAGCCAGGCTGGATTACAGAGTGAGTTCCAGGAAAGCCAGGGCTGTTACACAGAGAAATCCTGTCTATAAAAGAGTAAGCAACAACAACAACAACAGCAATAATAACACAAAAATAGAACAAAATGTTGGGTAGGTAGAGAACAGGGCCAGGCCTTGGAAGAGTTAAGGACTAACCAGGATCAAATGACATTGACTGAAACTTGAAATTCTCAACGAAGTAATAAAGAAAATGTGAAAAGTGAAATAAATAAAGAAACCTCCATATTTCTTCAGGTGGGGGAGGGGAGGTATTTTGAAAACTCACACTGGGTTTTAAAAATATGTTCTACGTTTTGGGCTTTTGCATGTGATTTAGAGCTAAGTTAGTTCCTGTCTGTAACATTATAAAGATCATCCAGTTTCACAGTAAGTGCATACATCCTATTACCTTACATTTATAAAGACACATGTGTACACATATAAACATGCCCTTTACATATAAAGGTCATATTGTAAATGGTTGAAAATTTATGTGCTTATATCTATATCCGTGTCCAAACAGATATGTCTCTCAAAAGTATTAAAACATGGGATTAGAAATGTTATACAAATGTAGTATTGTTTGTCCTCTGATTTCGTTAACCATAAACTATATGATCTGTGGCCACAAACTTAGCTTGTCCTGTATGCTTGATACAGCTGCAGGCTTTTTTGGAAACATGCATGCATGGGCCAATAAACACATCTTTTAGGAATCATCTTGGAATGTATTTTTTTTGATCTAAGTTCCACTGAGAAACAACCATTCTTAGTCTGAATATCCCAAAGAATCTGGAGAATCCAAATTATTGTAGGTTAAAAATCTGCATTCCAATTACCAAAGTGAAACAAGTTTGGAATGCAAATGTATGACAGAAGAGTTGACACAAGTTTATAAAGCTGGATTCGTGCGGATCTATTAAACAACAACAACAACAAAAAAAAAAACCCTCTATCTTTCAAAATACTCCATTAAACAAAAGATGCTCAAAAACACACCTCAACCAAGTATAGCAACTTCGCCAGTATTGCTAAGCAAACATGAAGTAACTTAGTCTTAATAAATAAATATCACCTACGTTGTGAGGGAAGTTGTCAGTCTCAGCTATGGTAGAGAGTAGATATATTACCTTCCTTTGTTGTACATATTCTATTTGCTCAGTCTAAATGACGTAATGATATCTAGTTTGCCAAGATTTGAATAAACCCCCTAGAGAGTGTACCACAATCATTCACATTCCCTGTACCCAGTCAGTCACATGTTTTTAGTAGCTCTCGGTGCTACCAAAACTAAATAAAAATAATTATAAAATATAAGAGTTTAGGCATTTTAATCTCTATAAGTTTAACAAGTTGTTAAGTACATTTATGCCAGTTTAAAACGACAGCCACAACTTTTTAACAACTGATGAATTTTGAAGGTAAGTTTTTATAAAGATTATCATTTTCATAAAAAGAGTAACTCTGAGCCTGGGAGATAATTGAAGTTGCATTATTTGTTTGTATATACTAAAGAGCCAGATGTCTTCCACCACACCATGACTGTGTGAACATTCTGACTTAAATACAAGCTTTTCAAGTCCATGAGCATTACTTGTTTGTGTATTTAAGTAGTCTTCCCAAAGACTTATAGCACAGTTCCCTAATGAACTTTGAGACACAGACATGATTTTGGGACCCACAAAAAGCTGCTGAGGTTGACCTGTGATCACAGAGATTGTTCCACTCAGTGCTAAAGCATCTTGCTCCTTCCCAAGTGTAATCAATTTTCTGTAGTGCTTCAAATAATATATTCAACTCCTCAATTTTAATTAAGATTCCTTTTCTTGCTCAAAATTTAAATGATGTTCCGAAAGCATTTTTTGTCAATTGATTTCTCATGTGAGAAATATAATTATGAACTCAGTTTTATTAGTGTCACACTCATACCTTCAAATAATAAAATTGTGAATAAAAATGAACAAGGCTCCAACACACATTTAAAATGTCTCATTCTGTAAGTCGAGCAGGGCAGTTCCAGAATGAACTGATACTGCATAAGTATTCTCACTTTCGAAAGAACATAAGCATCTCTATGGTAGCCTATAACCAGCTACCATAATAAAATCATCAGGAGACTTAGTGTCAGGAGAAAAGGGGAACGCCTTAACAAACACTCTGAGTCTGATGTTCGTATTTTAAAGCATTCACCTACAGACGACTAAAACACGAATGTAATAACTAGTCTTCAACCCATAATAAAATGAAGATACATCACTATGTTTATATGTCTAGGGAGTTGTGAAAAAGAAACGTATTCAAATGTTTGAAACTATCAGGGATGTTTTCAACAAGAAGGTCGGGCTCCATTCCTCTCGTAGTCGCCAAGAAGTATTGGGGTAATTGGAGCCATAGTGGTGACGTTGCTCTCGGCCCCGGGGTTTCTGGACCTTACCCGATGGCCTCAGAAGCCACAGTTCCAACAGAGCCCCCCCTTTCTCAGGAGTTAGCACCCGAGGGGAATAATTCCTAGTCTCCACCTTCTCTTGTTATTCTAGTCATTTTCTAAACAACCATTTCCTAACCCTCTTCCACATTAAAATATCTCGAACTGTTTTATTTTCTAATCTTAACCTTGCATGACGTATTATTCATACTGGTTTGCTTTGTGGAATAAAGGAAATCAGAAAAAAAAGAGAATCAAAGCTTGGCAACAGCTAAGCTTGGCTGCACACTCGCCCGGTTCTCAGCGGTCGAAGTTGTTCACTGGACACCATTGGCAGTGTGCATATGAATTTGAAACCTTAAAGCCAACATTGGGATATTAACCCAGATACATATGCTAGAGGAAAAATTATATTGATCAGGTCTATGTGTTTCTAATGAAAGCAATGAGCAACTTGTATCAGTATAGGACCGTAGCCAAGGAGAGCTAGGGGAGTTGCCCAGTTCTGAAACGCTGCTCTAGGGAACCCCCAGTGGCGGCTGAGCCAGTGCAGAGGGAGCCACCCGAGACAAAGAGCCATCTTTTAATTCAAAAGAAGAGGTGTTTCACGAGCTCTCAACAAATATCCCCATTGTTTCTGTTTTGCTGTCCTCCAAATGAGAATGGGAAAATTCATGCCACTGTTTAACAATATCCTGATAAGCCTTGACACTTTACGTTAACAATATTGCCGAGGTGACTGGAGAGCGGCCATTCAGATGTGAGCAGTCCATAAACTCTGCAGAGTTTAGTTCTTGTTCAGATAACTTAGTGCTTTCATGTCAATACTAACCAGTATTGATAAATATCCCATCGGAGTCCTGGCTCAGTGTTCTGGCTCAACTATAGGAGTCAGAGCTATAATCATTGAAGACATAAGATTATACATCCAAAAGATGGCTCTTGGTATATGGCAGAAAAGACTCGAATGCTTCTCATGTATTCACTAGCTGTGTGATTTAGAGAAGGGTACATGAGCCCTCCAAAAATAAGTTTGCTAGTGAGGACAGTTCGTTTTGCTAAGTGAAACTAGACAACATGCCTGTGCATAGGTGTTTGGTGTTTGTTAATGTTAATTCCTTTCTTCTGTCACTCCTACCGTGATTTACAAAAAAAAAATGCTTTTGAACTTAGAATTGAGAAATTCTAATGTGGGAAACTAGGAGCTACATAATGCCTACTTATAAAGTTTTACATCATTACAAATGTATGGAAGAATTTAGAGTATTAAAGTTTATAAAGCTAAGTATTTATAAGCAAAGTTTATACAATCAAAAAAAAGCTCTTAGTATATATATAGTATATATATTGTGCATTTATTCATTTCCTATATTAATAAATTAAAAATGATGCATTTATTCTCTTCCCATATCAATAGAGAAGGAAATATGAATCAAATAAAATGTTTCTTTTCCAATAAACAGCTTATATTTTAATATTTCTGGCACTGACATGATAATGAGAAAATAATTTAGAACTTGATTAGCTAATGACCAATAGGAGGGTCTTTTCAGGATCGGAAAAACTTCCTTGCATTGGATTCAGGATATGAAATCTAAGATTCCTGCAGCTATGAATGTCCCTTAATCACCTGCATAGTTTTTCTTTTTTTTAAAGTTTTATTTGAAAGTTTTTTATTTCATTTTATTTACCAACCACAGTTTCCCCTCCCTCCCCTTCTTGCTTCCCCCATCTACCTTCCTCCCTCTTGAAATCACCCAACCACTCCTCAGATAGGGTAAAGTTTCCCATGGGGAGTCAACAAAGTATGACAGATCAGCTTGAGGCAGGACCAGGTCCCTCCTCTCCCCTCGTCACTAGGCTTAGCAAGGTAGCCCTCCACCGGGAATAGGCTCCAAAAAGCTCGTTCATGCACTGCAGATAAATCCTGGCCCCACAGACTTTCCAAGCCCCAGAACTGTCACCCACTTTCAGAGGACCTTGTTTGGTCCTACACAGGATCCCCAGCTGTCAGTTCAGAGTCAGTGAGCTGCCACTATCTCAAGTCAGCTGTCTCTGTGGGTTTCCCCATCATGATCTTGACTTTTTGCTCATAGAATCCCTCTGCCCTCTCTTTGACTGCGCTGCAGGAACTTGGCCCAGTGCTTGGCCATGGTTCTCTGCATCTGCTTTCATCAGTTACTGGATGAAGGTTCTATGATGACAGCTAGGGCAGACATCAATCTGCCAGTTCAGCCACCCTCTCCACTATTGCTTGGAGTCTTAGCTGGGGACATCCTTGTGGATTCCTGGCAGTTTCTCTAACACCAGATTTCTCCCCAACGTCATAATGGCTCTCTCTAACAAGATACCTCTTTCCTAGCCCTCACTCTCTGTCCTCCACCCAACTTGACCATCCTGTTCCCTCATGCCCCACCCACCCCCCCCCCCCCCCCGGCTCTCCTTCACCTCCCCTGCTCCCAATTTACTCAGGCTATGTATCTCTTTTGTATCTCTTTCCCTTCCCAGGGGCCTCCGGCTGCATAGCTTTTCATTGCCGTCAGCTGATCAGATGACATCAGTGAGAATTCTACCTAAAATGGGGAGGACAGAGACACACAGGTTGGATCTGCTTCTGTTTTGTCTTTGGAGGAAAATCTTAGGGGTAGTAGTTAGCATGTGTTGTGCAGGACTCAAAGCCGTCTTCCTCCAGTAGAACTTGCACAAATATTTGGTGACTTATTTGTGGAAAAAGCAGCTTCTCTCAAAGCTGGGCCTTGCATAGGTAAAGTAAGAAGGTAATGGCGTGGCTGAATAGGAGCTGGGAAGCACTCCAGCTCTCCATTCTGACTAGCCTGAAAAGGTAGAATCCTTGTGAAGCCTTTAATTGAATCAATAGTTGATCCTACATCAGACTTAACTTTTAATTACGCCAGGTGAGAAGCCCTACAGACTTTCCTAAACTCTTCATTTGTGCGGTGAAATCGTTGGCTGCACTAAGCATTGATTTGGTCCCCTACTAGCTTGATCCCATCTGGCCCTCCCAACAGGGCTATTCAGTCACACAAGTGACATCTTAGAAAGCTCAGCATTAGAAGATGCTATATTCCATGTTAAACATCTTATCAGAAGTATAGCAATCATATTTTCAGAATGATATACCTCATAGTTCAGAAGTCTTTAAGTCACAACTCAACTCATTCCACATTCTAAGGAAGGGAGCAATTTTAAAAACTTGTAATTCTCATTATGTTTATTTTCTTATCCATTTACCGAGACTGGACCAGGTTTCAGAGTTTCGTGAATAGTGAAGGTAAATTTCAGGGGACATCAGAGTTATGATGGTATCTTTAACTTGACATTCATAGAAAAATTTGAAAGTACACGCACCACTGGTTTTTAATCCGGAACGGCACTTAATTTAAACCCCATTCTTTATTTTTTCCCTGAAGTGTCTGCTGCATTTGATATACTTTTAGCTTCCATGAGCTGTTTACACCTGCTTCATATCACCGGCGTCCCATCCTCGGAATAATTTAGTCCTTTGGAGGAACTGATTTGAATAATGACAAAGCAAGTCAGCAGAATCTGAAAACTGCAGAATTTTAGATGAACGAGAAAGAACCATTTCACTTCATTTCAGCCGATCACCTCCCTCCTTCCAGGCACAAAAGCTAAATAAAACCTTGGTCAAGGCCTCACGGGTAGTGAACAGCAGAACCTCAACAACCAATGGCTCTGGTACTGAGGTGAGTTTTCCCCCATAGTTCCATGATGACAAACAGATAAAGGCGAAGGTTACTTGTCGACTACTGCACTTGTTGTTAAAATCGCAGTGACTGGAATCAGGATCTCCTTGTTAACCACCATCTCATCCAAGTGTGTCTGAAGTAGATGCTGATGGTCCAACTGCACTCCGTAGCCTTCAGGTTTTGCCTGCCTCCTTGAGCTACTTACATGATTATCCTATAACCTGGTTCGAATCACTGATGATGAAAATTTAGATTGATCTGACTTAATAGTCTTTTTTGTTTTTTTCAAGACAGGGTTTCTCTGTGGCTTTGGAGCCTGTCCTGGAACTAGCTCTGTAAACCAGGCTGGTCTGAACTCACAGAGATCCGCCTGCCTCTGCCTCCCGAGTGCTGGGATTAAAGGCGTGCGCCACCATCGCCCGGCTGACTTAATAGTCTTAACTGTGTTTTTTTTTTTTAAACAGTATGGATGTATAGGTGAGATATGTTGATTTGATATTCCAGCACACAGGGCTATGAAGTCAAAACATTCAATAATTATGTTCTAGGCTCCCTCCAAGAAGAGTTAGTTTTGTTGAAAGTGATGATTGGCTTTTTGGCAGAGTAGATAATGCATTAATAACTCCCTTATTCTTACAGCAGTGGTTAGGGACATTTGAAGTTGAAGATTGCATATTCCACCAACCACCTGCATCAGTGGTGTGCAAGCTCTGGAGGGTCTCTCTCTCTATCTCTCTCTCTCTCTCTCTCTCTCTCTCTCTCTTTCTGTGTGTGTGTGTCTCCCTCCCTTTCTCTCTCTCTCTCTCTCTCTCTCTCTCTCTCTTATAATTACAATAGAGACAAAGGCAAACCACATGAAAAAGTCAGATTAGAGTAAAGGAAAAAAATCAACGGAGTCAATACAAATGGAAATTTATGTGGTTGGGATAATCGGTAAAACTCCACTCTTAGTGTTTACTGCTTTTCTTTTGTGTTAGATGTATTCCTCTGTTTTAACACTGAAGACTTGTGGTGTCAAATGGAGAAGTCAATGGAATCACTTCTAACATTCCTTGACTTCATATTCCAGGTAAGAATCTGATTCTAATAATTAAATTAAATGATTTAATTCAATTAAACGATGAATTTCTCACATATAGACCATTTTCTCAAGTCAGTTACTTACAGTCTAACCAAGACATATTTTTTTTTCAATGACAAGAAAAAAGTGTAATTGATATGTAAGACTGTTTCTGCTTATTAAATATTAAGTATTCCCCCTATGGTGGGAAAAAACATACCCCTTAGACTCAGAAACTAAGAGCAGAAACTAAACTTTTAAGACTCAGAACAGAACTGAAGTGTCAAGGTCCATAACTGCTCTGCCGGAAACTACATATGCAGTGGCAATAACTGGGAAGGAGAGACTATCCACTTGGTCTGCCTTCAAGGATGCAGCGTCAGAGACTCATCATCCATGCTAGAGCTTATGTCTCTGATGTAGCTGCGGGTGAGTGGTCCAGGATTCTGTAAGCAACCCCAGTAAAGTCACTGCTTCCTTAGGAGTTTGAATGGAATCATGAGTCTTCTTTGTCATCACTGACTTATCTGCTCACACAGCCTCACAAAACACACAGAAATACTTTTATGCATATGCCATCTGATTAAATCTTTATATTCTCAGAAAAAAAGTGATTAAGCTTAATCCACCTTTCTGTAAAATCATAATATTAATAAACACACCACAAAGAGGTCCATATGAGAGAAAACGGACGGTTGCTTTGCAGCATCTGCTACTACACAGAACCCTTGGAATTTCTCCTTTGCCATTGAGACTTCCAGGACAGAATTTTAATTTCTCAAGAAATCTGCTTGATATGTGTCGTTGTTTTTTTTTTTTCTTTTAACTCTTTGGGGGCCTGCCACCCAGCTCCCAAATAAATACATGGAGACTTAGTCCTACTTATGAATTCCTGGTTTTGCTTAGCGTGTTTCTAGCCAGCTTTTCTAGCATAAATTATCCCGTTTCTCTAGCACTACATTTTACTTCTGGACTTTTTACCTTTCTTTGTTCTATATATTTTTTTCCTTTTTACTCCATGGCTGGCTCTGTGGTTGTGAGATTGTGTGGCTGTGTAGCTGTATGGTTGTATGACTGTGTGGCTGTGTAGCTGTGTGGTTGTATGACTGTGTGGCTGTGTGGCTGTGTGGTTGTATGACTGTGTGGCTGTGTGGCTGTGTGGTTGTATGACTGTGTGGCTGTGTGACTGTGTGGCTGTGTGGTTGTATGACTGTGTGGCTGTGCAGCTGTGTGGCTGTGTAGTTGTAGGACTGTGTGGCTGCGTGGTTGTATGACTGTGTGGCTGTGTGGCCGGCCCTTGGCATCCTCCTTGCCTTCTTTTCTCACTCTTCTCTTTGCTAGAATTCTCCTGCTCTTTCTGCTCTCTGTCTGGCAGATTTGCCTAGCCCTCTACTGTCTAGATATTGACTGTCCAGCTCTTTACTAGACTGATCAGGTGCTATAGGCAGACACAGTAACAGTTTCACAGAGTTACACAAATGCAACATGAAAGAATGCAACACATCTTTGCATCACTAAACAAATGTTCCACAACATAAATGACTGGAACATATTTTAAACTAATCTTCCACAATGCATTTGTTTATAGATTGTCTTCCCTTTTGGTCCCAGATGTTGATAAGCCCTGTTTATTCAGCAATAATACTCATTTTTAATATTTAGTGCCAAATATAATTAGTCTCTTTTTAAAAATCAAATTCATTTTCAAAGAACAAAAGGCTGGCAAGTTAATCTGAAATTGTTGTGAAGGAATATGATTCACACTCTAAAGGCAACTTCTGGTCCGAGGGTCTATGTTGATGAGTCTTAGCTGAGACAATACCAACAATATTGGAACAGATATATGATAAATATTACTTGAAGTATAGTTTGATTAAAATTCAAGGGAATTGGATGTTTCCACCAATATGCTTTCACGTCTTGCCATTGTTCAACTTACCACAATGATCAGTCCTAACCTACTGAAAGATATGCAGCGAACTTAGATTCATGGTCATTTTCAACTAAATGAAATTCCATTCACTGAAAAATGATAGTCCTGTCTTTTTGGTAATTAACTTTTAAGATGATATCACTAGCCCATCTTACTTCGTGTGTAAAAATGTCTCTTTACAATATAGACTAGGAATAATAGAAACTATTTTCATCCATACCCACAGAAAGTACCATCTTATTTAGCATCACACATTTTTTAAGTTATAAATTTGATATTTAAACAAGTAAAAAATTATTAAACTGTAAAAATATTGGCTTTTGGGTAGTAAACGTTTGCTTCGTTCAGAACAGCAGAGGTCTCTGACCCTGTCCACAGGTTCTGTGTTCCATGGCCAGTCAGCCCCATCCTTACAGCCCCTTCCAGAAAGCATTGTATATGAGCTCACAGTCAGTAAAAGAGATGGTGCTTCATTGTGTAACTGTAATTTTGGTGTACTTGTGACTACTCTTAACAGATCATTCTTTATAAATTTTATAAACCCCATATCTGCTCCATGAAAGGCAATTTGTCATAAGCATTAAAATGCCAACTCTTACAATTGTATCCTTGACAATTGCTTTACAAACTTAAGCCACGTAAATATGTGAAAACATCAGTGTGATTTAAGCCTCAATACAATCTTTCAGATAGTATTTTCTTTCATATATTAAGTCTATGTTTTAAATCATATTTGGTTTTATGTAATAGTTCTTACTTTAGCTTTATTGACTTGTCTTTTACCGGGCATATATTAGTATTCTACTCTTTAAATAAATTCAAGCTATTTCCCATTGAAACCCTCTCAACAAATGGCCGTGTTATCTTGAGATAGCGCTGGAGCTATAAATATCTCCCAGTTCGTTTTGTAGCTTTAAGAGTCGGTCCGTAAAGCCATTCTCCATATCATGTGCTACAATAGCAGGAGGATGTAAAACAGTCATGCTCTAACAACAGCTGTGCCTAATGGCCGTCAAGGCGGGAAAGGACCCAAGTGTTATCAATAAATTGCACTGATCATTTTATTCTTAATTAAGAAGCATAGTGAGGATTAACTGTGGTTGGTTAGTCTCAAAGTTAAATATATACAATATCATGCCCGGTAGAATATTAAAAACAAGTAAACTCTGTTTTCTCCAACCATTAGGAAATGAATCCAACACTTTTGAGAATTTGTCCTACAAACTTCCATAGATACTTGTGTATCTACAATGTCCCAAGTATAGCAGCTGCTGACATAGCTCTGTAATTTAACAGGGATGAAATGACTCCATGCACCTTCTAATAAACGCTGGTAAGTCAGAGCTTTTCGAGCTGCCCTTTATACACCATCAGGGTAACTGACGTTCCATGTGACAGATGCTCTAAATTCTTACTTTCTTTATTAGTTTGCATTTCTTTATTTACTCCTTATCTCAGTCTAAGCTACCACAGGCTTGTCTACTCATATTCTCCCCGTGTCTACTTAAGTTCCCGCACGTAGAATCCTTAAAACAGAAATTTAATACTAGGAAATTGGTTTGTGGTCTCCATTTAAAAGCAATTATTTTTCACATTCAGTAGCCAGGTCCCCCTAAAACCTTACATTTCCCTCTATTAGTTGTATAATTAACAACATGAAACACCTAGGGAATGTCTTCAGTGTAAGAACATTGAGACTGCATTGGGCTCTACACAAACAGAGGCACAGTTCGTGAAGACCTTTCCTGTGTGGTTGGATTGGAAAGAATAGTGAATTGACGCCAGCAGACACGATGCCTGCAACAGTTTAGGGCTCCACATACTGTATGTAAAAAAATTATCATGCCTCCACGACTAGAGAGACAGCTTTTGTTTTTTGTCTTGTTTTGTTCTTTTGTTTTTTGTTTTTGTTTTTGTTTTTGTTTTTTTTTCAAGACAGGGTTTCTCTGTATCTTTGGAGCCTGTCCTGGAATAGCTGGCCTTGAACTCACAGAGTTCAAGAGTCTGCCTCTGCCTCTCCGAGTGCTGGGATTGAAAGCGTGGTGCCACCACCGCCCGACTGAGAGACAGCTTTTTAAATTTACTTTCTTAGCAATTCCGAGATAAAGTTCTAAGAAAACTAACTCAAAAGGCTCAATGAAATCAACCCTTGATTATGCAAACCAATTCATAAGATTTTACATTATTTCCAGTTAAAGGCCAGTAGAGACCTCGATTTCCCGCCCTCCTTCCCTTGATTAGCTAATGTGAACATAGCTGGACACAGACCTCTTTAAGATGTGCATACAAAGGTCAATACTTACAACTGCCTTTCATTAAGTCTGGTGTATGCGGAGATGGGAATGTGTGGACCCAAAATTCTAGGGCTCTTACACACGTGCTGAGCACTGAGCTCTAGAATTCGAGTTCAGATCTAGGATTTGCCTCTTTTTTTCTCCTAGTTGCACTTGTTGGGGGCGATCCAGGAAGGAGCTAGAGTTGCTGAGTTAGATCCGGTTTTGTGAATAAAACTACTCACTCCGTCCACATGATCAAAAATCGATTACGCTTTTGTGTCTATGCTTGATTGAACAAGAAGCAACCGTATTCACATTGATATATGTATATATAGGAGCCATGATATAATTCTTAGCATGTTTTCCTTTTAGTGTGGTCGGTTCATCAAATAATAAGACTTTATTGACCCAGGAGGATGTATAGGAAATGAGATTAACTAATCAATGCCATGATGGGCTGTATACACTCGAAAAGTTCCTAAGCAATGATAGTACTTTTTATACTACTGGCATATTTTATTGCATACTCTCTGAGAATGACTGAATACTTCATTAAAAGATATAATGAGTAAAGAAGACAGACTGTTCAGGACTGGCTCCTCGGCATGAAAGCATTTTTAATAGTATAAATCGGAATCATCTTTATATCAGAAGTTTTTTCACTATTATGTCAAATTAAAAGCACTGTAAAAGAATGCTGTTATTGAAATTGGCTATTAGAAATGATGGCTGCAAAATCAAAGAACAATTGTTTCCTGATAATATTTAGGTCCCTTGAGTTTCTAATTATCTCCTTTACAGGCATTGCTGAAGACTTCTAATTGAATTCATGACCTTGAACCAGAATCACATCTTGAAGCTCTCTAGGTTTACAAATAAATGCTGTCTTTCCCCTTATATTTATTTTTCCTTCATAGTCCTTCCTTGGTATGATAAAGAAAGATGCTTTAAAAGTTAATTAGCTAATGCAAAATTCCTCCCATTATCGTCATATTTAATTAAGATTTTCTTATTTATGCTGTGGTCTTAGCAAGGACTACAAGTACTCCTGAATGTCAGCTTCTTATCTAATGCTTTCAGCTTTTAAACATAACAGAGTGCCTGTACTTTGTATTTAGTATTTTGGGTCTCCTCTCTTTCATGCCACGAAAGATAAATTCACCTAGATACACTAACAGCATCAAGGCTTTCAAAGGGCGTCCATCCATCACCTTATACACAGTTCAGTTTCTTCAATCCATCTCCTGCCCATCACTAGATGTCAAACTCACGTGTTTGAGAGTGTGCTTCTCTCAGTATGCAGGTTCACGGCAAGAGTCCAGTGTCTACTCACTTACAGACATGCATTGAATTGGAATCACTTTGACCAACAAGATAACAACTGTCAAGTATTCTTGTTTGGTAATGGATAGTAAATATACTATGACAATATTCTGATGACTATTTGGTACCGACTGATGATGAGAAGTTCCCGCCCATCCCTAGAGAGTAAAATTCCCTGATGGTTTCTGCTCTACCTTCACATTTTTGTGTGTCTCAATATTTTAACAGAAGTTTTCATTTGTATCACTTTCGAAATGTTGGCGATTCAACTCTGTGTATCATTTTTGTCTTGTTTAATTTATTCTAATCAAAGATTCCTTGTAATGATAATGCATCAGAGCTCTTAGTTTTTAGTTTATTAATGTTTAGGATCTGACTCAATGAAACCCATATGTGCACCAACACATCTGTATTTCTATAGTGTGGATAGGGTTGTGGTAGTTAAAATATCTCACTTGAAGAAAGTGGATTTTGATACCTACACAGGGTCTAGGATTGAGCTGGGGTTCCTTTTTCTTACTATTAATAGGGGAATGTCAAAAAGGCCGGAGCAGGGACTCAGAAGTTGTTTTACAAATTGTGTCAATTTACCTGGTCTTCTCTTTTAAAGAAATTGCTAGAGACTGCACACAGAAATCTAAGTTGGTGTATATCATCACCATTCCCAGAAAGTAGTGGAATATGCTATGTTTGTTTTTCATAGTATTGTTATTATAGTCGGAAGACTCCCTGGTACAAAATCAGCCGCGGATTCTGATAATACTGCCTTCAGCCAAGGAATTTGTAGTCTCCTGGCTCCTGGTGTGAAGTTCTGCCTCAGTCATGACTCAAGAATACTGAAGATCAGGCCTAGAATCACTAATATCAATACTAACATGAGCAATCTAACTAAGATATATTTTATAGCATAAATACCACAAATCCCTGTAGGATTTGATCATACACCACAAAACCACAGTTAAAAGCTTTTGCAATTGTAGTTCCATATCTCAAATCTGATTCCAATTTCAACTGTCCATAAAATGTCTACATTACAGTATTTTTCTTTTAAATGAATAATAAGCATATAGCTGAGCAGTTCTCTGCTTGTCACAGAAAGAAAAGGATGTGGGCCATGGTACTCACATGGCACCGTGCGGAGGTAGAGGTTGTCACGGATGATTTGCTGAAGTTCGTGGTCAACAGAACCCTTCTGAAATCTTAAGTTGAGGTAGTGACGAAGATCCTTATCAACAATTCCTCCTAAAATAATAAAGTTTCTTTGTAAAAGATTTCAAGACATAAATAAGCATGCAACTTGACTCTATTATAAATACATTCATAACATATAAAAGATGAATAATTTCTAGTCAGTCTTTTGATGTCTAAGGCATCTGTTACTATAACAAAGTAGTCTGTCTTCCATGTCCATACCCAGTTATTTGTGAATAGCTTTGCTTTTCAGTTAAAGTGTGGTTTTTATATTCATAGAGTATTAGTTACTACTGATCTATCATTGGATTATCCGTAATGTATCTCATGACAGGGCTAAACGTTATTTATTTCTTCATTTCCATTGCTTTTTCCCTTAAACACAACTAATCACCATTTTAATTCTCTTTCCTTGTATGCAATTGCTGCAGACATCACAAAGAAGAGGGCCATACAATATTTAACATTTGTTACTGCCTTATTTACTCAGCAAATGTCCTCTGAGTTTGAGAAAACTTTCAAGTTCTTTAAGGTTACTATGGAAACAAAGTGATGTAAAAAGTTGAAAGAAAAATAGCTACATAAATATTGATGATTTTCTTCCCTCCATGAAATAAATCAAAGTGATTCCTCTGTTATGTAATATATGTGCCAAAGTTTTAGTGAGAAGTAAAGTTTGAATGGCTTTTCTTCGTGGCCATCAAATTATTGAAGTATGTTTGGAACTATAATTTAAAGAAAAAGTAGAGTATGCCTGGGAAAAGAATTAAGTTTAAATTAATGATAAATTTATTAAATTATGAATATTAATCTTAAGAGTCTTTCTTGTTCCAAACTGTAGAGATTAAATTAAAAAACAGAATGCTGGGGCATCTCGAGATAGTCGGCAGCTAAGAGAAAGTTCACTGCTCTCGTGAAGGACCCAGGTTTGGTTCTCAGTACACACATGTTATCCACAACTGACTCCATATGCTCTTGCACACATGTGGCTCACACAGTCTCATGCAGGCACACACACACAAATAATAAATAATTGTTTTATTTTATATGTCGTATTGATAAATTATATATTATGTATTATAAATACAACATATAATGCATAAATATGTATAAATATATGTATAAATAAAACAATCTCTCTCTATATAATATATATTCATTTTATTAGTTTTGTTCTTCTAAAGAGTGCAGAGTAATACATGAAGGAAAAAATATAGCTTAAGGTAATGGAAAACTATGGTAGACTCCAAACATAATCTTTTCCAGTCCTTCGGACACTCAGATTTCTCAAATCTGCCCACCAGCTTGTCACGTGAAGTAGCATGATGTGGGTTTGCAGATATGCAACACAAATGCTTTCCCCACTAACGTTTTAGCACAGGTATTTACATTCATTGAAAAATTTCTGAAGTTGCCAAATGTGTCATTTGCTCCTGACTGTGAGAATACTCATAGTCACATGCCATAGAAAATCATTTTAACTCATTCAGCTGTCAAAATTCATACTCCCAAATAATGTTTCTTATGTATTTGAGGCTATTTTTCTAGGCAAGCCAATGTGATAATGGAAAACAAAGGAACAATGTTTATTGGGTATACACAAATATTTTTTCAGAATGACTATACACAAAATGTTCTAAATTTAAAACCATTCAGTCGAAGCAGAGGACGCAAAAAGCAAGGCAACAAAGACCCACTATTGACATCCTTATCCCGGGTTGGTTTCTGCTCGGAGATAAACATGACCAAAAGCAGCCTGGGGAAGAAAGGTAACACTTTCAGCTTGTGCTCTTCTAGCACAGCAAAGCCATGGCAGGCGTCTCAAAGTGGAGACCGAAGCACAGACGGTGGAAGACTTGACTTTGCCTTCCTTCTCGAACTGCTTAGCAACTCTTCCTGTATACCTCAAGTCCATAAACTAGGGAGTTAATGTTCACACTAGGCTGGGTCCTTAGGCATCAGTTAATAATAAAGAAACTACTCTATATATACCCGCACACACTCTGTCAAAGACGATTCTTCAGTTGCGGTTCCCTTCTCAAAGAATCTGGTTTGTTTCCAGTTGACCCAAGCTAACGGACATGATTTTCAAACATGCTGGCTCCACGTGTCTTAAACCCACTGGCAACTCTCGAAGGGGTTATTTGGGCATTGTAAGACGCTCTTTTCCTGCCCTGTGCCTGCCAGCCCCCATCAGCAGAACATGTTTTACCTTTGATAACTCATCATAGCTACGAGCAAGCATCCCGCCTGTCCCCGTCCTTAGCTGTTGTTTCTGCCTGAATCTTAGTCTGTAGGTCTTTCCTCAACTGAACCCTCTCTTCCTTCTCTCCATCTTTCTGTGTCACGTGCATCATATGGACAAGTGATGAAATGTTTTCTGGCAGTCCACTGAAATGCCAGCTGCCGAATACCAGATGTAGTTTGCTCATCAACGTACGCAGGAATCACTCCCCTAACGTAACATGAGTAAAATCACATCTTGTACTCTAGTATCATTTTGATCTCCAAAAGTACATTGCAATTTTCTCTACCATTAATATATAGCATTTGCCATCTTGAAAATTTATATCTCTTAGAAAATAATTACTAAATGTTCATGAACTAATTTTAATGGCTAGTTGCATTTTTCCTCCAAGGAAGAACTTGAAGAAGCTTTTAAGAATAAGTGTGGATTTCCCTTCACTAATTAAATTACTTGCTACAAATCATAATATTATGGATGATCTTATTTGTTTTGGAAGTATTTTTATCTCTCCATGTTTCCTCCATCCTTGATTATCCTTTACAATGAACCAGAGTATCTTTTAGCCAACAGACTTTTACTTGTTCAGTGTTCATATTGTGGTGAACTGAAATAGTTTACCTATCCAATTTCCTTTCTCTTATTAATTCTCAGGAAGATAATTTTGATTTGGTTTTGGATCTAAGCATACCCAGGACATGGATCGCAGATCTAAAATGGCCATTCTGTCCAGAGGCTCACTCTTAACTGTCCTCCTATCTTTTAGCAGCTAGTCTAGTCATTGAGATCATACAAAATGAAAAAGGTATTTATTCCTTGAACTTGACATGATATCTGAAATAAAACAGCTGTGCTCAGACCAGGATGTGGTAAACACAAGCAAGAAGCTCACATGGTAAATGATACAATGGAAGCTAAAAACAGCTGGATCTCTTTAGGCAGCTAAAGGTAATATGATCAACTATATGAGCAAAGGTTTCTTGTTATATGAGAAAGGGTAAATATTTTGGAGTTGATGGTATGTATATTCTTTTATATCTAACAGTTGAAAAACAGTATGTTTATAAAATCTCATTTGGTAAATACATCTATAAAGGCTCTATGTATCTAGATATACATACACCTATGTAGCAATATTGGTCATTGATTAGAGATTTCAAAAGAGAGGGATTAAGTAACAGACAGTGAATGACACTTGAGCTGAAAAGTAGAGCTTGAGTCTCAAGATGACCTCATTCACATGTTTTATGTTATCATTTCATTTCAGTGCTGTTTGTCAAATGCACACCCCCAGTCCGTGTTTAGCAAGGCATTGACTGCTAGCAGCTAGAGGTCTCCATGCATGCACTGACCACTGACCCATTTTTACTTCTCTTTGAAAAAAAAAAAACCTACTTCTGAAATGGACATGTCCCTTATGGATAAACATATCCATGTAAAATCAATATCAGTTCATCTCTCAGGATAGTAGCGGTATTGTGGGGGAGGAATAGGAGGTGAGAACAGGATGTCACAGCATGACTTGTTCTGTTTCTATTCTTCCTGTGCTTCAGGATAAGTGTGCATCTCACTTTCTGCACCAGTTTTATTTTTCATTCCTAACCTACATGATGCTGAAATAGGCAGTTGAGTTTGTTCTGTTTTACCCCTTGTGCCTAGTATTGTGCTTTATTTTTCCCGAGGTTAAGAAACAGGTCTTTGTGCCCCAATTTCTTTGTTTTTTTTTTTTTCACCTTTTACATTTTGTGTTGGTATGATAGGAATTTGAGCCAAACTCTCTGTTAAATGTCTTCCTCACTCTGTTTAAATGTCTCTTTTAGGAGGCAGCTTTGAGACCAATAAAAGTGGAAGCATATTCATTCATCCTGAAGAGACAAACAACTTAAATTAAGGACCATTTGAGGGGTAGTAGGGAAGCTTAATATAGTAGAAGCTTCCCAAATGTGTACACTTATGAAGGTTATCTAAATGAAATCATCAAACAATGCAGTGAAGATAGAGTCCCAACTGGCCATCTCTCATCATGAAATGAAGTTTCCAGTCTTGGGATTTGATTACATTTAATTGAGCTGTTGGTCAAAGGGATCTCAAACAACCCAGGCAGTTGTCAAGACTATAGGTCACTCTCTCCACACTGATAGCAAGACTCCGTTGCTGAAAACAACACCTACACCATTCATTGAACATGGAGAAGTTGAGCTGCTGCCTACATAGGGCCTTCACCTCTACATTCCAGTGCTATTGGTGTAGAAAAATATTTTGCATGCTGCCAAAACAGAAACAAACACCAAGCCAGCCATAAACCTTTGATGTAAAATGGTACCTCGTCTGCAAGATATGCTAGGCCAATGATGACACAAAACTTGTGGGAATAACCAATCAATGACTGACCTGATTTAAAGCCCACTCCATGAGATGGAACCCATAGTCAACTTGGGTGAGCAAGTACCTGAAACTAAATAGCAAAGGGACCTAGAGCAAACCAAATACTACTGTGGTTAATAGAAGTGTCGCAATAAAATGACTGTGGTTAATAGAAGTGTCGCAATAAAATGACAACTAATGACTTTCTGGATACTCATAGGTCAGTCTCTTGCTCAGCCATCATCAGAAAAGAACAAATACAGAGGCACACAGCCAGACATTACAACGAAAGAAGGAACTCAGAACACCCAGCCCTGAATGGAGGACTCCATTGAATCCCTCCCATCAGGGATCAGAGAACTCCTATGGAAGAGGAGGTAGAAAGAGCTTAAGGGTCAAGAAGAAGGAGGACACCACGAAAACAAGGGCCTCTAAATCAACATGATCAAAGTTTTTACGAACTCACAGAGACTGCAGCAGCGTGAAAGGGCCTGCACGGGTCTGCATCGGGTCCTCTGCATATATATTAATCTGTCCAGCTTGGTGTTTTTATGGGATTAATAAAGGTGTAGATGAGAGGGTCTTTGATTCTAACATATTTTCTTGAGTTTTTCCCCCCCTCTTTTGTTTTATCCAACTTCAGTGTTTCAGTTTTATGGTTTATCCTATTTCATTATTAACCATTAGAAGCTTATCTGTTTTCCAATGTAAAAAATTATGGGAGTGGATGTGAATGGAAGAGGAGGTACAGAGGAAATGGGAAAAGGAGAGGGAGAAGAAACCATAACCAGAATATAGTATGTGAGAAAAAAATCTATTTTCAATAGCAAAAGTGATATTTTTTTTTAAAACATAAAGTGGTGTTGTGAAGATTGTCTAGCATATTGCCTTGTTTGCGTATTTTTCTGGCCATCATTATCAGCTTTCTCTTTTTTGTTTCCAGATAATGAGATTTCTTTTCTATTTGACAGTAATCAGGAAATTACCATCTGTACTTCAACTTGAAGTCATCTCTTTCTTAACTTCTCTCTCCTTGGAGCTTTCATAGGCTCAGTACCTCCCTTAAGCCTTGTGTATTCTCAAGGCCACCTGCTGGGAGGCTTCACACTGCCCCTTTATCTGGAGATCTCAGGGTCATGGTTCCTAGTCAGGTCTTCTCCTGCTTCCCACCCCATCTCCAGTATTGATTTATGTGCAATCTACAAAACTATGGTGTGTGAGAGAAGAATTAAACTTACCAAAGTTAACAGAAACCATATAGAATCTGTATAGCAAAAGACACAAAATATTGATATATTACAGTATTAGCATTTCAGAGTCGAATTTTAACAAGGAAAATGCTTTTCAACCTGTTGTTTCATAAGTAATGCTAGCCAATATATTAGTCCATGAGGAATAAAAAGCTTGCTTGGGCTTTCCACGGTAGTTCATCTTAAAACCTCATAATTGTTCTGCACACAATAAATCCACAGTGAATAACTCTATAAATAAAATCATATTTCTACATGCAGTAGAGTATGGTTTGTAAAAATTTACATAAGAATATGTAAATGCTTTTTACGTAAGTATACTATAAACTGTTACTCAAAGTGGTTTTATAACAATGAAAATTCTATAAGCACATAAAATATTAGCAGCTGCTATATGTAAAGATTATTTAAATAATTAATGTAAGGTACATTTCAAGGGTGCATTGAGGATTGAACCCAAGGCTTGTTAAACAAGTACACTACCATTAAGTCATCCAAGAATATGCATATACATATTCAT
Source organism: Microtus obscurus (assembly GCA_963919715.1). NCBI lineage: Eukaryota > Metazoa > Chordata > Mammalia > Rodentia > Cricetidae > Microtus > Microtus obscurus. The sequence continues at coordinate 5,580,503 of CAWTZC010000288.1, read as the reverse complement.
ATTCATGCTTATACATGTAGATATATGAAGTCTTCAGGAGTGTCTCTATATAATAAAAATTAGATTTTTGTTATAACATAAAAATCTTGAAATGTTTATGAAAAATGCAAATAATATTGTAGAAATGAGATAGGGTTTTCAGTAGAAAAACTGAGTTTTAGTCACCACTCCCAACATTCATTCTTTTGGGGAAAGCAGAAGTCATTGGCAAAGGCAGACATTAAGATTATCGGCAGGCCAGGCTGCCATAGTAGAACACCTTAGACTTTCTGGTGGCTTGCACAGAAACCTTTATTCTTTCCTTCATGAAGACTAAAATGTTAAAATAAAGATGACCGCAGATTCACTGTCCTGTTTTATTGTCTGGTTTGCATATCACCCTCTTCTCAGTGGATTATCACATATTAATATAGAAGCCACCCCACCTGTGAGAGTCCCACCCTGCATTGCCACCCTACAAAGATTCGAAGAGAAGCAGACACTGAGTGTAGAGCAGGGGGCACAACACCAAAGAAGCATTCTTCCAGATCTGAAATTTTAAGCTTTCATATAAAATATTTACTGAGTGTATTTTAGAGTTGGGGAAATTTTTTGTCATAAAATGACACAATTATTTTATTATTTATTTGTAACAAGTTAGATATCATTATGCAAGCAGTGTTGGAGAGCGTATCTCAAATCCTGGTTTTTATTTTCTGAACTTTCCAGGAGATTGAGAACTTAGCAGAAAATTGGTTCAGGACATGGTCATACTCATCCGTTGGTTGGGGTGGACATCAAGGAATAAATCATGGGAAGACACTGTGAAGCCACGTTGCTAAGTTTACCATGTCAAAACCGTTGTTGCATAACTTCTCCCAAAACAGGAGAGTCAGATCACGGAAAAGCTAAGTTAAGATTCTGTTAATATCCTCAGCCACAAAATGGCAGACAGACTTATGTAATCAGTTCTGCTGAAGTACAGACCCTTTTCATTTAGATAATTGCATCTTGGATGCCTGTCATCTAGAGACCTATTTCCCTTCCTGATGGCTAGCAGGTGAAACCTCATCACCGAGTACGTGTGGTCTATACTAGTCACCAGGAGTGAACTGCTCTCCAAATAATTTCTTCTTCCTATTTTAAACAGGAGAACACATCCCCGGGCCATTAAATTTATTGAACATGCCTTGCTTAATTTTGTTTTCATAACGGAAAACATTTTGTTACAAAATGATGTGGACTTCTCCATTAGTTAAGTCACATTGATAATGTCTTTTAAAAAGTCCAGCCTTAGTACTTTTGTGGCTTTTTTTCCTTCAAAAATTTGGAACATTATATTTTGTGTAAGAAGTACAATAATAAGAAAAACAAAATAGTTTTTATCAGTTGCAGATCATTAGGAGATTCAAAAGGAAAGAGAATAATTGCTACTTCAGAGAACATGACAGCGATAAATGTGATTGGTTTATGATAGTCTCTTCCACTGAAAATGGCTTTTTATCATTTCCTTCCCCTACTGTTGTACAAATGCAGTATTATTCTTGAGTTTCATTTTTCATTGTTAGCATTGTACTCAAAGTTAGAGATGTTTCTCTAGTTACGTTTATTGGCTCTCATGGAGAAGGCTAAATGAATTCTTGACAAATATCAGGCATTGTTCTAGATGATAGCCATGCAATATCAAAGATTCACTGTTAGTATTTATTAAGAATGAATGCAACATTGGAAACTAGCTACCGTGCATCTAAATTTTAAAAAGTGGTCCCAACATGGCTAATCACATCTGCGAATGTGGTATTACGACAAAACTCCTAAGAATCAGCTATCCTTCATAAAAAGCAGATGTCATGAGAAATCCAGCATATGGATGGATAAAAGATATAAGGACATAAAATGACAGAAGAATCTAACCCAAATTCAATTCATATTTTTCTAAACCAGAGATATGTACAATTCATATTCTAAAGGGGAAAAATAAGTTGCTGGGATAGTTAGGACTATACTTGGAATCATAAATTCAATAAACCTCAAATCTTGGTTTCTTTTTATTTTCATAAACTATTTAGTAAAATGACTTTCATGACAGAAAAATACCGCTTTGTTCAATATGTAGCTGGTTCAGTAGGCAAGAGTGTTTTTCCTTTAGAGCCATGGTTTACTGACTGTATTTTGTTCTAAAGTTTAAGTTTAAAATTGAAGAGATAAAAATGAAGAGGTAAAAATATCGCAGTTACTTTTGTTCTTTGAAAATCCAGTAAGAATTGACACACATGAGCAAACTCCTACAACACCTTCATTCAAAAATCTAAATATGGACATGCAAATGGAGATTAAACTGTGAGTTTTTAAGCATATTTCAATTTGTATAAGCAAGTTATTATCCCTGAGTCAACTTCAAACATACATTAAATCAGTGAGCCTTTAAGTAAAATACATGGAGATGTACAGAATCAGGGCTGAAAGTTTGACAATATTCAATCTCTCATGTTAACCATTAAGCAAGATCAGTCCTCTAATTTGAAGAAGAAATACTTTACGTATTTCCTTATGTATTTCTGCTGCACCTCAAGAATACCAGATGTTTGGATACAATAGACCGTCCACTTCAAATGGTTCCAGGATGAAAAGCATCTTGTCCTACACTGTTTGACTCAAACAAACTAAAAAGGAAGCGCGACTTTGTTGTAAGCGCATTTCACAGTGATAACACAAAGAAACTTCCTTTCAAAACCTCTTCTAATAGACGAGCTTATAGAACCTCCATGGGCTTTGTCACGTTGGATCAGTACTAATGAAGCAACAACAAATGTCAACTCCTGATTCGGACGGCTACAAGGCTGACTTCAAATCCTGAGAGATGTGTTCCAAAGGTTTATTTTGAAATGCAGAATGGTTCTTCCCATAGGAAAATTGTACTTTCTAATTATGCCCTTGTCCCATGTTGGTTTTATAATGAGTTAGGCACTGGAAGTGCACTGTTGATGAAATGTTAGAAGCACAGTATTGTGCACAACAATGCCTCCAGGAGGTTTGGGGTTGTGGGAAGGTGGGTACTGGGTAATGGCTAAGATTTCAAGCCAGCAAAACAGATTCCAGAGCCTCCAAGCCTTCTTTTATGGCAGAATGGAGCAATATTAGCTCTAAAACCCTGCTGGGAACTCTTTCCACTATAGGGGAATATTCTCACTAATGTAACAGGTAAATGTGCGGATGTATGACTGTTATTTGATGAATGTACAAGAGCCTGTAACTTTTCTTGCCTCCTCTATGGCAACATGTATTACTTAGTGTAATGTAAACCTGTGAGTCTGCTCCAGGGTCCCTCAGGGTCATTCGGTTCAGCTTAAACTGTTTTATTCATATTCTTATTAGAGTTATTAGTTTCTATTGGTGAAGGAAACCGATCTGGATTTGACCAGAAGAGAATCAACATCTTTGCCAGGATTTCCAGCAGCCTTACAGAGAAAATGAGGAAGGCTTTGACTCACACTGGGTCCTTGAGACAAGTGATGTTTGTTTGTGTGGGTGTGGCCACCTGACCAGTCAGCTGACATGCCCCTTGTGTTTTGTTTTCTTTGTTTGCGCTTCAGCACAATATGAATTTGGGAACTGAACAAGAAAACAGATTCAGAGAAGCTAAATTACTGAGCATAGTTAAGTGCTTAATTACATACCGAGTGGAAAGCAGAGGAATTGGTTGTGCTAATGGGAGTGGCATTCTCATAGAACAAATGTCCCCTCTAGGATGTTTATATGTCCCTTAGAGTCAGGCAGGGAAGAGACAGAAACAGAAGTCAAATATTTTTTTTTTTCTTAGTGATAGGATTTTCCAAAATTTGTTTTGAGAAGTTGCTTTTCAATTTAGATGACTGCATCATTCATATACAACACCGTGGGACAACTTGTGTGCGAACATTACCAGCACAAGTCCGTGATTAAACTGCAAAAGCTTAGAATACTGATGTGTGACTGATCACTGATTCCTTCCACAAGCAACTCTCGGGGATCGTTGAGGAAGCTCAATAAATCATCCCCTCCCATCTCCTCATTTTTATTCTTCAAAGCAACCATTACCTTCTCAAGATGCTAAGAGTTGGAGGTAACAATCACATGCTCCATGAGCATGATATAAATCACCCAGGGCTGCTATCAATCCATCCTGTGCTCTCAGTATATGATGTGTCGGCTTACCTGTGAACACTTTACTTGGTTAATATCTCTGCTCAGGTATCAGTGCCCCATCATTTCCTGTCGCATCCTCCCAGCACCACGATATACTTTCCCTCCTTTCCTCTGTTCTGCCATAGTGAAGACAGAGTGGACTCTTTCCATTTTCTATGCTGCATTTTCTATTTGTAGAACTGAAAAATAACACTGTAGCTAGCAAGGGTACATTGACTAGCATGTACCATTTATACCAAAACTTGAAACTCAGTAAACTGAACGTTAAATTATCATGTACTTTCATTTCAAACAAACTTTTAAAAATCTGTGCTTTGATTATAGACTGCTTTATTATTAAGAGAGAAAATTAAATATGTGTTTTAATCCAGGAAACCAGGTTCAGTCATCATTTTGTTTTATAAAGACACATTTAATGAAGATATAAATTTCACCTCAAGGTGCCACCAATTAGCAAATGAAATTGAAACATGAAAGGTTGACATAAATTATGATATTTACTAATTGCCCTTCATAAAGTTTATTTAACATTACCTGTAGAAAAAGAATGAGTATTTTGAGATATAATGAGACTATTATAAGTATTAAGGCATTACTGGTCTGATTTCTTCTTTAATCCCTTTAATTTGTAATTGAGCAAGCACCTACTGACTGCTTCCTAAGTTTCAGCCTTGCCTTCATGAAACTCAGTGATAGTGTCGATCGGAACAAGCAAGCCTGAGATAATTGTGAAGAACAACTCTGCACTGTGGCCAGAGACCTCGGTGAGGACACAAAGGAGCAGACCTTGGCCGATCCTACTGATCTTCTCTAAGAGCCAACCCCTTATTTCATTGAGTCTTTGCATCATTATTTTTCATTTCTACTTTATTTATTTCTGCCCTGGTTTTGATGATCTCGTCACGTCTTTGTCTACTTGATTAGAGTGTTTATTATTCTGTTTTTCTATGACCTGCAGGTGCATCATTGCGCAGGGGAAATGAGATGACGGCACCAGACTGAATATGCCATTGCATTCTTCAAGTGAAGCTCACTTGAATATATTAAATAAAGACACACACATTTTACATATTGAACCATTGTGAGGAAAACAGGATGGTAAGTGCAAATACGTATAGTGCAACAGATTTATGTTTCAAAACTGATTTGTGAAACAAAGATACTTAACTTAGTATGAATCAGTATAACAATAACAGACAAGTTATCACTTCTGAGAGGAAGAATACAAATTATAGTTTTACTTGCATTATTAGCTATCATCTTGGTTTCAAAATTTAAAAATATAAAAATGATGCTTTTAGAGGCTTTGTTATTAAAAATAAGCCACCAGCAAAGGAACCAAAGTTTTAAGCGAAATATCACCCAAAGAAGTAAGCTCCTGAGCAGGGACACAGGAGTCCTGCCAGTCATTTTCCTGCATACAGCCAGCCTAGGAAGAACTTACCGATTCTCTGAAGTCTAGAGCAACGCAACAGTTCCAACAATGTGATGGGCTCCCCTCTGCCATAGGACACTGCTGTGGTAGACAGCTTACCACAATTGTGCACATTATAAGCAGTGCCCAATAGGACAACATGCTTCAAAATGTAAATTTACCCTTTACTTCTTTACTTGATCCAAAGATGGTATTTATTCTTATGTATCCTAAAAGTTATATGCCATTTGTTCACTTGAGTGACAGTCATCTTTAGTCATCTTTCTTTAAACCCAGTCAACCACTTTTGACATTATGTGAGCTCTCCTTGATAATTTTAATCCTTATTAAAGATACTCTGGAGTATGTGTTGTATGTTTAATATATGTATATTTATATGCATATATGTATGTATATATACACACACACACAAATACTATTCTGGAGCATACTATTGCAGTTTCTTGCTTGATACATCCTCGTGCATACATACCTTTCAAAAAGTATTGCTGTCACAATAGTATAAATGCCCCGACGAACTGATTCTTTTATGCATTAAGCTTTCAAAAGACCAGAAGGCTGAGGGTGCTGAGTGAGGGTCCTACTTATTCCCTTCTTCCTTCTTATCTCCCTCCCCCTCCCTTTCTCTCCTCCTCTCTCCCCCCACCTTTCTCAGCTGCTCCCCCTTTCTTTGTTGTCATTTCTCTCTTCCTTCTTTTCATAGTAAAATTTTCATTTTCATATAACCTGATAATCATTATGATTAAGGCTTATATTGGTGTAATTTCCTACCTGGTATCTAGAGTGTAGGTAAGGGAAAATAACTACATTCTTTTCTTTCAAAAATTCTAATATTTTTCCATTTGACTTAAGTGTCAAATGGCCAAACTTTGCCATTTCTCCCCACATTTCAACAAATATTTTGGCTTCTTCTACTTTGAAACCCATGAGATTTGTATCTCTTACTGATTTAAAAAAAATACACTGAAGCCTAGACTCATTATTTGAAGCACAAATCTTAATATATATGCTTTATGGTAGGAAACTAGATATAATTATAAATGGTACATAAAGAACTCTTAGGATACTATAACTAAATCTTAACTCCCAGCTTTCCCACTTGAGACGAAGTTAGAGCCTGAAACACGGCAGCAGATGAGAGCGAACAATTGAACAGTGACCACAGCCACTGTGAGGCTCCTTAGTGTCCTTCTTTATGTGAGGACGGTAGAAATCAGCTTCCGGGTGCTTCAAAAACACTGACGATAGCACGGCAATGACTGATGGAAGTTTCCCTAGGTCCAGTTGGTATCCAACCTCAGATCAACTAACCTGAGGAAAGATGAATTTCCTAGCAGGGAATCCTAAGTGTAAACCCTGACGATTACCACTTAGATATTTAAAGTTCTTCAGCTGTTCTACTAGGCCCCATTCAAAGGAAACAATCGCCCTTCCAGATGTTTCTTGACACTGAGTAATTGAAAAGTTCCAATCCTTTCAATAAATTATGTGGCTGTAATATCTACTCTCCCAAACCAGGTCTTTTCAGAAGCTCCATAGTCCTGTAAAAAGGGTGGATGGCGCACTGAAATGTGTGTTGAGTGATTTACTGAGTTTCACTTTATGAGACATTTTGAAATGAAAAGAAACAGAAACTTACTAATACTCAACTACCTGTTACTCATCCTACATGATTTTGGCGTCTGCTCCCTAAGGTATTGAAAACTCAGGCTTCAGTCACCTAACATTAGTTATTCTCTGTTATTCTCTGTCACACAACTCTTAGACAACATAACCCGACAATAAATTGACATTTGTAAAAAAAGAATATTTTTTCCTAAACATAACTACATACATAATCATTTAAACTTCAAATAGACTTTTGAAATTTATAGTACATAGTAATCGAGTTTAAATATAGTCAAAATATTGAAAGACGTATAAAATAAAGTTAAGCATGAAATTAAGGTAACATTTATTATTTATTATTAAAAGTTGATTTTACAAATTGAGATAATTTTTTCCCTCTAAAAAACTCCAGTTCATTCTACGTTCTTTGAGAGCACTAAGTACATTGGTGGGCGAAGCTGGGAATGTAATTTAGCCGTATGAATTCTGTGAATACCATTGGTTAATTAAAGAAGCTACTTTGGGTCTATAGCAGCACAGAATAGGACAAGGTGGGAAGCAGATAGAGGAGAGACAGTAGGTAGAGTCAAAGAGACACCACGTAGCCACCACAGAAGATAGATGTTGGATGGAACCCTAACAGTAGGCCATGACCTTGTGGTAATGCATAGATTAATAGAGATGAGTTAATTTAAGATATAAGAGCTAGTTAACAATATGCTTAAGCTGTTGACCAAGCAGTGTTTTAATTAATACAGCTTCTGTGTGGTTACTTTGGGTCTGGGTTGCCAGGAACACACAAGTAGCCTTGGTCAACAATTGGTGAGACATCAAGACAGTCTGCAATCACCATAATGCAAAACACTCACAGGAAGAATTGCCAATCAGAACCTGACTGGTCAGTCTGTGCTTAGCTAATGACCAGAAGCCATATTCTAAAGTTTGGCAGGCAAATTAAGAATAAGTTAAACTAACCCCCAAAGGTATAGACCTTCACGTTGCTAGGAGATTCTCCAAGCATTGTCTCATTTCATCTCCAAATCCCGAGGATGAACAAAGCAAGCCGAGACCTTTTGTACTAAACCGAGCGATGCTAAAGCCTAGCAATTGCTCTGAGAATTCTCACGCAGTGGGCTTGAAGATTCATGAATGTTTTGTTCAGTTCGTTTCCATATCCCCGTGTAATCACAGACTTATGATCTCCTATCCTGTGACAAGTGATAGATTAATCTATGCCACGCAGCGGGAGATGTTAGGTATTGACAAAGGTACTCAATCTAACTGTGAATAGACAGAAAAATTTTGGCTTCCTTCTCTAGTAAAACCATCAAGTGTGCTTTAGGCTCCCCCACCGAGATCTCAGTCATCCCACTACATTTCCAAACACACACACACACACACACACACACACACACACACACGTGGTTTTTTTTGACACAGAGTCTGATCCTATGGCCCAGGCTAGCCTAGAACTTGCTATGCATGTCAAACGTGTGGCAACACTCCGGCCTCAGTCACTCAAGTATTGAGATTACAGCTTAAATCTCCTGTCCATGTAACACGATGACGTCTGTGGAAGACATGGGGTAACATGTCTGTATTTTGAGAAACTTTCCCTTTAGGAATCCACGATGTGCAAAACAAACTAAATAACTCTAATTCCAGTGAAGAAGGGGAGAGGTAGAATTATGGGTGAATGAGATATCTAAATTGCAGGACCGAAGCTTCAATAGATGAGTAAGAACCAGGATGCTAGGGATGCTAGGGAAAAGAGTTAAAATCAATGATTCCCAGCAAAGCGCCATTGTAAAAAGTCAATTTTAACACACTGTACAATTTCTGAAATCAAATATAAAAGGTATGCTGTTAATCTCATGTCTTGTCCTATTTTTAGACAAGGTGCCTGCCTTTCACTCACGGAGGCTTTTATGTCAAGTAACAATGAAACTTTCTCTAGTGCAAGATGCAAGTTTCCATTTTGACACCTCTTGTTGATGTCTGGTCAGAACTAATAGTCCAACCAACCATGATTTTTGTTTGATAGAATGACAGAAACACACAAAGCAGCTCCTTCCCTCTCTCTTTATACAATAAGCAGATACCTTCCCCAAAGTGTGTTCACACCCTTAGATAGGTAAGAGGCAGAAACAAGAAACTCATTCTGTTAACAACTTCAGTCACATATGAAACAAAATTTGAAAGTTCATTTTATATCTAAAGGTTTAAAATTAACTAAAAGTCTGGTTTTTGTTTGTTTTTAAATCTTATTATCAATGTTCCTTTGAGAAAGTATGACAGAGAATCAATACAATTAAATATCACAGTCAGTACTTAAATCTTTCAAACAACACACACATATATGTATATATAAGTATATAAGATATATCACACACATATACCTATTGCAAGGACAACAGCAATATTTTATTTGTTTCAGAAGTCTCTTGTACTCTGTGAACAAACAACTCAAGGAGTTTTCTTATGCCTGGTTCTGGGTTTTTGTTAGATGGTCTATGTCACATGGCAGAATCATTGTCAACCCATGGGGCATAATGCCATTTAGGATATGTATCGTGTGTGTGTGTGTGTGTATGATTTCCATTAAACATACCATCTTCCTGAAGGCTTTTGCAGACATCCTTGCTGTTATTTATAACTTCTCCCCTTTTCTTCTGGGCTGACTTCCCTTCCTCTCCCAATTATAACATCCTCACTCGATATAATAGTTCATAGCTTCTTCTCAATAATTATCCTTACACCCACAGAGATATGGAACTTACACCCCTCATCAAAGACGTTTTTATTTGCATAAAAATAAATATAAATTCATTATGAGAACATTATGGAAAACCACACTGATCAAACTCTAGAGAACAACTGACCATAGGGTAGACATGCTAACACAAAAAGGACCAATCTCACAGGTCCCTCTCCTAGAGAAAGAACTCCAGGCACCTAAGGACGGCCGAGAGAGTGACAATTTGTCCTCTACAGGGCTAAGTCTCTTAATTGGTTATTGGTTATTGAATACCCAGTGATCAGTCATCAGTCCTGAAGTTATATACATAAATGCAACACCAAATAGATCCAGCAAGCTGTGTATGTATATTAATTTAATATATATATTAATGTTCACACACGCACACACAGAGAGAGGAATAAGCAGCAAAAGACTTGAGAGGAAGTAGGGGGGGCATTAATGATAGGGGAGGACACAGGAGAAGCTGGAGGAAGTACAGAGAACAGAAAGTGCTATAGTTACATCTTAATTAAAAATAAAAATGATATTAAGATGAAAGAGAAAAGAAAATGCACACTCCACAGGTTGATTTGACTAATGCTTTTTAAGGGCGACATTAATCTCCATTTGGACCCTCCATACCCCTTTATCTGAGTACTTGTCATTGTTTTTAAACGGGGAAACATACCCCCTTGGCTTGCTTTTGCACTGGCTAGACCATCAGGACTATAGCTTAGGAAATCATGGGCTGTAGCAGAAACCAGAGGCCTTGAGGCAGACCAATGACACATAGCAATGAACACTTGAACACTTGCAAAGAAAGATGAATGGACTAAAGGGTACGCCTTTATTTGGGGGGCTTCCCAAATAAAACAAAATTTAAGACAAAAAGAAGCAATAATAAAATAAAATCAAGTGCACACCCCCCAAATAAAACAAAACTTAAGAGGAAAAAGAAGCAAAAAAAAAAATTACAATAAAATTTAAAAAGGAAAAACTTAAAAATCCCCTCATGGAAACTGCATTGTGACATGAAGAGTCACGCCATAAACCCCTTTGTCTTATATCTTGAGTTGCAAATGTTTATTGGAAAGAGTCCTTGGTCTGGGTTGAGGCCTCTGGTTTCTACTACAGCACTGATGCTCTGCCCTCGCTAGCGCTCCTCCTGGATATCGTTACGGAGATCTCGCAGCTTTGGGTCTGCGGGTCAGGTTCCTTCACGTGCAGATCATACATAGGCTTTGGGCCTGGGCAACTGTAGGGTTTGTCTTCCAGATGTGAAGTGGGGACAGCTTTTCCATGTTTGCAACTCCGGGGCTGGCTCACCCACACCTGCGCTAAAAACTTGAATGAATGTCACAAAACTTTGAATTCAGCAAATAAAGCTCCTTTCACGGGGTATTTACTGTATAAATGGCAGCTAAAGATGCAATCTACATTGATGGGAAGTAGACCAGCAGTTTCCTGGGCGTGTCTGCCTATAAAGGAAAAGAAGAAACTGTACAGGTGACAGAAATGTATCTACTTAGGCTAGCAGTTGTATATGGATTGATTGAAATACGTTGAAATATATCTTTAGGGGGCAATAGAGATGGTTCAGCAGTTAGAAGCAATTGCTGCCTTGGTAGAGGACTCAGCTTCCACTCTTAGGACCCACCAGGGGTTCACAGCTGCTGTAACTGTGGCTCTAGGGGACGGGACAATTCGTAGCCTCTCCAGGCTCCTGTACAAATGTGGTCCACATTCACTCAGGCAGACACACAACACACAAATAAAAATAATACATATTTACAAAATATATGCTTACCGTGGGCATGTTTTATTGTTTTCTAGTTATACATTGATATTCATTATCCCATGGAGGTTTTACGAAGTGAACCACATAGACCGTCATCTTTGTTACTAAGCATGGTAGACTGGAGATTTATGTAATGACTCGGCGTGGTGGGAACATGTGCGTGGTTGCTGGGTGTTCACAGCGTGGAGAAGGAAAGGGGAGGAGCGTTACAATGAAAGCACAGCACATTCTTGTCATGGAATAGCTCTCTCTTCTCCACTGTGCACTTAGAGTCTAGACACGTGACAAACGGCCGGTGACAAGGAGTCGTATTCTTTGTACCATTGCCAAATTGCTGGCTTCGGTACTATATTAATAAAATCATAAATATAGAATTACTAGGAAAATTAGGTACAGTATTTATATATATCTAGGATCTCTCAGTAATATTTTCCTTTCTTTCTTTCTTTCTTTCTTTCTTTCTTTCTTTCTTTCTTTCTTTCTTTCTTTCTTTCTTTCTTTTTTTGGTTTTTGGAGACAGGGTTTCTCTTTAGCTTTGTATCCTGTCCTGGAACTAGCTCTTGTAGACCAGGCTGGCCTTGAACTCACAGAGATCCGCCTACCTCTGCCTCCCGAGTGCTGGGATTAAAGGCGTGCGCCACCACTGCTCGGCAGTGTTGTTTTCTTAAATTTCCTTTGTATCTCTAACTATTTTTTAAATGTTTTAAAAAATTATTTAAGATAATTAATTTGCTAGGGTATAGAGTTATGACTTATATACTCTACCTCAAATTCCTAGACTGAGTTTCTAATCAGCAGCTTGTCCTGTCCGATTGTGACTATGTTTATAGATTAGGACTTTAAGGAAGTAATAAAGGTTAAATGAGGTCATTGGGATAGTTCCCAACACATTTTGATTTGTGTTCTATAAGGTGATCCATATGAAAAGAAAATCATGTAACACCCATATACAACTGTCTGCATCAAGCCAACCGAAGATGCCTCTGATGCAACTACCTGCTGGAAACTTTATATAGGATACTAGACTGAGCTGTAAGAAAATAAATATCTGTCATTTAGGCAACTCATTCACTCTCGCAGTCCTCACACAGGAATGTAAGCGGATAAGTAAGAACGTGCAAGCCTTAGATCAGAGACCCTAAATACATACTATGGCCGTGCCCTTCAGAGGAAACAAAATCTAAGTGACTTTTCAAAGCGCGTTCAAATTTACAAAGAGTCTTTGGTTAGGGTTGATTGTGTAGCTTTGCAAGGAAACAGAAAGGCACCAGGCAATTCTGATCATTGAAATTTCAAAGCCAATTCTTTCTAAAAGCTAAATGCTTGGAGAACTGTGTTGCTTCACTGCAGGGACATTTAGCAGATTCGGCATGTTTCATAATAGCCGATTACACGTTCTATGAAATGGCAGAAGGTTTTCTATTTAGATTCTGGGGGCGGGGGAAGTCATCCTATCTTCTTTTTAAACTGAGTGTATTTTCCCATTTAAAACAGGAATAAAGTCATCCCAAAGTGGGGTTGAATGTTTTCGGGGCTTTGTTGTTACACAGTCATTAGAGCAGATAGCAAGTTGTGCTATTGGTTGCCCTATAACTACTTATGATCTTCATACTACATCAGTCAAACCATTGAACCACAAAAAATATTCAGTTCACTACAAAGAAATTATGATATAATATGGCTACTATGTAAATTATAGTTCATTAAAATTTAGGAAAAGCAAATTTCTAGATGACTGTGTTTTAAGTTTTTTTGCAGCCTCTGGGACATTTTTGTGTCACATTGTTATTGCTTAGATAAAGAAGAAACCATGAATAGTAAGACAAGTCTCCTGGTGTAAGTTCACAGTCTCAAGACTGAGTGACTGAAGGAACAGCCATTTAAAGAGAGCCTATACTACACAGGAGGACCTTACCTAAAATTAATTGCCATCTCCCAAAATATGTGCAGACAGAGATAATCTTTGGGAGATTAAAAATGTGTACCAAATGAAAACTGGAGAATTAAGTTCATTTCAATCGACATTAAATGCTTATGTAGCATGTCAAATTTTACTAAGACATTGGTTGTTTACTGATCTAGTTTCCGGAGGGACCTGAGAGAGTGGGCCCCAAAATGAGGCAGACTAAAGTCTCATGCAACAGTCAACTTTATTCAGAGCATCAGACAATTTAAACTCTGAGGGTTAAGAAGAGTCACCCAAGGAAAGTGTACCATCACGAGGACAAGCCACACTTGGGACAAAGTTGCTTCTTTATAGAAGTATATGGATGCCGACAGCTGAAGTAAACTCACTCCTGTCCGCTATTCCTGGGGGGGAGCACCAAAAACACATTCTGAAGATATTTCTGTGTATTGAAGAAACTGAGGTCATAAGGTCTTGTTTTCTCACACGCATTCTCACCGGACTATATTTGTGGACTGAGTTCCGACAACTGATGCTTAGTTCAAGATTCTTTGTCCCACAGTTCACCAAGAAGCAAGAAATGCATCAGATTTACAAAATAAACGTGACTAGTGTGGAAAACATAGAAACAAAAGATATGAGAAAAGTACTCAGGGAATGCTAAGAGGAGACAGGGCAGGAGGGTAAATTTATCTTCTGCTTCTTGCAAACTTGTGCTTTTATTTCCTTGACTAAAGCAGCTTTACTTTTTTTATCACCTTACTGCTCTTGGCAGTATTCAGAAGGATCACCTGAACTTTACACAGAGATACTCTGGTGGCCAGTGCTGTATTGTAATACTAAAATATAGGAGACAGTAGACGAAGAAAGGGAAATGATGTGATCTGGGATGTCAAATTCATGAGAACCAGCAAAGCGGTACAGATGCTTCCCATTCCAGAATACGTTCACATCTTCATGACTGTTCTCAGTTGTATTTATGGGCCCTACTCTACAGCCCCATGGCAAGGATGGTACGTCCTAAAAGGAGTACAGGGTGGAATTAACTCCTTAAAAAACAAGAAGCAGAGAAGAGGTGGAGGTGCCACAATCTCCATTGTAGCTCATGCTTCCAATGACATAACTCCTCCCCCTTGGCCTCATCTCCAGACAGTTCTTTCTATGACATAACTACTCCCCTTGACCCCCACCTCCTGATAGTTCTTCCTATGACATAGCTACTCCCCTTGACCCCCACCTCCTGATAGTTCTTCCTATGACATAATTCCTCCCCTTGACCCCCACCTCCTGATAGTTCTTCCTATGACATAACTACTCCCCTTGGCTCCACCCCCTGATAGTTCTTCCTATGACATATTCCTCCCCTTGGCCCCACCCCCTCATAGGTCCTCCTCCTAATGATCAAGCCCTTATACAACAGGAGACCACATCTAAATCACAGGAGAAACTCAGAAACATTTATGGCTTCCAGTAACCATAGAAAAATATGTCTCAATCCCAAATTTTTATAGAAGAGGAACTATGAATTTGGAAATAAGTTAAATAATGGGCAAAAAAAAAATTCTTGGTTTTAAAATGCCAAAATAACTCTCAGCTATGCCACGGGTATTATGTTACTTGTATCGAGGAAACCGAATCTGGTATATTACCTGTGCTGCTTCCAAGATTAAAAAAGTCGAAAACTCTAAAACTTTCATGAATAAGAAGAAATTTAAGCAATTGCTTTATGTTTAGGTATGCATTTTTTTTTTTCACTTACACAAGACCACACCATTCTGAAAAGAGGAAAGTAAGCTGAAATACTGGGCAACCTGCTGCTGGCCCTTGTCTGACAGTGCAGCTTCTTTGCTCAGCCCTTTTCTTCAGTCATGCCTGTCTCCCTTTACCTCACTCCTGTGTCAGTCCTGACACATGCTAGCACATACACAGGTGTGTCACATCTGCGGACTAACACCACACTTTTCCTTAGCGACCCACGTCTCTGAGAACTGGGTCCCATCTATAGAATTAGTCATATTTCTATTGGTGAACATTTGAGGGAAACCAACAATAATATATTGAAAATAGAAAAAATATGATAATATGTGACGTGGGAATGTCCAAGCAGCACAGGATTTAGAAACAAGAAAGGCGATGGGGTGGGACTCTTTTTTTTACATGGCATGCTAATCCAAGAATTGGCGGGTGGTGATTGCCAATACAAATGTTCTGCTCACTTTTTAATCACACAGGATTTAGTCACACATAAACAGCAGTCAAACTCTAGTTTTGAAAAACGTTATCTTGTCTTGTGTGTAGCGTATGCTTCTGAGAAACTCAGAAATGATAGCAGCATATTAAATGGCAGGGAAGGAGGAAGGATCAAGAAGAAACCGAGAGAGCATAGGGCAAAGGTCAGAGAAGATGAAATGGGATCCAATTTCCACTCAGATTTCTGCTGCAGATTATAAGGACACTGCCATTACTTCCAATTTTTGTAGCTATATCAGAAATAAGAATAGCCACTTTCATAATAATGCATTCAGTAAAGTTACTCTAAACACGGCTCACTAAAACCATGGTAGCAAATGGACTTAATGGAAAGTCCTAGAGATGTGGGGAATATGAATCGCAAGATGTACAGGTAGAGAATTGCTAAAGGAAAATAAAAAAAAAAACTGACATGAAAATGTAAGGTTAGAAAAATAAACCGGATAAAAAAATATTCCACTTTGCTTTCTCTGTTGCTCTGATAGAACATTGCAAAACCAAATTTGGGGAGATGAGGGTGCATTTTTGTTCACAGGTGTTTGTCCATCAAGAAAATTCAGGGAAGGAGTCAAGACAGAAGTCTGGAGGCAGGAACGGAAGCAGAGGAATTATAATGTAATATAATGTGCCCTCAGTCCTCTCTCATGTTACCCCAACACCATTTCCATTCATGACTTTGTCATGATTGCTGTATATAAGTGCACACCTTTTTCCTAAACATAAGCTGCTCAGCCTGTATGAGGATGCTTGTATGCATATATTTTTGCGGCTGACCATTAAATATTAAATAACTAATTGGTGTGGTTTTTCCTTCAAGAACATTCTTTTTCCTGCTCTTAGAATTTATTCATTATCTGTGTTTCTTCATCTAGGTTGAATGTGAGAAGAAGGCATCACTTTTGGCCTTGGTGCTGCCACCAACCATCTTAGCAGAGAAATATGATGTATATGGAGACTGTTAACAAATCTATTTAAAAAAAAGAAAGAACCCAGAGAAGGCCCATGAGGGTACAAGCTTTTCTGTCTTTTAGGTGGTTCCGTGATTGAAGATGCTGTTTTTATGCTGCTTGACAGTGACCAATGAGAATTCTCAACCTGAATCAAACCTCTGAAAACAACTGTGAAGTGGCACTAGGGTGGACTGAGATGCCTCATCTTGTCTGGCCTCATTTCTCCCCTTTTGTGGAGTACTGGCTTGAAGCTGTGGCAGCATGTCTGCCCTTCACTGGAATCTTCTCTTCCAAACTCTGTGCTTCCAGAAAATGTAAAGCTGCCTTCATGAGTCAGTGTTTTCAACTTGACACATCATTGCATGGGTACAATGTCTGCATGCAGGTGCATGTATGCATGTGTGTGTGTGTGTGTATTTATGTATTGTGTTTATGTGGTGGTCAATGTCAATTGTCTTCCTTATAACTTTCTGTCATATTTTTGAGCCTGGGTCTTTCGCTGAATCTGGAGCTCACCAACTTGACCAACTGGTCAGTCAGGCAGTCAGAGGGGTCATCTGGGCATGTTCTTTCCTGCTCTGGGATTACAAAGTGCAAGCTAGCACACCTAGCATTTTTACAGGGGCTATAGTGTCTGGCTCAAGTTCTCATGTTTGGATGGACAGCATCTTCCCTGTCTGCCACTTCTCTGGACAGATTAACTGTTGTTTTACATTCTTTCATCCTAAAACATCATTTCCCTTCAAATTATTTTCAGTTCACTCTTTGTTTCTTCTCTATTTTCTGGTGAGAAGATATTCTATAGGGAAAATTAATCATAGAAATGAATGACATTCTCATAAATGTTTTTTTAAACATAAAGCAAAAAAAAAAAAAACAGCTTACAAATCACAGTACCAGAGAATCTAGACAACAATGAGGACCCTAAGAGAGACATATTTGGATCTAATCTATATGGGAAGTGATATAGGAATTCCTTCTGTTTGTGTGCTGCTTTCATTGATCAATGAATAAAGAAACTGCCTTGGCCTAGGTAATAGGGCAGAACTTAGTTAGGTGGGGAAGACAGAACTGAATGCTGGGAGGAAGAAAGGCAGAGTCAGAGAGACACAATGGAACAGCCAGAGACAGAGACAGGCATGCTGAATCTTTCCTGGTAAGCCGCTGCCACATGGTGATACACAGATTAATAGAGATGGTTTAAACTGAGATGTAAGATTTAACCAATGAGAAGTTAAAGCTAATGGGACAAGCAGTGTATTAATTAATACAGTTTCTGTGTGATTATTTTGGGGTTGAGCTAGCCAGGCAGCCAGGACAAACAATCAGGCCCTCACCTGCAACAGGGAAGTAGAAAAGGACAAGATCTCCTGAGTAAATTGGTAGCGTGGGGACCATTAGAGAGGGTTGAAGTGGAGGGGAGAGGCAGAAAGGGAAGCAGAGAAAAATGTAGAGCTCAATAAAATCAATAAAAAGATAACTAAAAAATGAGTGACATCAAAAATTAGGTGTTATTACTAGAAGATGCCATTTATTGAAAAGACAGGTCCAAACACAAGAGCAAAAACTACTTGTAAAAATAAATCAATTACCCAGAATGAGAAGAGAGAAGAGCATGAACAGCACCTTTGAGTGTAATTATCAGGAACTGTCATAGAGAGGACAGCGGCACTATGGATGGAACAATTGTTTGAGAAAGCAGAGGAACGACCACATGACAAGCGGGGCATGTTCAATTCTTGACATTGCTCTCGGGAAGAATTCGTTGTAAACCTGTAATTAAGTATAACTCTTAGCAGCTGTCCTGCAAATCTCAGGCAGCTAAAGGGTAGGTTCTATAGCTGTTACTGTGCCGGCTGAATGGCCTTAAATTTGAACTCTAAATGACCGTCACATCTATGGAAAAACAATGCTTTTCATGGTCTCTTCAGTAGCATAATTTAAAATAAGATACATACACACACACACACACACACACACACACACAAAGGTGGGCTAAGAGACATGTTCTCTGAACAAGGGGCTTGTTCATGTCATTTCAGATCTCATACTCACATGAATTTGTCCTGAAGAGTTGAATCCTGGCGACAAAGCCTCAACAGGAGATACTCAGGTATGAAAGAGGAAGCCACTGCACCCTAATGTCTTCTAATGCATTAATAAATATAATATGATTATTATTACATTAACTATGTGAATTAATATTCAAAACCACTTGAGTCCTGAGATTTATCAAGGTAAACGGTAATGATGACCAACATTCGCATCTTGGAAAAGGACTTGGTGCTAAATTGAATCGTTATTTGCCCTCTGCTTTGTTGTTGTTGCTGAGATGGGTCTCATACCATTAAGGTTGAACTTGACCTTGTTAGATAGCTGAGGGTGAACTTGAATCTCTAATTTCCCTGCCTTCTATTCACCAGTGCTGACATTATAAGTAGGTACCACCATACCTGGTTTTATGTATTATGTGGGATGGAACCTATGCGTCCCTGGCAAACTGTACCAACTGATCTACGTGCCCTCTCCTTAGTGACTCTTATCTCAGAGCAAAAGTATCTTCTTTTCCAAGGCCAATTATGTTTTCTTCCGGAATTAACAACTTTCATTTTTAGCACTATTTCTGTTAGATGATAAATTATAGACTTATTGTTTTGAAGACCGAGTCTGTTATTTCTATTTTCTAAATGCCTCCTGAGGGTTTTCACACTTCCAACCTTCGTAAGAACAACTTTTGTTTTTTTTTCTCCCTCTACTATAAAAGAAATGGATTGAAGCTGGTGGTTTTGAAAAAAATCCTTTTAAACTTTTTTCATACAGTGTATTTTCATCTTATTCTTTCCCACCCCCTCCAAGGCCTTCTCAACTTTCCTGCCCACTCAGTTTAATCCGAGTGCTCCCAAGTCTCTCACTACACACTGTTCAGTTGTGGGTACCTGTGTAAATGGTCATCTATTGCTAGAAGAAGCATCTCTGATGGAGACTGAGGGATACACTGATCAGTGGGTGCTGGATATGTCATTAGGAGTCATTTATAGCTATTACCTGTAGCATCTCATTCTAATCTCATTCTCATTCTAATCTCATTCTCTCCGAGGTCATTATGTATAAAAGTGCAGGCAGGGCTTACAAACATATGACTTTGCTCTCCACAATATCCTTTCATGTTCTCATTGGAGTTGAGTTATTTATAGATTCTGTCTGCCCCTCAAACCCCATCTAGCGCACTGTCTCCTTTCTGTCCATTATCACAGTAGATTTCCTCTGATCTCTCAGCTGTCTTAGCTTTCATATCCACCCTATTTTCCTGGCATAGATTTTATTCACTTCCTTATTCTGGTTTTATCCCTGGAAATTCTTTTGATCTTAGTTTAAATTCTACTCTTTTGAGAATTCTCATAAAGTTCCACAAACCAAGTAAGGTACGCTCCTGCTATAAGGAAAATAATTCACAATTCTTCATAAAAGCAAAACAAAGAATTTCAGGAGTATAATGCCCCATTGGTTGCAAAGCAAGTGGAAATAAAGATCACATTTCATCTTATCATTAGACATATATCAAATTAGCAAATATTTAGCAATAGCTTGACAGCCTTCTTTTAGTGAAATAGCAAAAATGGAGTATAATCTTAGGCAACTAAATATAACTGTGAAAAACCACTGATTCCTTGCGCATAACCACTGTCTTTTCATGCTGACAAAATTTCATACAACATATCATTGTCTGTTTAATTCTCCTCTTAGCTGAAAACAAAGCAAATTAGCTTTAGTCCAATAGATATTAAATTAAGACAAAAGGTACTTGTTTTTTGGTACATCTATTTTGTATTTATCTCAATTATATTAGTCTTATGCAATCAACAATTATATTCACAAGTTATTCATAATACTTTAATTTTTCTACTTGTTAACCATTTTTATAAAGTGGGAGAAATGTGATAAAATATTCAAGTAATTAAACAAGTATTGATGTGCGAAGAAAGAAACCTGATCTATTCAAATTGTGGTTGAGAGAAAGAAGCTTGAGGCATGAAGATTGAATTAAGTCTGTGTCAATCAATGCTATGATGTTAGCGTTTGCATGCATTGTGTATCTTCTGCTAATGCATGCCTTATCAGGAAGTCAAGCAGTCTTGATAGGGACGTCTATATGCTAATGACCATCTACTAATATTTAGGATTGTACTGTTAGCGTTAATTTAGATGTAACAGAGAAAAAAGTCATGTGACCTAATCAACGACTGTATTTGATAGCCTCTTGAAAGCAAAATTAAGATTTTGCATGTGGACCATATTTAGATGTCATAAACTAAAGCTTCCTGACTTTAATTTCTTTTTCTCCCTCTCCCTCATAGCTTTCTATCTCAAGGTAAAGGAACTACTTTATGTCTAATGCCCACCCCGCCTCAACCATAGCATGGGAATAAGTAATATGGCAGGGGAACTAGGACCTTCTGTCTGGATTTCTATTTTTATCTAGTTAAAGTCTCCTTCACAGATTATTGAAGACTTTCCATCATTGACCAGAAATGATCCTACATCTACTCTAGGCAATGGAATGACCGTGACTGCTCAGAACAACAGCCGTTCTCTCTAGGGACCAGGCATTCACCTAGACAAGGAAATGACCATGGCTACTTAGAGCTACTACTGTTCTGTCGCGGGACTAGGGAGCTGTCACCTGTCAGGAGACAGAGAATAAGCTTTGAACTGGAGTCATCTACCCAATAAATGGTATCTGCTCTAGAAACCTGAAAATCATGATTATATCAGATCCCTCTGAAGGATGAAAAGAAAATAGAGCAGTTTTTTTTTCTTTTGGGCCACCAACCAGCTCCCAAATTATGACATACAAATTTCTTATGAGCCATGAATGCTCAGCCTTAGCTTAGGCTAGCTTCTTGCGAGCGCTTATAACTCTCCCTGTTTCTCGTCTACATTTTGCTTTGGGGACTTTTTACCTTTCTTTCCTTCTGTACATCTTATTTTCACAGCTTTTCATCTCTGGCTGGTGGCCCCAGGTGTGTCCTCTTTCTCCTCGTTCTCTTCTCCTTTTTCCCCTCTCCTCTTGAGCCGAGATTCCTCATCCTATTTATTCTCTCTGCCTGCAAGCCCCACCTGTGCTTTTCCTGCCTAACCAGGTGCCGTAGGCAAGCAAGGTGAAACAGCAACATACTTTTACATAATTAAAAAATGCAGCACAAACAAAAATAACACACCTTTACATCATTAAACAAATGCAGCATAAAGAAATGCAACAAAACTTTACAGAGCTAAAGTAATATTTCACAGCATAAACAAATGTAACACATCTTTACCTACTTCCAGTAATATTCCGCAACAAGAAAATAATAAGAGTGAGACAATTGGTCCACCAACATGACTTCTGTGCAGTCTAAGTTAAAGAAGCTTCAGAGGAAATCAAAAGTATCTCTGATAGAGGATAAGTTAAAAGCAAAGCCATATAAATTGTTGCGAACTCAATCCCAGCTTAAAAAAAAAGTGGGCAATTTAGATTCAAATGTTACTATCTTTTAGGCAAAATATCTTCTAAACCCATTTCGTTCAGCGTTTCAGAAAGTAGATATTAGTTGACAAAAGGGTTGATTTTTAAACTTCATTGTTTATCTTTTTCAGTTCATTATTTTATAGTCATGTTAAAATTAAGGTAGATCAAAGATAATCCAATGATGAAAAGTCACCTCAAGTCATAGACCCTTTTGATTGTATCCTACAGACATTGGCTCTGAAACAAATACCCAGGTACTAACCTGCTTAGTTCCACTCAGACCAGATGGAATAGGGTTACTCAGGTTGGATTTAGATGGTCTACTTTGAGGATACCTCGCCATCTCTACAGCACAGCAGATGGTGAAAATATTTCGGGCTATTTTTAAATGATGCTACCCAAACTACATTTCTATCAGCTGTCTGCATGGCTTTCATAAAGATGATTTTCCTTCTAAACCAAGTGACAATGACAGAGCATTGCGGGGCTCTTCTGAGATGTCATTATTAACAATGACACACTGCGGATTTATATTCAAAGCTCAGAGATAAATTGCAAGACAGGAAGCTGTGGATCTCCTGAGATAAATAGGCAGATACTGATAAATGATGTTACAGCACATATTCTGTCTTCTATTATAAAAGAAAACAATTTCTACCTCGTATGTAAGAGGCTCTTAAACTAATGCTTCTTTTGAAGGATAAAGAAAACATAATTCTTTGTGAGCCCCTTACTGAAAACAGTTAAAAATTCTAGACATACTGGACTATAAGTTGTAAGTTTTATACAAACTTTTCTTTACTCAAGATAAAATATGGTATTAGATAGATGTTAGGTGAGGCCATACTAGATATTCAAATCTTCTTTTCTGATCTACTCTGGGGAACTTATTCCCATTTCTTGATATTTTATTGGAAGGTTAGTTCCTAATTACTGCATCATATTTTCACCTTTACATTCTTGTCCTGATATCTGAGGGCATGGAATAGACTCATCTTCCCCTAAGATCCTTCATCTTTAGTCTTTAAATGGTTAATGATGAAATAGAGAGAAACCAGATGGATGGAATTCATTTTTTCTAGCAGAAGAGGTGATTTTGCCATAATGAAGGATATTTCTAATCAGTTTAATTCTGTCCTAATGTCTATTCTTGTTTCCTTAACCCATCCAATTCTTGGTTTTGAAATGGTCCCAAGATAGCTCTCATTGTTCTATTAATAACTTTCCCTTTATACAACTAGAATTGGTTTGTCTTATTTGTAATGAAATTTTATTTTATATAAAAGGAAAATTGGACAAAAGTAACTACATGATTACTTTGATACCTTCTCTTCCATAAGTTTATCTTGAGCATTTTTATGGTAAATATTAAATAATATCATAGAAGGTAAGTTTTTATGGTTAGTACACCTATGCATGTAGTATGCTTTTCTAGTACTAAATACATGTTTCCTTCTGTTTTTACTATTGCAAGTATCCATCCATTCACCTGCTTAGCATTTGAATTCTATTATAAATATTTAAAATTTCCTCCTTAGAATAAATTTCTAAAGTTGGAATTATTAGAACACGAAATTAAAGCAGTTGGAAGCTTGACTCCCCCAGGAAGTGGTTTCACCCCAGAAAATTGTACTTTTCAGCCTCCCATCAGCAGCTGTCTGTGCTTCTCAGATCTCTTCCCTAAATCTCTTGAAAAGGTGCTAAGCGGGAGACTTTACATCTCTTCAAACTTCACTTGTACAGATGCAGCATTCGGAAAGCAACCAGCTTCTAGTTAGAAGATTCCATGGAAAAAAGGAGAGTTAAACTAGACTCCAAGCATGCCTCATGCAATTTGCAAGTTCTCCAGTTATCTCAGCACAACCGAGATAAACAAACTGTGTAGGTGGTTTTGGTAAGTGCAGACTGGTAAGACGGGGTTCTGAAATGATTTAGGAGCACATGAAGGAAAAAAAAATCAAATACGATCCCCATTAGCTTTTTTTACAGCTGCTACTCTTGACTAACTGACCCATACACTCACAACTAAGGATTAAAAGGGTTACCTACCCACCACTGTGTATTTCCACAAAAGACATGGTTAAACTTTATGGAAAACTTGGGCTACTTAAGCAAGAGGCCGAGACTCCCAAGTCTATTCTCAGCTTACAACGCTTACATTTTTCTTTTTTTTAGACTGTTTGGTAAAAAGAACATAACATTTCCTAAGTAGCCTCTATTTTAAATCATAGGACAGTAGGTGCCTTGTACCCAATAAAAGAGCCCATTGAGCTAGACCATGGCCCACACAGCAGTCTCCTGGTAACTGGCAAGTGATGAGAACCAGATTTTATAACTTAGCTCTCATGTGCTAATGAAATATAATAACTATTTAAAAGCGATATTTATGTTAAACTGAATAGAACATAAGCTCATGTGACTACATGAAATTATTGTACGCATGTGAGTGTGTACTCTGTAATCTGAATAGATCCAAGGGCCTTCATTGGCCCAAACTCACTGAAGTGTTAAATTCAGAGAATCATAGTTCAAGCATAGAAAAAGTAACTAAAATGCTCTAATTCTGATCTCTCAGAAGATAAATGCATTTTAATGCACCGTTATCTTTAAAATCCCTTTCTCCCCAACACTTGCTTTCTTTTTTATGGGGGGGGGGAGTTTCGAGACAAGGTTCCTCTGTAGCTTTGGAGCCTGTCCTGGAACTAGCTCTTGTAGACCAGGCTGGTCTCGAACTCACAGAGATCTGCCTGCCTCTGCGTCCCGAGTGCTGGGGTTAAAGGCGGGTGCCATGGCCGTGGGGCAACACTTGTTTTCTTACCAGGTCTTTTCTGGTTCATTTTCTCAGCACCAGTTGTCTAAGTGCAATCCCCTCCCTTTTTTTTCTTTCTATCTCTCATCTGTTTATAATAAAGATTCACTTAGAGCTGTTAATATCTTGAATATGTCCTCAGCTTAAAATATCTGATTCCTCACAAGTAAGGTACATGTAAGTGCTGGCACAGTAAACTGGAGAAAGACGGAAATGTTGTGACAATTCATGTATCAATTGGTTTAATTCCAATTACACATTACCGTTCTCCTGACGTGTAATATACAGCTCATGACAAAACAATTTCTCAAGGAGTAAAGTATTCTGTGTTAGCATTGAAGGTTCCTGGTCTAATTACTACATATACATTCTCAAAGGGAAGAGAAATTTTCTAAATATTGGTCTAGAAAGTAAAGAATTTCCTTTTGCTTTTCCAGAGAAGCCTAGTTGGTGCCTTCTATGCTTGACTGTAGATTTTTGAGCTTTAAGTTGCTACAGCCAGTTCTATATTTTTCTTTTTGCTTTTTAATTAAATATAAAACCCACCTTGGAAAGAAAAAAATGGTTAAAGTACTAGAAATGAAAATAAAAAATGTGATTATCAATGAAATTCTCATCATTGCAATTCAGTGTGAGCTAGTGGTGGCCTCTCAGGCATTCTTCTTCCTCTTGTAATCTCTGAATCTGCTTGACTGCTCCCCATCTGCGCAGTGACCCTTCCTTAATGTTCATTTGCATTCTATGAAGCAACTCTTTAGGTGAATATACTGCAGATAATAGTTTACATATATTCCAAATTCATCGTGATATCATGTGATAGACTTGGCACTAACGAATTTTCTGTTTTGACAGTCCGAAATGTATAATCAATGACAAAATGTTTCTCCAGGGGACAATAAAGCTAAACACAGTTAAAGTATTCTAGGCGGCTCACTTTGTCGTTGAACAAGGGTCAATAAATTATGCATATTTTGTGCATCCGATTGCTGACCTCATTAGCTGCCTAACAACTAGGTAAAATAAATAATTACTTAGTCTTCCTGAGATCCATAAGCATATCTAATCTACTGTAAGCATCTATATAACATGTAGAGGAAATATTTATGAATGTTTTATTTTTATTTTCAGTTCAATCTGATACGTGATCAAATGCGTAAGAGCTATTCTTTTGTGTAAGAAATCCCTTGAGATATATACAGTTAATTTGTTTTGTGTGCCTATTGGCACGCATGGGCACACCAGAGGACAACCTGTGGGACACCTCAGGGTCTAGTTCAGGTCATCAAGTCTGGGACCAAGTGTCTCTGTCTACTGGACTGTCTCTACCATTCCAGCCTGTATTTAAAAATTTTGTATTCTAAGAGGAATTTGAGTTCTTTCATGAAAAGCATAGCTGTAACCTAATACCAGATAAAAGCATTATTAATCATCTTTCACTGTTTTCTTTACTCAATATCTCAGCAAATCTTTGGATATTTCCTGCGCTCCTAGTGTCTGTTGACTTCTTTTCACATATTAGAATCCCAGCCCAAACAGGACATAAAAGGCTTACACTTGACAATAATCCACTCACGTATCAGTCAGGGACGTTTTCCAAAACCCCATCTCTCATCCACCCACAGTCTAGACATATTTCTCAATGTAGCTTCACTGTGATTGGACAATATAAAGTTGTCAACTGACCTTACACCGTGGCCACCACATAATCTGTAACCTCTACTAACTGTGACCTTTGGACATCCCCACAGGGCCTTCTCAGTCACCCTCCTGAATGAATTTCCACCTAGTCTTAGCAGGGGCTAGTAGCCTCACTCTTGCCCACATGGTTTTGTGATTAAATTCTACCAACCGTGCTAAATTCAGATCAAAGAGAAGAATCCAGGTCAGGCTAGAATAGATCAAGTTCTGAGGAACTCCTCTAACAGGGACTTTATTTTTCTCTTTCTAATTTGCATTAATGTGTTTAGTTGATGGAAGACATCCCTTGTGTCTTCTATCAAATGTGTGTCTTATGAAACAGTGCACATCTGACTTCCCGTGGCATCAGTTTGTGCACTGTACATGACAGTTGCTCAGACAGTGTTTGATGCACGAACAAAAGGTAAATTTAAGGAGGCAAGTATCCATTATGAATGCAGACCCAGTTATAAAACCTGAAGTCTTGATAATCTATTTTAACGAAAAACTATAAAGGCACAAGTGTATGAAGGGGATCTTCTGGGACTGAAGGATAATAAGGGGAGATAGAAAGTGTAAAGAATGAGAATATATTATATACATGTACGGAGCTGGCAAAGATTTAATCTGCAATATACTTGTCCTCTCTGGAAACCTTAGCAAATATACAAGGTAAGGGCACAATAAACAACCAGAGTTCTTCAGGCAATGCCTTCCCCTCTGGACATCTCTACACCCTCCGAGAGGAGCAGCTGGGAGCAATTCTTCCTCCGCTCGGGACTAGATTGGTTTATGGAAGGAAAACTGAAAGCTTTGGGTTAGACATTTCATAAAAGATTCTTCAAAATATTGAAACAAATGAAAGTCAGTATATCAAAGTGTCTTAGCCAAGAGTGTCAGATGGGTGTGTTCACGAGCCATCACTCAGACACTGAATATACTGAGCTCTATTGCTTCTCCTAACAAAATCACCTGCCTTTTCCCAACATGGACATTGTTTTATTGAGAGTAGGTGAAGTTTTATTTGTAAATTCAAAGTTATACGCATGGCCTCCAACCTCAGATTGGAATATGATTTGAAGCAGTGACAACATGGTGCTCATTAGTACTTCAGAAAGGCTATGGAGATCTTTCCTTCTCTACAAGGCTTTATTCATATCCTAAGAGGTGTCCTAATTTTACTTAATTTTTATAAATATCCTCTGACATTATTCACCTCAATAAAATCCATAATCAAACTGTGTATTTGGAAATTTAAAAATTCTTATAAATACCACCGTTCTGTAATTGCAAGTTGATTTTTATCATCTCAGCGAAGAATTAGCAGTCGTGTCTTCATCCACTTCTTACAACTCCAAGCAAACATTCATTGTATACCTTCCTATTATGGGCATTTTCTACAAATGAAATAATACAAGTGGCTTTTTGTGTTACAATATTTTCATTTAGCACAACTATCTCAAGGTTCATTCCTGATGTAAAACGTCTCAGCACCATATTGCTTTTCATGGCTGGATTTCAGACATTGTATCACATTTATTATTTGATATACACTTGAGTTGTTTCTGTTTGGGGCTGCTAGGAATAATGTTGCTGTGTACATTTGTGGATACACTTATATGTAAACATGCACGTTCTTTTCTCTTGGGTATGCACCTAATAATGCAATTACCTGATCAGGTCATAATGTAAGTAGATACTGAACTTCTGAGGAATGTCCCCATGAGCATTCTTCTTCTGTCTTCCGCAGGGGCTATATCATTTTATACTCCCGGAAGTAAAAGTTGTGGACTTAAATTCCTCGCATATTTACTCATATTTTCTCTTTTTTTTAAAATAATGCCAGTCCTATATATTATAAAATGTTATCTCCTTTTGGTTTTTATTTGATTTTTCTAATACTTAACAATGGTGCTCATTGGTGCATTTGTTTATTGACCATCTTCCATCTGTGAAGAAATGTCAAACCAGATGTTTGTATGTGTGTTAATAAGGTTTTTTTGTTGAGTTGCAAATCTTTATATAAGCAGGGGTTGTTCTGGCTAGTGAAGACAGTTTTTCTAAAAATGTATCCATTCATGTAACTCATTTAGTATTTTTTTTTTTGATACAATACTCTGCCTTCCCTTTTAGCCCCTTAGGTGGCTGTGAGGACGATAGTAATACTTCGCTCTTAACACCTGCCCTGGTAATTTGTACCTCTCTCATTTTCTTAATCTAGCCAAAGAGTTCTCAAATTTGCAGAACTTTCAAAGGACTTAACTTTCCCCATCCACTATTCTCTTTACTATTGTCTACTACACATATATTTATCCTGGTCCTTACTGTTTCCTTTCTTACAGTTTTCAAGTTCAAATTGCTTTTTTCATTTTCATAAAGGAGAATATCAGGGTCTTTATTTAAATCTGTTTTGTTTTTCACTTTGTTTAAAGCTGTATGTTTCTAAGCATGGCATTAGTTCGATCTTACACATTTTAGTGGGCTATAAGCTCATTTTTAATTCTCCATAAAGCACTGTCTAACTTCTGTTCTCATCTCCTTTTTGATTCCTGTGTTCATTTCTCTAAGTACGTTCTAGATGTGTATCTCTAAGGTGGATTTGAAATGCAGATGATTCCCGGTGAACTCCTACAAACCCACATAGTCTAGTCGAATACCTGGCAGGACTTCTGCTGTAATAGTGAGATGAAGTAAATATGTTTGAATTTTTCTAAGAAGTATGAGTACAATATGAAAATACTAAAAGAAGTTCAGTTGAGCAACAGATAACTCAGTAACAGGCATTTATTGATATAGTTATGTATGTATATAATAACTGTTTTATGTATATCATATGTATTATTTTGTATGTATAAAATCACTGTGTGTGCTATGCCTTTACACAGCTGCACTGAGGTTGTTCTTCACATCAGTATTACCAAGTTTATGGCTCTGTGATATTATAACGGATCTGGCTTCATTGGGCACCAGGAATTTTCCAGCAAGATTACCACTGCAATGGCAATACATGGCTCTAAATATAAATACTTATTAATGCATTTGACAAGGATTTGGGATATAAATACTAGAAAAAGAGAACTTAATATATTCCTTTGTCAAGAATTACGACCAATTCAAAAGAACCAAACACCATGCTCATTCCTTTAAAAAGACAAAATTAAATAAAATAAAAATTGTACAGGCAAATCAATCACTTAGCCTAATGCAAGTAGAATGCTACTAGTCTGAGTTCAACTTCAGCTGCAGAATGAGTTTAAGTCCTGTCTGGAGTACAAAATAAAAAAACAAAAAAAGTCCAATATTTACGAGAGTCCAACTGTCTAAAATTTTAGGGTAGCTTTTTCCAAGTTAACATGAATAGAAATTTCACAAAACTAACAGGGCCAAATGGCACATTCAAATTAAATGTACTCATTTAGAGTTGAGTTCTGGGAATATATATGGGATATATCTAAACATATACACATGTATGTATATATATATGGCTTAGAATATTTTCAAACATTCACAAACACAAGAAACACAAATATAAATTCATGTCACATACTATAAGCATGCACTAAAGCATTAATTAAATTATGAATAAATTATATGAATAGTGGCACTTTGGAAGACATATATCCTGATGATGGCCTGTAGTTAGTAAGTTCATAATGTAATGATCCCTTATTTGATGACACATTCTACAGACCATTAACTAACATACTTAGAATACATTTTCTTACATTCACAGACACAATAAAAGCAAGTCTAAATTCATTTCTCTTGATATCAACATACACAAAAGGATGAATTAAATTATGTGCACATGGCTTAAATTTAAAAGTAATTGCGGCTAGACAGGAAATTGTAGCTGATAGATAACATTGCCATCCCTGAGTTTCTAAGCCATCTGTCACAGGAATGAACAATCTCATTTCTGTTGGAGAAGGGACCTTCAGAGTCAGTTCTGCCTCTGTATCCATGGAGCACACCAACACTGTACAGAGGGTGAATTCTGGTACAGCGTTAACTATTGGGAGCATGCCACGCCTCGTAGCAGCCATGGCCACTTCCTTGATTTATCACACACTTTCCCCGGAATAGGGAACATCTTAGCTACTAGTTTGTCTTTTTCACTGCAGTTCTATCTTGTATTAAGATTTAAGAGTCTTCCCCTTTTATAAAACTCTTAAATCTTCCATTTCATTATGCTTTAACACCCTGAGGTCAACAAGTATCACCTCTCACTTTCTTCTTTCTGGAACTCTCTATTCAACATTATTTTTTCCACAGTGGACTAGAGTCCTCCAAGCATTCAAAACCATCTTTTCTGATTGCACTGTCTAGCAACTCCCTTCTCCCTGAAGGTAACTATTTTAGAAGTTAGTTGCTCTCCTAACCTACCAGGGGAAACAAAACAAGAACAAAGTAACCTTCCACACGGAAGAATCCTAACATCTCAATAGTCTATGAACTGTCACTGCAAACATCACAATTCCTTAAGAGCAGTTTTTGATGCAACCATGATTCACTTGAGGGAAAAAGCTTGGATTGGCAGGATTTCAAACACTGCTGTTCATTATCTCTGAGACCCAACAAACAAAAGGGAACAATTTTACTGTTATTAATGCCTGATGTGGAATTAATGACTTCCTATAAATAGTTACAGTAAGAGGAAATGGCCCCTAAAAGCTGTGAGATTTAATGAATTATAGATACAGGATATTAATTTAAAATACTTGTTTATACTTCTTTTAAACAAAAAGGTATTTTAATAGTTTTGGAAACTAGAGTTAGGCAAACTTTTCCTGTCACAGGCCAAACAATGACAATTCCAGGATTTTCAAGCAACCTAGTCTCTACTGCAGTGACTTAGTTCTACATTATGCTGGCCATGAGCCACGGATAAATGAGTGGGTGTGAATGCATTCTAACATAGTTTAGCTTATTAAATACTGAACTGTACTAAAGTTGGAATGTCCAAAAATCTGCATTTCACAAAATATTATTTGTTTAAAAGTTTTATCCACTAATCTGCAAAACTCAGTCAGTTGGCTAACTACGGGAAAATTTTACTTCAAGCAAATGCTTATAGTTTTTATAAAGCTAGGCTCTTTTGCATTGAAGTTCTGGAAAACATATTCTTTTCTAGAGTATGTAACATATGTTCTGTATCTGTCACCAGTTTGAAAGGTAAGGGTTTTAAACAATCATAAGAAAATGGGGTACATATCTAAATAGAGAATTTCCAACAGTAGAATCTCAAATGGCTGAGATACATTAAAGAAATATTCAACATACTTAGCCGTCAGAAAATTGCAAATCAAAACAACTCTGAGATTCCATCTTACCCCAGTCAGAATTGCCAAGATCACAAACACTAATGACAGCATATGTTGAAGAGGATGTGGAGTAAGGGCAACATTCTTCTACTGCTGGTGGGAGTGCAAACTTGTACATCCACTTTGGAAATCAGCTATATACTTACTTGGGCACATACCCAAAGGGTGCCCAAACACATCGCAAGGACACTTGCTCAACTATGGTCATAACAGCATTATTTGTAATTGCCAGAACCTGGAAAAAACCTAGATTGTCCTAAACCAAGGAAAGAATAAAGAAAATGTGGTACATTTACACAATGGAGTAGTACTCAGATGTTAAAAACAACAACATCAGCAAATTTAAAGGCAAATCATCCTGAGTGAGGTAGCCCAGACCCAGAAAGACAAACTTGTTATATAATCACTCATAAGTGGATACTAGATGCAACGTAAAGGGTAACCAGGCTACAATCCACAGTTCCAGAGAGGTTAGGCGACAAGGAAGGTCCAGAGCAGATGCACGGATTTCCCTGAGAAGGGAAATAGAAGAGATCTCCCAGGTAGCCTGGGGACAGGTGGGAATGGGACATGAAGGAATGAGTTGGGAGGGGGAGAAATAAAATAAAAATAAAAGACATCTTGACATGGGGGCGCACTTGGGGATCAGACAAAATCCTGGTGAAAGAGATGACCCCAGCTATGACTCCAGCTAAGACTCTTAACAATAGTGGTTAGGAAGCTTGAACTAGACATCCCCTGTAATCAGATGTCTACCCCAATAGACCTCAGAGAGACTTCATCCAGTAACTGAAGGAAACAGATGCAGAGACCCACACCAAGCCCTGGGAAAGCTTTCAGAAACCCTGTTGAAGAGAGAGAGGAAGGACTGGATGAGCAAGGGGGGTCAAGGTCATTGTAAAGGAGCTCACAGAAACAAGCAACCTGGACTCATAAGACCTCATAGTCTGGACCAACAGCTAGGACAGACCTAGGCCCTCTACATATGTGAGACGGTGTAGCTTGGTCTGCTTATGGGATTCCTAGTGGTGAAGGCAGCCCCTGCCCCTCACCCTCTGGCTGGCTTCCAGGAATCTATTCCTCAGACTGGGTTACCTTGCACAGCCATAACACAAGAGGAGGAGCTCAGTCCTACCTCAACTTGATGTGCCATGCTTTGTTGACACCCATGGGAGGCCTGCCCATTCTGAATAGAAACAGAGGAAGAGTGGCTTCGTGAAGGGAGGGAAGGGGAGGAAATGGGAGGAGAAGAGGGAGGGGAAACTTCAGTCAGGATGTAAAATAAATGGATACATTTAATTAAAGCAGATTCTGAAATTGGAAAACATGATTATCTATGGGGAAACCTGCTTCGAAAGACAGATAGAAATTGTAAAGGTGATTATGTTTTAACCATCTCCCAATTAAGTCCAGAGAACAGTAAAAACAAACCAAGTGATTAGAAAATGCCACCAAAGAAAATGCAGTGTTGGGCTGGAGAGATGGCTCAGAGGTTAAGAGCACTGGCTGCTCTTCCAGAGGTCCTGAGTTTAATCCCCAGCAACCACATGGTGGTTCACAACCATCTGTAACGAGATGTGGTGCCCTCTTCTGGGAGAACACTGTATACTTAATAAATAAATAAAAATCTTTTTTTAAAAAGGGGCAACATCAAAAAATGTTTTGAAAAAAGAAAATGCCAATGTTACTTCTGCATATTAAACAAGCAGTCGCAAATTTGGGGCTGTTAGCTTCCAAGTGCAGTTATTATTTCCTGAAAACTTGTTAGGATCTCTCCAAACCACGAGTTTGAACAGATGTTTCTGCATAGTCTCTGCATCAGGGCAGATGGCAAGCAAACCAGGCTGCACTCTGCTTGGTTTTGTATGCAAATACGCAACCGGATTGGCTTCTAACCAAAGAGCTGGTGATGTCAGCTTTCTCTGTGCTAGCACATACCTTTATTTCCAAGGAAGAGGGGTGATTGCTACACCAACCCCCAATGTTTTCATCTCTTCCCTTTTCATGCCTTATCTAATACTATTATTCTAGCTTTCTACAGGAAATGCGACCTACTACTTATGCTGAAACTAATATTTTCACAACTGCCTTCAAGTTCTGTAGAAACAAATTTGCTTGTCATCAACTTGCGAACCCAGAAAACTCTCATTTCTAAATGATTACCATATTCTTTAATACAGTATTACAAAGAACATATTTTAATTAAATATTTGACTTTCAAACTAGCACTGATGCCCTCCATTCAGCGGGGTCAGAAGTGATGGACATAAAGACCAATTTGCTGAGGAACCCACACAGAGAGTGGATTTGTCTTCCATATTAACGATTTCTGACAATGGAGTTCAGGGCTCAGTATGAGGTTTGGATGAGTGAGTCTTTCTTTCTTTCTTTCTTTCTTTCTTTCTTTCTTTCTTTCTTTCTTTCTTTCTTTCTTTCTTCCTTCCTTCCTTCCTTCCTTCCTTTTTTTATTCCGTTCTCTCTTTCTTTTCCTGGTCCTACATTGTACACTGGGATGCTCTCTCTCTTTCTCTCTCTCTCTCTCTCTCTCTCTCTCTCTCTCTCTCTCTCTCTCACACACACACACACACACACACACACAGTCACCCACCCACCCACACACACACATACACACACACAAAGAGAGAGAGGGCTACCTGGATTCCTGTGCTCTGTGGTCTCCTTAAATTAGGCAAGTGTTAAAAATTATTAAATCAGGAACAAGGTAAAGATCAAAGTGAAGGAGAAAACTGGTTGAAGCAGGGACAAACAGTCTCCATTTGGGGAAAATTTTGGCACTCGTCACATATCCTGCCCGAAGTTACTCTACTGTGATGGCACTGAGACATGTCTTCAGGCTCACTTTCAAGTTTCCTTCTTTTGCTAAGTCCTGCTGCCTCAAAACCCAGGGCTCACTGTGCTCCCTACCCCTATCAGAAACACTACTATACCAACCCAAGACTGAGAAACTGCCCACACCCACCGAAACGATGCCTTCCTTCACTTCTCCTCCATGGCTCCTTTCAGTGTGTCGTCTATGTTCTCCCACATTCTAACACAGAATCACATGCTGGACCTTCAGTTTCATAGTAATAACTGTGAAAAACATCGGAACATGTACATATCTACACAATTTATGTCTCCCTTAAACAAACCAATGAGTTATTAATAATTCATTTACCTCTATAAGACAAGAAACCAACTCCTCTATGTCCATATGGAAGTTCTGCCCCTCATTCTCAAAAGTTCCAAATTTGCTTCACTGAACAACAAAGATTATTTAAAAACTTCCAATACCCAGAGACCTAAAAATACCCAAACCATAGAAAACTCAGTTCTCTAGGATTTAAAATGCACCTGTGGGTTTTATGAAAGATTGCTGACTACTTTCCTAATAGCCCATTCACAAGGATGCGGACTCTTTGGTGTGAAGTGACCAGATAAAAGCCATGAGCATCCAGAGCTGGAACTCTGGTGTGAGTGTCTGACTAATCCTAAGGAGGGCTCCCAAGAAGCCTTCACTGACTCACACTCATTTCTGCACGCCAGGGCAGACGTAAATACTTGATAGCGCAAACCATCATCCCAATTGCTGTATCTTTTGTTGAACATAATTCCTATGAAGCTGAACTGATAGTTGACGCAGAGTAAATAATTAAAAGCTAACAGTAAGGTAGAAAACTGATAACAATAAACTAGAATAGAATTATTGTTAATATGACTTCTTGCATTAAACATATTTTATATCGTATATTTAGTTATAATTTGGGAGTTGAATGTTCTTTCCTTTTTCAGTGTATAACTTTTCTTTCATACTCAAAGGAAGCACTTTGGCATTTATGGTTTGTGTTTGAGTTTTCCAATTTCCAGAGTCCTGACTTTTCTATTTGGAACTATAGTTAAATGAAATAAACGTTTCTTGAACACAATCATTGTGATACCAGAACAGTGGCTCTGATAAGGGAGGCAGATACTAGTAACTAGAAAGTGCACAGACCACAGAGAGAAGATGCGCTGGGCGAAGAGATTATTCATATGCAGTGAGCAGGTGTGAGTGATGGAGATGGACACCACAAGACTTTCCGAATGGCACATAATTGAAAGTTGATGAATTATTTCTGGAAAATTCCTCTTAATATTTCCACAGCTCAGTTGAAAACAGAAATACAACATGAACTACTCGGTAGATGAACTCGTCTCCTTCTGGTACAGAAGTTAGGCACTCCGTTCAGAAGAGGGAACAGTGGTACAGAGGCATCCAACAGCTTGCCCAGAGTAACGATCTGGTTAATACAGGAGTGGGTGCGTGTAATTCTCAGTTGTTTATGATAAAAACGGAAAACATTCTGTGGGATTTCTATCATTAAACCATGCTGTTTTTACTGTTAGGAAGCAGAACTTGTGCCGTTTGGAAGACTCTGGGGCTCAGGGATGGTGCAGAATAAAGATGTATCAGAAAACAGAGTGTGTGTGTTTGTGTGTATCTATGCGTGTCTCTGTGTGTGTATCTGTGTGTGTCTGCATGTGTGTCTGTATTTGCATGTGTCTCTCTGTGTGTGACTGTGTGTATGTCTGTGTGTGTGCATCTGTGTGTGTATGTGTGTATGTGTCTGTGCATGTGTGTCTGTGTGTGTATCTGTGGATGTGTCTGCGTGTGTGTGTCTGCATGTGTGTGTCTGCGTGTGTGTGTCTGCGTGTGTTTGTCTGTGTGTGTGTCTGTACCTGCATGTGTGTCTGTGTGCATGTATGTGTGTGTTTCTCTATATGTGTGTCTGTGTGTGTGTCTGTGTGTGTGTCTGTCTTTATGTCTTGTGTGTATCTCTGTGTGTGTTTCTCTATATGTGTGTCTGTGTGTATGTCTACATGTGTACCTGTGTGTATGTCTGTGTGTGTGTTTGTCTATATGTGTGTCTGTGTGTATGTTTACATGTGTGCCTGTGTGTATGTCTGTGTGTTTGTCTATATGTGTGTCTGTTGGTGTGTGTATACAGCATATGCACATGGTTATCCTTCTGTAGCTACAGTGAATTATGCACCATTTTACAAAAAAATGTTCAGCTGATGGTTTCTAACTAGTCACTTATTTTCCATCACAGTGAAGAATATCACATGAACACAGAACAACATGTATGTGCATACACACGTGTGTAGGAATGTATATGTATTGCACATGAAACACAGGCAACAAAATAATGATCAAAACTAACAATCAAAAAAAGGGAGAGGAAGTTGAATGTAATCAGGACCAGAAACCTGCATGCGCAGAAGCAGCCGAGTGCTGAAGGGAGGCTGGGAAAATCTAAAGTGGGCTCCACTCTTGAGGCAGAGGTGGTTCCGCACACCATGAATATCAAAGACAACAAACAGTTAGATCAGTTTCTTTAAGGGCTGTGGCAAACAAAACATGTGTCTCTGTGGTTGGCTAACTTCACCTGTGATCACCTAAGTCGTTGAAAGAGAAAACCTGAAGAGGTTCCCACCAGCCCTGAAATACTCTTGTCACAGAAGCAAGAGCTGTGCTTAAGTTTTAGTTATGTTTCCTTTCCTGTCAAAGCATATTTTATTATCCTAATGGTGTGGTTTATAAAGAATGTGCCACTCACTCCCTGTTCATGAAAAGCCACACGAATGTTTTCTCTTATTAGTTTGTCATTGTTAAAGCTGAGTTAAAAAGCATTAATGGAACTGGGGTTTGTGGAAAGGAAAATGTATGATGCTAAGAAATCAAACTTGCAGCCCTCTAAAAGGCAGTCACTTGGGATTGTGTAGTTAAACGTCTTTGATGAGGTCTCACATACTATTTCATAGCTGCCAATAAGGTTTGTGGCGGACAAGGAATCTATGCGGTATATTTAATATGTTTCAAGATCAGGTATTCTCAAATACCTCTCTTGGTGTTCTATGCAGCTGTTGCTATATTTTTCCTAACTTTAAGCGTAACTGTGGACAATGTGAGCAAACTCCTAAAGGTCACGGTGGCAGTTTGGAAAAATGTAAAACAACTAATACTAAACAAAGGCTAAATCTGTTTCAGGTTTGTTTGGTTTTTCCCCAACCAAATACTTAATAGCTATTTAAAATTGATGTTTGCTAGCAAAACCACACAGGAAATACATTTTGATATAAATAAAAAACTTTTAGATAATCTTTGTTTTATCTCAGCATTGGAATGTTTTATAAAGATTTCCATAAGGCCAAAATTTCTTAGAGCAACATTATCTATTTGCAGCAGGACTGGACATGCTCATGTACTGAATTCAGGTTTTAATAGCATCAAAAAGTACGTTGACAGCAACACCTAGGTTGGTGTTTGAGTGAATGGCAAAGCCAGGCTTGTTAAGCCAATGTAACACACACACACACACACACACACACCACATTTACAGTCAGGACTTTATGTAACTAAGATCCTAAGATCACTTTCTCCTAACTCTTTTAAGAGATATCAATGATGTACGTGGACTTAGTTTTGTTCATAATGAAGAGAGGAGGGAAGCGAACAGTATTGCTGGAGTTTTTAGGATCATAGGGTCTCCACATGTTCCCTCTCCTCCCTTAAGTTCTTGGGATGTATAAATGCATTTTTGGTAGTGTAATAGCCTGTAAGTCGCACAGGGAAACTCTTTGGTGGCATAGCTTTTTCTCAGTTGCCTATGCTGTGGCTACTATTCTGTCAGTGGTTTAGCTGCTTGGGGGTGTGGGGGTGTGCTGTCTCTGAGGAGTAACCCTATAAACTCACTGCTTCACCAACTAGACTTTATCTCTATAAGTGGGTGCTCTCGATACTTGGGTTGACTACATATTTCATGTTTCCCCAGGGAAATCACACCACATTTACATGAAAAGCTGAGGAGTGTTTTCTGCGAGTGAACATCCCTTCCCATGGTGGTCCTGTCCTCACTGGCTCTGAACATTGTGCGCTGACTTCTTATGACTGCAGCACATTCTCATCTTTACCTGTTTCCACCCTGGACCCTGAGCAAGGTCCTAGGACCTATAGGTGACTGAGAAATAGTTTGTGTAGAAGTCATAGACTAGTGGAAGCTGATAGAAATGTAGGCAGGTGAATCTTAATTCAACACACCATAGAAAAGAAGTTGCTTAAGATGTGTCATGGAAAACAATGCAGCCTTCTGGGTGAGGTAAACTTGGCCACGGACCTTCTCCCACTTCCTTGCTTAAAGACTCAGCTGCTCTATCCAGATATCTAGAAGCTTCATATCTCATTAGAAAGCACCACTAAACATTCTAAGTTTTATCCAGCATCATTACATGCTACCTCATGGCCTTTAATTCCTGGAGGATGTTCCTTCATGGACAAACTTCTGGATGCAAATAGTCTTCTCTGGAAATTTCTATTCAAGGTTGTTGAACAACGAACAATGTGTTTTGTGTCCTGCTGGTTTTGGCATGTCAAGCATCAAACAGGGGTGACAGATGATTGAACATACAGTTCTCCATGTACCAGCCTCAGCTGCAGCTGTGTGAGTTCATATTCATCACCCTAAAACACGTCAGTGCTCAGAGGGACACTCTGAGGTGGAGCCCATGGAAGGCACTCTGAAATTGCCAGAGGAGAGCAGGGTGAGCAGGCGCGCGGTTAAAGACTAATGACTCCTTTAGCTTATGAAACTGCCTGTTATTTATTTATTTTTAGTGCGAGGCTGCCTAGGAGGCTTCTGTTAAAGACACAGGAAGGGTGGGCTTCCTGTTTGCTGCTCAGTAGCTGTTTCCCTGCACTGCGTATGGCTTGGAACCATGAATCCTAATGAGAACAAATTCACATCTGCTCAAATCTCAATAT
The DNA here is from genome assembly GCA_963919715.1 of Microtus obscurus. Taxonomy (NCBI): domain Eukaryota; kingdom Metazoa; phylum Chordata; class Mammalia; order Rodentia; family Cricetidae; genus Microtus; species Microtus obscurus. The sequence goes on along the minus strand of CAWTZC010000288.1, from coordinate 5,540,532 downwards.
CTGATAGTGGCTTATCCACTCTGCTGAGCATCTACGGAGGCATGAAATGTAAACTGGTTTCTCCCTGTCATCCTACACGTTTCTCTGATGCCTCTGCCCTACTGCCAGCTGTTGCACATTCAAAAATCAAAAATAAGTTTGATGCTAGAACAACCAAAATATTAATTATCACATAAGTGAGATACATATAAAAAAGCATCAATCTCAAGTGTGTTGCTGGGTTTTTTTTATTTTTATTTTTGGACTGTTTCTGACATTTTTCCCACTATAGTAAGTACATCTTTGAGATTTAGCCATTTCTGAGTCTAGCTCTTGTCTTCCAATAATACACCTTTTATTTTTGTGAAATTAGGAATATATTATTCATATTTTCAAAATCATAAGAGGCTATAACATATATTTTGATAATTGAATAAAAGTTTATTGTCACATTGTCACAAAATATCACTTCAGAAGGCTGAATCAGATCATAACACTGCAGAGAAACAATTCCTCTTTTGAGTCTTAAGAGCCATGAAGGTTCAAATAGGCTCAAAGACAGTCCCAAGTTGAGCTCAACACATGTGTGAGCAAGAAAACCTGATCCTGCTTAGATGCATGTTCTTTACTAAAGAAAGAGATTCCTGTACTTGGTAGAGTCTACTTACAGGTTCACTGTAGTCTTTGATCTCTTCTTAATTTCACACTCTTCCAGGCTGCATTGAAAAATGAACAAATCTCTATATTTCCCACCATATTTGGAAACTTATTTCACATATTTTCTGTCTGTGTACCAGCAGTTCTCAGAGAGTGTTTCAAAGCCCAGAAGCCAGTCACAAACTGGAGGAAACTGAGTCGCTTCTCAAAGACAGTCATGAGCAGATTACTATGACTCCCGGATCTGTTCCGTTAAAGGAAATGATATGTTTTTTCTGATGTCATTAGTGGGCACTAAAATAGGGAGTCCATCTTATATTACCCGGGCATACACAGTTTGACTGCACAAGCTCTCAAGAGCAGGCAGCTTTCTCTGGCTGTCAAAGAAGTTGGAGGCATGAGAAGGACTCGAGCCCTTCTTTCTGGCTTTGAGAAGAAAGCAGTCCAACCAGCTGACCTCAGTCACCAGCCGGTGAGAACACAGGAATCTTGTACTATAGACACATGAGAAGGAACTCTGCCAATAACTGGAATGTCCCTGGTACTACACACATGCCAGACCTCTGACTTCATGCCTGTAAGATTTTCCTCTTGTAAGAATGAGTTCAGTAAAGCGATCTTTCATTTATAAGCAGACAACGAATTTTCATTGTTGTAAGCTGATAATTTGTGATGGTTTATTATGTAAATAAGAGAACAACACACATCCAGGATCAAGGCATTTAACTCTAGAGGTCATCTGAGAATTCTTGTCTCTGTTCTACTCAATAGTCACTTCCTGTATGCTTCACCAGAAATAAATACCATACTAATGCCAAAGCACCGTTATTCCTGTCTGGAAAGTCTTTTGAAATTATCAACAATCACAGTGATTTGTAAGTGTGCACATTATCAGCATGTGCACAAACATGCTTGTGTGTGTATGTGCACACATGCATGTGTGCGTGTGTGTGTGTGTATTTTCATGTGTACACAAATGTGTGTGGAAGCCAGAGGTCAATCTCAGGTGTCCTCCACAGGAGCTAACTTCCTTGTGTTTTTAAGACAATGTCTCTCACTGGGACCCGAGGTTCATTGACTAAGCTAATCTGGCTCACCAGAAACCCCTGGGAATTATCTCTCTGTCTCCGAGAACTGTAATTACAGGGCTTTGATAAGCTGAGGTATGTATTTCCACAGCCAAGGTATTTTCTGATACAAGTCCTAGTTGGGTAGTTGATAGATTTCCCACTTCCATTGTCCTTCTCCAATTTAACGATAACTAACACATACATTGTGCATGTGTATCAAAGCTGTCAGCTAAGTTTCACCAGAGGGTTGCATGTATTGTATTCATTCTTTACCCCTGTTCTGTTCATTTTGTCTAGATTTATTATTTAACCACAAGATTTTTCTTAGAATTCTCTTGTAAACTGACTTTACTATTTATATCAGATTTTTCCGGTACAAAAACCCACATAAAAGAAACTATGTATACGCACATATATATGAATATCTTTATGTCTATCAATCTGTTTATTTATCAATCTACTACATACACAGAAATAGTATAATATATATACTGGACTGTAGCAGTCATCTTAAGGTGGGGATTTAGCAATTTAAAATAATGTGTACTTTGTATATGCATGACAAAGGATCATGGTGAAGAGAAATAATCCTATTCTGATCACAAAGTCAGCAGAACACAACTTTTCCAAAATAATTGCTGTTCTCTTTTGATTTATATATATCAGGGCAGATGTAAACCCACATCTTCATGTTTCTGCCTGAACTGAATAACAGACGCAGAGTGACCAACCATTGACAGCTGCCACAAGAAGTCATTGATCATGATGCATACCTCTTATCTTCTTGATTTGTGAACTGAAGGGAAACTAAGAATTTTTACTTCAGATACTCAGTAAAAATTCATCCAGTGTGGTCACTGAAATTTGAGTGTGCTGTTTAGGCTAATTCTACCCAACTAGACCATAAAGAACGAGGGTTGTGCACACTGAAGTTGTGTTTGCCTGCTCTACCAACTGAAGGGCTACTGCCGTATGGACATCATATTTTCATCTAGCTCACAGCTGAAAATGCAGAATATGGTATAAATCAAGTATGAATTGACGCTATGTGATAAACCGCTCCTCTTTAGGTAATGAACAAGGCCCACTTCTCAATTTAGCTATAATTGGTGAATTGTGAATGTGTTTCAATTGCTCAAATTGAGATATCTGATCAATTTAAATCAAAAGAGAACAGCAATTATTTTGGAAAAGTTTTGTTCTGCTGACTTTGTGATCAGAATAGGATTATTTCTCTTCAACATTATCCTTCATCATGCATGTACAAAGTACACATTATTTTAAATTGCTAAATCCCCACCTTAAGATGACTGCTACAGTCCAAAGGTTTAAGTTTTGATGCTTTGAATTTCCATCCTCTGTGACCACTGAGCATGCTCAGCCTATTCCCAACCCAACATTGACCATGCCCGGTACTGACTCTTTACTTTCTTGCCCCGTTAAGTTCCATAACATGCGAGTCCTTCCACACTGGTTCATCAAAACTACCAAAAGCATACGAATGTCACACCTGTAAACACTCCACAGAGTGAAAGGGAAATCTCTCTAACCTGGAATTCATCTGGACATGGAGCACGGGAAGCACTTAGGGTCTAAGGACAAACTCAGACTCTTTCTCACCTGCCGGAACAGGCGGTTTTATTTTATTTGTGTTCATTCTGCTTTTTCCAGTGTGAAGAACAATTCCACTGATAGAAAAATAGAGGCCAAATGGAAGGTAGGTATTCCAATCTCTTTGTTGCTTTCCTAAGATTATGCAGTCTTCCTGGTGCAGTGGACCTAACCCGGCTCAGTGGGCTTATCAGGCCTTAAACACAGCCCAAATCCCAATCTTTAGCATTTTCTGCAATTCAATCTTTACTCTATTCGATAGCTTGTTTGGTCATGCAATGCCCACTTCCCTTTTGACTGTAACTTATAAGAAAACATCACTTATTTCTGTGCTGACTCTTCTCATCTTAAATTGTGGTTCTTTCAGAGGATATGATCATGGAATAATGTATTTGTATTTTTGAATCATTTTGGAAAATTGACTTCGTAAAATATACATGCAGATTCCGTGTAATTCATTGCTTTTACAGTCTGTACACAAGTAGTTGTATATATATATTTTACTGTCAAAAATGAAGAGGCATACTAAGTTAGATTAAAATCCTCTGTCGTTAACTAGAAGGGGAAAATCACAATGCTTATCTTTGCTTAATACTCACCTTTTGGTTGATACTCTCTTCTTCACCCCCATCTCCTCGCCTTCCCTGTCCCTATTTTTACCCATCTGCCACCAGTTTCCTATTTCATCTTCACATTGAATGCATTTTCTTCCCTTCCCCACCAGACAGTTAGAGCCTCCCCTCCCCCACATAACCATTTTCTAGTCTTTGTCCACACTCACTCCCAAATACATAAATAGAAAAAAACAACAACGTAGAAAATAGGCTCAAGCTAGGCTATGATTGGAAGAATGTGTGCATGGTTAGTCTCTCTGGGTCTCAGTGCCCTCCCTTAATGCAATTCCTACGTCCATCTCTCTTCATACAAACTTCTTTACTGTGCCTTTCCTTATGGCTGAATAACATTCCACTTTGTAAACGCACCACGTTTTCATTATGCGTTCATTAACGGACGTCTAGACTCATTCCACTTCTTTGGTATTGTGAATAGAGTAGCACTAACTATCAATGCAGGTCTCTCGATGGTAGAATACGGAGCGCATTTGGGTGTATAAACAGCAGTGCTACAGCTGGGTTAGAGGGTCGCTCAATTTGTAGTGTTTTGAGAAACTTCTCCACTCAGTGATTCCGTCAGCATTGACAGAGGACTGGAGTTAGGTTTGAGCGTTTAAGCTACTCCTTGAAGACTCTGTCTCCTTTACCAAGTCCCTAGCTCCTTGCAGACCTAGCAGATTAACGTTTCAGCAGAGGGGACACGCAGTGGAACTCCTGCTGTGTCCTCTTTAGCTTAAATAACAGTGAAGTCTACTATGGCACATTTCGCTGCTGTTAGTGTACCTCAAAGAGCTACCTGGGACTATCGTGTCCTTGTTTCCTTACTTCCTACTTTATAAAGGATGTCTCCTTGTAAGTTGATCTTTTTTATTCTTAACTCATTTTTACTTTTATTGAAAATGTGTTTTTTTTTTCCTCACATAATATATCCTGATAGCAGTTTCCCTTTTCTCTACTCATCCCAGTTCCTACTCCCATATAAATCCACTCACTCTCTGCGTCTCATTTAAAAAAAAAAGGTTCCTAGGGGATTGTAATCAAACATAATAACATAAAAATCCTACTACTTTGGGGTCTTGTTGTTAGTGTGTTAGCCACTTGATGTTTCTGTGTGATTCATATTACCCAACACAAAACACCAGGATAGGAATTCTGGAACTCAGGAGAGATGCAGCTTGGATATGTGTGATCCATTTGTAGTGGACAAGATGGATATTCCAATTTTTAAGTTGAGATGAGTGATTTTATTTCAAGATCACGCTGCCCTTTAATGGAAAATGGCAAAACCAAGTCTAAAGAGTGGATCCGCTGCTGCTCATTCCAGTAATTGCTTCTCATTACTCTGAATATCGCTTTTAGATTTATTGACAGTAGCCACTTTGTCTAAATTGTTGTTTTGTTGATGGATGGACCTTTTCTTCCCTCAGGGCATTTAAATGGCCTCTTTCTTTTATCAGCTTGGCATATACAACCCCCATCAAAGCACTTAACCCTGCAAACCATTGCTCTGTTCTCCAAAACTAGGGAGGAAGACAGCAGCAGCTGGAGTCTACCTGAGCAATGCTGACCAATCATGATGACCGAGCACTTGCTGTTACTGTATGACTCACAGGACCACAGCAGGATAGGACTTCTGGAACTCACGAGACATGCAACATGATTGTGGTCTCGCTTACTTGTTGAGAGAGGTTCCACGTAGCTTGGACTGTATTTGAGACCAATATATAGCGGAGGATGACCTTGAATTTCTGATCTGCCTGCCTCTCCTTTCCAAGCTCTGGGGCACAAGTGTGCACCACCATACCCCGTATAAGCATCCCATGTCCAGTTCATACGGTGCTGGGCATTGAGCTCCCAAGAAAACAGTTGCTAAGTACTGCAGCAAAGAATATGATTAAGGAAATGGAGGAACTCACTATTTTTTGCTGCATAATATTTTAATATGATGTTAAAGGAGATTAGAATTCAGCCCAAATCATTAAATGGAACATTAAATTCTTAGTAGCACTTGGATTTGATTCATTTTTAAATGCGTTTTGACATTTGCATGAATTTGAAGACAAAGCAGTTGTCATGATCAAAATTTTCTACAGCGCTCAACAGGGTTCTCACGCCCATTTATTTGTATCATCAATTTCACCAGTGGCATTAAGTTTTCTCACCATGATATATATTACAAATGCCATTATTATTCATTATAATTGCTAGGAAAATAGTCACATTTCATCATAGACGTTTTAGTCTATTTACAGGAAGAAATGCTCACTTCTACACATTTCCCTTGGCCTCCAGTAGGTATCATTTTTTTTCTTTCATAGGGCTACTGCTAGCTCCCATGGGAATTTGTGAAGAAAAAAATAAAGCTACCATTCCAATGAACACAGCGGCTTCGCTAACTCCACTTCCTGGGCTGGCCCATTGAACAACAGTCCTGTTGTACACAGAGCAGTTAGCAGGATGGATGCTGTAGCCGCTGAAACATACATGATGAATGTCTAAACATGCACCCCAACTACCAAATCCTGAGTCCTTAATGGCTCACGGCTGTATTCAACCTCTGACTGATTTATGAGCTGGTAGGTATTGGTCGATCCTAATCTCATGGAGACCTATTGCATATAAATTTGAAAATCTAACGCTAAATTGAGGAGAACAGGAACTTGGCTGCACTCAGTGTAATTCTGGTCTTTAGCGTTAAATGGAATAGCACAAAGGCATGACTCCCAAGTGCCGTGGATCATGGAAGCTTGCCTGAAATAAATGGCTCCCCTGCAGCTTCACCTCCTTTAGCTTCTGAAACAAAAGGACTTACGCTCCCAGTTGTGAAGGGATTATCAACAAAGCACCACGGAACTCAACACTCCTTGACTACGCATTTTAATCATCTAGTCATCCTCTCATTAAGGGAGAACTTAGTTCCGCAAGAACGTGGCAAGGAAGGAGGGGATACCACGCTAACCACTTCTGTATAAATGCACAGTGTGCGGTGCTCACAGCCATCTACCCGTAGTCATGATACACTTTCACAAGTAGGAGAATGCTATGCACTATTTAACTTGATAATACGTCTACCTTACCCTTTATGCGTATAGCATATTTCAGGAGCGTAATAATTAATAGAGCTCCAAGTCTTTCTAGGTAGAAAAAACTGCTGGTAGCTTTGAACTGTTTATCTGCCAATCTCAATTGTGCCTTTCAGAAAGAAAGTTGGCTTCGTTAGCCACAAACCTGAGGTGCAATCTTTGAATGTCTTTTTATTCCCTACTTAACTGTTTCTCCCCATCTTGTTCTACTTGACTCTGTCCATCTCTGACCTACCACCTGCTATCTGAGGAAGCTTTGGGATAGGGTTGACTCTTATATGTACCAGTTAAGAAAAGAACTCCACACACTTGACTATCAAAGAAAAGATGCACAAACTTCATCAGAGGTTGGATTTTGTGTTTTTAACTATCTTATGAATGGACCCAGTAGTTTCACTTAAGTGCAACTTTGTAGCTAGGAGTTGAAACAATGGATGCTCCTGGCAATGAGGGCTGTTTTTGGTAGTTACAGTTTTTTTTTTTTCTTTTTGGTTCTAGTTGATTTTACTTGCATTATTACTCATATCAAAATACCTAAGTATATAGACTCAATGTATACAAATGTAATTGACATGAACTAATTTTGGGAGAAACCAGGAAACTGCTTCCTTTGCGTGTTTCGATTAATTTACAGAGTTAATGAGTAGTTAGTGACCCCATCCTTTAGTAAACAAGTTGTGGTTTGCAAAATGAATTCATTAGTTCAGGAGAATAGTGAACTGATAATTATTTTGCTGGACATACTTCAAAGCAACAGATTTGCAAAGCGACAGCAAGATCAAAATATTTTTAGATATTACACATGGAAAGCAGAAAAAAGGAGTATATATGTATGCCATAGACTCTCTTAGAAAGAAATAAAACTATTTGATTGTAGGATCTGTTTTCCTCACTCTATCAGATTCCTGTTCTAGAAATCCAGGCTAACCAACTGAATATAATATAGCTTTTATCAAACGTATGAGCAATAAAGTTTTCAATATCACTCTATTTTATTTTAAAATTTATTTTAAAATTATGTTTACTTATTCATTCTGTATGTGTGAATGTGTATACACAGGCGTGTGTGAGCCATTATATGCAACTGGTTATCAGAAAACAACCCAAAGGTGTCTTCTCTCTCTCCACCCTGATGTGGGAATCCTCTCTGTGTGCTGTGATTACCATTAATAAACAAAGAAACTGTTTTGGACCTCCAGCAGGGAAGAACTTAGCTAGGTAGTGAAAATTAGGCTGTATGTTGGGAGAAAGAAGGGCAGAGTCAGAGAGTCACCATGGAGCCGCCAAAGACAGACACCGGTTGAAACTTAAGCTGGTAGGCCACAGCCACGTGGCGATACACAGATTAATAGAAATAAATTAATATAAGAGTTAGCCAAACATAAGAGAAGCTAAAACTAATGGGCCAAGCAGTGATTTAATTAATACAGCTTCTGTGTGATTATTTTAGGTCTAAGCTAGCCAGCGGCTGGGAACCAACAAGGAGTTTCCTTCCAACACCACCCTGCTAGTTAAAGGGATCAAATTCAGATCATCAGGCTTGGTGACAGACACCTTTACCTGCTGAATCATCTTCCTGGGCCCATCTTTTATTATTATTATTTTTTAATAAAAGTGCTGTGTTGTGTGAGAAGATGCTGGGATAAGCTCAAGGCCTCGTGCATGCTACGCTAATATTCTAATAAAGCATCTTCAAGAGTAGTTGTGTTAGAAGCCTAAGCATAGTGTCTGTCATCATCATCTCTTATTATAGTAAGAAAGGGATTATATAGAAATAAATGGAAGGTGGGGATGTTATCACAGATCCATCCTTTCCATCCTTTCTAGTCCTGTGTGGCATTCTCTTCAGATACCGCTAAAGATAATGCATAAAGAAAGGGCTGGAAAGAAGGCCTTGCTATATACGGGATGCTACATAATAATATTTTCTGGTAGAAAGAGGAAAAAAAGTATTTATTTAAAAGGCTAGTGATTTGGGAAATAAAATCTGCATCTGCTATACATAGAAACTGAAAGAAACTGATTAAGAGCACCAAGGATAAGGAAAGTAATGCCCTGAGTCATCTTTTCTGAATTAGATGTTTAAATTCAAATGATTTCAAATTAGGCACTAACCAAAAGCAAGTTGGCATGATTCTAAATATAGGGACTCCACTAACTTTGAGTAGCTCTTATCTGTGCTAACAGGTGCACAGGAGAGAGAAAAGGGGTGGATGGAGCCATCTTCTAACATCTGGATAGGATACTTAACTTGTACTCCTCACAAAGTAGTCTGATTGCCTATTATCTCAGTTTCTAGTTTGTGACAAGTTTTTTTGTGTGTGTATAAAAGTCATATATGCAACACAATTACTTAAAGTTCTGTTACATATGAAATATTTATAATTGTCAACTTCCCGTGGCATTGGTCATAAGCTGCATGTCTTAAAGTGGGCGTGCTAGTAATTTTCCAATATATTTTAATGGGGTTGATCTGTCTAATAGAGCTACAAAGGTTGTTTACAGTTGGCCTCTTAGCACTTACTCTCTTTGCTTGCTAACACTGGTAGAAACCCAACAGAGAGGCCGGGGAAGTGACCTCTTGTCCTTGGGCACAAGAAAGAGTACCCGTGGTTCCATCCTGGCATGAGGTCACGGATACCAGAAGGTAATCTTGTTTCTCATTATCTCCCGTTCCTTAAAGAAGCATGTCTTCCAAGCATCTATACTGATAGCATGACCCAAACAGAGAGAAAGCAGGTGAGCACTTTATGGGTGAATCAACTGGACTGAGCATGTCCTATGCCTCAACCTAGTTTCTGCCATCAGTCCCATTAAAGTATCTTCTAGAAAAGCAGCTTCATGGGATCCCATTCCTGTTATACAGGAGATCAAGCTTTGCTGTTTTCAGCGATCACTTATAAACCTATAAAAACACCCTTCTAAACTATCTTCAGTGGACCATGATTTTCATTTTTTTAATTCACAAGGCCATACCCACAGGACACTGGCTCAGTGGAAATTTATGTGACCACAAGTGACTGGAACCCTGACTCCTGCACTGAAGAACACCTGAGGTAAGAGAGGGCATCTCCATCTAAGTCAAAGACAACCTATTTTCCTCGTATTCCTATGACCGGAAAACTTACATGGTAATCTTGATATCATTGTTATACTTTGCAAGAAATTGCTTAAATAACACACTATAGTAGAAATAGATTATTCATAGCTATATTTTAATATAATTAAGTAATAAGAGGAAATTTGGTAGAGGTCTCACATTTTACAAAGAAAGTTTGAGGAGAACCATTTAAGCTTTTATTATATCAGTGGCTCATCAGCAGCTTGTAGAATCTGTATTTAAATGTTAGGACTCTGGGGCTGACAATTTAGTTAAGTGGAAGAGTAGTTTGGTCACTCAGGACAACCCCAATCTCTAGTACACACAAAGTAAACACCAATATCTTATATTGCTATTATGATGCCCCTGTTGTGGAATTGTGGGAAATTCTGCTGACATCTTGTTTTCGTCACTAAAATATGAAAAGGGTGACACACTTTTGACAATTTTTGCTTATTACTCTGACCTTTATAATACGTAATGAGAATGACAACCAGTGTTCTGCAAATGAATTGGTTTTTAACATGGGTTTCAGGGTTCCTGGGAGTTAGTTGCGCTTGACTGTATCTCTGCCAAGAAGATAAAGATGGGAGAGTTTTCCTCACTTCGTATAGTTCAGATAGGACTGTGAATTGAGGAGTGCATCCTGTACCATTGAAAGCCTCAGGTGGGTGTGCAGATAAGCACCTTGAATCACCAGGAGACACAGGAGGATTCTCCATTTCTCTACAATGCTAGCTAATAATGGCAATTAGTTAAGGAAGATAGAAAAAAATGTAAGGAGGAAGTTTATGCGATACTATCTTGTAATCTAATATGTCATATAATTATGACCTATGTAAAGTATTGATTAAATTAGAATGAAATATATATTACTATTATGGAAGAATACTAAATTAACTAGGATATCTAAAACTACCTATTCATGGAAGTTGTAAGCCCATGGTGATGAAAGGCTCCTACCTGTACCCTTCTCTCCTCCCCTTCCATTCTCCTTTCCTTCTTGTCTCTGTGCTTCCAACACACCTCTTTACTTGCCTCTTCTACTTTCTCCTCCCCTCCACTGCCCTCTGCTCTTCTCCCTTTCCTCCCAGCTTCACCCTTGTATGCGGCAAATCACTTGCTTTATTGTACAGGATTGTTTCAGCTCTTCTGAGTTTTTGTCTTTCTATGAAGTTGAGTATTGTTCTTTCAAAGTCTGTAATAAGTTGTGTTGGTATGGTGGCACACAACTATTTATGATATTTGGTGCTCTCTTCTGCCATGCAGGTATACACACAGGCGGAACACTGTATACATAATAAATGAGTAAATCTTAAAAAAATTAAAATAAAAAATGTAAGTAAAAAAAAGCTGTGCGGTGGTGCTGCATTCCTTTTGCTCTAACCTCTCAGATTAACTTTGAATATGCATTAAGTTATATGGAGTGTTACTTATATACCCTACCTTATCAAAAGAGTATAGATAAAAAGTTATGAAAGGTTATCTATATTTAAAGTAGAAATGCTTTAACTCAGAGGGGGGAAATGACCAACTATACCTCTCTCCAGCAATCAGTTAGTCGATGCAATGATTACTTTTTAAACCCACCAGTTGTGTTCACATAACTCAGACTGTGATGAGACAAAGCATCCTGGAAAATTATCAACAGTAGTGATTTGTTTCTAACCAATATAAATCAGAAAATCAAATGAGGTATAGATGACCACAAGCAAGAGCCTTGCTGCATCCAAGGGTGAAGCCATCTTTTCATGGATTTTACCCAAATCTGCTTGGGTAGACTTGGATGATCTGGGTCTATTGTTTAGCAGTCTTAAAATTCTTCTGAATAGACATTAGAGATATAGTTCAGTCATTAAGGGTTCTCGTTTTTCTTGCAGAAGTCCCTGATTGAGATATTAGCATTTATATGGAAACTCATAGCTGCCAGTAAAAATAGTTTCCAGGTATTCAGCGTTCTCTTCTGACCGCTGTATGAACTCCTGCAGATGTGTGATGCCAGTATGCACACTCGGGCATATATTATACAATCAAATAAACAAAAAAGGAAATTTAGACACCTCTCCAGGATTATAACGGTCCCCAAACATAGGGGAATATAAGAAGGAGACAAGAGTCTTCCCATGACCCCATTAAGCAGATATACAAAGGTTACTATATTACCTACTGCAAGCATTTGAGCCGATCACATATTTATGTATGTGGTGACTTGAACTGGTGCAATTTTGTTTCATATTTTCCAGTCAGATAATTTCACGTCATCACATAGCATGATCCTGTCTCTATCTGGATAGGAGATATGACTAGAATAGGGTAAAATGTAAAAGCACGAGTCATAGATACATGTGTATAGCTTGTCTCTGCCATGTACTAGCAGTGTGAACCCGTGTCACAATGCCTCGGTATTCTCTGTGGCATGAAGACCTTATTACCTCCTGCTGACTTGTGAGAGGATGAGAAGAGGCAACACCTGTGTTTCAAAAGAAATCAGTTTGCAGGAACAATTAATTATTAAAACGTCCACCAATTATTGAGCAGTTATATGCCAAGGTTTTGATTTACATTCATATTAAAATTCAATTTTCATATATTTAGAGATAAAGATTATCCTTGTTTTACAGGTGAGCAAACAAAGATGAGTTGTATCCAGGTCCACAGAGACAGGAAAGGTGGGGCAAGTTCTGATTTGAGAGTTGACTGAAGCAAAATTACCACCATCCCCCACGGCGCTTTATGGTAAGAGGATATTCTTTCCACAAAAGGAAATGAACACTAACATTGAATGGCTACTGAATTAGACATTTTATTACTATAATATCTACTATCAAGAATTATGGACAGAAGACTCACTTATTAAATTGTGTAGATGATGGAGGAAGGCTAATAAAGAAACTGCCTTGGCCCATTTGATAGGCCAGCCTTTAGGTGGGTGGAGTAAACAGAACAGAATTCTGGGAGGAAGAGGAAGTGAGCTCAGACTCGATAGTTCTCCTTTCTGGGACAGATGCCATGAAGCCCCGACCCAGGATGGACGTAGGCTAGAATCTTCCCGGTAAGCGCACCTTGGGGTGCTACACACATTAATAGAAATGGGAAATCAAGATGTAAGAATTAGCCAGTAAGAAGCTAGAGTTAATGGGACAGGCAGTGTTTAAATGAATACAGTTTATGTGTTGTTATTTTGGGGCATAAGCTAGTAAGGCGGCCAGGAGCCAGGCTGTGGGAAGAGGCCCGCAGCTCTTACTACATGTAGATGCTTTTTATGTTTTCCTCTAGGATGCATCTCAGCCCCTTGGTTCTGCCTTTTAAGGATGCGAACATGTTCCCCACTTTGTATAGATCTGGTGCCATTATGATCGGAGGCATGAATTCCAAACTTGACCCACACCTCACGTACCTAGGGAGCATAACAGCAGACAGTTCTTAGTCTTCTTTCAGATCTTTCTTATTAGTTTTTGTTAACAGGATTGCTCAGTGGTTCAAGCTCTCAGCTTTTTTCTTTTTCTGTATAGCATGGGAGAATACCTAACCAAAGAGAATCTCTAATAAGGGCTATCAAAGAGAATGATGTGGCAACATAGGGTTGTGACACGCATTACACCTGCACCCAGGCATGTTTGAGGTCACACAGACTTGCCAACTATTTTTCAAATGCCCAATAGTCTAGACTGAGCTGTTTTTTTCCCCATGGGAGACTAAAAGTATTCTAATTCATCTCCTATTTCTCAAAATCCTTCTTTTTCATCTTTCTTTCTTGGACATACACAGGGCATAAGGCTTTTCCCAGAAGTCATACGCTGTCAAATGCAAACCATTGCCATGTGTTCAATACCTCCTCTGTGTTGTCGGTCAAGGTGTCTCAGAAAAAGAAACAAACCAATCAATTAAGCAAACAAAAACAAACACAAACAATACGGGCCATTATTCTTGTTTTTATCCACTGGAACATGATGGTAAGATGCTCTTGCTGAAGATACCTGATGATTTGCCCATAGGACATGGAGAAATCAAGTTGGTACTGACTATGAAACTCCCACCATGCTGGTCAGCTCAGCTGGTGCTAAGCAGGAAGCTGGGAGAGAAAAATCATCAGTGTGCTTACCCAGCTGTGAACCTTGTGAGTGACAGTGATGGCCAGCACAGCGAGATACTGTGAACATTATGGGAATTATCTGCTTTCTGATTGGATACAAGGCTTGTACTACAGAGGAGACTCATGCCTGGAGCTATAAATGTGCCCAAGAACCTAAGGTTTAGCTTACGGGGCCACAAGGGTGAAGCTACACTATTGCTAAACAACTGGTAGGATTGGGCCTTTTAATTTTATCCTTATAAACAGATCAGTGCAATTCTCAGATCACATCAGGGAAGATTCTTTGTGCAGTGAAGAGAGCATAGTACAGAAGCTCACAACTGGTTAGAGCATGGAGAATAAAGAGACTATGGAGTGGACAGCCACAGATGGGTGCCTGCGTCCTGTGTCCTCCAAATGCTTACAGTCCATCACAGACAGATGGGTGTCTGCATCCTGTGTCCTCCAAATGCTTAAAGTCCATCACAGACAGATGGACGTCTGTGTCCTGTGTCCTCCAAACACTTACAGTCCATCACAGACAGATGGGTGTCTGTGTTTCATGTCCTCCTAAAGCTAAGGACCATCACAGACAGATGGGTGTCTGTGTCACTTGTCCTCCTAAAGCTTAAGTTCCATCACAGAAGAGGGAGAGAGAAATCTAAGAGCTAAAAGTTAAGGAGGACCAAAGCAAACCTGTCTTTTTGCCAAGGCCAGACTTCTGTCCTCATGAACTCAACAGCAGTGGAGGCTATTTACACAAGTCCTAAATCGAACCAAGCCAAGACAAATTCTAACATGGAGGAGGAAGGGCCTCCATGCCTATATCAGAAGTATTGACAATGATGGCTTCTGAAGAAGAGAAGGAGTCAGTTTTCTTAAGAGTGCTGCTCGCAGTAGGTCAGCCACACTAGGGTTGACAGCCTAATGCCCACAAGCATATGGAGAGCACAGATTGAACTCAGTGGGTTAAAAATAAATGTGTGTGTGAGGGGTAGAGTGTGGAGAGATGGGTCAGTAGGTAAGAGCACTGACTGCTCTTCCAGAGGACCGGGGTTCAAGGACCACACCATGCAGTAGCACACATCTGTCTAACTCCAGTTCCAAGGGATACAATACTCTCTGCTGTCCTGTGAGTTTATTGCAAGCAAATGGTACACAGACATGTGCTCACACAAAACACCCATACACATGAAAAACTATAAATATTTTAAGGAGAGGACACAAGTTGTGAGAGGACAGGTAACAGTTGGATCTGAGAGGAGTTAAGAGGAGTTGTGGTAAATAACATCAAAATACATTGAATATAGGCACAGATGAATTGTTGTAAATACTGTATTCAAAATAAATAAATACATCCTAAACTTAACTTTTATCCTGAAAGCCATGATTCACTTTCTTTTTTATTTGCATTTTCAATAACATTTTTTGATGTGGGAGTGTCATATATCAATCTGTTGATTTCATTGGTTCAATAAAGAAACTGCCTGGGCCCTGATAGGACAGAAAATTAGGTAGGCGGAGTAGACAGAGAGGATTCTGGGAAAGAGAAGCTGAGTTAGGGGTCGCCATGATGTTCCCACTGCAGAGAGACACAGGCTAGAATCTTCCCAGTAAGCACACCATGGGGTGCTACACAGATTATCAGAAATGGGCTAGTCCAGGTGCAAGAGCTAGCCAATAAGAGGCTGGAACTGATGGGCCGGGCAGTGTTTAGGTGAATACGGTTTGTGTGTTGTTATTTCGGGGCTTAAGCTGGGCCATGCAGGCAGCCGGGTACACCAATTAGTTGCCCTCCCTGTCCTCCCATCCCCTCCCCATCCCCACAAACCCCCACCCCATCCACTCCTCCTCCTCCCCATTCAGAAAGGGACAGCATTGCACAAAGCATGGCACATCAAGTTGAGGCAGGACCAAGCTCCTTCCCTTATGTCAAGGAGGGGGTCAGGTATTCCAACATGGGGAAACAGGCTCCCAAAAGCCAATTAAGTACCAGAGAGAGGTCCTGCTCTCACTGTTAGAAGCCTGACTAAGAGACCAACCAAACAAACTACACGATTGCTACTCATATGCAGAGAGCCTAGGTCTGTCCCATGCAGGATCCATTACTGTTGGTCCAGTGTTCATGATGTCCTAGGAGCTGAGGTCTGCTGAATTTGTGTGTTCCCCTTTAGTGACCCTCTGACTGGCACACCCCCTTTTCCTTTTCTTCTGCAAGACTCCCAGAGCTCAGTTCAGTGCTTTTCCCTGGATCCCAGTCCCTACTTCCATCCTCTCCTCAGTTACTGGGTAGAGGATCTCTGATGGCAATTAGGGAAACGTCAAAATACTAAATAATCCAATTAAAAAATGGAGTGCAGCTCTAAACAGAGAATTCTCAACAGAAGAATCTCAAATGTTCAAAAGACACTCAAAGAATTGCTCAAACACTCCTTGTGGCACAATTGAGCATCCTTTGGATATATACCCAAAAGTGGTATTAATGGGTCTTGAGGAAGGTTGTTTCCTAATTTTCTGAGAAATCGCCACACTGACATCCAAAGGGGTTGTACCAGCTTGCATTCCCACTAGCAATGCAGGAGTGTTCCCTTTACCCCACAACCTCTCCATCATAAGTTGTCATCAGTGTTTTTGATCTTGGCCATTCTTACAGGTATAATGTGGAATCTCAGAGTTGTTTTGATTTGTATTTCTCTGATGACTAAGGGTGTTGAATATTTCCTTAAGAGTCTTTCAGCCATTATAGATTCTTCCGTTGAGAGTTCTCTGTTTAGGTCTGTACCCCATGTTTTTATTGGATTATTTGTTCTTTTGATGACCAGTTTCTTAAGGAAAATGTGGTACATTTACACAATGGAATACTACAAATCATAAAAAAACAAACAACATCTTGAATTTTGCAGGCAAATGGATGGAGCTAGAAAACCTCATTTTGAGTGAGGTAATCCAGACCCAGAAAGACAATTATCACATGTACACACTGGTTTTTAAACATAAAGCAAAGAAAACCCTTCCACAAACCACAATCCCAGAGATCCTAGACAACAATGAGGACCCTAGGAGAGACATACATAGATCTAATCTACATGGGTAGTAGAAAAAGGCAAGATCTCCTGAGTAAATAAGGATCATGGGGACCATGGGTGAAGGTAGAAGGGGAGGTAATGGCAGGGAGGGGAGCAGAGAAAAATGTAGAGCTCAATAAAAATCAATTAAAAAAAGAATTGCTCAACCAGGTATGCAAATAAAAAAACCTTCAAGATACCATCTTACACCTGTCAAAATTACTAAGATAAAAAACACTGGTGATATCTTATATTAGAAAGGACATGCAGTAAGAAGACCACTCCTGCACTGGTGGTGCACAGCTACTTTGAAAATCGGTCTGGGGATTTGTAGAAAATTGGGTATCAAGTTACCTCAAGACCTTCTATACCAATTTTAGGCATATACCCACAGGACGCCCAATCATGCCATAAGGACATGTGCTCAACTATGTTCATAGCAGCATTACTCATAATAGCCAGAACCTGGAAACCACCTAGATGCCCCTCAACTGAAGAATGGATCATGGGAAATGTGGTCCATTTACACAATGAAATTCTACTCAGCATTCAAAAAAAAAAAAAAAAATGATGACCTCATGAAATTTGCAGGCAAATGGATGGCATTAAAAAAAATCATTTTGAGTGAGGAAACCCAGACCCAGAAAGACAAACATGGTGTGTGCTCACTCATAGGTGGTTATTAGGAGTAAATGATAAGATGACCAACCTACAATCCACAGCCCCAGAGAGGCTAGATAACAAGGAAGGCCCAAAGATGCATGGATTTCCCTGGGAAGGAAAAGAATACCTGGGTAAACTTGTGACAGGAGGATGGAGGGGTGGGAAACAGAGGGAGCAGATTGGTCAGGCTGGGTTCAGGAGGCAGGTTGGATGCAGCCTGGAAACTGAAAGTAACAAAAAAGACATTTTTATGGGGTTAGGGAGAAACCTAATGCCAGGGACACCCCCATGATCCTACAAGGATGACCCCAATTAAGACTCCTAGAACAATGGCAATGGGTTTTTGATCCTACTGCACGTATTGGCTTTGTGGGAGCCTAGGCAGTTTGGAGGCTCACCTTACTAGACCTGGATGGAGGTGGGTGGTCCATGGACTTCCCACAGGGCAGCGAACCCTGATGGCTCTTTGGGCTGAAGAGGGAGGGGGACTTGACTGGGGGAGGGGGAGGGAAATGGGAGGCGGCGGTGGGGAAAAGACAGAAATCTTAAATAAATAAATAAATTAATTTTAAAAAAAGACTCTTAGCAATAGTAGAGACGGTAGCTGAACTGGCCATCTACTATAAGCAAATTGGCAACCTCTATAATTGCCATGAAGACTCATCTTTTATATAGTGTTCCACATTTAATATCACATTTAATTCAATTTCAGATTCTATTGTTAATTCTCTTGTGCCATTAGCTCCCTTGTTTGTCATCTAAAAAAGTACCAGTAAGTGTCCTATATTATATACACCCCAGACAATGCCACCAAGGAAGAAAATACAGTCTTAACTCATTCAAATGTTCAGCCTTAAATACACACCCTGAAATTTGAAAAAAAATGTTTTAATTGCTAAAATTCAGAAAGCTGTGATGGTGATTCTAATTCTTCTGTATGCATTAACTCTTGTTACTTTTTTTTTTTTTTAAGAACGAATGAGACACATGTCCACGCTGAAACCCCTGATCAAGAATAGGCTGTAATAGAGCTTTGTTTTCTGTATTATACCGTTCTGCGCTGCCTTTGTAAATACATGGACACATCCATTACATTTTTGTTCAGAAGCATGATGCAAAAATAAAGGTGAATTGTCTCCATTTTCTCGCAACTATATTTAATATTCAACTACCCATTCATTGTGTTGATAAATACAGTAGCCCAGTCTGATGAACCAATTATGCTTTTAGCGGTAGAGTAATTCAATGTGCCATCAATGCTATTAAACCTGTCTCTATTTGTTCTTAATCTCTCTCCATACAAAACAGTGACCTGTCATGACTTGCAGTAGTGTGTGTTAGAGCTGACCCCAAGAATGAGCTGGGTACAGCTGGGAACAGGAGGCAGCGAGCGTCAATCATGATGACAGCCATTTTAGCAAGCATGCTCTAAAATGATGAGGCTGACCAAGAGATAAGTCTCACTGCTTTAGTATAGTGGGTTATAGAACTTTAAAGAGATAAGATGACAGAATTGCAAAATATAGAAAACAATACAGGATTGAATGAAATATTCAGACAGGACTGGTGATGTGAGCTTAGTCATTGTGGTGAAGGAAGTTTCTAAGAGGGCGTACAAAGGTTTGAAATAAAAATCACGCTGCACACGTCTCTAAGGCTTCAGCCCTGGGAAGCTCCATTGCCAAATTAGCTGACAATGTCAGCCACGGACATGTGCTCCACATTTCTACTCATTTCAGAATCAGTTTCACATTTGTTAATCTTTGGAGTCTTTTATATTAAGGAAATATTTAAAATTGTTTTCTATGGTTATTTAGTTTTGCCTTTTCTTGGTGATTATTCCTAATAAGTATATTTCCCAAACAAATAATGAAAGTCACTTGGCCTTATCTTTAGCAGCTGTGCAGTGTAATTATATGCCCTTTGTCCCCTGCACAGATTGCCCAAGAGAGGGAAGCTCATTTCCCACTGTCCAGTTGACATGTTTATATACTATCCAGCACTGAGAATCCGGTACCTGGAGAAATGCAAACATTTTGGGGTGCTGTGTTGAGCAAAGGAACATTCTTCCATGGCCTCTGCTTCACTTCCTGTCCTGAGTTCCTGCTCCTCCTCGACACAACGAGATCGGGGCATTGAAGCCAAATTCATCCTTCCTCACAAACTTTCTTTGCCTCCTTGTCTTTCTCACAACAATAGAAAGCAAACTTGAACAGGCATCCAACCCAAAGCTTCTTACATCACTGAGCCACATCCCCGCTCCTCGAAGCCTTTAGCGTATCACGTGGTATTGTGGGGGGTATCAATGTCCCAGTGTGGCAGATCTTCAGTAATCACACAAACATAACTGGAATGAAGTTGACTGAACTACAGGTTTGCATTCAGACCACCTGGTCCATCGTGAATCTGTTACCATCTTCGTCAAGTACACCCGCTTGTACTCATTAATTTCCTCCTGCACAAAATTAGATCAGTAACAGTATTCTGCATCATTGATTGTGATTTACTTCTAATTAATGATCTCTATGTTTCCAAAGCTGGTAGCTATCAATATTACACTAATGTTCACCCACAACAACAGGGTGTCTGAGGCTGTGGATGCTGGTTTCCTTGTTTCCAGGATAATAAAGGGTAAAAGAAACAGAGTTTCATAGAAGTTAATTGAATAATATAAAAGAGGATGTGGGTGCCAATGGGGTTCGAGTTCTGAAGTCACTCGTTCTTTCACCCAATATTCTAGACTAGTGGGGAATACGGTGCATGAAGAGGCCGCAGTAGAATACCATGTGGCAGGTGATTAATGAAGTTCCCTGCAAAAGTGCCGTGGGAGAAAGAATCCAGCAGCAGGCGCGGGGAGGTGAAAGGCTCACAGTGCAGGTAATTTGGAGAAAGCCGCACGATCTTGAGAAGCTCATTGAAGCAGCTGGTTCTCCATTACTTCTGCTCATATCTTTCACCTCCACTTTGCTCTCCATGAGTGGCCCAGATGGCGAGCACCATTAAACTACACAATAATCTACAGGAAAGTAACGTGATTTCACCTGCACTCTCCAGTTGCTTCTGTACCAAGGAGGTCGGGGTAGGAGGATGTAACAAAGCCCCACCCAATCCTTTCCAGTTTTGACAGAGGATGGATTGTAGAGGATATTATAAATTTTACTGTTTATCTAGAGAGTGCCTGGTCTTTTCTTTGAAGATTTAACTTTCTAATTTTACAGTGTGCGTAAATGTGTGCATGCATATATGTATGTATTTGAGTACAATGTCCTTGGAGACCAGAGGAGGGCACTGGATCTCTTGGAGCTGGGGTTAGAAGTAGCTGTGAGCAGCCCAGAATGGGTGCTGAGGACTGAATTGTTTGTTCTTCACTCCTGAGCGGACCCTCCACCCCAAGGTGCTTTTGTGTCAATTAAGTGCTTTGACATTATGATTTTGAATGATTGTCCTAACAATAATTTCCCATTAGAAAGTTAAATACATTTTTGGATGAATTTGAGAAATCTTAAGAGTCTCAATTTGAACTAAGGTTTGCTGACCCTCCGTTTCATGTTGCTTCTACAATATTATATTGCTTTGCCTTCAAGAGATTAGTAAATTTGGATTAAAGAGAAAATTATTCCCATGAAAGTAGTAATATTGCAGCATGCTCCTTTTTTATTGATCTCTTAGAATTGTTGATCTCTTAAATATTTTTAAATTTAAATTGGATATTTAGCTTTGATAAGTACATAATTAAAATTCTCTTCACTTCCACTGAATGTCTATTCCAGCATTTTCCCAGCCTGAATTATAGCAATATTCAAATTGGAAATCTGACTCTTTCAAATAGGAAAATGCCTGACAGTCTCTAGTGCCCACTTGAATTTAGTATAACGTTACGTCAGCAAGTGTATATATGAAACTGATTATTATTTTCCCCTTTACAATTTGGAAAGCTTAATGCTATCAGCTACAATAAATACACATGCTAAGTGCAAATGCAATTTGAAACTGAGTAATGTTCAAATTCAGGATATTCATTTCATGTAATAAGTAGCAACTCATTTGAATTCAGTATTATAATAGAAATATGTGCACATAGTAAATATTTAGAGGGCACCAAGGCCAGACACATGCTAAACACTAGTATTAAAGGAACTGCTGTCGGCAGGTGTCTTTGAGTGCCCAAGCATGTATTACTGGTACAACTGATCTGGATTCCCACGATAACCAAACTTTTTGTGACTTTCTAAGCAAGTGTAAACCTCTATCCCCATAGAGCCTCTTCATATCCTGTTCTGCAATACCAGCTACGCAGTTCAATAAGAATATATATGAATATGTATGATCTGTGTGTGTTCATTGCTTCTCTTTTTATCCTAAAGGCAGCATAAGAGTCTTTTTTGTTGTAAACATTCATATTGAACAAGAGTGTCATTGAGAAAATAAAGTCTACTGCATGTGTCTTTAAATTATAAACTTTCACAAAAATCGGTATTACTCAACTGATAATAGGAAAATAAGAGCTCCTTTCTGCCAATTTCACATGGAGAAGTCCTAACGTAACTGGAAACCCAATATGCACAAAACTCATAATTGATCACCTCAGCTGCTGCTCTCGTTTCTTTTCTATTGCTATGAAGAATGCCCTGGCTAAAAGCAAGTTGATGAGGAATGAGTTTGTTTGGCTTACAGGCCATCAAAAGGAACCGAGACAGAAACTCAAGCAGAGCAGGAAACCTGCTCATGATTTGCTTTGTATAATGTCCCAGGTATATCTATTCAAGGGCGGCACAAACGATAGTAGGCTAGGTCTTCCTACGTCAATCGTTAATAAAGAAACGGCACACAGAGAAGTCCACAGACCAATGTGATGGAAGCATTTTCTCAATTGACGTTCATTCTGATAACATGACTCTACCTTGTGTCACGTTGATAATAAACTACATAGCGTAGCTGGCAGTAAAATGTGGAACTTCAATCTTTTACTAACCTTCCCTGTATTACACATACCTAATTAGGGAAAAATAATTTTCCCTCTTTGCAATTACTGTGAAATCAAATTATAACAGCAAAATTGAAACTAACCAATTGATTCCACTGTCTGATACTGTCTAACAGCTTTCATGTCATGCAAACAAGCAATATCATACTGTTGGAAGTGATAAGGAATTAGATGCTAAGCAGAAGCAGAAAGAAATACTTGTGAACAAACTATTGCTTCAGCATAAAATAATGGGCCTTTCCCATAGAAGGATCTGACATCAGTTGGTTTGTAGAGAATAGGTATGATGCCCCATTTGTGGACTGAATAGAGCGCCAAATCAGTTAACATTTGCTGATGAAAAATAAATCGCAATGTGTGTTTGAGACACAATATTCGAGAGTAGTCTGTGTGGGAATCAGTGGCATAAAGTGGCAGTTTCTTACGATGGTGTTTGCAGAGTTCTGTGTTTGAAGCTAAAATCCTCTTTAGGCAGAAGCTCTTAAAATGCCCATATCAATGATGAAATCTGATGATTATCATCACAGGTGATTTGTGTGTAACTGAGGAAAATAGGTCTAAGAAAGCTCTGCCTGTGAGTGAGGTGGGGCTGAATGCATGATCAGTAAAAACCATAAGGGAGATCACAGGAATGACTCAACCCGTTGAGAAAAGAGAGCACTGTAATGTTTATGAAAGTATCAATCATTTAATACTTTAAATATTGTGAAAAGTGACATTTATAAGAGACAAGAACAGTTCGTTTTAAACAAAATGGTACATGAGACTGACCACTCTCCTCTGCCTCCTCTGCCTACTGCTAGCTCACTGCTAGCCTGCCTTCTGTTCGAAAACTAATCTTTCTTAAACAGATTCACACGTGGTCTTATTCCTAATATTTGCATTTGCTCTGGGGATATAAAGAGTAATATTCTATAAGTTATTGTTTTTGCGATTTCCTTTCAACTCTATGCACAAGGAGAATGGGGGAAAACCTTCTATCTGGTGTTTTCTCATCAGGGGTTAAAAACTTAGTCTAATCTGCTCTATCCATGATAGCCAGGAACTAATTGTCATGAGGCTCCCATGACAGCTGCGCCTGTTATGTGGAGTAAAGGTGCTAACTGAGACATAGAAGTCGAAGGGCAGACGTTTCTCTCCTGTGTGCTCAGCTAATAGCGTCTCTCTGTATCTGATGACAACAGTCTGTGGTCTCAGGTTCTAGCCACTGTGTCCTTTCAGTCCAGGGGTGAAGATGAATAATGGTTTTTTTTTCTTCTAAACCAATCATACCACCTGTACAAATCCACTGAGGGAAGGTACCCTCTCTTTTAGGATATCCACTGTGAAGCACTTACTCAGGCTTTGGAACTCTGTGAGAAGTTCTAAGACTGAATTTTTTAACTTTCTATTAATTTTGCTTATTTTACACTGAGACTTTGTATGGAAGTAGTTGACTTCCTTTGAATTTCAGTCTTAATCCTATTTTTAATAGTTATTATTGGTTATCAGCTTGCCTACATCAGGAACCAATTAAAACCCAAAATGTTGTTGGGTTGGATTATTTTTCCTTAGCGTACCATTTGAGTTTGGAAGATTCACCTTTAATCTGGGTCTCACCTTCTAGTGACAACGTATTGAAGGTAACAGGAAAAAGAAACTATTGCTCTTTTCTCACTTCCTCTTCCTCCCGGCATTCTGTTCTGTTTACTCCTCCCACGTATGTTTTAACCTATCACGGCCAAGCAGTTTCTCTATTGCTTAAACAATGAAATCAACAGATTGATATATGACACTCACACATCAATGTATTGTATAAAATTCCACTTTATGAACGTAAGAGAGCTTCAGGAAAGCAATGTATAATTCTCCTTGATTGCTCCTACTTAGAAATAACAGATTATTTTATCAGCAGTATTCCAATAGGCTAACTTCCCAATTAATTAATTGAGACATTAAATTCTCACCATGATTGTACTTTGAGGTCAGAAAATTTATAGAGGAAATTAGGTTAAATGAGGTGATAAAGGCAGAGCCCTAACCTAGTATGACTACTATTCTCATAAAAAGAGGCTAAGGCTTCAGTAATGTTCAAGAACTGGAAAGGCCATGTGAGGACATGCAAGAATCAGCCTACCATCTGCTAGCTATGCAAAGATGCCTCAGAAGAAGCTAAACTTGCTGACAGCATAACCTTAAACTTTCAGCCTTCAGAACCACGAGAAAATCAGTCTCACTAACTTAAGCAACCTAGTCCATACATTTGTATCTTACCAGCTCCAGAAACATATTACAGCTTCCTAACCAATGTCCTAATGTACTACTTATCCACGGGGATGTTCTAAGAACATTTAGTCACTATCACCTATTTTCCACTTATTAAACCATGAGGACCATGATAAGGTCTTGTATACATTTGTTCTCAGATCTTTCCAACAAAAATGATTTCATTTTTCTCTGCATATAGGTGAAAAAATTGGAATTCTGGGAGGTTACTCTTGGACACATATTATGCCCTGACACACAAAGCAGCTAGGACCAAAAGACAGGTCTAATGATTTTACTCTGAGATGTAACGTCTTTGAAACTATGCTTTATAGAATGCTGCTATACCAGGCACCAAGAGACACACTGGAGGTCTATTCATTTTTATAAGCACCATCTATAAATAATAAGACAAAGGAGAAGCCTTGTGAAGTGTTGTTAGTTTCATACACCAAATAGCTGAAAACACATGTAAGATCTTTATTATATAAGCAACAGTCACAGCATTACCTGGATGTAATGCCTATTCTCATATCCTAATATAACCCAGTGTATAATCTCAGTTACCACCTGAAGCTTGCAGTCACAGAGAATGTAGACCTTTTTCTCTATCCTTTCAAAAAGTAATAATTTCAGAAAGTATGCTGAAATGAAGGTGAGAAAGAACACGAGAATTTAGTAACACACGTGATCAGGCAAGGGTGTGCTTAACTGCATCTCTGTTACCAAGATGCTTGAAACTAAATAACTTGCCAAAGGCAGACACAATTGATTGCATTTAACTGTCTAGGAATAGATCTCATATAACCTATGATCCCAGAAGCCATTAAACTTTGACCAGATCTCTCAGAGATAATATGATTTGCCCTAGTTTTGACTCCTGACAAAGAAAACCTGTAACATTGTTTGCAACTGTGTAGAAATTGTGTGGTGTTGGTTTTGTGCTACATGGAGGATTCTAAAAAGTTGGAAGGTAGAGTTCTTCTTTTGGCTTCTGTCCAATAACTCTTTACAAGTTATTTTAACATAACTGTTTCTCATTTTTCTAGACTGCAAAATACATTGCCAGTGCAAATAAACCTCTAAAAAGAATATGAATTCCCTCTGTTACATTAGTACAGTTTGGAAAGTATTTTTTCTATGAGTCCATACTAATTAATATTGTACTGTGTGCGGATAGATTTATTGATATATGTAGTATTTTGAAAACAAGAACTATAATATGTGAAGTCTGAAACTATATAAAGGGGCTTGGAATTCTGTAAAATTGCAGTCTCATGATGAATAGCTTGATCAATAAAGTCTCAGAATGGCAGAACATATCTATAGAAGTGTCTCTATGATTATTTGATCCAAACTTTAGACTGTCACCCATACTCTATGTAACAGGATTCCCTTTGAAAGCTCTAGGTGCATTTTCTGAGTATTCTTAATATAACTCTACTTGGTTAGGTATATTGCTGATCCTACCTCTATAGCTGAAATTTGATGAAATAACACAGTATTAAGTCATAATGGAAAAATATTGGCGAATACTAAGCTGTTTTAAAATGTGGTGAGTATTGTTATAATTTTTGGCAATAGCAGTATTTTTAAGAATCAGTCTTCACTACCCTTGATGCTTCATGCTTACTGGGTAGGTTTCATAGTGCTGGAAGGTGCTATAAATGTTACCATAACAGAGAATTATCCATGAGTCGTCAGCAGCTGTGAACCTGTTTAAACTACAATAGCAATCCTCTCGATGAGTCTTTCCCACTGGTACAACTGTGCTGAAACACCCAACTGATCAAGGGGCAAAAAATAAGAGACTAGAAATTGGTCAGCCATAAACAGAACATATACATTACAACCTCTCCTCCCAAGGCTTAAGAGTCACTGTGAAAGCAAAATGAAAAGACTGTTGAGAGCCAGACGAACCGGATGACGATGGAGAAGCAGTGTCTCCTGGACTTAACAGGAACTCCAGTAGTTGTGACAGCATGCTAAGATCCATGCAAGGCAAAGTCAGACCAAACCACAGCAGGGCAGGGAAGCTGGCCATGAAATCTCTCTTAGCCATATATATATTTGCAATTCTTAGGTTCTGAGGGAGGAAAAGTCAGTTTTCTCTAAGAGTACAACCCATGATAGATTCACCATACTGAAGTGGAAGGCCACATATGCATAAATATTCGATCAATACAAATTCATCTTGATAAATTAGAAAAAAAAAAACGGACAAAAAGTTGGGTGGTCATGGAAGTGCCGTTGATCCCAGAAGAGTCGGGGAGTCGTGTGAATAAAATCTAAATACAAAATTTTAAAATGTGAAATTATTAGGCTATTAATCTATTTGCAGCATCATCTAATTGCTGGCTATATATAATTTTTACAGTGATATAAAAGTAGTAGTGGCTTATCAAGGTGGTTTGGTGGGTAAAGGTATTTGTTTACTGTTGACCTGAGTTTAGTCTCTGGGACCAACATGGTTTAACAAGAGAACTGACTTTCCTGAGTTGTCCTCTAATCTCCAATTGTGTATTATCACACACACACACACACACGCACACACACACACACACACACACACAAAAACACCAAAGATGTATTTAACTTTTTCATGGACTCATAGTGGTTGTAACAAACCAAAGCAGTAAACATGAATTGCTAAGCTATCTAATTCTTCTAACCATTTTTAGGTCATTTCCCCTGGGTAGCTTAACTGCCCTCTGAAACACACCTTCTCTCCATTGCAAGAGTTCTCACAGTTTGCTCTGCTCTTGCTATCGTTTCTTACAAGTTTGATTCTATTATAGCTGCCTTAATTAATATGGTCCAAATGGTTTCTTGCACAAGATACTATGCCTCGTACTATACCAATAGTACATAAGTTTTACTTATAATTTTTCATAGATGTTACCCTATACCAAGTTGCTAAGGCCTCTCAGTTTTTCCCTTTAGATATGTGCACTCTGTAGTCATTCTAACAGAGTTAATTTTCTGTACCTCAAACATGAAGCAATATCTTTTCCATTCTGACTATATTCATCCCTACTCCTCTATTTCATTTACCCCTGTTTTAATTCTTGAAATATCATGTGTGGCATTGATATGTTAATTTTTGCTAAATATTAACAATTATTAGTGTACCATATCCTGACTTAATAGTTACAAGTCTGCAGAAGTTGTCTTTTCCAATACCCAGAGAGCACCATTAACTGGAGAACTGTCAGGTTCTTGCTGCCCCGTGACCTCTTATCCCACATTTGTATTCTCTACACCATTACTACTGGTTTGTTTCCCAGGTTTGTGATTTCCTAACTTGACTCTCAGTATATTCTTTGTTGTTATTCAAATCACTGCATTTTATAGGACACCTATGCTCTTGGATTTATATAATTCATGATCTTTAAAGCCTGAAATGATACTTCCATTTAGACTCAAATCTCTGCCTCTTTCAGGAAGGAGAACTGTGGTGTCTTTCCTCATTGTTACCCTCACATGATGGGTGGAAACAACAGGTATACAACAAATACACAAAATCTAACTCCCTTCTAATGGCCTCATACCATCTGTTTTGTGTATATAATTGCAGGAAGGAAGGTTGCTGAGGCTTCACTGGACACGAACTTTCACATAGTAGAGTTCACAGATTCCCTTCTTTTATTCTCTATTTCATTAATTGATTATTATTTGGATGGCGGAATCAGTTCCTATCTATGTGCTCCTGTTTTGTGTTGCCATCTCTCCTTTGATTTTGGAGTATTCATTTTCAGCGGTCCTTATTTTCCCCACTAACACTTGGGTTTGGTCTTCATTAAGCTTAAATTTATGCTGTTAAAAAATGGTTTCTCTCTGCTTTCAACAGGAAGAATGACTCTGTGCTGACTGGATGCACCTTAGGCTGTGTGTTCTGTTTCTGTGACATCGGAACAGGGAGAGAGTTTGTTCTGATTGTGCACATGTGTTAACTGGGGGAGGGGGGGGGATGGCAGCACTAATAGAGCGTACTAATGAACCTTGAATTGATCTTAAACGTATCGGTGCTCACCAGTACATACAAAGAGAACAAATCCACAGAACTGAGAAGCAGTTATTTCCCTTGCCCTGGCTCTCGTTCCTCAGCTTTACATCCATTTATCACCTAGTGTGTTGTATATCCCCAGTCTTAGTAGCTGCTCCACCACCAGAGGCTTAAATGCAACTGGAAAGCAGGATGCCAGCCATAGGCCCCGCCCAGACAGGCAGCATGTCAGCCATAGGCCCCGCCCAGACAGGCAATATGTCAGCCATAGGATCAAACCAGAAGGCAGCATGTCAGCCATAGGCCCCGCCCAGAAGGCAGCAGGTCAGCCATAGGCCACGCCCTTCTTGCTCTTGATAAGGGGCACAGGCAATTTTCCTGACACCATCATCAGGGCAGTCCCATGTGCCTTGCTGCACAGACTTCTGAGGAAACTGCAGGTCCTGGTCGGTGTCTACAAGCTATTTGTACTTTAGTTTTGAAAACCGAACAAGTAGCAAAAATAAAAGCTTGTTAAAAACAAATCGTTTTCCAATTCTCTTCACTTACTGCAATCTAGAGAAATGCTCCTGGAAAATTAAATAAAATCAGAAAACATTGCTTTTACTTCCTGACTAAAACCATCCAGCAGGCTGCATAGTGATACTGATAATTTTGGATTTCTATTACGTGTTGTAGAAAGTTGGATGTATAACATAAGCAAGTGAGTCCTTGCCCTCTAAAGGAACTGCTCTGGGCTCCGCATATCCACCTGCAGGGATATGAACGACTTCAGACAACTTAAAATTAACCCACTCAGGGTTAAGTGTTGTAAGGCAAGGAAGCTATACAAATAAGGATTTTCTAAATATCTCTTAAACCAAAAGCACAACCCCAATAGTTGTGCTAATCGGTATTTGCATGCTGCTTGGTTCTGTCCAACTTCATGTAGCTCTCCTCCGTTTGCTTTGGTAATATGACCAAATGACAATGGCTATAATGTAATACACAGTATTACGATGCTCATACAACTAACACCTAACCCAGTCCCACGAGGATTCAGAACCAGTGGTCTGTAGCAGAAACTGACACATAGTGATTGCTAAGTATATTCTTGAGTATAGAACAAGTGCAAACTGCATTACATCCTTCCGGAAAAGTATTAGAATACATAATAAGTAGCATTTTAGCTAAGATATGCCTTTCAAGCTGGAGTGACAGACAGGTATGATATAGTCACAGATTTGAGAAATTATTAACCTCAGGCATAATGAGATTATATACACATGTGGACGTAGTATTTTACGGTTCCTCATTACCCCACTTAATTTTCCTCTTCAATTTCCTCATTCACAAAGCATGGCAGTGGTTACGCTTACCTTATGGTTTTTATAAGAAGAAATAGTTCAGATTTAGTGTGTTAAAAAAGTCCCATGCAGTTGTTATATATTCTTTCCATGAAAGACAGCATCATGCGTGCACAGAAAGCACCTTGCAGTTTTCATACAATGAGTGTTAACTGTGAACGCCACCTACCTGAGAACCAGGCAGCAGCTACCCCTTGTCCCGTTTTATAGGTGGAGAAACTGATAAGAGGTTCAAACAAAGTCCCCAAAGTTTGGACAGTTGGTGTTATGAACATGAATTTCTTTACAACTTTTTGTGAAAAATTTCAGTATCACCTTCATCTCAAAAGCCCTTCCCTCCTCTGTTGGGTCCATCCTGGTTAATACTGAGTGAAAGAACCAGCGTAGACCGCTCCTGCTGCACCCCTGCGCCCACCAAAGTGATGGCTGCACTTGCCGTTTCTAGAGCAATAACATTTCTGGCTTTACTGCTGGATTGAGACATCGCGCTCTAGGCATTGGCTATGCAACAATGAAGGAGTACACCTAGGTTTATGAATTGGGAAACTCATTAAACATAATCGAGCTACAAGAAAGGTATGGTTGCTTCCTAGAGACTAGATATGCTGCCTCATGGCATCACTTAATCCAAAAAGTATGTTTTCATCAAGTCTTGTTTTTGCTGTTGGAAGCACATATTTAAAAATACGGTCCTGGGGGTGGAGTCACAGCCTAGACAGGAAGGTCATCTGTTGCACAGCTCACTGATCTGGGTTTGAGTCCTGAGAGCCACATAAAAGCTGACCATGTCCACAGGTGTCAGCACAGGGGATCCCAAGAGCTCACTAGTAGCCTGCTTAGCTGAAATGTTGAGAGAGATTCTGAGTCAATAGGCTGTCGAGGAAGACACACACAATCTTCCTCTGGATTCTGCATGTATACCTATATACACACTCTCCAATACATGTGTGTCTGCCCCTGTGTGCATGCATGTGTGTGTGTGTTCCTGTATTCTATTTTACATCATTCTAACCATACTCAGTAAAATCTACCATATATTTATTTCTCTGGATTCCCAAGAACTCACCACAAATGTATGATGCTCTTACAGAGGACAGGAATCTTTGAAGTAACAGAATGCTGGTACATTCTCTCTGGGAGCACATTATGGTGTTATCCGTGAGTTGAGAAAAAGGCAGCAACCATAACCACCTTCAGCTAAATAAACTGTTTTAGGCAAGTGTCTCCAAAAGAGGCCAGTGAATCAAGGAAAGACCTAATGTATTCCCGCTGTGATGATACAGGCTGACAGAGGGGGCAGGGACAGTGAGATGAAGAGGCTTGCTCCTTCTTGCTCCTTCTGTCCTCACAGGACTAAAGCTGGCGTTGTCCAACTTTATCTACTTCAAAGAGCCTACAGAGCATCTGGTTTCTGAATCCCTGTCACGCCAGAGCTGAAATCTCCAGGGATTTTAATTTCTGAATTTATTTTTAGGGAATCAGAAGTACATTATGTCTGACACATCCATTTTCTCTATGCAAGGCTGGTACTGGTAAAGAAGAAAAAAAATGTGATTTGTGATTAGGGCATTTGGGCACCGGGTGCCACGGTAACTCAGCAAAACACACATGTCACTCAAATAGAGCCCTGTTGCATGAGAGAACAATTTTTTTCTTACTCAACAATTTAAGTTTAATAATAGGGGAAAGAAGAACTTTTAAGTTACTAATTCATTTGGCTTGGAAGCCCCTCCTCTGTGGTGTTTCCAGCTGTGTTGGGAATCACTAGAGACAGTGAGTGGAGCCATTTACTTTAAAGAAACTTAATCTTACACTTGTCCCTTTCACATTTTATAGTCTGAGATATTATTTTGTATTCACTTACGAGGTGAGAAAAAGTATTAGGGTTTGAGCTTGAGATTCGGGTCTGCACCGTTGGGTTCAGTCACGGTTTGGAAGTTCAGAACAGACTTTTGGCAAAGGCGGTAACAAATGAACCTCAAGCACCAAGTGTTCGGGCCTCCATCAGCACTCTGGCCTCTGTCACTGACACTCCACACGTTCTAGCCAGTCCCTTGCTGTTCCTAAGGACTCGTGGGCAGATTTAAAACTCTGATAGTTTGGGAACTTCATCTATAATCTGATTAACTTTGGTTTACTGTTCCTTGTTCCAGTTCCCTTGTCTCCTTGCCTGATACAACTTCCAAGGCAATGTATTTTTCCTTCTAGTGGGAAACATTGGTTATTCTAGGCTAACCCTTTGTCCTGACGGAATAGAGTGAAATTTGTTTTGCCTGTACCAATAGACTCTGTTTTATTTAGCTGGCTAGACCTCTGACCTCGTTCAGGAGTCTCCTTCAGATCAACTAAGCAAG
The DNA here is from genome assembly GCA_963919715.1 of Microtus obscurus. NCBI lineage: Eukaryota > Metazoa > Chordata > Mammalia > Rodentia > Cricetidae > Microtus > Microtus obscurus. The sequence goes on along the minus strand of CAWTZC010000288.1, from coordinate 5,507,684 downwards.
AGCACCATGTCACAAATACAGAATTTAGAAGTAGATCTCAGGTGACCACTGCCTGCGTTGGACAGCTTGTCTGGGTTACATGTTCCTTGCTTTTCTTAGCTGTAAGTCTGGAAAAAAACAGTCTGTTCTTTGCAACCATGATGAAAAATCTGTAAGTAAGCTCATACAGACTTATACCAAATAACCTTCTGGGTCATAGGAAATTAATAAAAGTAATTTTTGCCATCTCAGCTTTTCCTGGATTCAATATTCTAAAAGTATCAAGAAATACAAGGATTATTTTTAAATAATTTTGATAGAATGAATGCTACTCATTCCCAAATATCCATTTTAAGGTTATATTATTACCCTACAAGCCTCCCCAAACCCTTGGTTGCTAATGTTTTCTTAAAAGTATCAAAGTTGTCAGGAGAGTACAGTTCTCCAGGTAGGGAAAACATTGGCATGACTCAGCCTGGGAACCAGGAATGTTGCTTTTCAACCCCTCCGCTCACCCGAGCACCTCACAGCTCGGTTCTTCACAGAAGATGTCAGTGAAACCTTTGATGTCCACCCGGGACCGAGATGGACATTTTAACATTGACACCAAACCTACAGATGAGCCTTTTCCAGGCATCTTCCACCTTGAGGAGCAATTATACGTGATATTCTTGCTTTCTTCATCCTTCTCTGAGTGAAGATCAAAACACCCAGAAAATCTGGGACACTATAAAAAAGACCAAATCTAAGAATAAAGGATCGAAGAAGAGAAGAAATGCAGGTCCTTCACTTCCGGTCACATTATCTGTTTATCTCTCCGCCTCCCTCCAGAAGCAGATTCTCTATGCCTCATCCCAGATTCATAAAAATGAAGGGACCCGGGGATAAAGCGAGAGGGGCCTAGGAGAAGGTGTGCCCATGTGGAGGAGGTTGGCACAGTACATAGCTCAAGCTCACGGTTTGAGTTCCGAGGGTCTGCAATCCTGGCTTTTAACTGCCATGTCAGATGGCCTTATAGTCAAGAAGCCCTGGCTTCCTGTGTTACCCACAGATGATGGTTTCCAGCCACACTGCCCTCGATAGTACTCCCAGCCCTGACTCCCACACGTTTCGATGAGAATCAAAGGGTTACAGCTAGTGTTGAGATAGCATAAAAAGAGCGGTGGATGTGGTTGTTTATTTTTTGAGGTACACAGCCTAAAGCTTTAGCTCATAAGACTAAAGATGTACACTCACTTGTAAACCCATGCAGTTGAATGTGCATGGCTAAGACATCTATACCTCCTTCCTGCTACAGACTGAGGTCCTCCTGGGTGGCATTAGCTGGTCCTAACTGGTGAAATCTCCAAATATATACCCTCCAAGATCCAATGGGTCACAAGGCCAGAGCCTTCAGAAGGGAAACCCACAACTAATTTTGTTGTAGAATATTATTTTAAGGTGTGTTGCTTTTATTTATGCTGCATTTGTTTAACTCTGTGAAGCTCTGATTGTTTGCCTGTCTAAAACACCTGATGGTCTAATAAGGATCTGAATGGCCAATAGAGAGGCAGGAGAAAGGCTAGGCAGGCAGAGAGAATAAGAAGAAGGAGAAATCTGGAAGAGAAGGAAGAAGAACAAGAGAACGAGGAGAGGAAGATGCTGAGGGTCAGTCACCCAGCCAGCCATGGAGTAAGAGTGAAAGTAAGATACACAGAAAAAAAGGGAAAGTTCCAGAGGCAAAAGGTGGCTGGAATAAGCTATAGAAATACAGCTAGAAACAAGCCGAACTAAAGGTGGGCATTCATAAATAATGCTAAGATTTTGTGTGTGGTTACTCGGGAGCTGGGCGGTATGCTCCAAAAAAGAGTAGAGTTAAAAACACCACAACAACCGAATTTAGAATCCTTGTTTTATGACGGTTTTATTTATTTCAGTTTGTAATATAGGCACATGGTTTCTTGAAAAAAATAAATATTTTCAAGACAATTGAAAAGTCGGTTGCTTTATAATTAATACTTAGAAGAGTCCCAATTAGAAAATGAGTTAAATGACTCAAATTTAGAAGACACTTTAATAGAAGCTTTCCAAATGGTTTTATTATATTGTCTCTACTCAGCAATAGAAGAGGTGTGCAAGATGGGTGACTAGGGTACTGGCATCAGAATTTCAGGAGGCAGTTTGCAGGCTAGGGTGGGCACACCTGTGCGTCCTGTACTTAAGAGACTTAGGCCGACGGAGGCTGAGTTTGCAGCCTGGGTTAAATGTAAGACCCTGTCCAAAGGGAGAGTAAGTTTCTTTTAAAATTTGAAGAGATGAGGAGTACACTGCTTGGTAAAGCAGAAGCTAGAGCCAGGCTGTCAGACCTGTCAGAGGAAGGGGCATGGAAGTCAGCTTTGGAAAGAGGGTGATTCAGAGATGAGTGAGGTTAATGCCACAGGGAGTGGCCAGGAAGTACTATCCAAGAGCATGCTTAGAGCACTGTATGCATGTGCTTCTTCCCAATTAAAATGAAGGCTAAACAATAATAAGAAAAACACTAAAAATAAAATTAAAATTACTCATGATTCTATCATGTCAAATTAGTTACGCTTATGGTTTGGCATATCTTTTAGCTTAGTTTTAAAATATGGAGATAGTGATAGCCTCAAAAAATATCTTTCTTCCTATGGATGTATTGCAGATTCTCCTTTACTGACAAATTTAACTTGTTTTCCTAGATGCATTTCCTTAAAATAAATATGTAATTAGGAGTCACTTGGCATAAGTTCATACTTTGTTGAGTTACTCATGTCTCTGTAAAAGAAAAAAATCTTTATCAATATCCTTACATAAATAACATTTGGAAAGCATTGCTTTTCTTCTTGATATTCTTGAAAAATCTTGAATACATAACACATGTTTAATAATGTTACTTCTGCATGTTTACACACTATTTCATGCCAGGAAAGCCATAGTTCAACATTCCCTTCTTTGGATCACTCCAAACATTTTAGCGTTATCAAGACTGAAATAAGCCAGGGGAACTACACAGCTCTCTGACCAGAGAGTCAGTAATGAAGCTCTTCTATGCAGCTGTGTGGAAAACTTAGGCTTTGTATCAAATGCTGGCCTCATCTTCTGTAAGAAGACAAAGCATTGGAAAGTGCGTTCCCTGGCCGAGGGTGCTGTGCAGCTCCAGCTAGCTGCTGTGCAGTTCCAGCTGGTTGCTGTGCAGCTTTTCTGCGGCAGCCACCATGTTCTTCAGCAGCGTTCTGCTGGCTGGGGCTGATGAGAGGAAGACCCACTTCCTTACATAATGCCTGGGGTTGGGTTTTCAAGAAATACTATTTGAGAATATCACACATTTGGGGATTTCAGTGTAATTTACCTACGTACTTGAAGCCGACTGGTTCTTATTTTTGTGGGATACAAAATGTGTCTGACAAAGACTCCTTACCTAGTTACATCAAAAAGAGAACAACCTAAATTAGGCTCTTGCAATATAAGGATGCAAGGGATCTATTTTTTTTTTTGGTAGAATTTGTTATGAAAGATACTTTGTTTTTATCCTATCTTATTCACGTTAAATATTCTCAGAGACCTTGAGATCACAGGAAGAGAACTGAGTGATTGAATTTCTAGATTAAAATTAAGCTCTTTAAATCAATCTCACATGGCTATACACTGTTCAAGAAAAAGATCTCTGAATATCAAACAACTTTATCCAACCAATTTTTAACATAGATTTTCCAAGATTATTTTAAAGAGATGTGTAAATTAAATCCTGGACAGCAAGAATGTATAATAAGTGTATTTAACCTGATAGAAAAGTAAAAATAAAAATAACTTCAAGACAACTGGGCATTGGCACGGCTTTCTACAGTTTTTGTAGAGAAACTTTATGTAATAGAAGGAACTTCAGAGATAGGAGAAAGAAATTCCCCCATTTTATATACTTGATCAAATTTTCAAGTGTTTGAAGTCCACAAAATTTATAATGTTCAACAGATTGTGACAGAGTAAGGGATAAATGTTGGCCTCAATTCAAACGTCAATAAAACCAACTCAGGAAGACTGGGAACAACCAGCAGGCCATAAACTCGGGAATTTTCTGGGTGAAGGGGGTGAAGAGATGGCAACAGGACTAGTGTGTGACCTGCGTGGCCTCATCTCATGAGGCGCTAGATACTCAACTGCAGGTGTGCGAGAGACCATCCAAGTGCAAGGAAAACACTCAGAGCCCACAAAGCAGTAGCAGATGCACACACCACCGGAGCAGGAAATATCATTTGAAATTCAATTTGAAAGGCTGAATTACATTTTTTTCATTTAGTAAAAACATTTTATCTAGTTGACAGTGTTTTTGTCAAGATTCATGTTTCTCCCGCGGTTAATGTTTATAAAGTACCTTGTGCTTTCGGGTAGGAAGGGTTTGTAAATGAAAACTAAATCAATGTCTGTGGATGTGATCTCAAAAGGCACAAACTTCAACTTCCAGTTTGATTTCTAAAAAGTACTCTTGACTTTGAGGATCAAGTTATGCAAGTATGCAAATATGTGCTATTTCTCTACAATTCACCACCAGCACAGAGCCCAGACATTTCCTTCAGAGCCGTGCAGCATGTCTGCGGCTTCTGGAACATGGAAGGATATCAGAAGCTGGGAAATTGAGGGTTTCTTATGAAATACATGCCTCTGCAGGCCCCCCTGCACACCCAGCAAACCCCAAATTCCTAAGCCATCTTGGGATCTGCTGGGTTAACAGAGTCCTCCAGGTTTTTAAAGCAGCAGATTTGAGATTTAAAGACAGATTCAATCACTAATTTTGATCACCTCAAACCCTCTGTGGTCTTTACACCTGAGGAAGCCACTTAGAGCTAAGTAAGGAGAGAAATTTCATTCCAGTCTCTGAAAGACAAATTCCATGTCGACTCAAGGTCCACAGATGACCCTATGATTGGAGGCTTTTTGAGCTACAGTTATGATATGATTAACCCCTCTAGAGTAATTTTTTTTAATTTATCTTTGTATTGTAAGCATTTAGCACAGGCATGAATAGATCTGGGCAAGTCTTGTGTCATCTAGTCATCTGCAGAATAAGATACAGTGTGAAATGAAAATATCAGGATGGTTCAGGAAAAGCTCCGTTCCCACTAGGAGAGCAAACAGTGCACTTGGGAACAAGCATGCCCCAGATAAGGTGTGGAAAAGGAGGAGTATATGAAGAAAACAATATCATAATGAGCAACAAGCGTGCATTATCTAAGTCCAGAGTTAGGGAGGTGAGTTTTGGGGTGGTCCCGGGAAGGTCACAGTAAAAGCAAAGGCAGCGAAAAGAACGAGCTCTGTGTGTGCTCTCCAAGGAGTAGACAGGAAGGCAGCTTCTGTTTCTTGGGCTCTACGTGGGTGTTAGTATTCAGGCATCATGGGGACATAACAGGATTTGTCCTCAAATGCAGACTAAGACCATTCCTTGTACACATTTGCTATATTCCCCCCTTAAAAGGAGGGCCTTGCTTACTTCCCATAACTCCCTCCCTCCCTCCCTCTCTCCCTCCCTCCCCCCCCCCTCTTTCTTCCTCCTCTCTTCTGCCACTCTGGCCCCCAGAGACTGGTCTCTGTCCCCCTCTCTGCCCCTTTCTCTCCCTCTTCTTCCAATAAACATCCTTTGTGATCTTTATTGCATGGCGGTGACTTCTCGTCATTTTAAAATAAATTACAACATTGGTTCCCTGACCAGGAAAGGCTCTCCTGGCACTTCCTCCTGCCTGCCAGCAGTTTGAGGCATGCCGGGACCCCTGGAACCTGGGTCCACATTGGACAGCCTTGCTTCTCCAGCTATTGGATCGATCACTGGGATCCTCTGTCTAACACTGGCCCTGATGCTGAGTTCCCTCTTCACCTCTGTCCATTTCCCATGGCTGAGGACTCATCTCCCAAGCATCATTTCTTACTTTTGACCTCGTCACGTTCTAGGTCCAGGCAAACACAGCTTTCTTGGGCTCGGAGATGCTGGTCCCTGCCCTGTGTTTGACGAATCACTGAGCAGCCTGTGGCTTCTTGAAATTGACCCTCTCTGAATTCCAGGGTCACTGAGAATTACAGACCTTTGGGCCTCACTTATCTGCCCCACTCATGGCAACTTTAGCATCATCTAGACCTCCAACTTTTGCACTCAGTGCCTGATCTAATACGTTTCCGTGTCATGATTTGGGAGCCGGTTGATGACCTACAAGAAAAAATCTGCTACAATTGGGTACTCAGGGGAGGGTCCCGTGACCTTTCCAATGGCTGTCACAACAAGCCCAGTGGGGATGATCTATGTACATAGACACAGTTGGACTCTGACCATAGCCTTTGTTTGGCTAAGAGGGCAGTGACATACGGTAAATAGACAACATAGTTGCATATGTCCTGGTAGCTGTTAAGCACTCTCTAGATAGTAGCTCCTATTATGACAGATAAGAGGAGTTTCTTTTCTGTGTAAAATACACTACTATGTGGCAATATATAAATATATTACCAACACATTCTTGCTGCAGGAGCACATTCTGCTCCTTCAGCCAAAGGCCTTTGGGATGCCAGCCCACTTGGGCGTGGTCTCGTGTACTGTAAAGGCAGCTGTGAATGTGTGTGTGTGTGTGTGCCCTCTCTCTTGCTTGCGGCTCCTGCTTCTGGCTGCTAGACTCTGTTCCTGTACACACAGAGGACTGTTGTCTAGGACAGTGATCTGTAAGTTTTCACTTTAAATAAATAACCCTTTTATTATCCATAATTCTGAACTGGTGTGGGATCATTTTGGTACTTCTGTCATCACATTCTTATCATTTATCTTTACAATATTTTTCATTTTATAGCACCATTATCAGCGATTGTGGTATATACGAATATGAAAGGAACAATGAATGAGTCATTAAAAATGTGCATTTCAGATTATTGGCTGATGACTCCTGACTTTAGTGCCACGCACAATTGCTGTTTATAGAGTCTCTTGCCACATACAATGGAACCAAGGCAAGACACCTCTGCCCCATCCACTGTCTGACACATAATACCTTTCTGGCTCTTTTCTTGGGAAGCTACTTCTCCCTGCCACATTGGGAAGACTCCAGAACTGCTGAACTACCTTTCTCTGCTCTGTTTTAGGAATATGATAGCTTTTCCCAAACAAACTGCATCAAGATTTGTCCTGTTGAAGGGCATCTAGGTTGTTTCCAGGTTCTGGCTATTACAAACAATGCTGCTATGAACATAGTAGAGCATATACTTTTGTTGTATGATAGGGCCTCTCTTGGGTATATTCCCAAAAGTGGTATTGCTGGGTCCAGGGGTAGGTTGATCCCGAATTTCCTGAGAAACCTCCACACTGCTTTCCAAAGTGGTTGCACCAGTTTGCATTCCCACCAGCAATGGATGAGTGTACCTCTTTCTCCACATTCTCTCCAGCAAAAGCTATCATTGGTGTTTTTTATTTTCGCCATTCTGACAGGTGTAAAATGGTATCTTAAAGTTGTCTTGATTTGCATTTCCCTGATCACTAAGGAAGTTGAGCACGACCTTAGGTGTCTTTTGGCCATTTGAACTTCTTCTGTTGAGAGAAGGAGAGAGAGCACGAGCAAGGAACTCACGACCACGAGAGGTGCACCCACACACTGAGACAATGGGGATGTTCTATGGGGAACGCACCAAAGCCAGCTGGCCTGAGCCTGAAAAAAGCCCGGGATAAAACTGGTCTCGCTGAACATAGTGGACAAGGAGGACTACTGAGAACTCAAGAACAATGGCAATGGGTTTTTGATCCTACTGCACGTATTGGCTTTGTGGGAGCCTAGGCAGTTTGGAGGCTCACCTTACCAGACCTGGGTGGAGGTGGGTGGTCCTTAGACTTCCCACAGGGCAGGGAACCCTGATTGCTCTTTTGGCTGATGAAGGAGGGGGACTTGATGGGGGAGGGAAATGGGAGGCGGCGGTGGGGAAGAGACAGAAATCTTAAATAAATAAAAAAGATTTGTCCTGATTCACACTGAACAACCCCAAGTGAATTCATTCCAAACTCATTTATGGAAGAGCAGGAAAAATCAAATACAAATGAGCTACTAAGTCTACTGTGGTCCTTAAGAACAACAGCAATGTGACTGTTTGTAAAGCTCCTCATTGCTGGTCAAAGAAGACAAAGGTATGCACTTTCCTGTGTCTCATGCGGTTGGTGCTAAAATTAAACTACCAAATATTTATCAAATATACTGTACAGAGTTTGGCACACAGCAATCATCAAAACAGTTGTAGCTACTCTTAGTAGGCCAGTACAAAACCCCTTTCCCAATTAGCATAGTTCTCAAATGCCTGGAGGTAACGAGCCATACCCAGCCCTCCTTAATTGGAATCTTTAGGAGAACCGTAATACACAGTGCTGGGTTCCAAAGCTCCTCAGTCATTTTGAAGCACTGTCCTAAAAACAGCCACATGCAGAAGAAGGGAAACTCATTTTGCATTATTGTTTGGCTTTTTGATGTGTATTTTTAACTTTAATTAACATAGTATTTATAACCCTTTCATATCACTATATTTTATTCCCTCTTCTTTCTCACTCATTAGCCTGGATTCATTTCCAGCTTACTCTGGGTGGAAGGGTAGTGCTTCTTTTGAAGGGGTATATTATATTTTCTCTGAACACTTAAAAATGTTTTGCTCTGTGAAAAATGCTTGCCTCCGAAGATTATTTATAAGAATATTTCTCTGTTGCTTTGCATGCATTATTTCCTGTTGCCAGCCATTGTGCTAATGCATGTTCTTATAGAAGAGAAAGCTTTGAACACATATAATATACTCAGAAACATTAGGTGTCCAACATGTAGTCAGCCCCACAAGCCTGTTGTTGCTTCATGCCTTGTAAGGAATTATTCTAGTCGCACAGGACATTCTTGTCTCTGGGTTGGCAACAGGCTAGATCTGCCCCTGTGGAGTTCACAGTTAATGCAATGGGGTATGGGGGGACAATAATAACACTGTCTGGCCAATTAGGAACTGAAAATTGTGGTAAGTGCTTGAAGAAAAACATGTGGACACTATGGGTCACACAGCAGCATGGGCGGAATCCCGTCAGAGGGACAAGGAGAAAGGTCTCCGTGCCAGTTAGTTCTGTAGGGATATATGCAGAAGAAGCAGAGGAAGGGAGAATGCATCCAGCTGGATGAAAGTGTGGCTTTGGCGTTGGGGATAGCGGGAAACTGAGGTAAGGAGAAACAGGAGTGGACGTGAGATAAAGAAGTAACAGCCGGCTTGAAAGAGTTGCACAATCAGGTTTGTAGCTGAGTCCAGTTGAGGTAGGGTGCAAAAGAGCAAAACAGATACAGACCCATGTAGGATGTACGTGTTTGGTATATACAAGAAAAAAAATGGCATTGTTCATGTCTGTCCTAGTTAGGATCACTTCTGCTGTGATGGAACATGATCTAAAGGAACTTGGGGAAGAAAGGGTGCTGTTGGCTTCCACTTAGCCACCATGGAAGGAAGTCAAACGCATCAAGAACCTGGCAGCAGGAACTGATGTAGAGGCCACGGAAGAATGTAGCTTATTGGCTTGATTCACGTGGCTTACTCATAAGGCTTTTATAGACCAAGACTGCCTAGGGATGACCCCGCCTAGAGTGGGCTGGTCCCTCTCCCATCAATCACTAAATAAGAAAATGCCCTTTGTTTACACACACACAAACACCAGAAGTCAGGATATGCGTGTAAAGAGAACACACAATTCTGTCTTAAGTATTGCCACCTCACTGGCTGTAAGATCTCAGATCCACCTATTTTTTCTCTATAATGTCCTGTACTGTTGAGTAAAATCCCATTGTGTGTACATTTCACAGTCTCCTTATACACTCTTTTGATAGAACTCTGGGCGGATTCCATCTTCGTACCACTGTGTATCATCCTTGGGCATTTCTTACCAGGTAAAAGTTAGTTCTAGGTTATCTCCTGTCAGATAAAAACTTCCGTTTGTACTTTTCACATGAAATTTCCAAAGAACTCAATGAAACAGCTACTGAATTTCAGTGATCCAAAAAAGTTTTGATGTCTGCATTTTACAAAAGAGCAAAGATGGCTTAAAATATCAACTTTGCCGGGTGACATTTACATGTCAAGCTTTCTTTTCTTGACGGCTGAAGAATGTTATTTTATTACAAATTTGATTACATCTGATCTTGTTTTGACTGTCTCCGAGGAAATTCTTTCTTCAAATGACAGTAAATACAAACAAATTGGAAGGGCAGCACCTAGAATTGCTAACAAATGCCAAAGCCAGACAAGGGATCAGTATTACTGAACAAAAGACAAAAAAAACAAAACAAAACAAAACAAAAAAAAACCACCCTAGTGACTTCCTTTAACTCTTAGTGTGTGTGTACTTTCAGAGAAAATGTTCAAATGCCAGACCATGATCACCATGGAAGCTCTTACTTAGTGTTAATATTTTCTTCAAGCAGGAAGACACACCGAAGGCAGACTCAAACTCTGCTTGGTTTCCTCAGCTCTTGTAAAATGTTTACCCTCTCCACCCCTGACCCATGATAATTTTATCTTTGGTCTCAGCTGTCATTTGTGCTTTCTCTGGACATTTGACCTGCTTGTCTAAAATGGCCTGCTGCTCCTTTCCTCCTCAAGATGTCACCTCATCGCTAAGCCCTGGCACAAAATCTATTCTGCCTGCTCAAATCATGTTTGTTCCGTGGCTTCATTTGATCATGTTCAGTCTATGGTCCTCCTTCTCTAGTGCTTGGTCCACCTGTGCAAAACATGGGAACTGTGTTGACACCCCATAATTAGTTAAAGTCATCATCTGCCTTTGGTATCATGAGCTTATTAGAATCTATACAAGGCATATCTCTGCTGTGGGAACTCCTTTAGTCAATAGCCTTTAAGGAACCAGCCCACTTTGGGTGTGGTCTCCTGTGCTATAAATGCAGATTAGAAGTGTGTGTGAGCTTCTTGGCTCCTGGATTTGGTACCAGTTCCCAGCACATGCAGAGGACTGCAGATCGCTACTCCTTCTGTGAGTTTACCCCCAGATAAAGAAAACTTTGTTATACTCCATTTTGGGATATTGTGGAACTCTTTCGCATGCCAGCATATCCCCTGACACCCAGTGCCACCTGGTTGGACAGGACCTGGTCTTTCAGCCCATCTTCCTGTGCTCAAGTGGCTGGCATTGACTTTCCTGGCACACATTACTGGGGAATCCAAGGCGCAAGGGTAGGAAAAGAAACATAGCGAACTATTTAAGAGCTTATTCTGGGTGTAATGTGCAGATAGAGCTTATTTTGAAGAGGAAATGGAAGTTGCTTCTGCTTCCGAGTGAGATGTTTTTCAAAACCAAGCTGCCTGCTGTATTCTGATCATCATGTCAATTCTGTATTTAGTTTTTCTATTTTGAAAACATTAACTGCAAAGTTTTCCCCAAGGAAAAGCTTCTTTTTTCTAGAAAATGTACTGTTTAGAAACTCAGAGGCTCTCTGTTATCATAGTCACTACGGTTATTTCCACAGGACACCAAATCTCATAGATTCCACACAGCATTGGAACGAATGTTTTCTGTAGGCATTTTCCTCCATTAAAGCTGCGTAACCTCAACTAGTGGAAATATTTTCAGATAAACAGGAGATGAACAAAAGAATAAACACAGCTTTTTTATGACTCTGTCTTAATAAAGATCTCCTGATTTTGAGCATTTGCATACTGTGATCAAAGCCCTAGACATTCTCTCAGAATCTGGTACATGTTTCAACACTAAGAAAACACTTCAGGAAATTGGCTCTGGGACTTCAGTTTTAAGATCCCCAGTGAGTGTCTGTTTCAATCTGTATGTTTACTAAAAAATAAATAATAATAAAAAAATCAAATGTTTAAAAGAACAAAGATATTTAGGGCTACAAAAATACACATTTGAATAATAATCTCTCTCTCTCTCTCTCTCCGTCGCTTTCTTGTTTTCTCTTTTTAAAAATCAGATCCTTGGCCAGTGTGCCAAGACACAAGTTCAAGAGGTTGGATTTTCACTTTTCAGGCTGACAACTTAATTAACACCTACAAAAGCCGCAACACATGCTCCCTGTAGTGTTTTAATCGTTATTATTGTAGGCACAGCCCTTTTAACAATCTAACACAATGCTATATTGTAAGCTCGTGTCCCATTCAACTGCCACACAGAACCTTGTTTACTTCCACAAAGCAGAGCAGAATATTTACAGAAATATACATATTCCAGAGATAATAATCTCCAAAAAGAAAGCAATTGCTGAGTCTCCAAAAATGAGAGGCAAAGTTAGCAAATGAGGCAATTACAGTCATATCAAAGACAGGTAATAAACTTCCTGTTTCAGAAGGAATGGAGCTTGTCCTGCGTGTTTCTTGATTGTTCCAACAGATACAAAACAAAGCATCTGGGGAAACTGGTACTAGTTTGAAGATCAACACTTTTTTGAAATGCAATTATGAGAAAATTTTCATATCTCCTCAACTGTAAAATGTCTAAAAGTAACTTTGTCCATAACCTTCACCAGAGCTAGAATTCTAAGAGGGTCCTGCCATACCCCTGTCATCCCACACTTGCCCTAGGAACTGTGGTTGTGATGGTTTTCAACCTGCTTTTGGTTTTGTGTTACCACAAAAGCTAAAGTCCTTCGATGATGATGTTCACTGTGCAAGACAGACTTGCTGGAAAAGTTATGCCTCGCCTCGAAGAAGAAGACTGCCATGCTGTAGAGACCTGTAGAGGACAATTGAAGCCACCAGAGATAAAACTGATATGGAGCAAGAAATCAGGACCTGGAGTGGAGCAATGACCCAGTGAGTACATACATAGCTAGCTATGCAAGAATAATCTACATGGGAAGTAGAAAAACACAAGAGCTCCTGAGTAAATTGGGAGCATCAAGACCTTGGGGGAGGGTTGAAGGGGAGTGGAGAGGCGGGGAGGGGAGCAGAGAAAAATGTAGAGCTCAATAAAAATCAATAAAAAAAAAAGAATACTTCCCTAAGTTCAGATTTTTAGAGCCCACGGAAAGCTGCATTTCGTGGCAAACACCTTGACCTCCAAACCTAGGGGTAGAGATAGGAGGATCCTGGAGGACTGGAGACTAAGCTGTCTAGCTGAAACAGGGAGTTTCAGGGGCCCTGGGAAACACAGTCTACAACAAACAAACAAACAAACTGTAGTAGCGACTGAGGAACAACAATCTGTACTGAGCACATCCACAGACACATGTGCATGCACCACACACATCGATTGCAATTTTAAAGGAATGACCACAGGAACTGCAGCTTACAGTCATGAAAAATAAGACTGTCTGCAACTGATGCCGTGGAAGAAGATTGCCCAGCCTCGGATGAACTCAAAGCCTCATAGACACTTATATTTAAGCCCATTGAGACCTTGAAAGAACTCAGTCAAAAGACTCCTGATGCTAAAGATCAGGATATAATGGAATTGTGTGATTTGGTGTGTGTTTTTTTCTCTTTGTGATTATTTGTTAATTAATTAATAAATGCATTCAATGCGTTATGATATCTAAAATGCTCCAGGGTACCTATTAAACACTAGGCAAACATGGTGGGGTGTAAGATATAACCTCCACCTCAGAAAACAAAACTATGGTTGACGTCTCTGTTCAAAGTCTTGTTTCTGTTTTATTCCAAAAAGCCAGCAAGATGAGTATTTTATAGCCCTAATCAGGACAGACCAAACATTTCTGCTAATGGAGGCTAACAGGAAGTTGACATTGGTGTAGAGAAAAGATTCTGATATCTTAGTCTTAAAACCTGGCACCGGCAGAGTCAAGAGCTTTTGCTGCTGGGAACTCACGCAGCCGACAAATCCCGCTGTCTTTGTCATCAATAGAGTGAAGATGTGATTCCACTGTGGGCCTGCACTGTAGCCATGTCTCTGGATGATTTTCTGACAGCCAAGAACTTTATACCATTTACTTCCTATTTAATAATATACCATACATGTGGATGTCGGTTTGGACAGATCTAGGTTGAAGTTGGGGTTCTTTTTAAAGAAAAAAGTATTAAAATTATGTGAATCTTTTATAGGATCTTGGTGCACTGAGGACTTCAAAGCCTGAGTCAGAGGAAATTAATTTCTGCTTCCCTTTGTTTTGGTTCTTAAGCATGGTCATCTAACTTCAAAATCCCTGCCACAGTCCTCTGTATCCATTCTCCACTCTTCTCCCTAGGAACCTCAATATCAGGGCCAAAAATTATTTCTTAATTCTTAAAGTGAGAGTAAAATAAAGGAGAGCGAGAGACACTGACACATATACAAACATACTTCCTATCCGTATTTCCTTTGATTTCTAAGCTCATCTTTTTCTGCATCCTAATTGTTAGCTTCCTCTAAGTGTTGTGTAGGTAAACTATTTCTTACTATTTCATCTCTTTCCCTTTTGGTTTCATCCTTCCTCCATGGTGAAATAGTTACGCAGTCTCCCAACGAGAGAACAGAGCTGTCTCCCTCCCCAGTCTCATCAGACATGTCTCGCTGAGCGGCTCAGAGACGTTAACACTCCTTCTCCCAGCACAGACCATCTTTTATTAAAACACATTTCAAAACTCAGAGAAATAAGTATGGTTGCAATGACTACATTTATAAATCCTCCTACACAAAAATCCTTTGGTTGTTCCTGCTTTTGTCTGCGTGTGTGTTTACTTAAAAAATTGTGCAGGTTAGCTGCGGCTGTTATGCTATGCAGACACCTTCTAAATTTCAGCTTGTTTTATAGGCAATTTCCTACAACCCTCAGTATCCTTGTAAAATCTAAAAAAAAATTGACAATGATTTGTTAATATATTCTACCACACATACATATTAATATTTAATTGTCATTAAAATGTCTTTTAGCTATTTTTTTATCTTATAAACTTATTTTCAGATGCCATACAGGGTCTCACCACATTCCTGCAAATCGGATCTGGAGCTACCCCCCTGCCCCTCTTCATTACCACATGACATTGGGAAGACAGGTCATTTGTCTTTGGAATGACCTGTGTTGTAGATTTATCTGATTTGTTTCACTGTGATGTTCCACATTGCATTAAAACACAAACAAGATCCCAGTTTAAATACTTTGGGAATTTTCTTGTTAAGTGGCAGTGATTGATTCATGGTCTGTACAAGCAGGAGGTCCCTAAGCTTATGACAAACAGATAAGATAGCATTTCCCCTTTATTATCAGTAGGAATAGTGGGGATGATGTGCTGACAACTTTTCACCTAACAGTCTTTACATCTGTTAGGACCCTTTGCCTTAATCAGTATGCCGTGGGGGTGCAGAGTTGATGTGGGACTCCCCTCTGTATGCTGTGAATTTGCTTTATTATGATTGGTTAATAAAGAAGCTGATTTGGGCCCATGGCAGTGCAGAATAGAGCAAGGCAGAATCCCAAGCACAGACAAAAAAGGAAAGAAGGCAGAGTCAGAGAGATACCATGTAGCTGCTGAAGAGGTAATATGCCAGCACAAGTAGCCACAGTCTAGTGGCGATACCTAAATTAATAGAAATTGGTTAATTCAAGATCCTGAATATTAACCTTCATCAGGCGATGAAAGGAGATAGAGACCCACATTGGAGCACCGGACAGAAATCTCAAGGTCCAAATCAGGAGAAGAAGGAGAGAGACCATGAGCAAGGAACTCAGGACCGCGAGGGGTGCACCCACACACTGAGACAATGGGGATGTTCTATTGGGAACTCACCAAGGCCAGCTGGCCTGGGTCTGAAAAAAGCCAGGGATAAAACCGGTCTTGGGAAAAAACATAGAGACAATGAGGACTACTGAGATCTCAAGAACAATGGCAATGGGTTTTTGATCGTACTGCATGTATTGGCTTTGTGGGAGCCTAGGCAGTTTGGATGCTCACCTTATTAGACCTGGATGGAGGAGGGTGGTCCTTGGACTTCCCACAGGGAACCCTGATAGCTCTTTGGGCTGAAGAGCGAGGGGGATTTGAATGCTTGATTGGGGGAGGGGGAGGGAAATGGGAGGCGGTGGTGGGGAAGAGACAAACATCTTTAATAAATAAATAAATAAATAAAAATAAAATAAATAAATAAATAAAATAAAAATAAAATAAAAAAGGAAAAAAGATGTAAGAACTAGCAAGAAATACACTAGAGTCATTGGCTAAACAGTATTGTAACTAATATAGCTTCTGTGTGATTTATTTTGGGTCTGGGCAGCTGAGAAACAAACAAGTAACCTTCATCTACATACTGGTACCCAAATGTTTGGGAATGATGCCCTGCACCCACTTTGCATTTGTGTGCCCTCTTGGGGTCGGGAAGAAAGTGTCTGAGATCAAGCTCAGAACTCCCTTCCTGGACAGCCAGCAGGACTGTGTCTGTTAGGAGAGCACAGGCAGAAGAGCATGGTGGATCCCTGCTACCATACACAGAGATATTTCCAGACCACACAGTATTCTACAAGGCAGAATTAGCTTTTACTCAGATAGAAAGGTTTTACATGCTGCATGGTGCTACCGAGAGATGAGGTGGTAGGGATGGCTCCCACCTGGCAACCCTGGAGCTGGCTGTGAACTACCTCTGCCACATTAAAAGGTGAAGAGAGGCTGAGCCAGAATCCAGGGCCACTGCGACCAAGCTGCTTACCATTTTAAAAGCTCTTCTGGTCAAAAAATAATTAAAGCTACATAATAAAGACAGATTCAGATGAAAAAGACCTTTGAATGGGTCACAGTGTTAGATAAATGTACATAGGCATGGGAGAGAGAGGTTTAAAAAAAACCCAAAGTCTTCAAAGAGACAGAGCACTAACAGTCATAGATTAAAGGAGTAAAATAAAATAAGCCATGTAAAGATGAAATATACACAGAAAGTCTGGATTATGTATACTATTGTGTTTTGTTAAATTTATTGATGGTGAATGAGCTAAGTTCACACAGACATTTCATTGTACAGGCAGCTAAACTAACCAACGTATATATTTTATAGGTATCTTGACTTCAAAATTTGGGTCTAAGGATATGTTGCTTTGGAAAAGAGTTTCTGCTTTGTTTCCACAGAGGATAGAAGGCTGTGGATTCCTTACCAGCTAATACTGTTTGATCAAACAGGACCTCCTGAAGCAATGATCCAGATGTTCTAACATCCATGACAGCTTCAGCACTGCTGTCTGAGATGGACCTACCACACACGATAGCCCACGAAAGATCTGATTAACAGTACTCCCAATCAGTGGGAAGTAGTCTAGAGAACTATGCCCAAATTTCCAAATATTGTTTATAAATGTTTGTTTACATTTAAAGGAGGATTTGCTATAAATATGAATATTTAAGATTGTTATGGATCTTAGTTCATTGACACAAATTTAAGGACAATTTTGTTATATGTATATTTCTGCTCCTGATTAAAGTATTGTGTTTGTGTAGTTCCTTAAAATATGTAATGTATAGTAAAGAAATATAGATTAATAGATAATTATTTATAATAGACAAGTTTATAGACATTTTCATTAGGTTTTCTAGATGTACAAAGATATATTTCAGATGGATAAGTACTCTCAAACCTTTCAAAGACTTACAAAATGTGGCATTTAAATGTTTTACAAGCTTAAGACTTTTCATGACAATGAGACACATCTGCTCCTGGCAGCACCAATCTACTTCAAGAGAATGATGGGAACTGAGGAGGCTCCTCATGGAGTTGGTTAGCCATTTGGACAAGAAACGGTTCTTCCCTGGACTTCTTGACATGTATAAACTGGACATGCAGTTTTTATTTAGAAAAAAAGAGGAGGGGATATGGATTCCCCTCTGTATATCATTGGATAATAAAGAAGTTTTCTTGGACCTATCACACGAGAGAATAGAGTAAAGCAGGAATTCCAAGAAGAGGTAGAAGAGAAAGTAGGTGGAGCCAATGAGATGCCATGAAGCTGCCTGAGGAGAAAGACATGAGCCACTAACTGCAACCTGTTTTGTTATATGTAGTTTTACTATGCTAAAGTTAAAACCTTTTTATTTAGACAGAAAAGGGGAGATGATGTGGGATTCCCCTCTGTATGCTGTAATTATTACCATTAGTTAACAAAGAAGCTTCTTTGGGCCTGTGGCAGGGCAGAATAGGGCAGGAATTCCAAGCAAAGATATGTAGAGTCAGCAATATGCCATGTAGCTGCCAAAGGAGTAACATGCTGGCACTGATAGCTATAGCCTAGTGATGATGCATAAATTAATAGAAATGGGTTAACTCAAGATGTAAGAGCTTGTTAGAACTATGCTAGCATCATTGGCCAAACAGTATTTTAATTAATATAGTTTCTGTGTGATTATTTGGGTCTGGGTGGCTAGGAAACAAACAAGCAGCCTCCATCTACCCAGAGTGGGCTTCTTTCCTCTTGAGAAGCTTTTCAAACTTGACATTATTGAAATCACACAGTGATGTGGGAGTGTCATATCAATCTGTTGATTTCATTGGTTAAAATAAAGAAACTGCTTGGCTAGTTCCAATAGGTTAGAACATAGGTGGGTGGAGTAAACAGAACTGGGCGGAAGAGGAAGTGAGGTCAGAAATCATGCAGCTCCGCTCAGAGAAGCCAGCCTCCTCTCTCGCGGGCCGGAGGGGATAGCTCGGCTCTCTGAGGCATGCTCGCGATGAAGCTCCGACCGACCCAAGATGGACGTAGGCTAGAATCTCCCCGGTAAGCGCACCTTGGGGTGCTAACACAGATTATCAGAAATGGGTTAGGTCAATATGTAAGAGCTAGCCAATAATGGGCCAAGCAGTGTTTAAATGAATACAGTTTGTGTGTTGTTATTTCGGGGCTAAGCTAGCCAGGCGACCGGGGTGTTGGGGACACAACCCCGCCACCCCCCAATTTCAACAACACAGGTTCCATCTCCATTCTTGTTCTATTTTCCCCTTTTATTCTGGTTCCTTTGCATGTTACTTTGCTTCGGATCCTCTTTAGATGCTGCCATTCCTTGGAGCCCCTTGCAAGCTGGACCATTTTTAGGTAACTAGGATTGCTGCTCATTAAGATTGTTAAGTG
The DNA here is from genome assembly GCA_963919715.1 of Microtus obscurus. Lineage (NCBI taxonomy): Eukaryota > Metazoa > Chordata > Mammalia > Rodentia > Cricetidae > Microtus > Microtus obscurus. Next base: position 5,488,680 of record CAWTZC010000288.1, on the reverse strand, counting down.
GGGAGATGGAATGTGTGCTTTAATGCAAGGGAAAGCAAAAACATTCCTATTGTTTCTCTTTAAATTTTCATGTGAGATGTGAAGACATTTGTCTCTAAGAGTTACCAATTATTATGATTGAAACATTGGAATATTATATTTTAAAATATTCAATTATTTAGAGTTTACGGATTACTTTTGTCAGTATGAAAACTTTCTAAGCATCACTTGACTATTATTCCAATGCCAAAGACAGAAGGGGGATGGCTCCCACCTCCCTGGCAATAGAAAGCTCTTGGCCTGGTCACAGTCCGTCCCTCAGCACCCAGCAAAGACCTAATGAGTAGCTCTTCTAGCACACAACTGATCCCTTGTTGATCAAGAAGGTTTTTTTTTTAAGTTTTCTTATTTTACTTTGCCCCCCCCCAAATAAATGCATAGTTCATGAAACCCTCATACTACTGTTTAGTGGGCTTTTAATTGCATTTTACAAGACTAAAACACATAACCAACTTCAGCCACACTTCCATCCAAACATGCTGGAGATCTGCAGCTATCAAATCCAATTAAACTCTTCCAGGAAGGGTGACTATTCCTATCTACATGTGTTTGCATATGTGTGCACATGTGAAAGCATGCGTGAGCCATGGTGCAGGTGTGGACTTCGAAGATAACTTTGTGGAGTCGATCAGATTCAGGAGGTCAGCCCTGCTCTGCGGCATGTTTACCTAATGAGGCACCTTGCTGGCCCTATCATTTGAATTTTTATATTACCATATTAAATGCCCAGAAACCACTCAGTAGGCATGCATGTCTCTACAGATTTCCCTAAATTATTTGTACCAATGCAATTTGTGTTTATTCAAAATTTAATTTCCTTTAGTTAGACTCCACATAAAAGAGTTTAAGCAGAAAACAATTATTGATCATTCAAATGATATTTTAAAGATTCATTTATTTTTATTTTATGGGTATGAGTGCAATATATGCATGTACATATATCTAGCATGTACATGAGGGTCTCATAGATGCCGGAAGATGACATTGGATCCCTTGGAGTTGGAGTTACATATGTTTATGGGTCATTGTGTAGGTGTTGAGAACTAAACCCAGATCCGTTGAAAGAGTCTCAAGTTCTCTTAACTGGTGGGCCATCTTACCATCCACAAAGAAATTATCTTTAAACTCTTTTCAAAAAGTAACTTGAAGATACTATCAATTTTAAATATTATAATGTCAAATGATTAAATATATTCATAGATTTTACAATAAAATGTATTTTCATATTTTAAATACCATTATACAAAATATTTGATTATCAACAGCACATGGTCTCTTGAACTTGCAGATAAATGGCAGTTTAATGTTCAATGTAATAAATGCATATAATTAAGGCTATCTGCTGCATAGCTTACTTAATTCAAATTCCCTTGTTTTAGAAGAATAATCATGATTGTAAAATATACCATTGAGATTTTTGAAATTGTGCCACAATTCAAATGTATTCACATTTGCCAGCCTATCAGCCAGGATGAGGGATTTGGAGGGAACATTTTGAACAGTTTGATCCTTAATTAAAATAAAACTCCATGAAAGAAAATTAATATTACTTAAAGTGAAAATAATTGGGAGAAGTCATTCCATTTGGTAACATTCTTAGTAGCCAAACATTTCCATCTTGTTGTAATTACACACCAATTATCTACCATTTATTTTATGGAGTGCCTGTTCCCAATGTACATCATAAACCATCATAAGTTTTATGGTTTTCTTCAGGAATAAAGTCTGTCAATTGAATGGTTACAGTTGCAGGATACATTAGCTTACTGGGTTACTGTGTGCTGGAGAAAACAGGAATTTATTTTCTAACAGTTCTAGATGGTAGAAATTTGAAATTGAGGAATAGGTTTCTCTGAAAGTGTTTGGGAAAGGCTGTAGTCCAGGCTCGTTTCCACACTTCCCGAGCATCATGGTTCCACTGTTTTCTGGTATTAGACCACATGTACCAGGTTGTATTCAAACCTTAAGTTTTGGAAGACATCAATTATATTGGATTAGAGGCTAATCCTACTATGACTTAATCTTAAGTAATTATATCTACATTGACCAACTTTCTGAGAATCGTACTATAGTGCATAAGGAGTTACAACTTTAACAATATGAACTTTTGGTAGGCCCTAGTTTTCTTCCAAACAAAAGTGTTTTTTTTTTATATTTTTTCTTATAACAGAATATATTACTGTAGGCAATGCACTTAATGTAATATATTCATATAACAAAAATCACAATGCATTCCCCATCCCCAGTTCCGTGCTTATCATTTACTGTTTTGTAAAGTTTCCACTAAGTAAACATGAATGATAAGCATAAAAATATTCACCTTAGTTTTTATTGATATCACTTAAAATAAGAACAGAAAGTACACATTTTCTTGCTTTGATGGTATTCCAAACTGCATCTACTTTCACAGATTCCCAAATGCCTGGCCACACCGATTTTTAGATTCTAAAGCATGAATTTTAGGGGAAATATTGGCTTTTCCAAGATGTGTCGCATGTTCACTTTGTTGTAACGGTGTCATCAGACCCTAGGAATATTCCCTTACAACAGACGGATCAGGGGAGCTAAGATGCAGCTAAATCGGAAGAGTGCCCGTCTACTGTGCACCATCAAAACTGGGTACAGTGGCACGTGTCTATAGTAGCAGCACTTGATAGGTAGGTAGAGGGAAATTCTTAGCTACACAGTTAGTTCAAGGTCAAGTTGCTCTAAACGAGATCCTGTCTCAAAAATTAAATAAAATACAACTCAATAATTTCAGGACTTGTCCGGTCACAGGTTCCCTGGCAGTTACCAACCTTGCTTCCTTGTGTTTCTAAATCACCCAGCTGTAGTCAATCACCCGAACTCTGATCCTTACTTAAGGTCAATGGATTCAATCTGTCATATCTGTGGAAGGCAGATGGGTGTAGGAAAAGAAAGTTTACCCAGAATTATACAATTAAAAAGGTAAGTGTGAGTTATAAAAAATGAAATGAAAGTTATAAGCCAAAGAGCGCAATGTTATGAATGGTTCAACTGCAATAAGGCAATTCTTTCTTTCTGTTTGCACTAGAGACATGCAAATTAAGGTAAGCATAGAAATAGGAAACTATCTATCTATCATTTTTGGTAGCTCATGTACTTTTGAAAATGTCAGCACTTGCAATAAGGTAAAAAACATGAGGAGCATACTTATCAGGCAGGTAAAAATCTAAAGGAGGAATTAAATGCTTGATTATTTCATGTGAAAAATATAGCATTAATTGCATATGAACTTTAGAGTTGATTCGAACACTCAAAGGCAATAGTGCACGGGTTTATATTACTAGCTAATATGATTCATTATTGATAATTCATTCATTATTGATAAAATTTCTATCTTAAAATAAGTAGATTAATCAACAGATTTTAATAATTAATTTCTGTCTACAAAGGCATCTTTTAAAAATACCAGAAAAGGAGTTTTTTTTTACATAATTCACAGAAAATGTATAAGGTCATGAGTGAGTTCCCTAATACACACAGAGGTCTAGGACTGCTCAGGTGAGTTGACCCTTGGTGTTTCCTGTTAAAGTGCTTCTCCCAGCTTGACATGGTTGGGATGTGGGGAAAACACTTAAGTGGTAAGCTAGTGAGAGCTAGGGGTCTCCCCTTGAATGGGATAAATTTGACCACTGACCATGAAGGGATCCAGCCTTCTCTCCCATGCGTTTTCACCATGATAGAGTGTGCTATCACAGGCCCACACAATTATTAATGTGTCATACATAGGAATCTCCAGAACTGAGAACCCAAAGCAACATCCCCTTTCTTAAGCTGTACTGAAGAACACACTTGGATGTGGAACAGACTTGTCACATAAGATCATAAAATATATTATATATTAATGTAATTTTATATAAAAACGGCATTTACGGAGGAGAATTTATAATTCTTATTTATGCTCTGAAATGTTTGTATTGTAACTACTCATCAGCCCCCAAAACACAGTTCTGCTAGGACCTCCCCACCACATGCTCCTTTTATTTTATGTCCTCTTTATTCACCGAGTCCACTTTGTGTTTCTCATATGTTCATGGGGTCATCCACCCTAGTGGCCACATCTAACGAAAAATAACTCCACCCTAGAAGCATCCATCAGCTACAAATAGCTCCTCGTTAGAGATGGGTCCTCAGGTGTTTCTCCACAGAACTTGCTCGAGTTGTCAGTTACTTGCATGTATGACAGATCTTATGTAGACAACCACAGGTACTATGAGTCCGTGTCTCGTGGACAGAGGCTATCATTTGACATCTTTTGTCCCCACTTTACTGTCCTTACCATTCTTTTCGTCCCTCCTCTTGTCCAGTGTTTCCTGAGCCTTGAGACAACTGGAGGAGGTGGCGGGAGATAATGTAAAGATGTATGAAAATTTAAACAAAATTACTATAGCAAATGTGTGTACATCTGCCAGCCCAGAAAGACTAGTTGAAGTTTTCAAAAGTCAATCACAAAGAAAAAGGGTTGGTAACTTGAATTCTCGGCACTAAAGTCTATAGTTTAGAAAGCCGTCAAAAGTGAAGGAACACGGCAAGCGTGAATAAGCCAGGGCAGCACAATACCCTCGATGAAGAGAGGAAAGGAGCCTTAATATATGAACAGGACTTACATATCCATTTTAAAAGCACCAATTCTAAAACAATAGACCAGAATTTCTCAGCTGCTGGTCGTGAACCCCTGAGAGCATTAGAAAACAGATGCTCAGTTCATAGCAGTAGAAGACTTATTACGAAGTAACAACAGAAGGAATTTTGTGGTTGGGGTCACCACAGCATGAGGCATTGCATTCACGGGTGTTGGCATTAGGAATGTTGAGAACCTCTGCTCTAAATCATTGCAGAAAGAGGCATTCAACTAAACAGAAATTCACTCAAAAGATAAAAATAGACAGCCACAAATTGGTCCTTTTCTTATTAAATTTCTTAAGAAATGTCGAAAGAGATGGAAACTTTATCAGAGTGGATTTAGACTGATACACACCATTTACTTTTCCGGCTCAACAATGTATCCAGGACCTAAAATGCTATTTTTCTTTGACCCAGCAATTCCATTTTATAGAATTTCTCCAAAAAGCATAGTTTGAAACATGCACCGTAGCTCAGCTATTCTTATTATTTCTTATAATGATGTTAATTATATGCTCTGCACACTGTTAAGCAGAGCGACCTGCAGTAAATGCATGTTGTCATTTGAATACATTTTAATGGACTAGAAAAAAGTCAGTCTATAAGCAAAAAAGCTGAATCAAAACTTTCTAACTTTAAGTAGGAAAGATGATTGGAAGAAAGACAGTAAATAGTGGTTTTTTTTTTCTTTGAGCTGAGACATATCAGAAATTGTGGTTAATTTAAAATTTCTTTTATATTCATCTGTTTGTCCACACACTTTCTCTAATGCTAACAGTTCAATTTACTTTGAAACTCACCAAACTCCCTGCAGCCCTTCTGGTCCTGCCATACTGTGGTTCATTGAGGAGTTCCCCAAATGAGGAGACCAGAATGGCTTCGAATTAACACCATCATTTGTTTTCCTTATCTAAATTGGTTCTCTGAAAAATGAATGCCTGAAGGTGTTGTAAACTGTTCACTTAAGTACAATTAACAGTCCCCTAGCTCCTTTCCCCTTTGTGCTTGAGAGTTCTTTCTTAGAGTAAACCTTGGAGGCAGTGTTCACTTCTGGTAGTTTCATTCATCTTCTCTCTCCCCTTCTAGGAGCCAGAGTTTTGAGGAGTTAACAAATCTGCTGAGATAACAGCTTCCCATTAAACATGAATTAATAAGTTAATGCTGCATAAGATAACAAAGTTTGCAGCATAAACGCAAATGCTTATCCCTTCAGGTTTAGTATAATGTGTGTTGACTACAAATGTTATCGAGTCAGGTGTAGCATAATGTGTGTTGACTACTTCATACTGCAAATGAATGTAGTGGGCATAGTGGGGTTGGACTCAAACATCCATTTAAATAAAAACTGGAGTCTTAGCAGAGACTGGGTCATCTTGCCCAATGTCTCCCTTGGTGCTGGAGTAGCCCACACCCACTAGCAAACTCAGATGGGAAAACTAGAAACCTGGCCTTTGCAGCCTGATTGGTGAGAACTCTGAAGGGCCGTCCTTCAGGGTTGGGTCTGCACAGCAGTTTCCACTCTGTTTCGGCCCTGATATTGTTTCCTTCCCTCTGCTCTACAAATATTGATTGATCTTGTACCCCCATTGTAAGGAAATCACATGCAGGGTGAGCTCCAGAGAACCAAGCCTAATTTGAGGCTATGAGCCAGTACTCTGGACACAGGTGGCTCGTGGGTACAGCTTGGATTTTTGTAACGTCATAAATGATGCATTCAAAAACAGAGAATGAGAGATGCAATTATAATAATGGGAAACACCCAAATCAAATTCATCTTAAAACGTTATAGACTGTGGAGGGGTGTCACTGGTTATCAGTACTAAAGACCATTAGCTTATAATTTTATGACATACCGTGATCCGTATTCAGGAGAATCAGAAAATTATTCATTTTGAGGCATTCTTGTAAAACTCTGTTCTAAACAAAAATCCCTTTCTATTGCAAGCTCTCAAACAATTTCAATGGAATGGTGGATGCACTGAGGGTTCTGATTCGCCTTTGGTGATCGCATCCAATCAGAGTCTGGCCTCTGCCCTGCCCTTCATGTGGCAAACAAGATCACGTGAGTCTAGCAAACTGAACCTTGACACTGACACTTCTCACAGTGTTTAAAGTGTTGTGGAAACAGCCACTATAAAGCCTGCTGGGCTTCGAGCTGAAGCTCTTTGCTGCCCTCTGGAGACAACTGAAAGTGACAACGGCAGTTTTTAGCAAGCAAACCACTCTCTCAGTCCTATCGCTGTCCTGACAAAACTTGGCTGAATAATGGACTAAATACACGGAGGATCTCTAGTCAGTGAGGGCTTGAGAATTTTGTGCTGAGGTCTGTGTTTATAGCGCAGGTGCATTCCTATCTGTTTAAACCATCACAGAAAATTAAAGTTACCACATTTGAAAACACTGGGGTCTTGAAAATACAGCAAAGGCGTATGTTCACACACACACACACACACACACACACACACACACACACACACACACACACGTGCCTTGCTGAGTCAGCAGTTTTCATTTTCTGGGATTTTACCATTGTATGTAGTAGCCATGTTTACCGAGTAAAATACATCTTGACTTGCTTATGGACAGGTTATTTTGTAATAAAACCTAGAAAGTCTAGGAGACCAATCTAAGAAATTATCACATGGGATTTCATCAAATCAAAAAGCTTCTGCATCAAACCATAAAAAAGTCAAGAAGCAAACGTAGGAAGGGATAAATATTTACAAACCTGACAATTGCACAGATACATAAATAAAAAACAACTGATTAGCAAAAGTAACCACATAGCAAGAAAATGAGCCAGGGATTTTGGTAGACACATCACAAAAGAAGACATAGAAATAGCTGGCAAGTATGTGAGGAATGCTTACTACTCTTAATTATCAGAGGAGTGCACATCAAACCACCATGATATAAAATCTTACCCTAATTCAAACGACTCTTATTAAAAACAACAAAAACAATGCCAATGAAGACTTGAAGAAGGAGGAACTGCTTTACATTGCTGGTGGGAATAGACATTAGGAAAGCCACAAGGAAACAGCCGCTCACAAAATCCAAAAAAATGCAACATCTGAAACATAAAAAAATCCTCAACATTGGGGATTTAAATGGAGAGAAGAGAAGCAGTATTTCTAATGACAATCCTATTACTTTGCTGTGGCAGTATTCACAATAGCCAAGAAATGCAAACACCATAAGTGTTTATCAACTAGTCAATGGAGAAAGGAAAGTGGCTGCATCTAGGCCATCGAAGACTACTCATCCCTAAACAAATGAAATCTTTCCTTTGCAGCAGCCTGGATGAACCTGGAAGACTTCATCTTAAGGTAAATGAGTAAAACGCAAGAAGACAAATGCTGTCAGTTTTCACCTGTGTGGAAGCTGTGTAAGTTATTCTAGAGATATAATGTAGAAAACTGATTAGTAACCAGGAAGGTAAACACGATTGGAAGACACATAATATTTTGGTTATAATGAATGAAAATATACTCAAATAAGATGTCAATTCTATATAATATACTTAGCTACCTTACAACAATTTATTTTAAATATTAAATATCCAGAACACATGGTTCTGTGAGCACCTAATTCCAAAGATATGATAAATGTTTCAATTTATAGATATGTAAATATCTACATATAAATATATAAATAGCCCTGATTTGGTAACTACATAAAACATGCTTGTATCATGCTTTATCCTCTAAATAGTAATAATTAGATATAAGATCAAATGAAAAACTTCAAGAGTCATATAAGTTACAGGAGACTGAAAATCTAAACTAGCTGTTGCATTTTCATTTAATAATCTTCTCTGTCTATGAACTGATGCTATCAATTGCTTTCATGTTGTTTTCTAGGAAAAGATCAAATTTTTGGTGAGAGATTTCTATGTACTCTGCAGTGCTCTAGGTATGATATGAAGGCTGTCAGCATAGTAACAATGACAGCCACCAGCTGAGTGCTTGCCTTGTGCAAGACTCTGCAGCGCATGCTACTCACGTGCTAACCCCTTAATCTTGATAAACTTTGCAAGGTCTTTGAATTTGTCTAGCTCACAATTTTGTTGAGAATAGCATTATCTGAAATTTCACCAACATTTACCCATTTCCACAGATGGCCTTAATGCACAAGAAAGGTTGTCTACATATTATAATACTCATTTTCTCTGGGAGGCAATTTTCTTCTTATTCATGTTGTCTGCATCATAAGCTTATTATGTCTGTCTTTTAGACTGTGTGTCCAAGAATAAACTACATGTATTTACTATAAATATGAGAGTACCTTTTATTACTTTGTAAAAATTATGTTTTATCATTTTGAACAAACTTAGATCCTGAAAGTCCCATGCATTGGCTTACATGATTTCTATACGTCTTTTTACATATGTACTCGTTACAGGGAACTCACTTGGCTTCATCTTTATATACTGAATTATTCCTATATGATACACATAATAAACAATCATTACCAGTTAGTGAAAGCAGTCCATACCTTCTAGTGATAATAATGGGACAAAAAAAAATTGAAGAGATTTGTAGTTATGTTGGTCAGTGAACGCTTGGAACATGGGTTTTGATGAATGTGAAAATATCAGCTTTGGTATGATTAAAAGAAGATCATTTCAGAATTTTATAAAATACAATGAGGAGTATCACTGAGACCATTGTGGGTGCAAATCCTTCTGAAGCGTCACATCTGCGTGATCTCATTCTGATCCCTGCTCTCCTCCACATCTGCCCGGCACCCACTGACTTCACAGAGATCTCCCCCTTTCAGTCTGGTTTGGGTCAGGAGGATCTTGGGGGAGATCTGTCTGCAGTTGTCTTTTTCCTCTTCTCTATCTTGGTTTCTTCTACTCTATTCTGAAAATATTAACTCCAGAAGCAAGGGAAAACACCCATTGTCAACCTGTGAATGAAGGGGGGTTTCTACACAGTGTGAGAGAAACAGGTCTGGGAACTTAATTATTTTGTAAAGTATTACATGATTAAGCAAATTAATATGTATAAACATTAAAGATTTATTCTTAAAATTTTATTATTTGTGAGAAAATATATGTGCCTGAGAAAAGTTAAGCAGCGAGAAGCATCGGGGTGGGGGGGCACCTTTGCCTTAGTTTGCGGAAGGTTTCAATTCACAGCAACATAGCTAGCTCACTGGTGAGTCCCAATGAGAGAGCTGCAGGGGCCCTGAAGTAGGACCTCTCTGTGTTGCTGGAACAATGAAGGGATTTGTTTGGTTAAAGAATATTCCTTACCAAATACATATATTAACATTTTCAGATTGATGTATATTCCTATTTTTAAATAGATTATTCTCTTTCTTCTCCAGGGAGATAAGCTCATATTACTCCTTCATAAAGAGCACTTCGATCATTTTTATTTATTGGAGATTCCTTCAGTGCTCCTTTGAAAGATAGTAAATAAAATGGGAACCTCTATCACCCCATTTAAACAAAAGTCAGGTCATTGTGTATTGTTGGGCCCTTGATGTCAACCTCCCCACACAGTGTTATCCCACTATCTTTAGCTATTAGGACAAACACTTCTCCCTGATACACACTGATGGCTTAAATATATTTGATTTTGTGGATGAATAGTAGTTTATTTCTTGACGAGTGGATACTAGAATTAATTTTATCATAAAACCTTTTTCATTTAATTATTTGGAAAAATATTTGAACGAAATTTAAAATAGCAATTTCAAAAAGCCAGAGTTATCAGAAGAATGACCCCCAGTTGAGTAAATGTCTCCATGGGATCCAGCTGTAAGACATTTTTCTCAATTAGTGGTCAATGTAGCAGGGGCCAGTCCATTACGGGTGGTGCCATCTGTGAGCCGGTTGTCCTGAGTTCTATAAGAAACCAGGTTGAGCAAACCAGGGGAAGCAAGGCAGTAGTAGCAGCCCTCCATGGCCTTTGCATCAGCTCCTGCCTCCAGGGTCCTGCCTTGTTTGTGTATCTGTCCTGACTTCCTTCAGTGATGAACAATGCTGAAGTGTAAGTCAAATAAACCCTTTCCTACCTAACTTGTTTTTTTTTTTTTGTCACAGTGTTTCGTCACAGAAATAAAGTCTCTATTTATTAGACAGATACCAAAACATAGATATTGTTTATCTGATAGCAGACTATTATATAGCTAGTATCCAAAAAATTTTCTAAAGGAATCAATTAATTGATGAATGAATCATTCTCCATTAATCCAATTCATCCAACTTCCCAGAAACTGAGTCTTTCTTTGAGAAAAGATGATTATTAAATATGGAAAATGTCATACTAAGAAACTATTCAGGGAACGCTATCCCATGGAAACACGTACAAGGGCCGGCACTTCAAAGAAAAATCAGTTTATTTCTCTAAAATCTTGTTAAGCAAGACAGAAAAGCGTGTTATTGGAAGCTTCTAAAAGGAGCAAGGAGCTCTACTAGGTGCTCATTATTGGTGAAGTTTATACAGATTCCCTGTGATATTTTGCTGCTTGGACATCAGCCTGCACCTGAAGACATGGTCCATGTGTGAAATGAAAGTATTGAAAGTATGGCTTTTTTTTTTTTTGAAGAAAGATGCGCTCTGAATCAAGGTAATTTAATCTCTTTTGCTAGTGGATTTCATGTCTCAAAAAACCCCTAGCAGTGCTTGTTTCTGCAGCACATACGCTAAAACTGGAACCAAGAAGATTAACATGGAACCTGTAGAAAGATGCTATGCAAATTTATGAAGTGCTCCAGTTACATATGTTTTGGCTACTGGAAGTCTAGCCTCCAGCTCAGGTGGAGAACCCCTGCTCCACCTCAGGCCACACAGGCCAGAAGACCAGAGAGGAAACAGAAAACAAGGAACAAAATATCCCTCCAACAAAGACGAAGTCCGGAAATTGGCACCAAGACTTATAATCACTCCACACCCAGAAGCATAGACACTACTAGAAGAACACAATCAGCATAAGAACACAGCCAACAAGAACATATTATACACAGGAAAAAATATTGAATGCTTCAAGTATCATATTAATGTAGTTAGAATCATACCTGACTTCTCAACGTAGACTATAAAAGCCAGAAAGTCTTGAACAAACGTGTTGCAGATTCTAGGAGACCACAAAGGCCAGCCAAGGCTACTATACCCAGTAAAGCTTTCAGTCAACATGGAGAAAACGAGATATTCCATGATAAAGTGAAATTTAAACAATATCTATCCATAAAGCCAGCCCTCTGGAAGGTAATAGAAGGAAAACTCCGACCCAGGGAAGTTAATTACACTGACATAAACACAAGCAATAGATAATCCCATGCCAACAAAACCAAAAGAAGGGATGAGGACACACACACATAATACCATCAACAACTACAACAAAATGACAGAAGTTAACAATCATTGGTCATTGATATCTCTCAGTATCAAAGAGTTAAATTATTAATAAAATGACAGAACAGAACAGATGCAAAAAACAGGAGCTATCCTTCGGGTTGCATGTAAGATTCACACCTAAATAGCAAGGATAAGTATTACCTCTGAGTAAAGGATTGAAAAAGATTTTTCAAGCAAATAGTCCAAAGAAGAAATCTGGTATAGCCTTCTATTATCTGAGGGTCCATATTAAAGGGTGTCAACAAAATAGACTTCACAACAAAATTAATCAAAAGATAAGAAAGACATTTCAAAAGAAGGACATTTCATACTCTTCAAAGGAAAAATTCACCAAGATGACATTTCAATTCAAAACATCTATGCCCCAAATGCAAGGACACCCACATTTGTGAAGAACCATCATTGAAGCTTACATCACATGTTGACCCTTACACATTGATAATGGGAGACTGAATACCTTACTCTCACCAACGGATAGGTCATTCAGATCAAAACTAAACAGAGAAATACTGGCGCATAGTGATGTTGTAAGCCAAAAGGATCTAGCAGAGATAAAATTTACAGAATATTTATCCCAAACACAAAAGAATATACCTTTTTTTTCGGTTAAACTCAAGGAACTTTCTTTAAAATGGACTACATACTTATCACAAATCAAATCTCAACAGATATAAGAAAATTGACATGACATCCTTCATCCTATCAGACTACCATGGATCAAAGTTAATTTCAAGAGCAGAAACAACAGAAAGACTGCGAATCATTGAACTGAAAAACTCTCTACTGAATGATAACTGAGGCAAGACTTCCTCGAATTCAATGAAAACAGATGCACAATATGCCCAAACTTACGGGACACAATGAAAGCGGTGCTAAGAAGGAAGTTCCTATCACTAAGTGTCTGCATAAAGAATTGGAGAGCTCTCACACTACCAACATAAAAACACACTTCTAAACTATAGAACAAAAAAAAGTAATCTCTCCCAGGAGGAGTAAACAACAGGAAATAATCATGTTGAGGGCTGAAATCAATAAAAATATTTTTAAAAAAATCAATAAAATAGAAACAAAGAGAATACAAAGTATCAAGGAAACAAAGAGATGGTTCTTTCAACAAGGTAGACAAATCCTTATCCAAACTAAACAAAATGACAAAGAGAACATTCAAATTAACAAAATCGGAAACAGAAAGTGGAACACAACAAGAGATAGCAAGAAAACCCAAACAATCTTTAGGTTACCATTTAAAAACCTGCACTCTACACAATTGGAAAATCTAAAAGAAATGGATAATTTTCTCAATAGATAACCTTTACCAAAATTAATTCAAGATCAAATTAACAACTTAAATAGATCTATAATTGATAAGGAAATAGAAGCATTCATTTCAAGTCTCCCAATCAAAAAAACTCAGGCCCAGAATGTTTTAGAATTCTATGAATATTTCAAATAAGAGTTAATGCTAATACTCCTCAAATAATTCTACAAAATAGAAATACATGCAACATTGCCAAATTTATTTTATGAGGCCACCACCACCCTGCTATCCAAACAACACACATATTCACCAAAGAAAGAGAATTACAGACCAATTCCCCTCATAAACATAGATGCAAAACTACTCAACAAAATATTTTCAAAGCGAATCCAAGAACATATCAAAATGATTATCCACCATGACAAAACAGGCTTCACGCCAGAGAAGAAAAGATGGGTTTACCATATGAACATCTGTCAATGTAATTCACTATATAAACAAACTGGAAAAAAATGACACAGGATTACATTATACATGATGTCAAATCTATATGACTCTGTGACTGACTAGATAGACATACTTAAGGATGCCTCCAAGATTTTCTGGTACTACAATATAATCTGAAAGAGAAAAGTGGGAAGAAGAAAAAGATCTTAAACATTAAACCACCCTTGCATATATACATGTATCTATCTATAATGTATACATACATACATACATACATACATTCAGCAATTCTGTTGGCCATTACAGTTAATATACCGTTTGCTTGACACATTTGTGTTATTAATTAAAAGCTTGACATCTGTCATGTCTATCTGCCTGTCACCCATAGCAGCTGAACTGTAGTATGGTCTGCTGGAGAGCTGCTCTTTGATGAACCTTAGTGATACAAAGCAGAGATAGGAGCTCGAGTGTGCTTTGAGGTCTCATGGTTCCAGGATGTCAGACTACGTTGCTAAGGAAACAGGCTCCCTGGTCCACTTCTACTCAGGACTCGGCTGAAGAATGCAGATGGTTGTCATTGTTTGAGAAATGCTTTGCAGCTGACTTTTAAAATCCATCTTGAACACTGCTTGGTTAACTTCAGTAAAATCTAATAATTTGTTTCTAAAAGGTCTTCATTCCATTCGAAATGCAGCTAAAGCTTACCCTTCTGTTATTAACCTTGTAGCAAGGTTTCAATTTAGCCTTTCTCGGCTTGGGCTTCTCCACTTCTAATCCTTGATACTTCAGGGAGAACATTTAATTGGTATTATTACTGACATCACCCGAAAGCTTATGAAAGCAGTAAGATTTCAGGCCCCATTCTATGTCTGCTAAATCAGGAATCTCCATTTTATACAAGAGCTCCATAAGGTGATATCCATGAGAAGTAAGAGTCTTGATGACAGTTCAAATGACATCTACTTACCATTCATCTACCTGCCAACTGTATCCCGTACTAAGGATCTGTACATTTATACCATTATGAACTGTATTTTATATTATATTTTAATTGGATATGTATTATGTAAGAGATTATTGATTTTAAAAAATATTTTAACTTTCTGAGTTCATTGATCTCACAGAATTTATTTGAATACAGCTATTTTTCCTGAAAAATAATATAATTTATACACAAAGAAATTATTCAGTCTTCTCTTCTAAATTGGTTGCTGTATGCATGCATGTGTGTTGACTCTACTGTCCCCCTTTGGGATAGTTATTACAGCAGACTTCTTAAGTCTAACTAGATTTTTAGATGATCTTGAAGGAATGATTCCTCTCTGAACTTTGAATGTTCACAACAAAGATAAACTCAGCAAAATCAATTGATTAATTGAATTCTCTCTGTTGGTGTGGATATTCATTTACACTGCGTGAAAGTTTGTCACTGTGAAAAAATGGTCAAAAGCTAGTTAGGAAGAGGTTTGGCGGGACTTCTAAAAAACAGAAAAATCTTGGAAAAGAAGAAAGGCAGACTCTCCAACCTGATGCAGAGAAAGCAGGACATGCAGGAGGAGAGGTGAAAGCCACAAGTCACGTGGAAACACGTAGATTAGTAGAAATGGGTGAAGTTATAAGAACTAGGGGGTAATAAGCCTAAGCTATAGCACAGCTCTCCTAATTAGTACCAAGTCTCTGTATCATTATTTGGGAGCTGGTGGTACAGAGAAGCCTATTCTCTCTCTCTCTCTCTCTCTCTCTCTCTGTCTCTCTCTCTGTCTCTCTCTCTGTCTCTCTCTCTCTCTCTGTCTCTCTCTCTCTCTCTCTCTCTCTGTCTCTCTCTCTGTCTCTGTCTCTCTCTCTCTCTCTCTCTCTGTCTCTCTCTCTGTCTCTCTCTCTCTCTCTGTCTCTCTCTCTGTCTCTGTCTCTCTCTCTCTCTGTCTCTCTCTCTGTCTCTGTCTCTCTCTCTGTCTCTCTCTCTGTCTCTCTCTCTGTCTCTCTCTCTCTCTCTGTCTCTCTCTCTCTCTCTGTCTCTCTCTCTCTCTCTGTCTCTCTCTCTCTGTCTCTCTCTCTCTCTCTCTCTGTCTCTCTCTCTGTCTCTGTCTCTCTCTCTGTCTCTCTCTGTCTGTCTCTGTCTCTCTCTCTCTCTCTCTCTCTCTCTGTCTCTCTCTCTCTGTCTGTCTCTGTCTCTGTCTCTCTCTCTCTCTGTCTCTCTCTCTCTGTCTCTCTCTCTCTCTTGTCTCTCTCTCTCTGTCTGTCTGTCTCTCTCTCTCTCTCTGTCTGTCTCTGTCTGTCTGTCTCTGTCTCTCTCTCTCTCTCTCTCTCTCTCTGAGATATGACAGGGATGACAGGGATAGTGAGAGATCCATCATTGCAGAATTTCCAATCCTTATTGACGCAATCACTGTTTCAGCTGAGTTAATGCCAACGCACTGTGATAATAAGTGATTCTGTCCTGAATTTTATAAGAGGTATGTCTATAACATCCCTGAACTCCTTGAGCCAAAACTTTCCTTGTAGTGGCGAATACATTTTTGCTATGGAACAGAAAACAGTAAGTCTGACCAATGTTTGAAGGTAGACAACACAGTGTAACACAGCCAAACCTTTAGACAATCCTGAAGAGCCAGTCATTTGTAGTATTAATTACAGTAGCTGTGTGGCTCCAGGAGGGGACACATCCATTGCTCCTGATGAAACAGCATCTTCTTCTTTGTGGCTGTATCCCTTGCTGCCAAGGCTACCCTTGGCATCCCTGTTGCTCAGATCCATCAGCCGAAGCTGCTATATCTACTCACCATTATTGTGTTCCAGCCACAACCACTGTTGCTACAGTGTCCCATCTAATCTTCATCCCAGTCTGCCAATTAGTCTTATTATCTATTCAGTGAGAAATTGAATAAATTTGCTGTGCATTCCCTGCCCAGCAAGTGTGGGATAATATGTACCAGTTTTCCCAAACCTATGCCATTCATTGCATTACCAAAGTCTATCAATGTATGGCCTCCATAAATCTCATTTATTTTAAAGTTGGACATTCGTAGTTCCTTAGTTGTTATGTCCTGTCCTGTCTTTCTTTTAGAAGGTTATAAAAATGTGTTACACTTAGTCTCCTGCTGCTGATAGTATCTCCATCTGCTCAGCAATAAATCAGGTGTGTAGTGTTCCCTGCTTATGGTCAAACATGCCGCCAGATTCCATAATATGTACCGGAGCAGAATGAAACAAATATTGAACAACATAGCAACACTGTCTCATATTTTATTAAGGCTCACAATTCAAAGTCTCTGGGCCATAAACAAGTCTCAGCAGGGACAGCATCAATGACGCACAGATAAGACATCTCTAAGGCCTGGTACTAAATAACCCACAGAGCACTGGTGCTTTCTGTGAACACTGAGACTCAGCCTTTCCTACCCAGTGGCTTGAATTAACAACAACATTCAGAAATGGCCTGGAACCACAAATTGTAACTTTTTATTAAAGCTCCACCTTATTGGTATTAATCTTTGGTTAATTGTATTAAAATTTCCATTCATTTATTTTTTCCTAAGATTATTATGTCTGTGCAGTTGTCAGATAATTGGAGAATGTTTGCAACACTGAGCTAGGGGTACCTGCCACTATTCTCTCGCAGAGTAGGAGGGACAGTAAAACCATCTCTGAGCAGGGGTGTCATTCTAAAACACAACCCGAGAGATCATGGCAGGATGAGTGAGGGCTCCTATGAATTTCCAGAGAGACTCAGTCTCAGAAAGCTATTTAAATGTTCTGATAAAATGTCTTGAAATTATTAATATTTTATTTGAATTTGTGGTTTGCAATTTTAAATAGATTGGGGCAATGCAACATGGGATAAAATGAGAAGAAAAGTATCACAAGGGTATGTACCGGCCCTCTCGTGCTGACGTATAGTGAATCCTCGTGAGTACAAAATTTGGTGATCCCAAAGACCGTGGTAGTTCAGCGGGATTAAAAGTGTGCATAGGTAACTTGCTATCACTATACCAGAGTGAGGAAGGACGTGCAAGGTCCAGACAGCTCTCACTTTCTAACCGAACCAAGTGTGCTTTAAAAGAAGAAAGAATACAGTGGTACCCAAGGGAAACGGATGGCCAGGGGAACATTCGCATAGGCTTTGTCAGTCAAGCAACCTCCCTGAAGTAACTAGCCAGTCACTGAAGCTGAAAACGACATTGTAAGAAGAAAAGAGTAGATAGAGTCCGTAGCTGCTTTTCCTACCAAGTTCCGTCTGCG
The DNA here is from genome assembly GCA_963919715.1 of Microtus obscurus. Classification (NCBI taxonomy): domain Eukaryota; kingdom Metazoa; phylum Chordata; class Mammalia; order Rodentia; family Cricetidae; genus Microtus; species Microtus obscurus. Next base: position 5,470,677 of record CAWTZC010000288.1, on the reverse strand, counting down.
TCAACAAGGCAGAGGGAGACTGGGAAGGCGCGTCAGGAAGATGAAGACCTGAAAGATGAGCAGCTGAGTTGTGTGCTGCTCTGCTGTTCTGAAGGGATGAGATGCGCGTGTGCACACAACCTTTGTAACTTCGGTCATTCTGCACCTGTTAAATCTCTCCGTGTGTGCAATTTAAACTCACAGTGCACAAAATAAAGGTGAGTGATGCGGGATTCCCCTCTGAATGCTGTGAATACCATTGGCTACTAAAGAAACTGCCTTGGGCCTGCGCAGGGGATAGAGCTAGGTGGGGAAAACTAAACTGAATGCTGGGAGAAAGAAGGGTGGAGTGAGAGAGAAGCCATGGAGCTGCCAGAGACGGACGCCTGAAACTTTCCCAGTTAATCCACAGCCTTGTGGCGATACACAAATTAACAGAAATGGGCTAAATTTATATGTAATAACTAGCCAATAAGAAGCGAGAGATAACGGGCCAAGGAGTGATTTAATTAATATAGTTTCTTTGTGATTATTTTGGTTCTGGGCAGCCAGGACTAACAAGCGGCCTTCCTGTTACAGATGAGCGGTAAAATTTATATTTAGAATCATTTTTAAATTTCAGCCGGCATCAAATAACATGGGAAGACTGTGCAGAGTCAAGAGAGGTGCTAGAAGAATACAAAAGATTGACATTTCCGTCCTTCCAATGGCTCTCCCCACACTCTGCTTTTTTATTTATTTTTTTAACAGAGAAAATTCTGCAGTTGGTCTTGGTTACATTGTTACATTAGAGGTTTCACATTGTGGGTAGATTACACTGTTGGTTACATTTTTACATTAGAGGTTTCACACTGTGGGTAGATTACACTGTTCTCGCGTACAAATAATAGGGCTATCACCACGTTTTATGGTTTTAATTTTAATAAAATGTAACTGTGTCCTTATTTCGAGGAGACAGTGAATTTGCTTCTTTCCCCCATGTAGGCTGTATAGAGAGGAATTGGGAAGACAGCTCTGACAAGCCATCAGAAATGAGCTTCACTCCTTAACTGAGCGTGTTAAATTGTTTTTATTTTTTATTTTCCTTTTAGGAGCAAGTGTTCTTCTTAGTGCACTCATCTTGGTAAAGGTCACTTTTTAAGTGATGTTTAGATGGTGGGAAAGTTGAAATGACCTCCTCCAAATGAGTTATTTCACTAATTTCTGACAAGGGGGGCCTCAAATGGAGACATCAAACATTCATTACTGAAAAAGAAATGCTGTTCAAAATGTAGCAGAACATTTTTCTGGGGAATTCTTATTTTACTATTTCATCTAGTTATTATAAGAAATAGTATAATGTTACTATATCCCCACATCCTGCTAAAGAACACTGATATAAACAGACCCTGGTTCTCTATATGAAAGCTTCCCTCTCTGGTACTCCATTCCCTCATCAAGTTGTGGGAAGAAGCCAAGTTGTTAGTGATTATTTTGAAAAGCAATCATAAACATAGCGACTGTTTCAGAATGGCATGATAATGCATTTCAATGTGCATGGAGGATATTTAAAAGATGAAGAGCGAATTCCCCGGGAATAGACTACATCCATATGATGCTTAGGTTTGACGTAGCTCTTCTGGGATCAGAAATTCTTCTTCTGCTTGAGTAGCTGCATCCATTTTCTACATTCAACCGAGTTTAAAGGTTGTTTGCGATCCATGTATGACTCATCCTCTTAATATTTCACAATAAATTAAAACCACAGAATTTAAATGAGAAAGCTGGAGTCTGGCCTTTTGGTGTTTCAATGAACTATGCTAGAAAGTAGGCTACGGAAAGGGATACTTCTCTTACATTTTCAGTTGGAGGAAATAAATATCCCCAAGCTATTGGAGACCATTTACTGTGATAAAGGTTATGAGAATTAATGGAAAGATGCAAATTACTTTAAATATAGCACCGATGGGAAACGCCATTCTGAATGACCACTTTGTGCCATCAACCAAAATGTAGGTGCTACAGTGTTTTAAGCAAGAAAGGTTTTATGCCAAAAGTTCATTCAAGAGAACTTTTTGACATTAAGTAACTTTGAATCAAATATTAAAAGGCCATTGAACTTCTGACCAGTTTTAGTCCTTTCAAATTATTTTATGATTCAATTGCTACTTTCCCTGACCAGAAAATGGAAGGATCTCCCTTGCTCTTGGATTGGGAGGATCAACATAGTAAAAACAGCAATTCTACCAAGGGCAATTTATAGATTCAATGAAATCCCCATCAAGGTCCCATCAAAATTCTTCACAGAACTTGAGAGGACAATAATCAACATTATATGAAAAAACAAAAAAACCCAGGATAGCCAAAACAATCATATACAATAAAGGAACTTCTGGAGGCATTACCATCCCTGACTTCAAACTCTATTACAGAGCTACAGTATTGAAAACAGCTTGGTATTGGCATAAAAACAGAGAAGTCAACCAATGGAATCAAATACAAGACCCGGATTTTAACCCTCAATTCTATGAACACCCGATTTTCGATAAAGGAGCTAAAAGTTTACAATGGAAGAAAGAAAGCATCTTCAACAAATGGTGCTGACATAACTGGAATAACTGGATGTCAACCTGTAGAAAAAAATAGATCCATATCTATCACCATGCACAAAACTCAAGTCCAAATAGATCAAAGATCTCAATATCAATCTGAACACACAGAACCTGATAGAAGAGAAAGTGGGAAGTACTCTACAACTTATGGGCACAGGAGAACACTTCCTATGTATAACCCCAGCAGTACAGACATTAAGAGCAACATTGAATAAATGGGACCTCTTGAAACTGAGAAGCTTCCGTAAAGCAAAGGACACTGTCACGAAGACAAAAAGGCAACCCACTGACTGGGAGAAGATCTTCACCAACCCCGCAACAGACAAAGGTCAGATCTCCAAAATATATAAAGAACTCAAGAAACTAGACTTTAAAGTGCTAATTGACCCAATTAAAAAATGGGGCACTGAATTGAACAGAGAATTCTCAACAGAAGAAATTCAGATGGCCATAAGACACTTAAGGTCATGCTCAACCTCCTTAGCCATCAGGGAAATGCAAATTAAAACAACTTTGAGATACCATCTTACCCCTGATAACATAAAGTTAACATTTGGAAGCCAGATTTACTGTCATTGGCTTGGCCGACAGGAGACTGGTGGCCACCCAGGAATCAAAAACAATGTGGCCAGAGTAAATATGCAATATCTGTCTTTTATTGCATCGGTTGATTCAATCAGAATGATGTCACACGATCAAAACACATTTAATTTTATTAACATATTATAATTATTTAATATAAAATACCCAATAATGGTCACAGAATCTCTGCACCTCCTTCCTGCTTGTACATTTACGCAGGTGTTGCTGGCTAGTACGGGGTAATGAAAGCTCCCTCATGAATGGAAGCAATGCTGTATACAAACCTTGACATCTGCGACATCGTTTAAACAGTGGGATGGGAAGGACAACTAACTGCTGTGACACACAACACAGGGCTCACTGGTGTCTTTTTCTGATGAACTTTCCTTTGGGCCCCAGCTTGCTCCCAGACATTGACTTGGAGACTAATCATGGAAGGCTGGCCTTAGTTTGGGCTGGTTCTTAACTAGCTCTTATTAATCAGTTCCTATCTATCTACGCTCTGTCACGTAACGACATCCAGCTCCCCCACATCTCCTCGTATCCCTCGCGTACCTCAGTTCCGCCTCCTCTCTCCCATCTCTGTCCAGAAGTCACGTCAATATCTCCTGCCTATCTATTAGCTGTTCAGCTTTTTATTGCAACAATCAAAGCAATCTTCATCCACATGGTGCACAATTATCCCACAATACCTTTCTGCAGTCATTTGGCCACATTCCGAGGAAACTTAACAATGTTAAGTGATGAAAAGATGCAAGATCCTATACAGTACACAAGACTCTCCTGTGAATGTTTTTTAGTTAAAGTAGTCAATTTATATTTTTGTTTGTTATGGAAATTTAAAGTGTGTTAATCAGCAACACAAACTCTGGTAAGAACAGCCTACTTCTCTCCTGATCCTTTCTCTTACCGACCCAGGAACAGAGGGTCTGTTTGCCTTTTACTAACAGGAAATGATCACATTCACACCTATGAGACTGGAGCTCTGAATTCCAGGTATTCAATTCTCTTTTTTATCTGGACATTTCTCCCATGTAAACTTTTACTTCAAAAGCCATATTTAATAATATATGTTCCCTCCTTTGTCAATACCAATACACTACCAAGAAGTTATATTAAGATATAATATTTGTATATAACATTTAAGTGATGAAGCTGAAGAAGTTTAAAATATCTTTTTTTCTTTAATAACATTTAACAACATAATAAATACACAGAGATGATGTAGGATGTCCTTCTGTATGTGTGTTGCTTTTATTGGTTGATGAACAAAGCTGTTAGGCTAACAATTTAGCAGAGTAAAGCCAGGTGGGACATCTAAACAGAGAGAGAGAGAGAGAGAGAGAGAGAGAGAGAGAGAGAGAGAGAGAGAGAGAGAGAGAAGGTGGAGTCGAGGAGATGCCATGTAGGCGCTGAAGGAGAAAGATGTTAGATCATAATCAGTAAGTCACAGCCTTGGGACTATACATAGATTAATAGAAATGGATTAATGTAAGAAGGTAAGAGCTAGATATGAATACACCTGAGCCATTGACCAGTGTCGTAATTAACATAGTTTCTATGTTATTATTTGGGTCTGAGTGGCTGGGAAACAAAAATACAGTCTCCTTTTACACTGAGTTTTAAAAGAGCCAAAAATGATCAGCCCTTCGAGAGATCTAATTATTTTAAATCATTTTAATTTACAACATTTGCCTTATAGTTATCAATAATATTCTAATCCTTCCACTGGCCACTTTAGCCACTATTCAATGATTTTCTGTTACACTGTTACTAGCAGTGTCCTTTCTTGCCTCCCTTCTCACATCTTCTTGGCACACTGTATCACTTAAACTGAAGAAAAATATTTAAAATATTGACTATAATTCAGTATAAAGTTAAGCAACAGTGTCATCATATTTCTCTTCTCATACATCTGCTGCCTATCTTTTCTCATCGGCCTGAAATTTCTATATCCCAAGATTTCTATGTCCCAACCCTTAATTTTTCCTACAATTGAATTATATATTGCACGTTTTTAATTTTACTTCTGCTTTTTTTTTTAATACCACAAGTCTTACATCAGACGGACTCAATTCTGCCTTTCGCCAGCAGGTTTTGCTTCCTCCAGATCCCTCAGGCCCTCGCCGTTCATAGTGCCGAGCTCTCCCTCCACCTCTGGAGACTTTCTTTCCCTGCTTGCCTGGAAAGCGACTTTTGACTGACTCACCAATTAAGAGAGGTTGGTGTTAATGTCAGCTCTGACTAGTCCTGAAATAAGAAGTCAGTGCAACGAGACCATAAGGACTGTAAGCTGAAGAAAGTAGGCTAAAGTAATTTTTCAGAAAAGACAGATGTTTAATCACTCACTTACCAGCAATTGTAGAATTGGACATTCTGCTCAGAAAAAAAAAATCACGTCAGTGATTGCACCAAGCCTACTCTACGGTGTAAATTATTGAGTCAACTTAAATACATGGGACACTTGCTAATGGAACTAGCTTCAGACACGGCCTTCTTCGCCTTCCGTGAAGTTGAGCCTGAACTACAATTTCAGAAGGAGGATAGTTAGGTCCGTACAGGCTGAGAGGCCAGAGTATCTCAGACTAAGTCATTTATACACGGACTTCACCTCTTGCAGGGCTGAAGGCGGGGAAGCTCACAGTTAAGGGGCCAGCGGCTAGATGTCACTGTCTTACCATGCCTGCCCCAGGAATGAAGAACTAGACGGATACACTTGTTCCTTTGGGGTCCTTTATAAGAGCCCTCTTCCAACTAGGAGATTTATATTACTTAGACTTTCTATTGCTCAGACAAATGCTGACAGAAGCTTCTTAAGTGGAGAAATGCGTACTTTGGCTCATGGTTTTGGTGGGTCATGGTGAGGACAATGTGGCACAGCACAGAAACTGTCCCTAGGGCTAAAAAGCAAGAGACAAGCAATGCTGATTTCAATTCAGTCAGCTTCCTCTTTCCCTTTGGGTCCCCTCAGGGCCTCTTCCTGTGGGATTAGACCATGGATATTCAGGGGAGCTCTTCCCACTATGGTTAATCTCTAAAACCATCCTTATGGGTACAGCCCTGGGTGCTTTTTACTCTGGTCAAGTTGGTCATCAGGAATAATCAATTCAAGAACTCTACCTTCAATTTACAATTGCGTGACAGTATTGTTCCACCGAGGAGGAGGATCTGACATCAATTTTGGAGGCATACAAACATTCAAACCATTACTAGTGTAAAGATCATGAATGACATGCTGGCATGACTCTGTCTGAACTTGCACAAATGTCTCTCTCCTGTCCTTTTTGGTGATCTGTCTACTGCATGTGATGCATACAACAGGGAGTGATGGTGAAGGAAGAACTTTCCAATAATCATATTTGTTCCGTCACGTGGCTCATTTGCTGTCTTTCACAGCAGTATGAAGGGACACCTAAGTCTTAGTGATGCCACCAATGCAATGACATAGAGATGCAGATTTAAGCCTTTTAATGACATTTGTTGTTTTCTTACTGCCTCATGACTGTTTCACCTCACATAAAGAAGAACACATAACATACTACGTTTTCAGGAACTACTGGGGCATAGTAAGGATCTGAAAGGTAACTGGTGAGCCTATTACCTCTACAATTCAGTCTCTTAAATTTTCAAATTAGTTATCCAGAAAATATAACACTATTAATAAAATTTAATATTTATTTAATAAATTATCAAACTTAATGAAATCTTTCATTTCAAGTGTAGCAGATAGTAGGGGCTAGATGTTTGTCAATTCCTAAAAAATTGTAAGAATGTAACCTAGCAGCAGGAATAATATTAAGATAGTGGCTGCACTTGGTCTGGGGCAGGGAATGTTGAATTTTGAAAAATGTCTGATCATATATGTCCAGCTTAAATTTTTTAAAAAGCTCAGTTTTTAAAGGATGCAAATTTCTCTCTAAGCTTCATTATTTTTACAATGGCTCTGTAAGCCATTCTCTTTAGCAGCTCCAGTTTATAGTGAAAACACCAATGCAGACAGAAAATACACTTTTTCTTAGTCACATGGCTGATACACAGACGACCTGAGATGCATATTTAGAGACTGGTCCATGCTTACGACGCCTACACAAAAGGCCCTATTCCTGCAGTTTAATGAATTATAGAAAAGAAAATATTTAAAAGGGAATTTTACATGTAAATTACATGCATGTAAGACAAAGGTATAGTATAATACGGTTCAGAGGGTGAAATATCCACAAACATCCGTGTCTAGGAAGCTTGTGAAAAGGATTTGCGCAAATAAATAGACAGGCGGGCAGAAGCAGATATATTTGGAGCTCTAACGACAGAAGGATGAGAAAGCTGGGGATCACACTCCAAGATTCTGGACCTATTCCCAGATATGCTGGGAGACAGGAAGTCTCTTTTTCCAGGGTGTGTGAGTCGTTCTCAGGAAGCTTTACAGCTGGGTAACCCAGTTTTCTACAAAATGGAACTAAAACACAACTGATTCTGAGATCCCAGAATCATGATGTGACGTTTTTAATCCACTCCAAAGAGCAGAATCCTTGGTCTGTGGTTACAAGCTGCAAGGTTGCTAAGCACCACTCCAGTGATGTCCTGGAGCAGCAGGCACAAGCTTGGTCCTGAGTCAGATGACTGGGTTCTAGTTTGGGCTTCTCACCAAGTTATCAATGCCTAAACTTTTATACTGAATGACTTTCATTGTCACATTCATTTGTAAAATCTTTTTTTTAAAAAAATATTTATTATGTATACAATATTCTGTCTGTGTGTATGCCTGCAGGCCAGAAGAGGGCACCAGACCTCATTACAGATGGTTGTGAGCCACCATGTGGTTGCTGGGAATTGAACTCAGGACCTTTGGAAGAGCAGGCAATGCTCTTAACCACTGAGCAATCTCTCCAGCCCCTGTAAATTCTTTTTTGAGGAGATTTTTTTTTTTTTCCACATGCCATGTTTCGAAATCTTGGATCAAGCCAAATTTTTTTTGTTTAATTTTGTTGCTTCCCATCTATTCAGAAAACTTCTCTATCTATTGATGCATCATATTGTATAATTGGTTTTGTTATTTATTTTATTATTTACATTAGGCTGAAGATAGATGACACCTAGATGCAGTAACCTCAGGTGTTAAAAAGCCAAGTGGTCAAGTATGTAAGACTAAGATTTAAGGCTCTGAGTTCATTTTCCACCCCTAGGACAGTCACTTCTGCAGCTGCGTTACTCTTACCTTTCCTGATATAAAGTATAAAGTGTTAACCCTTAGTGTCAGTAGTAGGAAACATAGTTGACCTATGAGTAGTGTAATCTTTGAGGCCACCAGTGCTACCACTGGCCTAAGTTAAAAACACCTTTTTTGTTACAGTTCTTAAACTGCTACAAGGACACTTGTCAAAGGGAGACTCTAAAAGTTCTCAAGAGAGTCAGAACAAAGTGCCCTCAGAGATTATATATCCTGAGCAAGAGCTGGTTTGTCTCAGGAGGAGTGGAGGAAGGAACATGTAACAGATCATGTAGGTGTTTTCACAATGTGTATGTGTCTGTGCATGTGTTTGTGTGCATGCGTGTGCATGTGTGTGTACATGTGTGTAACAACAACTAAATAAAAAGAGGCCATGACTTTGACAGAAAACAAGGTGGGGTCTGAGGGAGGGAAGGATAGAGGGAAATTATGTAGTAATTTAAATAATAAAAAATATTATTAAAAATAGAGTCCAAAGACCCTGGACTTGAAAACCTGGGATGAGAAGACTTGAGATCAATCTTCTGGATTTTATAAAATTATCTTTATTAGTGGATTATATAACCTCACCAGGACTTTGATATTCATTCTTATTTGTTAGTGTAAATATTATTATATACTTTTAGTAAGAGGCAAACAACTATGGTTTGAAATGCAATTGTTTGTATGGATGAACTTTGGATCAATTTTATAATACAGCATTAAAGAAGCACAGTGTACTATGTTATATTTCATACAATACTTAATGCTAATAAAATACTCATAGGCAATACACAAATCAGCAAGAAAACTCGCAAGATTCTACAAATATTGATTGGAAATGTGTAGAAAGTTGAAACCATTATTTTATAGTACAAAATTGGGTTCATGTATGACAAAAATTTTTGTTACCCACTTCTCACTTTTAACAGTCTTGCAAGGAATAATTTCTGTACCTATCTTATGGCGTCATTCTGGGTCAACTTTTCAGGATGAATGTACCGACTATAGCCACTGGATATTTCCAGTTGTCAACACTCGCCTGCACTACAGACCTAGAAACCCAACAAACACCTTACATCTTCACTTGACTTTCTAATAGACACTTAAAACTTTCCATTTCTATAACAGAAATCTTGATTCTCCAATACAATCCTAGATGCCCAGTATTTGCCTAGAATCTTTTTATTTTAATACATAGAAGAGAAATGTTCAGAACCCTGGAGGGAACCCTAATTAACACCTTTCATCTCCATGGGTGGCAATCATCAAAAATCTCTTTCTCTCATTCGTGATCAAGTCCACGTTAACATCTTTTCTCTTGGGTGATGGCTATTAACCACTAATTGCTCCTTTGCTTTTCTGTTTATATGTCTTAAATAATCATTCATATCAGAAACTGAGTGGTATCTCATACCCTCCTGTAGCATGAGATTGAATTTAGAGACAAAGCCCAATTCCTTTCCATAAAGCTCAATTCATCTGGCCATGTATATCCTTTAGCAAAACATTTTTGAATCTTCCTTCATCTATTGTTCAAAATGACAACAAATTATTCAGTTTTGTGATAACTCATTGTCACTCCTTTCCTAATGCATGATATGATGGCTTTAACACCCATTGCACAATGACAGCTATTGTCGAAAAACTGGATAGCATATTTTGTAATGTATTTATTCAGTTTCCTTGCTTGTTTCTAATACAAAGGGAAGAAAACAGAAGCAAACAACTAATCGAAATGTGTTAAAAATATTTAAATTGTCATTAATGTAAAAAACACCAGGTATAAAATATCTCAGAAATTTATAATTAGCGTCATGTTTGTGCATGTATGTTATATGTACAGGTGTATAGCTGGCATACGTGAACACATCTGTATAGACATATACATGCACATGTAAACATGTGTTTGTAAACCAGAGGTCAAACTCAGCTGTCTTCCTCTGTCTTCATTTTATTTGTTGAGACAGAGTCTCACAGAACCTATTTAGTGAGGCTGGATGGTAAGCAAAATCGAGGGACCCATCTTTTCTGTCTCCTCAATTTTGAGATTATAGATTAGCACCACCATGCCCAGGGTCTCACCGGTGTGCTGGGAATCCATTCTCAAATTTCATAATTGCATGCCAAGCTCTTGATTAAATGAGCTGTCTCCCAGTCTCTACCAGCCAGTATTTGAAATTAACGTTCTTAATATGCTAAGTCCCATGAATTCTTCCAGAGAAAAGTGCGTGAGGACAACATTTTTGACATGTAATATTAATTATTAACTACAGAAAGTTGACAATGTTTGCGCAAGCAAAATGAAATAATAAAAAGAGTAAAATGTGAACTTCGGATCCACTGAAAGCTCTAACATGTCCTACACATCCTGAACTGTGGCCTTGTTATTTCTCCTCCCAGAATAACCAACCCAAGAAACAAGCTTCTAGAGTTTTCTTGTCCTGTGTTCCCTGTTCTCCGTTTTCTCAAATACTCTAGCCCAGGATGTTGACTCTCTCCCTCCGCTGCATTATGGTAAATACAACTCAATGTAAATCATATGTATAAGTATAATATACTTTGTATATATCAGTATATTGAGTTTTACTGTACAAGAGTGGTTTTATTTATATTTTTTTCTTTAAAGGAGCATCCCATTCCTGACGTCATGGACTTTATGTGATTCAGCTCAGTATCTCACAACCCATGCCAGGGCCCCCTCACCAGTGCCTGCATATGCTCGGGTGAGCCCTGTCTGATTTTACATATGAGATGGGCAAACAACTGACAATTTTATTTGCTTGAATTTGGATGTACAGCTGTAAAACAAGATAAAATTAAGCCTTGAATCATATAAATACCAGTCCACTACTCTCCATGAGGTTAGCCTCAATCTCATCTAATTAGTCTTTCCTATTAGATTTAATACATCGGTGAGTAGATGCTACATTTCCCACAGAAGAGAATATCTACTCTGTCCCTTTAAATACATACCTAAAATTGGTAAATTCGGTGTTATCATTGGGCAGTAGGTTTTATAGAATAGGTGAAATTATTATGCTAGACACTGATAGATGCAAAAGACATTCTGTAAGTGTTGATATCTGTAAAATCAGTAAATGCTGAACTTTCTGAGATACTTAGAACTTTTAACCCATCTCTGATTTAGCATTATCCCCCCTTAAGGTGCATTCTCCCTTGGTAATTTCTATGTCCTCCCTTCACACACACACACACACACACACACACACACACACACACACACACTCTCTCTCTCTCTCTCTCTCACACACACACACACACACTTTTACACTCTTTATGACCTGGTTACATTCACATGAATTCTTTTCACTCAAGATGCCTAACCTGCAGTACAACTTTGCATAACTTCACTTGTTTAACGCCAGCTGTTTATCCTTGTATTTGTCATGTGCCTGAGCAGGTGTTGTGGCTCTACAATGGCTCACAATCACAATAGAACATTACCCTATGCTGCTAGCCCATGACAAGATGAAATTTCAACAAATACTGAATATCTATTGCTTTGACTACAAATCAAAGCACTGTAAGTTAATCTGTGATAAGCCAGGAGCCCCAATTTAGGCATACATATGCTACTGTCGTGGGAAAATGATTGGTAGATGCTTCTGGGTTAAGGCACAGAAAATTAATCATAGCTCAAATGTTCATCTAGGTGCTAGTAACAGAATATTTTATTTCTTCTCCAGTTAAAACAGCAAGCTGAATCTAATGTGCTTATAGGCCATGGGCGAGCAGCAGACATTAGAGTAGATAGTTGTGCAGTTCTTCATGTTATTGCCCCAGCTCTAGAAGAGGCCATCATACTGACCTGATCCCAGGCAACATTAATTCTATTGCAAGCTCCACCGTATCCTGCTGTATTCTACCCCCTCTTTCTGGTTTTATGATTTGAGATATAGTTCTTAGTTTTAATAGATTAGTTTGCAAATAGTATTAAGTATTCTTTTCCTCTTATATTGAAATAAAAAATGTATCGGTTTCCATCAACAGGTTCCATGTAATAGGTAGCCACTATTTTTTACTGCTTTAAATGCTTTTTTTAAAAAATTCACTATTTAAATGCATATGTGTGAATAGGTATGACCTGGTTTTAATTAGAAGCCATTTACTGTCTCCACAAATAGCTAGAATAGGGCCTGCAACAGCAGTGTCTGCTAGAATAAAACTAGGATGACAAACAAACTTCTGTATAATGTAAGAGAGTATTTGCTGACTTACTTATGATATGATATCGTGTTAAATCAATGGGGAACAGCGAGTAGAAAGAAAGACATTGGTGTGGTAGGGAAGCCTCGCTGTCATTCATCCATCATCACTCTTCTATCTATCATCTATCTATCTATCTATCTATCTATCTATCTATCTATCTATCTACCTATCTATCTATCTATCATCTATCTATCTATCTATCTATCTATCTATCTATCATCTATCTATCTTCTATCTATCATCTTGTATCTTTTTTATATATATTTATATATATACCTTATTTATATACTATTTATGTTTATTTAAGGCTTACAAACTTTTAAGCAATTTCTATCTTTTTAACTCACATAAAATACTGTATTTTATGCAATATTTTTATAGTCAGAATGTTTGCTTTGTAATTGAATAGATTGTGATGGATTTTGAAAACTGACAGATTTTATGCGAGTGTTCATAGGATACTAGTGGAAGTATTATTCACTTTTAGTAATAAAAGTGATCTGTGTTGGAGGCAATAAATATAATTTTCAGAGCAAACTATTTCTGATCTGGCCATTGGTCTCTTGGTTGTGTTTTGTGTGTGCTCAGAACAAATATAATATGATATATACTGAAAATTCCAGGGAGCAAACATTCACAGAATGCCAAGCAAAGGTCACTTCTTACTTATATTTTAAACTTTATTTTTTCCAATATAAATTACATCTATCTATTTAAACTATTCTGGTAAATAATTTATCTTAATTTATTTAACTTCCGTGAAAGCATTTCTCCTGTTTTGACAAGGACTATCAGAAAAATTAAAAGAATGAGAAAAGTCATATATTGTTCAAAAATGACCAAAAAGTATGGATTTAAACGGAATTTTACAAGGACATCAGATTTTGTATGCAAATTGCCCAATTAAAGTTCAATCTCTTAAAACCCAAATGCAGTGTAAATGTTTTGTGAAGAAATTTAATACACTTTAGACACATTGTATGGGAAGATAACCATAAAATACGTAGTGGTAATAAGTTAGTTCAAACTCCATTTTACTGTTCTTTCAAAAAAAATTTTCTGGTTTGATACTTTCTTTATTATGAGACATAAATGAATCTGTAGATGAGCAGTTTCATCTCCATGTGAAATGGCTCAACTTGATTGACTTAGTACCTAAGCCTGGGATGTGATATTCATTTTCTCTGTCTGTCTGTCTGTCTGTCTGTCTGTCATTTAAGTGCGCGTATGAAACTGCCTTTGGAGCGGCACTGAGAAGGCAGTGGCTGCCATCTTTATTTTCCCAGAGAGGGAACCGAGACTCCCAGAGGGCGAGAACTCTGGAATGTAAGTCAGTCAACTGGTTCTGGTCCTGAGCTCTGAGTCTCCATGATTGTATTGCACATGGAGTCGCTTAGATTGACGAGACTCGGGCTCCTTCCAACTCATTAGAGTCCCTTGAGGAAAATACCATCTCTGCACGCTTTCCTCCCTAAGACGAGGTCTAAAAATGTTATATCTCATGGGACAAAATAAGAATTAATGTCATTTTTTTTTCATGTAAAGCAGTTACTTGGGTTAGTGCTTGGTTCACGATAAACATGTAGCAAACGCAACTTTTTATGTATTCCTCCGGTGATCTCTGATAATTTCTTCTGTGAAAATGACAAGATAATAGCAGCTTTCAGACGCTTTCCTACGAACAACACTCGAGGATGCTAGTCTGAAACTTTGAGGAAGAAAAAAAAAAGTATCGTCTCGTTTGAAGCCTCCACGAGAAAAGTTTGTAGCTTTTGGCAGAAACAAGCACTCCAAACCTTAATCGATGTAAGGAAAAGAAAGCAACCCTAGTATGGAAAGGTAGGAGGACAGATACACTCTGTCTGCTAAAAGTCCTTATGGCATTTTTATGTATAGTCTGTCCTTATTCGCCACCAGTGCCCATTTCTATCTCCCGACCCATGTGCCCTCACTGATCATCCATTATGCTATTATGTCACGTTATACTCTATTACCCTCCTCTTCCCCATTCTCTCCTCCTTGAAGATCTCTTCCCATATGTATGTATATGTATATAAATATACAGATATAGAATAGGTATAAATACAGTATAATATCCAGGCTCTGTGTATGAGTGGGAACATGAAGTACTTGTTTTTATGAATCTGACTTATTTTACTTAATATGGTTTCCAGTTCTATTGCCCTGAAAGCGTCAAGTCTCATTTCTATTTATAATTGAATACTGTTCTTTTATGGACATGAACAACATTTTCTTTATCTAATGGAGGTTGGCTCCATTTCTTAGTTACTGTGCTCGGGCACGGGATTGAGAGCCTTTGTGTACACCCAGGTCATGTGTAGTGAAGATTTTAGAGTTCTGAGAAACCTCTGTGCTGCCTTCTAATGGCAGCTCCAGTTTATATTAAGACACATCAGCAGGCATCCATGATTGTATTTAATGTCCGTTGTGAAGTCAGCCTTTCCAACTGGAGTGATATAGTGATATAGAAACCCACAACAGTTTCCCTTTCCAGTTGGCTGACAACTAAGGTTGTTGAATACTTTTTCAACTTTATTATCTGTCTGCATTTTTCTTTCGAGAAATATCTGCTCAGTTTGTTAGCCCATTTATTGGATAGGGAGACTTGTTTTAAAATTCTTTGATTTTTAACTGTTCTTTGTATATTCCAGATGTTAAGTCTCTGTCTAATGTACAATTGACAAAAATTTACTCCCATTCTATAAGCAGACTTTTTTACTTTGAATCTTTCCATTCTTGAGCAGAAGTGTTTAATTTCACGTAAGCCAACTGATAAGTTCTTAAGGTTACAATCCTAAATTTTAATGTAATACACTTAGTTAATCGCAAATTTAATACTATGTTTAAGCATTGTTTTCTCATTTTTTTCCACTAGAAGTTTCATCTTTTCAGGTTTCATGTTGTTCTTTGATAATTTTGCATTAATTTTTGGGCAGAGTAGGAGATGATGACCTAATTTCATTCTTTTCCATGTTGATATCCAGTTTCCCCTGCAGTGTTTGTTGAAGAGGTGTTTTGTTTCTGTGAGTGTTGACCCCAGTGTACATTTTTGACACCCTAGTAACACCTTGGGCAGCAGCCACTATGTGCTGTAATTCTGACTTCTCAGTCCTCTGTCTCTTGCGCACCTGTTTTCCCAACTGTGGCCTTCCAGAGTAATTCTCAGGCATGCACTCAACACTCAATACCCCTTTTTTCCTGTATAGGATTACTTTGGCTACTCGGTGCCTTTTATATTTCCATGTAAATTTTAGAGTTGTTATGGTTGTGTTGTGAATAGTTTCCCTGCGATCTTAAGGGGGGGTGCATTAACCCCCTAGGAAACTTTTGGTAATATATTTTCAGAATATTACTTATGCACTGCACAAGTTTTGAAGGCTTTCCCATTTTTCTACTGTCTTTTTCAATTTTATTTTTCAGTTCCTTACAGTTTTCATGCTAGAGACTTCCACTTTCTTGGTTATATTTATTCCTAAGGTTTTTATTTCTAATGTATTACTGTGAATGACCCTTTCTTCCCAATGCCTTCCTCAATAATTTTGTTACTGATTACAGAAAAGTTACAGATTTTTGTATGTTGATTTCCTAGCCTGCTACCTTGATGTGAGTGTTTATGAATCAGAGAGATTCCTGATGGTGGCTTAAGCACAGGATTGTGTCATCTGAAAATATGAGTAATTTGACTTCTTTGTCTAATTATATCTCTTGAATTGCTTCCTCTTCTCTTACTGTTTTAATGATATTTCAAAGAGGATACTAAACAAAAACAGAGAGAATGACGGCCTTGTTTCATTCTGTATTTAAAGGAAATGCTTTTTCTTCATCTTCCATGTGTTGTTGGGTGTAAGTTTGTTGTTCATAGCCGTTATTGCTCAACACATCGCTGCACTGAGATATATACCTTCTACTCCTTTATCACGAAGCCATAGTATGATGGAGGAAGGTCGTTGGCTAATAAAGAAACTGCCTTGGCACATTTGATAGGCCAGCCTTTATGTGGGTGGAGTAAACAGAACAGAATGCTGGAAGGAAGAGGAAGTGAGCTCATACACCTTAGCTCTGTGGTAGATGCCATGAGGCTCCGACCCAGGATGGATGTAGGCTAGAATCTTCCCGGTAAGCACACCTCGGTGCTACACACATTAATTGAAATGGGCCAGGCAGTGTTTAAATGAATTCAGTTTGTGTGTTGTTATTTTGGGGTATAAACGAGCCAGGTGGCTGGGAGCAGGGTGGCAGGAACGCAGCCGGCAGCTCCTTCTACAATAGTAGTCCTTGACTAATGCTTTTTTCTGAGTCTGCTGAGATGATCACATGATTTCTAACCTTAAATCTTTTCTGTGTGCATGTGCTGTTTGTTTGCCTTATATCAGACCTCTATTGGATTGTATATATTGAAGCAGGCTTGTATCCTGGGAATACAACTTAGTCATGTTATATTATTTTCTTATGTGTTTCTGAATTTGGTTTGCAAGTATTTTGTTGAGAATGTTTACAACTATCTTCACATGGGAAATGGTCTATAGTTAATGTTTGTGTCTTTTTTGGATAGTACAGTGAAAATTAGATTTATAGAATCAGTATAGGTCTTCTGTTCTTGAAAGTCTGGAAGACTTCACCCAATTAGTGAATTAGTGTGATGCTAGGCACCTAATTGTTTGGAAGACGTAATTATTGCTTCAGCCTCTTTACTTTTATGAGTTGATCTATGCTATTCATACTTCACAATGTAATTGTGGCAGTTCATGAGTGTTTAGCAAATTAGCCATTTCTTCTAGATTTTCTAGAACTTTGGAATATTTTCAGAGTGTTCTGTAACAATTCTCTAGATTTAATGTGAATCTAACAACAGCCCTCCTTTTCATCTCTAATTTTATTAGTGTTTGTCTTCTCTCATTTTGGTTAGTTTGACAAGGAATTTGCTAATATTGTGTATCTTTCCAGAGCATCCACTCTTCCAGAGCACTACTGACTCCTGAATGGTAGCCATTGGTGGCTTCTCTGTGGGGTGGTTTGTCAGTCTGTTGTCCCTTGCCTATTTTCTTATTTCTTCAATTTTTACTCCATAGGAATACAATTTATTTACGTTTTTCTTATACTGATTCATTTTCTTTGTCAATTCACACAGAGGTGGCTTCTAATCTGCAACTTTACTCTAACTCTTCATAATAGCTACTTTGTTACATTGCTTGTGTTAAGGATGCCCAGTGAATTAGCAGAGTTATCCTCTGGATGTGTTTCTGAGGTTATCTCCATAGACTGACCCTGAGATTTAACCCTTTGATGAATTCATATTATGATGGAATTGTTGGCAGGTGATGAAAGGTAAGAGGTGGGGTCTAGTTGGCAGACGTGCATTACTGCAGGCATTTAGTGGGGGGATAAACCATGGCCACATCTTTGTGATGGAAAAATTCTAACCTGTGAATATGCAACACTAGGAATTTTATGCTTTTTGTCTGGAGTCATTGCTTTAAATTATGCTTCCAAGAATATGCTTCCAGATTTAGCCTATAATAACTATAAAGGACTATGTCATTGTACCATACATTGATGTCAAATAAAAGCACATTTGTCGCTGACCCCTCCCTGTATTCTCATTCTGCTTCTCGGCCACCATGACTTGAGCAGCTCTACCATGCTCACTACCACGAATCCTCTCAAAGTGTGAACTGAAATTCTTTCTTCCCTAAGACTTTCTGTCTTCATTGCAGAGATGAAAAGTTAATTAAATATTATCATAATGATATTTACATTACACAGGAAAGTGTTGCCTTAGCGGATCTCCTGCCAGATTTTATTCTTGGAAGCAAGCACAGTACCTAGGAAGAGAAGAGATTCAACAAACATTTGGTTACTGTCTACGTGGAATAACACTGAGAATTTGGAGAGAACTCCTTCAGTGTAAAAATGAACTCTAGCATCAGCAAGCTATGCAAGCTTCCCCAATTACATAATCCCGGGCTATGTTTCATTTATTTACTTCAGCTTTTCTTTAAAGTGGCAAAAAATAATAAAGATAATCCTTGTAAGATTGTTGTAGAAAACAATGAATGTGGTACATGTAAAATGGCTAACGTTACGGTTTGCACACCATGAGCGGCGTTCCCATGTCTGGTTTTCTCCGCTCAGTTATAATAAATCTTTAGGAGTTGAAAAGCATCAATCAGCATTTTATCACTCTCTGGTGCAAGATGCTAATCTGGGGAATATTTGGATTCAAATGTCTGACTCACTGGATAGTCTCCCTCCCATTCTACCTGTTAGCATGGCAGACAGCTGATGGAACACGTCTACTGCAGTGTCTCTGTGTCTAAGTGGGTGAGACAGATAGTAAGTGCTATCAAATGAAAGCACCCACGGAGGCACCTCTGCATTTTCATTTAATATGTTAAGGTACTGCTAATATAAGTTATTTATAGGTTCTTCTCTGTGTTTTAAACAATGGCCCTAGTTAAAAAGCATAGATTTCTAATGTTGCTTACTCATAGGTTACAATGTTTACATCCAGAAAATGTAACTGTGATTCAAACTAAAGAAAGTTACGCTTTTTCTTACAGGAAACAGATGTTAAAGAAATATAAAATCAGATAATTATTTAAATGAGCTCATTTGCTTTAGAAAACATGGAATTTGGCATTTAGTTTTTATGTACTTTGAAGAATGTAGAATTTAAAAAAGAGAACGAAATCCCTTTCATTTAACAGTGCCTAAGTATTGTTACCAAGTGCTGTGTATGTCCTCGACTGATTAAGTTCTGAGTTCTGTTTTTTTTTTTTTTTTTTTTTTTTTTTTTTGTCGTCAGTCTTCTTTCTTCATGGCAGATTTCAAATTTGTTTGTAAAATGTAAAGACTGTGTTTGCCTTTTAGGATTCCTCCTGGAGAAAGGAATGGCAAATGAGTGAGCCACAGACTGGAGCTGCTTGTGTTTATTTTTAGAATGTTTTATATTTCAGGGCTTTCACATGTACAGATCTTAATTCAGGAATAAATTTTACAATTTACTCCTGTTCTTTTAGCTTGAGAATCTCAATACTGCCGTCTGCACAGGCTGTACAGTTCCTCGAAATCACGAATTAAAACCTTCCCACCTAAAAACATTTGATCCTGAAATTTTCATTTTCAAATTTCAAAAGGTGTGTAGTGTGTGTGTGTGTGTGTGCACCATAGCCTAGAAGAATTCCCTCCCTCCCTCCCTCCCTCCCTCCCTCCCTCCTTCTCTCCCTCCCTTCCTCCCTCTCTCATTCACTCACTCCCTCCCTCCTGGCTTCAGTTCCTTTTTCTCTGTCTCTCTCCTTTCTTTTTCTTTCCTTATTAGCAAACCATTAAAGAAAATAATGTCTTTATTGTAGCACTCAGAATTAATACCATCCAATTAGGTTTTTAAGATGAAGCTACAATTTTGTTGACACATGATGTTGAAATCTAGATTGTGAAGTAAGTATGCACAGAAAGGTAAAATTTTAGTGTTTTAACCATTAAAATTAAATATTCTTTCAATGATTAAAAATAAGTGTTCTCTTTTTAGCCATTCAAATTAAATGATCTCTGTTCCCTTCAAATTAAAAGCATACATAGTTTTTAAATTACGGTCTTCTTATACACAGATTTCAAAATAAAAAAGTGAAATGGAATGGCAAAATTTTACTTTAGCTTTCATGGATTATGATTATTATTCTTTCTGAAGGGAGGCACAAAATTTTAAAAAAAAAGTAATTTTCTCTGTCTGCACTTGCCTATGAATTGAAAATTTAGGCAGATATGGTATGACTTCATAATTTACATCTAAATCATAAAAAGTCTGATATTTAATTGAGAATGGTTCCTCATAACTTCCAATGCACTTAAGTCCTATTTTTAAGATTGGAAACCCATTTCTTTGCATTCTGTCTAATAGATTTGTAGAAATGAGATAATTTATTTGTGAGAGCTAGTCAGTAATATGACCAAGTCACTGGCCAAACAATTACAATTAATATTTAGGGTCTGAGTGGTTATCTTATAAGTGACTGTGGGAACCTGCAGGTGGAGAGAATCTAGTCCAGTGTGACTGGGCCAGATGGAGAAAAGTCTCCATTTATATTAGTCACCTGGAAGTTACTTATTGAGATGAGCTCTTGCTATCTCTTTGGTATCACGGCTGGTTGATTCACTTGTATGTATCCATCATGACAACACGTCTTTGTAGCCCTGGAGAAGTCTTCATGAGAAAAGTGAACCTCGGTTGCTTTCTAAATCACAGATAAAATTTGCACATAGGGCGTGTGAATGAGAAAGAAAGAAAGTTGTTAGGATAAGTTTGACACAGAAGAAAGCAAATATAAATCATTAGGCAGGGTGGGAAATTCGATAGCAAAAGACTTGATCTCAAGGGCTGTCAGATTGTTTTTGTCTATTTCATTTTCCTCAGAAATACTAACAAGATGAGAAGTTTAAGGCACTGTCTTTCATACATAGGCAGATTCTGAAGTTTAAATCTATTGCAGATTTAGAATGGCTCAGGCTCAGCAAGCATGTCAAGGCTAAGCATCTAGGCTTGACTTACAAATCTTGACTGAGGTATGAGGGCACATCCAAGGTATTAAAAGATTGGCTTAGCTTAAAGGGCTAACTATACCTTCTGGGGATGTTTGAACAACTGTAGTGCCTCCAAACTAAATACATTTGTTTCCAATATTCAAATTCAAAAGTTTTTATGTTGAAGTTTAGTTAATGAGACTAGATCAACTATTGCATTTTGAACAGCTTACCTACTTTTCTGAGAGCAAAATATGATCTTGTTTATGGTCAATAGTACCAAGCCCTAATCCCCTGAACCATACACTTATAGTTTAAATAGTTTAGTTGAAAACATGCATATCAAATAGATGACATTTAGAGGACAATAGTCCTCTGTAAAACCTATTCTGGAATAGTAAGATTAAGAATGACATGAAGCAAAATATGTCTTTAAAAATGAGGAGGAGCTCAGTGAACTATACAAAGCATCTAAAGGATATTTTGGTAGTTGAAATGTCAGTAAATTGATATTGAAAACAAATTTAATGAGAAATATAGAAGCAATCATATATTTGAAGAGTAAGGATGTTTTTATGCTAAGCAATGTTATATTAATTAATGAAGAATTGATCATACTGATTTTTTAAATGATACAGTTCAAAGAACCAAGAATGCTAGATCATTTTGTGGTAGAGTCTGCTAGTGCGTCTTTCTACACTCTTCGTACAATGTAGTAAACTCTACATCTTTTCTGACAGACGGTCACAGAAATTCTACATAACGAAAACCTGTCTTGTCCAACAGCAGCAATAGTGTGGTTCATCTCACCTTTCTTTCCTAAGCTGTCTCGCCAAACCTCAGTTTAACTCAGTCTAGTCATACTAAGAGCTTAAGAGTGCTATTCCCAAGAGTTGACAATTCTTCGGAAACACTCCAATTTAATTTTAATGAATATTTTCTTTATCAAGGAAATCATCCCAAATTTTCAACCTTTCAGATCATGAGAAAAGAAACTCAGGAAAGGGTGGAACACCCATCTGCAGTTTACAGGTCTCGGGCATTATCACACTTAATCCACTTAGAAATGGAATCTCAGGAGAAAGATTCCCATTTATTTGTTTTAAATTGATTTTAAGCACACTGCCATGACTGCACTATCTTTCTTGTCAATTTGTTTGGCTGTTTTGTCTTTGATTTTTAATTATATGAATTTAATTAGCATTTAATATTATGGTTTATTTAGGGAAATATGAGGAAACTCTGGGACACATTAATTGCTTATAGAAGCCCTCTAGGGACATTTCATATTTTGTATCCTTTTATCTACCTCAATGGTATGATGATGCTCATTGCAAAACACAAGGACTTTAAGCAACCCGGCTTATATTTTTATAGAAATTGGATGGCCCTGCAACTATACAGATGATTGTTGCAGCAAATAGAAGCTCAGCTAGATATAGGCGCCTGACTCAAACACCTCTACTCTTTCCTGTCTAGCAGATGCAGGTCATAAGGCCTTCACCTTGTTGGTGAGATTCTGAGCTGTGTTGCTCTGGTCCCAGCACCTGGCAGCCTCATAAAGAACCTGATTAGTCCCACAAAGGGAAGTCTCTACTTCCCAATGACACTTCTTTCTTAGTTCAGACAAGGGTCCAGGGGGTAGGCTGTTTGCTTCTTCTGAACATGGCAAAAAAACAACAACAACAAAAAAACCTTTGTTTCTTGAGTGCAAAGTACTCTTTATAACACTGGGAGTCTTGAACAGGTACCACATATTTTCCTAACAAGAAACTATCAGGAATGGATTCATCTGTTAGGTTCTAGATTACAAAGCAATTCTGAATTATCCTTCTTAACTCTAGCCTGTTATCTCCCCTGTCATATACTCTAACTATTACTCTAACTATTTAAGGCTTCATGATGATATATCTGATGAAATGGAATCATAGCTCCTTCTCTCTCTACCACATGTCTGTACTCTGTTCCTCTATCTTTTGTACCTCTCCACTGCATATTTTGGCATTGCAAACTGCAGTGTATCTGTACTTGAATGTTTTCTCGGTCTCACTGGTTCCCCTAGACTCGTTTCTTTCCTTCTCATAGGTCCCCTCAGCCGCTTTATAAAATAACACTCTGAGGCTTAATATTAATTACAGTTGTTTGGCCAATGGCTCAGGCATATTACTGACTATCTCTTGCAAGTAAATTAACCTATTTCTATTAATATGCATATTGCCAAGAGGCTGTTATTTACTGGAGATGCATGACTGCATGGCATCTCCCTGAGTCTGCCCTCCTCCTCTCTGTGTCTTTGTTTGGATTTTCCACCTAGGTATATTTTTCCTGGCCATTGGCCAAAAGAGTTTTATTCATCAACCAACAAAAGCAACACATATTTGCGGCATGCAGAAGGGCCTCCCACATCATGTATCACACTGTATATGTTTTTGCTCAAAAATATTTATGTGCAAATATTCAGTACAATGAGTCATAAATGCACCATAAATACTCGACCACCACAAAGACTCATCTCAGATACCCTGCTGCTCAGAGTCAGGGTTTTATAGCTTGGCAGGTTGTGGAGACAGAATCTCTGTTCTTGCAGGCTGTGGGCAGTGTCATGGCACTAAGCTCCTCTCCTCCCAGCAAGGAAATAGTGTGCACTACAGTACTGCTATAGCTGTCTGGTGGGCAGATACTGGCCCTTTACGGAACTGATGCGTTCCCATTGGAGCTCCAGGCTGCCACATACTTCTTTGGCCCACAGCTTACCAACAGAACCATTGTGCTTGCAGCAATGCTGACAGCAATGCTGCTGCTCTGTGCTTTCCTTCTCCCAGCAGGGCTGGTAGTGACGGGAGTGTAAGAAGGCTGTGGAGGACAGGGGAGCATGTAGTTGTCAAGTAGAGCTTGGGGAGGGTTAGCAGCCACCTGGATCTCAAACAGACTTTGTTCCCAAATACACAGCCAAGCCACACAATCATTCTGACCTTGAGCAAAAAGAGGGTGCCCTAGATGGAGAATAGTTCATTTACTGGATTGGACCTCTTCCAAAGACCATGGTTCATGCTGCCTTCAGAGGCTGTGTTGATGCCCATGGTCCATGTGATTGCCCATGGGCGGGGCTATCACCTGATGTCTTGTTGATATGTATAATCTGGGGGTCCATGATGATATCTGAGGTTCATGCTACCACTGGGGAAAATGTTGGTGTGCGTGTGCTATACTGCTGTTGGGGGCCAAGTTGGTGTTAGTGGCCTGTGCTGCCGCCGATGGTCATGATGGTGTCCATGGTCCATGCTGCTTCAGAAGGCCCTGTTGATATATACATTGTGTGTACTGCTACTGGAGACAGTGCTGAGGTCTGTGGTCCATGCTGCTGCCAGAAACCACTGGGAAGTCCATGATTGTTACATCTGACTGTGAAGGATGAGAAGCGGACCTGGTAGGACTGCAAAGGAGTGTGATTGGGGTGCATTCTGTGAATTTCCCAAATAATCAATAAAATATTATGTAGGAGAAAATGAAATGGAATATAGCTAGAGGCATGATCAATCAACACCACTCTGACACAAATACAATCTGAACGCCTTAACCTGAAGTAAAAAGAACTAAACAGCCTTGCCTATTTTTTCCTTCTTCCTTCATTCTACTTTCTTGTGCTGCAGAAAGTACCAAGTTGTGAGTAGATTTTGTTTCCTTCATTTTCTGATGGTATCAGATATCACACAGATGGTGCAGCAGTTCCGATTCCCCGATACAGACTAATAAGGGACAAGGTCAACATACCAGCTCACAAGAAAACGGTTCTAGTGAAGATAATCTTGGTTCCCTAAAACTGGAAGTACTATAAATATCCACTAACTGGGAAATAAGTTATCGACAGTAATAAAATCACATGCACACATAGACTAGTACTAAATCACATGCACACATAGACTAGTACTAAACAGTGAAAAGGAACTGTAATAGCATAGACCAACATCAAACACATGATGGAGGGAGTCAGACCCACAACCTATGCACTTCCTCTATTCAGAAGATAGGAAAGCAGATCTCAGATACTGAAAACAAACCAGTCAGGAAGTGAGGTGAGGAGAGGGGACTGACTACATGGGGAAATTAGGGAATGATAGAAATGTTTTATACTTTTATAGTAGTAATAACAGTAC
Organism: Microtus obscurus; assembly: GCA_963919715.1. NCBI lineage: Eukaryota > Metazoa > Chordata > Mammalia > Rodentia > Cricetidae > Microtus > Microtus obscurus. Next base: position 5,445,394 of record CAWTZC010000288.1, on the reverse strand, counting down.
GGGTGGTCCTTCTGCCCCTCCAACTGATAGCTGCTGAGATACCAGCCCATTGGGGCGTGGTTTCTCTCCCTTTAAAAAAAAGCGGCTACTTCCTTCCGCTGCTCTCTCTTCACTTCCTGCTCTGGTGGCGACTAGACTCCCTTCCTGGTTGCCCAGAGGGCTGTTGTCTGGGACCTCCCGCAACAGTATGATAAATGCATTTGTCTAAATTTAAGGAAGTAAGTACACGTGATTAGTGGATTTTACTCCTTATTTATAATTCAACAAACATTAGAACGTTACACATCATTCACTTTTGTCCTATGTTCTAGGCATTTCTTTATCATCAATAGTTTTGGAGTATGTTTGTTCATCCAGTCTTCATCATTAGTCTCCTTTTATAATTATGCCTCTATTCCCCCAATGGTTCATCATCTAGGAGTTTCAAGCCCCTGTGCTCTGTGTCTCGTGGACCACAATAAAATTCTAGTACAGGACAATGTATCAAAAGCAACAAAGGAAAAACACAAGTTGTAACTCATCTTTACTTTTAACATATATGTGGAAATAGAATTTATTTTATCATATAAAATTTATTTTAATATTAAAATACAGTCAAAATTATTCCCACCACACAGGTTAAATATAAAACACTCTAATGTGGGAAATCCTTTTGTGCATGTGTTGCTGTTACTGGTTGGTGAATACAGCTGTTTTAACTATTGGTTTAGTAGAATAAGGTTGGGTGAGAAATCTGGACAGAGAAACAGAGAAAGAGTAGATAGAGTCAAGAAAATGCCATGTAGTCACCTAAGGAGGAAGATGCCAGAAAATTACTAGTAAGCCACAGCCTCGTGGTAATATATAAATTAATAGAAATGGAATTTACTTTCTTTGTGTCAAAAGTAAGTCCCTGGGAAAGAAAATGCCCCTGCCTTGACTGCTGACAGCATGATGTCCTAATTAGACAAGCAGGACATAAAAGAAAGTGACTGCCAAACATTGTCGAGGTAAGAAGGTACAGTTCTTCAGAATGTCCTGCTTCACTGAAAGATCTGTTGGATAGGCTAGGCCTGTAGGCTGAATTTGGATGCCCCAATGTTGCAAAGGATGCTTGAGTGACTGTCCTGGCAGCCAGCTGTTTCTGTCATTACTCACATTTTTTGGACATTGCCTGCCCATACTTCCTGCTAACTCAGTTAATATTATTTCCTTCTTGGGTCTCTGAGGCAGTTGAAGACTAGGTCACTATAGTTTAGAGTTTTCCTTGTCTATCTGACAAAAAAAAAACAAGTTATGATAGAAAATAAACTAGGGACAATACTTTGAACTCACCAAGATAGAATAGATATGGAGTATTTTCTGTGAATTTGTCAAATGCAAATGGACTAGACATTGTTGATGTATTTATTGCCTGTATATATTGTATACAGTTATTACACTTACTGTGTGTATTTTTCTTATATTAGTTATAGCTTTCTTTTTGTTAGACAAAAAAAAAATGTAGTGGCCTTTTATTTGTATTTTAATAAATGAAACTTGCCTGAAGATCAGAAAGTAAAACAGCCCCATCGTTCAGCCTTAAAGACCAGGCACTGATAACACACACCTTTAACCTCAGTAGCCATACTAGTTGCCATAGAAATTGGGTGGTGCAGACCTTTACTCCCAGCCCTAGGGAGAAATAAAAAATGCAAGGAGATAGCTTATATGCTCAGCCTCAGATTCTTAGATTCCTGTAGGCAAGATTACCATTCCAGAATGAGGTCAGGGTAAGAGTCAATGGCTGGCTGTTTTGTTTTTTCAAATCTTCAGGTTGAACTTGAATTTCTGTCTCTATGTTTTTATTATTCGTGCTTCAACATTCCTTTAAAATGTTCACACAGACAGGATTATTGGATGATTATACTATGATTTGCTTGGTTTATATTTCCTGGTACAATGTTTGTGAGGTATCTGTTAAATGTAGAAAATGAAAATACCTTAAAGATTGTAGAAATAGGATTATTAACAGCAATTATCATTTTAACAGCTCCTTTGCTGTGCTTATATGTTGAGAAACTCATTTAATCTAAATTGATGCAAATGTATGCATCCAAAATTATCAAGCTCTCTGGACTGAAGCAACCAGGATGTTCCATCAGCCAATGAGTCATTTAGAGGATGAAGATAATCCAAGCGAATTAAACTGCTCAACTGAGCCTGTTTTATAACATTCCAAATTGCTTACTCTTTCTTCTTTCCTCGGATATAAAATAAATTACAACAAAAAGATTTTATGACCTGATTGTGTTTCACTGTTGTTGGGAAGATAGTTATTATGCGATAGTTATATCCCAGCAGAATGTTTGACACGTGACTGTTCTTTGCGTAGACTGTCACCTGTGGAATAAGAGTCACATAAAGCATTCCTTCTAGCATATGGTTATTCATATTCAAAGCCTTATTTGCACTCTGGAACTAAGACAGGAAAAGCAGGTTAAGCAATCAATCAAAAAATTAAAAGAGAAATAAGAATTCATGTTGGGTTATGATTGTGAACTTAATATCTAAGATTTATGTTTATCCTTGGGTACAGGACAGAAGGCAGGAATTTCACCTGTTGGGAAAAGGCAGTTTTATGGTGTTTGTGCCACAGTGGAATGGGCTTTTCAACACTGTCAGCCCTTCTACTGAGAGTGATGAGCAGAAAACAGAGTTCCGAAGCACTGAATGAATTCCTAGGCACCTTATTACCATGTCAGTATAGGACCACGTCAGATATAAAACTTTTCCAGAGTGTATAATATACTATTTATGCTGATTGCTGGTAATTTAGAAAACCTATAACAAATTGTATGGAAACTGGCTCTTAATATGAACACTTGTAAACATTTAAACTTTCAGAATAAAAATGAACTTAGATACAATTTAAATAAATACTGCAAGGATAGACTTTGCTATCTCATTACTGGGTTCCCCTCTCCTTTCTTCTTTTACTTCTCCTTCCATCCAGCCTTCCTTCTCCCTCTCTCCCCCTTCTTCTCTTCCTTCCCTTCTTTCTATTTCAGCAAAGGATGCAGGTGTGTAACCACAGACAAAACTGCTTTCACCCAAAATCTACGTCTAGGTAAAAGCATTAGAAGGAAATTCCATGCTAGTTTTCAAATATATGTACTAGCACATACATAATAAAATATTATATTAATAAGATGGCCATGTCATATTCATGACACACAATAATCCTTCATTTTAGTATCATTAATTATATACTTTATATATACTATGATGTGAATTCTGATTATTATATAATGTCCACTTTGTTTTCAAGTCCATTAATCAATGTAAAGAATAATTTGACATCTCTAAAATAACTGTGCTGCAATAAATTTGACTGAAGGAAAGCACACATTTCAAGATGCATTTATTTTACACTTAAGTGGTTCAATATTTAATCAGTAGGTTAAGTATCCAATTTCAGGGTTCAAAAGCAAGCCAGCTGCTACCAACACCACTTAGCAGTAAACAGTGCAGATTTCTTTCAAATAGTTGTAAATTACTATCTACCATTACTAATCCATTGTGGACAAAGCCTAAAAAGAGTTAACCTGTCAAAAACTTAAGAAAAGCAAATGCATGTAAAGGGGTCAGTGTTTCATGGCTCGTTTGAGGATGAATGATATCACACCCAGTGCAGTAGCGGGCTCTCCATGCAGCTTCTCATTCTACTCTCAATATATATCATGGCAGGGACATTTAATGGTGCAATAAAATTGCACACATTTAATTCTTTCTGCCAAGCAGTCAATGACAGTAAATAACATCATACACGGAGCAAATCAAGGCGAGCAATTTGCTACGTACTTAGCAGTCTCCACAATGTGATTGTGCTCATTACTTCTTCTAATCCTTACGGAGATCTTTCTTTAACCCACAGCACAGCGCTCTTGTTACTCTGATGAAGAAGAGCAGACAAATATAACTCTTATTTCTCTGATGAATCTGTCCACTTAAATTTTTAATGAAAGCATTATTTAATCACACAGTGAATCTGAATTACAGTATTCAAACACTGCCTTCCAGGTTACAAGTAAATTAGGAAGAGGTGATTTTTAATCTTTAATAGAAAAAAATAACTGAATTGTTAACAGTTCAAGTTAATGTTCCACAGTGAAGAAAATAATTTTCTGTTCATGGTTATACGCCACTAAGGGTGTCTAATGCTGTCGAATATTGAAAGCTAAGCAGGGCTAGGCTTAGTTGGCATTCAGGTGAGAGAAAACAATTTCCTCCCCCTTTCTGTATTAGTTTTCTCATTCTTCTTACTTTCTTGGTCCTGTCAAAAGTCCTACTTTATTCTTTCCCATATGACCTCATCACACTTAAAGACATTGTCTCAGATATGACGACATCACATTTAAAGGCACTGATGCCTCTAAAATGAACAGAGACATTTGTTTACGTGTCCACGATGAAGCTGCACACATTGATGCCTCTTGTAGAGATATATTTAAAATCAATATTGATGAAGTTATCTTCACTTGGAAATAAGGAACAAAATCTATATCCAGTATGAGTGTGTCCTGAGTAGTGTCTGGGAGCTGCAAAGCATTCATCAATAACTATTAAAACTAAAGCAACCAAAATATATTTTTCTTGTTATATTAAGACAGATAATAGCGAATGTCAAATTAGTTCCTTCCCCAGTTTGGTGTGAATTTGGATAATAGGTTACAAGAACACTTTTTCAAAAATGAAACAAGATAAAAGACAATGGATATGGACTGACTCTTAAACACAAGTTCACTGTGGCGGTTAGTGGTTATGTTTGCTTGAATGACATCGTGAATTGACAGCCTCTTATAGACCAATAGTGTTGGTTTGTATGCAGTAGTGGCCACCTCAAGGTCTCAGAGGAGCCATTCCTGTCTTTCTCAGGTCATTCTTGATCTAACCAGGGCGAAGAGCTTCAGGTTTACAGAGGATCCAAAATCAGTCGTGAAGATTAAAATAGGGAGAAGAGCCACAGGCCACAGCAACCTTCACCAGTCCCTTACCAGTAGGAGGATGTGGTCAGAAACAGCTGACTTTGTTAGTGCATCTATAGTAAGAAAAAAGGAATATTCATACTATGTAAATTTTGTTCCAGGTCTGCAGTAAGGGTCTGAAAGAAGCATAAGACTATAAAATTATTTTGGGTCCAAAACGAAATTTGATTTCTAAATTCGTTGTAAAGTAGGAGTTGGGGAATGCAAGTCACTTACAGTTAGTATGACTCACTGTTTATGTGTATTATTTTTTTTTTTTTCAGGAATGTTGCTACTGCCTCTGTCTGGTATGGTGTCACATGTCTTCAAGCCCAGAATGTTTCAGTCTTATTCCTTTCTGCATTCTCCAGTCCACATAGTCTTCCACAACAAAAAACAACAGGACAGAGTGATCAAGAGTGAGAACTAGGGGACCGCATTTAGCTCCGCTCCTATTCTCTAACCGACCGGGATGTTTTCAGATTGGCTTCATCTCCAGATATACAAGAAAGGCACAGTATTTGGCATTAGTTAATGTCTCAATGTTGACCATGAAGGAAAAATAGTTCGAAACCCAATCTTACAACTGAAGATTTTTTTCAAGAGATAGGAGTCACATGAATACGTTTGATGGATAATGAGAGTCTGGCTGCAAAGACTTGCGAGAAGCAAACTTATCCTTTATTGTATTTGACTCATGAAAATTTTACTCATTAAAACTATTTTAAGCAATAACCATAATTCTTAAAACATATTAGACATTTTTGTTCATTTTTCTCATTTCCAGCTTCTAAGAGTTCCAGATCCAGAGGCTGCAATAATCAGTTGCTAAAAGAATGAAAAGTAGCCAGATGTGATGGTTCTTACCTGTGCTTCCAGATCTTGGGGGGTCAAAGCAGAAGGCTATTAAGTTTTAGGCTAATGTAAAATTCATAATTGGTTCTTGTCTCAAAAACTGTACCAAACCAAGCCAAAATAAAACATTCAAATAAATAAACAAATAATCTTCTTTTAAACTAACTATTGGAGATATAGAAGCTCAGCGACTATTCAGTTTTTATACAGAAAGACTTTGGTTTGTTCACATGTGGAGTATGGTACTTGCAGTAGAGAAAGCCTAGCTTTATAAACAGGACGACGATAGCTATAGGTTCTCAGTCCTGTAGAACACAGGTAATGATTTGTTGTGCTTCCACTAGACAGATGCATCTCTTAACCTTTATGAAGAAAACCATGTTTAGAGTAGATTACAATTAACAAAGACACTCTTTCAGTGGCCATGGCAGTTACAGGAGGTGACAACCAGATGTCAACCCACCAGAGGAATGACTATCTGATGTAGGGTAATTCTGTCCAGACAAGGTCTGCAGGACCATCGGCCCTGAAAACTTTTGTTCACTTTTTGCTCAAGCAGCTTGGTGTGTCCCCAATACCTGCATTGTATAATTTTATATGATGTGTTTATATCATCTCATGATTGAACCTCAATCTTATGGGCACATATGTCTGTGGATGGTCTTAATATAGGGAATATATACTGGAACATGCTTCATAATTGAATCTATATGTCTCACAAGGACCATGGGCATCTAAAAGCCAGCTTTCTTCCTTTACTTATTATGTGAGACCTCTTGTGAGAGAATTTAGTCACATAGTCAGAAACCTTGGTTTTCACAGCCTAGTATCTGCTTCATTCCCTGAGATAAACTTAGAAGCCAACTCCTTGTAACAATTTTTTATTTGACAAGACATTTAGTCAGGAGAGGAGTCTTTCCAATAGATCACAGTCGGGACCATCAAAGATCGAGGTACGGCACATCCAAGCTTGTTTGACTCATAATCTTTCATAATAAGAAGACTGGGTGTCCCAAATTCACCCACAGATGACTTGGGAAAGAGCTTGTCTCGGGTGATCCCCTGCTCTAACCCTAAAACACTACTAACTCCCTATACCTACCCTTACCTCGGTTTGTTAACACTAGATTTTAACCTAGGAATGGAGTATCATGCACCAACTCCCCTTCTCCTTCCTGGTTTAGAGTTTAAAGTCTCCTAAATTAGACTTTTTGCTGCTTAGTGCTCTCCAGGAATCCTTTTAGCCATGCCTCCCTGGGGCCTTAATGATGCAGGTAGTATCACCTGGGACAGCTCTTAACTGCGTGTTGGCTCTGAGAAATTCAGCCTCAGAGAATTGCCTTCATTTGTGTCTGTATATAAATTGAAAACTTTACAACACACAAAGACAAAGAAAGAACATGATTTGCGCAGCGTGTATGTGAATTTGTTCTGTACTTCTTAGACTAGAAATTTTCTAAGTCTCCCTGGGGGCACAATGATGCTGACAATGTCACTTGGGACAGCTCTTATCTGTTTTTTGACACTAAGTATCTCAAACTCGAAGAAGAAGAAGAAGAAGAAGAAGAAGAAGAAGAAGAAGAAGAAGAAGAAGAAGAAGAAGAAGAAGAAGAAGAAAAAACATGATTTGAGCAGCATGTGTGTGAACTTGCTCCATATTTCTTAGACTAGAAATTTTTTAAGTCCTTTGCTACCTGAGGTAACTGATCTGAACCTTGGCAGGGAGTCAGTAGCCCTGGACTCTGCTAGCTCTCCTAAACCCACAACTGGTCAAGATGGGCAAATAAGAGATGATGGAAGTCTCGACCTGCCAAGGTTTAGGGATCATTCTGGAGGAATGGTGGAAAGAGTGTTAGAGGCAGAAGCAGGGAAGGATAATTACAAGAAAACAGCGACCTCCAGGCATAGATGTGTAGCTACAAGTATTTACTCACAATGATTGTAACAGCATGTCAATCTCACACTGCTTTACTAGGATATGGTATATGAAGAGAGTACACAGAAGGTTGATGATTTACACAGTGACAAAGAAATTGGAGGTGCACTTATTCTATGTAGGTGGACACAGCCAGATGATGGTTGTTAAAAACAAGTTTTGAAGGTTATAATCCATAGTCTAATAATGCTCTTCTAAAGACAGCACCAATTCCAGGCTGACTTCCAGAACTAGACTCTTGTTAGAGTATACGACATCCTTATATCATATTTATAATTTCATGATTCATCATATATTACAGTATACCATATGTTAAGCTTTTGTAATTATTTAATTCTGCATCTGTGAGTTAGTGGGCTATACCTTATATTTGTTGAAGGGGAGAACATGACTAACATATGCATCCCTTAAAGTGAACACAACATCACATAGAGTATGGTAAGTGGACCTATCGTGTATCAAGCATTATGAAGAAATGAACTGATTCAAAGAACTGTGGTGTGCATCAGATTTATATGGAAAATTTGTTAAAACTGAGACAGCTAGGTGTACTCTGCAAAGTTTGGCTCCTGTAGCCCTAGAATTGGTTTTAATTTTTTTATTTCTAAAATGTTCACAGATTATTCCAGAGTTATGTTTTTAAGAGGTATTATTTGAAAGACAGTATCCAAATAACTTTAAATAATAAACTTATCTCAATATTTATGTGCAGAAAAACTCTATGTATATTCAAACAGTACAGAAATGTACAAAGATTCATTATAAAAATACATTATATAAAAAGTCATTATATAAATAAATATGTATATAAATCAAAGATACACAATTTTAATAACATGGGAACTTGAGAAAAGGATGTTGATTAATATATAAATATTGCAGGGTATATAAACTGCTTTGAGTAAAATATTTTCTCCTCTGTTTCAGCCACAAAATACATCATGTCTAATCGACTATGATGTGCTCAAATGAGTATCTTTGACATGATTTCACTTTGGGACTGGCTTATCAATGACAGAAAGCAAATTATATTTGATTTTAAGATGAATTGCATTGTCAGTAGAGAAAATCACAACCTGTTTTCTTCTGTGTCTTTCAGAAAAAAAGGAAGTCTTGTTACAGTAACACCTTCATAAAAATTAAACAACACATGCAATTTTGCGCAGTGACAGATGAAGAAGTCGTGAATGACAGGTTGATCACCAAAGCCCAGCAGACAATCCCCTTTAGAAATCACTCATAATTTCCATACTAAATAATTCATGAGGATAAGTTCAATGATTTCAGTGGTCATTGCAAGGCACTGTTTACAAACCACAAATTAAACCCAGGTATTAATAATGAATTAAAGCAACCCTATCAGCAGCTCATGTAGCAAACCCACTAGCAACAGATCCCCAAGGACCGATACATACATTATTACTTTATGTGAGAAGAACCTCTTGCCAGAGAACTGTCCTCCTCTCTGAATGCCATCTAAGCAATAGGCTTTAGTATTACAAGTGGCAGCTATCCAATCCTAGGGCATTTATGCTAGTTTGCCATGCAGTACGAGGAGCCTGAAGCAGCTGAGATGGGGCTAAAGCTTTCCTTGTGTTCCAGGACTGGCTCCAAAAGCCTTTGTTTCTGTGCTTTCTCTGTGGTTTGACTTTGAGCCTTCAGGTTGCTCATTGTGTTCAGATATTTGACCATTCTGATCTGTTCTTTCCCGTTATCCAGAAGGGCACGAGCTTAGCAACTCCCTTCTCTTACCCTAGTTCTTTTGAGCAGTGTCTTCTCAGAATGGTGTGGTTTTGATACTGGCCCTGATCTACAGGGTCTGCCTTATGCCACCTTTTCATAACACATCGTATACCTTGGGCACTATATGCCTATGAGAAACAATATGTATCTACTTTAGTAATGCAAAGGTTTTGATACAGAGAATTAGTATAAAGGTTAGAAAATGTTGGACAAAGTAACTTCTATACATAACTTGTTTGTCTCCCTATAAAGGCTCCCGGAATTAGATATGTAAATTTTGTGACATTATTAAATAAGGAGACAATAAAAAATAGGTTTCGTCTTACTCCTCTGTGCTCAACACATTCACTGTCTTTTTATACGTCAAACATCGACTACACTCACACTGTATCACTGATCCTCACAAGAGTAATACTTTTCGTTCTGCATATGAATGATCTAAAGACTGCAGAAATTACACCAGAGCACTATTGGTGGAAAGTCGAAGAGCTGTCTTCGTAATCTAGGAATGTCTCTTTTCAGAAGGCATGGTTTTAATTACCAAGCATCCTTCCTTCTTAATTTGAGGTAGTCTATAGAGGAGAGATGCTAGTAATCATGTTGCAAATATTTATTTTATTTTCAAATTCTTTTTAAAGGAAAAAAAATAAACATGGAGTAAACTTTTGTTTGTGCAGGTGTGCTTGCATTACAAACAACAATTTCACCTGAGTACATATTTCAGGAGCTCTTGCTCTTATGGAATTTGACATTTTCATTTTCTGCCCCCTTTGTCCTCATCACTTCCTCGATTGAAGTCTGTTAAGTTACAACTTTGACCTTATCTAACGGATGCTTTCAAGAAGGATCAGAAGCAGCAGGATGACAGTTCTATTGAATAACCTCTGATATACTTGAAGAGTTTATTACATTTTCTTTGTGCTTTCTCTTCTACATTTGTTTTCTTTTTCTTGGACTTTTTCTTTACAACCTCACATTTTCCCCTCTTTATTCATGTCTGTCTTTTTAGAACTCTTGTTGGAGTTTCTGCCAGTACAGTGGCTCACAGCTATAGACTGGGAAGAAGGCAAAGGCATGGAATATTGCATTGCATTTCTTACTTGATTGTTCTTCCTTAAAGAGTAATCTAATATAGTTAGATTAACTATGATAGTTAATTAATCTATGAAAGTTAGATTAATCTAACTCTGGCACACAAGAAATAATAATGTTTTGAAAAGTATCACTTAAACGATTCACACACACACACACACACACACACACACAGAGTTCACCTTGTTCTTTGGAAATGACAAAATCATTTTACTGTGCTAGTATTCAAAAGTTTAAAGGTATTTTTACAGAATAAGCTGCTTGTAACTTATTTTTCACTTATGCTAAGCGTACATGTCCAGAAGAATGGGGCACACTTGGTAATGAAGACCAAGGGTGGGGAAACAAAACTGAAAAGAGTAGGCTGTGGGTTGAGAAATCAAGGATAGTATGCTCAGGAGTGACTGGGATCAAACTGCAGTCTCCAGATAGACTACACCATTGGTTGTAGATGCTTGCTGTTTTCCTTTGTGTATTTCTGGCTTCTTTATAAAAAAAAAAAATCAGCTGTCCGTAGCTGTGTGGATTTACGTCTGGATGTTCAATTTGATTCCATTGGTCAACACGTGTGTTTTTAATGTCAATACAGGTAGGTTTTTTTTTTTTAAATTATTCTATCTCTGTAGTAGAGCTTGAAATCAGGGCTGAAGATATAAAGATATAGAGATACCTCTGGAAGTTCTTTTTTATTGTTCAGGATTATTTCAGCTATCCTGTTGTTGTTGTTGTTTTGCTTCCTCTCGCCCCTTTGGAGACTGAGTATTCTTCTTTCAAAGTCTGCAAGGAGTTGTGTTGGAGTTTTGATAGAGATTTCATTGAATCTGTAGATTGCTTCTGGCTGGATTGCTATTTTTACTATGTTATTTCTGATGATCCATGGAAATGCAAATTAAAACTATTTTGAAATTCTATCTTAAACTTGTCATTATGGCTAGGATGAACAACACAAATGGCAGTTCATGCTGGCAAAGATGTGGAGCAAGGGAAATACTCCTACACTGCTGGTGGTAGGGAAAACTTGTATAACCACTATGGAAATTAATAGGACACTTCCTCAGAAACTAAGGAATCAGTTTACCTCAAGGTCCAGCGATACCCTTCTAGGGCATACAACCAAAAGATGGGGCATATTACCACAATGACATTCTCAGTCATGTTTATAGTGACTTTATTCATAATAGCCAGAAACAGGAAACAACCAATATGTCTCTCACCTAAAGAATGGCTAAAGAAAATTGTTATATTTACACTTGGAGTATTGCTCAGCTGATAGAAAAAAAATGGCATCATGAAATTTTCAGGCAAATGGATGAAATCAAAAAAGAAAAAAAAATCGGGGCTGGAGAGATGGCTCAGTGGTTAAGAGCACTGCTTGTTCTTCCAAGCGTCCCGAGTTCAGTTCCCAGCAACCACATGGTGGCTCACAGCCATCTGTAGTGAGATCTGGTGCCCTCTTCTGGCCTGAATACATGCAGACAGAATACTGAGAATACTGTATGTATCATAAATAAGTAAATAAATCTTAAAAAAAAGAAAAGAAAAAAATCTTGAGCGAGGCAACCCAGACCCAGAAAGGCAAAATTATTTGTATTCACTTATGATTTGATATTTTCAGTTAATTAAAGGATAAACACAGTACAACCCACAGATCTAGAGATGTTAGCTAAAGAAGAGAGGTCTAGGGGAGACACTGGAAAGGGAAAATAGATTTTGTAGGTTGGATGGGGGTGTAGATGAGAACAGGAAGGATCAGGTAGCAAAAGGAGGCACAAAGGCAAAATACAGGGAGACACGACTGGAATTGGGGGGCATTTGGTGGTACTTAGTACAATGGAAACTCCCTGAACCTAGGATGGTGACCATGGTGAGGATTCCTAGTAATGAATTTGGAGTCTGAACTGACTGTCTTCTGTAACTAGGCAACGCTGCCAGTGGTGGAACTGGGACACAAACCCAGTCACAAAACCTTGGAACTACAACCTGTCCTGCCTGCAAGAAATACTGAGACAATGGTGGCTCAGAGCTTGTGGCAATGGCTAGTCATTGACTGGTCTAGTTTGAGGTCTACATTAGGAGAGGGAGCCCATGTCTGATACTGTCAGATTAGCCAAGAACTGGAAACTGGATGATCCAGAAACCCAGGGCAGTACCAAACATGAGTAGAAAAAAAAAAGTCAAGGAAATTATTCCTAATAATATTATTATAGTCATGTTGGTGCCCAAACACCACCAGAGAGGCTTCCTCCAGCAGCTTCTGGGAGCCAATGCAGAAATCCACAGCTAAGCGTTAGGTAGAGTTCAGGGATCCCAGCAGAAGAGAGGAAGGAAGGATTGTGGGATACAGATGAGTCAGTGACACCAGGAGAACATGTTCCACAGAATCAACTATGCAAGGTTCCCAGGGGCTCACAGAGACTGAAGAGGAAATCACTGAACCTTCGTGAGTCTGCACGTGAATTTCTGCATGCATGCTGTGGTTCTTCAGCCTGGGGTTTTTGCTAGACTCCTAACGATGAGAATGGGGGTGTCTCTGATTCTCTTGCCTGCTCGTGGGACCTATATTCTCCTATTGGGTTTCCTTATCCAACCTTGATATAAGGGTTTGGGCCTCCTAGTCTTATTGTATCTTGGAAGCTGAGAACTAGAAGACTTGCTCTGTTTTAAAGGGAAACAGAGGAATTGTGGATCTGGGGCAGTGGTGAGTTTGTGAAAGAGGGGAAGGGGGGCTCCAGTTGGGATGTAGTTTATGAAACAATATGAATATATAAAAAATTATATTAAAATAAAATTACAGTCTCCAGAGAATATGGGCTCAAACTTGGAAGATGTGGCAAAACTAATTTTGAACCTAAGAGAATGAATTTCAATTTACCTAACCAGAGGCCACTTCTGGTAGGTAAGCTGTTCCTTATGGGTACCAGTTTTGAAATTTTTTGCTTTTATATTTTTCTATATGACTCTATAATCCATAGCTTAAAACACCATCTTCCGTTTTTTATAGTTTCCTGAACATGCATTCTTTCAAAGGATGATGAATATTTTTTCCAAAAGATGAAAAAAAAATGTTTTATAGATGATAATTGAAAACAACAAGCTAGGAGTTCTATATCCTTAAAGCCTACTTAAGAGAAATATCGCAGGTCTTCACATGCTGGTTATGTTTGCTCTTGGGCTGTATAAGCACAGGTCACCGTAGGTAGCCCTTAGCCAAGCTTGGGTGGAAGGAATAGAGAAAAAAGTAAATGGCTACTCTGCGTATGTGGAGTTTCTGCTGCATATGTGGTCTCTGTGAGTCGGGAAAATGGTTTCCTCTGTTTAAAAAGCCATCATAAAAGGTTATCCATTGACTACTTGTTATTAAGACTCATATTCTTACTTTTAAGAGCCCTATCAATCGGAGAGTTCCAATCATTAAGTAGCCACAAAGCCAGATACAGCTGCGAGTCCTCTGGCAGTTTCTACAGCAGGCTGGCAGAGCATATACATGGGAAATCTTTTCCCCCAGTAGCTCTGGGTTCGCATCAACAACGCTCTTTGTCATGCCACTGTTAAATTGCCAACATAACCAGAAGCACTTTGGGCTGGGAAGAAAATTCATAAAAAACAAAATCGCTGAGTATTTCACGGTAGGATACAGGGTATCAGTCTCCTCTTGCCCTGAACAGAGGCTCTTTTAGGCCATTGCAGAGCTAAGTAAAGAATTCTATTTGCACACATGGCACAAGCTGTCATTTTTGTCCTATGAGCTTCTACTTTTTTTCTAAAAGTTCATACATACTTCCATATCTTTTTAACTACTATTTTCAAATTGGGATAGAAGGGGAACTTGAGTTTTCAGACAACTTTCTGCAAATTCCTTTTAGGGTACTTCAGTGTATTTTCATTTACTGTTAAAGTCTAACACATTGCAAAAATGGTTAACGTTTGACACTTCATGGTAACGTGAAAGTTATGTCAGAAATGGAGAAAGATATTAAGTAGCCAGGTATGATGCTATACGGTTGTCACCCAAACACTTAAGAGATAGAGGCAGGGAGATCATAAGTTCATGATCATCCTGAGCTACACAGCCAGTCATATGCCAACATGGGATACATGAGAACCTGTGGTAAGACCATGTGGCACCACATGCTTCGGCTGCAGGACGGAAAAATCAGTTTTCAAACTGACCATGAAGCTTCCTCCTGGCTGCCCAGCTTTCGTAGTACAAGAAGATGCTCTACAGAAAACTGATGGGGGAGGGGGAGACATCGGTGGTCTTTAAAAAATGCTACATCCTCCATGTACTAATATTGACTTTTCAAGCAATACATGCCCACTGGTGGAATAGTGGTATGACTCTCATGGGTAACAAATCACTTCCGGATTGGATTTGAAGTCTGCTTCTTAGGAGAGAGTGTCACTCCTGGTTCTCTATTCCTAGCCAGGAAAATGCAGAGCTAAGGAGATAACCTGCTTGGTTGTCTTCTTCACCCTTGCGCTGTCAGGTGGCCTGCTAAGTATTTATTTACACTCACAGAACTGAGAAGCTCTCATCCTTATCGGAGAAGCTTCTTTTTGCACAGGACAGCAGTGAGTAGGGAGAGCTATAACTGGGCAAAGTTCTGAGTGTTAGGTTGAATGTTCAGCTCTAAACGGAACATGTGTCTTGAACTTAGCATTGCCAACATTCAGGGAACACTTAGAAGAGGAATTAAGACTATGCGGATGGGGAGTGTTGTAATACAGGCGGCGGGGCTGCATCCCAGGCACCCGGCCGCCCACATGGCTAGCTTATGCCCCGAAATAATTACATGGAAACTGTATTCTTTTAAACACCGCCTGGCCCATTAGTTCCAGTTTCTTATTGGCTAGCTTTTACATATTGACATAACCAATTTCTAATAATCTGTGTAGCCCACAGGCTGGCTTACCAGGAATGATCTTAACCTGCATCTGCCTGGAGTGGGAGAATCATGGCGACTCACGACTCAGCTTCTGTCTCCCAGCATTCTGTTCTGTTTACTCCACCCACCTAAGGGTTGGCCTATCAATGGGCCTAGGCAGTTTCTTTATTTCTAAGAAATCACTCCCACATCATGGCGAGGAGTACTGTGAAAGCTATCTTCTGCACATGCCGTGGCTCTTGCAGTCATGGACTCAGAACAGATACGGTGACCTGCAGAAAAACTAAGTAGAATCCAGCCATCTGAAATTCTTATTAGATGGAGTAAATTATCATAGGTCAGCACATAGCTGAGGAGGTATTGCCAGTGGATAACTGGGTCAGGGGAGAATCATTCTCTATTGAGGATATGACAATTAGTAGCTCTTTTGGACTCCAGTAGATGTCCCCACACCCATGCACATATGGGCAGGACTAACTAACATGAAGTGGGGCAGGTATGATGGGAATATGTGGAGAGCTACAGAGTACAATGAGAGTACATATGATATTTTATTGAACACATATATGTGAAATTATCAAAGTTGAAGGAAAAAAAATCTTCACATGTATCATAAAGCCTTGTTTTAATAGCCTTTGAACATCAAAGATGGACTTGAATTGGTTTTGTGCGTGTCTATTTTAACCACAGACAAAATAGATCAGAGGTTACATACCAGAGGTGAAAAGACATAGAGGTTGATAAAACATATGCTTTGTTCTCACAGAACTCCACACCCGTCTATGAGACAATTCTCGTCTGTCCCATAACTGTAACAGTATCCGATAACAAAGTATTGGACGGTCTTTTGTATGTGGAGTTATTTCTATAATACAAGACAAAATGAGTAACTTTGCTTGTCCATTTGAAACAATTGGTGCTCATCTAACTAGCCAATTGCAGAAAAAAGCACACCACAGGATGGTCGTTTTGTTTCTTTCACAGAATATCAAAACAAATAAACCTTTCTTGAGATAATCCAAAGAGACGGTATTCCACAGTGTCAGCTGTCACACCACCTTCATCTCTCCACCTTCTCTGGGCCGCCCCTTCCTTTTCAATCTGTCTGAATTTCTGAGAGATTAGTTTAGGCAGCTTTAAAAACCTTTGCCTATACCAAGTCTCCTCAGTCTTACGGTAACTCTGAAAAGCAGCATGTTTAATACCAAGTTGAGAGAAGAAGGAATTTGCATAAAAAGATTTTCAATAGCTGATCTTTTAAGTAGGAACCATAGAATTGAAAGCTTCTCCGCTGTTCCCAAGCTCTCAATATTATGACATGTTCAGACATTCATATGCATTTTTTCAGAGTAAGCACGGTCACAATGGCTGCCGTTAAACAGGCACTTGCCTGTCCTACCTGCCTCTGACTTGTGTGCAGTTTGAATTACATGCCTTACATCTCTAGACAGCTCTCTGTTCAGATTCGGAACCAGTCTCTTTCAGTATCGAGAAATCAAAGTGCACACTCAACAAACGT
The DNA here is from genome assembly GCA_963919715.1 of Microtus obscurus. Classification (NCBI taxonomy): domain Eukaryota; kingdom Metazoa; phylum Chordata; class Mammalia; order Rodentia; family Cricetidae; genus Microtus; species Microtus obscurus. The sequence goes on along the minus strand of CAWTZC010000288.1, from coordinate 5,428,378 downwards.
TATGAGACCAGGGACTTTACCTTAATTATAATTAACTTTTTGTCACTGAGAAGAAAATAAAGATTAAATTTTGGAAGCAGCTTGTGCAAAGTAGAGAGAACACATTCTATACCATATTTGCTTCATTGTTCAATAATTTTAGAACTCACTGGTGACTACAGGCCTCAGGAGAAATCAACAAAACATTACAAGGAAATGTCATGCAATCATTTTTCACTTGTCACATCAAGGCTGTGATTATTTTGTAAAGCAAATTTCTACCTACCATATATCCATGGTATATATGCTAGTTCGGCTAGGTACTGTTAATATTACAGAGCTTTTATTGAACTAGATTATTAATCTACACATTCCACGTTCAAGGAAAGTCCCTACTTATTCTCAGCTACCTCACTGGATCATGAGAAGATATTTTATTCTGGTTCAAATATAAGACATGGGAACTTGTGAATTGAGGTTTTTAGCTTGATTAAAATACTTATTAAAACAAATAAGAATGAAAGATTTTTGCTCCAATAAAACAAGTTCTTTTTTACTCTTAATACAAATTAATAAGAAGTGTGATCATGTAGCACTTTCATTAAAAAGATGCTATTTAGCTATAATTAATCGAGATAATCTATAAGTGTAGTTTAGCAGATTTGGAAGATTCTAAATTCTACTATTAATATTTTCCATGATGCAGTTTCTAATAACATGTTATTTTGTAGTCGGAGACTGCTCCTTTGTTTCCTGGCTGCCTGGACCCAAATAATAACACAAATACTATAATTTTGACATTGGCCAATAGCTTATGTCTATTTCTAGCCAACTCTTACATCTTAAATTAACCCATTCCTATTAATCTGTGTATTTCCATATGGCTGTGGCCTACCGGTAAGTTTCTGTCTGGTGTCTGTCTCCTTTGGGCAAAACAAACTCCATCAAAATCCCTAATTATATAATAACTGATCAAAGGAAATCATATGGCCAAATAAAAAGTCAATGACAACATTGACTATAATAATACATGTCAATATGCACATAAATCTCCTGTGGATTTGAACATTTATAATACTTAATGATTAATAAGGTATGAGTAATGTATTAAGACATGTACTTATGGCACATAGCAAGAAAATTTTAAAGCTTCAAATTTAGTCATGTTTTCGTTTTCCTCACTAACAGCCATCAGGAGATAGTGTGATGATGCTTTGGATCTTAAATGTCTTCTCAAAGCCTTTGCATTAAAGGGATTGGTCCCCAAGTGGTTGATGCTATTGGGAAGTGGTAGAAAATTCATGGGGTAGTGAGAGGTTGGTAAGTATTTGGGATCATGTCCTTTAAGAGAATTTTATAACTCCAGTATCTTCTATTTCTGGCATTCAAGCTAGTGGTTTTCTCCTACACACACTATAGATTTGATGTGCTTCCTGACCAAAGGGTCGAGACAACAGCATCCAATGATAGCGTGCAGGAATCTACAGACCCGTGGGCTAGGATCTATGGCTTTATAACTTTGGCTATTTCTTTTAAAAACACAGCTGAGAACTCTTGGTCTGTTGAATATGGTGAAAGCCAAGGTTTACTTTTGGTTGCCTAGAGAGTAATAAATAAATGACAGTTAACACTGGGTTCATAGCTTAGAGGACTCAAGCATTAGCCTAAACCCAGTACCTGAGTTTTATATAAAATAGTCCCTGGATTCATAGTTGAAGAATGGAAATTTTAAAGCTATCTTTATAAAGTATCATTAAATTAAAATCCAAAATATTTTCTGTCTTCTGAATACACATTGTACCCATAGGAGAAGATGCATGTGTATAGTTGCTTCTGTAACTTTTTATTGCTAGCAAGCACAAGATAAATCTTGATCCCTGGAGCACTGATTTCAAAACTCTAATGATAGATGGGGACCACCATAAAACTAAACTAGGTCTTCTAAATGTGGGTTGTGTGACATGGGTAGTTTGTGAGCACACTGGCAGTTGAACCAGTATTTATCCCTAGTACATGATCTGGCTCTTTGGAGCCCATTCCCTATGGAGGGATACCTTGCTCAGCCTCGTTACAGTAAGAAGGGCCTTGGTCCTGCCTCAAATGATGTGACAGACTTTGTTGACTACCAATGGGAGGCCTCACCCTCTCTAAGGAGTGGATGGGGCATGGGGTGGGTAGCTGGGAAAAGTGGGGGGACAGGAGGGAGACGGAACTGGTTTTTTTTTTTTTTTAAGATTGAGGGGGGGAGGACTTTGGACTTTCCGCAGGGCAGGGAACCCTGACTGCTCTTCAGGCTGGAGAGGGAGGGGGGAGTAGTGGGGGGAGGGGAGGAGGAGAGGGAGGAGTGGGAGGGAAATGGGAGGCGGGGAGGAGGCTGAAATTTCTTTTTTTTTTCTAATAAAAAAAAAGATTATCCTCTAATGGTTTATTTTTTCATGAAGCACATTTTATTTTATTTTTTAACTTATTTATTTATTGAAGATTTCTGTCTCTTCCCCGCCACGGCCTCCCTTTTCCCTTTCCCCCCCCAATCAAGTCCCTCTCCCTTGTCAGCCCAAAGAGCTATCAGGGTCCAGGAACTCACCAATCCCAGCTGGCCTGGGTCTGAAAAAGCACGGTATAAAAGCAGACTCGCTGAACATAGCAGACAATGAGGACTACTGAGAACTCAAGAACAATGGCAATGGGTTTTTGATCCTACTGCACGTATTGGCTTTATGGGAGCCTAGGCAGTTTGGATGCTCACCTTACTAGACCTGGAAGGAGGTGGGTGGTCCTTGGACTTCCCACAGGGCAGGGAAGCCTGATTCCTCTAATGGTTTTTGATAAAGGTATTGAACTCGCAGATGGACTTCCAGAGAAAAATACATTCTTCTTTTTTTCTAATTAAAACTTTTCACATATGGATGATGAGTAAGAGTAAATCGCATGGTAGGTATATAAAATATATAGCTATATTGCTATTAAAGATTTGCTGACTTTATTTAAAAATATTAAGACGGCAATACTAAAATATTCTAGGAGGCCATTTTTTTAAATTGCAGCTTGATCTCTAATCCTTTCCTCATGCTACACTTTAAAGAGGAAATATAATGAAACCAGATGTGCTATTTGAAAATTTCCACTAGCTGTAATTCTGAAAAGGCAAAACAAACACCGCTTATATGTAATCATGAGACATTGAGATGATGATTTTAATTTTTCAGATTTAGCACTTGGAACCATATGTATTTTGACATATGCAAAATATCCATGAACCCCGCCCAGTGCAACTCGTGACTTCAGTTTTTGAGAGCACAGGGCTGCATCCCATGTTGTGGTACTCTGAGTCAAAGCTATTCCATGCCAGCATCCTGCCAGGTTAGTATTGTCCAGCAATCAATTCACTTTAGTTGTCTTGGGGTAGGGTGGGGTTAAAATTAGTTTCCAGTTGATTTTGACTTTAAAAGAAGAATGTTTGTTACTATCTAATTACTACACAGGAGTGTATCATCAAAAAGCCAAACCTACTATGCATCTACTATGAAAAGCTGTCACAAGCTGAATTCTAATTAATCCCTGACACCTCCCCAGAGAACAATTTCATGATCTTACTTAGATAAAGAGATCAGAGAACTTTGAAAAGGTGACAAACTTAACTATGTACTGTCAGCTGCAGGCTCCAGTACTTTCGACTTCAGGAACTGCAGTATCAGTGTGTATAGGAACTAGTTAAAAATAAAAGTAAGAATTCCCATTCCTCCTTCCACACTCAAATAGGATTCTAAGGAAGGACCCTCAATCTAAAACTCATTGTTTTAACAAGTCCTCTTGGTGTTTTAAAGCACACTGAACTCTAAGAATCATTGTTCTCTACCACAACACCTCACTGCCTCTTTTAAACTTGTAAGCACAGAAAGAAAAGATACAGACCTCATCCACAATTACCCAGTGCTATGAACTGATAATGTCATAGACCAGATTTCCTTCCAGAACATTTGCAGTGTTTGTGCATGCGATGATTCACGTGTATATGTATGCATTTATACTTCTATATCTGCATGCATAAATATGTGTATGTACTTCAGCCTTATCTCCCTAAGAACATGATGGAGGTGGGTCTTCTTTCTATGTGTTGCTTTCATTGGTTAATTAATAAAGAAAACTGCTTGGCCTTTGATAGGACAGAAAATCAGGTAGGCGGAGTAAACAGAACAGAATGCTGGGAGAAAGAAGCCGAATCAGTCAGTCGCCATGATTCTCCCACCGGACACAGACGCAGGTTAAGATCTTTCCTGGTAAGCCAACCCGTGGTGCTACACAGAATATTAGAAATGGGTTAGATCAATATGTAAGAGCTAGCCAATAAGAGGCTAGAACTAATGGGCCAGGCAGTGTTTAAAAAAATACCGTTTCTGTGTAATTATTTCGGGGCATAAGCTAGCCAGGCGGCCAAAAGTGGGACAACAGGGAACGCAGCCCGTCACTCCTATCACAACAAGAACACAAGACTGTGATCATAATACTATAGTAATATTAATATGATGCTTTAAGAATAATGTTATTTTCACTACAGCTAAATTTTACCTTAGATTTTTGAAAATCTGATGATATTTGCTTCCTAAAGGGTTGTTATCACTGTGGGCTGATGGGTTTAGAAGTCAAAGGCACTTAAATGGGAATTATTAAACCTTGAGAATTTACCTTATACTTCCAGACAAGCTAACTTGGGATCCATTTAATGTTATACTTGTGATTTCCTTAACAAATTTTATGCTGTCTAGTTTTAAAATTATGTTTATTTCCCAGAATGTGCTACTTTATGTCACTTCAAGTACTTTGTGGTAATTTCACTTATTCATAACCTTAATGAAAATTTAACTGGAAATTATAGATAATGATACTGATCATTTATTTGCATTTTATTAACTAATTGGCACACAGATCTATAAATTTTCCCCCTAGGGAGGAGAACATGAGGGAACATGATGGTTGAGTTGGGGAAGGGACAGAGAGGGAGAGCAGGGAAAGAGATATCTTGATAGAGGGAGCCATTATAGGGTTAGGGAGAAACCTGGCACTAGGGAAATTCCCAGGAATCCCCAAGAATGATCCCAGCTAGGACTCCTAGCAGTAGTGAAGAGGGTGTCTGAACTGGCCTTCCCCTGTAATCAGATTCATGACCGTCCTACCTGTCATCATAGAACCTTCAGTCTGTAACTGATGGAAGCAAGTGAAGAGATCCACAGCTAAGCACTGGGCTGAGGCCAGTTGAAGAGAGGGAGGGGGGATTACATGAGCAAAGGCCTCAAGATAATGATGGGGAAACCCAAAGAGATAGTTGACCTGAGCTAGTGGGAGCTCTGGATGGACTGCTAGGGAGCTGACATGAGACCAACCTAGGCCCTCTGAATGTGAGTGACAGTTGTGTGACTTGGGCCGTCTATAGAGCTACTGGCAGTAGGACCAGGGTTTCTTCCCCAATGCTTGAACTAGCATTTTGGACCCGATTCCCTGTGGAGGGTTACCTTGTTCAGGTTTGGGAGGGAGGGGCTTGATCCTATCTCAACTTCATATGCCAGACATTGTAGACTCCCAAAGGAGGCCCTGCCTTTTCTGAGGAGTGGATAGAAGGTTAGGTTGGGAGAAGATGGGGGAAGTGGTGGGGGGAGCGGGAGGAATGGAGCAATGGGAAACTGGTTGGTATGTAACATGAAAAAACTTTTAAATAAAAAAAAATTAAAAAGAAGTTATAAATAACTCAGTAAATAAATAAATCTTCCCCCTAAAATCAGCCACAGAGCAACATGACTGTAGGGAATTGGGAGGACAGAGGAACATGATACACACTGTGGCCCTAGTTTATTACAGCTGCCTACTCCAGAGAGTGCCCTGTAGAACATAAACTTAGTAATATATTACCTTAGCATTTCTAAACAAAGCAACCATGCACCCTATTTTACAAGACCATCTCTGTGCATGCCCAAGTACGACATTTTACCCCAATAAGACACCGTGAGAGCTAAATTTATCATGAGCAAGATGCCCGAATCCCCAAAAGAATCAGTCATTTGTTCCCAAATTACCTTACAGCCAACTTCTGATTACTTAGAGAAGATTATTTGATTTCCCAGCAGTTAAATGAGTAGTTCCCCTTCTGCACACTGATTTCCTCTGTCAGTGGAGGAGGGAGTAATTAAAACTGAATGGCTAAAATAGGTAACCCCCCCCCCCAGTGAGGGAATTTGAGAATAACAGAAAGTTCTTCTGACTTACCACGCTGCTCAACATCATTAGAGAATACTCATGAATAATGTTGGAGAGACATTGCGTGCAAGCCTTTAAAGTTGCCTATAAATGTCCAAAATGCCAATATCCCTTGTTAGAAGGCTGTCTAAACACTTGGCCACAGAGATACTGATGACAACTGCTGGGTTCCTGTTGGATTTCAAGCATATTAGAGAAGACTGTTCTCAGCTTGAGTACATAGGAAAATGAGCCTAGGAGAGGTCTTCTTTGTCCCTTCAGGAGTTCATACCCAGTTCTTACCATGGAGCTGCAGATGATTTGATGATCCATCGCCAACAGGGACAGAGGAGAGGACCCTGTCTAGGTTTATTCTCCCTGTGCTGCCTCAACTAGGTCACCTAAGCTGAGAAAATCTCTCAACCATGCAGAACATTAAATTTGATTGCATATGGAAATACGACAAAGGATAATAAAACAAACAATAATCTAAGTGTGTATTCTAGCTAGTATCATTAATATAATACACAGCAGTAACATGATACTCTTTTATTTCAAAGAGGAAGAGGACTGGTAATACAACTAAGAACCTTCAGACTTTTTCATGGATACCCACTGTAAATGTGGGGCTCTCATAGAAACAAACATTAACCTTTGGTATCTTTTTTTTCTTTCTTTTATTTATTTATTTATTTATTATGTATACAACATTCTTCCTTGATGTATGCCCACACGCCAGAGGAGGGCGCCAGATCTCAGTACAGATGGTTGTGAGCCACCATGTGGTTGCTGGGAATTGAACTCAGGACCTCTGGAAGAGCAGCCTGTGCTCTTAACCTCTGAGCCATCTCTCCAGCTCCCAACCTTTGGTATCTTTTAAGTTACACATCAGAGCCAGATCACGCGTGAGGTCCACATCTGGTGTCTTTACCCTCTCTCTCCCCACTTTATTTCAGGAGACAGTGTCTCTCATTGACTCTGGGGCTCACAGATTAACCTGGCTAGCTAACTGCTCAGCAAGTCTCCTGAAGCTGCTTATTTCTGTGCCAAATGACCACACTCAGCTTTGACACGGATGCTGGAGTTTTGATCTCAGGTCCTTATGCTAGCATACTGTGCCAATACCCTAGACTTTTGTTTTGAAATGAGGATTCACTCGATATCCTAACTCATTAGGTAGCCCAGTCCGGCCTCAAATTTATGGAAATCCTACTGCCTCAGGCTCCTGAGTGTTGGGATTATAGGAACCAGACAGCTCCACATTCAACACTGAAATGAATTTTAGTGCAGACATGCAGTATAATGGCACCCTTTAGCCCTCTCCTCATAGTATCTGTTTTTCTGTATTCTTAATGGATCAGTTCAGTCTCTGTAGCCTGCTGGGGCCTGTGATTCTCCATATAGCATCTACCTGTGGCTGCTGCTGGCAGGAGGCTTTTGTACATTAGCAGAGAGAAGGAATAAGTCGGCAGCAAACTTCTCAGGGGGTCACTGCGCTGGCCTCAGCCTTCACTCTGTGACACGCGGGACACAAGCTAGGTGATAGTAAAAAGTCTTTATTTCTTTTCAGCACTCAGAGAGTTTCAACCACACAAGAAATAATTCCTGGTTTGGAAAGCACTGAGACGTGGCTCCCATTGTTTCCAGAATGCTGTAAGAGCATTATTCCTGCAATCAAGGAAGATGTAGGAGTCAACCAGAGGGGGGAGGAAAAGTAAATTTCAATAACGTTTTATTGGAGCCGAATCCCCAGCTGGGAGCTGAATTTACAATGAGCGACAGCAAAGAGTAAATATTCCAATGCGAGGCACGGTTAGAGTCCCTTTCCCTTCTCAGAATAGCTTAATTGAAGTCCCACCAAGATAGAAACCATCACTTTACCAACCACATTTTAAAGGCATTTAAGGGAGCAACTCAATTCCTTAGCGGAACTAACTTTTTAAATAAAAGAGCAATAGCCAAGAATTCCAATGGCTATATAACAAAATCACATTCTTACCAAGCTGTGCCTTCTTTACGTTCGGATGAAGCACAACCTGCTTTGAGCTTCAGGTTAAAAGACAGTGAGTCTGCGTCTGCTACTTTGCAAAAGGTTCCTTAGAGGTGTATTTGCTGGCTTGCCTTTGTCTGTGACCTCCCTGCTCACAGGCACCAAAATGTGAAAGCTCTTCAGAACTATCTTCTCTTTGTGATGAACATAACTTAGGATAATGTACAAAGCCAATAATACAATATTTAATGTATGTTCATAAGATGCATTTCATGTCGGGTCTATTGATTAGTGTGATAATACTGATAAGCACACTACTAGGGCTTGTTTAGCTGACTACTGTCCTAAATGCTAGAGAAGAAATCATGCCAGAGAGGGGTGCTGTTGGCAGAGATCACATGGCCGTTAGTGACTTCCCAGACGGTTCCATGTTGAGTTCATGTTGACTGCTCACGTTCCTTTAAGGTGACAGTGAGGCTGTCCTAGGAAGCTCTGAGGAGAACCAAAGTCAGACTTACTACACATGTCACAGGGGCATCATGGCTTACTTCACAGCTGCCTGTCATTAATAAAGTATAATTCTCTGAAAATTAGGTATCTACAGGACTCAGCTTTACTCTCTAATGAGAACGAATGGCTTCCTTCAGCACTATTCAAAATTGTTCTTTGATATCCTACCTTCTACCATGCCTTTTTCTCTGTTTCTTTTTTTTAAAAGATTTATTTATTTATTATGTATACAGTATTCTCAGTACTCTGTCTGCAGGCCACAAGAGGGCACCAGATCTTATTACAGATGGTTGTGAGCCACCATGTGGTTGCTGGGAATTGAACTCAGGACCTTTGGAAGAGCAGGCGGCACTCTTAACCACTGAGCCATCTCTCCAGCCCCCTCTCTGTTTCTTTTACCACTTATAATTCCACTGCAGCGGACGCCGACCACATACCCTTCTTGTTTGCATCGGCCCCTGTGCTGTGGTAGGCACAACATCACAGTCTTCAGGTGTCTACCTTCCTAGACCTTGTCTGACCTGTCATTGCTTCCAGAAAACCTACTGTAAAGTGAAAACCAGTTCCATCTTGCCCAGATTCCAATATATTTGATTGGTGGGAGTTGTGTAATATATGATATATAAGAATATATCCTTAAAAGGTTGTGTAGAATGTTTTAATGAGAACCACACTGCTTAAATATCTGGTTTACTGAATGCTAATATACATTAAATACTAAAATAAAAATCACTTTATTCACATTATTTTAAATGATTTTTTAGGCTTTAAAGAAAAAGTATTTCAACAGTTGTTTTATAGAACACAATGTATAAGGTAAAATACCTAAGGATAACTATTATGCATTTGTTTATTAAATCATTATTTTTACTGATATTTCTGATTAGTACTACTGTTAAAATGACATTTGAAATTCAGGTTTTTGACCCATAGGTTGTGCTAGTAATTTCTGTATCAAACTATATGGCCCCCAAGCTGCCGGGCTTCACTTGGAATGTATTTTATGTATATCTCCATTAAGATGGCATTACAAGCTGCAGCTTTTGAAATTAAGTTTTAATTTCTCCACATGTTTTCCACTTATGTGCTCCTTAATTACTAAGATGCTTCGCATAATGAATTCTGAAGCTATGGATTGATTTAATGCCACAATCAGGACTTGTCTGCTTTGATTCTTAACCAGCTCACTGAACTGGCATCCAGTAAATACCAGTGGATAAGTTTTAATCGTGGTAATATCGTTTCTAAGGCAGAAGCAATGGAATGCACGGAATCTCCCACAGCAACAAAATCAAATTAATGTTTGAAATTTTCTCTCTTCTCTTCCTTCCCTCCCTACCTCCTATCTTCCCTTCCTCCATCCCTCCCTTCCTTCTTCCTTCTTTCCTCCCTTTTCTCTCCTTTTTGGGTCAGGGTCTCATTACATAACTGTGGTTCTTCTGGAACTCACTGCTTATATAAGGCTGGTCTCAGTGTCACAGAGGTAGGCATGCCTCTGCCTCCCCAGCGATGGGACGCAAGTTCTATTCCATCATACCCAGCAAATATTTGAGAATTTTAATGTTAAATTTAATTACATTCTATGTTTAAGAAAAATGTTAGGTTTCTTAGAGATCTAGATAAGGAGATGTTTTAATTGATACCATATATACTGTAGTGATATTTCATTTGTATTTTAATAAATACAGCTTGGCTGAAGTTCAGAGAGTAAAACAGCCTCACTGATCAGCCTTACAGACCAGGCAGTGGCGACACACACCTTTAATCCCAGTAGCCACACTAGTTTGCCGTAGAAACTGGCTGGTATTAACACCTTTAATCCTCACATTAGGTGAGGACCATAAAATTGGAGGAGACAGCTCAGTCTTATTTTGAGATTCCTGGAGGCAGGATCATCATTTTGGACTGTGGTAGAGGTAAGAGTCAGTAGCTAACTCTTTTTGCTTTTCTGACCTTCAGGTTGAACCCCAATTTCTGTCTCTGGGTTTTTATTAATCATGCTACAATATACCTAAACCTCTTCTGATCTATCTACAACTAAATAGCTTGCAGAGTTTAATTGAAAGACATGATTTGGCTGATCAATGCAATCTCCATCTTACAATACATAAAGACCACCATTTGAACTCAGCAATATTAGTATTGAATATGAGCAGAAATCTATGATATGATTTGCTGTCAGTAAGCAGCAAAGAACATAACTGCATTAATCTGGCCTATGTCGATAATAATTATTTCCAGATTTCTAGAGAATTCTGTATGTGTGTGTACTCACGTGTGCATGTGTCTGTGCTGCGTGTATGTGTGCATGTGTGGTGTGTGTGGTTGCAGAGGGAAGCCAGACCTCACCTCAGGGTATAATCCTTGGGACCTGTACAGCTTGTGTTCTGGAACAAGTTCCCTCAGTAGACCTGCTCGCAGTGAGCAACAGATCTCCTGGTCTCAGCTGCTCTAGTATATAGATTGTAGACCTCACTGACCCAGTTCTTTACACAGGTGCTAGAGATAGAATTTAGGTCCTTGTGACTGTGTGGTAAAACCTTTCCCGAGCCTCTTCTCGGCTCTCCCATTTCTGGAATTTTCATCACAGATAAAATAATAGCCAGTTCATGTCTTTAATCGCAGAACTCAAGATAAAAGCAGTTTGATCTCTATGAGTTTGAAGCTAGCCTAGTCTATACAATGATTTCTAGGCCAGCCAGGGCGACACAGTAAAACAAGATCTCAGCAACAACAAAACTATACCTAGTAATATCTCAAGCAAACTCATTGAATATGCTTTAGGCCCAATTCCGATCAATAAATCCCTCCTTGCTTAGAAAAATTTAAACTTCTATGGAGGCAATGTGGATCATATGTAAGGATGTCTATTGTATGTGCTTTTACTGTTTTATCCTTAGATGTGCCCTGAATTAAGAGGCCAAAGGGGAGTTTGATTTATGAAATGCTACTTTTGAAAATATTTAGTCAAATATTTAGTCCAGCAAATTATTTCTGATCTCTAGCTCAGACTGTGGATGTAGCCTCATTTTCAGAATATGTGGCTGCTTCAATTCTGGAAGACAATTTCCTCAGCCGAGAGTTAATTCTTTTTTCTCCAGAAAGATAAAGAAGGAGTTTGATGCAAATGTGTACATTTGCTCTTGTGGGCTTTATGTGATGCATTTCATTAAGGATTCAGAAGAACAGCAGAAAGGGTGACATTCATAAGACTTTTCATGTTAGTCTGTTCTGGCCGTGAGTGTCAGAGTTAGTTTAAAAAGTAATGCAAATGGTGGGGATTCTTTTCCTACTTTGTTTAAGTTTTCGTTTTTTTTTTTTTTTTTTTTTTTTTTTTGTTGTTTGTTTTTCGAGACAGGATTTCTCTGTAGCTTTGGAGCCTGTCCTGGAACTTGCTTTGTAGACCATGCTGGCCTCGAACTCACAGAGATCCACCTGCCTCTGTCTCTTGAGTGCTGGGGTTACAGGTGTGCGCCAGCTGGTGTATGTTTTGTTGAAATACGACTCGCTCATCTCTTTGCCCTACTTGCTTTTTGCCTTGGGCTCACAATGAGTCGTGGTCTTGCTCCCTTTCCTCTCTGTTGCACACTGTGCTCCTATTCCACTGGGAGATGTGTGGTTCATTTACTCATTAGAATTTGCTCTTCAGATGATGGTGATATTACTAAAAGACAGCATAAAATGTTTCACAATTAAACCAATTTACTTAAGAATAAATTGCAAGAAAAGTCATAATTATGGGTTACAATGATTCCCAGCTTCCATAGAAATAGAGTTATAGACTTTGAAAATAAAGCACAAAAGAATAGGTCAAATATTAATCTCACATATAAAACAGATGACTTTCAAAATAAGTAGAACTTGTAGCACCATTAATAAAAATGCAGAGACAGAAATTGGGGTCTCATCTGGAGATCAGAAAAACAAAACAGTCAGGCACTGGCCGTTACTTCTACCTCAGTTCAAAATGGCAATCCTGCCTCCAGGAATCCTCAGAATGAGACTGTGTGTGAGAGCTGTCTCCTCCTGTTTTATATTCCTCATCTAATGCTGGGATTAAAGGTGTGCACCTCTACCAGCAGGTTTCTATGGAAAACTAGTGTGGCTACTGGGATTAAAGGTGTGTGTCACTACTGCCTGGTTTGTAAGGCTGACCAGTGTGGCTGTTTTACTCTCCGAACTTCAGGCAAGCTTTATTTATAAAAATACAAATGAAATATCACAAGACTTATTTAGGAAAATAGAGGTAAGAAAGGCACTGGGCTTTTTTCCCCCTTAGACTTGGTTGAGAAAAGTTACTATTTCTAATCAGAGAAAGAAGCAACACATGTCACCAGCTTTGTGAAGTTCACTTGTATTGTTACTACTCACATCTTCAGGTGTTTGCATAGAAGCAAAGCAAGGGGAACAGGAGGAGAAGCTACTCCTGACATCTTTCAAACCCATCTGACCATGGAGCAGCACCTCCTCCAGAGCAGGGACGGGATTTGCCTACATAGCGCTCTACAACGGCTGCACTAGGAATCCTGTGTTTCACCCAGCTTATAACATAAAGACACAATCACAGATTTCAACCTCCTTTGCTGTAAAGAAAAAATACACTTCTTAAATATTGTTGGCATCTGATAAAATTAGGATGAATCTACAATGCAATCTTTCATTCAGTTGTGGAACTCATTTGTTGAACATCTAAAATGAGCACAGAGAGGACTATATGCCATAACCACACAAGGGAGAATTAGATAAAAACAAATATATCGCTCAAGTAGCTCACAGCCTGGTGCTTAAAATCTTTACTGATGAACACTGGCCCAGAGTGCTGACACAGGGCCCCTGCTCCACTATTCTCTTGCTCTCAGACTTCTTCCTGACTAAATATCTTTTTAGTTCTAATTTCCCTGATGGCTAAGGATGTTGGACATTTCCTTAAGTGTCTTTCGTAGGCCAAACTTTTATAATTGTCAAGTCTCGGTGTAATTTCTTTAATGTGTGAGAGCTGGCAGCCCAAAGAAAAATCCATCTACAACTTTCTTTGGTTAGACTACTCTAATATTCAGTGAATCCAGTGAACAACAAACAAAGTTATGCGTAATTATTGTTTTAAATATTCTGCATATCACACATGCTTAGAGCCAGTGAGCACAGACAGAAAGAGCTGGCTTCAGGAGCCGTACATGAATGATATCATCCCAGTCTACCTACTGTGTACATAGCTGGCCTTGGGGAAAATGTCTAATTTCATGGAATGCCTCCCACCACCCATGTGTAAAATAAGGGTAACAGGAACCTGCTTTCCAGATCAATCTGAATAGGAAGAAGGTAAACAGGAGGGCGTTAGTTGTTTAAAAGTGAACCAAGAATTAGTATAGACTTGGAGAAGAGTCTAGTCAAAGCTGATGGATGGAAGCTGCTGGGGCCCACGGGACCTCTTGCTAAATTCTTAATTCTCATTCTTGGTGGTTGCTACACACTCTGTAGGAATGAGCTGCTCTCAAGTTCTAGATTTCATGAAGATGTACTCTGCTGCTATTGCTTGTTTTTTGGCTTCCTATTGGTTTCCATGACCCCTTTATATATGTTAAAAAAATGTTCTTTAGTTATTTTTGAATTCTTGGCCAACAATCATACATTGCCTTGATTATCTCCCCCGTATTAGTCTGTTTTGGTCTAAAATTACCTCACTCTGCAAAGTTGCCCTTGCCTTTTTCTCTTTTAAATTTTTGTATTTCAAAACTATCCTATTATTATTGTTACTATTACTATTATTTTATTGAAAGAGAGACTGAGCACACATGCACATGCCATGGTATGTATGCAGTGTTGTGTGCAGGTACATGTTAGAGACAACTTTGGGGAACTGGTTCTTTCTACTGTGGATTTTAAGGTTTAACTCTGGTTATCGGTTTTATGTAGCAAGTGCTTTTATCCACTAGACTATCCCACAGGACCCAAGTTGCTTCTTCCCAGAAAAAAAAAAAAAAAAAAAAAGAAAAAAAAACGAGAAAACTTTGGTCTTCTTAACTTCGGCTTATTGACTGAAATGACAAACTTTGCCTTCTAGTCAATAAAGAGAAAGAAACATATGCAAGCTTGGCAGATCCCCAGAAGAAATTTGCACCAATGGATGCCACACTACTAAACTACATTTCCCTCCAGAGAATAGGACCGTCTGGGGCAAGGGGATTGATGTGAAGCCGTGTGCTCTACCAGGCCAGTTTCTTTTCTAGTAGAGATAAAATATAGCTCTCTCAAACCATGGCAATTTGACTCAGTGTCTTCAGTTGGAATTATGTGACACGAACAGTTATTAAAACGTGTAATATGCAATCTCTGGAACTTATTAGTCTAAATACTGAATTTCCATGAAAAAAATCTTAGAAGATTTTTTATGCTTCACAAAAGAGCATTAGACAATGCCAATTGTATGAAATAAACGCCATTGTTACTATGATGATACGTGAGTATATTTTACAAGCAATAGGCAAAACACATGAAACTAGACAATATGATATTTTAAAAAAACCTTTTAAATCAAAATCAGCATGATGTAATTTCTACAAAGTAGACAAGTCCACATGGTGCATGGTGTTAAATGCAAAATAACCTGTGCTTTCTGCATTCAACAAAAGAATTCAGGAAAGCAACACAATTACGGTTATTCAACACTGTCCTAAGGCAGAAGAGTTTGAGGATCATTTCTGAGAACTGGGAATTTTCCTTGTCTTTACTAAGACTGTCTTAGTTAGGGTTTCAGTTGCTGTTATTAAACACCATGATCAAATTCAGCGGGAGGGGAAAGCGTTTATTGGCCTCCTCCCCGTGATTTGCTCAGCCTGCTTTCTTATAGAACCAGGACCACCATTCTGGGCGTGGCGCCACCCATAATGTGCTGGTCCCTCTCTGATCAGTCAGTAATTATGAAAATGCCCTACAGCTTTGCCTATACTACAGCCTCATGAAAGCGTTTTAAATTGAAGTCCCCTCCTCTCAGATGACTTTAGCTTGTGTCAAGTTGACTATACAGCACAAAGACAAAGAAAAAAATACAAAAGAATAGGGGATCAACAAAGAATATAGAGGGAAAAGGAAAACACGCATTAAAAGACTAAATTCAATGGATGGAACTAGAAAGGTGTCATCCTGAATAAGATAACCCAGATCCAGAAAGATAAACATGGCAAGGCTTCCGGCGGTGAGACCAGGCCAGTAACTCAGCCACAAAATCACCCACCTGCACGCAAGAGTGCTGGCAAGCATTGGAGCAGAAATTCTAGGAGAGGCCAACTAATCACTGATCTAATTTGAGGCCCACGCCACTAGAGGGAGCCCAACATCGCCTTTATGGCTGGGAACCTCATGCTGGATGGCTCAGGGACCCAGAGTAGAGCCAAATACAACATGCAAAGTACATAATGCATTCATATACACATACAAGCCTATATGAATTAAAACGACCTCTAATGGTATTCTATTGTGCTTATAAATAGGCACCTAGTCAGTTCGCCATTAGAGAAGTTTCCTCGGGTACCTAACAGCATGTGTAGAGACCCATAGCCAGATTTTAGACAGAGAGAGACACCAGATTAAAGGTCTCCATTGGGCTCCTCCACTTGAGCTTGGGTAACCCTGTAGAAGAGGAGGAGAAATTGTGGGAGCCAGAGGAATTGAAGACACCACATGAGCTCACAGAAACTGAAGTGGCTATCACAGATATAAGAGAGCCCTATGTGTCTGTGGCAGGTCCTTGGCATTTATGTTGTGACAGTCAGCTTGGTGTTTCTGCGTGACTCCTAACAGGAGTGGGATGTCTCAGACTCTTTTGTCTGCTCTTGAGACAGTGTTTCTCCTACTGGGTTGCCTTGCCCAGCCTTGATGTGAGGGTTTGTACCTGATCTTATTGTATCTTATTATTCCGGGTTAGGATGATGTCCCTGGAAGACCTGCTCTTTTCTGGGCAGAGTTTGGGAGGTGGAGTGGGTGTGGGAGAGAGGGGAGGTGGGGAACTGGGAGCAATGGCAGGTGAGAGGAGAAGACGATGCAGTCAGGATGTACTGAATGAGAAAAGAATAAATAAAATTTTACAAAAGAGAGGAAATTCAAAACCAGTGGGCGTGGTTGAGGTTATGTTTTGGAAGAACAAAGGGAAAACATAAAGTCACATTCAAGGCCCCTGGTACTTAGGTTATAAGAGGTCTCAAAAAGTCGCTGGAAAAGGACACAATTGCAGGAAGGCATTTTCAAGAAAGATTTTCCATATAGAATGGGTTGGAGCAAGGGAGTAAGACAGGAGGCCCATTCTGAAAGCTGGATACTGGGGAACTGTGATTCATTATTAAATCACTCGCACTGATATGACAGCTCAAGAAGAAGAAAAATAATAAGGCACAGCTGCATAAAACAATTCCAATGATGTATATGCTAAAGGATGTTCCAGATAGGTGACCCTATCTGTCTAGAAACTCACACCTGGAAGACATCCAAAGCTCACAGGCTGGACCAAAGAGTATAAGATCTCGAGCATGCTGGTGAAGAGTCTATGAAAAGGCGATGGCAGAGATCAGGAAGCTCAATGAGCAGGCCACGCCTCTCAGTCTCTGTCATGCCTGAATTGCCTCTCAGCAATACACGTCCATGACTGACACATTTCGCTAATGGCTTCCTGATGATGTTGCTCTAATTAATCCCGAGAGCTTACCAGCAAAGTCACCAAGAGACGGTTCTATTATCAGGAAAAACACTTGCTTTCTGTACCAATTTAGTTTCTTCTGAAACTTCAAAAGTTATTGTCCTGTATTTTCCTGTCATGTCATGACTATGTGAGCGTGGTATTCTATATTATGAAGCAAAAATAATAATATAAAAGATGATGCGAGCTTTCAATACCAAAAAATGTAATAAAATTAAAAAAAACTGTGTCACAAAATTGTGGCATTGGCACTGCAGATTAAGAGGGGAATCACTTTTCAGTACAGTTCATTCTTAAGTAAGAGGAACATTTTGAGAAAGTGTCTTTATTACTGTGTCACAGATTTGGTGTGCCCCGATTCAGTCTGTGGAGGTGCAACCGGCCCCAGTCATGTTCAGAACGTTTTGTACACAATAAGTTTGCAACGCTATAATACGAAACTGAGTTAGAGAGTTAGATATTTATATCTAGAGAGAATATTCAAAGATTAATATGCCTCACCTTCAGTTGAAGATTACAGAATACATGTATATAATTTTTTATCATTCCTGTGAGGTCTCAGTTCCTTTCACAGTTCTTCACAGTTATTTTCCACTATAAACCTTTTGATGGATGAATTTTATTATTGCAGAAATTTCAAGGCACTAAGAGAGAAGGGGGACCACTAAAAACATCACGCCCTTCATAATAAAATCACTCACAGTGGCCCTTGATGGGTTTAATACAATTAATTCTTCCAACAGTTTTATGTGTAAATTTTCAGTGTTAATGGCATTGGTCTCATTAAACATGCTCTATTTTATGAGGAATATACAGTACCTATGAGGTGCTGCAAATGTTACAACTCCGGTTCCCTCTGGTGGCAGAACCTTCAAAGTGATCAGTCTGTCAGCAGCCTTCAGAGAGCTGTAGGATGCCTAGAGACTCTAAAGAACTATAAAGGGTTTATTCCTATGGATGGCAAAGGCTTTGGAGGAAGCTTCTCACCTACACCCTTGGGACAAATACAGCTGAGGATAGAGAAGAAAGCAGGCTGATTTCACAAGTCACTTTTGTTTCTGTGTAAAACCACATCCAATAGCTACTCTAGTGAGTCTTAAAAGGGATATATTCCGTAGGTGATTGGGATAGTCACTCACAAATAATTTAATGCTGCTTTTCTTGGGCCAAGACATAGTCAGAAACAAGGAAATTGACGAAAGAAGTCGATGCATGAGAGGCAGAAGAACAACAAATGGAACCTGCTCACCTCAAGCAGCGTTGACACGAGAGTCTTTTGGCAAGACATGGCAGGACCTGGGCCATCAGAACGATGGGTGTACCCTGTAAAGGTCTATTTCAAACACCTTTAAAACTCCAGTAACGTTTTCAAGTAAGTTGAGGCAAGTGAGTTCCTAAGAACTCTGAACAGATATAGAAATTTAGGATTCTGATATGGGATGAAGAATTGGCTCCAAACTTCCTAGCCTGTATTATCATTATTATTGTTATTGTTGTTATTGCAGTTTTCAGCTCTGAGAACAAAGCCAGGAAGCTCAAAATGGAATCATTTCCTGTGATGTAAAACATATGTTTGATAGAACTCAAGACTTGATCAACATGTCCCATTTTCTGTAAGACGAAGCTTAAGAAATGCTCCTGATTCGTGTAATCCTACTGAAACGCAGGGTCTTAAATACAGTCATGTGTGCTTCTGCTGTCAAATCTTGACGCCCATAAATCTGTAGGATTATGAATTCCTCCAGGGTTCAAAAATTTTAATAATCCAGTAGCACTGGGCTTTATTTAAAACTCTTTCTAATCCACAGATTTAAAAAGTCATTAGGAAGTATAAATGTCAAGGAGAACATATAAATGCACCAAACCCTGAAGTTATTTTGATGACAAATCCTCAAGTTTCTACTTCTCAAACAAAATTAGTCAGAAAGCATCTGAAATGTTCCAACTATGAACTCAAATCCTTTTCTCCTCATACAAGAAGTTACACCTTTCATGGCTCCCGTACCAGTGATGTCTTTAAATTTATACTCCATTTCATAGTTTGCCTGCCAAGAACCATCCCGTTCCATCTTCTTTATTGTTAATAGGGACTATCAACAATAAAACATTAAGGGACCTGTGTCAGTGCGCCATCAATTCAGACACATTACTCGACTTATGACACTATGTATTTCTCCATGTCCTGCCCTTATTATCGTACTATACAAAGGCAGACTGTCCTTTCTTGTTCTATGTTCTGATGTGTCATTTGCATCCTAACCTTGTGCTTGAGGTCTATTGCTGAGTAATATTGTGCTATTATCAAAACTGATCTGAAAAGGTGGAAGGGCAGCTAGTTTATAGCACCGGAAAGCCAGACAGAAGCAAAATCTACAAAGCTAGTAATTGAGAGATTTTATCATAGTTCTCAGGAAGGCATGCATTTTAAAAGGTGAACTTCCTATTTCTGGAATTTTCCATTTAGTATTCTGAGGCTGTGCGTGGTTGACTGTGGGTTGACCTCAAGGTGCAGTCTCAAAGAAAGGATTTGAGTTCTTAATTGGACTCCTTCCTTCCTAGACTCATGATATGTATTAATAAATAACCCTCGATGTTTAGAATATATCTCATTTACTTTTCTGCTAATTGCAGTCAAATCAAGGTGAGTGATTGTATTAGCCATTTGTGTTATTGTGGCAAAATACCTGACCGAAGCAATTTCAGAAAGGAAATGTTTAATTTGGCCGATAGTTTGTGCTATAATCCTTCCTGATGGGAATTTCCATCAGCAGAAGCTGGAGGAAGCCACTTACACTGCGTGTGCAGTTGAGAAGCAGACTACAACACACATGGCCTTCATCTTACCTTCTCTTTTATTTTGTGTGGCAACTAGCGTGGACTTCTCCAATCCCTGTTAATCTAATATAGAAAATCTCTCACAGACATGCCCAAGGGCAGGATTTCAGATCTTGTCAAGTTGACAATCCAGATTACAGTATGTGGTGGTTTGCATAAAAATGACCCCACAAGCTCATATATTTGAATGTTTGGTCATCAGGAAGTGGTACTACTTGAGAAAGATTAGGAATTGAGACTTTATTGGAGTAGGCATGGCCTTGTTAGGGGAACTGTGTCACTGGGAGTGGGCACTGAAGTTCCAAAGCCAAGCCCAATGTCTCTCTCTTTCAGCTGCCCCCTGTTCCTTCTCCAGCACCATATCATCTGTATGCTACCATGCCCAACACACCATGACGATAGTGGACTAACCCTCTGAAACTGTCAGCAGGTTCCAATTAAAAGCTTTTCTTTTTTAACGAGTTACCATGATTGTGGTATCTCTTTACAACAATGGAACACTAACTGAGACACAGTGATAGAATTTGTCTCAGAGTTTTCATGGGTTTAAGATTAGAGTCATCCCTGAGGAGACAATGTGCCAAGTTAGTCTTTATCAGTCTCCTGTATGGTAGGTAGGCCCTGCTGAGCTGTATGATCTTAGTAAGTGCTTGCAAGCAGATAAGTATCTGTGAAATCCCACGATGAACAGCCTCTGTCCTTTTATGTGCTTGCAATATGAGATTGCACATGGTCTTTCATGACCTTGGGTACCCAACTGGGTCTCCCTGTGCATTCCTCCTCATTCTGATTATTCCAGTTTTTCATTTCCTCACTAACCTTTTGTCTCTCTATGTCTGTTGCTTTTCTACTTTCATTATAAAAATGTTGGCAGATCACTGAGAGGATTATACACAAACTACAATATTATTCCTGCTAAAAGAATTTAAATTATTTCACTTCAATAGGCTAACTGTTTCAGGGTTCAGTTGCTTCCATGACATTTCCTGGCAACTCTCTATATTGCACGTCCACTGATTTAGATATGCGTATACAAAAATGAATTTGTTCTTTCAGCAAGATATATATATCTTAAAATTTCTTAGAAGATTTTTAGAATACAACTATTTGTGCTGATTTTTTGTGAGTCTTTATTAATTATGTTTATACTTAAAGTAATAAAAATACTTAGCCATGGAAGAGAATCGTGTAGGAAAACAGGGGAGAGGGGTAGTCATAAAGTGGGCAGAACCTCTGTTATCTTATAAGCAGACCATTTTGTTGTTGCTGTTGTTGTTTCGAGGCAGGGTTTTCCTGAAGCTTTGGAACCTGTCCTGGAACTCCCTCTGTAGATCAGGTTGGCCTGAACTCATAGAGATCTGCCTGTCTCTGCCTCCCAGCGTGCTGGGATTACAGGAGTGTGCCATCACTGGCATAAGCAGAACTTTGAAAGCATATTGCAAGAGACACTGGCCACAAAAGTGGAGAGGTTTATGAATCATAATAAGCACATTGAACACTTCAGTCCTTGATGAGGGATGTAGCTGAGCCATCAAACTGATTCATGAGATAAAATATCATTTTTTTCCAATCTCCTCTTAATGAAGAAGAGCATCTAAGGTGAACAAGTGGGTATATAATGTCGAGTGTGCTGTAGGATTGTGAGAGGGATGACTAACAGCAGCCCTAGTTGTTGGTATGAACTCATACCAGAGGCCTGGTTAAACTATCACCAAATGCATGGTGTCCCCCAGTTACTGGTCATCATTAATTTAATAGGTCTGTCTTCCCGGGCATACCCTCCACAAGAGAGGAGGAGAGGAGTGACTGACTATCAATGTGAAGAAGGCTATCCACATGGTAAAACACCCTGTCTCCACAGGAGTGTCTGTGGGATCCCTTTCATTTGCAGTCCTAACAAGGTGATCTATTGCTAAATAAATACATCAATCGATCATCCAGTTTATATATTCATTATCAAAGGGTGACATGTTCACTTTTTATGATAATTTAGAAAGCACTGTCTAATTTTTAAATACAGCAACCAGAGACTTCTTAGAAGAATCTTTTGACTCCCGATTTTTTAAAATTTGCCTTTCTTTTGGTAGCAAGCACTTTACGCTGCTACAATTACACAATCCAATTTTTGGCATTTAAAATTTTTGAAGACTTCAGGATGACTGAGGAAACTATTCTGTGTTCGCCGTATGATGTTCATCTCTAATTCATACAGTCTTCAAACCCCTGTCAGACTCAGGTAGTGTAGAGCACAGGGCTTGGGGGTGAGTGCTCACTCTAAAGTGCATCCTCCTCTTCCTTACACGCTCTAGACAACAAACTCTACAGTCTTGAGCCCACAGCACCTTGTTGTTCACACTATTCTTTACTGACCTCGAAATTCTCAAGGTTGACTGCCACACACTGGCTTCTGGGGTTTTTATCCCATAGGTAAAAGCAGAAATAGTATGAGAAAAGAATGGGATGGGATTCTGAAGGCCACTGTCATTCAAATAGGGATCACCTACTCATTTGTGTTGAGAGAAGACTCATGTTTCAAGGCCAGCAGTGGTTGGACTCGAAATCACCATGGAGAATAGGGTAGACATGAAACGCTATTCTTCTTCTTCCGCCATCAATCTTTAACATTGCAGCTCTGTGCTACCATATTTGGGGATATAAAGTTTTAGGAGACACAGAATGGAAATATGTTAATTAGCTAGTGTATGGATCTGGTTAATTCAGAAATATTAACTCTACACCTGCTATATTTTTAGTATCAGAAGGTTTTAGAAAATGACCAGAGTCATTGTTGTGACCTAGGGTATGTAATAGGGAAGGTGGCCACCTAAGACAAATTGCTGGGTGATTTGACCATTTCTGTTGGTAGTAGGTCAAGTGGCTAGGGTTAGGGTATGGTGAATAATAATATAACACATCCAGAAGGGTCTCCCACTATCTGAAACCACAGAAGAAACAAACAAACAAACAAAATCAGGTGCCATATGCAGATTTTCTTTTATGTTTTCAGATGCAGATCAATTTTGGCCTGGAAATAGGAGAGTAACGCTGGTGCATACATTGTATTTGTATACACCAGCATTGTATGACCTGTGATACCCATAAGTAACCATCATGGAACCAGATAGTATTCTTACATATCAAAAGGCAAGACATCAGTTTAGAGGGACCCCAAGTTTATCAACTGATAAATAACAGAGGTGGTGGTTTAACTCAAGTGGTCACACCCCGAGAACTTTGTTCTCTTTAATGAGCATATTTTTTTGCTATTCCAAGAATGAATAAAGGAAGCATAAAAGATAGGCAGACCACTATAGCAAGAGAGCCAGCTCCTGTACTGGGGGAGAAAGCCCCTACCCTTCACCAAAGGCAAGGATGAACATATCCTGAGGGTATGCATGTAGGAGAGCTCTGACCTGCTTGGCTAACACCTAGGCCCAAAACTGGACCTTGGGTTGATGCACCCTAGCATCTAGCCCATTTTGGTCCTGCTATAGCTCTTGAAGGGACTGTGGTCCTGGGGAAGGATACTGCAAGATCTCCAGGACATAGATTACCCCAGAAGAGCTCCAGAGAAGATCCAGGGAGGTTAGTGTACCAAAATCCAGAGGCCTTGAACCAGACCAATGACTCACTGCAATGGATAGTTGCCAGTCAAGCTGATGGGACAAAGGGGTATACTCTATGACACACTGACGCCTCCAGTGCCATCAGGATGGATGAAGAGGAGGTAGAGAGGCAAGAGAGAAGGAGAAGCAGAGATTTTGCTACATGGGATGTGGTTTATTGTTCTGTTTGGGTTTATTTTGTTGTTGTTGTTTTGCTTTTGTTTACGTTCTTTCTTCCTTTGTTTTATTTTCTTTTGTGGGGGGTATGCAACAGGGATGAGGGGGAATATGGGAGAACCAGGAGGTGAACAGAATTGGAGGCATAATTTGAAACCCCCAAAGATTCAATAAAGAAGTTTTAAGAAAACGTTGGCAGAGAATTTCTAACAACAATATGAATCATCAGTATAAGTTCCTACAAGATACTGGCACTTTTGTTACAGGACGGCAATTTTACATTCATTTTACAGTGGCACTCTATCATAAGTTAGGAATTTGTGTCTTAGAATACACACCGTAAATATTTTCTTTGACTTATTATTTCCTCAGGATTTCTATTACTTAAATGTTTTACTTGCAGGATTGCAAGGAAGCTGTGTTGGCTGTTGAGTGACTTCTCCTGGGAAAATAGGAACAAATGTATATTTACCCTAGTGACCAAAGAAATGGGACCCTACAAAGCATGGTGAGGGTTATTTACCAGAGTGCAAGTGACTCAAAAGCAGCCATCAAACCAATGCCTTCGCTGCTGCCTCACATGGCTGAGGACTCACAGAAGTACATCCTGGGAATCCCTGTATGACTTACTGGCAGCTGGGCTCTTGCGAGCTTCCTGTCTCTGGTCACTGTTCACTGGTTTTTAAAACTCGGGAATGGATTTCTGAGCTTAGGTTTTGGTTAGCTTCCTGAGAAAATGTTTGTGGTAAAATGGGGGGCGTAGCTGCCCTCCAATTAGCCCCATGAGTTATGTGAACTTTGGTTACTTCCTCGAGCTTCTGATCCATCCCCACTCTGAGAGAATGCTTGAACTCAGAGGAAATGACTATGCAACTCACCCTTTGCTGGAGACTTAAAACAGCTGTGGGCATAGCTTGTCCTCAGGACCTCAACCACATTTAAATTATAATCGGCAATCAAAGGATTCCTTACCCAATTGTATCCACCCATCCCACAATTCTCAAACTAAACAAACCCTACAACTTGCACTTGAAAAAATCTGAGTGGGGAAGCTTCTTAAGCAGGCTTGGTAGCTGGTGTCGTCCTTCAGATTCTGACTTCTCAGGAGGTATCTGAGAGTCACCATCCAGCAGTTCATCAGAAAAGTCGACTCTGGAACCTCACAGCTGGCCAATTGAATCAGCCTGCGTGGTTTTAAGACAAAATTGCCACATAACTATGAATCAAGCCTGTGGTAGGATAGAAAGAGAAGACGTCCTGGGGTATTGGGCAGAAATGGCTGGGAGGAGGAGGGTCTCTGCTCATTCCTTTCATTACTGATGATGAACGCTGAAGATTTGAGATTTCACTGGAAAGCATCTAAGGGTCTAACAACCACAGAGACAACACATGTTTCCCCAAAGACACCTTGTCTAGGACAGTGAATAAACTGTTCTTACTTACGGTTGACAATGCCTTCCTAAAGACACTCCAATCAAGTGTGTTGAGGACACTAATTAGTGCGCTTGTCTAGGGCTGAAATCCTGTGAAACTTTAATTATCTTAGAACTCTCCTCTCCGACATGTAAATGACGTCCCTCCTAAACCAACCTAAAAAAAGTTCTTTACCATTTACCATGTCATAGCGACTTTAATTGTACCACTTGAGGGGCTGGGGAGATGGCTTAGCAGTTAAAAAAGTTCTTCCACATGTGGCAGCAGCACCATCTGTAACTCTAGATCTAGAGGATGTCATGCATCTTCTGGCTTTAATGTCTCATGAAGACAGAGTATACCCATATACACCCACAAAATAAAAATAAATATTCTAAAGAAAAAAGATGCAACTTGTGAGCTTCCGAATATTACATATTTTCCATTACAAAAGAAATCATACGATCTCTCTCTCTCTCTCTCTCTCTCTCTCTCTCTCTCTCCATCCTCTCTCTCATTTTCCTCTTCATCTCTTTCTGTCTCTCTAAGAAGCCTGCACTTGTCCTATCAGGTGCACTTTGCTCTCTCATTGGGAACACTTTTTGATATTTTTGTTGTTCTTGAGTAAAATTATTTTAGCCATGGCTTTCCCTCCTATTCTACCACATCCCTGCCCCCGAGTCCCCATTCCTACTTAGCACTTTCTGCTCTAGCGTTCCCCTTCCAACCTTTATACATTTTTATTTTTAGTCAACTCAACTTTGCTTAAAATTTAGCTATTGCCAATGTTCATTTTTGGGGGAGTGGTCTGAGCCATGAATCCAGTTTTGCCTGTGCAGAGGTCTCTGTACAAAAGTCTTTGGGCACCTGTGTGCTGTCTTTTTGTTGCTGGTTATCCTTCTAAGCTTGAGGAGTGTTGGTTTGGAGCAATAGTGCTTCTCTAGGCAGTAGATATATTTCCTATAGTAAAGCTTACCCACCCTCCTGTTAATGCCATTATTGTTATAATGCCATGTCAATATTTATCTAGATTCCCCCAGAGGGGTGTTGTGTTGTCACCGTGAAAGTAGAGCTGCCCAGATGTTTTCCGTTTAGGAGACCCCATGCCTAACAGCCGCATATGATTTATAGGAATGAGGGTTAGAGAGATCAAAGGAATTATAGTGCAGCTCCACAGAAGGATGACATCTGAAGATATCACTATGAAGGCCCCATTGAAACATTTAGTAATGTTTCTATCTGTGCAAAGCTGAATGTAAGGACCGCTTTTCGTTTTAAGTAGCTGTGTAGTCTTTACCATATGTAACCTCTGGAAGCCTTAGCAGTTTAATCAGAAAATTTAAGCTCATATTACCGTATCTGCTTTGGTACAATTGTGTGAACACCAAAGTGCCCAATACAAATAGGCACTTAGTTTATTATTCTTGCTAGCGTAAAGGGGATGGCCATCAAAGCATGCCAGGAAACTGTTATGTAGGATAGCTAATAGATTAGTCGAAATTTATTTTCGTGATTAACCTTGGATGAGTCTTCATTGTATTCAGCGGCCTCTCACTGGTAACTGAAGCAAGAGCACTCCCCCTCCCCGCCCCATCGCACCCCGCCCCACCTTTGCAGGGAAAACTGGCACTGATGGCATGTGTTTAGGGGAGCTGGCCTCCAGGCCAACCTGAGCTGAACAACCCCAGGATCCTGGACTGACCAGGTCCAGTATGACCCAGGCCCAAAGCAGGGCCTGGGGCTGGCCCACCCCAACATCTACCCCATCTAGGACCTTCTGGAGCTCCTGAAGGGACTGGTCCTGTGGAACAATACCCACAGGATCTCCACAATGTGGGGCAGCTGCAGGCTATCTTAGGGGCGTCAGGTGAGGATCCAGTGATGAGAGTACAGCAGAAAGCAGAGACCTTGAACCACATTAATGATGCATTGCAATGAATATTTGCAAGTAAATATGGTTGGACAAAAGGGTCCGTGACACACTTTGGTTCCCAGTAACACAGACTAAATGAGGAAGTGTTGGAGAGGACGGGAAGACGGAGGAGCATCATTTTTTTCTTTTTGTTTGTTTGTTTCCTTGTATTGTTTTGGATTGGTTAGATTGTTTTTTATTATTTTCACTTAGGGGCACTGCATGGCTGAGGGGAGGATGTGGAGGGACTTGGAGGTAAGTAGAATTAGGGTGCATTTTGTGAAATTCTTAAGATTCAATAAAAAATTATGTTTACTAAAAAGATTTATCGCAGAAATGAGATAACATATTTTATTCCTTTTTAATGATTTTAGAAATGCCTACCAATTATAGAACATTTAAACATTTGGAAGACCACCTAGCAAAATCCCCAATATTAGATATATAGAAACCCTCTTTTGAGTTGTTGGTAAAGACTGCCGAAGGGACTCTCAAGTCCTTGGTAGGCCCCAAGAGGTAGAAGGTATATCATTATTGCTGAAGACACCATGAACCTCAGAAATTGAGCCCAGAGATCTGGTTGGAACTGATGTAGAGATATTGTATTAGTATTTTAATAAATAAAGCTTGCCTGAAGATTAGAGTGCAGAGCTAAGCCACTAGAGGTCAGGGAGTGGTGACACACACCTTTAATCCCACGTCTCAGGAGACAGAGGCAGATGGATCTCTGTTATTTCAAGGTCATCCTGGGCTACCTGAGATGGAATCTTTCTAAAAGAGAAACGGAGTTCACACAAAGGTGATTCCAGTACTTTAATTTCAGCACTAGGGAGTTATAGACAGGAGCTATTTGTCTAGGCAGAGAGAGGTATTTAATGCAGGATGAGATGAGATCCCACTGCACTCTGAGGTTTAGTGGAGACAGTTGCAGTCTGAGGATGAAATCTGAGGAGAGAATCTGAGAACAGAATTGTTCCTTTGGTCTGAACATGGGTGGAGGTAATGCTGGCCAAGCGGCTGGCCACTTTGCTTCTCTGATTTCAGGATTAATCCCCATATCTGGATCTGGGTTTTTATTATTAAGACCAATTAGAATTCATGTTACAAACTGACCTGAATGTCTCGTCTTTGAGAACTAGCTGTCATGGTACCAGAAGATATCACACAAGCTTCCAAAGTGGGAAGCAACCATCAAACCTACCCTTCCATGATACCTATGAATCACAGTGACCTCCAGCATGGCAGGATATCCCTAAGAATATAGTGGTGACATACATACTTTAGCAGTAACCCACAGTTACCCAATTGGACTTAAGAATCACTTAGCAAGAGAGAAACCATGCTTAGGACTGAAAACCTAGCCAATTACTCTGGCTAGCAAAGTCATAGATCTTGCAGTAGAACGCACAACCACCACTTTGCTGGATCAGCATCATCGCTAACATCATTTATAAACATTTGTCTTTATACTCACAGACAGGAGTAGCCCTTACTCCTTACCAGGGAAACTTCTCTTTGCAACAGGGACCATTACAGAAAATCACAACCAATCAAAATGTAGAGTTGGGTAGCCCAGATCCAATGGTTGTATCTACAAAACAGTCCTGCACCCAAGGCTCGGAGGACATTGCAGAAGAAGAGTTGGAAGACTGTAAAAGTCAAAAGATCAAGGATTTTGTTGTGAGATTTTTCTCCTAGTAATGCCAGAAGCTATATCCATAGAGTCTCACTGAAATGACTGCCCACATGTGAGCCGGACAAAGACAACAATAGGCATTCTAAAGTGGATGTCAAAAGTCAGAGAAGCCTCAAACCTACACAAAGACTGTCGGGCAATAAAGGAATACTGAGAGCAGGAGAGAGTCTTCCCCTAGACAATCACACCAAATGGTTACCCAATATCAAAAGGTCAGTCTTGAACACATACTTGTGATTAACATAACATAGTCTGAGCAACTTATTAGAAATATATATATATATATATATATATATGTAATTATACATATATTCATGCAATAATAATGTAAAAAGTGGCCATGAACTATAAAAAGAGCAAGGAGGGGTATACAGTAGGGTTTATATGGAAGAAAAGGAAGAAAGAAACGATATATATTATAGTCACAAAACAAAACCTCTGTCAAAAATATCACCAAGCTAAAAATAAAATCAGCCAGTTCAATAACCCAGATAAAAGAACTGTTGGTATTTTAGAGGTCATCATATGTACATCTATACTTGCATGTGTGTGTGTGTGTTTATATAAGCAAAATATTATAGTGTACAAACCATTTTCAAATTTATTTGAGTGAATATCTTATTTAGTGTGGTATTAAAAGCAGAGGCATTAGAGTCAAAACACTTGAGTTCAAACCCTGGCACCATCCCTTAGAGAAAGTACTAAGACATGGCACAAACGTAGAATGTCAGCATTCAGGAAGCTAAGGCACGGGGAACATCATGAATATGAGGATAGCCTAGGCTACACAGTAAGATTTAGGTAAGCCTGGACTGGCATCTAAGTCCCTCTCTCGGTAAACCAAACCAAACTATCAACTAACTAACTAACTAACTAAGTAACTAACCCACAATAACAAAAATATCACTTAGTCAATAAGAAGCTCGAGAAAGTTATTTCTTAATGACTAATTCTTACTTAGGAATATTTATTAAGCCATAAAAGATTTGTGTACACCTCTGAAAACATTATTTACTCTTGTACTGTTTGGAATACATTTTTATGCTTTGAAAAATACATTTAGTTCTACTCATATTTCTTGTTTCTGCCATAATAAATAATTTCCTTGCTTACTAACTTCTGTAAACATCTTGGAGTGATCCTTTAGGCCATAAGTAGATTTTTATACTAGAAAATCTTTTCATTTTTTGCCACCTTTGAGGTATTTCTAAGATTTGTGGACAGATCATGGCTGTTACTCAAGCCTGCTGGAGATCTTGAGAAAGTTTCAGGTGTTAGAGGAAAAAAAATGCAAAGGGAAAGTGAGGTAGAGAGAGACTGTACAGCCATTTCGTTGCTTTCAGATGGTGGTTACACCCAGCTGTGCATCGGAGGGAAAGGGTGGTACCTTCAGGCTATAGTCAGGCATGGAAAGCAACATACAGAGAATAATTTTGAAATAATGTAGTAGCAGTTTTAAATCTCATGCAGGTCTAATACCAGATGAGCTGATAGACTTGAATTCCCTTTGGCACAAAGATATTCCCTCAATGGCGAAACCATAGCTTCTGGAGCCAGCTGAAGCTGGAATCAAATTACAGAACCTTGGCAAGTAAGACTCCGTGAGCATGCCACTTTATGGGCCCAATGTGGTGTTTCTAAGCCACCTGAGCTGTTCATTCAACCTCCTCCACTCTGCAGAACAGAGAGCTGTACATGAAGCTGTGCATGCAGCTCCACTCAGAGGAGACCCTCAGCATCTGGGCACCTCCTCCCATTTCCAGTCGGGCCTCAGCCTAGATATGATTTGCACTTTTTCATTAAACGTTTTTCACTCTTCATTCCACTTTCTCATAACTACTAAATGCTAAATAATATCCCCACTAAAATTTACACAGAGCACAGTGATGGTCACATTCCTGATCGCTTACAGAGGTGTGAAATTTCCTGTATTCGAACATCTATCTGAGTGGAATGGGTGTTTAATATTGCTAACATTTTGGAGACAATGGCATGAAATTTAATATGAACCCTGTATTAGAGAGAAAATAAAATCAATTAAGTAATAGTTCAGACCCTCATATGATCCTCTGGTAGACTACTATTGGTGACTAGAAATGTCAAAATAAACAGTTATCCCTGATCTAGATCAGTTAGTTTCATTGACTCCAGGCACAAAGACAGCATCTTTAGTAGTGCGAGGGGGAATAACAACCCACACAGATTCCTGCTCTTCGGGCTTTTTCCTCAATAATTCCTTAAGCATTGGACTAGTTTTTGACTTTGAATATGTTTTCCCTTCAAACTGATCTACTGTTATGCAAGGATTTTGTGACTACTTCAAAGACACTTTGTATATTTATTTTCATTGATTGTTTGACTAACTGATCATATGTTTGGGAAAGATGGGAGGCACATGTCAAGGTACAGATCTAGGGAAGTCAGAGAATTGCTACAAGGAGGCTGCTTGTTCGTCTTGGCTGCCCAGAAATGAAAAAAAAAATATAATCACACAGAAACTGTATTAATGAAAACACTGCTTGGTGCATTCACTCTAACTTCTTATTGGCTAACTCTTACATCTTAGTTTAACCCATTTCTATTAATCTGTGTATTGACCACACGGCAGTGGCTTACTGGTTAAGTTTTGGCAGCATGTCTTACTCTGGTGGCAGATCCATGGCATCTCTCTGATTCTGCTTTCTTCCTCCCAGAATTCAGTTCTGTCTTCTCCTACCTAAGTTCTGCCCTGTCTGGCCAAGGCAGTTTCTTTATTCATTAACCAATCAAAGCAACACACAGAGGGGACTCCTCCATTAGAGGATGACTTGAAGAAATTGGTTCTCTCATTTCGCCACATGGATTCGCAAAGGTCAATCAGGTCATCAGATTGGCAGCAAGCAGCTTTACCATCTTAGCCCTCTTGCTAGCCCTGCAATTTCTTTAGCCCCAAGCCAGCTCTACAGTTTCAGAATAACATAGTATAAAGCAACTACACACTGAAAATAATTTTATCAACAGACTTTTAGCTATTCTTATAGGCTATTAAGGTTGATGCTAGTTATAATTGTATCAAAATGTTTTCTCTGACCTTATAGAACTCCTACTCTCCTGTCATATACACATTTCAAGACCAGCACATTACAAGCTAAACTCTCCACTTTTCTTGCAAGTCAAGTTCAACCGTTCTTATTGTTATATTGATTCACTAATACACCTTTGCGAATACATATCTTCACTTTCAGAATACTGTTATTTTTGAAAAGTAAGATTACACATTTGAATATAGACATCAGATTTTTTATATTTGCAAATTTCCATGTTCACTCCAAAATTGCTTCCCTCACATTTTTCTTGTTTAATTCCTGATGTCACTATTCATTTCATTTAAGTTCTCATTATTTTAAATATGCATGCAAATGTATTTCTCAAATAGTCAAAGAATGATTCTACATGCTGACAGCATAGTGTTGGGTAAAGCACTTTAAATAGCAGTGTTCAAACAACTTGATGCTTTAAATAACCAGGAGTGTCACAGGCCTTTGGGAACGATTGTTCAAATGTATTTTCTTCCCTTTCAAAATAGTAACTTTTGCAATATATTTACTTTAAAGCTAAACCTTTAAAGGATACAGGTCAACAATTGGTTAGACACATGATTTGGAATCCATCAGAATGATTCATTACAATGTACATTCATTGTATCAGAATGCAAGCCTGTACCCAGTACTCATCATTTTGTAGACTCACCTATCCCAGATCCTGGCAAATGCTAATGCTCTTTTTATTTACCCCAATGTGCCTACTCTAGATGTTTCATAGAGTTCCAGCTACACGACATCCAGTGCCTTGTTTTTTGTCTTCTTTTATTTGATGGGTTTTCAGGTTGATCTATGTTGCAACCCATATGAGGAATTCCCTCCTTGGTATTGACTAATGCTCTTCTGTTGTATGTATAAATCTTCAGGCATTCATTCACTGATGCTTGTTTGAGTTGTTTCTCCCTTTAAGCCTTTAAATATTTGTATATCAGTGTCTGTGTGGTCATGTTTTCATTTTTTTTAAAGATTTTTATTTCCCAAAGCACTGTTTCTATTTATAGTGTCCTAACCAGTTCAGTGGCCGCAGGAGTGGGAAAGGTTCCATCTTCAATCTGGGGGCTCTATGGGTCTGTTGTTAACCAACACTCAGGACAGTGCCATCACAGATTTGGTAAACTGATATCATGTTCTGTCTTTTTCTTCCAGAGCAACAAGAAGAGCACCAATCTCTGCTTCTAGAGAATCCTGGATTTAGGATTTTTGACTGTAACTACTCCAACTTCCATTTCTGAAGGTTTGACGTCAATGGGCATAACAGTAGGCAGAAATATCATCTCAGTTTTCATTGTGCTAACAAATTTCTTCTTCACTTTATTTTCAAGGAGGCTAGTTAACTCTATTTGTTTAACTCCTGCTTTAATGCCACAGTAATGACCTGCCGGATCACACTTGTAGACTTGAGGGCCTTGTTCTATCTATACACATTACAATCATACCACAACCAAAGCAGCCTCATTTCAGTAATCTGCTTGTAGAGTTGAGAACTCTCAGCAGTTCTCTTACAGGGCATGCCCACAGGAATCTCGCAGCCATATTTGTATTTCCATTTAGCTGTTTTGTAGCATGCCCTCTGTGCTTGGCATCTGCTGGCACCTGTCATTCCACTCACAACAGGGCCAGTGTTTTCAATGTTCTTGAACCAGTGAGTCAATGTGCTGGAATCCAGTAATGCGTTGTGTACTTTCTTATGTGTGACCATTACTGCACAGTCATTTCCTCTGACAGCTCCAAATGCCATCCAACCCTTATTACCAGCCTTAAAGCTGTATTCTACTTGGTAGAGAGTCTGCTCTCAGAAGAGAAAATAGTTATGTGGCAGCCAACACTGGCACTGAAACCATGGGACATGGCCTTCCCACTATGTTAAGCACAGCCTGACTCATGTGCTTTTCAGTTCCTATCAGCATCTTCTCTTTGGTGTAGATGCAGCAGGGAAACCACTGGGCCATATAGTAAGTTTCTCATTTCCACTTTAAGAAAATGCTAATTTGTTTTTCGGATGTCCATACCACTTCCAACCCATAAGCAATTTATGAGGGTCATAATGTCTCCATGTCATCCCTGAAACTTCCTTTCCATTTTTATAATCATTCAGATGACCATGAGGTGGTAATATATTGTGCTTTTAAATTGCAATCCTTTAATGACAGACCATGTTAATATCTTTTCATCTGTTTGCTGGTCTTCTACAGGTTGTTTTCAATATATTGTATAATCAAACCCCTTATACATTTTATGCCTTTATCCTTGGGTGTGTCGAATTGTAATAATCCTTTACATAGTCTTAATATGTCTCTTATGAGATATGTGACTTGCAAATATTTCCTTATATTCTGTGAATTATCATTTTATTCTCTGTGTCCTTGGAAATGAATTAAAATGGAGATTATAAAGTTTAATTTGTCTGTATTTGACTCCATGATTGGCAAATTTGCTGTTATTTCTAGAAATCATTGCTAATCTAAGTAACAGCGATCTGCTTCTTACGTTCTGCTGTAAGAGTTTAACAGTTAACCAGATTTTGATATGTGATCTAATATTTAGTTAAAGCAGGATTCAGCATCATCACTCCACAAATGGATGTCAAGCTGTTTCCTAATTCAAAAGGCGTCTTCTTTCAAGTCTTTCCTCTCCAGTCAAAATCAATATACCACTAATGTAGAGTTTCCTTTCTAGTCTCTCACTTCAATCACTTACACGTAAAGTCAGCATGTCAATCTAGTGCTGGCTTATCACATTTTTTGTGTCCTATAACTTAGGGATTAAGCTTTTAAATTTACAATTTTTCAACCTTTGTAGCATAGTCTCATCTCTCATCGCTGCTTTTCATGACTGTTGTGCTGTTGCTCTGGGTACTTTATGCCATATATTTTCGGGGTCACCTCATCAATTCTCATAAATACAACTCAGCTGGGGATCCGAGAAGAGTTATGCCGAGCCTGAATCTGCTGTGTTAGTAGCAAACACTCTGCTTCTTGACTTTGTTTCCTCAATTAATTCTGGGGTTCACTAATCATGATATATGGTTTGCATGGATTTCCTCTAAAGGACCAAATGTTTGAAGGTTTTGCTCTAGAGGTGCCAGTGTTTCAGGGTGCACAGAGCCTAGCAGGGGACCCTTAGAACACTGGGTTTGTGCATCTGCAGTTGAAGGTGGGATACAGTCCATACATATCTCCTGGGCTTGTACTATGAATGGTGTGCTCTGATATATGCTCCCTACCATTGCCATCTGGCATCAGAATATGAGTCTTTAAGAATGGATCTGGTCTTTGACCACAATCTATAAATTTCTCAGCTTCATAAATTCATCAGAATAAAATTTTTGGCCTAGTAACATGTGGCTGAGAAGTACAATATCCCAACCCAGATGCTGCCTTAGAGCAATTCTACTGACTTCCTGCTGCACTCTGGATACATTTCACACCCTTCCCTTCCTTGCCTACAGTAAACTTCTGGCCATCTACTCCCCTCTTTTAGCTATGTTAAAAGCACCTACCTGTCTCAATGGTTTCTTTATGGTCCTAATTAAGCCATCCTTTTTTTCTGTATCAGATCTACTTACTGATTTTTCCTTTGCCTCAGCTGAAATCCTTTCCTCTGAAACCTTTGTAAGCCTAATTGTTGTCATTGCTGTAGTTTTGGTCCACTGCCCTGTGCTGTACAGGACACAGCACTCTGGGAGTTGGTGGAACCATTATGATTCAGGTTCCCAGAGAGAACAACGTATAAACTTAGGAATCTGTGTCCTCATAGCAAGAAGTCCACTGTTTTTTCTCTCTTGCCCTTTCTTCCTCCTACTTGCTCTCCTTCTCCCCTTCTTTCCCTCTCTCCTTCTTTCTCTTTCTTGGTCACTGGGAGCGGGGAAGGAGGGGCTTTTCTACTTGCCATGATATACCACCTCCACCAAATCCATGGTCTCAACTAAACATTTTATTCTTTTGGGTTGACTACCACAAGTATTTTATCACAGTAGGTGGAAGCTAATAGAATCATTAAAGTCTCAGTTACACTGTTGTACTCAACATGTTTAGCTACATTTATCACATAATTGAGGGTTGCAAAAAAGTCCCATAACTTTCATTCTCTACTTGCTTTGCTCATATTATCTTAGTTTATTTTCTTTGAGGTAATTTACACTCTATTAAAACATCTTATTGGTTGCTTATTTCTTTTGTTGTTAGCTCCTACCTGGAGCATAGACTCTAGCTTCTGAGCATCTTGCAGAAATCTTGGCAAATACCTTGTATTCAGAAAATAGACTAATGTTTCTGAATGGATTCATAGCTGTTACATGCGATTTCAAGTACTAGTAGCAGTGGTGAGCAAAATAAAAGTATAAGGGGAAATTAATCAACACCAGTGTGCTAGCATAGTAAGCTAAACATTTTCCATCCATGGTCTAGTGCAGTTTTCTAGAACAATTCTACAGATAAGTTTAATATAACTCTCATAGTCTACAAAAGGAGAATCCATGCTTTAAGATGGTCGCAACTCATTGACGAAGCAACAGAACCAATACACCACACCATGCAGCTGACGCCAAGGCTTGCACCCACGGGGTGAAACGGCTACCTGAGTACAGGATAAAATTGTCTTCAAGTGACTTTTTTTTAAAAAATGGCTTAAGCCGTATATGGTTTTTGTACATCAAAAAAAAGAACCTTTATTATGGTTCTGTACCTAGAAAGTAAAAGTACAAATGCACGGGGCAATAACTTGGTTGGTAGCCTTGCCAATGTTGCCACGAAGATTATTTCTCTTCTCTTTGAGCACACTGGATGAGACCAGACAACCAAGTTATCAAGTGATGTGATTAGTTTAGATTTAAATATCAAAATGAAGTATAACAGTTTTATTTATTCTGATTATTTAACTTCTCTGACTAAAGAATAATGACTCTTTTGGTGAGACTTTTTTCTTAAACCATATATTCTAACACCAATTCCAACTTTGCTGAGAATAATTAAAATGTTAAAAAGAAAAAATGAAATATAAAAGACAAAATGAATAGAAAATCCATTGGTATCAATGTCTGATACCAAAAGAATATTCTTATATGTTTTAAGAATAGAATTTCATGAATAAAGAAAATTACAAATATTGATGGATACATTACTTTTTTTAATATTTATTTATTTATTTATTATGTATACAATATTCTGTCTGTGTGTATGCCTGAAGGCCAGAAGAGGGCACCAGACCCCATTACAGATGGTTGTGAGCCACCATGTGGTTGCTGGGAATTGAACTCAGGACCTTTGGAAGAGCAGGCAATGCTCTTAACCACTGAGCCATCTCTCCAGCCCCTGATGGATACATTATTACATTTTACTATAAAATTAGAAGTTATTGAAATATAAAACAATATATACACTGCCTGAAATAATTCTAAACAATGAAATAACAAGGAATGTAGTTGTAGAATTTATTATAACTATTTGCAGCCTCCACAATGTGCTATGCTTGCTAAACATGTAATGACTTCAATTTTGCTCTTCAAAGACAACCCAGACATAAGAGAGTCAGTGGAGTAACCGACCTGCTATTTCACCAGGATTATTCAATGTGTGTTCGAAGTTTTATCCTCTCTAAAAGGGAAGATGATGTGTGACTATTGAGGCTGGGCTGACTCACAGGAAAGGAAACTGAATTTCTTTTGTCTTTTTCCCCTCAATGCTTGGTACCCAATGAACATTCAGTCGCCACACTTTAGGGACCAAGGTGACACTAATTATTTCCTACAATACAAATTTAAGTGTGATCAAGAAGATAACACTGACAATCTATGACATATTACTTTAAATTTGATTGCATATTTACCTAGATTGGTATTAAATTGACATTGAAATAAATGTCTAAAAACTTACACTGATGTAGACTGTATAAATTTTTATGGGGAATATGAAAATAGAAAACTAGAAAGTTGTTAAATGATCCTCTAGAGTTGCCCTGTTCTGAGTCTCATCAATGGGCATTAACTGAGAATGGCTGGTATCAAGCTTTAAGTACATTGGCGTGTTTTAACTCAGAAGGGCTGGTGTCTTGCCTTAAGTGCACGGTCCTCCTCTGGGCACAAAGTGCTGATAGAGCAGATTACAGAACACAGGGCTCTGCTTTCACTTCTGGGATTTTCTTCCCGCCTCTGCCATTGCTGCTGTGATTTTCATGCCGAGGTCCTTTGATCTGGTCATAAAGTACAGCAGAAAGTGTTCGGACTACATCTGCCGAGCCACCCTTCAGTAGTCCTTTAAGTGACAATTTAGAAGGATGATGTCACTCAAATGTGCCAGCAGTAGTGGCAGAGAAATCTCCATGTGCATGGGAAAGTATATGGTGGCCAACCCTGTGCAGCCATTTTTCATCTTTTGAAAGATACCTCCCAATTTTAGCAGTGTTAAAACGTGAAAAGCCTGATTTTTCAAATTGATGGAATATGACTTAAAACCATAGGGGTGTCAAGAAGAAGATATAAGAGATAGATGGGGCTGACATATTTCACATGGAGTGGAATAGATGGACGTCCAGCTCACTGCTTACCCCTTGCCTTCCTCTCTTAGCAGAGAGACTCGAAAGTGTCACCATCCTTCACAGGACTTCCCACGTGAGTACCATCTTCAGAAAGCAGTTCCTGTCCAGACTTATATTGCACTAAGTCAAATACTAGGTATTCACTTTATTAATGTTTATTGATAACCTACAGAAAGCACAAGAGGATAGCAACTACAGAACTTACCTTGAAGTAGGGGAAGATCACATAATAAATAAGTAAAAAGAATTTTGAGGCTAAACCCTAAGCAATCATTCTGTGATGCCATTGATGACTACAGTGAATTGAGTGGGTGTGCCTTTGATGTGTGGGCAGGGGAGTCCTTGTCACAGGTGATAGCTGCTGACCAGAGGGATAGTGAATTGAGTGGGTACCAGGTACAAGGAGACATGTAGATGAATGAGGTGACAGACACCTGAAAAATGACATTGTTGACTGAGGTTTTCTGCCCTTAACTCCACAGGCCAGATGAGACAAGTTTCTTTCGCAACAGAAATCATTCCTGTACTGCAACTCTTGAATTTGAGGAGGGATATTGTGCATTCCTCCCTTGTAGAAAAGCTTTTGATTTTTTTTTGTCTGTTTGTGAGATGATTAAGAGGAAATGTGTCCATATGACAGAGCGAC
The DNA here is from genome assembly GCA_963919715.1 of Microtus obscurus. NCBI lineage: Eukaryota > Metazoa > Chordata > Mammalia > Rodentia > Cricetidae > Microtus > Microtus obscurus. The sequence continues at coordinate 5,389,093 of CAWTZC010000288.1, read as the reverse complement.
CCTCTTCTGAATATATGGTTGGTTGACTTGTGCTCAAAATTCAAACCAAATATAATACAGGGTTCATTTTTTCATTTCTAGTATGCCAGAATTTTATCAGAAAGCCACAAATATCATTCTATTAATATTCAGTATTACCTTTCATAATTTATTCAAGCTTTATTTAGATGTTCACTTTAATTGGGAAAATTAAGTGTGAAAATGTAGAAATACTAAAATTATGTCTTCTTTTTTAATTTAACTTTATTTTAAACTTTTATGCATTCTTTCCTACCCCCTGACTCTTCTTCACTTGCCCACTGTCCAACTTCATCTTCTCCCTATCTCTTTCAAACCAACCAAACAAACAAACAAACAAAAAGCAATCTTTAAATTCTCAGAAAAACCAAAACTCTGTGAAACGTGTGGTGATAGTTTCAAACAAGAGCCACGAGATGGCAGCATAACAAAACTGGATGGCATTTCCCAGCCAGGGAATGAACCTCTTTCGGGAACACAATGGTGGGAGATGAAGGTTTAATTGCTTTTTTGTTGTTGTTTAGTTTTAATATATTTTAATTGAAGGAGGATTACACAGCTTTCCTCCCTCCACACTTCCCAGCTAACCTGTTAAATAACTCTTGTGTTCCCATCTACCCCTCAAGTTGATAGCTTCTTTTATTATTGTACACATAGAGAGACACACACACACACACGCACACACACACACACAAACACGCACACACACACAAATACAACTTGCAGACTTGCTGAGTCTGTTTTTGCCCTTTGTTTGTATATGGTTACAGAGCTGACCCCTTGGCATTGGACAATCAGTAAGGGTGGTCATCCCTGTGAGATACTAATTCTCTTTCTCCCGCCAGATATTACTGTGAAAATTACTATAGGCAAGTAATGGTTGCTTTGTAACATACACAAGCATAGCAGTAGGCTTCTTGGTTTTGTGTTACAAATATAAGTTGGAAAAAATATTTTAATATATCACAGATAATAAAATTATATTTGTAATAATTTAACATTTATTAACAAACATGCTTTTGTTTCTATTAAAAGCAGAAAGACTGGGCTAAAATGAAATTAAAATGATCTCTATTATGTTGTGTCTTCCAAATTTGTATGTTGAAGTACTGAGGCCATGTAGTTCAAACCCTGCCTGTATTTGGAGGTAGGGACTGTTAAGACTACTTTCAGTGGTATCATTACGCTCTATTCCTCTATGCTTGCTGTTACTATAGTAGTAAGCAGTCTTGGTGAAGCCATACATGGAGGCTCAACTGTAAGGCCAAAGGAGGCCAACACCCCTGAGCCTAAGAAAGATGCCTCAGAAGCAACATTCCTCACCAATTTCAGGACCCAGGCCTCCAGACCTGCTGAATTCATTTCAGCTGTGCACCACACCCAGGAGCATTTGTTAGAGCAAACTGACACTTTCTCTAGGTTATAGGGTTTCTGTGCCCACATGTAAACAAAACATAAAACAGAGAAGTGCTTGCTGCATGGTGCAACAAAAGGTATAGCAGATGTGAGTTCAAGGTGGGCAGGAATGTCAATGAGAGGGGATGCAGTACCTCAGACACTGGTGAAAGGCCTCAAAGAATATTTGGTGTATATATTCTTAACAGTCAATAGCGTTTGTCTGTGCAGGGACATCATAATGACAAAAAATATTACTTACGTGTAAGAAAATGTAACAAGATAAAAATAAGCTAAATAACACTGCTGATGTTTGAAAAGCCAGTGGTATCTTATTATCCTATAAACTTATTAAATATGTTATACAGAATATTTTTTGAGACAGGGTTTCTCTATGTATCCTTGGCTCTCCTGGAACTCACTCTGTAGACCAGGCTGGCCTCAATTAAGGGCCATTTGAGGAGTCACGTAGAAACCTACTATTGCACAAGCTTCTTAAAATATACACATATACAAAGAAATTAAATGGAGCCACCAAACACTGGAGGAGACAATGCCTCAGCCAGACATCTTTCATGTGCTAAGTGTGGGTTACCACTAGTTGAGTCGTTGGCCAAAGGTGTTCCATGGAATCCTACATAGATCTCAGACTACTGCTAAGGCCATTGGCTGCTTCCTACAAACTGATGCTAAGGCCCTATTGTGGAAGACCTCACTTCCATATTACATTGGACACAGAGAAATAGAGCTGGTGCCTAACAGTATTAATTAATGCAATTATTTGTTGGATCTAACTGTTAAGAGGTATATAAAAGGAGACACTTATTTTTCAAAACATTCTGTTCTTGAACAGTTTGGGAAAGCTTATCACCAAAAATGTGTAAGCCAGACTAAATATATAAGTGAAAAGGAGCAAAATACAGCACACCAGGAAGAAATGCTATCCAAAGAACCAGTGCATTTGCAGAAACTACGCCTGATTTGAGTATTTCTTGATCCAGGACACAAACATACAATGGTAAGGTTGGAAGTTGCTTCCTATGCCATCTCATCAATGTCACAATTTAGCTTATTTTCTGCACTGAAGACACACAACTTTCATGTTGCATTATAGATGGAGAACCTGGATGTTTTATTCGATACTACCGTCCGCAGTTTGTAACTAACATGGCGACATATTACTCCTTTCTGAACAAGTTGAAGGTATTTTTAGAGAGCCCAGTAGCGAACAAAGTCATGCGTTCGGAAACTGTTCTAGGGGTCTCACTGGAGCCGGGCACAGAGCTTGAAAGGCATTAAAAGTTGTTGAATAACACAGGCCTCTCACACTTTCCCTGAAAGATCCCGTTTTCTCAGCTGAGTTCTTAATACGGGATGATAAAGAATGCAATATGTATTACAAGCACTGGGGAATAAGTTCCATAACAGATTAATCAGATAGGGCTTTTTGAGAAACAAAATCAAACCACCTTGCCCCTCTCCAGAGAGCAAAATGACCAGGTTGGCGACACTGAAAAGCAGAAGCTTCAGCTGCCGCAGCATGGTGGAGCTCATGGGAAACAAAGGCCGGGCTTTCCCAGGGAAGCCTACATCAAAACCACAGTAAAGCTCAAGTTTGTGATGTTAATTTCTCTGAAAATAAAACGATACATCTGAATTATAGTTTCTCCTTGCTAAGATAAGGGAGGGTCATTAATTAATGTCATTTCAGCCACACAAGAATACTATCATTAGCAAGACCATGCACCAATTGAAAGACGTCCCTGATTCTTCAGAGCCCATTAACCCCACACGGCACAGTTTGAAAGAGTCCCACAGAGAAATAATTTCGACAGCAATTAGTAATTATCTCAAACTGTTTCTTAACACTTCGAACTCCACAATACTATCAAATACCTTACATAATTTCTTTTAAATACTTTACTAGTGGAAGGCGTAGATATGATAATGTTAGCATGTTATTTTTTAAATATTCCAACACTTGAAGAAATTAACCAGAGAGATCTCGCCAGTGCCACTTAGTATTTATACTGCTTCAATTTATATGATAGAATCTTTATTGAAAATCACCATCTGAAGCACACTGTTTCATCTATTCCAAGATCATATAAAACATGTGTACTTACAGCATGTGTGTATGTGTACTTACAGCAGTTAGGGCAGTTACCTATGAAATTTTATGCTAAATTCACAAAGTTTTCAACATCCACATTTCAAAATCATACAAACTGGGAGCATTGGAGACTACTGGTTTCATATTGGCTTTCATGAGGTCTGTGACCAGTGCACTTTGGAAACCTTCTCTTACTCTTTGTGCCATTGAATGGGGCAGAGGGCAGGCTGAAATACGCTGGACCAACTACTGGGCAAAATAATTTGGTTTCTGGGGCAATGCTAGCAGTAAATAACATTTTAGTTTCTGTCCTTGATTTTAATGATCTAAATGCCACATGATTTGACATGAAGCTGAAAATCACCATGACTTAATATATGCCCAGCTGCTGTTTTCTGACTTTCTAAGACTAAGAAGACATTACTAGAATCCTACTTACTGAATATTGGTACTAATCATTGACTGTTACTTTTTCATAAAGCAGCTTCCCCCACATTTTTTCCATAAATTGTATGTAGCAGGGTAGATTAGAAATTTTCAGTATTTAACTTGAACATAAGCTGTGGCCCATGATACTGCAGGAACATTGGAAATAGGTAGTTTATGTATTTCCTCTTAGATGCTGTGGAGAACCGAAGCTCCATAGAATTCTTTGAACACTTTTGTTTGATTTATGAAGGGAAATCTTGAATTTACTGCTCTATGCTTAAATCTTGAAGCTTCAAGGACTCATGTCTCTGGAAAACTATTCTGTGAGGTGCCTCAAATAAGAATTTATAGTAAGCAAAACAAACGGTAGGGAACTCACAGGCTGAGAATAGGCCTTAGAGTGAGATCCAGAGAAGTTGGGATGTCACTGAGAGCATGGTACCAAGGGGGCTTTACCCTAGGCAATATCTAAGCACACTTTGAGACATAAAACTCTATTACACCTAGAAGGTGCAGATAAACACTAACTTAGGGTCCATTTCTCACCACATAGTAAAGGAGCTCCCAAATTGTTAGCCAGACCTAACAGCTTTGCTAGAGTTTGACACTTAGCAGTTGAAGTCAGTACAAGACTTCACAGGAAGCCATGTATAGAAATAAAATTGTTTCAGGGTGAGAAGCATTTTCTGGCTCATACGTCTAGTTACTCTGGACACACATGCGTCACCTATGGGAAAATGGTTTTCCTCTGATCATCTTTACCTAAGAAAAGGGAAGCTGAAATTGGATTCCATTGTACTCATCACTGAGTAAGAATGCACTCTTGGAACCTGGACCTTTGGATGAGCATTCAGCCTCTTTCTGGAACCTTAAATTCTTGCTACGCCATCGATCTTAGTAAAATGAATGTTCCATCCAATGAAATGGGCATATTAGCAAAGTATGAAATCAGTGCTTCTTATTGGTACGTTTTAAAAATAACCTAACAACCATCAGTACTTTCATTTGGTACTAAAGGAAACACCTCACTTTCGTGGGACCATTTTTGAACAGTACCATTTCATATTGATCAGAAGACCACAAATCGCTGCATTACTAGTTATTTCCATATCTCATCAACAACCATAGCAATTTCTGAATTTGATCTCACATTTCCATGGAAAATGTGACTAAATTATTTTATTTGGAAATTGACCATAATAAAGTACACATGAATGAGTGAAGGAGATGAAAGGGAAGAGGAGGAGGACACAGAAGAGGGCACAGTACCAGAGAGGGCATGTTACAATATTCTACACATATAAAATTGCCCAAAGAACAAACTCTACTATAAAGTTATATATGCTGTTTTTGGGAAATTGTGGTGAGAAATTGGCTGTGAATGAAAAAAATTCAAAAATCCTACTTCAAAATAACATATGACCCTAAAGCTATCACTGTGTATTTATCTATCTATCTATCTATCTATCTATCTATCTATCTATCTATCTATCTATCTATCTATCTATCTATTATGGATACAATATTCTGTCTGTGTGTATTCCTGCAGGCCAGAAGAGGGCACCAGACCTCATTACAGATGGTTGTGAGCCACCATAGGGTTGCCTGGAATTGAACTCAGGACCTTTGGAAGAGCAGGTGATGCTCTTAACTGCTGAGCCATCTCTCCAGCCCCTATCACTGTGGTTTTGCAGGGACAAACAATCTCTTGCGTTCTACAATGCTATTTAAATGACTTCATTAGGAAATAAACTAAATGTTGCAATTCAGATGGACGTTGTCATGGAAATATTGAAGTTGCCAGAACATGTAGCTAATTTTCCCCACTGCTCTTATTAAGTGGGTTCTGCCTTCTCTCTCTCAGCACTAGCATGTGTTCTCAGAGCAGGGTTGCGTCACTCAAAGCAGAAGGTATTCAGCACCTTTGGACCGTTTCCCAGCTCAGTGGCCTCCAGGGTAATCTTTGGCCATAGACACATCGACTACTTCAATAGTGGAATAAAATTTTTCCCTTCCCCCAATTTAGTGACCTAAATACTAATTTGTCCAAGAAATTGTCTGCTGGTACTATAATCTAAAATCCCACTTCAACTAGTAGAAAGGCCTTCGTGTCTCTAAACAAATATATTAAAAAAAAAAGCAGAAATGCATTGCTTGAGGCAGCTGGTCACAGAGGTACAAATTGCTTCAAGTAATTTGAAAGTATATTTTACAAATCATAAGGCAAAGGGGAACATCACTCATACTTAGTAAGTAAATAAAAAAATATTGGAAAAATTTCCATCTGATATAATTCCTGTTGGTCATTTACTAAGTTCATGTGGCATTGCTCTCAAAGGCTAAGGAAGCCAACTGTAAAGCAATAATCATTTCTTTTCAGAGGAAATAAGGCTTAAATTAAAATTTTTAAGAGGGTAGTAACTACATTATAAGAACAAATTCTGTACATATATCTAGGAGAATTTTTCAGAATAGTAATTATCTCAGAATTAATTCAAAGTTGCTCAGTTTTTATGACAAAGAAAAATGGAGCATGAGGTGAAATAGCATCTTTTTTATTTCCTCCTCTGCATCCTTCTATCCTCAGGCTTACGGTTATGACCCCCATGTGCCACACACCGTTTTCTACACAATTTCCTCACGATGATCTCCTTCTTATGTAGATATTTTTCTATGCCATCTCCTGTTTCATTTTATTCCCAGGAATTTTTTTATTAATCTAACAATCACAGTATATATGTTACAAACTGATTATTCCAAACACTATAACCTATAAACAAAAGAAAAATAAAGTGGTGTCTATGAATAGAGCTTTGGATTTTTGTAAGGAGAAATAACAAGGGGTGTTTTCTGTTGTTAAATTTTGATTTTTGTTGTGTTTTCCTTAAGTTCTCTTTAGTCATATTTTGACAAACTATTCACTTATTTAAAGGTGTGTTTTAAGTAGCATATATTTATTTAATTCACTTTCTACTACTGAAATTTATTTGAAGACTTAGTGTACAAAGTCAGATGAGACAGAAGTGTTTGAAGCACTGAGCTCTTAATAACATAAACATGGTTCAGTAGATATAATGCATAGTCTGTGGACAACATGATTAAAATGGGACAAAAATTTAGCTTAGTGCATATAGTGTGTATCAAATATTCATAATTTTAAGCAGTTTTTTAATTTTTAGAAATATGTATGTTTGTGTTCATGACCCTGGAAATGATTATTTTCTTCAGTCTTTGAATATTTTTAAGGAAGATGACAAATGGAGAAATTCCTTTATTAGGGTTTTCAGGTATGCACTTAAATGTAAATATCAATGAAAGTGTTCTAAAGATGCTGAAAATTCACAAGGGAGTGGAAGAAGAAAAGGAATTTCCATATGAAGTGTGTAAAGGGTGTGGTGCTCCAGACTGTGCGCACCAACATTCTGAAGAGAGTTCACCAAAATTAAATTCCAGCTCTCTACCCAGAAAGAGTTGAATAAGTTTCATGAGGAGTATAAAGGTCAGCATTTGAATGATTTCTAGCAAGATGGATGCATTTAAATATTTTTGCAAATTATTTAGGTAAATACTCTACTTTGAAGTATAAGAAAGGCTAACAATTGTGGGGTAAATAATAAAGAAGTTAGCAAAGTGAGAAAAGAAACATATCAAGACCTCAAGTTGCTCAACAAAAAATACTGATCATATTTTGTCTTCCATTTTATCATACCCCATAGTCACACTTGTAAAACACACCAAAATATTAGTCATACAGGGTGGATTTTTTAGTCAGAGTCTGAATCATATTACTCTTCTGTTCAGAACTCAAACATCCCTATCGCCTTCAAAGAAAGAAGAGAAGCACTTAGCAAAACATCACCAGTAAATTTTAGTAAAATCAGGTGAAGTTGAAGCAAAGAATGTCAATCAAAACACGTGGCAGCAGCTGTCCACATGCCAAGACAGGATGATTCAAGGCGGGTCACTAACACCCTCAATTATCTATCCGGAATTTTTTACTGCTAACACTTGGGTTTCTTTCTTTCCTTTATCTTTTTATAGCACAGGTGGTAAGAGCCTTACTCATGTAAGCCAAGTGCTCTGACCACTGAGATCTCTGTCCCTTTTGTTCTTGAGGTTGTGTCTGTGCCATCTTCCACACTATGCCAGAACTCCAGTGCACATCTGTGCTGGCCGTTTCACCTGAAGTGCTTCCCTTAGAGCCTCACCTGCCTGCTCACTTTGATGATTCCTCTTCCTCATTAAACTGGATAAAGGGAAGAAAGAAACTATTCTGTGCAAATTAAGCATCCTCTAGTATTTAAGCTGCGTTGCATGGGATTTCTCAGCATGTAATACAGAGGTTTCTAAATAATACGGGAATAATTTTATTTTTATTTTAAATATAGAAATTAAACAGAATTTTCATTTATAATATGAAAATTTCATTCATAATAATAGGAGGAAAGTGGAAAAGGCATTTTTAAACCATTCATTGGAGAAATGTGAAAACTGAAAAAAAAATTGAGCAATATATTATGTTAGGTGTGTATCTCCAACTTTGATTTTAACAAAATCCTTTGTCCATTTTAGGTACTTTTGTATTGTTAGTTACTTTATGGTGTATAAATTATATAAGAAGAGACATTTATTTTCGTCCTATGGTTCTATGCAAAGGTAGCAGGCTATCATTTGCCATGGCCTTTCTACTGAGAGAGTATCAAGAGCATAGAGATCATCATACAGTGAAATCCAGAGAAAAGATTGAAAGCAGCTGGCTTTTACAGAATACTAACTCTGAAGATATCTCATGTCGACTGATGAATAGCATGAAGGGACTCATGAGTTCATGATAGTAGAGCCACACTTTTCTTCTTCAAATCTCACCTGGATCAAGTTCTTAATATCTTACAATAGAAATTAATTTCCAGTATGTATTTAAAACACACTAATCCTTCTCCAGTTTTCACCTCTCTGGGTTAGTATACTTCTTTCTCTGTTTCTTTCAAATGCCTGAAATTCTGTGATCATATGGAAATTCATACTTGAATTACTGCAAACTAATTCATAAAAAACAGTTTAAATACATTATTTCAAGTATTACACCATGGAATAAAAAATATAATATGTAACAATATGTGGTCCCCTCTCATCTCAGCCCTAATAGCCAGCTAGCAGGCAAGAGTCCTGCTGGCAGGATGCTCTATTACAATCCCAACCATTGAACACTGTAACCTATAAGACCGCTGCCCAAACCCATTGAACCCTTCACACACACACACACACACACACACACACACACACACACACTTTGCCAAACATCCCCTGCAAGATCAGCAGTCCCTAGAGACTCAAGCACTACCCACAATAATTGGAAGAAGAGGTGAATGACTGGTCTCCCAGTTAAACTGTCCCAATCCTTAGGCCCTAAACCCCAGGGCACATTCCATGCCCTTCCCTCCCATCTCAGTCCTGGCAGCCAGCTAGCAGATAGGAGTCCTGTGTGCAGACTGCTCCACCATCCCTACCCATTGGACACCAAAACCTACCAAAACCACCCTGCCATTCAAACTCACTGAATCTTTCACCCTCCCCTTGGTCAAACATCCCATGCAGGATCAGCAGCCCATAGAATACAAGCACCACCTGCACCAATTAGAAGCAGAGATAGGTAGATGTGCGTATAAGAATAATCCCATACTCAAAAACATAAAAAGCAATATGGCATGAAGAGAACCTAATGTTTTAAAACAACAACACCAAAACATCCCAACACAGATAAGGCAGAAGAAAATGACTTTAAATACCTTTAGGAAGGTGATAGAGGCCCTTAAGAGAAAATGAAAAATGCCCTTAAAGAGAAATGAGAAATTCCCTTAAAGAAATGGGGGGGAGGAAATACAAACACAAAATTGAAGAAATTAATAAATGCCTTAAAGAAAGCAAAGGAAAAACACTCAAACAGGTGAAGGAAACAGTTTAAGATTTGAAAATTGATACAGAGGCAACAAAAAAAAAACATAAACGGGGAATTCTGGAAATGGAAAATTTTGGTAAATGAATAGGACTGTAGATGCAAGCATAACCAAGAGAATACAAGAGATAGAAGAGAGAATTTTGGGCACTGAAGATACAATAGAGGAAATTGGATCATAGGTTAAAGAAAATGATAAGCCAATGAAGTCATAACACAAAATATCCAGAAAATCTGGGACACCATTAAAAGACCAAATCTAGGAATAACAGGAACAGATGAATAAGAACTCCAGCTCAAAGGCAAAGAAAACATATTCAACAAAATCATATAAGAAAACTTTCTCTACCTAAAGAAGGGCATCCCTACGAAGCTTACAGAACACCAAATAGACTGGACCCACCCAAAAAATTCCTTTATCACATAATAATCAAAACACTAAACATACAAAATAAAGAAAGAATACTAAGAGCTGCAAAGGAAAAAGGCCAGGCATAATAGAAAGGCAAACCTATGAGACTTACACCCAACTTCTCAATGGAGACTATGAAAGCCAGAAGATTCTGGACAGACATTTGCAGATATTGAGAGACCATGGATTCCATCCCAGATTACTAAATCCAGGAAACATTTCAATCACCACAGATAGAGAAAACAAGATATTCTGTGACAAAACCATATTTAAACAATACCTATCCATAAATGCAGCCCTACAGAAAATGCTAGAATGAAAACTCCAAACCAAGGAAGTTAGATGCAACCATGAATACAGCAGCAATAGATAATCCCACACCAGATAAACCCAAAGAAGGGAAATTCATACTATCTACACCACCAACAACAAAAACAAAAGTTACAGGAATTAACAATTCCTGGTCATTAATATCTCTTAGTATCAATGGACTCAATTTTCCTATAAAAAAATTGGCTAACAGAATGGATAGAAAACAGGATACATCCTTCTGCTGCATAAAAGAATCACACCTAAACTTCAAAGACAGATTATCTCAGAGTAAAGGGTTGGGAAAAGATTTTCTAATCAAAGGGATCTAAGAAACAAGCAGGTGGAGTTATACCAATATCTAACAAAATAAAAAGACTTTAAACTAAAATCAATCAAAAGAACTGGAGAAGGCAATCTCACACTCATCCAAAGAAAAATCAATCAAGGTGAGTCTCAATTCTGGACATCTTTGCCCCAAATATGAGGGCACCCACATTTGTAAAACAAAAACTACTAAAGCTTAAATCACACATCAAACCCTAGACACTAATAATGGGAGACTTTAACACCCCACTTTCATCACTGGTCAGGACTACCATAGAGAAATTTAATAGCGAAATAAGAAAACTAACAGATGTTATAACTCAATTAGACTTAACAGATACTATAGAACATTTCACTCAAACACAAAAGAATCCTTCTCAGCACCTCATGAAACTTTCTCTAAAATTGATCACATACTTGATCACAAAACAATCTCAACAGATTAAAAAAAAAACAAGTGGAATAAGCTCCTGTATGTTATTGGATCGTTATGGGTTAAAGTTAAAATTCAACAACAACACAAACTACAGAAAGCCTACAAACTCAGTGAGTAAATAAAAAAGAAATTAAAGTCTTCATAGATTTCAATGAAAATGAATGTACAACATACTCACACTTATGGGACCACTATGAAAGCAGTGTTAAAAGGAAATTTCATAGTGACCACATAAAGAATTTGGAGAAATCTCATACTAGTGACTTAACAGCACACATGGAAACTCTAGAACAAAAAAGAAGCAAATTCATCCAGGAGGAGCAGATGACAGAAAAAAAAATCAAGCTCAAAATGATTTCACTAAAATAATGGTCAAAACAAGGCTATCCACTCTCTTTATAGCTATTCAATACAGTAGTCAGAGTTCCAGGTAAAGCAATATGACCACAAAGGGAAATCAAGGGGATACAGTTGGAAAGGAAGACGTCAGACTTTCATTCTTTGCAGATAATATAAAGTTTGCACAAATGACTCCCACAATACTACAACTGATAACCATCTTCATTAATGTGACAGAACACAAAATTAATTTTAAAGTCAGTAGCCCTTCTATATACAAATTATAAACAGACTGAAAAAGGAATTAGAGAAACAACACCCTTTATTAAAGCCACAAATAACATAACTCTGACCAAACAAATGAATGACCTGTATGACAACAACTTTACATCTTTAAAAAAATGAGGAAGACATCAGAAAATGGAAATATCTCTCATGCTCATGGATAGGTAGGACAAACAAATAAAAATGATCATCTTACCAAAAACAATCTACAGATTCAAGGAAATCCCCATCAGAATCCCAGCATAATTCTTTACAGACCTTGAGAGAACAATACTCAGCTTTACATGGAAAAACAAAAAATTCAGCATAGCCAAAACAATCTTGTACAATAAAGAAACATCTGGAGGCATCATCATCACTGACTTTATGGAGCTATAGTAATAAAAACAGCTTGGTATTGGCATAAAAACAGACATGTGTATCAATGGAATTGAACCAAATAGCCTGACATATATCCACACACATGTGAACACTGGTTGGTCCTGCTCTCTCTGTGGCCCATCATGTTGAGACTACTTAGATTATTCTTATTTTTTAAATTTAAATCTATCCTTTTTTTTTTTACTTTGGGTGGGATTAATAAACTCTCCCTGTTATGTACCCACTGGAGCACCTACAAATAACCCTTCCAGGCCTTTCTTGTGAAGTCACACTGCTATAATCTATTGCTAAAGTTCATTTTGACATTGAATACCATTTCCAAAAATGCTGCAAGCACAGACCAGACAGATAGACAGAAAGACAGACAGACAGACAGACACACACACACACACACACACACACACACACACCCTCCCTACCGATCACTAGTGGATTGATGAAAAATGAGATAATCAGGAGCTGGTCAAGTAGGCTATATTTTATTTATTCAATGAAGTAAATTGAGAGAATTAATAAAAGAACAATTCATCATACTCCTTTTCTGGAATTACAGTTCTCTCAAAATGAAACAATGGTCCTTTCCTTGATTTCTATGGTTTCTAACAATCAGTTTGACGACTATCAGCAATTCTACCACTCAAGGAATGTGACCATAAAATCTGGATAAATCACGATATTTATCAAATTCTTGCTCCAACATAAATATTAGTCATGACTTATAAACTGCAGAGCAAAGAGAACAAATCAACCAGACTATTTTTGGACCCTATTGTACTATTTACTCATTTTCTTTCTTCCATATAATGTGTGCTTTTATAAATTAAACAAAGACTGCTTTTCACGTAACTTGACAGAATAATTAAACAATTTGTGCCTGATTTCCTCTTTCTCTGTTAAGTATTTCTACCTTTAATTATACTTCCTTCCTTCCCAGTTCAAGCATATTCTCTTGTCTGTGAGTAATGAGGAGACCCAAGGTTGTCAGTCCCATTGTTGAAAATAAGTATGTGTATTGTGAATATCCATTAGATATGGTTCACTGGGGGCTATTGCTTTTAGCCTGTGTCTTATTCTATCCAATACTCCTTTCTACTGCACTCTAAAACTGAAAATGCTTTTCAAAACCTCTTGTACAGAACCACATTGCTATTTCTTAGGATCATCTGTCAATCCCTGAGTTAGTTTGGGTGACTGTCCAGGCAGTGAGATGTCGCTGTCAATTCTTGAGTTTTGGAAGTATATTATAATGTACTTCCTATGAATACTACATTAATAGGTAATATTATATGCATCTTAGGTCTTTGATGGAGTTGAATTACAGTTATCATTTTAGTTTCCCTTAGTTATGATAAAAGATCACAAAGATATAAATATTGTAACTGTAATTCTTGGTGATATCTGTTTTATTGTATTAATTTTGCTATGTTAAACTTAAAACCTTCCTTTCTATTTATACAGGAAAGGGGAGGTGATGTGGGATTCCACTCTGTATGCTGTGAATACCATTGGTTAATAAAGAATCTGTTTGGGCCTATTGCAGCGCAGAATAGGGCAAGGTAGGAATTCCAAGCAGATGGAGGAAAAAGAGACCAGAGTTGGTGGGAAGTTATATAGCCACCGCAGGAGACAGATGGCCCTTCTGGAGCCTACTGGAACTTTGCTGGTAGGCCATGACCTGTGGTAATGCACAGATTTATAGAGATGGGTTAATTTAGGATATAAGAACTAGCTAGAAATATGCTTAAACTATTGTATAAACAGTATTACAAATAATATAATTTCTGTATGATTATTTTGGGTCTAGGCAGCCAGGAACCAACAAACAGCCTCCCACCAACAGGTAGTGGCTTGAACATCCAGAGCTTTGGTCTCAATTGAGGTTCTGCTGGTGCTTAGCTAAAATTGGGTCACTTAGCTGCTCTTACCTGGAATTTACACAAAATTTAAGTGGTCTCCCAAACTGAACTTCATGCTGATAAAAGTGCAAGAATTTGAACACTCAAAGAAAACAAGTAAAAACAACCAACCAGCCAATCAAACAAACTAACTAACTAAAAGGAAATGCATTCATAACAGGGCTGTCTTTTATTAATTGCCTTCATTTACTTCTATTCAATTTTTTGTTGCTTATTGTTTTTTGTTTTCTACTTTTATGATCTTTAAGTTTTTAATATCTTGCTTAGATAGTTGGTTGATATGTGTGTGTATTTGTGTGTGTGTGTATGTGACTGTGTTAATATTTTTTTTCATGTATGTTCTTAATTTCATTATTTTTACAAATTTCTTAACAGTTTAGCTTTTCTGTTCTTTTTTGTAAAACTACTTGCAAGTTTATGCATTAATTGACTTTTAAGTCATTTCATCAGAAGAGATATGTATAAAAGTCCCACATTTTCTATACTCACAAAAATAATCTGCTCTGCATTTCTATAACAATTACTGTGCCCTTTTTACTCTCAGAAACCTAACACATATACTCCATTTCTCAAACATATTGAACCCATATAATCTAACTTTCTTTATTATTTATTTGCCTAAATATCAATACACTCCATTCTAAAACAATCTACAAAACATGCCTTTTTCTAATCAGCACCTTACCACCAAGTCTGTGGATCATCAGTGTTACCAAAAGTGTCTTTATAAGGTAAAATCAAATCAATGATAAGGAGATTGAAGCACCTCCTTGTGCTTCTCATAGATAATATCTGGAAACAAAATTTGAAATCAAATCTCCCACTGGGAGGAGACACAGGAAAAAAATCATGGACTAGAGTTGGCAGAATGGGAAGTTGCAGTTGGAAGGTAAATAAATTCCAATTGATGTGCAAAGAAACAAAGTCTATGACACAACCACACACCATTACCCATGCCCAACTTATCCCCTATCAATTTCCTATCAACTTTCTTATAACACTAGCTGAAATCATAGAGATTCTCTGTCTGTGAAAGTATCCAAAATCTTATATTTTAAAAGAATAACCATATTGAAGTCTCAAAGTGATACATGAATAAAGAAACTAATCTGAGACTTTGAGCAAACAGTCACAAAAGCTTTTATGCTGGAAAGAATCCAAACCATAGAGGAAAGCATCAGCAAATAAACCAAGACAGTCAGAAAAAAACAAATGGAAGTATAGGAAAAGAAAGAAGCTGCCAATAGATTAGGTCAAAAATCACATAGAAGACCAGAAGAGGAAATATCAAGATGATAAAACAATCAGATGGATATAAAGAAACATTAAGGGATATGACCAACCCATCTAAGAAATATAAAATTCCTGTGGTTTAGTTACTGTCGTGTTGCGGTCATATAAAGTATAAAATTAGGATTACAACCAGCATAAACAATATTAAACAAGGAAAACTTTCTAAATACTTTAATAAACATTCTATCTTACAGAGTATAAATCTTGCATTGTAAATGGATTGGCTAGATCATAAGAGGAAGGTAACTCTGATAGATACTCTTCAACCCCATTGATAGCTTGCGAAGGGAGATAATATTACTTGAGGAGGCAGGAGGGGCAACCAAGCAGCGTCCAAAATATGCAGTATATGACAAAGATGACTGGCTACCCGAACAATCACCCAAAGCCTCATTTGCAATGTTGAAGCAACCAACTTTGGCTAAAGCCTAGAGTAACTGACAGAGCATTTTCAGAGGCAGGAAAATTTTAAAACCATTTTATCTTGTCTTGGCAAGGTTTGGCAGGCTTTATTGTTGTGTCCTGCTTATTCAGTCTGGACACCATGTACTTTGTGAGTGGCATGGGCAGTTCCTTGCCCAAAGGGCAGTTGTGCCAAGAAGAAAACAAACTCCAAATGGAGTGTCTTTGGTGCTCAACATTCGCTCCGGAATAGATTGGTGCTGTCAGGAGCAACTGTGTCTCACGTCAACAGAACCCTAAGTTATTTAAATGCCATGTTCTACAGATCCTTGAAGTGGTTGAATATTACCTATCTATGCAGAATACAACCTCTATGTATCTAAAGAACCTAATTAATCTGACTCTATGTAAAACAAATATGAGTGACTATTGACCTTTAACACTTAATACCTGTATAACTTAAAGCATTGCAGATTCTTAAAGGGAACTGTTGCAAGGAGGAAAAAGGACAGCCTCCTCCATGAGAACACATGAAACTATATTCATAATGAAAAATAAAACAAAAACAGATTAAATAACACCAGCTCCAAAAAAATCAACCATGTCCAATACAGTAAAACAGCAAAATTTCAAAAGTCATGGGCTAAAATTAAGAGAAAACCAATGATTTATGAATCTGGAGAATTGCCTCACAAATTCTTAGGAAATAGCAAACCCATTCAGAAATAATGTTAATTATAGTAGATCAAAGTTATCAACAATAGACTGACTTAATTTGAAAATGAACAAACAAGACTAAAAAACAAGAGCCAACTGTATGCCAAGAAACTTTAGCTAGCAATGACATTCCAAACTTGAGATTAAAAAATGGAAATCAAACTGCCAGGAAAACAGAAGTTGTGAAAAAAAGACAAAGCCATTCTTATGTCTCACAAAGTGGACATCAAAGCAAAATGAGAAGAGCTAGGGAGGGGCAGGCAGTACATGCAAAGAAGGGAACAATCCATCAGTAATACAGAGAATTGTGGATGTATAATTACCTACACATACATATTACATATACTTACATATACAGTACATATAATATTTATGTACTGTACTCTATGGTCCCAAATTTTATAAATCAAAGAGTAAAAGACGCGAAAGGCCACACAGGTCCCGAATCAGAGCTTCCAAATTAAAAATAAGCAAAGAAAGCTCAGTGCTAAAATAAACCATAAATCAGCTGAACAAGCAGATATCTAAAGAACATTCTTCTCAATAGATAGGAAACTGACAATTTTCTCAGAGGCACATGAAACCTTCTCCAATACTAATCAGGTCATATGCTACAAATTGAGAATTAAAAATTTAAAAAAATTGAAATAAATCATTGTATCCTATATGACCACAGTGAAAAGAAAGTAAAAAATGAACAAGAAGAGAAAATATAAAATTACTGGCAGACGTCGCAATACATTTTTGTAAAGTACAAAGAGATCATGCGTGAAATCAGAGAGGAAATTTTAAAATTACTAGAGTCAAGTTAAAATGAGAAAACACAACTTCCCAGAACCACTGGGACACAGCCAAGGCAACCAGTCCTAAGAGGAGAATTTACAGCCAGAGATGTCATAATAAAAAATTAGAAAGAGCCCGAATAATCTAATGATTCACCCGGGGACTCTAGAGAAACAATAAGAAACCAATAAACCAAAGAGATGGCAAGAAATAATACCGATTAGGGGAAATACTAATGATAATAGAGACTATCAGAACAATACACAAAATAAATCAGAGTTGGAACTTGAAAACGTTAATAAAGTTGAACAGCCCTTAGCTAAGAAGACAAAAGAAGGACACGGCCCCCAGAAGCAAAAGTGAGTGTTGTTACAACAGACTCTAGTAGTCTCAGAATATTAGTAGAGAATGCCTTGGCATCATACTCTAAAAACCAGAGAAATATATATCACTGATATCTTAATATGTATCATGAATCCATTTACTTTAAAAGCCTGAATTTGGAGATATGTTTCTTTGGCATGTAGAGGCAGAAGATAGAGAGACAGACTGTTACATCTATTAACATGTACATATTGTTTAAATGGTGGGTGTAGCTGTAGCTTAGATAGAAGTTTAACATGAAAATTGTATACCATGTTTCAACTTCTCAACTCTGATGATACATATCTGCAAAAGAGTGAAATTAGATTCCTTTCATTTACTCTGAACAGAATCAACTTAACGTGGATCAAAGACCTTGTCTAAACCAGAAATGCTTAAAATTCTAGGGGAGGAGAGGCAGGCCTTCAGGATACGAGTACCTGCGAGAATTACCGTGACAGAGCTCCGTCAACGCAGGGACTAGCCTGGAAATCAGCAGATGGACTTCCGTGAAATCTGACTGTTTCTCCACTATCAGCAGAGAAGATCCCTACAGAATCGGAGGAAACCTTTACTAGCTATACTTCACACAGGGAATTAATATCCAGAGTTTATTCAGACCTTCAAAAATTAAATACAAAGCAAGGAAAAATACCTGTCAATCAACAAAATGAATGAGCAGGCAGCTCTCAAAAGAAACACAAAGAGCCAGTAGCTGTTTTAAAATGTCATCAGTGTTGCCAGTCAATAAGCAAATGCAAATTAAAATTCTCTTAGGGCTTCAGCTCACCACAGTCAGAATTCCTAGCATCAAGAAACCTAACACCACATTTTAAAGGGGGGTGGGGAAATGAACTCCTTTGCACTAATGTGCGAGTACAAACTGGTCATACTGGAAATCAGAGTGGAGTTTCTGAAAGACCAAGAATAAAATTATTCTGTGACTGACCCATAGCTCTCCTGGGCGTGTACCCAAAGGATCCACATCTTATGTCAGGCTTACCTGCACAACCATGTATGTAGCTGCTCTTGTCAGGGCTAGGAAGTTGAACCAGCCTAGACGTGTATCAATAGGTAAGCGAATTCTGAACATGTGACAATACACACAACAGAAACATTCAGTACTAAAGAAAAACGAAATTATAAAATTTATAGGGAAATAAAGGGACCTGAATAGTTTAATATTGAATGAGGTGACCCAAATTCAGAAACATGAAAACCACATGTTCTTTCTAATATGAGGACCCTAACATGGTGTTTGTGAGCGCGCGCGTGTGCGTGTGTAGTCTAATAGTTTATAAGTGGAATATAGAGAGGGTAAAGGGAGGCACTAGGAAAGGCAGATTTGAGGGCAAAAAGGACACATGCTATATGGAAGAGAAAAGAGATACTAGGGAGGAAAGTTACAATGGGTAACGTGGTAGGGAAATTAGGGAGGTCTTCTAGTAAACATAAACTATGTTTGGAAAAGTGACAATGATATCAAATACTTTGTATGGTAATCATGAAAACACAAATTGTAAACTGAGACTGCACATTCCTTTCCTGGCCACGCAGAACTGAATAATCACACTAAAACTAAATTAATACAACACCGGTTGATGGCTCAGGCATATTTCTAGTCAGCTCTTACATTTTAAATTAATCCATTTCTATTCATCTGTGCATTGCCACGAGGCCTACCAGTAAGGTTGTGGCATCTTTCTTCTTCGGAACCTGCATGGCATCTGCTTGACTCCACTTTCTTTCTCCCTGCATTCACTTTAGTTTACCTGGCTAGTTCTATTCTGTACTGCATAAGCCAAGGCAGCTAGCTTCTTCACTAACCAATGGTAATAAAATATATTCATAGCATACGGAGGGAATCCCACATCAGCAAAGAACAAATTTCTTGCTAAAAGCGTGTGACTAACACAGTCTTAAGTGTTGACAAAATCATGGAAATATAGCTACCATATGTAAATTTGTTGGAAATGCTCAGCTAAAGATGACAACGCTGGAGGTATGAGCCTTAAAAATGCTAGGAAGTTGTCTTAGGAGCCTGGGCAGCTTCCTGATGACTCAGTCTCATGTGAAGGGTAAATCAACCACTGTAGTTGAGTCAGTTAGCACGTTCTTTCTTGTTCATGAAACACAATGCAAGTCCAACTGATGCACACAGCATTGAGTGTTTACTTGATTCTAGACTTGCTAGGGTTTATGTAGATAAATGTGCTTGACCTGTGTTTTCCCCGGAAGACAGGCAGTCAGTATTTCAACAGGTATAATTTCCTTTTCAGTGGAATTTTTTAGGACACAGTGGCTTATTGCATTTTTAAATATATAGACTGAACAATGGCATTTTTGTCTTATTTATTTTTATTCACTTACATATTGTGTATGCTACTATGGAAACAAACAGGTATATCTTGGATATTGTAGGGCAAACTACCAAGTCTTGTGAATGATCTTCAGATGCTTGGCCTCATATATCACTCAGTTATTTCCTTAATAAATCTAAACCATTTGCTGACTCATCATCATTACAGAGGATCTTCTTATTGCAGTGATATGTACGAGAAATATATATGTAGTTGACTTATTTTTATAATACAAGATAAAATTTGATTTTAAAACAGCATTTAAAAATATTTAGGAAGGTGACTGGCTGAATACCTTTTAAATCCATACAAATACTACTGTACAAACCTTATATTTTCAGATATTGGTGTTTCCTAGACACCATAAAATGGGGACTGTGTACAACAACCCAAAGTAACTAGTGAGTTCAGACAAAGAGTTACCACAGAGGAGACACACTGACATACTACGGCTTTTGAAGTACTTATAAAAAACTGCCTGAACTGCTTACTTAATATTGTTCAGGTTGGGATACATTCATTCAAGATCTCACTCCAAAAAAAAGTAACCCCTATTATAAAATGATTGCAAGCTTTTAACGGCCTTGCCATTCGGAGGGTTCTCACTGCATTTCTCAGTCAGTGGACATATTTAAAGCCCATAGAAATTAATGTTATAAAAACACACAGGGAGAAATATTATAAACACCGCTTTATTCATCTCACAGGAAGAGAAATCTAGACATGTTTTTGAGATGTTCATCTAAAAGAACCTGAGGTTTCTGGAAATAACATTTTTTATTGTCTAGTCAATTTCCCCTCTATCAATCCCAGAAAAAGCCACTCTCCTGGATTTGCAATGTTTCCTTTGCTTTCAAATTATTATTGTTCTACATGGTTTCAAATTGATACAGGATTACTCGAATTAAGAGTGAAGTCTGATATATACACATACACACACACACATATATATAAGAAAATATGCTTGAAGCATACCGAGAAAAGAACTACTGTACAGCCCATAAGTTGCTCAGAACTGTACACTGTGAGCAGATTTCCAACCACTTCACAATGGTTGTGTGTTTCTCAGTGCCATTACTAAATATTTATTATATAGTGATCATTAGGATAATTATAGGAGGAATTATGGTTCTTCATATATTTCCAATGCTGACCCTGTTCATTTATTTGAATTAAGTGAGCTATTACACATTTATGCAAACACTTTGTCCAATTAATTTGTAAAATTATTTACACTGAAAATACATATGGACTTTACTTGTCTTCCATTTCATTTTATCTCAAGGATGTATAGTTTTTTACCACTATGTGATTGATCATAAATGATAACTAACTGTAAATCAATGTGACAGGTGACTTTATTAAAAAATTGCATCCTTGATATCATTCATCCACTTAATTGTAGATCAAGAAATACATCTATATTCCATAAATGAGGAACATGACATTGCCTAATATTTAATAGAGATCACCTAGTCCTTCAAAGTGTATCCAAGCACATTTAACATTTGAATTGAGTATATTCTCATAGGTCATCATAGGAAAACAAGGCCCTGCTTTCAAGGCACCATGCCTAAAGTAAAAAAGCAAAGATTATATTTTCCTCCAATAAATGTGTTTGCTTTCAGTTAAGGGTCCAGAATGTTCCACGGTGATTCTATAATAGGAGCATGTTGAATGTGTTTAGAATGGTGTAGGGGTTACTTCATGTGCAGATTTCTAAATTTTGTTTGTGCTTAGGCTGTGCACAAAAGGATCACAGGAAATATATAATGGCCACGGATGATAGAGAAGAGCACCTGAAATGTCTGTTGAACTAGGCAAGAAACAAATGCATGTGCACGATTCCAGATGAAAAGGCTCCAATTTTGTTATTGTTTCAAAAAGTCCCAGTCAAAAACCCACACTCATTTTAACCCTGGAAGGATTCCTTTAATCCTTTAATACCACAGTTTTGAAACAGGCTCTCTTTGTGGCTTATTTGCCTAATTGTAGTGTGTGTGTGTGTCTGTGTGTGTTCCAAGCTGCATAATTGATGAACTCATTCTAAATAGAACTTAATAAAAAAACTATTCTTCTTAGACATCATTAAAGCATATGTTTGAGTGAAAAATAGGATAATACAATCACCAATATAACTAATTATCATTACTGCTAACAATCTGCACTATGATACCTCAGCATCACTGAATGACAGATTGGAACTGAGCCCCAAACTCCAACTCAAATAGAACATCTTGAGTCTCCCCAATTATACATCCTCTTAAATTATTAATACATTTCTCAAAGTCACTAAGTAGTAATATTTAACCACCCAGGAACATATACACAAAGAGGGGGAGAGAGAGGCATAAACTCATTGTTTAAATGTTGGAGATATTTACTAGACATCATGAAATGAAACTAAGTCTGTTGTTCAAAGTTGGCAGAATGTAGAACACAATA
The DNA here is from genome assembly GCA_963919715.1 of Microtus obscurus. NCBI lineage: Eukaryota > Metazoa > Chordata > Mammalia > Rodentia > Cricetidae > Microtus > Microtus obscurus. The sequence continues at coordinate 5,366,417 of CAWTZC010000288.1, read as the reverse complement.
GGAACAAGTATGAAGTTAAATAAACTGCTTCAACATTTTTTTTCATGTAGCACAAGAGAGATTTGAAATAATCACCCACTGTTATTATTATTATAGGCTTGTCCTGTCAAGAAAGACTGGAGTGCACAAACCGACCAGGAGGAAGGTTGACATACCATACCACATGCAAATATAGTCTTATGTCTTCACTAAGCTTACTCTACTACAAGTGGAAGCTATGTGACAAAAACAGGGATGCAATCCTGTACCATTTTAAAAGTTCAGTTGCTATATACAAAAGAAAAACATCATGACTACCTATGGAAGGTGTGCTCTTTTACATAAATTATATATATATATATGAAGCATTATAAAAACATAAATTATATAGCATAAACACATTTCTTAGAACTTTTTTTTTACCCAAGATATTATACATTTCAATCAGGTTGGGTCCAATGTCAGTGATACTTATTAAAAATTATAATCCTGATTTTCTTTAATTACTAAAACCATAGGCACACTTTTAGAAGCAAAACTTCCCCTGCTATTTGAACACAATCAGTAATTTAAAAAAGCACCTGAAAATTCATAATTAAAGTAGTGACTCCCTTTGTATCCTCAGTCCTGGTGAAGACATGGCCATGAGTTTACTGAATTTATACTCACTGCCAAACTAGTGTCAGGCAGCAGGCCAATGTGTTTCCAGCCTAAAACCTCAATCATGGTTGACAGCCTTTGCATTCTGCACTACCGAAGTTTGATTGACAGAAGTTTGGATGAGGGGTTGGGAATGTAAATCAGTTTGTAGGTATCTGGCTACTATAGAACCTTGGTCTCAATTTGAGTACCACGTAAAACGAATACAACACTGAAAACCTGTAATTTCAGTTTTAGGGATATAGAGCATGTAGGATTAAATGTCCAAGGTCAGTCTCTCCTACACAGTGAATGAAGCATCATCTGGAAAAACAAGAGACCCTCTCAAAAACAGGCAAGGAAGAAATAAAAAGTGTTAAATGGAAATAGGATTAAAGATGAGATCAAAGTGGCATGATATAAGGCCAACCAATCAAAAGAGAGGGAAGAGCATCATTAGAATGGGCTAAAATGAATAAACAAATATTGATAACTCTTACTATTAATGGTCTTAGTTCCCCAATGAAAGAGACACAGACTAGCAGACTGGATGTGGAATTAGGAGCAATCTTTCTGCTTCACCACCAAAACTTCAAGGATAGACACCACCCCAGAATAAAAGAATGGAAAAAAAAAGATATTCAGAGCAAATGGATCTAAGAAGCAAACTAGGGAAGTCAAAAGTTATCAGAAGATATAAGGAATAACACTAGATTCCTATCAAAGGAAAATAATCTACTAAGACATTGAAACTCTTAACATCTATGCACTAAAATCAGGACACCTAAGTTCATAAAAGACACACTACTACAGCTTATCATACAGATACATGACTTCAGTACCTGATTTTCCCAATAGACAAGCTATCTAGACCAAAACTAAACAGAGGGATGCTGGGGCTAACTGATGTCATAAACCAAGTGGTCCTAAAATATTATAGATTATTTCACACAAACACAAAAGAATATACCTTCTTCTCACCACCTCATAGACTTCTGTAAAACTGACCACATACTTGGACACAAAGCAAGTATCAACAGACAAAAAAGAACTAGGATCATACCCTGAAAACTACCATATAATTTCAGATAAAATCTGGTTATAAACAGTAACAGAAGGTCTACAAACTCTAGGAAACTGAGCAATCAGCTACTGAAAAAAGAAATGGGACAAGACTGGAATTCAGAAACAAAAGACTTTCTAGGATTTAAAGAAAATGAATGCACAACATACCCAAACTTCTAGGAAAAATGAAGGCAGTTCTAAGAGGCAACTTCAGAACACTTGGTGCCTACATGAAGAAATTGAAGAGATCTTCTACTAGCAACATAAAAGCATACCTGAGATCTGTAGAATAAAAAGAAGGTATTATATCCAAAACAAGTTTATAGAAAAAATAATTAAATTCTTGAATGAAATTAATGAAAATGAAACAACAAAAATACAATATAATTAATAAATAAAATGAAGAGTTGGTTCTTTGAGAAAATAAGACTGAAAAGGTTTTAGCCAAATTGAATAAAATTAACAAAATCAGAGCTAAAATGTGAGACACCAAGGAAATCCATGGAAACATAAGAACATACTTTAAAAACCTGTATACCACCAAATTAGAAAAATCAAAAAGAAATGTATCTTTTCTCCAAACAAGTCAACATTAAATCATGATGAGATAAGCAATTTAGACCCCTAGTGAAAGAGAAACAGTGATTAAAATCCTCTAAGCCCCCACTTTTGAAAAAAAAAATACAGGGACAGGTCGACTTAGCTGAGAATTCCTACAATCATAGAAGTGCTGTTGTAAATAACTCACAAATTATTTTACAAAATAGAAATAGAAGAAATATTGCTCAATTCTTTTTTATTAAGTCATAGTCACCCTAATGTTCAAACCACATAAAGGAGAATTTCACATATATTTCCATTATGAGCATAGATATAAAGGTTCTCATTGAAATAATTGCAAGCTGAATCCAAGAACACATCAAAATATCATGTATTGTGGTCAAGTGGGCTTCCTCTGAGAGATTCAGGATTGTTCAATATACAGAAATTGATGAATGTAACCTAATACAAAAACAAACTGAAAGACAAAAATTACTAGATTATCTCATTAGATACAGAAATGGCCTTTTTAAAAGCCCAACAGCCCTTCTTGATAAAAGTTCTAGAGAGATTAGAGATAGGAGGGACAAACCTCATGGTAATAAAGGCAATTTACTTCAAGCCTATAGCCAACATCAACCTAAATGAAGAAAAACTTAAAGCAATTCCACTGAAATTAGGAACAAGATAACTTGTCCACTCTGTCCACACCTATTTAATATAGTACTTTAAGTGTTATCCAGAGCAAGAAGACAGCTGAAGGAGATCAAAGGGATACAAATTAGAAAGGAAGAAGTCAAAGTACCTAGATTTGAATATAATGTGCTGGATGTATTAATGGCCTTAAAAATTCAACCAGGAAATTTCTACAGCTGATAAACACTTTCAGCAATATAGCTGGATACAATATTAACTCACAAAAATTAGTAGTTCTCCTATATACAAATGACGAATGGACTGAGAAGTCAAGAAATCAACACAACTCAAAATAGCCTCAAAAAATATTGCAGAGTAACTCTAAGCAAGAAAGTGAAAGACTTGTATGATTAAAACTTTAAGACACCAAAGAAATAATATGAAGATGGTATCAGAAGATGGAAATATCTCCCATGTTCATGTATCAGTAGGATTAATATAGCAAATATGGACTTCCTACCATATGCAATATGTAGATTCAATGCAATCTCAGTCAAATTACAACACAGTTCTTGAAAGGACAATTTTTACCTTTATACAGAAACACATAAAATTAATGTTAGCGTCAAAACAACCCTTAATGTCAAAGAACTGATGGAGACATCACCATCTCTGTCCTCAGATTATACTATAGAGATTTAGTAATAAAAACAACATGATATTGATACCAAACAAACACACTAATCAAATGTAAGAACCACACATAACTGCACACCTATATACCTCTACACCCCTTTTTGATGAAGAATCCAAAAATAATTGTTTGGGGTGTGGTTTCATTTTTTTCTTTTTTCTCTTTTTTTTTTTTGGTTTGGAAGTGATATGTTGTCATATTGAGTTAGTGTTTCTTTTTTGAAGTGGGTAGCTAGGAAAATGTTTTGGAGTAACTTGGGGGAGGGTAGAATGTGATCAAATTATATCTGATTTGAAACTTGTTTTAAATATTGAAAACCATAATTATAATAGAAAAATGTTCAAAGCCATTAGCCATTAGAGGAATGCAAGTCAAAACTATTTTGAGATTTCATTTTATATCTGTCAGATGTCAAACATCAATAAAATAAGTGGCAGTTTGATGGCAAGTATGTGTAGTAAGGAGAACACTCATGCATTGCTGATAGAGTTTATTGAAAACAGTGTGGTGCTTCCTCATGGCTATCAATCTACTTCTAGATCCAGGCATACCACTTTTGGGCACATAACCAAAGAATACTTCATCCTTCACAAAAGACATGTGATCATTCATGCTCGTTGTTGCTTTCTTCATAATAGTCAGAAACTGGAAACAACTTAGATATCACTCAAAAGGTGAATGGATAAAGAAATTTGGTACATTTATACAATTGAGTTGTCCTGTCATTAAAAAGAATGATATCATGAAATTTGTAGGTAGATTGATGAAATTAGAAAACACCATCTTGGTTGAGATATCCCACTCAAGACAGACAGAGACAAATTTGGTGTGTATTGACTCATGTGTATATATTAGCTGTTAAATCAATGACAACCAAGCTATAATCCTTAGATAGAACCACGGAGATTAGATATAAGCTCCTTGAGGGGGAATAGAAAAATCTCCCTATGTTAGAGAAATAGATGGCAGCTGAAACTAGAGGACCAAGTGGTAGAGAATTCATACTGGGAGAGATAGACCAAAAAAATGGTATTTGAGGGGTAGTGTGCAAACGTATTACAGTGTCTGTGCTACTGGTGTTATTTTTTTTTTTTTGAGTCGGAAAAGTTTATTCCTTTTCACATCACCTTTACATTCTGTTTGGATACGTCATTACATCCACTTTGTTACTTTCGAAGTAGTTTATGGTTATACATTACTATACAATAAAACAAAATTGGAATCATTATAGGTGGTACAGAGAATCCAGCACCCCCTGATGAACTGGGAACAGACAGAGAGCTTATAGACTGGTTGCAACTACAGGAGTGGATTCAAATACAATAAAAAAGGTAAATTTCAGCCGGGCGGTGGTGGCGCACGCCTTTAATCCCAGCACTTGGGAGGCAGAGGCAGGCGGATCTCTGTGAGTTCGAGACCAGCCTGGTCTACAAGAGCTAGATCCAGGACAGGCTTCAAAACCACAGAGAAACCCTGTCTCGAAAAAAACCAAAAAAAAGGTAAATTTCTATCTAAATCAAATATTCCTATGATATTGTTGAAAAGCTGCTTATCTCATAAACTGAACCATTGTTTCAGATTGTTGAAGAAGATTATACACTTTCTGATATTCTCAACGACATTACTAAGGAAGACCTAAGGTGCCTTAGATTACGGTAAGAGCTTCCAAATAGTTTGAGTCTTGGAAGGTCTTAGTGAAGTAGAAAAACAAAATGGTGGTAGCTTCCTCTGATCTTAAATTATCTTCCACTCTTGTTTATTGCCCACACCTCTACACAGAGCCACCAACACTCCTATGGCACCAGGTTCAAAGAAAACACTTAAATACTCTTTCAAAATATAATCTAACTTATTAATCTGGCAAATGTAATCCTGTAGATTGAATGCTTGCTTCCCCCTATTTGTGAGGTGGCTGTTTTCAAATTTGCTTTTCTTATGAAAACTCCTATTTTGCAGCAGTGGTGTCCTCTGTAAGTTCTGGCATGCAGTCTCCCAGCACAGAAGACAAATGCAGGAGTCCTCACACTGAGCCAAGCTCGAAAGAATAAGCAAATACCCTACCACCTGCTTATGGTCAAAGCTTCTGTTCATGTACACACAAATCCTGCGTTTACATAGAAATTTCAGCATGTATAATTTTAGACCATCCTTGTTTATAAACAGGATTGTATGTAACATCAACCATGATCTAGTATATGGAATTCTTAGGACTGTACTTAATTTAAAAAGTCAGCATACCTTATAGTAACTGCTGGAAAGATAAAGCATAATTCTTAAATGTGAAAGGTAAAACAGTGTGCCTTGCAATGGGAGTACAAGTTCATGTTTGTTAAATGTCTAAAAGGAGAAAATTAAATTATTTTATCTTTGAAATGCCTGATTATAATAGCACCGACCATGTCTCTGTGATCAAAGGCTAACAGATGACAGCCTCCACAATGCAGGGTGGCTGCTACTCTTCTACCTGTGCATTGTACTAATTCCAGCATGCCACCAGGACATATCTGTGGTAGGATATGATGAGGGAAAGGTATAAACACTCTCAAATCCTATACAAATTCATTACACTCTTATTCACATGGATACACTGCATACAACATATAAACTGCATGCAACTTACTCTTCCTTAATTTACATGTCTTCAAGACTTTGGGTATTTCCTCTCCTTAAAGTTGAAAGCACAAAGAGTTCTTACAGTGGATGATGAACCCCCATTCATTTCAGTTTCCCATTAACTGACTGACTTAAACTTGATCCATTGGTTGGCACCACGCACTTCAAAGGGAGGATAAAGAGGAGATTTTATTCCTGGACTGAGGGTAGATGGAATGGATATCTTGTGTGTCCGAGAGGCAACAAAGTTTGCAGCTGCATATTGTAGGTCTGGTAAGGGGCCCATCCTGATGGAGCTACAGACTTACCGTTACCATGGACATAGTATGAGTGACCCTGGAGTTAGTTACCGCACTCAAGAAGAAATCCAGGAAGTAAGAAGTAAGAGTGACCCCATTATGCTTCTCAAGGATAGAATGGTGAACAGCAATCTTGCAAGTGTTGAAGAATTAAAGGAGATTGATGTGGAAGTGAGGAAAGAAATCGAAGATGCTGCCCAGTTTGCTACAGCTGATCCAGAGCCACCCTTGGAGGAACTAGGCTATTACTGGTGTTATTTTTAAGAAGTAGTCTCTAGAACCCATGTGTTCAAGGCTATGTCCCACTTTCTCGTCAATGAAGTTCAGTGTGGTTGGTTTTATGGTAGCTATCAGTGTCTGGGCTACTGGTATTAGACCTCGTTCTGATATTTTCTATATGGCAGGGGATGAGCTTTTGTAGATCTCTCAGCATTCATTTTCTCGTAAACGAATTGAGAATTATATTAACTTTATAAGGTTATTGTGAGTCTTGAATTATACATACTATATGTGATGACATATATACAAATCTGAATAAGCTACAATAATTTTAACATGTCATATGGTACTCAATATTCATGAAATAATGATTTATTATTAAAATAGAACATAATTTAAGTACATGTCTTTACTTCAATTACACTCCTAAAGCTCTTTTCAGTTTTATATTATTGAATATTATTATTCAGACATTCATTGTTGTTAATTTATTGTTCAGGTGAATGTAGCCCTTAGGGCTTTATTATTGATTGTCTATCAGTTATCCTAGCACAGAAATTCTATCACATTGTCAAGGGCTAGCATTCACAAACTCTGGGAAATATTTTAAGTAGATTGAGAACATATGAGTGTGTCATTGAATTTCAATGAGAAAGTTAATCCCTCTTATGAAATGTTACATTAATTCCCATCTCAATCTTTGGATGAGAAAAGGGTGGCTCTATTTAAAGGTTTTATAGACTAACTAGCTCCAGCCATTTGCCCTTCACAGGGTTTGTCTCTGATTATTATATTCTATACAATTTCATATCATAAAAGTAGCTCACTTATACCTATTATCAAGTATTACATATGCTATATCAGGAAACTTGACAATTCCTTATATTCTAATATTCATAAAATTCAGCTGAAATAAAATAAAAATATTACCTCAAGCTATCTTCATTGGCATTTGAAAATATAGAAATTTGGAGGCTATGTATATCAAATGATTTTAATTAATTGGCTACTCACACATAAACTAGTATATTCAAGATTTATTTATAGGACAGAAGGACTTAAAGGTCCTCAAGGTAATTATTCTTAAGAAAGCTGCTTGATGCAATTAGTAGTACCACAATGTTTGAATCATCTTGTAATTTTATTTGTTCTCTTTAATTTCATATATGTAATCAATAAAATATTGCCAGATCTACCCCAAAGTAGTTCTCCAGTTTCCACTTTTTTGCATCAATATGTTCCTCTCCCAAAATCATGTGTTTTTTTTTCCTTTTCTTTTTTCTTCTTCTTCTTCTTCCTCCTTCTTCACTCATTGAGTCCATGTAACGCTGCTAATCTGGGCATGGATGCGGAGCCATCCAGTGGCGCTTGGGAACTCTACCAGTGGCCTCAGACCATAATGATTCTCCTTTCCTCAGCACCTGTCAGTTGTTACTAGCTCCTGGATGGGGTGGGGCCTGAAGCTCATCTATACTGGAATTTTGACTGACTTCTTCACGTTCAGATAACACCAGGTAATATGATTTCATAGGTCCAACAGTCAAGCATTCCAGGTCTGCAAGATAGCACTCCACAGCTCTCTTCCCATCCTCTGCATATGCATTGCTTTCCACCAACTAACTGCAGTGGTTTCTGAGTCTCAGTGAAGAGAAAGCTTTTAGTATATATTTTTAGGGGCTAAGCACTCAGGTTCTTATTCTCATCACTTTGACCGGTTATACACCTGTGCACAGCCTGCTGCTCACCATAAACAAGTTTCTGGAACTAAGGTTGAGAGTAGCCTAGGTCCATAGCCATGAACACAAATATGTAGAAGGCATTTGACATCATGAGAGTCATGGAACTTTTGATTTTGATATTTGGGAGGCAATAGAGTGGCTTTTCTCCAACTCTACAAGACAAAAACACTTTTCTACAGCATGTCATTCAGAAACTGGTCATCTAGTAATAAATGTCGATAGGATTCTTGAGCATATTTTGAGACAAAAATCACATAAAAGCCATTATGCACGGTATTTCTTTTTTTAGTCCGGTGCACTCTATGTGGTGGGCTCATTGCCATTATTTCTGAGGGTCGGTGAAGCACATTTGAAGAATTGTGCCTGCAAGGGCTAAACACAGTATAAAGTCCAGACATTTTAGGTGGTGAAAACATTTCCTGATATTCCAGGAAGTAAAGACTTGACTATTGCTAATGACTTGTCTTTAAAATCCAACAGTCAATCATTTTCAGTCTTTGAAACTGAAATTTTACAATTTTAATAACCCCAATTACCTTCTTCTCCCTATCAATGGTAGTGATCATGTTCTACTTGTCTGTCTGGGCAAACGTTTCTCTATTTTGTCAGTAATTTCAAAGCACAAGATTTCTTGATTATTTATCATTCCAATGATCCTTTTTGAAACAGATTCATGATTTTTTTTATGTGTGGAGCAAGGGAACATGTTCTCTGGAGGGTGTTTCTCAAGGAGTGAATGCAAGAGAAGCATTGTTTTCTTTTCAATAAATACACTGAGTAGATCCACACAGCTGCTCACGCCAGGACATAAGTTGCAAATCTGTACAGTACTTGCAATTATTTCATTTCTAAAGTTTTCACATTTCAAAAAGTCTGATGTTCTTTCAAGCCTATAAAGTGGGTACTTCTTAAAATCTGTTTCAATTTATACTCATTACTTAGCAATCTTTTTTGTGGGGGTTAACTCAGCCTTCAGCCTTTTAAATCTTAACTTTATGAAGTAAATATTAGAAAGTAACATTTATTTTTCATGGTCTGATACAAACATACATGAACACTTTCTGAGTCATGCCTACAATATAATATTTTTGCTAGGAAATAATACGAATGAAACTTTTCTAGACTTCCCTGGGAAAGTCTAGAATGTTTTGTCATTATACAGCTCTTGTACAACCTAACATACTGCCCACATCTCTCAATGAATCACTGCTCATACAGTTTCAGACCTTTATTTAAATTTTATTGAACCCATTGAAGATTGAGCCCAGAGCATTGCATACATTAAGCTCGTGACTCATAAAATTTATTACTACTGGTTTGATACAGTTCTCACTAAGTCATGTGGGTTGGCCTTCAATTCACCATGTAAGCCACACAAATCCCGAAGTAGTGACGTACCAGCCTCGGTTTCCCAAGTACTAGGATTATAGGTGTATGTCACTGTACTTGGTGCTGGGGCTCAATATAAAATGTTCCCCACAGGCAATTGGTTTTTACCTGCTGGTGCTGCTTGGGAAGGTTGTGAGGCCTTGCTCAAAAAAATGGATCACTTGAAACAGGCCTTGAGGTTGTATACCCCTACCACGCTTCCTGTTCATTTTCAACTCCATTCCTGCGGGTGTGATATGAGGAGGTATCTTCTGATCCTCCTGCCCTGACCTCCCTGCTGTGATAGACTGTGTGCCTTCAAATTATAAGATGAAATGAACCCTTTCTCCTTTAAATTCTTATCAGATACTTTTATTGTGGTAATGAGAAAAGGAAGTAATAACCTGGTCACTACTGAAATTCTAAAATTCAGGAACAGCATAGCCATAGCATTCCTGTGAACTATGAAAAACCAAATCCTCTTAAAGAATTTGGGTGCAATATTGTACATGATTTAATATCTTTTTTATAAAGCAAATGCCTTGTACGTATTTAGAACATTTTAGATAAGAAATCAAGCTCTAAAATCTACTAGCTTTATTTTACTTAACTTTGCATATAGGCATTAGTGTTTTAGAACCACATGTGGGGGGATTTGGGTTGGAATTTATGTTTAATTGAACCCAGGTTCAACTACTCATGGCTGTCTCAACCTAGAGCAGGCAGGCACTCAGCCTCTCAGAATCTATTTTCCTCGTCTATAAATGGCCACACGGGCAGCATATATCTTCAAAGAGTAGATGGAAAGATTAATACAGCAAGTTAAAATACTTTTAAATTACCATTTTAGAAGTACAGTTACAATTTTATTAGGGCTTTAAAAAAAAAAAAGCCCAGGGAAGGGAACCTTCAATCTTTGAAGGTTCATAGAAGATGAAGAAGAGGAAGAAAGAGAACCACAGTGTTTGTCCCACTCACATAGCAAAATTGTGAATGGGCTTAATTTTCTAGGAAAAGACCAAGAACATAGGGGTTTGTGGGAAAGTCTGTCTCGGCTTTGGCTTGTTCTCAATAGAAGGAAAGTGATAAAAAGAGAACAGGAAAAGTTGCACTTTTAGGGAATAATTCAGAAAAGCAAGATGACTTGAGTCCCCCATTTTATTTAGCATATCTTTGGTAATCAGGCTCCTTGACGGATCATCCCTTGGCCAGAGGATTGGTGAGTCAGACTGGATTCACGCTTATATTTCATGTAGCTTGGGATGCTATGTCTCAATCCAGGATAGAGAGTCCATTCTCTTACTTAGGGGAAAGCACTGTTCCCTGGAGGACATCATCAATGGAGCCTGGAATTCAATGCTATTGAAAGTCCCGCCCTGCCCCAACTCCAAAGATGTAGATCTACAATCATTTGTCATATAAGCTAAATTAGGGAATGAGTAAACTAATTTTTTACCACCAAATTCTAGCAATCTAATTATTTATTGTAAATAAATTTTTATTTAAGGGATTTGATTCCATTGCTCTCCATCCTGAGTCACATGGTTTCCAGATTTCTTTCACTCTGTCTGATTGTACTCTTTAGCCCTTTTGTTCTCGTCTCTCTTTGAATTTAAGCCAGAACACTCATGACTAATTCAGTTTTTCACCGTAACAATTCTGGTGCCTTCTTCAAACCAATTTACTTTAGGAACCATTTTAAACTAGGCCTCTCACTTGTTGACACCCAGTGTATTTGAAGAGTTCTGCTTACTCATTCCTAACATCATACTAATCATTGTGAAGGCATACCAGGGCCTATAGTTTAAAAGAAAAGGTGATATATTATTGCAATCTAATAATAAAGCATTTTTTCCTTTTTTTTGTTTTTTCGGGACTGGGTTTCTCTGTAACTTTGGAATCTATCCTGGAACTAGCTTTTGCACACCAGACTGCCCTTGAACTCACAGAGATCCACCTGCCTCTGCTTCCCGAATGCTGGAATTAAAGGTATGAGCCCTCACCACCTGCTTTGATTCTAAAGGTTTTAATGGTATGGGGTTAGTGTTATTCACACCCTCACATATAGCTTCAGGGCAAAGGCATTTATTTAGGAGGTTATAAGAAACCAAATCTCCTGCTGGCATTTCTTTCTAGAGTCAATGAGATTCCTGGAATTGCTACTTTTATGGTCCTTGTCCTTACACTTTTTAGCCAATCTGAATATGTTCTGCTGACTTGTTACTCCTTAATAGTGACAATGACGAAATCTAGCTTTTTGTGTTGTAAGGTCACAGACTGGTGTCTGAGGAAGCTGTTGTTCTCCTAAACAGAATGTGTCTAAGGGTTCTCAAAAGTGCATTGTAAATTTGTAAAGTGCCCACATCAAAAAAAAAAAAAAAAAAAAGTCTCCTAGAGTCAGTCCATGGGCAAACTCCCAGAATAATTCTCTCATTTGATTCCTCTTCTTGCTACACCACGTTGGCTTCCTAGGCTGCACTGCACATTAAGAGTGATGAACCTGGGATTCAGAATGTCTGGGAGAGTGTGCCCAGCATTGTCATGCATCCCAAAGAACCAAAGACAATTAAACGAAGAAAAAAAAGCAGGCTTGTCTAACCCAAGAAACTCTAACTTCTAGTGCCTCAGTTTCCTTACCTATAAGATCGAAATGGTCGTTATAAAAATAATTGAATTCTTTGATCCCTCAAATGACTTCAAGTGGTGCTAAACAAGTGAAAGCTATTGATTACCAGTTCTTACATAGGCTGAAGTCATGTGGAAGTCAGGCCAAAAGAGCAAAGGAATTTGTTTTCTGCGGAACTGAAGCCTCTGAGCATACTTACTATTCCCTTGTGGATACAAAAAATAATTAAAATATCCACTGTAAAAATACACCATGCATCTGATTAAATGATACTTTCATTTCTTTTCTGGCTGGCATTTCTGGAATGTGTTTATTAAGAGATAGTGTCATCTTCCACTTGATCAGGTAACAAGCCACTGCTCTCTTCTTGTGTTAAATGATACTCTATAGTATGCCTGCTTTCAAGTCCTTGAGTATCCATGCAGCCATTGACCTCCTCATGGAAGGGTATGTTCTGTTCCACTGTTTATTATGTACAAATTATATTCTCATCCATCCAGTTGAGACCCAAATGGCTTTTCTGTGGAGGTTTAAGCAGCTTGACTTCTGAACCAGATAAGGTCATAAAATGTATATTGCTTTATATTTCTTCTCAATCATATAATACTGATGTTTCCCTCATATTATAAAGTCTATTCTGTGAAACAGCTGGATGCTCTTATTTTGCTGGTTTTATATTTACACATTGGTACACACGGCACCTTCAATCTTCAGAAATTCTTCTTCACAATACCTAATTAGAAGTTTAAAAATATTGTCACAGTTCCAACATTAATATGCTTTAAAAGAACCCCCCCCAAAAAAGAATATTTATATACCCACTTCTCCTGCCCTAAGCTTGGGAGGGATCATATAGTAAAACTATTGTGTAAGTCTCCTGCTACTGAGTGATGTACTAGCACAATTTGTGAGGACTGTGTGTCAAGAAGGTATAGACTTAATAAATCTATTATGTATCATAAGCTGAGCTGAATCTGGAGGATTTTAACTTTATCTAATTTTATAGAAATAGAAATACATTCTTTACTTTTAGCAATGTGACTGTTGAGCTAGATATGGTGGTTGGTTCACAACTCTAACCTCAGCTTTCTGGAAACAAAGGCATCTACTCCAAGTAGATGACCTTGAACTCACAGATATCCACCTGCCTCTGCCTCCCAAGTTCTTGGATTAAAGGTGTGTGCCACCACAACTAACTATTCTCTTTCTTTTTTTTTTCAAGGAATTTTATCCTTTTTCTTTTTTTCTCCCAAACCTACATATATTTTTAAACACTCTGTAAAACATTCAGAGGGGTTTTTATCCATCTGAATCTATAATTACTGTGTATCTCTCTTTTTCTGACCACATGAGTCTTTAATTTGCTAAGTGATATGGCTAGGATTAATGCTATGGCGTTTATGGCTTATTTCTTAGCTTTTGAGAATCTAGCTTCATGGCAGAGGTACTGGCAGGAGCCATGTTTATTACTATGGAGTTTCAAGGTCCCTGCCACCACCAAGAAGCATGCGGTTGGTTACTCAAAAACACCATTTAAGTGTTTGGTAGCAGGGCCTCTTAAAAGAGCTGCAAAGTTTTTGAGCTAAGGCTGAGTCAGGAAGCCTCTAGGCATGCTTGCCTCTAGCAAGCAGAGCCCAACTGAGAAAACACTGCTTCCAAGAAGCTGTGCTTAACTCTGTTCTTTTGTGTCTAGAATTATTTCCCAAGCTCTTTCAAGTTGTATGTGGATGTAATCCCTCCATGTTGGGTGCTATTTGTACACAGACATTTTTGTCCTCCCTTGTCCCACAGCCATTTAGTACCAAATAAACACACAGAGGCTTACATTAATTACAAACTGGTTGGCCTATTAGCTCAGACTTCCTATTAACTAACTCTTACATTTTAAATTAGCCCTTGATTCTTGTCTGCGTTAGCCAAGTGGCGTGGTACCTTACATCAGTGAGGCAGTCTCATCTTGCTTCTTCTGCATCTGGGTAACAACTGCAGACTAAGCTGTTTTCTTTCCAGAATTCTCCTATTCTGTTTGTTCCACCTATACTTCCTGCCTAGCTACTGGCCAATCAGTGTTTTAATAAACAAGTAAAATTGACAAATCTTTACAAGGTACAAGACCATTTTCCTACAGTGATCTCCAGTGGGGGAAATTGTTTTTAACTACTCAAAGAACAGTCATAGTATATCAACTTCCAGTAACTATTTCTCTTACGTCTTCTGGGGACACTTTTCCTCACTGGTGGAAAATAATTGTCTCTAAGAGAATTTCAGTCCTTTAAATTTGATATGATACAAGTGAATAATGAAATAGACTTGTTCTCCACTTTTCTACCCATTCACTGATCCATTGCATCCATTCGTCTGCTGAACACCTTGAGGAGACATTGTTGTCATTGAGCAGAGTTAAGGGCACAGCTAAGAGCCTTGATTTTTTAATTCTTTTTCTGCATTTAAGTTTGTATTTAACTTCAGTGTTCTATCTTCTTATCCGTATAACAGAATCAATATTGCCAACCTCACCGAGGTGGGAATATTATATAGTATAATTGTGTTCAGCATCTAGTACGATATTTATTTATTGGTAATGCCTGTGGGCATAGTTAAGAAATACAAAGTAAAGAAATATTTATTTCTAAATGTTGAAATATAATATTTTGAATTTTCAGTTTAATACAGGATTTTTTCATATGGCACATAATGTTTTATAATGATTGCAAATAAAAGCTTTGATTTAGTCAAACAAAATACTAATTCACAACATAGAAGTTATTGTAAATTTCTTTTACACTGTCTAAAATATTTATCCTAGGCAGTCTATGAAAGTCAATAGATGCTACAAAATACGTACAAAATACATAAAAATAAACATGGAATACAATGGTCAAGGTTTTAATGATTTTGTCACATGATTTTAAAAGGAGTAAAAACTGTTCAGTTCTTTGATGAGACCTGTTTGTATTTGGTTAGGTTCTTAATTGTAGGATCATAAAAATGCTATTGCACAGATACAAAAACAGCCACCTTCAGAAATTAAAATATCATGTAAAAGGGGGATACAAAAATAATTAAAATCGACAGTATAAAATAGCCACGTGAGTTAAGTTTATAGAGCAGTGGTTTTTTCAATCTTATACACTAGTTCTTTGAGACATTTCTTTAACTAAATTTCTTTAACTAAATATCCAACACATAAGCAAAACTTCAATCTTACAAGAAGAAAGGACTCTTTAAATGCAGTTCCCTGACTCTCTGAATAGTTTTGATCTCCATTTAACTATCCCAGTCAGGGCTGCTGAAAACACTCTAAAGAAGAGCTTCACAGATACTGATGTTCATACTGAATTAGTTTGGATTCTAAAGTGTTTCCAGATGGAGTCACTTCTTTACATCCATTTGATAAGGTTAGTCTCAGCTTCATAGAGCAATCAAGAACTTCCTGTCAAGCCATATATTAAAAAATTTTTAGGATTTATCTGTATAGAAAACATACCAAAGTTTGATAACATCAATGGGAAGGGATGTCTTTGATTTCTATTTGGTCCACAATAAAGTATTTTCTGTCTACCATTTCCACTTTGTAAGATGTTTGTGTTATATATATAATTAGGAAGCGATCTCAATATTTGAGAACTGTCATCCCCAGCTTTGCTCTAGTACTTCATATGGGACGTTTATAAATTGTGCTCCAGTGTCAACACTCAGAGTGGCCTCTCGTAAAGGACTGATCTGAGCCTGATAAATAAATTCACTTGTGCATCTGGGTACAGAAAAAATGTTTGGAAAAATGAAGATTTAGTTCCATACCAGATGACCTGCTCTTGATATCTCTGTCACCCAATCACTATGAACAAAATCTACCACTGTAGAAGCCTTGGCTATATATTTCCACCAGCCATTGAGTATTCTAAACATTTCTTGATTCAAGCAGGTGGCTCTCCACTAGACCACACCCATGTAGCCATGGTGTGTGGTCTCTATTTTAAAGAACCATAATAGATGTCATAAAATTTAGCGTTGTGTTATACTGCCTGTAACCACTATGCTCCTGAAATTTCAAAGTGCTCTAGGTGACAGTCTTCAAACCAGGAGTGGGTTTGAGGTAAAAATGTGGGGTATATGATATTTCCCATCAAAGATATACAACTGATAAACTGTGATGGCAAGGGAGTCTGTCCCCAAGAGTGATTCCTCTCTAGTACTTCATCCATCTTTAGACTATTCTGGAAAGTAAAATCCGGTAACAGATGAATGACTTGTATAATTATAAACAGCTTTCATGAGCCACTTTAAAAATACTCAGGTATGGCCCAAAAGGAATGAATTTTGAATATTAAGAGAGGCTTGTCAAATTTACATTTATATTTCAAGTGTCACTGAGATTTTTTTCCTAGTTTACATGACCGAACTGTGAGTTAGCCACTCATCATTGTAAACTAACAACAATAACACTTTATATTTGAGGGCCATTTCTCTCTGAAACATACAAGTCTTCTCAAGACCTTTCAAAATGGACAGCATGAATCACTTTCATTTAACAAAAATAGGAAGATTCACAATGACTTTAGCTGCTTTATTTTTGTCACCACAGAACTTATAGGTTGTGTTTTTAAGCTGCATTTTACTTTTTTGCTGAGAGCTTCGGTGAACATCGGGACCCATCGTTTATGTACAAAAAAAGGAGAAAAAATCTCTTGCTGTGACATGTGTCAATTTTGGAAATAGGTAGAGAACTGTCAAGGTTTAGAATTTAAAAATGTTAGAAAATATACAGCAAAAAACCTGAAGCACTGGAAAACTCTAAGACAGGATATGTACTATCATAAATCTTTAGGATTTTGACTTAAAAACTACAAAATTTATGATCACTGAAAGAGTAAGCAAGGAAGAAACATAAAAGAGATTCAAATCCATAGCACATGCTAAGAAAACTTGCAGGACACAGCCGCATACTTAGCTGATAAAGACACAAAGAGTTATATGCAATACTAATTCAAAAGAAACTATTTTTTTAGTTTAGTTTTATGAAAGATATTAGCTAATTCCTAGGGATAAAAGGATTTAGGCATACTACTTTTATAATGTCTGAAACGTTCAGCAATTTGGAATCTAATTAGACAACATGCTCAGTATGCATTTCATCCTTGGCAGCATTATATTTGAGCATAATTGCTTGATGTAAAATTTTCTTTCTTTTCTAAATTGCAGCCACCTCTTCCTTGTGTACCACATTTGTACTGACAAACACGTTATTTTACCGCCAGTACAGAGCAGGCATTCGAATATATGAGGAACCACGAGGAATGGATCTTCAGATGGATCTTCAGAGAATCTAGCCAGTGTCCTCATTAACAACCACATTAATTCAGGAGTGGAAGAATGTGGTATCTTAATGATAGCTCACAGCCCTTGAACGGTATAATTTACTCATTTACATGGGTCAAGCCAATTAATTCTCAGATCGGATCAAGAATATGCTATTTTTATGCACCAGGAGAAAGGTAAGTTGAGGCTTAGAGAGATGAAGTCATTGTGTTCAAAGTCACACAGCCATTAAAAGGCTTCCCCAGGGGTTGAGTCTTAATCCGTTAAACTCAGACCCAAGGCTCTTTACGTATCAGTGTTTTGCATAGAACTACAAAATACTTATGGCAGGGCATTGGTGAGAACACAAATGAGGATATCAAACTAACAATACAGGTTTAGCTAAGTACTGCTGCCATTTATGTGGTTTAGATAAGGATCGACAGGTCGGTAAACAGTTGCCTATAAGCAAATACAAGCTTAATGACAAGCACACCTATTCCCGGCTAGTTAGGAGGCTGAGGCCAGAGGATTATTTGAAAGCAAAACTTTGAGACCAGCCTGCACAACCTAGGGAGATTCTATCACAAAACAACACAAATCAGAAATAACAAGTCTTTCCAATATGTGAGCTATGTTTTGCATTTATGAAATTAGAAGAATGAAGAAAACTGAAGTGGGTTACGATGAAATAATCTATTGTATGTTTGATTTATCAGGCTGCATTATCTCTTAATAAATTATTCTTAATGACTTTTAAAGCTCCCACATACAGATAACACAGTGGATACTCTTCTTTCTGAGTCTCCTTAATTTTACTTGTTGTATTATGTCCTCCGGTCAGACAACGTTTTGCCAATGACAATGTCTCCTTTCTTCTGCTGGATGAAAAAAAAAATAGAGAATATAAAAATGGATACTAGTGTCCATGAGAGTGAGGGGAAAGATATAGGTTAAACTATATTAAGTAGGAGATATATAGGATGAATAAAGATAGGTATCTGATGTCCAACACAGGTGTTTTGATAATAATGTTGCAGGGTTCTGGGTATTTTCTAGGTTAGTGTGTGTGTGTGTGTGTGTGTGTGTGTGTGTGTATCTTTACTATAGCAGGCACTTTGCTATCTAGATACATGTTATACCATCATGTTGTAAAGTCCACATATACCCAAATCATTTTATTAAGATAATTAAATAAGGAATTGGAAACAAATGAAACCTCTTTGCCACCAGTTTTAAGGGTCTTTTCTTCAGGAGAAATAGTAAAAGAGGATTTAATTCTTTGTCTTAAATTTAAGGTATTTGGAGACTATATTTTTATCTTAAAAATGTGTAAACATAAGGCCATTTTACAATGTGAATTCTACTGTAACATTCTTTGTCAATTCCGTAGAAGTGCAGAAACAACTGGAGCGTGTGAAACTGCTGCATCGCCCTGCAAGGCATTTTGCATTTTGTGCCTAAGTATTTTGTGTGGATTCTTCTGCGTGTCCAGGGTTTCATTCTATTTGCAGATAAAGAAAATGTTTAAGCAGAGCTGAAACCCAAGTCAGCAGTGTGGAAAGAGTGACCCCCAGACTTTAAGTAATCTGAAGAACTGCTTTTAAGTTTGAGATAAAAATTATATCAACTCTCCTCGACACGATTAAAGGTGATGATTTGAATCTGTATGCCTCAGCATCCATTTACTTCAGATATCATTGTAACCACCGCTTGAAAGAGTATAACAGTGACTCTTCCAAGACAAAGTGTTCTCTTTTCTCTCTGCATTGAACCACAAGCTACACAGGGCACTGCTCAGTCATAAAGCTTGTTCTTATCTTCAGCAAACTGTCAGAATACCAGCTTCATCCTCCCTTGATGTACTCGGGAAACTGAACCCTTAATTGTATTGTGGTGTGTGTGTGTGTGTGTGTGTGTGTGTGAGAGAGAGAGAGAGAGAGAGAGAGAGAGAGAGAGAGAGAGAGAGAGAGAGAGAAAGAGAGCCAGACAGAGACACAGAGATACACAAGAAACAGAGACTTCTCTCCCTTCTTGTTTCAACAACCCTACCACATGATACTGCCTGCAGAGGCAGGAGCCAGTGACCAGGGACATCTTCTTGCCTATATTTAGGACAAAAGATGACTGAGCTGTCAGGGACATAAAACATCCCTTTGTGACAGCATCTACCTGCAAGCTTGGCATGTGGTTAGTGTTCTCTAAATATTAGTCATTTTCAAATAGAAAAAAAAAACCTTTGGATTCATAATGATTAATTATTCCCCTTGGCAACTCATTTTTTTTTCTTGCTGAAGCACTGGGATGTTTCTTTTATCAGGCAGTGTTACCAGGGGGTAATTTATTTATTTTTGTCCTACTGAGTTTGCAGAAGCGAAACCCAGCCTGATGCTGCAATTACTTTTGCCTTCTCTGGTTTACTATATGTCTCCTAAACGAATGGACCTCTATTGCTAACTTGTTTTTCTTCTTGACGGAATGGATTACGTATGGTAAGTGAGCACTGACATTCACCAATCCGAGCCATCACCTTGCACTGTACAAAAGATGGATGAATTCTTTTTTGATCTCAGTTTTAAAAACGGTTCTTCAGATCACATCTAAGTGCCACTTTCTGCACTGCTGACTTAAGCTACGGCTCTTTCTCTGGTGAATTTTCCCTACCGTCCTGCAAAGTGGAACCTGGAACAAGCATAGGAATACGTACAAGATATCAAATTTGGCATTTACTGGATGTTTCTGGTGTAAATGATCTAGGATCAGACTCAAAATTGCCAATTTTGCCAAAATAATTCCCAAAATTTGTTTAAAAAGTTCATAAATAGATACAACTTATCTTGATAAATCTACCTCCATTGCATTTTCTAACTCACCACAGAATCCTATCACCTTTCCCTCTAAATTCATGTCTCCTAAAAATCATAAGTCTCTCACTTGAGAACAACAGGAGCCAGTCCTGATGGCTTATCAAATTGTGTGTAGTCTTTGTTCTCAGAGCCCCCAGCAGCTCCTTAGCTTCTCACCAGAGAGCAGCAGGTGAATTCTGACCCATTTTTGGAAAACTTTCTAAACCACAGTCTTCAACATGGAGAATGTAAGTCCTGGGGTCTCCTTTGATGAGTTTGTAGGAAGGCCCCAAAATTTCATGTAATTACAGGCAAAAGTGTGCACCCTTGGAGAACAAAATTTCCATTGCTTTCCTCGGATTCCCATAGTGACCAGTTACCATGTCACATGCTGTAGGGCATGGTTCTTCCCTTGAGATCTCCATACTACCTTTGGATAAAATCAAGAAATCTTTACTTATGTATTGAATTGAAAGGGCTACTCAACTTTTAACTGTGTGATTTTAACATTAATGGTGGCATTCAGAACTACTCAGTCTTTCCTATTTTAACGTTTTTGCAATGTGTTTTTTTTTAATGTTTTTATCGACTATTTGAGATTAAGGTACATAACCCCTCCCAAATACCATGTATCACTTAATCGATCATCTGAGAACAGTGATGTCTTGTCTCCACGCTTCGGCAGATGAGGCAATCTTCAGATATACCTGTGGTGGTGGTACATGTGTTAGCTGAATTTCATACTAGGATTTTAAAAAATGCCATGGTGTTTTCTCCTTGACTTTCATGTTTCTGTTCATTGTATATTTCTAAATTGTCAGGGCATATAAAATTTATTTTGTTGTTTTTTGTCTAAATCACAAATTGGTTTTAGTCATTTTTTTTTTATTGAAAATGGGTTCTTCTCTGTTTTATAATGCATCCCAACTACATTTTCCCCTCCCTCCCCTCCTCCTAGCTCCCCCGACATTCCCTCTCCTGAGATCCACACCACTTCCATTTCCTCTTCAGAACAATGCAGGCCTCCAAGAAGTAAAAGCCAAACAGGACAAAACAAAATACAATAAGACGAGCCCAAAACACTCATACAGAGGCTGGAAAAGACAACCCAATAGGCTAAAAAAGGTCTCAAGAACAGGCAGAAGAGTCAGAGACACACTGTTTCTCACTGCTAGGAGTTTTAAAAAAGCACCAAGCTAACAGCCATAGCATATACATAGGAGACCTGGTGCAGACCCATGCAGGCCTTGTTTCTGCCACTCCAGACTTGTTGCTTCCAAATACACTAGGACTACCAGGCAGTTTTTTGAAGTTTCTTAATCTCTCTTGATTTCCTGAAGCTTCACCTTTGATCTGTGAGCAGTGTTTCTTGACTTTTGGCATAATCAGTATAATCTGTAGCCTTTTTGTTTAATAAACAGCTCGGCTAGGCATAAAATCCTTGGATCACATTTCTTCCCTTGACTATAACAGAGACTTTCTCCACTAATTCTAGTCTTACATACAACCAACAGGAAATCTAAAGCCACCCTTAGTTTTTAACACCTGTGAATAAAGAAATCCATTTTGATGGTTTCAAAGATGAATTTTAGCTTTTTTTATTGATAAATAGCAATTACGCATATTATTGGTACAATATGTTGGTCTTAATTAGAATATCCATAATCTCACCAAATCATTTTTATGATGAGAATGTTAAAAATTAATTTTAAGGCATACAAAATATTTATTATTAACTGTTTTCAAGGCAGTAACTGTAATGCAACATATTACTAAACCTATCTCTACAATATAAGAGAAATTTTCGCCCTCTCATCAACATCCCTCCGTTTCTCATCTCTAAAAACACATGTTTCACATATTATAAAAAGATTAAAAAATTAGCCTACAGTACATCCTACATACATATAGTCCCTTCGTGAGTTTTAGTATTCCCTGGGTCCATTTTCACTGAAATATGCTGTATCCTTTTCACAAATCGAGGATGTTCTTTACTGTTTATAAGCACTTTTTCATAATATTTCCCAGTATTTGTCATTCCATTGCTAATTTTACTTTTTCAAGGGCCTCAGTTATGCATTTGAAAGCTCTGTGTTTTTTTATTCATAGATATAATTTCTTCCCAACACATTTTGCTTCCCACCTTTATTTCTCATTGTTTGGTGCCATCTGACCCATATCCTTGTTTGCTTTTTCTACAGTGTCTATACTCATGATGCTTTTTCTAATTATTTTTATTTCTATGATAATTTTTTTTGCTTGTGTACTTCAAGATTTTCCCGATGGCACTCTACTTCCTTATACTATCTCATTAACTCTTTCATGATTTCTTGCATTTATGACTCATAGTAATCCTTCACAGCAATAAGAACTGTATTTAATATTTTAAACACATAGTAAACTTTAGGTACAGCTTCATATCGGTAGCTAGCAAAATTTTTCTTGTAAGTACTTATCTGTTGATAGATTTATTGTTTTTTTATGTCATTTTTTTCCTAGTGGTATTTTTACAGCAATTACCTGCCAGTTCCCTTTTATAACTTATCAGCTGAAATGGTTTATTTTCTTCCTAGACAAAGTTCTATTTATAAATTTCTTGTGTATGTGCACACTCGTGTCTGTGTGTATTCATGTATATATACATGTGTGTGTGTGTGTTTGTATGTGTTTGATGTAAGTGGGATAGGATGTGTGCATGCATGAATGTGTACCACACATAAATTTTGAGGGAAGGCAAACAGGCTTTTGAGTTTAACAGATACAAACACTTACTTTAAACACTGACCAAGATTAAAAGCATACAGTGATTATCTTGGTCTCATGGAAGATTTTCTCACCAGCTCAGAATCTGGAGGAGTCATTCAGCCATTCTGAAGAATTCTGTAATTATTGAACATTTTCAGAGAACTAGAATGTACTGAAGAAGACACACTCCAACCACCAAGAACTCAAAACTATTAGGGAAAAAAAAAATGTTCCTGGTGACCATGAAAGTTTGTCTACATGTCAGAACTCAGAAATATAATGGAAGGATTCTTCACTACAGAATTATAATAAAGACATTGAAATTTGATGTGCAGCACGCATGTCATGAGCAGTACTGTTCAAGAATGCCTGAAACACATTTAGGAGAAAAAAGTGACTATTTTAATTTTTCCATTGGATAGGTAATGCAATGACAACAAAATATGTTTGATGTTAATGGGTCTGAATATAATCCTGCATCTAAACATAAGATTGTAAAAGGTTGCTGGATTTGACTTTATTTAAATGATGCAGAAAATAATGGCAATATTGGCAGAGCACCTGGCTTATACATTTTAATAAGTGCCAGCTTCCTAAAGTCGCTACATTAGCACATTTACAGAATAATTTTGTCAAAATAATTTAAAAACAATTCTCCACAAAGAGGTGATAGAGCATATATTGTCTACCACTGGGCATATTTATCATAGATATGGGATGGTTCATAAAAGCCACGGAAGACCATGAATAATAAGTAGAAGAATTTATGCAAAAAAAATGTAATGACATAATGGGAGAAAGTGGAGTGTCCTTTGGAAAAATTCGGTGATGTAGAAGGTTCAGTGTGCTTTTGTCCATGGTGTCCAGAACAGTTTGTTTCAGGAGGACTCTGATGGGGGGTTCTGTCGTGGTAGGTACTGAACTTGGGTCAGTTAAGACGGAAATTCTAAGGGCTCGCCATTTGAGTTGATTTAGGAAGGGATTGAATTGACATGACCTCCCCAAAGCTGATACTTCAAAGGTGCTGAGGACTTTGCATTATCACTGTGCTGACTAATTTATTATGTTCACCTTTCTGTACTATTCATCCTGAGCAACAAGATTTTGATTCCAGTCCAACTTGTTTCTGTTACAAAATTAGTGAAAGGACACTTCTTGAATATGTATTTTGTTCACAATGGGGGCAAGGGGATCTCCAGAGTAGAGGCAGACTTCAGAGGAACCTCACAGAGAGTACATATTTATGAGTTTTCCCCATTCCCTACTCCTACAAAGTCATATTTAAGACTATCACAAAGCAGTCTGATCCATATATTTACAAACCCAAAATTCTTAATTCTTTGAGAAACATGAAAGATTGGAAATATGCAAAAAAGGGTCTTAGTCTTATTTTTATTCTCTGTAGTGATAACTCCCCCGTAAGACATATTGAGCATGATGTTGCTGATACTTGCAGAGCCTCAATGGGTTAAATCGCTATTGCTATATAGTGCATCTGTTAGGAA
Source organism: Microtus obscurus (assembly GCA_963919715.1). Lineage (NCBI taxonomy): Eukaryota > Metazoa > Chordata > Mammalia > Rodentia > Cricetidae > Microtus > Microtus obscurus. Next base: position 5,341,606 of record CAWTZC010000288.1, on the reverse strand, counting down.
CTGCACATGAAGACATAGTCTATTCTGTGCATTAGTTGCCTCTGCAATAAAACCAATAGATTTCATCTGTGTAATCACCTCCAGGGAGTTGTCTCTAGATATCCACATAAATGCTAGTGAGTTTCTAGAACATCCAGACTCATATCTAGTGTTCATTTATATGTGATTATACTAAGTAAAATGCCACAAATTATTTTGTGTCCTTAGGGTAGTCATTAAATCTATAATCCAAAAATGAAAACTCTAGGTATGGTTAACTGGACATGGCCATCTTTTTTATACACATGTGATTATTTTTTGTGTGATTATTTTTTGATCAAGACTAAAAGGTTATTGATTTTATAATCTACACTTTGACTATAATGTAAATACTTTAAATTGACTTTTAAACATGTGTCAGATTGACGGAAATTTCTATAAAATGTAAAGAACTTTCTCCAATGATCAGTTACAGAGAATTTTAAAATCTAAGTTTTAAAAATAGAGAACACATAATAATTTTACAATGAATACAAGAATAATCAGAAAGGTTTGTTGTCATTGTAGTTTTTAAAGACAAGGGTAACAGCACAATGAAAACCATCAATAGGGGCTGGAGAGATGGCTCAGTGGTTAAGAGCATTGCCTGCTCTTCCAAAGGTCCTGAGTTCAATTCCCAGCAACCACATGGTGGCTCACAACCATCTGTAAAGAGGTCTGGCGGCGCCCTCTTCTGGCCTTCAGGCATACACACAGACAGAATATTGTATACATAATAAATAAATAAATAAAAAAAAGAAAACCATCAATAAAATAAATATCACTCGTACTTCCATTTCGACTCAGAGAAGCAAGGCATCAAATCTAACAGTGTGAAATGCATCACAGTGACTTAGCCTTTGAAGAAAGTATCTCCTCTCATGTTCCCTTTGTCACCAGTCACTGTAATTGGAATGATGTAAGAAGATTTGCATGACTCCTGTACAAGAGAACACACACACTCATAAAGTATTCCATGCTGACACGTATTTCATGACAGAAAAGCACAAAGTCACAAAGAAGTTTTGGGGGTGATGAAAATGTTTCCTAAATGTCCTGTGGTGACTGGTGTTGTCCTGTTTGTGGGCATACGCAGTTTATCAAATCCCTCTTCTTTGGAATTTGGGTTACTGGAGATGCTCTTAGCTAAGAAGAGACTAAACTGAACATGGTATGGCCCAACCCAATCAGACTGCACCCTTAGTAAAAGGGAAAATGTGGACAGGGGTAACACAAAGCTAGACTGCCATAGAAGAAGGGGCTTAGAGTGATGTTTTTGTGCTAATGGTCAAAACGTTGCCAACAAACACAGGGAGAGGGATGCTACAGGGGGTGATGTGACTTATTCCTCACGTCTCAGAAGAAACTACCCCATTGCATATCTTGTTCTTGACCTTGTCACCTCCCGAAGTTGATACAATCAGTCTTTGTGAAGCTGCTGAATTGGTGAAACTCTCTTTCAGAAAACTTACACAAATACCAACAATGGACTCTAAAAAAGATACCTGGTCTTTTAGCTAAGATTTCAATATTCTGTTGGAACATACTGAAATACAAAGGCAGTGACTTGAACCTTCTACATCACAGAACTGAGAATTCTCACAGTGTGGGATCTTGGCTAAGTTAAAAAAAAAATCTCCCAAAAATCACAAAAATGAATAGTCTAAGTTAAAAATGAAACACTAAGTCTCACCCATTTCTTGCTTTTAAACATTTTGATTTGCACTGTTCAATTCTTAACCAATAAAATATTCTTCTAGTTATTGTTTGATAGTTGTAGATAAATTACCAAACTTGAAGAGCTTTTAAAAACTAAAGATAATTACTAAATTACTTGTCAATGGTTTTCATTATGAAAATGCTTATGAATAACTAGTTCTACATTTTATCTATTTAAAATTATTCTTACATTTAAATAGATGAATTCATAGGAAGGAAAAAAGGGTTCTGGCCGGTAGGAACAGATGCATCCATTGGCTTTGATGGAGCAGGAACATTCAACATGGGGACTTTTCTTGCATAACTTTTCACCTCTACTTTGAAATGCCAAATTTCTCATTTTCTTGTAAGAAGTTCTTCCCTCATAATGCCTGCCATTTACATTCCTAATTGTATCCAGGAATGACTTACTAATAGAAGTGGCTTTTCTTCCTATTGTCTTTGCAAATTCTCATACAAAGTCTTACAAATCTTCATCTATTAGAAATATCAGTAGATACCAAAGTTGTGTTTTGAGAATATAATATTTAAGGTGATAACACTGTAACTATCTTTTTATTATTTTTCTAGTTCAGGCTACTTAGTGAGGCAAATATTCCTGAATTTTGTTTTATCCTATGTTTTTTTTTTTTTTGCTCACAATTCTGCTGCCTTCTGAAATAGCATTGATTCTGCAACACAACTTAAATGTATATATGTAAGTCTTCTTCAACATGCCTCAGGTTTTCTCTAGAGTCTCATCTACTAATATACACCAAGTCTGTGCTTCCGCTAATTGTAATCAACATGTGGCTTGTTGAGTCACGAACAGCTTGGACTTTTTCTCTTCTGATGGTTTACTGCTTTTGGTGAACTTCTCGTTGCTAGGACCAGGATTTTGGGTTACAGCTGGTTTCCTTTAGCAACACTGACCTTTCTTTCTGTGGTGGTAGAGCTATTAAGCTCACACAAATTAATACTGACCCAAGAACATCGTGTACGAGTGCATATTTCAGCTCCTCCTTCAGGACAAGGGTTTTTTCTTCTGTGATTGGTTGCTTATTGAATTCACATATGTGGTACAGCGTGCTGCTATATTGAAGCATTTAGAGCATAGACGTATCAGGTCTTCTTAGCATCCTTGTAAACGGTGTTCATGTTCTCTATAAATAGTGCCATTTATTCTTCTGTGGTCATGATCCCATTACTTGTATTTCCAAATAAACTTCAGGGATATGCCAGAAAACAGGAATTACATGATAGCCACATTTCTTTGCAATGGAATTGGTAGCATGCTATTATGAAACCAGTTAATATTGCTTCCAGGAAATTTCTGCTGTAGATACCAAAAATATACAAAAGTCTCCTAGACCAGAATTTTGTGAACCAAAGCTTGCTGTGCTGCAAGATTTTGAATGATTTATTCTATCAGGACTCTAGCCTTGAACCAGTCAAGAAAATATGAATCTCCACTGAATTCTTCTTCTCAGCTCTCCTGTTTGTGAAGGGTGTGTGCCACAGAGCATGGTTGTTTCACTAATACATTTTACTTCATATGTATTTTTATCCAGGATTAACATCTTTCATCGGTCATTGACCTCAACCACCCTACATTCTTATGCTAATTTCAAAGCACCTTCAAACTTGTCTAATTGTATTTTCATGTAGAATAGCTTAAACACTTTTTTTTTATTTTATAAAGAACTTAGTTAAAAGTAATTGCTGCTTTATGTAGAGGCTAACAGCTAAACATTAGGGAGACTGTGGTGTGGAAAAAGTGAAGGAAGGATTATGAGAGCCAGAGGGACCAAGGACACCACAGGAGACCACACAGAGTCAACTAAACCGGGGTCATGGTGCCTTTCGGAGACTGAACATAAGCTACAGTTGTGTAGTTTGGTCTTCTTTTGGGACTCCTAGCGCAGAAAGCAAGGGCTGCATCTGGTTCTGTTGCCTGTTCTTGGGACCCTTTTCTCATGTTGGGTTGCCTCATCCAGCAGTAATAGGAGAGGAGGTCTCTGTCTTGCTACAACTTGATATCCCATGCCTGGCTGATATACATGGAAGACCTGCATTTTTTCATAAAAGAAAGGAGCAAGAGTATATGATTGGGAAGTTGGGGGGTGGAACTTGGAGGTAAGGAGAGAAAAAGGGAAAACTGTGATGGGGCTGGAAAAAAATAATTAATTGATAAAAAAAATTTAAAAAAAGATAGGCACAGAAAATATATTCAACATAACCATAAAAAGTTTCCCAACCTAAAGAAGGACATGCCTATAAAGGTACAGAAGCTTACAGAATGCCAAATAGCCTAGCCAGAAACAACAACTAAAAAAGCATCCCTCAAAATATAATCAAAAATAAACATAATAAACATAGCAACAGGCACTGAAGAAATCCAGAAAATCATTAGGTCATACTTCATAAACCTGTACTACAAAAAATTGGAAAATCTAAAAGAAATGGACAATTTTCTAGATAGGTACCACCTACTAAAATTAAACTAAGACTGGATAAATAATTTGAATTGACCTATAACCCCTAAGGAAATGGAAGCAAATTATTAATTCTCCAAGGCAAAGAAAACCAGGGTCACATGGTTTCAGCACAGAGTTCTACCAGGCTTTCAAAGAAGAGCTAATAACTATATTCCTCAAATTGATTCACACAATAGAAACAGAAGGAATATTACCAAATTGTTTTTATGAAGCTACAGTTATCTTTTACCCAAACCACACAAGAACTCAACAAAGGAAGAATTACTAGAGCAATTCCCCCATAAACACTGATGCAAAATATTCCGTAAAATGCTAGACCGACAGATAAGTAGCTCACAGGAGACTGACCTAGGCTCTCTACGTATGTGTGACAGCTGTATAACTTGGTCTACTTGTATGACTCTTAGCAGTGAGAGCAGGCCCTGTCCCTGGGGCTTTGGCAGGCTTCGGGGAACTTATTACTCATAATGGGGGTTACCTTACCAACAATGGAAGGGGAAGAGCTTAGTCCTATGTCAAGTAGATATGCCATGCTTTGTTGACATCCATGGGAAGTCTGCCCTTTTCTGAATAGAAATAGAGGAGAAGTGAATGGGAGCAAGGAGATATGAGGAAGGAAATGGCAGGAAAGAGGACACTTAGGTCAGGTTGTAAAAGAAATAAATAAATTTAATTAATATAAAAAATTTAAAGATAGTTGGCCAAAAGAAAGGAATATATATATTTGAATAGCTGGCTTTTCATCCACTAAATCTCACAGGGTAATCAATGGCATACAGAGACACACATAAGATCTGGTACCATTGTTAACTATATACACCTGTACAACCAGCTTTATTAAATTATCTGAATACAATGTCAACACTAAATCTTTTCGTTTTCTTCTCCCTTAGTCAAATGACACTTCTGTGTTAACTTTTCTTCTGCAATTTGGTGCCCAGTGGGTCATCCCCATCTTAAGGAATTCCTTGCCTTGACAGTGTCTTTGACACTGAGTGAACCATTTATCATATCCCATTTCATGTGGATAAACTGCAGCCAATAGAAGTCAGTTTTCTAATCTGCCTTCACTTCTAGCCTGCCCACTGCTGCATTTTCACCAGAACCGGTGTCCCACTGGGTAGAACTGCTACCCTAATTTATTATTGTACATATCAATTGAAATGTGAAAAATTAAATACACTTTTGATCTAGAAATATGCATGCATATCTCTGTATACATAGACAGATATTTTTTTTTCAGCCAATAAAAAGGCAGTGTTTTATTCAATCAACAAGTCACTCTTTTGATTCTGTTCCCTAAATGCCAAAAAGTGAAATTTAAAATTACTGCAAAACATTTTTTCTTTGTTAGTACTGGGAATTGACCTTCTGGTCTTTTTTTTTTAATTAATTAATTTATTTATTTAAGATTTCTGTCTTTTCCCCACCGCAGCCTCCCATTTCCCTCCCCTCCCCCCAATCAAGTCTCCCTCCCTCTTCAGCCCAAAGAGCTATCAGGGTTCCCTGCCCTGTGGGAAGTCCATGGACCACCCACCTCCATCCAGGTCTAGTAAGGTGAGCATCCAAACTGCCTAGGCTCCCACAAAGCCAATACGTGCAGTAGGATTAAAAACCCATTGCCATTGTTCTTGAGATCTCAGTAGTCCTCATTGTCTCTATGTTTTTTCCCAAGACGGTTTTATCCCAGGCTTTTTCAAACCCTGGTCAGCTGGCCTTGGTGAGTTCCCGGTAGAAAATCCCCATTGTCTCGGTGTGTGGGTGCACCCCTCGCGTTCCTGAGTTCCTTGCTCGTGCTCTCTCTCCTTTTTCTCCTGATTTGGACCTTGAGATTACTGTCCGGTGCTCCAATGTAGGTCTCTATCTCTGTCTCCTTTCATCGCCTGATGAAGGTTAATATTCAGGAGGATGCCTATATGTTTTTCTTTGGGTTCTCCTTCTTATTTAGCTTCTCTAAGATCACGTATTAGAGGCTCAATGTCCTTTGTTTATGTCTAGAAACCAAATATGAGTAAGTACATCCCATGTTCCTCTTTTTGGGTCTGGCTTACCTCACTCAGGATAGTGTTCTCTATTTCCATTCATTTGCCTGCAAACTTCAAGAAGTCCTTGTTTTTTATTGCTGAGTAGTACTCTAATATGTATATATTCCATACTTTCTTCATCCATTCTTCAATTGAAGGGCATCTAGGTTGTTTCCATGTTCTGGCTATTACAAACAGTGCTGCTATGAACATAGTAGAGCAATTACTTTTGTTGTATGATAAGGCCTCTCTTGGGTATTTTCCCAAGAGTGGTATTGCTGGATCCAGGGGTAGGTTGATCCCGAATTTCCTGAGAAACCTCCACACTGCTTTCCAAAGTGGTTGCACAAGTTTGCATTCCCACCAGCAATGGATGAGTGTACCCCTTTCTCCACACCCTCTCCAGCAAAGGCTATCATTGGGTTTTTTTATTTTCGCCATTCTGACAGGTGTAAGATGGTATTTTAAGACAGAATCTCAGTATTAAACATAAAAAACAAGATAAATATTTAGTTGTCTATTATTTAGGAGAGTAGATACATACCACTTACTGTCATTTACACATCAATTTCTGATAACAATAAACTATCCTTATACATTAATAAGGGAAATTGCACTGTAAAATCTGACTTCAAAACATGCTAGCTTCAGCCAAGGACACAGTCAATAAGACAAAAAGGCAGTCTACTGAATGGGAAAAGTTCTTCACCAACCCCACATCAGACAAAGGACTGATCTCCAAAATATATAAAGAACTCAAGAAATTAGACATCAAAATTACAAATAACCCAATTTAAAAATGAGGTATAGAACTAAACAGAGAATTCTCAATAGAAGAATCTCAAATGGCCAAAGATACTCAAGGAAATGTTCAACATCCTTAGCTATCAGGGAAATGCAAATCAAAACAACTCGAAATACCATCTAACACCTGTCAGAATGGTTAAGATCAAAAACGCCAATGATAGCCTCTGCTGGGGAGGATGTGGACTAAGGGTAACACTCATCCATTGCTAGTGGGAATGCAAACTTGTACAAAAAACTACTTTGGAAATCATTATGTCAGTTTCTCAGAAAATTGGGAATCACCCTACCTCAGGATCCAGCAATTCCACTTGGGCATGTACCCAAAGATGCTCAATCATACTACAAAGACATTTGATCAACTATATTATAGCAGCATTATTTGTAATATCCAGAACCTGGAAACAACCTAGATGCCCCTCAACCAAAGAATGGATTTAAAAATGTGGCAAATTTACACATTAGAGTACTACTCAGTGGTAAAATACAATGACATCCTGAATTTTGCATGAAAATGGATGAATCTAGAAAACACTATCCCAAGTCTGTTATTCTACTATGAAAATATATAACTGAAGATATTATGTCAGTATACTTGATAAAAAATATGTGGATCTAAGATAGAGCCTCATTGATGAAATAAGCATTTTCATATTCTAAATGACACCTAATTTGCAATTATATGCATTTTGGAAATGTTTTACTTGTTTACCCCAAAGAAAAATAATTGTCATTTAAGCAATTTTATGTCGGCTCTGTTTGACTGTGTTGCTGCCCTTCTGTTTTAATTCCACAAACATAGGAAATTACAAAAGATTTTGGAGGAAAAATTAATGTATCTCTGATATCATTTAATGTAATTATTGTATGCAATACTGGGGAACCATTTAATGAGTGTAAATGCTCTGATATTGTCACTAATCCATTGCATCTATTAACTAAAGTTTTAGACAGGTTTAATAACTTTACTTTGCCCTGATAACTAAGTGATTTGATAGACCCAACTAATATAAGGATTTATAATGTCCTTGACAGTCAAGACTGTCTTTCACCAATTCCAGCATATTCAGTCCCAGCCTATGACCATCTATAAAATAAATGCTCCATGATTTGCATCCTGAATACTAACTTGAAAGGGAGTGCCGAGACTTGCTTTTATTCTAAGTCGATACAGACTAAAATGACTAGTTTTTTTTTTTTCTTGCCACTAGGGAAAGACGGGAGAAAGTAGAGCACCAGTCATGCGCAGCCTCTTTTGATTTTTATATTTATGTAGTTCATTACTTTTTTTCAGAAAGAAATATTTCTATCTACTGCCAAAACAGTTTTATCATTTCCGGAATCTTAACAACATAGAATATATGAGTATTAATCAGACTGCCCCCTTCTCTTTTAGGAAAAGCTGCAAGAGCAGAGGAAGCTAGCGCAGTCCCAGACAAGAGGCGAGAGTGACAACTGGGTTCCACATCATTAATTTTGACAAATACCCAGGAAGTCTTAAACCCTCAGAGGCTTACAAGAGATCCTTAGCACATTTGAGTAAAATTATTCTATCATTTTTCATTCACTGTTTGCTGCATAATAGTTTATTCATACATAAGTTATGCTATCCTTAACTTTTGTATATCTATAAAATGTAACAGTATGTCCATAATTGGTTGATTCATTCCTATAACCAATATCCACGTAAACTTATAATTAGGTACCTCCATTTCTTAGAGGAAACAGGCAGGTTTAGAGATGGTTAAGGCATTCCTTAAATTATACAAAAAATTCCAAATATAACATCAGCATAAATTATCTTCTAAACGTTATGTCTGCTTAAAACTGTAATGGGAGATCACCAAGGCCAGTTGGACTGGGACTGACGGAGCATGTGATCAAACCGGACTCTCTGAATGTGGCTGACATTGGAGGCTGATGGAGAAGCCAAGGACAATGGCGCTGGGTTTTGATTCTACTGCATGGATGGGCTTTGTGGGAGCCTAGTTTGTTTGGATGCTCACTTTCCCGGACCTGGGGGAAACAGGGAGGACCTTGGACTTCCTACAGGGTAGGGAACCCTGACTGCTCCTTGGACTGGAGAGGGAGGGAGAGAGGGAGTGGGGGGAGGGGAGGGAAGTGGGAGGAGGAAAGGAGGTGGAAATTTCCAATAAAAAATAAATTAATTAAAAAAAACCTGTAATCTCCGATGGGCTGTAGTGGTAACCAGTTGGTATTTCTATCTTATCTTTTAAATTAAAGCATGCCATTTCTCAGTATCCTGGCCTCCCACTAAGAGACAGTAGGAGTTATGTACCTCAAAGACCTTTATAGTTAAAACTTAATATGATGCTAGATATTGGTTCTGTATACCAAGTCCTAATTTTTAAACTTTAGAACGCTATGCTATAGCTGTTATTATTTTTGTTTTGCATACGGTGCATCTTCCCCGTGTGTCAGAAGAAGCTGTAGAATGTTGGATGGCTTAAAGTTGACCTCTCAAAGTCGTGCACCGGACAGCATGCTCTGTGTCCCATGTTTATTCCACCACATTCCCCTAGGCATTTTCATAAGGAATATATTATATGTCCCCAATTATAATATTGATATTTTCTTCATTTGTATTTAGAAAAATCTCAGGAGATTTAAGACCAATAATATTCATTTGAAACTTTCTTATTTACTCACTCCATGGGGTAGTTGCTTCTTTCATGATCTGTTTCCTCCTCTTTGAGATCAGAGCACTCAACAGTTTCAGAGAACATTGAATGGAGGCCTTAAGGCGCCTACTGTAGAATATGACATACAGCAGGCATTTAAAGGATTTCTATTATTTCAGCAAGCAAAGTTGCAGAGGCATCATAGTGTTGATGAGCATGAAATGAAAGGAAAACTGCATTGGAAGAACTTGGGGTTCATATTACTCAAATCTCAGTTAAGACTTAAAATTATTATAATGAGGGTCTATAAAAAATTAGAAATCTGTGCCTTGCCCTGTCTATAGCTGGAGAGCCTTGGGGGTCGTAGATGTTGGGAATATGATCAGAACAGGCTTCAAAAAGAACTCAGGGACATGCAGCGAGCCAAACATCTCTATTTGTGATATGATGATAGATCATCTTGCTATAATGTTATAATAGCCTGTCTCGGCATCTGAAATGCACCTTCTTTCTCTGATACATAAATCCCAAAGTGAACACTGAAATTATTTGTCTTTCAAATGTACTCTGTGAACATATGATTTAATACATCAAATCTATAAAATAACGAATTGTTGAGAGAAAACAGCAATTACGTCCTTGCCCAGTGGATCATAATGACGTCCTCTCCTGGCATACAGTCTTACTTTAATTACAAGTGTGCAACAGGTAAAAGAAAAAGATGGAACAGCTGAAACACACTCACTATTGAACTTCTGTTTTAAAAAGTATTTTTTCAAAAGCTATCTTTTCTCATCCTACATGTCAAATCCATTTCCCACTTCCACCCCTCCTCCTGATTCCTCCACCTTCCCCCCTCCCGCGCACCATCCCTTAGTCCATCCACACCTCAGAGAGGGTAAGGCTTCCCACGGAGAGTCAACAAAGTCTAGCACGTTGCTTTGAGGCAGGACCAAGGCCCTCCCCGCTATATCTAGGCTGAGTAAGGTATCCCTCCAGAGAGTATGAACTCTAAGGGACAAAGACTCAAATCTTTGAGAAGATAGGCTGAAGATTGTAAGGTGGGTTGACAGGAAGAGTATTTTAGAGTAATTCTCCAGGATAGAGACGGAGCAGTCATTTTACCCAAGTTGTGAATTCATAAAACCGTCAAATCATTGTTCTTGGATTTGGAATATTTCAGTTTGTTACAGAGTGATAGCTGCTACAGTTCACTGTTTAAAGTATACACCTCAAAAATATTTGAAATACAGAAAGTCTGTGACCTTTAGCCTAGTTAATTGAACAGAATAATGTACAAACCAAGTTTAAATTGCTCATAAAAATGTATAAGGTTTTACTTGATTTTAGTTAATAAAACACAGCTATAGTTGGTATCTTTACTAGGGAATGTACATAAAGCAACATACACCCAAGTAAAACAACATTCAAAACTAAATAATAATTTTGAAATTATAAATATGAAAGTAAATAATAAAGTTGAGATTCGACTCTAAGACCAAGAAAAGCTACACATAGAGAATAAATAATATACTAATAATATATATATAATATATAATAAAAAATATAAAAACTTTTGCTAAATTTTGGAATATACAGTTAGTATTAGTAATTGCCCATGTCTGTGTACATACCTTTATTTTAAGACATTGGAGTTTTTCAGAAATAACAATAAATTAAGGTATTTGAATTTATACATTATTGATATATTAATGGTGGCTCTGATTTGTGTAGTTATATATTTATTAAACTTATCTAAAGTGTAGAGACATTCAGAGTTTGTAATTACTGACAGTTTGATCACCAGAATAACCACAGTGATTTTAGATTTTGCCATTATAGGAAGAGTCTTCCTCAATGAAAACTGTGCTTTTAGTTAAAAACTAAATAATTTTTGCTTAACGTTTTACCCATGACAGTAAAAGGATAATACGCACGGTTTTTAAAACATAGCTCCATTATCGTTACAGATGGATTGCTATGCCATTTTTGCATCCGGTGAGGTCAAAACAGATTTTTTAAATTAAAATGATTAATCCATCAAATTAAGTCTTAGTATTGTGAAAATGTACAAATTACTATAATTCATGGAATATTTCCAATCTTTAAGAGCACTTGGGTCTGAAAGACGGACACTTTCTAAGTCGCACAGATTGGCCTGTGCCGTGATGGATTCACAAGAAGGTTAAGCAATTAAGGATTGACATGTACCTTAAATCTTTGCCTGTTGATGCAGGATTTTAAAGGACCCGACACTGAGGTGAGTGATTAAAAATGGCAACTATTTTACTGGTCTTAGCGGTTCAAAAAACATGGTCACATGGTACACAGCACATACTAATCTATATTCAAATCAAGCCATTGTAATTAGCTGTTTGGTTTATCTTGAAATACAGCCCTCTTGGCAAGCACATTGGCTACTTTCCCTGTAGTACTTGAGGCTATAGGACAAAGAAATATATAAATTAAAGATGGAAAGAGTGTACCCCCTGCTGGAGAATACATGAAGCATTACTATCTTTTTAGTGGAAAACACATTTAGCAACTCTTCAAGCTTGTACGACGGCTAAAAATAACTCTTCGGATTTTCATAAATTCTTCCCAGAGCTCGTAATTGCAGTTACGCAAAGTTGAGCATGGATGGTTTGAAACGTGCACAAACTGCACGGCCTCATTTGGGGAAATCCTCACTGAGTGACAATTTGGGTTAGAGTGGTTAGTCAAGCAGAAACCACTGCAAGTATTCTGTTGGTGGACTTCCAGAAGCATCTTTGCAAATGTCATTGGATTCATATCACAGGCTGGTAGGAAAGTTTCTTAGGGGACATCCAGCCTGGAAAACCTGAAAACTGTAACATCTCCAATAAGCAGAGATGATAGCATATGTCTAGACTCAGTTTCTGCACACCCTGTTCATACAGGGAATCTATTCTTCCTGGGCAACTAAGTGGTACAAGGTAGCGACTGATAGGATTTGAAGAAACGATATTCACAGAACTATCATTAGTAATCATGAATCTTTGGTCTTTGGGAACCTCACACAGTAGATGGTACCGAGAACATTACTCAACTGTTAATTTTCAGAGGGATTCTACTTTAAGAATCCTTATGGAGTTCTCCTTGAAAGACATAACTGATCAAAAACACAAAGAACAGAAATGACCATGGGGCATCTGGTCCCAACTTACACATCTTCAACACAGCCCCTACACTGAACATCAGAGACCATTACAGAAGAGGCAGGAAGATTGTTAGAGTCAAGGGACCAGGACATCTGCTGAAGGATCATGTCCTCAATACATGACAGGAAGGATGCACCTATAAAATCTCAACAACATGGCTGCCTAAACAAGACCTATAAAATGACCTCATCAGTAAAGATGTCAATAAGTGTGGGGGAAATCTCATAATGCTTTATCCCCTGATTAATAATGATGGCTGAGAGAGGGAGCATTCTGATAGGTCATTAAATCCCATTTGGTAATATATATATATTTATATTACATATGTATATATACATATATATGAGAAACATTAAATGAATCAAACACTCTCACACACACATACACAAACACACACACACCATTTAGCTCAGAGTCTAGAATTGAAAATAAAGTTTTGTTAAGCTGTGTAACAAGTCACTTTTTGGTGCTTTGGATGAAATTTAGGAATGCAAGCTCTGCTGTGTGCCAGGACCAGCCTTTAGGATGCTTCGTGCTCCTATACATCTTTCCTTTTGCATCCTCCTGTGTACCCTGTGTGGCAGGTTCAACTAAGTACCTTCATCTCAAAGGGGAGAGTGCATACTAAGAGACAAGGGATATGTTCCAAGAGAGAGGGATGGCAACAGCAACAAGAGCAGAGGCTGGAAAACACTGCTGTGAGAATGTTATCGGCTGATCCATGTGGGTCTTAATCACATTTTTTTTGGGTGGGGTTCTTTTACATGCAAGTGATGACTGAGGTACACATTTTAGGCTTACCTTTAAAAATATGTATATATATATATATTGGATTTGGTTTTTGAGACTGGGTTTCTCTGTGTTGCTTTGGAGCCTGTCCTGGAACTAGTTCTTGTAAACCAGTCTGATCTTGAACTCACAGAGATTCACCTGCCTCTGCTTCTCTGGGATTAAAGGCATGCACTACCACCACCACCTAGCTAAAGGAACAATTTTACTGTTACTATCAGAGTTAGGACCACAAATAAAAACAGTTTGCAGCACCACTGCTCTGATGGGGCTTGAAGTAGTTCTTTAACTAAAGGCAAGCCAAAAAGCCATAGAGTCTGCTACTTAGTGTTAGAAACATCCATTCTCCTTGGTTTTCCTCGATTCAAGTATCTAGCCATCTATCGAGCTGTGTAGACATCAGGTATGTATGCGTCCATCTATTCATTTTTTTCTTTATTGCCATATATATATATATATATATATATATATGTTTATCTACCATCTATCTGTCAATATTGTGTGTGTTATAAATGGTTAGGCTAATCAAAGCTCCTGATTATTAATCTTTCTTGATCTTATTTAAAAACAATTATACTGATAAGACTAAATAACATAAGTACAAACATCATAAGATGTGATTTCAAGAGTTATGTTTTATAAGGAAAGATATATTAGCACACATATTAACATTTTCTAGGCTCTGCATATAAAATGCTGAGTTTCTAAATTGGTTCATGTCTGTGCTATAATATGCAAATACATTTGCACTGAAAAAGTAACTTGTTCATAGAAGGTGACATTGCCAAATGTATCCAAAGAAATTATCAGAGAGAGATAAAGTTCATACATGTTTACAACATCTTTCTTGTTTAAAAGATGCAGTATTGTATTTTTTATTTAGATGATAATATTCAAAGATCTGTATAGCAAGAAATGAAACATGGGTTTGTTAGGCAGGGTTTAAATTAATAAGGGAACATGTTAGATTACACAAAGACTTAAAATAGTATATGCTTTAGTGATTCAGTTAGAACCTGACAAAATCATTATGTTTGAATGATCTACTGCAGAATTTGATTTGTACTCCGGAATTTCTAATGAATAGCCTGCTGTGTTGCAATTCTCTCCGGCCCTACAATAATCTATATCAGCAACCAGGATGGAGAGAAGTGGAGAGACTCCTATCTGCAGTAACCTATTGCTTCTGCAGTTTCAGAGAGTACAAGGTAACATGTAAGTAGATCTGGATAGGAATAAAAACAATCAGGTTTGGGTGGACAGAGGTTTGGGGGAGGGAAAGAGTTCTGATAAGACTAACCAGGAATAGGGTGTATTTGAAGGCCAAGTAAAAATCTGGCACAAGGAAACCACAAGGATGACCTTAACTAAGATTCTTAGCAATAATGGATATGGGACCAGGAAAGACGTCAAGTGGAGATACTGGAACATCAACCCTGCCACATAACTTTAGACCTATGGTCTGTCTTGCCTATGGGATGTGATTAGGTAAGGGTGACCTAAAGACTGAAGGAGTGGCCAACGAATGACCAGTCTATCCTAAAACCCATACCAGGAGAGTAAGCGCATCCCTGACATACTTGGAGCACTACAGGCTAAATGACCAAGATAGAACTAAACATAACTAGAGGAAAAACAATATCAATGTAATGATGCATAGCAATATTCTGCTATACTCATCGATTGGTGCCTAACCCAATTTTCCTCAGAGAGCCTTCATCCAGCAACTGATGGAAGCAGATACAGAACCACAGTCAAACATTAGATGGAGCTCCGGCGATCCTGCTAAAGACAGGGCAGAAGAATTGCAGGAGTCAGAGGGGTCCAGGCTATCATAAGAAAACTCACAGAATCAACTAACTTGGGTTCATAGGGGCTCACAGAGACTGACCCAACAACCAGCGATCTTGCATGGGGCTCACCGAGGCCCTCTGCATATATGGGGAGGTTGAGGAGCTTTGTCTACTTGCAGGATTCCTAATAGTGGAAGCAAGGCGTACCGCTAACTCTTTTTCTGGCTTTTGGAACCCTACTCCCCCTACTGGGTCACCTTGCCCAAACTTAATATAAGGGAGGTGCTTAGTCTGACTGCAATTTGATAGGCCATGTTTTTGTTAATATTTATGGGAGACGTAACATTTCCTAAACAGAAATGGAAGAGGAGTCAATCGTGGGGTGGGGATGTGGGGGGATAGAGGGCAGGCACACTGGGAGGAGAGGAGGGAGGAGAAACTTTGGTTGGGATGTAAAATAAATGGATTAGAAAATGAAATAAAACAGTAAAACAGTTTGAAATAAACAAATGCAAAGCATCCAACAGGTCTTGTATTCGAGGTGGTGATTACTTTTCAAACAGGCATGCTGATTTCTGCAGCTCCTCAACTCTCAGAGCCTGGCATGTTGCACTGACCTCTCAAGAGGAGAAAATAATGCAAGCACTACTCATGTTGAGCAAATGTTCCCGTAAAAAATGTTCCGAAGCTAAGGAATTCGACTTCAATACTGGAATTGAGAAGAAAGAGAGACTAATACAATTAGGCTTTTAGTCCTGGAATGAACAAATTACACCGGGTCAGTGTATTGAAGAAAATACGTTAAAATGAATGGCACAGCTGCATGCAGAAGTAGATGAATTGTTATGTCTCTGTCGGCTTCTCAAGACTCTCATGCTATTAGGATGATTACTTCCGGCTGGCAGTGGGGCTCTGTAGCTGACTGATTGCTTAGAGTTCACTTGGCTCTGGGTTCTATCCTGGGCAAGAGAAGAACAACAGAAATAACTGAATTTCAATTTCACCTACACATCAGAAAAAAAGATATTCCCATGCATAAGTGTATAACACCATTTATAATTGTGAGCATCTGGGATGATTATGGAAATTATGTAAAATAAATACTAGGGTCACTTCACTTGTCTTGTTTAGCTTGTTTAGCTAATTGCTGAGATAGCCAGAAGCTGTGAATTTTTCAGCTTAGTAAAAAAATAACACAAAGGACTCAGCAGCAAACCTACAGAAAGAAAGGCCCAAGCCCTTCTCATCATACTTGTAGTCAGGGTACACTGGAAGACACTTTTTTTTAAAATTTTTAATTTCAAGTGTTTTTTTTTTCTTTTTACTTATTGTACATACCAAGCACAGTTCACCCTTTGTCCCTTCCTCCTGCACCCCCAACTTCCCTGCACCCACCCAATTCTTTCCCTCCACTCAATTCTCCATCCACTCCTCAGAAAGGGTAAGGCCTCTTATGGGGAGTCAACAAAATCTGGCTCATCAGTCTGAGGCAGAACTGAGTCTCTCCCCCCGTATCATGGCTGAGCAAGGTATCTCTTCAAAGGCAATGGGCTCCAAAAAGCCAATTCATGCACTAGGTATAAATCCTGGTCCCATTCCACTGACTGTCTAGGCCACATCCTGGACACTACTTGGAGCACTACAGGCAAAATGACCAAGAGGCTTAGCATAGAACGAAACACGACTGGAGGAAAAACAATATCAGTGTAATGATGCATAACAATATTCTGCTACACCCATAGATGGGTGCCTAACCTAATTGTCCTCAGAGAGCCTTCATCCAGCAACTGATGGAAGCAGATGCAGAACCACAGTCAAACATTAGATGGAGCTCGGGGGATCCTGCTAAAACAGGGCCTCACGTTCAGAGGGCCTCGTTCAGGCCTATGCAGGTTTCCCATCTATCCTTCTACAGTCAGTGAGCTGCCACTAGCTCGGGCCAACTGCACGAAAATCTCTGTGAGTTCGAGGCCAGCCTGGTCTACAAGGCAGGTTCCAGGACAGGTTCCAAAGCTACAGAGAAACCCTGCCTTAAAAAATCAAAAACAAAACAACAACAACACAGAGACACTATTTTATCTTCATAGTTCTACAAGGCAAATCTGTGTTGAGACACCAGGCACCTTATGCAGTGCTATAGCTGATGAGAGCCAGCCCAGAATGAAAATTTCAGTGAGTGCTACCTGAAATAGTGTCGGCTGTCATAAAGGAGTGTGAGCTCGAACCATAAAAATACAAATCTGGCAGTAAAAATTAATTGCATCACTTTATTGTTCTCTCCAAAGACTGCCCCTACTTTCCTTTTTTTTTTTTTTTTGAAATTTGATTTAAATATGGTCAGAAAGCACTCATGTTTCTGGTGGATTGTCAGGATATTTAAATGTAAAACTGAAGAGGAGAGTCTACAGCAGTAACTAAGCCATGCCTTTTAGTTTCTAGCGCTAGGTGATGTGATCGTATAAGCCTCCACAGCCTCCAATGAAACCTAAAAACACACCCAATTCTTGCTGTATATAGTGGCTTAGAGATATTTGATAGCCATCTAACCTCTTTGATATTACTGATATAATAAGTAAAAATCATTTTTTGCAACTTCTTTGCCTCCATCATGTCGTAGATATATTTAAGTATGGTAGGATGCTGCGCATGAAAATGCTTATAAACCATGTACAACAAGTAAAATAATTAAGCAAGGCCTCTCATTGTTTATCTTACCCATGTTTAGTCTTTTTTTTTTTATTCATGATCATGTTTTATATGACAACAGGCTTGCCTTCAAAATGTACCTGAAGTCAGTAGATAATATGTTTCGGGGAATTATTAATTTGATTCACTCAGCTACTGCTTGAAATAAATTTACAAAACAAACATCTTATAATTACAACAGTAACTATCCTTTAATGTTCACTTTACCTAACATGACTCCAAACACACACACACACACACACACACACACACACATGCACATTCATCAAATAAAACTAACAGCTGCCTGATAGAAGTTACTTCAGTAAAGGTGTATTTATTCTCTTAATCCATAGGAACCCAAAGCAAGTGATTATTTTTGTCAAATACTAATAAAAATACCTACCAATAATTAATTTTACACCCAATCAAACCATATTTTTCATGAAGTCAGAGGAAAATATGAACATTGCCAGATTAAAAAATTTATTTGCTAACTTGTTAATCCTTAAACATTAGCTAGTACACTCTCTTCCCGTAGAAATCAATTAAAAACACTTGGAGGAAATCAAAAGAAAATTCCTAAAATTGCTTAAATTTCCATGGAAAGGAAAGAAAGGAGAATCAGAGGAAGGGATATCTGGAAAGAAGAGGAGCAAATAAGACCAGAACAGAAAATAAATACTGTGAACTTGTCAATCACTGTGTTAAATATAAAAACAAAATTGCACAGGCCATGAATGGCACAGTGGATACACATATATGACTACATTCTGCTCATGAGGCAAGGGACTCATTTCAGCTTAAGAAGCATGGAAGTTGAAGGTATGTGCTAGAAAAGACGGATCTTGACAACTTTAGTGTAGAGAAGCAGGAGAGGCTTAATAGTATAGACTTCAGCACAAGGAAAATTGCTTCCTGCAGACAAAGAGGGTGATTGTGCAACAATAAAAGAATCCTTCTGTCCAGAGGAAACAAAGATCGTAACTGTTTTCATGAGTCAAGGGTCTCAAAATATATTAATAGAGGCTGACAGAATCTCAAAGAGAAATGGACAAATTCATAGATACAACTGATGTCAATGTCCATCCAACTAGCAGTATGTGTGTTTGTGTGTGTGTGCCTGTGTGAGTATGAGTGTGTGTATACCTTAATCTATGTGTTCTTATGTGTGTGTATTGGACAGAATAGTATATTAAAAGTCATAACTAGGCTGTCCCATTCTACAAGGCTGGTTTTATCATTCAAGACTCATAGGGACACAAATAAACAGAAGAGGAAATAAATTAGACCCTCACAAATATATCCAACCCACTTTTGAAAATGCTGCAGAAGCTATTGATGGAATAACTTTTAACCAGTGATGTGGAAGCAACTGCACACCCTAGGCAACTGCTGTTCTAAAGTTCATCTTTGAAAATATGACGTCAGAGTGAATTATGTCATAAAAATGCAGAGCTTCAGGGCTGGGGAACTAACTGTTGGTTAAGTGCTTACCTACCAGGCTGGAAGCCTTGGATCTCATCCACCTGTTGGCATAAACCAACAATGATGACACTAATCTGTCATCCCCATACTCCGTAGGTGGAGGCAAGAGGATCAGAATTCAAGGCCATTTTCTGCTACATCCTGAGTTCAAAAACAGTATGGGAAACATGAGATCCTGTCTCAATAAGCAAAACCGAACTTTGCTCTGTGCAAACCCATATGAGAAGAGAAGAAAGGGAAGTAGAGAGTAGAGCAGCCACTTGCAAATCATAAAGGACTAGGCAAGAACTTTCAGAAGATTAGTCAAGAACTCTCCGAGGACTAGTCAAGAACTCTAGGAAGACGAGTTAAGAACTCTTAAGTTAGCAGGGAAAACATACTAATAAGAAGCACAAAACTAATTAACAAACTTTCACTAAAAGGATATCTGGATTGCAATAAGCACACGAAAACATGCTTAACACCATCAGATGCCAAGGACACACAAACCACTTCTATAGTCCACTACAGTGGGAGATCAACAAACCTATCAGACTGGCTGGAGCGAGAAATGTTGAGCACAGCAGATGACAAAGTGGCTCTGCAGAAATGGAATCAGTGCTTCGTGGTTAAACTGGTCTAGAATGACAGAGACTGGGATATCTTGGCAGTTTGTTGAACCAAACATGGATTGACCTTACAACTTAGTACTTACATTCTTAGATATTCATTGCAGAAGGATAATATTTTATATTCACACCACTAATCCTCACGCCTGTCTCTGATGATGCCACGTGGCCTCGGTTACTGTGGACAAACTGCTCTAGCTGCTGAG
Source organism: Microtus obscurus (assembly GCA_963919715.1). Classification (NCBI taxonomy): domain Eukaryota; kingdom Metazoa; phylum Chordata; class Mammalia; order Rodentia; family Cricetidae; genus Microtus; species Microtus obscurus. The sequence continues at coordinate 5,321,171 of CAWTZC010000288.1, read as the reverse complement.
TTCACAGGGCAGGGAAGTGATTCAGCCAAGTACCAATTTGCATACGACAGTTTTCATGAATTATTAGGGATTTAAAATGAATGAGAAAGAAAGCAATTCCAAAATAATACAGAGTATATGACTCCATTTGTGTAACGCCTTTGGACTGTCAAAATCTAAGATACAGATTAGTTGCTGGACCACTAGTGGTTAGAGTCGGGGTTAGAGAGGACAGGCAGGTGTGGATCCTAAGGGAGGACAGGTGAATGTGTTGATAATGGTAGCAGACAGAAATCTGCTTAACGAATCAAATAGTGCTGAGCTCAATACAGAGAAATACACTGAAATGAGTTAAATTATAGTTGGGAAGCAATATTGTTGAATTGCCTCAATTACCTGTTTTCTGTCTTATACTATGTTTTTGTTTTCAAATTGAAAAATATTAAACTGAACAGTGTTTCTACATATACTTAAACTGAATATGAGTGTATAATTAGCTCAATAATTCAACTTCTAAACATCTTACTAAATTTCAGTTCAATTCACTGTAAATATTTTTTCCTATGAAGTTACTAGTGAAATAGTATCTTCTTGTGGTATATTGTAATTTTATGTAAATATATACTCTTAGAGCTCAACACCTGAATATACAAATGTAACCCATAGGTTAGTGTATCCATATTAATAATGAGAATAAAGATGAAATTTAAATATTTCCATTAAAATATAAAAAATTCTAGGAATTACTTTTGAGAATGGTTCGGGTTTAGCAGGGTTAAAAGAATCCTCTCAGTGCAGAAAAAGAGGAATTATTTTTTAAACCTAAACACAACTCTGGGAGGGCCTTGCCCATGGTGGTGCCATCCCTGGTCAGCTGGTCCTGGGTTTTATAAGAAATTGGGGTGAGCAAACCATGGGAAGCAAGCCAGTAAGCAGCTTCCCTCCATGGCCTCTGCATCAGCTTCTACCTTTAGGATCCTGCCCGTTTGAGTTTCTGTCCTGACTTCCTTCAGTGATGAACGGCCATGTGCAAGTGTAAATAAAATAAATCCTTTCCTCCCCAGCTTGCTTTTGGGTCACAGTGTTCCACTGGAGCAATAGAAACCCTAACTAAGACACCTGACCACAGGGATATAATATTGACACATTCCCTAACTAGGACATCTAATCACAGGGATATAATATTGACACATTCCCTAACTAGGACATCTAATCACAGGGATATAATATTGACACATTCCCTAACTAGGATATCTAATCACAGGGATATAATATTGACACATTCCCTAACTAGGACATCTAATCACAGGGATATAATATTGACACATTCCCTAACTAAGCCATCTAACCACAGGGATATAATATTGACACATTCCCTAACTAGGACATCTAACCACAGGAATACATTTTATTTAATCTTTCCTTTGTTCTCTCCCATATCCACTTTCCTTTGATGTTGGTGTATAGCCCAAGGTTGGCTTAATACTCTTGGTGTTGTCTGATCTGACCTTGATCTCATGGTAAATCTTTAGTCTCAGACACTCTGCTGCTAGCATGGTAAAAATGCAGCCACCATGCCTGGCTGTGCTGATGACCACGCTCATCTTCTGTCCCTTTGTTGCTTATTTTTGTTTCTCTGTTTCATTTTGGTAATATCTGATTCTTACTGTGACATTATCTCATCTTTACATACGAGTTTTCAGTACTCTAAGGTGTACTAAATTTAAATGGATTGGATTTTTCGTATGTATAAATTAATTCCAGGACTGGAGAGATGGGTCAGCAGTTAAGAACACTGCTGCTCTTCCAGCGGACACGAATTCAAGTCCCACGTAGACACTCACAATCCTCTCAAATCCAAGAGGATCTGCTACGTTCTTATGTCCTCTGAGGATACTAGATAGACTTTGTTCAAAGAATTGCACAGGCAAGACATTCATACACATTAAACACAAATGAGTCAGTCTTTAAAACTGAATTTGCCTACTAACATTAGCATTTTTAGATTTTCTTTCTGACGACCTTTCCTTAAGGTAATGAATTTTTATGATGAATTACTATTGGGGAAAAACTCCATTTTATTATTTATATTTTAAAACATATTGTATTCATTTATATTTATTTATCATTTATTAATTATTTTTGAGAAGGATATTTTTAACTCTGCTCTTTTGGACCTCCCTATATAAACCTAGCTGTCCTCTGCTTGCTAAACGATGGGAATAAAGGCGTTTGCTTCCATACCCAGGGAATTATTTTATTTCTCACACTATTATTTTCATTTAACATTGGTTGTTATATTTTCTTCTTTTAATCCTTAATGTATCTTCTGTATTTTCACATGATCAATTTTTACCTGGTTCTCTTTTATTTCATTTGGATAATATTAGACGGTTGATTATTTTAATTTATTCTATTTTCAGGTGTATGTCCTTACTTTTCTGTGTCATGCATGTTACTTACAGTTTCAGATCATACTATCCATTTCTCTTCTCTTTCTTGCACTCCATGTTTTTGTGTAACTCTCCCTGCCTAGAAGAGTCTCAGGGCAAGTGTAAGCTGCCCAGCCGCTGTCACCTTCCCACACAGCCACCCCAGTGTTTTCTCAGATGGGCCTCACCCGGGGTACCTGGGCCCAATACTACTTTTACCCTGTAGTGGGATTCCCTGAAAACAGATGAAGCCCTTTATGATCCAAGTGAATCTCATTTTTTTTTTTTTTTTTTTTTTTTTGGTTTTTCAAGACAGGGTTTCTCTGTGGTTTTGGAGCCTGTCCTGGAACTAGCTCTGTAGACCAGGCTGGTCTCGAACTCACAGAGATACGCCTGCCTCTGCCTCCCGAGTGCTGGGATTAAAGGCGTGCGCCACCACCGCCCGGCCGTGAATCTCATTTTTTAGGACAATTTTGTGAACTAATTTCTTTCAGGTGAGAGGGAGGGAAAAAAGCATAATCCCCATTTATGCCTCAATTTGAAGAATTTTGACTTTAAAAGCTTACTTAAAAGTCCATTAGTCACCTAAGAGCTGAAATAGAAGGCGCTTCTCTATCACGCACTCTGTGTCTACGACCCTGTGTGTCTATTTCCAAAGGGCAAAGATTTGTAACAACAACATTGGTCAAGATAAAGAGAAAAACATTCACATGATTTCTAAATATAGAAAAAACAGTACATTTTAGTGAGGCATAATTTTAGGAAGAACTGAAAAGCACTTCTTAGTGTCGCTCCTGATGGGCGTCGCTCCTACACTTCAGAAGAGGGATTTTAAACGAGGCTTTAGATAAATACCTCAAACCTAGAAGCAACTTCTTGTGAAATCCCTTGAGTGCAGAGGAGAGCAGTGCTTCTTAAAGTGTTTGCCATTTCCTCTGCAAGGATGTGATCCTACTCTATTCCAGTACCATGCTGTTCTGCCAGCAGGCTTTGCTTGTTCTGTTCTAGCATTATCTCCTAAGAAACAACTCAGCTTGCTCCGAATTCTCCCACCAGGGAAGGTACATGATTCACCCTGTGAGGAAATGCAAAAGCAGCTCCGTTTCTCCCCCATGCTCTCAGCCAGCCAGGAGGGCTGACTGCAGGTGACAGAAAGAGTCCGTGTAGCAGAGCAAGAGTGGCTGAGACAATGACACAGACACCTGCCTTGCTACACCTTTCCACACAGATTTCCCAGGCTATACAAGTCCAAGGACAATAGAGAATTGGAACATTTTGAGGCAGGACAAAGAATATTTTAAGAGTATTTTTAGTATTGCATGTGAAATAACTAATAAATATACATATAATATGCATGGGTCCTCATTTTATAAGGTATTTGCAAAAATGAGGAAAATATGTAAACATTGCCATCATACACAATGGGTAGTTGATGATAATTATAATAAAATGGCACAGAAAAATCTAGAGCTTCCTCCATCATCAATACCACTGTCTTTTCCAAGACAGGAAGCAGATCGCATATGACGTTTAGGAGAATATACCAATGGACATTTTATAGTTTTCATAATCATATGTTATGTCAATTCCTGTGTCTGCCCTTAAGGTTATGATTTCTGAAGTAAGGTCTATATTACTAGATGCAATTCTTCTCTTAGTGATAATTATGACACTGTTTGTCAAAAAACAAGGTGAATTATTTATAATGACTATTCAGTTGTATGTTTACATTAGGTGTGGATTTAAATTCGAAAAGCTCCCTAAAAACTGTGTGCTCTATATTGATAAGTAGAGATTGAGAAATATCTAAAAATTATAAGAGCAACTTCATTGATTTTACTTTCTGGCTATAATAATTTGCTCACATATTCTTATTTGTGCAATCACTGGAGATATTACCATATTAGACAATCTTACTATGTTTCACTATTTTTTTTAAAAAAAAATCACATTTATTGTGAACTGTGGAACCACAAGAATTTTGGAATTGTTGCATCATAGAAATTGGAAAGCCTACTTTGGAAAGCAGCTAAATCTCTTTGGTGTCTTTCATACTTAATATATACTTGTCTTTTTCATTTTGAATCATTACATTTAAATCAATAAATGTTACAATCTTTCAATCAATTATCATAAAAATGAAAAGAATCAATTAATACATAAAATAAAAAGCATCTTGGCAGAACTGGAAAAATAGGCCTATTTCTATATTCCAGAAAAAAAAAATTAAATTGTCCATTTTAGAAAGTTGAATTATATTTCTTTATGATTACGATCCTTACAGAATTCATGGCTCTGTTTTCTTTGAACTTTAAAGGAATCTCTGTAATCCTTACGCGAGAAAGATTGTAATAGTCTTAACTCAAAGAATACAAGTAGGAGGTAATTGATTGATCAGGTAGCTAATTAAAAGTTTTGGCAGGATAGAATGTAGTGAGTGACATGGGAGGCTAATCTGATGAAGACAGAAAGATGGTGCAGGCTGATCTCCTGAGGATTTCACTTCAAGCTGCTCCAAAGATAGTCAAATGGACGAGAAAACAGAAAGCACAGAGAACAGGATTTCAAGAGGAAACTCCATGGTAACAGGAGGTTTTGTTTATCTCCCATAATGCTTTGGGGCTCTTAAACGTGAGTTGTCCCTCACAAGCTCGTGTGTTTGAACTCTTGGCATCTTACCCATCTATTTATGCTCTTTGTTGAAGTCAAGGAGCCTTTGAAGGTGAGTCCTACCTAGGGGAGGTGGCATGGGGTGGGGTAAACCTTGAATACGACTTGACAGGTTGACCTCTTTCTGCTCTAGCCCCACAGAGATATAAAGAATTGAACAAACAGCAGCTGCAAGAGGCTGGAACCAAGAGCTGCAATCTTCAATGCCTCCCGAATCATGACATCACAGCCTCTCAGATCGTGAGTCGACACCTTCTCTCTCCTAAGTTCCTTCTTACAGAGAGTCACAAAGATCGTCAGAAAAGTACCTAATACAATCGCGATGTCTACAATGGCTGTCCTATACAGGACAGTCAAAAATATTTCTGTAGTGAATGTATTAGTTGGTATTTGGTGTTTCAGATCAGTGTGTCATGAAATCCATGACTACTAATTGTTAGTAATTCCAGGGCATCCTTAGCCATTCTTACTTTTCTGAATGAACATTTCTTTTTTACGTAGACCATTGCCACAAACTTTTGTCTGAATCAGGTAAATTAGACTTCAGAGAACAAACATCTTTTTCACTCACTGGTTCCCTGATGTCTCTGAACATATCTCTACCAGGTTCTGAATCCCTCTTTCCAGGGGTTTTAGCTCACACATAAAACATCTCCATCAGAGTCTGAATCCTTGTTTTCAAGGAATTCTTTAAGGTCCATACAATCTGAAGAGATTCAATAACTCATATCTAAAGGGGTCAAATAGTTTGGTAGCAAACCACTCACTTAGGTTATACTCATTTTGTGCTCAAAGAAGGCAAAAAATTAATGCAAACTGCTATATTAGCAGTTCAAATATCATTGGCATTTTTTAAAAAATATGAAATTCTTAAAACTTGGATCATAAGAAAAAACTGCAGGTATAGTATTCTTTTTTCAATTAAAACAAAAGAAAATTTGTCTTAGTTCCTATGAACCATCAGGGAAAACAAATGAGTTATTAGCATCTCCCCAAATCTATCTCATCTGTGTGAAAAATGACACAGCTTCTGCTCTGTCTGTGACAGAAATGAACATTATTTTTCAATATTACCATATTATTTTCTAAATAAAAATTATACTGATGTTACAAGAGCCATAACTTTCAAGGAAGACATGTTGCCAACATGTTGGCTTGGCCAATTTGTGGCAAAATTCCCATAGAAATTATTTGAAACATCCATGTTTAGTTATTGTGTTTGACACTTTCTAGGTTGTGAACCTTACATGAATTGTTTGGCAATTCTCTTCTTCTTTAAGGTTCTCTCTCTCTCTCTCTCTCTCTCTCTCTCTCTCTCTCTCTCTCTCAATATATATTCCCTTATATATGTGTGTGCTCTTATGTATAATATATAAGCTCATATATATATATATATATATATACATTCATGTGACTTATACTATATATTGATTACTTATCTATAGTTTTGTTGAAGAATAAACTGAAGAATATGAGTATTTCATTTTATATGCAAAATTGGGTTTTGACTATTTAAATTCAATAGTGCCTGTTGCTAAGAGCCTTTTAAATACAATTATCATGGAACCATATGTTAATAGAAGTTGTAGAAGAAGAATTGAACCTGGAAAAGGGTACATTTGAGAGAAAATATATAGTCTATGGTTGAACTGGCATCTGCATCAACTTTTTCTTGCCTAGTCATTGGGGTGAAGCACTCACGGCTTAAGCTGATTCTGAACTTTGCTATAGTGACAGATTATTTACAAACGTAGTTAGCTAACAAAAATAGCAACAGTGTGCTATGATGTTAAACAGTCAATAAGCCTCGAGGGCTCTAATTCCAGAAAATACAGCACAGAAAGTGAAATGGCAGAGAAAACTGGCTGTGCTGGTCTTCTGTGTTTTGAATTCCCCATTTGCTTTGTATCCAGGGAGTAGGAAACTTTCCCCTATGACTTCCCAGGTTTTCTCTTTACAGCCCCATTTGTTCTTCCGCTGCTCAGTGGCTTCACTACTGCATGTTACCAGCCCATCTTTCTATGTGGTCCACCTGCCACATGCACAGTTATCAGAAAATGGCCATGTGAGCTGGGCGGTGGTGGCGCACGCCTTTCATCCGAGCACTCGGGAGGCAGAGGCAGGTGGACCTCTGGGAGTTCGAGGCCAGCCTGGTCTAGAAGAGCTAGTTCCAGGACAGGCACCAAGGCTACAGAGAAACCCTGTCTCGAAAAACCAAAGAAAAAAGAAAATGGCCATGTGTATAGAGAACACATCATGAACATCATGAAAAGCAGGGTGCTTCTCTCTCTGACTTCTTCAATCCTGCCCAGAACTCTAATGTTCCAAATTCCTTTCTTTTCCTATATCATATCATCTAATTTCTGATATGATTCTCCATCCTTAATTTCCAATGAAAAAGACTATAACTAAATTCTGAGTAGTTGACAGATCTCTTGTTCTTTGAATTGCTGGAAAATAAAGGGAAGTTAATACAAGTATTTTGAGTATATTTTAATTTGTATGAACAGGTGATCTGTAGTATTAGATGCATCATCAGAATGATATTTGGAGGGCTTAGTGATAAATTGTCTCTCTAGAGTCTAAATTGGAGGTATCCATCAAGTCGCTTCTCATGAATATTGGGAAATCCCACAGAAGAGGGAGAGAAACGTGAGATCAAGAACACCAGGAGAACATAAACTACTTAGTCAACTAAGTGGGCTTCACAGGGTCTCACAGGGGCTCATGGGGACTCACAAAGGCTCACAGGGGTCACAGGAGATCACAGGGGCTCACAGAGACTTATACAGCAATAAAGGGGCCTGCCTGAGTCTTTGCCAGGTCCTCTGCATACAAGTTATGGCTGTTAGCTTGGTGTTTATTGTGAGACTCCTAACAATGGGCACAGGTGTGTTTCAGACTATCTTGCCTGCTCTTGGGAACCTTTTCTTCGTTTTTGGTTGCCTTGTCTAGACTTGGTGTGATGGTTTTTGTTTTGTCCTATTGAATCTTTTCATGTTTGCTTGTTGTCTCTTTTCTGAGGGGAAACAGAGGGAGAGGAGTAGATCTTGGCGACAGTGCACGTGTGTGATCTGGATGAGTGGATGGAGGGGATACTGTGGTCAGGATGTATTGTTGTATGATAGAAGAATCTATTTTCAATTTTTAAAAAAAGTTAAAAATTTAAAAATAAATATAAAACAAAAATATCATTTGTTGGGCTTGATGTCTAGAATAAACACAAAGGTATACAGTGAATAGATTCTACACTTAGGGTCTAAACCCACTTCTACCAATAAGTAGATAATTCTGAGAATAGAGATCGCAGAGTTTTACCTGTATACCATTATGAAATCTAAAGCAAGGTTATCTCCAAGAGGAGATAATTTGAATTGTTTTTCTCACTGAGCTGAAATAGCCATGTTTTTCAATTTATAATATATGGCTTAATGATGGATCCTAGCTAGACATCAGTCACATTTAATCCATGTCTGTGTAATTTTACACCTTTGCCCAAATTGCTCTTCAGGAAGAATTTCTGAAGCATGCTAGCCAGGTTTCTGATTATCGAGAAGGGAGCAAGCAGGCAGATGAGGAATATGTATCATACCTGGAGAGAAACCAGCATAAATGGAGGAGATAACCAACTGTTTAACATTCAAGAACATACGCTTAAATTATTTGTGTTCAAACTGTCTCCTATTCTTTCCTTTTCAAATTGATCTATCACTACTTTCAAGCAATGGTGTTGTAGATATGTGTGTAGATATGTCATTAGACAGAAAGTAAGAAAGAAGAAAGAAAGAAAGAAAGAAAGAAAGAAAGAAAGAAAGAAAGGAAGGAAGGAAGGAAGGAAGAAAGGAAGAAAGAAAGGAAGAAAAAAAGTTTGAAAGAAAGGAAGAAAGGCAGGAAGGGAGAAAGAAAGAAAGAAAAAGAAAGAAAGGAAGAAAGAGAGAAAGAAAGAAAGAAAGAAAGAAAGAAAGAAAGAAAGAAAGAAAGAAAGAAAAGAAGGAAAAAAAGTCTATAAGAAGTAAATCACACTGGGACACAGTCCATATAGTGAGGTATGTATCTCATATTATATGAGATGATATATATCTCACTATATGAGATATAAGAAACTTTTCCAAATATAAAGTTAAATCTTAAAAGGTTTTGCTGGTTTTTTTTTGTTCTGTTCTCAAAAAGCCTCAATAACATAGACTGCACATTGAAATTCAGATGTTTGAGCTGTTATTTGTTTTTTATTTATTTTTTTGGGAAGCAGAAGATACACCCTGAGCAAAGTTGCGAAGACACTCCACTATGTTGCTTAACTCTCACAGACATGCCACTGAGTATACACAGCTCTGTGACAGGAAAGCCTGAATGTTGTTCCACAAGTTTCCTGTTTCACCCTTCCTGGTAGGTTTATGAAATGATGTTCTCCCAAGGAACTCCAAAGGCAAGATATTAGAGACATTTACAACTGCAGGACAGGATTCATTGCCTCCTATTACAGAAAACATCAATATCAAAATCAATGGTGATAATTCTAAACACTGTTAAGGAACTGGCAATGAAGCAGGGCTCTTATATTTCAGCAAGTGAAACGAATGGGAAACCGAAAAATGAACGCCAGGACAGCTGTTCCATGATGAGGTGAGGAGCACAATCTCACGCAAGATGGACAGCCAGCAGGCTTCAAGGGCAAATGACAGTATAATCTGAACCAACACAGCATCAGGACAAACCGCTTCAAAAAGCTAGCAGCCAGGCTACACCGGAGGGGACAATTAGTGACAGCGACTTGATTGCAGAAAAATGAGCGCTCACGACAGAAACAGGAACTAATGCCCCTACAGAAAGCCATGAAAGAAGCATCCTTGTCATGTTTATCGAAGTCATAGTGCAGGTGGGTCACGTGGGGGTTGACATTCCCTTTCCTCATCCTATGGTAAATATCACTGCAACGTGATATGCATACACGTGATCCGTGGATTGTCACTGCAACCGTTCATATTTGAAAGTGAGTGATTCCGACCGGGGATGTTTTCCCAGGTAATTATAAACCCTGGTTCAACAGATGGAAAAGACAGATGCTATATCTTCCAGTTTCTCGCAAATCTGGAGGGGTCAAGCCCTCTCATGGTTTTTGTCTTCGGCAGATGTGATCTCTGTTTGTTGGATGCTGTTCAACTTGGAACAGCTATGTAGAGTAAACAAAGTTTGATGTTTTTAATGTTTTATCTCATAAAGGAAAAGAACATTTAGAATTTAAGTTTTAGTCACATCAGAGACTTACATAACAGAAGGTAGCAGGTTCCGGTCTAAGCATTTCCCAAATATCAACTTATTCGATCTTCTCAAAACTTATATGTACGAGATCTAAGCAAAATTTTGAAATATTGCAAGTGAACAAAGAGACTTGAGCAAAATTATGCGACCAACAGAAGCATAAAGAGCTCTCAAGATAAGAACACTGGCATTGATTTTTTTATTTGTTCTCTATTTTACTTGTTCTCTATATATTCAAGGCATATTTATTAAGTGCCCACAGTACCTAAAATTATAAACATAAGTGGGAAAAACATTAATATGGAATCTCTGTTTTGAGCTATAGAAATAAGAGATGACCGTGGTTGTCATTTAGCAGCTTTACTTTATGAGACCAACGTTTGTAAGTTGCTGTGGGCATCTTTATAGGATGGGAAACAACACATCGTGAACACACTTAGGTCCAATTAAACCAGTGTGAACTCTGCAGTGACTCCATGGCTTTGGGTGAGGTCATGCTCCCAAATACTGTGATGGCACGTCTGGTTGAAAACCCATGTTGCACGTTGAAGATGCAGTCCCTTCTGAGGCCAGTGGGCAGAGGGCCTTGTCTACACCAAACTGTTATGTGACCCCAGATATCTTAGGGTTTTCATTGCTGTGAAGAGACACTATGATCTTTTCAGCTTTTATAAAGAACATGTTTAATTGTGGTGGCAGCTTGCATTTTCAGAGGTTTAGTCCATTATCGTCATGGCCAGGAGTATGTGTAGAGTGCGCAGGCAGATGTGGTGCTGAAATGACTGTCCTAAAACTTGATGACAACAGGAAGCTGACTGAGACACTGGGCAGTATCCTGAGCATAGCCAAACTCAGATCCATCCACCACAGTGATACACTCGTCCAACAAAGCCACACCCACCCCAACAAAGCCACACCCACTCCAACGAAGCCACACCCACTCCAACGAAGCCACACCTCCTAATAGTGCCACGTCCTGTGATATTTTGGGGGTCAATTACATTCAAATTACCACACCAGAGTTTTCATTTCTACAATTTCTCTTACTTCTTCCTCAAGGATTTTCTTATTATCCCTTCCTAGTTCTTCCAATTTTAAAACCTTAAATGATTTTTCATTATGTTTGTAACAATTTTCCCCTTAATTTTTTGTATTGCTTTTTGATGGTTTGAATAAGTATTCCCCATGATCTCAGGTATTTGACTACTTGGTGCCCAGTGTGGCACTAGTAGGGAAAGGAGCCAACCTTTCAGTTGGCAGAGACTTCCCCTAGACTTGCTCATCACTTCTGACTTCCAGGTCGTTACTTCTGCTTTGTGCTTCCGGTTGAGGTTTGTAATCTCTCAGCTCCCTGCTCCAGTGCCTGTTATCATGCCTTCCTCAATATTCTGGACTACCCTGTAGAACTGTAAGCCCAGACCTATGCGTCCTTTTATAATGGGTTTCTGGTGGTAGTTCCGATCACAGCAACAGAACTGTTGCTAACCCATCCTTCTTTGAATCAGTGGGAATGCTAAGGATATTGAGATTTTTGTTTGTTTTAAGTTCATATATATATGAACTTATAATATATAAGTTATATATATTATCCCTAATGTGGTGTATCTTTTCTGGGACGACCACCTCTCCCACTTTCAGTGTTCCGAAATTGTTTATGTTCTTCCTTAGGGTGGATGTTCTGTGCTTTTTATTGGTATTGATGCTTAAAGAGAATATTGTTTGTGGTCTACACAAATGCGCTCCATTCAGAATGTCTCCATGGCTTTGTCCTTCAGTTGTGGATTCTCACAACGTGCTGTCATTGCTAAGACCACCCACGCCATGGAAGGCTGAGGGAGAAAAATATTTCTATCACTCTAGTGTTTTTAAAGGGATATAATTTGAAGCTTTCTTCTGATTAGTTTCTATTAGTTTTTTGCCCCTCTACTTAGAGGTGTTTTTAGTTTTTATTTAGTATTTTCTCTATATTAACTCTTTTAGATTATAATTTTATCAGTATTGTCTTACTTGTTTCTAAATGAAAAACCACTTTGACAAAGTTATACAAGGATAGTAGAACTCAAGATCTCCATGACAGGAGAACAAATTTTGCCATACAGAAGAAAATTAACTGCTTTTAGGTGATTAAAATTTAACAATTTGCAAACCTTTAAAAGATATTTAACTCAAATCATGACATTATGCCAAATGCTTAAAATAATTTTTAAAAGATATATGTTTGGTAATAATGGACTATTCCTCCTTGCACAAATCTGGAGATGCCATCGATCAAACTTGAGTTAGTAATGGCTTCTTGTCAAGATGGTCCATGATCTCAAGTTACAGTTTGCTCCCTTTTTCCAAGTTGAAGGACTGAAGGCACCTTGCTTAGCCAGGTCAGTGCTGATGGGTAGAGGGTGCTGGGTAAAACCTGTGTGATCAAATATTCTTTCTCTTTTCTCCTTATGTTTTTGAATATTCTTCCCACTTCTCCATAATTACCCATTTTCTTGATCTCTTACAGGGAAATTTGTAATATAATTCTATTTTTCATAATGAATTTTATATTCAACTACATGTTTTATAGAATTTGCTGCAAAACAAAACATTCATTATAGTGAGACTATATATGCTCTATTTCATTTTTGAAAAAAATCCAATCCTTTTTTAATATGTCCTATGAGAACTAAAGTGTTCATATCTGCAGGGAGGAGTGGTGAAACTTTGCTTTTCCTCTTACAGTGATGTTAAAGTGCGCTGCACCACAGAGATCAGTAAACATCCAATGATACAGTGCAAACTCGTTATGCAACCCACAAGAGAGGAAGAGAAAGCGCTGTTTGAGTTCAGGGCATCTTACTCAAGTTCCCTAGACCATGCACGGCAGAGACAGTAGTGAAGATCTTAGGAGTCAACAAAACAAAGATTTAGACAACCTACTAAATGTTTAGAACAAGTTGGTTGCTGCACAAAAACAGTCTTTATGTTTTGGTTTGATTTTTCCCACTGTGTATGTGTTATTATAACACAAATGTGCCGTTACAACTCATTGTAATAAAGCATGCTTAAAATTTTGCTCCTGAATTAAGATTAAAATTTTCTACTACTTATCTGCCCTTTAGTCTCATAATCCTTCTGTTGTTAGAATACTGCTGTTTTGTCCGTCATTACAACTATGATGTAATCTTGACACTGGCAGGTGACAGAAAGAAGCCGTGTATTTTCTTTATCTGTGTCAGTCTAACAGCATTTTGTAATCTAAAGAAAATAATCATTGGGTTCTCTTAAAGATTTAAATATACCTGGGTGATGGTGGCACACACCGTTAATTCCGGCACTCGCGAGGCAGAGGCAGGTGGATATCTGTGAGTTTGTAGCCACCCTGGTCTACAAGAGCTAGTTCTAGGACAGACTCCAAAGCTAAACAGAGAGTCCCTATCTCAAAAAGCCAAAAAAATTAATTTTATTTAAATTAATTTATTATTTATTTAATTACTATATTTATTCCCTTTATTTCCTCCCTCCAACCCTTCCAATATGGCCCCCATTCATTTTTTAATCAATGGTCTCTTATTCTTTAATCATTATCACAATATATACAAATACACATGCATAAATACATGAATAAATAGATAATTTATTTATTACTAAGCAGTCCAATGAGTCTGCTTAGTAATGCTTTTATTTATTCTCTTCATATGATCATTTGGGATTGGATAACCTCTTAGGACTGTCATCTCTTGTGAATACTACATTTCTCTTCTCAGTGTTTAATTGCCTGAATCTCTTCGCCAAGGAGCAGGGGCCTGGGGAATTACTCCAATTGATGTTGACTTGTCGACTGAAGTTGTCATTATTTAGGTCTGTTTAGACAGTATATTGCTGCAATTACACAGGTGACTCTTCCCTGTCATACACAGAAGACACATCTTTGAAGAGACTTCTGGTCCTCTAGCTCTTATGGTCTTTCTTGTTTCTCACCTATGATGCTCACTGAGTTGAAGGTGTTAGAGTTAAACTATAGGCATATCATCTAGGGCTGAGCACCCACTGCTCGTTCTCTGCATTTTGACCAGCTGTGTCTTTCTGTAATGGTCTCTGTATTCAGGGAAAACAAGCTTCTTTGATGAGGACAACAACCACTCTTATTCCTTTTGCTGCCCAATGATCATTTTTCCAGCATGGATTTTCACAGTATCTTACATTTCTTTCATGATGGCTATTTTTTAAGGACAGATTTTCTTAGACTTATAATGTAGTGAAGATTTTATTATAACTCAAATTCACAGGAGTAAAGAATGGCAATTCTTGGAATGGAATAAGGATAGTCCAAAGACCTAATATAGATTCAAAGATGACTGGGAAGAAAAAAATGGTTCCTAATGATACTCTGCTATATTCATAGATCATGGTCTTGTGCAATTGTCATCAGAAAGGCTTCCTCTAACATCAGAGACCCACAGTCAGCAATTATGCAGATAGAGTTCATATTGAAGGACCCTATCAGATCCCTCCTCTATGAGTTTGAGAAACCCACAAGAAGAGACAGAGAAAAGACTGTAAGGGTCATGGGCATGGAGGACACCAGGAGAACATGGCCATATCGCCAGTGGCCAAGCAACTAAGCAGGCTGTCATATGGGCTCACAGAGACTGAAATAGTAAACAAAGAGGTTTGCACCATGTTCTCTGCATTTATGTTATAGCCGTTGGATTGGTGTTTTTGTGGGACTCTCAACTGTGGAAGCTGGTGTGTGCTTGTTCTTGGGCCTCTTTTCTTCCTATTGGTTTGCCTTGTCCAGCTTTGATGTAATGACTTTTGCCTTGTATTGTTGAATCTTGTTTTGTCCTGTTTGCTTGTTGTTTCTTGGAGGACTGATCTCTTCTGAAGGGAAACAGAAAGGGAAATGGATCTGGAAAGGAAAAGATCTAGGGGAAGAGCTGTGTTGGGTGGAGGGAGGGGAAACTGTGCTCAGGATGTATTATATGAGAGGAGTATTTATTTTCAATAAAAAAAACAGATAAAAAACAGTGCCCTCTATCCTCTTCCCACAGTCTATGATTTTCCATGATTTGCCATGATTTGCCATCATCAGAATTTAATGAAGTTAATTTCATTTATCCATAACATTCTTCATTGCCAGTAGCCAGAGCACAGTGTTAGGTTGGTTTAAATCATTAACATGTAGGCTATCAGATGACTTTCCTATATCAACACCTTCTGACCACTGTCATATTTTATATGGTGCAATTATATGTATGAATGTTAAAAAAGTAAAAATAGTTCCGATGTTTTTGTATCTTTTACTAAGAAACTATGATTCTTTCTGAATTCAATGAATTCATAGAAAGAGATTATTGTGCATGAATATATGTCTGTAGCTATAAAATTTAATACTTTGAAGACCTAAAACATTTGCTGTATGAATCATTACTAAGAAAAAATAAAGTAAGTTCTTTAAGGACAATTATAATATAAAATGGCCTTTCAATTGTTTTTTCAAAAAAAAGAAAAATTAAGTTGATTTATTTTCTTAAAGATGAAATGAAAATTTAAAATGGACTTTTTAGAACTAAATTTTCACATATGAGCAAATGTGAAGACACTAACTAGTTCATGCGTGCAGGGCACCCATGGTTCCCACCTGGACTAAGGATGCTGTGTTTCAGATCCAGCCATTTTCATTTTGATTCATAAAGAGCCCGTGGAGCTAGTTCCAAACATGAATGCTTCTCTTGCTTTACTTCACACTAACATTGCACAGGATTGAGTAATGAGTTATTGGAACTCACAATCTTAAGGCTTGAATTATAAATTCATTCACAAAATGTTTAAGCTAAGTCATCAGTAACAGCAAGTATACTATTTTATAACATTTAAATAAAAATACAGAGTTAAAGGTAAATTCTTTTGTTAGTCAATGCCTATAGATTGCTTCAATAAATATTTGTGCTTAATTTATTACATAATTATACCTAGGAAAGGTAATTTTCAAAACTTGTAAAATATAAGCTATATATTTCGAAAGATGCAGTAACACATTATTCATCTTATAATCATGTTGTTTTCTCAGGTTGTTAATGCTAAATCATGCATTGTGGCAAGGCATGCTAGGACAGTTGAATGTTAGGAAATAGATTAATATTAAAATTCAACATCAATAAATCAAAATGAAGATATGTGCTGTCTTAATGTACAGCAAATCCATCATTTGATAAACATAGGTGGATCAAAGGCATATTTCCTTTGATTCACAACTGACCTGCTGATACTACCCAATAATTAAAAGATTCAAATAAATGAGGAATAAGCAAAGAATACTATGGATATGCAAGATAATACAATATGAATTTAAATGCAATAAATTCATAAATACCTTACATGAATAAGTATAAGTATATATTAATATACTTGTAAGGATAAGTATACATTAGTAAATCATTTATGTTAAATTCATTACAAACAAAGACAACAAATGAAGTTCACTGGAAAACCCAATGAATCTGCTTAACAAATGTAATGATAAATTGGAGATATTTTAAAAACTAAAATGTCAGCTGTCTCTATGGGTTTCTCAATCAAAATCTCCTTTTCCTCATATGGTCCTTCCTCCCTCTCCTTAACTGGATCCCAGGAGCTCTGCCCAGTGTGTGGCTGTGAATCTCTGCATCTTTTTTCATCAGTTACTGGATGTACGTTCTATGATGACAATTAGGGCAGTCACTAATCTATTATGGAGAAGGCTCATTCAGGTCCCCTCTCCACTATTGCTAGGAGTGTTAGCTGGTGTCATTCTTGTGGATTCCTATGAATTTCCCCAGCAAGTGGGAGCTCAAGGAATCTGGACTGACATCTGGGGAAACTTCATGGGACAAAAGTAGAAAAAAAAAAGTAGACCTTCTTGCCGGCGATGATGGCGCACACCTTTAATCCCAGCACTCGGGAGGCAGAGGCAGGCAGATCTCTGTGAGTTCGAGACCAGCCTGGTCTACAGAGCTAGTTCCAGGACAGGAACCAAAAGCTACGGAGAAACCCTGTCTCGAAAAACCAAAAAAAAAAAAAAAAAAGTAGACCCTCTGAATGTGGATGACAGTCATGTGACCTGACTTGTTGGGGGAGGCCCTGGAAGTGGGACCAGGACTTATCCCAGGTGCATGAACTAGCATTTTGGAACCCATTCCCAATGGTGGCATGCCTTGCTCAGCTTTGATACAGGGGAGGAGAAGCTTGGTCTTGTCTCTACTTGGTATGACAGAGTTTTTTGACTCCCCAGAAGTGGCCTTACCTTCTCTGAGGAGTGTATGGGGTCTGGAATGGGACGAGGGGGGAAAGTAGGCTTTGTATGTAAAATATAAATAAGCAAATTAATTAATAGACAACTTTTAAAAAAAGAGAAACTAAATATCACCAAAATACACAACAAAAGAAAGCATACTCACAGTGAGAAAGACATTACTCTAAAATACAATAAATGAAGCATATTCAACAGTTGCTAAGGGGTGCCCACTCAATTAGTTCATCAGCAAACACAACCCCTGTGGGATTCCCCTCTGTATGCTATGAATACCACTGGTTAATAACGAAACTGGCTTGGCCTGATGGAATAAAACAGACGTAGGTAGGGAAAACTAAACTGAATGCTGGGAGGAGCTGCTGCCAGAGACAGATGTGCGAAACTTTGTTGGTAGGCCAAGACTTCATGGTGATGCACAGTTTAATAGATATGGGCTAGTTTAGGATATAAGAGTTAGCCAGAAATACGCTTAAGCTATTGTCCGAAAAGTATTGCAAATAACATGACTTCTGTGTGATTATCTTGGGGCTGAGCAGGCGGGAACAAACAAGCTGCCTTCTCCACCAACATTACTCTAAAATACAATACATATTCAACAGCTGTTAAAGGGTGCCCACCCCAATTAGTTCATCAACAACACAACCTCTACCCTTGAAGCCCAAGGGCCATGCATAAAGATTGTGAGAGACAAAGTATCGGGACTTGGGCTGTGAGAGAGTCTGTAGACCAACTTCTGTTGTTCTTGTTGGGGGTGGTGAAAAGAAAGAGTTTATTTCATCTTACAGATGTCCATCCATCATCACTGAAAGTTAGGGCAGGATCTAAAACGTAGGAACCAGAGCAGAACCTGAATCAGGGACCAGTAGGAGCAAGGCATCCTAGCTCTCTGACTCTGACTTGCTCTCCGATCTTTTTATACAGCCCAAGTCCTTCTGCTTCAGGGTAGCTTTTCATTCCTCCCATGGAGCTGAAGGAATCAGCTATTCTTTCTCTAACTCAGACTCCTACTCAAAAAATTGCTAATTGGTACTGTATGTACATTTTCACTGAAAAGTATAAAAAAGAGAAGTGCCAAGGGGACAGGAAGGAGGGGGTGGATCTGGAGGGTGCTGGAGGGAAGAGTGTGGGTGTGGATATGACCAGGATATGTCAATAAAATGTCATATTACTAAATAATTTTTATAAAATTTATGATACCTTGTCCAGAAATAGGTGAAAAAGAAATGATCTCTAAGCCTGTTTTAAGGTCTACCTTTTAAGTGGACCCTGTAGCCAAGAATCAAAGACCTCTGGAAAGTGATACAAAGCCATGTTAGAACAAGAAACAATTTTCGTTGGACCATTTGCTACTGAGATAATTCTCTTGACTAATTTTCTTTAAACAAATAAATTATACCTTAAAATGACTTACATAAACAGATTTCATCTTTTCATAGGTTTAGGAATATAGATCACTAATTTTTGTAGCTAGCTGTCAAACTGCACTTAGACAATAACAGTTCCATGAACATCTAACACACAAGCCCTTCAGTAGTATTCCCTAAATGGATATTGCATTTTGTTTGGCAACAATACCTCAGTAAAGCTGCAAACACAAATTTTTAAGAGGTTCAGTAAAGGGAATTTAATATTTCATTTGATTATGATGTCTATATAAAAGATGCTTTCATCATCTTGCCTGTAGAAATTTCTGTATTAGAAAAATATAGAGAATGTTCTTGTGTAGATGGAAATCCAGTACTCCTGCAAAAATTCAAATAGTGGATTATTTTACCAGCAACTTTTCATCAGCCTTTGAGAGTGTATCTACCATCTCAAGGGCATGACTGTATTTAACTAGTTGACAATCAGTGTGTTTCATGTTATGTGTTCATAAACCATTGATGGAAGCTTTGAGAAAAATGAAAGTTCCATTCAAAATAGCAGGACTCTCGTTTTCTTTACAGCACTGTAGCCAGGAGCAAGTTTAAAGGAGCCATGGAAAAATCAAAGCACATTGAAATGCTTGCTTCAGCACAGAAGGGAGCATGTTCACACACCACAAATGGAGTTCTGCGATGGACTAGTCTCCGCTAAATCTATAATGTCAGAGCTTCATAAAGGAAAGAGAGGTTTCACCTTAAAAATAAAAGGTGAAAAAGGAGGTGGCTACTAAACCTGGAGCATTCCTTAATTCAATGTTAGTGAATTTGGATAACACGCCTGTAGGTCCAGGAATGGAAGCAGAGTGAAGTATTAGTGACTATGATAAATAAATAAAGCTTTGAGACAGAGTGACTTTCCTTCACACTTTTATTACAAAATGAATGGAAACTGAAAGTCTATTTGAAAGCACATAGCAACCTCTCTAGTTCCAAGGACCCAACACCATTTTCTGCTCACATTTCCGGGAAAGAGTTCCCCACTTGCCTCTCTGACCTGATACAAGGACTTTATCTTCATTCCAGAAAGGAAGCCCTTCTCTGAGACAGCATGATGGGCTTAACTAAAGTTTATTTACTATTCTTTTAAAGCTGTGAGAGACATAACAAAATATTTCCTTTCTTTTTTGGAGGGTGGGATGGGGGCGTTGAGACAGAATTACTCTGTGTACCAGTTCTGGCTGTCCTGGAATTAGATCCACCTGCCTCTGCCTCCCAAGTGCTGGGATTAAAGATGTGCTCCACCACTGCCCATAACATAAGCAAACATTTTCAAAGCAGGAAAGAAAAACTAATTTTGTTTTCTTTCCAATTCTGTACTTTCCAAAACAATAACACCATTAATAATAACTTATACTAATGTTACAAATTCCAAAATGTCATTAAACTTAGTAAACGGTCAATATTCAAAACTGACAGAAGAGATACTACTTTGTAGAGATGTATTTAACAAATCAGACTTGAGGATTTTCTATGTATTACTGTAATCATAGCTAACAATTAAAGGACTGTATTCCATTATGTAGGCGCCATTTTCTTAACTTACAGCAGGTTGATAAACTTTGGATGCAAGTTTTTAAAATTAAATATGTTTATTTGTTGTTTATGTTTTTTTGTTTGTTTTTTGAAACAGGGTTTCTCTGTGGCTTCGGAGCCTGTGCTGGAACTAGCTCTGTAGACCAGGCTGACCTCAAACTCACAGAGATCAGCCTGCCTCTGCCTCCCAAGTCCTGGGATTAAAGGCATGGGCCACCACCCTGGGGTAATTAAATATGTTTTATTAAACTAATAAAAATTCTGAGTGTCATACCATGTGTACTGAGAAACACTAGGTTGTGACTGGGAGCAAAAGTCAACATAAGAAAACTAAAAGTAAACATAATATTTGCACTTCTTACTAAGTCATTCTTGTGGCTGATAATTTAGGTCAGAAAATGAGATGAAGCAATGAACCCAAAATTATTTTAAGTTGGCATATCACATGCTACCTTTTAGATACTTTCATTAATTTCCATACATAATGAGGTTTATGGAGCACTGCTGGTGACAGTTGTACTCTTCCACTAACAGTCTGTCATGGTCTCAATGTGCCTTTCTTAGTTTCGGGTGGTTTTGTTGTATTGAGTTTTTGATTATTTTTAAGAGAGAAATTGAAGTAAGGTAGGTAAGGATGGGGCAGAAGATCCAGAAGGACTTGGGCAAGGAAAAGAATGTGATCAAGGTATCCTTAAATTAAAAATAAGTAAATACTGAAAATATTTTAAGAGAAAATGCTAAGATGGGCATTTTTTTAAAAAAAATCAGGAAAATAAAAACCAAATGTTTAAATAATTCTTAAGGATATTACCTTGTCTTAAATTTCAATAATTCCTATTTTAAGACAAAATTAACAAGGGCCTAATTTCAGTTTACATATGCAAAGGTTCTTTTTCCTTTCACTTGTAAATAAATAAAAATTCTTCTTCATGGTGGGAAAGTTGTTAAAGCACAGAATTCTCCCGGTGACATTAGCAGGAAGGACGGGAGGTGGTAGAGAAAGGACAATCCCCCCCATACACACACATGTGCACACACACACACACACACACACACACACACACACACACACAAACACAGTTGATAGAATTATTTCTTTCTCTGCTCACAAATGGCAATCCAGAGAAATGACATGAACTAAAAGAGACCTTCGTTTTCCCTACAGAGCAATACTTTAGACATTTCTCCATCACTGGTAACACTTGGCAGTATCTTCTTGGCTAGGAAATTTGATCTTAATCTTCACTTTGCTATAGACTGTGACAGTATTTTAAATTGGATTCATTAAATGGCAGCAAACGTATAGTTTCCCATTTTGCTCATCTTTATAAAGGTTTAAATAAAAGAATCCTATAAAAATACATTCTGTAACAACAATTGAAGGACTTTACAGCAGGCAGACTGTGTAATGGTTGCATAAAGCAAGCTGTGTAATGGTTACATCAGGCAGGCTACATCATGGTAATTGCCAAATAAAGCACCTGATATTTAAAGGGAAAATAAGTCGCTTCTGATTTAAAATAATGTTTATAATTAGCTTTATTTCCTTCTCTCCCGTTTATGAAGTGATCATTTGGTAAAACATAAACACTATTCTTCAGAAAAATCAGAATTTTGACATGTTTTAGTTACTATTTCATCTAATCTCATTGTGTTATTAAGGAAAATGTGCAAATAAAGCTATATAAAAACATATAACAAAGAAAAAAAATAAATTGCTGCTCTCAACTATGTACATCAGGCACGGATTTCATTATACTAACAACTGCAAGCAAATGCCAACTCATGCGAATCTTCACCTCCCTTTCTCAGGGACACATTTGCTTCTGAGAGTAAATAAATTATTGAGGCATCTTAATGACACATTTATTTATTAATTTGGAGACACATGTTCCCTAAGATGATTCTGATAAAAGAATACATTTTAGACACTGCCTTTCTCAAAACCAAAGAGAAACAGAGTCAGGAATGTCCTGCAGAGTCTCCTAGAGGTGCAAACTTTCTTTTTCTGTGTTTGACTTATAACTGATCATTGCAATTCCAGCTTCCAGATTCTTACCAATGTTTGCATGTCCAGCCTGCATGTTATACCACAGCTCCTCCCTAAGCTTTGGAGCTTCTCACCTCTCCCACACTTAGAAAGTGCAGGTAGAGGCAGGTAGACAGTGACAAGGGTAACTGGGTTATGTATGGAGTCTTCCACTGGAGTGGAACTAGATAGTCTAGACCCAAGAAACTCAAGAGGACAGTGCTGAACATTTGCCCTAAGTGTTTGAGTCCCTTTGCTCAGGTATTATATTATCTACAAACACATCAGACTGTGACTTGTGCCTGTGAAATAGGACAATGTGTTTTGCTATTTTCCTCTTCTGAGTGGAAAGAAGAATAAAGTGGTAGTCAGTTATGGGTCCTCATAAGTTACTCTGAAGGTGCTGGCTTCAGCTGACTCCCTGGTTTTGGCTCACATACCTTGGTAAGTTGTTTCTGTTTATCCTGTTACTTCTAATAGTATTACACGGATGTGGCTATACCACAAAGAAATATACCCATAAGATGCATGGAGAGAAAGTTGGTCTCATTGTATGAGTAAACTATAAATTAAATAGAATTATAAAATACATAAAAACATTCAGACTGTTTACTAGAGTGTGTCAGACAGGCCATCTCCATGCACAAGCTCCTTCCTTGGGCTGCCCATTTCTTCTTTCTTCATTCTATCAACACTAATCTCATTGTTCATATTTAAAAAGAATTGCTTTAAAGGACATTGTTTGCTTTTAATGATAGAAAACACCACTATGCATTCTTCAGCTAAGTCTTCTGCACTCCTATCATGGGTTTTATCTCCAAAAATTAGAAGAAAACTAAATTTATAACATCTAAAGAAAAATAACAGGGTATTTTTAAAAACTGAGAATACTAGTGTTTGAAGAATTCATTCTAGTTAATACCCAAGAGTGTTTTGAGAAATCTATGACTTTTTTTTCTATATAACCTTGCCTTTGACAAGATAGAAATGTAGTAGTACTCTCAAAATATGGAGTGATTTGGCAGATATAATAAGTACTTCTCAAGGTTGTTTGTATTCATCTGAAAAATACCATCAGAAAAAAATAGGTGATGTTATCTGAATGGGCTATAAAATTCTGCTCTGGGTTTAATGAAGAAGGATGATAGGTCATTTAGAGAAGATGATATTTCCAACAATAAATTTAAAAAATGAGATAGCTAAGGATCTAACCTGCAGATAAAGGAATGTTTATTTTAAGTAGAAACCCATATAACTATATTATAAACCCAAAATAATTATTTTGTGTGACATTATGTAATCAGAATAAATATAATAGAACATTGATTATTATGAAATTATGTAGAATTTGGGACATCAGGAGATTTATAGTGACCATGTGAACAGAGGTAGGCTCCTCGTAGCAGGGAAGTTCTACCATCACACAATGTAACACAGAGGCTAAGTAACAGGAAATCTTGTGAGCATAACCTTTGATTTGACTTTTCCATCCTTTCTAGGGAGGGATCTGGACAGCCTGTGCTGGGGCTGTACAATGCATAAAGACTCACATTGTTCTGTGTTGATAATGGCACTGCCCATTCTCCTCTATAGAAGTCTAAGCATTAAAACCTCATGAAGGTTGTACTCATGTTTACATTCACAGATCGTACTTTAATATGAAATCCAATATGATTTCATATCAGGTATCTACCACTTGAAGTTAGACTGTGTTAGCTTTATGCATGTAAGTTTCTTTTTTTCATTGCCTCTGGGCCAGCTAGATGTACTACTCAATGTTAGAAGAATGCTGTGTAACTGAATGAACAAGAAACAATCTACAATAGACAAAAGCATGAGTGTAGAGCTTGCTCTTATGATGTAAGCTCCCGTGAACAAAAGAACCTGCAGATATTTTTTCCTTCCTCTTCTTCCTCTCTCTCTCTTTTCTTCCTTCATTCTTTCCTTTCTTCCTCCCCTCCTTTCTCTGTTGGATGAATCTGGGGTTTTTCTAGAGTCTAAAGAATCTTGAACCATTCATCATTTTTACATGTACCCCATGACTTAGTACAGTAACCTTGAAAATACTGGCATGGAATCTTTTACAAAAAAAAAAAAAAAATCCTCTTCCTGAGAGCATAAACACATGACTTGCCTATCATCTCCTGGAGCTGAGACCCTTCACATTCTTAGCCACAAACTGTGTCATTATTAGGATGTATTCTTGGAAAGTGTGTTTTTTTTTTGTTTTTTTTTTTGTTCCGTATTCTCCCTTTAATTCTACCTGATGGGCCAAGAAGATCAAGAATTCATGGTATAAAGGAAGGTCCATATAGGAGATCAAATTTTGAATCACCTAGGGCAGGATGACTGCTAGATGACCATGGATAGAAGGAGAAGCAGGAGATACTCATAGTGACATACTTTAAAGCAGTGTTTTCATGCCCATGAGTTCAGCTCTTAGGTGACGTTCCAGGCACTGGAAATATTCGCTGTGGAGCAAAGTAGACTCTGTGCCACCACATGCAGCTCCTGATGGCCACATACTACTCCAGTAGGGAAATGGACATTAGTCTTCATTATCCAGTTAAAAGCTTCAGGGTTCCTATGTATTGAAAAAACATGGTAGAGAAAAGACAAAAAAACTCAGTGTGAAGGGTTCAACTCTCATGAGCAGAATATGGAACGAATGCCTTGATTAGTTTAAGGCCTAATGGAGATCACTTTAAAAAATCTTATTATTCATGGAAATAGTCTCGTGACTCATATTCGGTACTTCTTAAAGCTGATAGCATCGACCTGAAAGCTCACATTTACTAAATGAATCTTCTTGATGGTTAATCTTTAAAATGTCCTTTAAAAAGAGTAAGGATTTTTAAAGAGATAGGAATTATTGTGCAAAATAAAATCATTTCTTTATATCTCTATGAAATATGTAAATAAACTGTTGGTTCTGCAAGCTCTATACTATGTTATCCCATTTATTTGGTTTTCAATGCACACACATACACATTTAAAGCATAAATAAGATTATTTGATTATCACTACTGATTGAAATAAAATACCACCAGCCTTAGATAATATAGATTTTATTATACTTCCATTAGCAACAGGTAACTATTCTTATTATTTAATGGCTTTAAAATTATACTTTTTACAGTGTTTATGTGTCGTTAATATGCATATGAAGAGTGTACATGAACCAAGCCAAAGTTTACATATGTAAACTTTATTTATACATATGCATAAACATATTTCTATAATACTTGGATAATTAGAACAGGATGCCGTTTATTGGATTTTATTTTATAAAGTAGTTTCAATTTTTAAATAATCAAATTTATTTTAATTTCTCCCAGATCTTTATTTTGATGCTTCCATCTTCTTATTGAAGGAGGGTGGAATTATTTTCACGCATCTCCATCTAGGAGCTTTTCAATTTTGTTTGTTTGTGTCTAGTCTCTTGAGTATATACATTTTCTTATAAGAATTCTTCATTTGAGTGTCACTACTTAAATTTTGGAAGTTGCACTGCTTTTTAGGGGTGACCATAACAACAAAGTAGGCATGACTACAGTGCATAGCCTTGATGCAGGAAAATTACTTCACCACAAGCTAAGGGGATTCAAATAGTTTCTTACTTACCACTACTTACCATTACTTACCACTATGATTGAGGCTATGTATTAAAAGTTGTGATTGGGTGATTACACAGCACTGACTCTATGCTCACAGATAATATGCATGAGACCTTAGCTTTCGCAGCAAGAGCCTCCTAGAAGAAGGCAGAGCACTTCCCAGAGCTCATGTGGTTTGTGCTCCATTTTCCTTCCTTTCTCCACTCATCCTTTCTCTCAAGGCCTAGAGTTTAATGCCTGAAAAAGGGGGTGCGACCCTTTAGTGTTCTGTGGGCTCATGATATTTCTGAGATGCATGTCCTAAAACAAATACCCAAATCTGTCACTGTCAGTATAGCCTGCGATTTCCTGACATAAAACAACCAAGTATAATTGAACACTGTGGGCTGTGGCTGAGTCCTCTGTGTTGCTGGCTTCTATCAAAGCTTAATGCATCTGGACAGGAAGCTGCTCTCCTAAATTTACAATTACTTCCACACTAGCGGAAGCCTCTTATAGCATGCTCAGAACCTGAGACTTTGCTTTTTGATATCTGCCTTCAAACGGTTGTCAAATTCATCTCTGAGCTTTCTATTCCCTCACTTAAGGATGAGAGTAGCCTAATGGTTTTCTTTTCTGAACTTGTTTGTTGACTCAAATAACAAAGTATTTTAAGCAAGCTACAACAATAACAAAAACCCTAAAACAACAAAGAAAAAACACAATCTATATACAACGAAGTAGATGATAATAAAAAGTATATCTTAATGAATATTTTCTAATTGATTCTGCCTTAGAGTCCAGGTCAGCTTTCTCTAAGAAACCTAAAAAGGCAAAATCTTAAGGTTTGAATTATTTTTTTAATTGTACCCAGAAAAATTTCGATAAAAATTTCAACTTTCTAACGAAGAAAGTTGTGCATAAGTTAAATGGAAAAAGTTGCCCAGCTTCAATTTTATTCTTTGAATTTTCTTGAGAGTCTCACATATGAGAACCATCATCATATAATTTTGACCTTTTATATGTCATTCCTATTCCTCTGGTGTGTGGCCTGTACTCTCTTTCAGGTTTATGGCTTCTTTTAAAATTATTGTTTAACACACACACACACACACACACACACACACACACTTTCTATCTTCCTATTTTTACTACCCTATCGGGAATCCGTGTATCTGGCCTCTCCTCTCACTCACTACAATCCAGAAGAGCCTGCAGAAGGCTTGGGGCTGGGTTCACATCTCAGGAGTTGATAGGATCAGATGTATAACTGACCCAGACATGAAGATAGTCGCCTATGGCTAATAGAGATTAAGTTTAGTTACTATAGTGTTGGAAATATGCATTCAAGACATAGAACAAAAAGCTACAATATAAGTAGATGCTTCTAGAAGATTCCTCTTCATACAATGGATCTTCCCTTTGTGTCTTTTAGGTAACTGGCTACTTAAGATGTAGTGTAAGATATAGAAATTCCTGTAAGTACCTTAACATGTGCCAAAGGTATGTTTCTTGTGTGTTTTAGTAAGTGAAGATCAAGTAAAACCTGAGGATGAAAGTTGCCACATTGAGTATGTATCTGCAAACCAACCGTGCAGGGAATCCTCATCACACTTCCATTCATACATACGGTTGCTGATTTCTGCATCTCGGTCAATCTAATAATACAGGACTAGTTTTGCCAGCATTCATCTCTTTCTGCATTTGAAGCTTACAAAAGAGTGTTGCAATACTATTTATTTTATCTAGTAAGGAAAAATAGGAAAATATGTATGTGGTAGTTATTTTCAGGAACTGTGAACTAGTGTTTGTCAATCTCCCTGTAACCTATTTCTCTCCACTCTGTCTCTTTTCCAGTGTTATTTTTTCAGTTCAATAAACAGACTTATCTAAGAGAAATAGGAAGAAGGGTATCACAAAAATTACACAGACTACTGATTTTCCTAAAGGGTAGAGTGTGCTGTGGTTAAAGATTCAGCTGTGACCATGCAGAAAACAAAACTCACATGCACATTCAATGGAAGTGTTCCTGGGAAAGTTAATACTTCAGAACAAGGAAACCAATCACACTTTGAGGAAGAATCACTCTAATTTACTTTTATGAACAAGGCCATAATGCTGACTTTGCGGTTACAAAAGTTATCAGCTAAGGGAAGTCATTTAAAGCTGACAGCTAGCGTGCACTCAAGGGACAGGGAGATAGATGTGTGTCTCTGGGCCTGTGGCAGAGCAGCAGCAGAATAAAATCTCTGCCCCGTGGCTTTATTACAGACTTCCCTAAATGAAAACTCCATGATTAAAATCCCAGTCTGGGATGAGTTTCCAGTTGCTCTGGTTTCCCTTGTCAGGAAACACATCCTAATTCCCAGTGATTTTAAACATGCTTGTTCTTCTGGATTCAAGTAATTGCATAATCTCACAGATAAAATGATTTTACGAAAATGACATAGTCGGTGCAGCATGCACACGCATGTTCTATGAGCAACTGTGCAGACACAGATAGATGAAAGTCACTCCCATGCCTGCCTCCATTACAGTGGTTATAGTCAGTGATGGGAAAAGCTAGTTATTGAATTGGCCGTGGATGCACACAGGATCAGTGGTGCTTGGATTTGTGCTAATTTGCACCCCTTCCTTAAATCTATATCTCTAGGTCAAATGTCAAGGATATTAACTATACACAAGTAGGGATGATTGCATTCATTTCTGCAAACATAGACAGTGCCTGTGAGAACATACCCTCTCCCAGCACTGAGTTCCGTGAAGACACACAGCATACCCACTTTCTATCACATCCGGCAAGGTGAGGTTAATGCAGACACAAGCCAGGAATTTCTAATACTTGTGTGGTACCACAGAAATATTTACTCTCTGACTAACTTGATTTTTTTTTCCAGGTAAATGTTAAGTGTTGCCAACACTGTCATGTGTTGCTCGCAATGTTCGCATTAAGTGAGCACTTAATTCATTGGCCCTCAGTCTGTTGAGATTGATTAGACCTCAGGTTATCTACAGGGATAAAGCATGACGTATAAAGATGACGCCCAAACAGGCTAAGATGCCTCAGATGATGAAAGAGTAAACCCATACTTTCCCAAAACACTGCTAGTCTACTCTAAGTGTCCTGATATAGTGTAATAAGACCCATGTAGAAGCAGTAATAGTCACTTATTTTATTTTTTACAGTTCCAAGTGTACCAGAAACAACTGATGATTAGAAAGCCTTCAAGAGTTCAGGCATGAGGAAAGGAATAGGGTAACAATGTTCCTTATTAGGATAAAATCAGTGAAATCTGACTTAGCTTTATTCCGTTGAGGTATGTTTTAACTTTACCAGGTACCCTCCCCTCAAAAAGAATAGACTTAGTTATTATAAGAAAAATTAAGAAAAAATTCAATATTTGTGGGTTCAAATATTATCATGAATATCCAATTGAAATTTAAAGTTGGATACTATAAAATTGAAGCAAATTTTGCTATACTTGAACAACCTTGTAATGAAGTATATTACTCATGTTATCCCGATTTCTGTTACTTTAACAAGATACAGAGTTAACTTAAAAGGGGTAAAATTTTATTTTAGCACACAGTTACAGGCACTCTAGTGTGTAGGGGGTTGGCACCATTGCCTCTGGGCTTCTTCTGAGGTCACACATCATGGCCAGATGCACAGGGTAGAGAATCATATTACAGGAACACAAAGAACAACAAGGAATGGCTGATGTCCCAAAATATCTATCTGTCTTTGGAAGACATGCTCCCCCAAGTGCCTTCAGGCTGCCTCCATGGTCCACCATTTAAAGTTTCCACCATGTCTGGAGAGCCAAACCGTGACTAAGACTTTAAGACACGGTCTTGCGACACATTCCTGATCTGTGCTCTCCAAATTCTCCAAGTTCTGAACATAGTCCTTGAATTCTAAGATTGTTTAATGAAATACCTGATAACTAAATTACCAGCAATGAACTCATCGATACTTTTTAAAGTTCCCCCCATTTAAAAATAAAAGCAAGAGTACAGAAATGTCAGAGAAAATGCTACTCGAACATTCCCATGGTTGTCACGGAAAATCAGTGCAAAGGGTGGCGTGGGAAGAATGCAGGGACTTTCAGTTCCTACCCGTGTGTTTTAAAAGTCATCATGAAGTGTATCTACATATGTATGTCTGTACACACACCTACATATGTATATACACACATGTATACACATTTAATTAGATATTATAAGACAAATAAGTGTGTATATATGTATGTGTGTATATATATATGTGTGTGTATATATATATATATATGTCATATAATATCTGATTAGATGCTCACACCAAATGAATGAGACAATATTGTTTTCCTCATTTTCAAATGAGAAAAAGGAAGCCCAGACAGGGTGAAGTGACCTCAACGTCATACAATGTTATCCACTATTGACAGAGGGCATCTCTCTATATCACAGTTATTTATTTATGTAGGGTTTATTTATAGGTTTGTTTGTTTTTTTATAGAGATGCTTTCATCTCGTTTGGCGGCACATGCCTGTTTTCACGACAGGGAGGCTGAGGCAGGGGGATGGATTTGAGGCCTGCTGAGCTACATAGTGATAGCCTCTCTCAAAACAATAACAACAGAAGGGAAAGGCGATTCTGGGATGGTTCTATAAATGTTTAATGAATAGTATACAAGTAAGGCTTTTCAATTTTATTAAAAGTGTCATAGATAATGTGGAAACAGTAAGAGAATGTTGACACATTAAGGCACCCACTTTAAGCTTTTTGTTTAAAACCCACTAGTTCAACGGGGATTCTTTAACTCCTATTAAAAACAGTTTATAGAGGAAGTGTATTAATACATACTTTAGGTGCAAAATCATAACCAAAGACAAATTTTGAGGAGTGCTTTCCAGAAAGGACAGTTTTCAATTCAGTTCAAATTTTGTCGCAAATAAACAATTTGAAACTAGGCCACCTGCTGTGCTCTGCTTGCCAAAACTGAAAATTTAGAATCTACAGTTGCTGTCTGCTTCCCAGGCACACACGGCCATCGTTTCATGTGTGATGTAGCCCGTCTAAAACTTAGTGTTAAGACTTTGGAGATAATTTATCTTCAAATTGTCTGATTGGTCGAGATGAAAGGCGGCAGAGAAGATTGCGCTCTGAGAAACAGGAGCAGTGGTAAAACCTTGTTCCTCACTGTAACCCCTACAGTTGACACCCACAGCAAAGACAATGGAGCCCTACAGCCAGTGGCATCTGTTGGCACTGGTGACAGGATGCCAGAACCATTTTTAAGGGCCAATAAAAGAACGCAGAGATGCTCTCCTTAACCCTCCTGTGCAGAGAGATGACCACGTTAATATTTACCAGAGGAATTAACTATAGCCGCCTCCTTCCAGCCTGCCTCAAGGTCTCGTCCTACGACGGGAACAGCCAAGAAAATGGTGCCTGACAAGGACGTGGCAATTCTGAGCTTCCGTCTTGGTGTGTGTGTGTTTGTTTGTTTTTGTTTTTAACAATTGTAGGTTTTTATACGGCCACGTTTCTCTTTGTTAACAGGAAATGCAGATCAGGAAGAACAAGAAAGAACTGTGCCATCTCCCTGTGCTTTTAAAACAATAATTTATGTTTCTAACTGAAATGTAGAGGTTAGGTATATTTGTGGGTATAATGTGACATTGCAGTACATGTATGCATTACATAATGGTCAAATCGCAGTCCTTGGTGTACCCATCACTTCTGTTGGATATCATTTCTTTGAGACTATTTGTAGGCTTTTCTACTCATCTTGTCTCTAATATTCTCTTTCAGTTCTCTGAGCAACACCTTTTCCTTTTCAGAAAGTTCACTGCCATCTCCTGTCTTCTTGTTCCTAGGAACAATTTCGTATTTGGGGGGACACCTATCATGAAGTATCTTAGAGCACCTAACATGGATACAGGCTCTTGCTCTAAATTCCTTTCCCCTCAACCATCGCAAAGAGTTAAGGTTGTGTGAGGCATGAAGAGAAGGTGCTTGCTCTTCTAAAGTCCACTTCCCCTCCCCATACTATTTTCTGGGTGTTGGCTCTCCCAGATCGCTGGATCAAATAACCTTGATGCTATTTCCAAGGTGATTTCTAAAGAACACCCTCCTGTGGAAAACCACAGTGCCCATACAGGCTGAGAGAGAGAGCCCAATACGAATATGTTCTTTTCCGGGGTTTCTGCTATTTCTGAACATTTGCTAGGCAGGCAGACACGTGCGCAAACGCACCGAAGTCTCTTCAGTGTGTTGAGTGCTGTAAAGTTAAGAGAAGAAAAGGAGTGACCTGTGGCTGAAGAGTAGGGGTCGAGCTCCTCACAGAAAGAAACTCTAAGGCATCGGAAATCCCTACATTTCCCCTGGCCACCCTACTCTGTGAATCAGTGATTGGTGAGAAAGGAAACAGATCTTATGTGATCATATTGTGTATTGTTAACTTGGAGCGTTAATGATCTAGGCTTAGTTACACTAGTTCCTGAAGCCAGGAAATGTGACAGTTACAGGGTCAAGGCTGAAAAAAGGGCAACAGAATTCACCTCTATCAAATGTCCTTCTCCTCAGTTTCTCTGTTTTTTAAACTTCGGCATATCAAAATTTAATTCCCCCCAGTATTTTATTTTTTAACAGAACATTTTATCAATTCTTTGGGAATGACACGTCATGAACCCCAATCCCACTCATTTCTCAGTACCCCCATGTTTGTTTTTCACCCTTGTAGCATTTCTTCCCAAAGGAAAACTAAAATGAGAAATAATAAAATAAAAATATAAACAAAATATTCACTATAAAACAATTTTTTTTATAAAGAACAGAAATTGCAGACAGTAGCAGCCCAATTCCATGGTTTATAAGTTCTAAGAAAAAACACAAAGTCAGTAATCTTTATCAAAATCACCTTGGTACTGGATGCTTGACCTTTCAAAACAAAAGTCTCAAATTCTAAGCCAACATCTTTGTTTTCCCTGCGGCACCTTCAATATTTCCCTCCACTCTCCGCACTCTTACAGCCATACCGAGGTCACCACTGCACCTAAGCCTGTAGGTCAATGGGTGCCCTGAACTTGAATGAGCTTCAGGGGATCTGAAGCAAATTAAAGAAAATAAACCAGACTCAGTATCAGAATATCAGGAGTGATTTCAAGCACTAAAGTCTGAAGTTCATATAAATCACTTAAGTAAACCGGGTCAAAGATAATGTCTCTTTCTCGATGGTTTACTGTTCTAATATGCCTGACAGCCTACAATATCCTTTGTACAGACAATAAATGCATGTCATTACCCTCTAGGGGACTCAGCAGTAGTCCCCTTGTAATCATAACCAAAAATAAAGCGAAACAAAACAAAAACACAGCCCTCTGCGGTTTATGACAGTTGAGAATAATTCAGAGCAAAAACTGTTTTCTGAAGATCCCATCCTGCCCTGTTCCTATGCAGCCACAGATCCTCTGCCCATGCAAACAACAGCAAGCAGTCCCGTGAGAGGGTAATGAAGAACTCCGATATCTTAGGGACTTCCAAGTTCGCTGCAGAAACCTCAACCAAAGAGCAAGCTTTTAAGTTTTAAGTTCTTCAGTTTATTTCTAGGTGATGCTCATTTTACAGCAGAAGTTCATCTATATTGGTTAGCGCTTTTGATTATGGAAGGGCAGGTTACAAATATGGGGGTGTGCAGAGTAATAGAGGAGAGTGAGATTAGGTATCCAGATACGATATGTGCAAATATGAAAGATTTTACTTATGTTTGTGGTGTACCCAAGTGTGTGTGTGTGTGTGTGTGTGTGTGTGTGTGTGTGTGTGTATGTGTGTGTGTGTGTGTGTGTGTGTGTGTGTGTGTATGTGTGTGTGTGCATTTATGCACATTCTCACATCTGTGTTGATGTGAACATATACATTGAGGGCAATGGTTGACATAGGATGTCTTCTATATCATAATCTACTTTATGAATTATGCAAGGGTCTCCTTCTTAACCAAGAACTTGTTCATTCTCAGTTTAGCTAGTCTTGCTAGTCTTGCCTGGGCTCCACCTCCGAGTGCTGCCAATACAGGTGGCCTGGGATTTGTAGAAGTGTCAGAGTTCCAAACCCCAGCTCTCACACACAGCAAGCTTGATGTCGACTGAGCCATTTTACCTACTCTGAAGGCATAGTTTCTAAAGTATGAAGAAATATGACGGGGCATAGATGCTACTTTCAAAATGGGTTCAATAGAAACACACAGATCCATCCACAATACAGCAAAGAGCAAGAATGTGGTTCCTTCTTCACTTGTACATTAGGACAAATAGAATCTCCCAAGAGAGGACCAGCGAGCATTTGTTTGGTCCTCAGCAGCAGTGGTAACAGAATGGGGACTGATAGCCCTGATAAGCACAAGCCATGTTGGAAGAGGGTTTCTTCAGAACCTGGGTGGTTGACAAGGAGGTTGTGAGAGTTCAGCTTAATAGATTCTGTGATTCATAGCTACTGTTCCTGTCAAAGGCATGATAATCAGCTCGCCTTCTTCCGGGGTTGACATTTGCTTCTTTACATAAGAGCTCATATGTTTGTCCTCGAATTCATCTGTCCTTATTGGAAAATCATCACTCTATATTTGTATAACTTTGTGAACATCTGTGAAGAAAACAAAAATCAAAATTACCCGGCCTTTTTCATCAAGTGTGGTTCAAAATATGGTTAAAATTAAATTAGTCATTTAATTTGATGGGAGCACCTCTCAAAACCTAGGACTGATGTGGGAATGCAGGAGATAGAAAATAAAACAAGAAACCAAATGTTAATACAAACTTTTTAAAATGTGTATGTTTTTATAATTTTCCTTGATGCCCTTCCCCATGGGACAATGCACCGAATAACTTTGTATGGTTTTGCTTCTTGGATTAAGAAATGGGTTATAAAATAAAAAAAATAAGCATGCATTACTTGTATGCTATAAAGTATTAGTAAAAAGCAATTATAATAATTTTGCGGATTTAAAAATGTAATAATAGTACAAAAGAAAGTCGAATCACGGAGAAGGAGTTCGTATCTGTCACCCCAGACCTGCTCTCTCATCCCTGCCGGTGAGAACTGATAATTGGCTAGCAGAGACCAACCTGTGGCTTCACTTCCTCTCAATGCTACATTAAATAAACAGTCCATGTGGTCATGTGTAGGAGGAGGCCGCTTGTTTGTTTCCCGGCTGTCCATATGCCCGAAATAACCCCACAGAAATTGTATTAATTAAATCACTGCTTGGCCTATTAGCTGTAACTCCTTATTGGCTAGCTTTTACATCTTAATTTAACCCATTTCTGTTATTTTATATTTTACCATGAGGGTCGTGGCCTACTGGCAAGGTTCCAGCACATCTGTCTCTGGCAGCAGCTCCATGGCTTCTCTCTGACTCTGTCTCCTTTCTCCCAGCATTCAGTTTAGTTTCCCAAAACAGCTTCTTTATTAACCAGTGGTATTCACAGCATATATAGGGGAATCCTACATCAGTCATGCTTCAGGATCAGCTGGGGATCCATACACTACTGGAATCTATATTATCCCTTCATCTTTATTAATCCACCCCAAGTCTCAACTTTGAACATCTGCATTTGCGGCTTGAGAGGAGTGTTTACATCCCAAATGGGATGATCCACAAGCAATAGTTCCGGCTGACAATGCCATTCCACAGGACCTCATGACCTTGTCAGGTGCAGCATCTGTGTGGATGCAGCTTCACGTTTCTGGTCTCGGTTTTCTTCCCTCTGTAGGAGTCTGTACTGATGAAGACCGTCATATTTTTACATTTTCTGAAAGTCATGATAAATTTTAAGGGAAAAGTCTTTGTTTAAATGCAGTGTGGGCATTTGAAGGAAATTCATCTAGAGCTGGGGAGATGCTCACTTGGTAAGATCCTTGTCACACAAGAATGAGGACCTGAGTTCAAACTCCCAGAACACAGATGAAACCAGGTCATCTCAGGGCTTCTCCAGCAAGACTGGAGGGGAGGCAAGAGAATCTCTTAAAGATTGCAGGTCAGATAGCCTGGTGCAGACAGCAAGACTGGAGGGGAGACAAGAGAATCCCTTAAAGCTTGCAGGTCAGATAGCCTGGTGCAGACAGCAGCAATGACAAAAGATACCATCTCAAAGTAGATGGCAAGGAATAATACCAGACATGGTCACTCAGTAATCAAGCCCATGCCACAGTACACATACATACAAACATACACATACACATATACACACACATACACACACACACACACACACACACCCCACAGACACAGACACACACACCATTCAAACACAAAATATTATTTGAAAAACACTAACAACTATGACCACAGAAATGCCTAAACATATAACTGTTGAAAATCTCTAAAATACAAACTGATTTCTTATCAAAAAATGTTATAAACTGTTTTTTAAAATATATAGAGTCAAGAACCTAGGACTTTGGACTTGTAACTTTACCATCATTATGGAATTTATATCAAAGTCCTAGTTACTAAATTTGCATGGTTTAATATCAAACTTTTGAACTTCTATTGCCAATCTAAACTACCAAGAGTAGATAAAAATGTGCCTTTGTCAAAGCTGGTACTGGAATAATATTTACATAATTAAGCCTGTAAAGTTTTTTCCAAAAAAAAAAAAATTCACCTTCACATGGCTTTTCTGAAATAGCTAGTATCATGTCCCATTTTTCAGTTCTATAAATAGAAATAGCCTGGTCTGGAAACCTTGATTTTCCAGTCAGGCTTTTCTCCTCCTGAATGTTTTGCGCAGTACAAAAAGGAGACATAGGAGAGGCAAACTTGACCACCGTCTGTCTACCACTATCAGGGTATCTCTGAGAAGACATCATTTAGTCAAGCATTTTGACCGTTTACTAAATTATATTTTAAGATGTCATTTTAATACAGAAAACGTGGTAATAAGGTTTTAGTAAATTACATCACACTACAAAACACATAGAACAAAATACAGAACAGAAAGAATGTAAGTCAAAGCACAGAAGGTAGATAGCAGGTTTTATAGGACAGAAGCGATGGCCCCATGTGTTAGAAGGTGACAGGGTAGCTGGAAACCTGAGAGGGGAGGAAATCTTATCTCCAAGGTCTCATCTTGTCTCCAAGAGGGAAAAATAAGTGTCCGAGGGGATTTTTATCTCCAAAGACTCAGGAATAAAGGAAAGAGTGATGTAATCTGTACGTCAGAGGTATGAGGCCAGAAAATACAGGGTCATAAAAATTGCCCCAGAGACACAAGTCAGAGTCCAGGGCCAGTGAGAAGCAGATTAGTGGCAGGGTGTGACTCAGGCAAGACACCAGAATACCTGGTGCTTCCTTCATACTTCCCACGTCAGCTCTGGGAAGGGTATCAGATAATGACGGGAAAAAGAGTTGTGAATCAGAAGATGGCATTAATCAGTGATCCCAACTGCACAGGACGAAAGAGCACACTAATTGACCCAGGATTAACACTACAAACACAACCTTCAGTACACACACCTTTGGCACACGATGAGCTGTTAATATTGCAAATCCAAACACTGGAGAATAATCTGTAGAATACAAGAAGACTGGGTGAGGAGAGAAGCCTAATTGAACCATACAGTTCTGCACAGCTATCAATATATTACTCAGATATACTTATATCAGTAATTAAAAAGATCACTGCTTCATAGTAGTGACCAGTGATCAGTATAATAGAGGTTCCAAAGATTAAGTAATATTTGCAGAGAATGAATAATCAAAAAATGTTTAGAGTTTTAACCTTGAAAATTTCTATTTCCTGTTGTTTTCCCCCCATTTTATTTTCTTCACATTTGAGTGACTCCTCCCATAATTATGAAGCCATTTTTGAACCTTGAAATATTATTAAAACAACCACTGCTATACAAACATGAGCTTGAGGACATGAACAAAGTGGATTATTTCAGTCCGAATTGAACAAGAATTTAAAAGCCCTTTCGCAGTGGGTAATACCCCGTGGCAAGTGTTAAGAAGGGTTATGTGTCACCACAGAGGTTTCCCATTATGGCTAATACAGCATGGAGTAGCCAGGGCACAAGTAACTGTCAGTGTTAACCACTTAGCATGGAAGTGTGATGCTCATAGGATTTAGCATCTCCCTAGAGGCTCCAGGCCAATTGCAGCACAGATTTACCATTTCCGTTTTCTTCAAAGGAAAGGGTACCAGTGATAGAGGTCTTTTGAGAGAGAAAAATTTTAAATTTTGATATATATTAGATATTCACCCACACAAAATAATCCACTTTGATTCCAAATCACAACAGCAAAAGCATGGCAAAGAAATAATTAAAATTCAAGCAGGTATTTGGAAGGTGTCCATTACTATTCAAAAGAAATCATCGGTTTTTAGCAGTAATAACATTCACACACTAAGCAATGCTTAATGTGTTCAGAAGAAACTATAGGGTTTTCCTGTAGTTTTTAAAAATGATTTCTGGGGTTTAATTTAATTATATTTAGCGTTTGCTAAATTAAAGAGTATGTTTTTGCTTGTTTCTCATATTTTTGCTTTTAATTTTTTATTGTTTTTGTTGAGCTATACATTTTTCTTCACTCCCCTCCTTTCCTCCCCTCTCCCTTTCTACCCTCTCCCGTGACCCCCACACTCACAATTTACTCAAGGGATCCTATCTTTTTCTCTTTTCTATGTAGACCCATGTGTCTCTCTCTTAGAGTCCTCTTTGTTGTCTAGGTTCTCTGGTATTATGAACTGTAGGCTGGTTTTTCTTTGCTTTATGTCTAAAAGCCACTTATGAGTGAGTACATCTTATATTTGTGTTTCTGGGTCTGGGTCACCTCACTTAGTATTATTTTTTTTCTGGATCCATCCATTTGCCTGAAATTTTCATGATGTCATTATTTTTTAATGCTGAGTAGTACTCTATTGTGAAAATGTACCACATTTTCTTTATCCATTCTTTGGTTAAGGGGCAGCTAGGTTGTTTCCAGGTGCTGGTTCTTACAAATAGTGCCATTATGAGCATAGTTGAACACATGTCCTTGTGGTATGATAGAGCATCCTTTGGGTATATAAACCCAAAAGTGATACTACTGTGTAAACAGAGAACGCTCAACAGGCAAATCTCAAATGGTTGAAAGACACTTAAAAATGCTCAACATCTTTAGCCATCAGAGAAATGCAAATCAAAATAACTCTGAGATTTCTTCTTTCACCTGTCATAATGGCCAAGATTAAAAACACTGTTGACAGCTTATACTGGAGAGGATATGGGGTAAGGGAGACATTGCTGGTAGGAGTGCAAACTTGTACAGACTCTTTGGAAATCAGTATGACAATTTCTCAGAAAACAATCTATCTCGAGACCCAGCTATTACAGTGTATTTACACCTTGTGAAAGCTGAAAGCCTGATCACGCTAACTTGTAGTATTTGAAATCTTAAAAATGTGGATTTTAATTATCTTTGAATAGAGGCTGTATTAGGAAGGTTAAAGATAATTAAAGAGACTGAAAAGAGAGACAGTAAAGGAGACTTTGATGGCAGTCCAGCAACATCTTACACACATGAGCAGATGAAGGGCACTGGATCCACATACTGTGGCAATGCTAGTGTTCCCTTCCAAGCGCATAAGCAGTGGGGATGCTGAGGAGAAGCACCTGCTCAGCGGCTGGCATGGCTGACCTCAGGATGCCATGATTTCTACATCAAATGTGCTTTCCATACATCATGGAAGGGTTTGGGGGCATAGGGAATGACATTATTACATATTCATGAAAATGAATACAAAGAGAAAAGACCATATGAGGCATTTAAGCCCGGCACAACGAGTCATGTATCACATTCTAGAAATTCCTGGGGTTAGCCTCAACAGACACACAAAATCATACATGTACAGATGACATGAAAGTAGATGAAGAGGGACTAGTGCTTGGGAAGGGACGAACAGTGGGGTGAGAGGCATATGCTCAGAGTCCATTAGATACTTGTATGAGGATGGACCCATGTTAAAAATCAAAACAAAACAACAGAAAAAAACACTTTGTCTAGTCTTCCAAACAACGCAAAGAGTAAACGTATTTTAGTGCATTTAAAATAATGGAACATATTGCTTTGAATCTGTTTTCAGTTTGTTCAAATTTTTTTTTTATCTGAAAGCAATACCTACTTAGGATCATTGGTGTCAACAAGCCAAAACTCTTTATTACTAGTAAATACATTAATATCATCGCCGCAGATGTAGGTCCTGGTCATCTTTGCCGGAGAGGAGGCCCGGAGAAAGATATGGACTTCATTCCATACCTTAGGGAAAACCACCCTGGACACACACTCATCAAACACATTCTAGCAAGAAGTCCTTAGGAGACCTACATTGTATCAAATTCACTTTCCATGGAGCCAGTGGCAATAACAACTTTCCCCAGTCCCTGGGCTCTGTGGTATGATGTGGTATAATGGCTCTGAAAAAAATTCTTTTTCCTTAATCCCCAAACCTATGAATCAGGCTAAATTTACTAATACATAGTAAAGACACATTAATGTCATTAATCACCTGATCTTAAGATAAGGTTAGTGTAGACAGGACAGGTGGCCTCCTTACAAATGAAGGGGAAACCCAAAATAGCAGAGACGGCACGGTACAAGTTAGTTGGCCTGGTGTTCCTGGCTTTGATGGTGGGACTATGAGCCAAGGAAATCAGTTGGCCCTGGAATTTGGTAGACAAGGACATATAATCTCTTCTAGAATTTTCACTGAAGAAGACAGCTTTGCCAATACCTTGATTTTAGACCCCTAAGATATATTTTGCACTTCTGACTTACAGAACTGGAAATACTAAATTTATCTACTCTTTTATTATTAAATTTGTTGCAATTTTTTTACCACAGCTATAGGAAACCAACAAAACCACGATTAAGTAAGTCAGGAGTGAGCAGAAGGAAAAGCCCTCTTTCTCAATGAACAACAGCTCCATGACTGAAGGGTTCCAGTCCCACAATCACTTGTAGCTTTTCTATTGGAAATACACACTGTGCATATTATTTGGTATGAAAGAAAAAATTGAGTTTATACATAAATATTAATGCAAAATATATACATTTTGTTCTATATTGTTTAATTATGATCATGCAAAAATTAAAAACAATTATAAACATGTATCTTTCATAAGGTAAACATTTTAATCAATTCATTCTGGAAAGTAGGCATTTATTTCTTAAGCTACAAATCTATATCCTTGGAAAACATTACTTGATAAAAGCCTACACATTCCACAAATCAACTCTTTATTTTTCCCAAAGCACTGGAATACTAACAGTTAAAAAATATAATTTTTAGTCAACATATTTCAAATATATACAATAGCAAAATTACTATCCTGAGGTTATTTACAATATTAATTTTATGCTTTATATGGATATGTTTCACTTAAATGTATTTCTACAATAACTTTGTATTAGGTATATCTCAGACAGAGCATGTGATAGGAATATAAAATTATAAATAGAAGAAGGACCCAGCATCAATAGTGTAGCAGAAACCAGAGGCCTTGAACCAGGCCAATGACTCTTTGCAATGACGCTTGCAAGTAAAGATACATGGATAAGAAGCTTTATTTACTTTATTTATGGCACACTGTTGCTTCCATGATGAGACTGTTTTTTACTTTTTTTTTTCCTCTTAAATTTTATTTTATTTTTCGGGATGGGGGAGTTGCAAGAGCAGAGAACAGATCTAAAGGGAGAGAGAAATGAAAGGGATGAAGATGCATGGTGAGAAAGACACAGAGAATAAATTTTAAAATTTAAAAATAAATAGGTAAGAGAAGGAAAGGGAGATAAAAGGAAAGGAGGGAGAGAGAAAAAAAGAAGAGAATAAAGGTGAAGAGAAGGGAGGGGAAGAGAAGACAGTAGGGAGCGATGGGGAGGAGAGAAGAGAAGGGAGGGAAAGGAAAATAAGAAGAGGGAAATGGGCAAAAGAGAATATATAAACATAATTGTTTTCTTCTGGAAAGCAAAAGGTGCTATTATCATTAACTTTAAAGTCAGTAATAATGTTCTAACTGCATAACCAGGACTTCCTCTGCATTGCTCTATTCCGTCATTCTAGCTCTCACCGTGCAGAGAGTAGAGGCATGGCAAACTGCACATGAGGCTGTTCAAAGATATCCCTTTCAAGGCACAAGCTCCTCTTTAATCCTTGACATTACTCTCAGATTATTTTTCCTCTTTAGATCGCTCCTTCATTTCCTATTCTATACCCTGTAGACAAAACGACAGGTGGGGAGAGCCTGGAAATGTTGCTCTGGTTTGGGGCTCTTTGAGCAAGCCATTTGATATCAAGCACTCCCTCTACCCCAAAACACTTTTTCAACTTCATTTTTGCACTAGAGACAGTGGTTTTGGTAATTTCTGAAGCCTTTTGGAACGTGAAATCCTGGGATTCTAAGGACTCTTAGAATGAGCTGTGCATCTATCCAGCGTTAGCCAGAACGTGTCTGCTCCTCATATGTGAAACTTATGCCATGGCTTCTCTACTCCTGTCTTCAGTTCATGAGCTACTTATGCAAGAAGGTAATAGTCCATGAATCAATTAATTGCTAATGAAACGATATATAAGAAAACCATGAGATTTTAAGAGGGTGTCTTTTTGAAGCCACCATGTAGAAGATAAACATAAATCTGCTTGTTGCCGTGGGCCATGACACAGCTAGAAATACAGAAATAATTTTGAGTACAGAGCTTAAACTCATGCAAAAAGTGAGTCTGGATAAAGATGGGGCGACTTGGACAGCTTAGATATCACATCCATCTCTGAGTCTACCTAGTCATTAATGAACATTGTCATATAAGTAAGTAAAATTCCTAGGAATTTCTATTTTCTGTTCTGACCTCTAGATTACAGGAGAAATTTTCTTAATGCTTAGTACAATATTAAGCTATTTTCATTTCTACAGAAACGGTAGGATTTCTAAGAAGCCAGCAAAGAAACACCATGTATTAGGGTTCTTTATTGATTCTCTTGGCCACCTTAAGTCAGCCAAATTATTCTAGGACACAGTAACTGTTGAGCTAGCAACACAGCCCTTCCTGTAACAGTTAAACAGGCAGCTAGAAACCACACAAACTGACCACAAGTCCTGTCACCCTAATGTGTACTGGCCTAGGATCAAGCTCTTCATATTCCTTCCTTTTCTCTCATTCTCTTTCAAGGTGGTATTGTTAGATAAGATTCGCCTGTTTCTGCTTTATTTCATACCTTTGCTTCATATCTTTTCATGTCCTCAGACAAATTTCTCTCTGTTCATCAACCAATATCTTTTTGCAGTATTTTCCATGTAGAAACACTTTACTTTCCAAGATCCAATCTCTTCTATAGTTCTAACACTCACACCCAAGTCTATATCATTCATGTGACCATGAGTAATCCATTCCAACATACAATATTTTAATTTTTGATATTTTTATTATTGAATATTAACCTATGAACTATATGGCATCCATTCAAGGTAACACCATAAATATTCAGGAGAGAAATCTCAAACATTATGGCAGAGTATATAAAATATCCAAGGATGTCAGAGTACAGAATGGGTATCACTTTTCCAAGAGTTAGCAAAGATTACTGAAGATAGTTTTATGATTTAAGTATTTCATTTATTGCATAAATTTCAAGCAATGCCCTTGTCTGTAATATAATCCCATCTTCTCAGTAATCTCTTATAAATGTTGAGTACATTGTGAATGCTCAGTACGCTTGTGCATTTTAAATGTGTGTTAGGGAGCAAGCCAGTTTGCTTTGCCCTTGACCTTCCTATTTCTAGCTGCTCTTCCTGCTCAAATCTGCCTTCCTTTTTGAAGAATTTGTCCTCTTAGCACAGGGTTAATTTCTATCAAGATACAGAAATAACTGCCAAGCATCAGTAGTTTAGCTCAGGTAAGTAGAAAACAAAGTCAAGATATCAGAACTCATATTTGCTATTACTCTCTTGGTACCTCAATCTGATTTTCATACCTGATTGGATACACAATGTTAGACGTGGGCTGGGCTTCCTACTGGTGGATTCAGTTGTTTGGAAACATGTCAGATGACATACTATTACTAGATCAGAATCACATTGGCGTCCCCATCTTCAATTACGAAAAATGAGACTTACCATTGCTATGAATGAATGGATTCCTAACTAATCTTTGAGCGTTATTCATACATAAATGTACTTGACAAATTGTTGGTTCTTGACAAGAGTTTATGTACATACAAAATCGGAAAGTACTTGCCAATGGCTAATTTTTCCCTTCTTTCCTCTTGTGCATTGTTTAGTTATCCTGCTTACTTCCATATATTTTTTGATATATTTTAATAAGTTTTTATTTGAAATGTGTCCTTTACCAAATTGTTAATTTATTAAAGGCAAGGACTTTGACACTTTAATGTATTTTTAAAAGGCCACCAAATGACTTGTGTCTAACTTCTATTAAGATATGGCTTATGAATTTTGAATTTCAATTATTTAGTTCATATATATTGCCTAGCTCTAACTACTGTGAATTAGCATAGGCAGCTTGTCAGAATGCTGGCTGGCCATTTGAAACAGGCTTTTGGTTGAGGAGAAAAAGTTGGTAGGCTAAAAGACATGTCAAAGTCCCAAGGAGGTATATTTTCATTT
Source organism: Microtus obscurus (assembly GCA_963919715.1). Classification (NCBI taxonomy): domain Eukaryota; kingdom Metazoa; phylum Chordata; class Mammalia; order Rodentia; family Cricetidae; genus Microtus; species Microtus obscurus. The sequence goes on along the minus strand of CAWTZC010000288.1, from coordinate 5,276,336 downwards.
TACAAGCCCTTGCTCCAGAAAACAGTGGATGACTAGGTTTAGAGAATACATGCCTAGTTTGAAAGATCACTCATCTCTAGTCCACATGCAATAGGACATAACGTTTTGAGAATTTCTTTTAGCTTGGAGTTATTGCAAAGTTCTGAGAATCTTCTGTCCTCATCCCTGCAAAACTTCATCTTTCAGTTTTGACTACTTGTGGGCTTCTAGAGGTGAGAGAGGCTATACTTCTAGGAGCAGACCATTGAGATGCAAGGCACAACGCGGAGAACCTACACTCCCAACAGAGGATTTAGCACTAATGTATGATTTTCCTGCTGGCACGGCAGATTTCAGGAAAGGCATCAGTTGGAGAATTACTTTTTCCCAGGAGAATTTTCTTTAAGATGAAGAGAATCACAGCCACAGTATATTCCTAAAGAAAGAAGGGTTGCGGGGAAGCTGGCAGCTTCCATGTGAGAGCAATAGTCATAAGTGGTGCAAAATCTCTGAACAGCCAATGATGTCCATTGGAGAGCAGGATCATTATCCCTGCCCCTAAACAGTGCAATTAGAGGAAAATCAAGTGGTAGGAGCACATGAAACTGCTCTATATTCTTATTTGCGCCTTATCCTTGGGTTTGATACTAAAGACCCAGATGGAGCAAAAAGTCAGTAAGAGAAAATGGGTTTAAAGAAAACACACATAAAGCAAGGAAGCAAGCAAACAAACAAATAGCACAAGCGCATTTCCCAGGGTGGGAACGAAATGACCCAACAACATATGAGGGGGAGCGAGAAGGCAGAAAAAGTGAATGAGAAAATAAAGCCATGCATTATATTAAACCAGACTACTCAATAGCAAGAATTTTTAAAAGTCGATGTAATAATACCTTATAGACAATAACAAGCATAGCTCAGAAGTGTGAAGGGCAGTCTCACGAAGTTTGTTTCAAGGGACAACAATGATAAAGAAACACGATACCATCTGCTCCTGTCTAACTGAGTCTAATTTGCTCAGCAACTAGTTATGACACCATTCATATATGGCACATGTGTAACAGAAAGCTTGCCAACTACACTGCTTTTCCTGTTAAGTACAACAGGTCCGAACGTTTAAAATTAGACATACTATTTGGTTCCTAAAAATCCAGATGCATTAGTAAAGTTTTAAATCATTTAAATTCATTTTGTGCATGCGAGTCTTTTGTCTGTTTCTATGCCTGTGCACCATGCGTATGCAGTGCAAGGCCAGTGAAGACCAGAAGAGGGCATCATACCCTTGGAACTGGAGTTGGATGACGTGAGCCACTATCTGGATGCTGGGACCCAAACAAACCCATCTTTACCAAAGCAGCAAGATGTCTGAACCACTAGGCCATCTTCTTGACTAGTTAAATGCAATTGCAGACTTGTATACGAAAAGAAGGAAAGAAAAAAGTTGTAAAGGAACGAGGAAGAAATGGGGGGGAGGGGAGAGAAGGAAGAACGGACCTTTCACAAAACATCTGGGAGGCAATCCAGGGAACATAAATTAAATATGAATCAGGCATTTGAAATTAATAAATTGCAGCAGTTGGGTAGTAACTGAGACAAGATGGTATCAAAGTGTTCTCCTACCCGATTAATATGTACTGCTATACATTTAGGGATATCATCCAATGCCCAAGTGTTTCAAAGTTCAGACTGGAGAGGAAACAGCTCTGCCGTTCATCACTTCCCTGTCATACATGCAAGGACGTGAGAGGGTATGAATATGCAGAACCACTTGTCCTACAGAAATTACTCCAGAATGGGGAAAAAAAGAGAAACAGACTTAAAAAGTTAGAAAATAGGACAATGGTGTGGGAAGTCCTTCTGTCTATATGTTGCTTTTATTGGTTAATGGATAAATCTGTGTCAGCCTGAGGATTAGTAGAATAGGGAAAGGCTGGAGGGAATTCCAAGCAGATAGAGGAGGAGAGAATAGACGGAGTCAGGGAGAAGCTGTGTAGCAGACCCTGGGGACAGAGGCCTGCACTGGAGCCTGCTGAAACTTTGCTGGTAGGCCATGACCTTTTGGTGATGCACAGATGAATGGAGATGGGTTAGTTTAGGATAAAAGAGTTAGCCAGAAATACATTTAAGCTATTGGCCGAACAGTATTGCAAATAATATAATTTCTGGGTGATTATTCCGTGGTCTAGGCAGGTGATGGGGGAGAGTCTTCTGTTTTGTGTTAATTTCATTGGTTAAATAAAGAGACTGCCTTGGCCCTTTAATAGGACATAAAATTAGGTAGGCGGAGTAAACAGAACAGAATGCTGGGAGACAGAAGCTGAGTCAGTGAGTTGCCATGATTCTCCCACTCCAGGCAGACGCAGGTTAAGATCATTCCTGATAAGCCAACTCGTGGGCTACACAGATTATTAGAAATAAGTTAGGTCAATATGTAAGAGCTAGCCAATAAGAGGCTGGAACTAGTGGGCCAGGCAGTGTTTAAAAGAATACTGTTTCCGTGTAATTAATTCGGGTAAAGCTAGCTGGGTGGTGGGACGTAGCCCGCTGCTCATATTACAAGAGGCAGGCAGAAATGAACAAGCAGTCTCTGCCTACAGGATAAAGAAAGTTTGAATATGTGTCATGGGTACTTAGAAGCAATTGTATTTTTTCTCTACATATACATATGCTTAAACTTATCAAAATAAAAGTTTGAAGTTAAATGAAGTTTTCAAATATATAGGATATTTTTCATAGTTTTTTTATTTTTAATGGACATGGTAGTTTCTTTTAGTGATAAACATTGCATATTACATATAATTAGTTGTATTATAATTTGTAAAAGAGTAACATAATTGATTAAAGAGATTTTGTTGAGGAAAAGAGATATGCTTCCACTGATGACGTGCTTGAAAGTCTTGTATATGCTTTGATATAATGGTTAAGGACCAGTTTACTTAAATCTCCAATGACAGCATCAGAATTCGTGAACCGGGAGCAGTGGACCTGATGCCTACATGGAGCTTTTACCCCTGAAATCTAGTCTCCTTGGCACGGAAGGGCAACACGGACACCAACCCAGCCACAAAATCTTTTACAATCTGTACTGCCTGAAAAATGTCCTAGGGTAACGGTGCCACAGAACTTATGGGCGTTGCTAACCATTATCTGATTTGTCTTAAGTCCCATTCCTTCAGAAGGAAACCGTATCTGACACTGCCTAAGTGTCCAAGAAACAGGGTAAAATCAAACACTATGTGTCTAAAACACTAATAAATTGATTTCTAAAGATATTCTACAATACTCGTAGATCAGTGTCTTATCCAGTTATCATCAGGGTTGGCCCAGGAATGGACCCCACAGCCAGATATTATGTAGAGATGAGCCTCAATTGGAGGTCTCCATCAAATTCCTCTTCTTAGAGCTCTGGGAATCTCATGGAATATCTGGTGCAAAGATTGTCAAAGACAAAGGGGATGGAGGACACAGGAGAACACAGTCCTCTGAGTCAACTAAGCAAGGTGCATATTAACTCACAGAGACTGAAGCAGCGTGCCCAGGGCCTAGAGAGATCTGCTCTAGGTCCTCTGTGTATAGATTATATATAGTGTATATATTATAGTTAATTTTATGTGATTCCTGACTCCGAGAACAAGGGGGTCGCTAACTCTTTTGCCTGTTCTTGGGACATTTCCACCCAGTTGGGTTGCCATGTCCAACACTGGTATGACAGTTTTTGCTTCACCTTATTATATTTTATTTTGCCATATTTTATTGCTATCTTCGAGAAGCCTGTTGTTTTCTAATGAGAGACAGAAAGGGGGTGGATCCAGACAGAAAGGGAGGTGTGGAGTAGAAGAGCCGGGAAGGGGTGGCGCACGCCTTTAATCCCAGCACTTGGGAGGCAGAGGCAGGCGGATCTCTGTGAGTTAGAGACCAGCCTGGTCTATAAGAGCTGGTTCCAGGACAGGCTCCAAAACCATGGAGAAACCCTGTCTCGAAAAAGAAAAAAGAAAAAAAAAGTAGGGAAAACTATAATTAGGATACATTGCATGAGAAAACAATCTATTTTCAATTAAAAGAAGATGGAAAAAAGAACTATGGACTGGCAGAGAGACAGAGAACCTTGTAGAGTACAAATCAAAGTCTGGAAGGAATGTTCTGTGAGCAGCAGGACTCTCTTACAAACTCAATGATGCTTTTCCATTCTTAATGCAACAAGGAAACAAACAGAAAACAACTACAGAAAGTTGTGGAGATTCTACAGAGAAACATGGTTTATAAAAGTTGAAATATCAATATAAAGAAATATTTGAAGGGTTCAATCAAGTCACGTTGTACGTAATTTACTTCATCATGTACCTGTCTATTATACATCAGAAAATGGTCCTTGATTCATCCAAAATTTATTTTTCAGTAAATAAGAAATAAAACTTCTATGTGATAAAAAAAATGGTAATAGTTTCTTTATTGAGATGCCAAATAATGGTACGCTCTAGAATTAAGGAACTACAGTATCACAAAGTGAAAAACCTAAGAAGCTTTAATATATTTGGGTGAGGTAGATAATAATTCATGTCTGATGCAGAAAATTACAGTTGACAAAAATGTACTACCAATGTTAGGGGCTGGTTTTAAGGTATAATCTTAATTTTACATCATCATGCACTAAAACTAGAAACAAAAACCTAATGGTAGTAGCTCAGTGGTCTGGTATCAGCAAAGCCTCTGTCCACAGACACTCATAGGATCTTCGAGCCCCATGGCTGAGAGGTTGGAAGAATCTGAATTGTCATCACAACCACAATGAGTTTGCATGCAGAAAGATTCTGCATGCCTCTGAAGATCTGTAACAAATAGACTGCTCATGTTGAAAACCAAGTCCTTTTTACTGTAAGATTTACATGTCCATAATCTTTCTAGGCCTGCAATTAACAAATATTTAAATAAAAAGTTCTAATATATATGAGATAATATTTCGCCACACAAAAGAACTGACAGCTCCCACATTTTATTTTAACTATGGAAAATGCAGGAAAGTCTAATTAGAAATACTACCTTAATGCTATTCCTACACAGACAGGCAAGTAGACTTCTCCTGTGGGATACATTATATAAAATCTATAATTTTCTAATTAAGTTTATTTATTGTTTTATCTCAGTCTTCTGAAGTAGTCCCTGGCCCTGATGTTAATTGAAATATTTAAATAAATGAGACTCTCTCTCTTTCTCTACTAAATATAATTTTTCCCTTGTAGTTGACTGTAGATTATCGTTCCGGAGTGAAAGAGAGTTTACACGTGTTTGGACATGGTAACGATTATAACAAATCTGCTTACCAACTTTTTCAAAGTGGAAACATTGTTATAACATAAAGAGCAAATACTAGACAAGGGAAGGGAAAGGAGAGAGAACGCATGCTTTTCTCTTGCTGAAATAGCCTAATCGGGACTAAATGTGAAAGACTGGTAACTTTAGCTTTATTGGTGAATTGTCATCCTTCACGACACCCCTCAAATCCTGAGCATGCCTACCAACTATCCTTGTTCTCCATCTGAAGCTGTCTTTCATGAGAAAACGGTAATTTTATGTGAGTTATATATCACATAATTTGTCTCAATATCAATGGTAGGTATGGTTTTCCTTGTTAAATAAATGTTTTCTCATTTTACAAATGAGATTAATGTTTAATGTAGATGTACTAAATAATAAACATTTTAAGAGGCTCATTTATTACTGTGCTAAACAAGTGATGGCCTACAGATTAAATAAAAAATTAAAAATAAAGCCAGTTTCTACCTGGTAGTATAGAAAAAAAATGACTTTCCTCTTTGAATATAATATCCACCTATATGTTCCTGAAGATACTTCATGAAATTTATCTGTGCTCCATGCTGGCCCAGGAGGGCACATAATGGTTACACTGCCTCACAGTGGGATATCCCACTAGAACTAAATATAAAACACCTTTGATTTCCTTGCTGAGGACAGTCTAGCCTAATTTTAGATAACCTGAATCTTTCCCTCTGTGAATTTGTACAAATGAAGGTCTGGTTCTATTGTCCTAGAAGCAGAGCGCAATATGCATAATTTGACCTTTAAACAACTATTTTGATAAAAAAAACAAAGGGGAAAAGATCATACAGGCACACACACACATACCTGTGCCTTCAACCTTTCTAAGAGAATTAAATTTAAAATGCTATACTACAGGATGGATACTGCTTATAAAACCACTGACATTTGAATCAGTTAGCTGTCTATCCTAGGGAATATTAAGAAGTATGATCTTTTCCCAACAGGACTGCCATTTACCTCACTGCTAAAAATATTGTATTTCAGGTTCGCCGTAATCAACTTGTGTATTGTTCATCTCTTCTGTGGTCATTGTGGATATGAAACAAGCACAAAAAGGAGCATCTCAGATGGCGTTGAGAAACACGTGATTTCCCTCGGTGTGTGTGCATTTCAGGATCAGCGTTTGCAGTCTAAGACTCCACTAATGAGACATATAATACCGTCTTTAGTGAAATTAATACTGGATTTTCTACACCTCCATCATGGAGAAGCTTGTGCACTACCAACGTTTTCTTAACAACTCCAAACACCAGGCATTTTATTAAAGTCATAAAAATACAGAGCATGACACCATCTGTGCTGGAATTAAATGAACTGTACATTTCTCTTTGTCTTTTATTTCCTTATTGCGTTCAGATAATCCTCATGGATCTGTAAGAACTCCCCAAAGCCATGATGTCAGGTTATAAGAAAGTTACTGGAAAGTGAAGAGATGTTTTGTTTATTGTTCATAATCTCAACAGTGGCTGGATGAGACTTAAAATAAAGATGAGCATATAATGTATAATAACAAAACAATTAAAATAGAAAAATATATCATGAATATTTTTTAGGGTATCATGAACTGTATTGACTTTTAAGGAGACATGAGGTAAATGTCACAGTTTCACTGCAATAAATCTGCTTGACATTTCTGAAATCACAACTAATGTGTAGATTGATGATTTCATCTGTTTTTGTTTTCTACCTATTTATCTGTACTTGGGTTATGCTAATTATAGCACCAAATAGATGTTTATTAATAAATTCAATGTGTTGTTTAGTTTTTGCAAAACATTTTTAATGTAATACTACTGAAGTTAGGCTATGTTTATTAGTAGTGCTTTATTAATAATATCATTAGTACATTATTATTAACACTTTTATAATAGAATTAATACTGCTAGTATCTTATTATTGGAAGTAGTATTCTCATTTATTACTCTTAGGACAAATGAGAAATAAGATTGTGGGGGCAAATGCCTAGTGTTAACTCCCAATATAAACACTAGCCATAGTGCTATTCTATTTCCTGCTATGTGATAAGTGGAAAAATAACAGCATCATAGAGTTAAATTAAAGGTCAGAGTACAGTTAGATAAATTAGAGAAAATATTATTTAAATCAGGAAAAGATGGAACAAACCAATGAAGACAAGAATTCATACTTACATCAAGGGTAACTGAAGGACTCTGGACATAGAATTGTCAGCTGTATGCAGGGTGTTCCCTACCGTAGAACATTGAATATTGAAAAGAGAGGGGAAGGTAGCTTAGTAGTATGTTGAGGGTCACTACAAATTCTAAAGCCTGACAGAATTAAAATCACAAGCTAAAACTAAACCAGAGTAAAGTAAGGTGTTGCAGCAAGCACAACTAAATGAAATTTACAAAATTTAGATTGGGTCAAGGATTTATTGTCTCATAAATGCTTAGCACCTGAACTGTGTATGCATATGAAAATGAAGTAGGATCGGATTACCTCCAGGTTTGATGTAGTGATCTAAATTAAAGAAGAGTACTTTAGAAATAAAATCCTGCCAAGGTCTGCACAGTTGTCTTTCTGCTCACGTGGAAAATAAACCAAACACGGTGTATGTCTTGGTTGCACCAACCATGAATATCTTCTAATCATAGAGGAGTCCTCCCAATCCTGGGCCCCCCTGTTTATATCGGATATGTTACTCAGCTTCTTGAGCTGATGAGTGATACAATGAATGTGTTTAACAGCAACATATTTGAAGAAAGGCTACAGTGCATTAGTAATCTTAACACTAAAGAATAATTTACTGACTTGGGTATAGCCTTACTATGAAAGTACTTCATCAGGTAAAAGAAAATTCAACTGCAAGTCAAATATATATATATATATATATATATATATATATATATATATATATATATATATATAATTTATATATATATAATTTATATATATAGTATTAATACTATATATATAGTATTAACATATAATAGTTTCACAGAAAATTTTGAAGTTTTGGAAAGCAAGCTTGAAGACCAAGTAATATGATTCAATGTCTGAGGAATATATGAATATTTTATTTGGAAGAAGAGGGCGGCAGTGTGTCAGTGATTAGAGCCTTGCTTTGAGAAAGATAACTATGGCAACAGATGCCTTATAAAGTCAAGGTCAAAGCAAAGGGGACCAAAGAGGAACCTTGTGCAGCAATTTAGAAGCTAGATTAGGAGGATGCCAATCACACCAATCACAATGAGAGTAAGGAACTTTGTAGACCTCTAACATCAGAATGCGTGGGATGAAGAATAAGAAAGAAAAACGTCTTAAAGGGAAATGATTCTTTACTGAGAAGGATGAAGAATGCACAGAGACCACAAATTCACATTTTGTCACGTAGAAACATCTTGTTTTGTAGTGAGATATCAATTCCTCACTCACGGCAGTTGTAAAGTTTCAAAGTATATTATATATTGAAATATAGTATATCAATGTACAGAGCTCTGTCACTCATATGGCAAGTATTCTTATACATGTAGCAGGTGTCTCATTCATTAAGAGCTCAATGTTTTAAATTGCATACCATAATTACAAGTCATATAATTTTTCATAAAACTAACCAAGGCTAATTTAGATATTTAAGTGAATGGCATGTATTTTGGCCAGGGCAGCATATAAATGCAGGTTTAAAGTGGGCAGCATCACACTGTGGGCTACCCTTTGAGGTTGGTGGCATCTACATTTACCTACCAATATGGTTCACCTGCTGCATTAGTGATGGCTCTGCTCCACAGAGCCCGAGAAACCAGCATATTCATAAATTTCTCATTCATTTTGGCAGAGTGGTCAACATTCATTAGCAAAGGGACTGGAGTACAATACCAATATTTCTGCTGTTTTACCTCTGAATTTTAAGTCAAAGAGGTGAAAATTACATCTAAACTATCATATCATTTATATTGCAGACACGTACAAACTATCATAGATGCACTAAAGAATGATGAGTTGCTGAAGTTTTCTTTAGATACCCCAGCGACTCTTGACTATTCTTAAATATTTACTTCATTTTTTTATAAGATGAACTATGGGTCAAGGTAATGCATCACGGTGGACTCTTGAAACTTCAATTCCAATACATGGTCATTTTTGCACCCAACACTATTATTTCTTCTAGGATAAAGAAGATTTCTTACAAGATGAGAAGTCTGATATGAATGATTTCCATCTCCATTCTGAAATGACACACTTCATTTTATTTGGAGTTTATTATATTTAGTAGTACCTGATGTCAATCATTTTGGATGTGTGATGCTATTATTTGTGTTTTAGTAAGTAGAATGAAAAGGCATTACAAGCAGATAAAGAAATGGACAGATGTACAGATTGATAGAGGAACAAATGGACACGTGTATAAATAGACAGATGTCCTTCATTTTCATATAAATATAAGAGTCATAAAGTACTGATCAATTTCATTATCTGACATTTTCATTAATGTTTACACTTTTTGAAAGGTAAAATTCTTTAGTAGATTACTTGTCAAATGGAAGGCAGAATGGACAGAGATAAAGTCCTGTAGGCACATTTCTCTCTTGCTTTTAAGGTATATTCGTGGCAGAATAAAGTCATATGAAGCACTGCCTGATGAATCGATGAGACCACCTCTTATTGTTGTCAGGGCCACTCTGTTCTTTTCTGCTACTTGTGTGAATGGCTGTGTCCTGCCTCTGAAATTGTTCTCAGGAACATAGTGGGTGGTAATCTGAAGACAAAACTTCAGGAGGTTCAGGCCACTATTCTGAAAGGCTATCTTTAAAAAACCTTAAAGTACAGGCTAAAACATTTATACAGTTGTGTGGCTACACATATAAGAGTCAAAATACAAAAAAAAAAAAAAAAAAAAAAACTGCATGTTTTCATTTCTAACCAGTAGGAACATACCACTGATACATCCCTAATACGCGGACTGCTAATCTCTGCTCTTTATATGGTGTCCTCATACTTTTAAATGTATTTCTATTTGAATCTCTGTGCTTTCTTTAAAACTCAAATACGTGGGAATATTATATTGTTCTAGTGTCTGGCACCATTTGTTTCCATTGCAATTAGTGAGGCAGCTGCGTTGAAATGCAGGGCGGATGAATGATGCCAAAATAAAGAAAGCAGGCAGGGTGGACTAATCAGAGGAGAGCAGAGTGATGGATTAATCATGTTACAGACAAGAGCAGAGGAACACTGAACTAACAGGACGAAGATAATGTTAGCTGGTGATGTTACGCTAAAAAGTGCTTTATAACAATGTGGGCAATCGTACAGAAATGGTTAAAGCCTCATTCAGATACCAGTTAATGTCTGTCACCCAACTTGTTTTAGCCCAATAATGCTTTGTTCTTGCCGTAGCACAATTTGTGTTTCTGATTTTTTTTTAATTTGGGTAAATTAAACTTAATTATGTATTTTAAAGTAATCATATGTAAATAGTACTATAAAGTTTCAAATATTTATATCAATTGTTTAAATATCAAATAACGCATCAGTAAAAACCATGCAAATTGATAGGAACACCCATCTGTCCTCTAGTTAAAAGTAACAGTGATAAAAATACTTGTATCTATATGTTTTACATTGACATAAAGCAAAGTTAAGCTTGGCTGGGCTTTATAGTGTTATATAGTTTCAACCTATACAGTATAAATAAAAAATACTTGATCTTTTGGTGTTCAGTGTTGAGTTTGAGTTTCTATGATTGTATTTAGAAAAAGCTTGTCTACTACAAATACTGTTCCAAAGAACACAGTCAGGTTCCCAGTGTGCAAAACTACAGCCCATCCCAAGGAAGCTGAATCAAAACCTCAACTGGGAGCCACCCAATGGTAGTAAACATGGAATGCCAAGGGAGGGGGTAGAGAAACCTGCATTGTGCTGAACAAAAAGAGAGTGTTCTTGGCCCACAGAATAATTTCCTCTCATACAAGATCAATTGCTTTATACATCATTGGAGACACTAGTCTAAGTGAAAAAAAAAATACATGAAATCGGAAAGAAAAAGAAACTTAGGTAAATAAATTCACATAAATTATATTATATTATCACCAACCAAATTATTTGTAAATGGCTAAATGTCTCCAATATTATACCACTCCTTTGGAAAGGACATATAAAGACAAAGATGAACAAGTGTGTTTACATATTTTACTAAGTGGCTTTAAATGCATTTGCAATTGTCACACCATCACAAACAAGAAAATGGACTTATTATTTGTTATAAATTACCACATTTAACTTTCAATAATCTCTAGAAACTAGGAATTAATAATCTCTTTTAGGTATGACAATGCAAAAGCTCAGAAAGAGCGAAATTAGGTCATGTGATTTCAGTGTTCTCTTTTCATTTAACTGTGTGACTACAATGAACTAATTTTTACCTACTCAGAAACAATTCCAAGAAGTAGTACTTAATATTTACCATATCCAAAATTCTATTATACATTAGGTATGGGGATGTATGATAAGGGTGAATAGAATCCAGAATCATTTTTGTGGGAACATGACCCTTTCAATATTTAACTAAAATATTGAAGTTATTTAGATACAGAGTAGAGATATTATATAGTGATATCACTTCTTCCAATATCTATTTGAAGACACTTGATAACTGAAAATAGAAAAGCAGAAAAACCAAAGCAAATTTTATTTCTAGTCATTCAATCAGTGAATAATGGATTATTCCATATCTGTAGATTTCATGTTATGTAAAATTATAAATATCAGTGTCCTTTATGCATACTTGGCTTTCAGAAACTTGAGTCTAAAGTTATTACAACTAATACATACTATGTGTGAATAGAGAGAAGATCACAACTCCAGGAAGTGTTAGAAGAATGAAGTGTGTACTGGATTCAAGTAAATCTTATGTGTGCTCATTCCAAATCAGAGCTTTCAACACTCCAAAAGAACAACTAATCCAGGCATTAGATATATAGACACGAATCAGTACATTTCTTAAATGTTTCATGGCTCTGTACATCACAGAACCCCAGGAGAGGACAGAGTATTAGAAGTCACTGAGTGAGGTCACCGCATGACTGGCAATGCACAAACAAAACAGACTCATCGCCTCCTCCAGAAATAATACAGTAGATTCCCACAGTCTTCAATCACTCAGAATGGAATTTTTAAAACTACTTTTAAATATCCGCGTAAGAAAAATAACTTTATTATTCATGGCACAGTGTTAGATCATATAAAGTAAGAACAATACAACAGGTATATTTGCTCTCATTTTTGCTGTTTAGAACTTCTAATGTTTTAAAGTCTCAAAAAAGTTAAGACATACATGCATTTGATGGAGCTTTCAGACTAAGATTTAAATATCAGAATGGACATATAAGTTTTGTTCCTTTTTAGAACCATCCACTCAGGACAGCCTGGAGTGCCTTGTCTATCACTCAGTCCTCCAACTATTTCATTTTGCATATGGTAACTGGGTGATGGGTTTTAAAACATTCTCTAGGAAGAGAAGAACACAAAACAGGAAGCATTACTATATTCTGAATGTTTTTGCTCTAGAATGCTCTGCATGCACTCTAAACTCTAAATCACCACTTTGGGAAATGCATCCTTCATTCTCATCTTGAAGCAGACATGTTCTCAAATAATGTTATTGAGGATCTCTTCTGTGAGCACATAAGGCTTTCACAGTTATTATGAATTTACTATAGGAAAGGATGACATTGGAAGCAGGAAAACAACCAGAAGGAAAAAGCGAAAGTATAAATATCTGGTTTGCATGAGAAAAAAGATGAACAAAAATGCTCACAATACTGATGATATTCAAAATACACCAGTATTCCAGCAGCTACGATGTAGTGTACATGTGTAGAAGTTACAGCAAACACATGATGTGGAGTTGGGTTATGTTTGAAATGTTCTGTCAATGTAAACAATTAGTGGTTACTGGAGCCGGGCGGTGGTGGCGCACGCCTTTAATCCCAGCACTCGGGAGGCAGAGGCAGGCGGATCTCTGTGAGTTCGAGACCAGCCTGGTCTACAGAGCTAGTTCCAGGACAGGCTTCAAAGCCACAGGGAAACCCTGTCTCGAAAAAACCAAAAAAAAAAATAAAAACAAATAAAAAAATTAGTGGTTACTGGGGAAGGGATAAACCTGGGAGTAGCTGAAGAACATTGTGCTTGGTGTAAATTTAGTAGTCAGTTGGATGGGAGTGGCAAGAGGTAGCCTGAGAAGAAAAACTGATGAAAAGTGATGAGAATGTCATTATAAAAAGGATACACACACAGCAAGTAGAAGAAACGTTTCCATGGCCTGACTGATGGAATTAAACAGATTAAGGAGTCAGAGAAACTTGTTGAGATGAATTTTAAAGTCTTCAGTGTATTTGAAGTAGAGATCAGCAAAACCACTAGAAGGAAATAAATTAGAAGGCAAGGATTACTGAAACAGGATGGGAAAAAGCTTATTGGGGTTTAAAGAGAGAAGAATGACATGTCTGTGACAATCCCAAGAGAACAGTCGGGAACACGGATTGCTTCCAAGGAGAACTGCCTGCAAATGTGGCAGTTTGCAGGCTGAAAGTCAGATCTGAGTTTGTTTATATACATGAGCTAGAAAGAAACCTGCCTGTCTTATAGTTTGTAAATACATCTCTTAAGAAGAAAATATGAGTATTCTACCTATGCAGAAACGGAAAGCTACACCACCTTGAAAAAAAACTCACAAAAAATTTCTGTCTAGCAATAGGACATTTTCCTGTCCACTGCCAAAACAATTTCTATCTTGCAGTAGTGATAATTATTACCCAAGAGAAAAGAAAAGCCTGCTTGTTAACAAAACAATTGGACCTATTCAAAGTATGAGGTTTTGAAACACATGTGATTGAAAACATCTGTATTGTATGTCATTGTTACATTATAGTGGATGACAGCTTGGTAGAGGTAATTGTCTACTACTCATTCTCATTGATTTCCTTTGTCCAAAGTACACAGTGTGTGTGTGTGTGTGTGTGTGTGTGTGTGTGTGTGTGTGTGTGTGCAAGACAGTTTATAGCCACCCAAGATTAAATATTAAGACACTCTGGGTATTTTGATATAGAATTTTGTAAAGCATGCCTTATCAAATTCAGAGAAACAATGAGAGACTATTTGTTTCAGGGATGACCACTTTTATTGGGTAACCGGTAAAGGGAGCTCTTCCCTGGAAAAGGCTAAATCTCCATCTATCTGGAGTAATTATTTGCTTGTAGCTCCTTGATCAAGGGTGTGACCCCGTGATGTTCCCTTTTTCCACTTTAGAATTCCTAATTGATATCACCAATGTTCAGATCTTTTTTACGCAGCCATTTTTTATGAGACACAGTTTCATGCTAGACTTCCTGGTGTTCTGTCTCTTACAGTCTTTCTGCCCCCTCTTCTGGGATGCTCCCTTAGCCACAGATGCAGGAGTTGTGATGTAGGTATATCCAGTACAAAGTGGTCATCCCTGACACCATACAGACATGAACAACACAAACAGCCTCAGCAGGTTGTGTCTTTATATTTACACTCACACAAACACACACATGCACGTGTGCAACAATAATAATCAAGTAAGAAGTTGTCAATTTGAGAGTAGGGTATTGGGACGAGATTTGAGGGGGGCTGGGGAGAGAATAGAGGGAAGAAAGGAAAAGGAGAAAGTGATGAAATCATATGGTAATTAAAAATGTGTTAAAAATAAAAGTTATAACAAAATGTTAAAAGACTATGTGTTGACAAATAAGAAATGATCTGCTCATACATTCAATAAACTCACTAGGCCTATGAAATATTTTTGGGGGGATCAGAGAAAAATGGAGAGTTCAATAAAAAAAATCAATAAAAATAAAAAAGAAATATTTTTAAAACAAATATATACCTATTAAATTTTCTAAATTGTGATTTTTTTGTTCTCAAAATTATTTTCCTATTTAAAATATTTAATGGAATAACGTTCGACTGATTTTTTTTTCAGTTTGAGTTAGTGTGTTAATACGTACGTACATCTTGACCTTAAATGACAAACAATAATCCTCACTGGTAAGTGAATGAAAATTAATTGTGTATTTTGTTTCTTCTCCTTTTCTTCTCCCTCTCCTACTTTCCTTCTCTTCCTCTAGTCCCCTCTCCCTGACCTCGGAAACAGTTCCCTGGGTAGATATAGCCGGCCTAAGCTTCCTCTGTAGACCAGGCTGGCAGAAAGTTTACCGTGATCCACCCCCAGATGTTAGATATAAATCTGTGTGATACTACATCCAGAACATTTTATTTCTTAATGAAAGTTACAACGCTGCCAAGATTTTCTGTTACATAACTTCAGTGAAGTTTTCTGACTAACTGAGAAAGTTAGAAACATAGAAGAAAAGTCGGAAAAACTGCCAGAAGTTTTCTAAGAATCCTTTGGTTTTCACATATAGAGAGTACTGACTCTCATAATGATGATGTAATTTCAGTGAATACTGAGTCAAAGCATTCCTAATTATATAAGGATTGGAAAATCACCTGAATATTTTCAAGTTAAGTAATTATTTTGTTTTTAATTGACCTATTATGCTATATTTTGTTAAAATATGCTATTTTGATAGAAGACATGATGTAAAATAGAATTGTCAGACAGCTAAGTGCTTTAAAAAAAAGAATAATATTAGCCAATAAAAATATTTCCTTCAGAAGTCCCTAAGAGGAATGCATAGATTGTTCTGGAAGGAGAATCAGATGAGATTGACTGGGTAAACTGGGGGTGAGGCAATGGTAGAGGGGAGGGGATGGGGCATGCAAACATGAAGGAATGACATGGACAGCTTGTGGGAGGGATGGAATAGAAGAGCAATGAAAGAAATATCTTGATAGTAGGAGCCATTATGGATAAACCTGGTACTAGAGAAATTCTCAGGAATCTACAAAGCTTTCCCAGTAAGACGGTTATAGTTATAATTATGCTGGCCTGCCCTGTCACCTGTGTACCCTGTCTCTTTTTTTTTTATTGGAAAAAAAAAAGAAATTTCTGCCTCCTCCCGCCTCCCAATTCCCTCCCACTCCTCCCTCTCCTCCTCCCCTCCCCCCACTCCTCCCCCTCCCTCTCCAGCCTGAAGAGCAGTCAGGGTTCCCTGTGGAAAGTCCAAAGTCCTCCCCCCTCGATCCTGGTCTAGGAAGGTGAACATCCAAACTGGGTAGGCTCCCACAAAGCCAGAACATGAAGTAGGATCAAAACCCGGTGCCATGGTCCTTGGCTTCTCAGCAGCCCTCATTAGGGTTGGCAAGAGACTTGGATCTAGAGGGGCTCCCAGGTGCCCAGAGCGATGTCCCCAGTTAGTTCCTGGGGCAGCTGTGGATAGGGAACCTGAAATGACTCTATCCTATAGCCATACTGATGAATATCTTGCATATCACCATAGAAACTTCATCTGGCGATGGATGGAGATAGAGACAAAGACCCACACTGGAACACTGGACTGAGCTCCCAAAGTCCCAATGAGGAGCAGAAGGAGGGAGAATATGAGCAAAGAAGTCAGGACCACAAGGGGTGCGCCCACCTGTGGAGACAGTGGGGCTGATTCTTTGGGAGCTCACCAAGGCCAGCTGGACTCTGACTGTACCCTGTCTCTTTAAGTGACAAGCTCTGCCCACTCCCAATCTCCCCCTTCCCAAGGAGGCAAGATGATCTCCTGCCTCCTCTCTTCTTCTCTTTCTCTATCTGTTCTTCTTCTGAAGAGGCAGCCTCTGCCTTCTCCTCCTCCCCTTTCCTCTCTCTTCTCCTTCTCTGTCCTCCCTTCTCTCTCTCCCTCCACAACCCCCTTATCCTTATACCCTTCCCAATACATATTAAACAAACTCTATAACCAAGATCTCTCTGCATGGAATACCTGTCTGTCTCCCAACTGCTGTGGTCTCCCATCCGCAATGACGCATGCCAGGGTGCACCACAATAAATCGTAATAAAGACTCCTAGCAATAGTGGAGATGGTGCCTGAGCTGGCCTTCAACTGTAATCAGATTGGTGACTATTCCAATTGTTATCATGGACCCTTCATCTAGGAACTGATGGAACCAGATGCAGATAACCACAACCATGCACTAGGCAGATCTCTGGGAATCCAGTCAAAGAGAGGAAAGAGGGATTATGTTAGCAAGATGGGGTCAAGATTATGATGGGGAAACCTACAGAGAGAGCTGAAGCAAACTCTTGGGAAATCAAGAACTCTAGACCGACAGCTGTGGAGCCTGCATTGGACCAAACTAGGCCCTTTACATGTGGGATACAGTTGTGTAGCTTGTTCTGTCTGAGGGGCCCCTAGCGTGGGACCAGGATCTATTCCTGGTGCATGAACTAGCTTTTTGTAGCCCATTCCCTTATGGTGGGAGGTTATGGGCAGCCATGAAGCAGTGTGTGTGGGGGGGGGGGGGCTTGGTTCTACCTCACCGTAATGTGCCGGGCTTTTTCGACTCCCCATGGGAGGCCTTATTCTTTGGGAGGAGTGGATGGAGGGTGGGCTGAAGGGAGGTATAGGGGCAGGAGGAGGTGGGAGGGAGAAGAAAGGTTGGAATGTAAGATGGAATAAAACATTTTCCTTCCATGAACACTATTAATAAATTTATAAAAGCATACCTTGTTTTTTTATCAAAATGGATTTACAATGAAAGAATATATATTTGGTATGGATTCTTATTTACCTAATAGGAGACCTTCCGATTTAATTTGTAAGATATTTTTCACAGTTTAAGTGTGGGCTTCAACATCATCTTTTGCATTAAGTCCTTCACCTACTCTACAGTCATAGAATGAGGTTTTGTGGAATTTTTAGTTAGCTGTGGCAATGAGGACTACACGGGCAAAGAATGGCAGAGGTAACTTCACTGAACATCTAATTAATGTCTTTATTCCCTCGTTTGCTTCTACTGACACTTCTCATCTACATGGAAGACTCAGAGTCAATTTCTTCCAATGACCTAAGTCTTTAGAAGTTCTTATCAGAACCTCTGTTCACCTGTGGAAAGAGAAAACCTGTCTTTTGTCATCAAAATACTTAAAAACAAAACACATATAGAATGAACTTAGGTAAGTGTAAGGGCCCTGGTCTCCCTTATTCCTGGGGTGCATTGGCGGGACAGTTTATAATCAGTTAACTAAGCTTCCTGTGTGTTTCCGTGCTATCCCTGCCCCACCTGGTGATTAGCAGCAGGTATCTTCTCCATTGTTAATATGGTAATTTCCCACCTTCCTGGGTTGAGAGATCTTTGTGCTGCAGTTAGGTAGAAAAAGGCTCCCCCAAGTCTGAATAAAGGGCATTCGGCTGATCTCCTTTTGAATGACCCATGGTCTCTGTCTCTTTTGTTCAATCTCCAGGTCCTTGCCCGGACTCGCATTTGGTACAGCTGCGCGCGAACTGTACCGAGGGTGTAACACCAAAATCGGGTGTTACAGGTAAGGTCTCTTAGCCTTACTCCCTTGCTATTCTCACAAACATTATGTACAAAATTTATATAATAGTCCTACCCATGTTGGATACTAAAAATGAGAAAATTCCCAATTATCCAAATTGCATTCAGTATTGAGCTATAATTATTGTTTCTGTCTCTAGTAACACATACATTTACCCCCCATTTTTCACACAATATGTGAACAATCAGCTAAGAGAACTCAAAACACAAATTCATATTTCCTTTAGCATCTGGAAACCCAGAACAATGGGCTCTAATCAATTAGGGCCAGTGATAAGGTATGCTACATCCAACATATCAAAATAGCATTAAGCTGTCTCATGCATACATTTGAGGTTTTGTATGAAATGCCAAATAAAACCAAATTCAATAGTCCGTTTCTTACTCCAAATACTAATGAATGGTCCTCCAGTTAAATAAAGACTGATAAGCCTGGGTGTGAACTTAAAAGAACGAGCCTGTTCTTTTCTTTTCTCTTCCATATTTGCTTTGCCAGATTTTGTTCAGGCTGGAAATAATCATAATAATTGGAACCAGCAGAAGGAAACGGCTGATCCTGCTAGACAAGATGAAATAAATACGCAGCCCCAGAAAGACGAAATATAAGCTCTGTGTGAGCCTGCTAGAATGAAGCACCTGAGACGAGGCAGGCCTTGCTGCCAAGTCCTTATATTTACAGTTTACAAGCAGATATATTTAATAATGTGATATTTATAATGTGTGTACATACTACATATGTAGATTTATATCTAAGATAGTAGCAAAACCAACCATTTCTAATGAGAAGTGGGAAAATAAGTGGTGGATTTATGAGAAATATTCATATGAATGATGTAATAAGAGCTTAAGTACAAATAGAATATCCATAAAACTCAGAAAGCATAAAAGCACGGTGAGAGGATTGCTCAATTCTTTGCTACTTGCAATTAACATTTCCCTTACTACTTAATAAAATACCACTGTATCATTTTTATAGTTTCCATACTACGATAACATGCAATATTGGGAGAATCAAATAGGGAATAACATAACCTTCTAAAATGCTTATGCTTTCAGTATGAAATTACCAATTAATCTTCAAGTGTTTGAATTGTTTAAAGACAGGAAGAAGGGGGAGTAGAGCAAAGGTTTCTATCAGAAAATCTGAGGCGCTGAACAGAAAATGGACCCAGAACAGTAACCGATTTGGGTACTTTGTTTGCTTAGCAATGTAGGGCACCTGTCTAGGGGATTGGCTCATTAACCCCCTAGATGCTTGCCAATTCCACTAGAGCAGTTTGGCAAAGTAAATAAGAGCTTGAAGTCAGGCAGCTACTTCATAGTACGTAAACTTAGATGAGCTGCACGGCCTTGGGAGAGTTATGAGTCTCTTTTTCCTTCAGTTTCCCGATGTTTAACTGAAATGATGAGAATGCTCTCCTCGCAGAGTTAACGCAAGCCTTAAATGAGGATAATCAGATGGAAGTGGGGCTTTTCTTGTTTCCGGGAATGTAGCTAAGGATTCGAAGCGCATGGCAATGGAAAATTACTGGTAAAGCCAGTTTTCAGCTCATCACTCTCAACAGCATACAGGGGAAGACTAAACATTTGAAAAGAGATTATTTTAAAGGTGTGTTCAAAAAGAGTCTTAATAGACAGGAAAGTGTCACCTTAGGAGGAGAGGAAGGGGGTGTGGTGTTGAAAATGAAGTAGGCATTCACCATGGCCTGCTCCCCCTCCTTAAATTCTTAGAACAGTGTTGAGGGAGGCTGCTCATTCATTTCTCATCCACCTAGACACGAAATATTCAAACTGAAACTATATTAATTGCAATACTGTTTGGTCAATAGCTTAAGCATTTTTCAAGCTAGCGCTTATATTTTCAATTAACCCATTTCTATTATTTTACCATGAGGCTTGTGGCCTACCGACAAGGTTCTAGTTGGTGGCTCGCATCTATCTCCTCTGGTGGCTACATGGTGTCTCTCTGACTCTACCTATTCTTTCTCTATATCTTTCAGCCTGGCTTTACTGTTAAGCCATTGGCCGAAAGCAGCTTTATTCATTAATCAATAAATGCAAAACATAGACAGAAGGACTTCTCACACCAAAAACAGTTATATTTGTTTCATGCTGATATCTAAAAATTAAGCAGAAGAATCTAAAACACTTTCCCAAAATTATTTGGAGGTATTCACAGAGACAGCACTTTATGCCTACCTCTTGCTGGAATAATTCTCGAAATGGGAATCTGTGTGACACCACCCCTGATAAATAAGTTAAAATGGATGTGGGGGCATTTCTATCATAGGAATGATCAAGGAGTCATGAGATTCCCCATGGCAATCTAGAATAAGCCTATGAATCGTCTGCTGGGCCACAAGGACTACAAAGCAAAGAGCATGGTTGTGTGCAGTGGGCATGTGCTGATAGTGTTAGCACATATCAAATATGTGGAATATTAGTAATCAAACTGAGAGTCTCTTATTCTTGTCAGGAAATGCTCTGTATAAAAGTGTGACACACAGAAGGTCGTGAGGATGGTGGAATTTCTTTGAAGAACACATAAACAGAGCCAATATCACAGACTGCATATGGATGCCTGACTCAACAGAGGACATGTGTACAACTTGGAAAAAACTGGAGAAGCAAGCTTTGCACCTTCATTATTGTTCTTATTTCTTCTTCATCCTGTCCTTGAAATAGATGGATTCTGTAGGATTAGAGAGAGAGATGGAGGAAACAAACAAAGAAGCAGGCCAGACATATTGCCGTGGCTACAGGTCTTAGAGTTCCTGATGAAAACCTAGATCAGGAAATGGGAGAGCCTCTCACATTAATGCAACACTCACATTGGCTTTTGGATTAGACTATATTCTTATTTCTCAGTGACAACGAGACCATGCCAATAGAGGAAGGTGGCAAGTCATTACAGAGTGGGATATAAATGGTAAGAAATGGTCAGTAGCAGCTGAGAGAATAATAGATTTGAGGCACGAGGTAAGAGAAAATGTTGTTTGTCTCATCGTTTGTGCAACTATAATCAAGCCAAACTAGCTGTTACTCTTATCTTATTGCATCCCCTACGCAAAGTCACAATATTTAGAACACAAGTATAAATCAGTCATAAATATAAATAAGTCATAAATATAAATATGACTCCAGAGAATGTCATAATTAATTAAATAAATAATAAAAAAAGAATACAGGGACTGAGAAGATGGCTCAGCCGTTAAGAGAGCTTGCAACTCTTACACAGGACCCAGAGTAAACTCCCAGCATTGACATCAGATGTCTCACAACTACCTCAAACTCCAGTTCCAGGAAGTCTGCCACCCTCTTCTGGCTTCTGTAGACAAATGAATGGCATGGTGTCCGTATTAACAAAAGGAAAACATACACAAGCACAGATAGATAGATAGATAGATAGATAGATAGATAGATAGATAGATAGATAGACAGACAGACAGACAGATAGATGATAGATAGATAGACAGATAGATGGATGGATAGATAGATAGATGAAAGATAGTTAGACAGATAGCTAGATAGATGAAAGATAGTTAGTTAGATAGATAGATAGATAGATAGATAGATAGATAGATGAATGGATAGATAGATAGATAGATAGATAGATAGATAGATAGATGATAGACAGATAGATGAATGGATAGATAGATAGATAGATAGATAAATGGATAGATAGATAGATAGATGATCGACAGATAGATGAATGGATAGATAGATAGATAGATAGATAGATAGATAGATAGATAGATGAATGGATAGATAGATAGATAGATAGATAGATAGATGAATGGATAGATAGATGATAGATGGATAGATGAATGGATAGATAGATAGATAGATGATAGACAGATAGATGAATGGATAGATAGATAGATAGATAGATAGATGAATGGATAGATAGATGATAGATGGATAGATGAATGGATAGATAGATAGATAGATAGATAGATAGATAGATGATAGACAGATAGATGAATGGATAGATAGATAGATAGATAGATAGATAGATAGATAGATAGATAGATGAATGGATAGATAGATAGATAGATAGATAGATGATAGACAGATAGATGAATGGATAGATAGACAGATGATAGATAGATAGATGAATGGATAGATAGATAGATAGATAGATAGATAGATAGATGAATGGATAGATAGATAGATGATAGATGGATAGATGAATGGATAGATAGATAGATAGATAGATAGATAGATAGATGATAGACAGATAGATGAATGGATAGATAGATAGATGAATGGATAGATAGATAGATAGATAGATAGATAGATAGATAGATAGATAGATGAATGGATAGATAGATAGATGATAGATGGATAGATGAATGGATAGATAGATAGATAGATAGATAGATGATAGACAGATAGATGAATGGATAGATAGATAGATAGATAGATAGATAGATAGATAGATAGATGATAGATAGATAGATGAGTGGATGATGAGTAGATGGGTGGTTTGTTGGATGGATGCAAATGAATAGATAGATGGATTTATAGATATATAGAGAATGTATTTTTATAAAAAAATATTAATTGACTTGTTATTCCACTCAATACATGAAAGCATCAGTGTAATACAAATCTCAAAAAGGCAATATTCATTTTGTAATATATACTTTCAATCTACTAGCTGAATGACACTTTTTAATTATTTTGACAATTAAAAAACATGAAAGAGGGAAATGGGCCGGGCGGTGGTGGCGCACGCCTTTAATCCAGCACTCGGGAGGCAGAGGCAGGCGGATCTCTGTGAGTTCGAGACCAGCCTAGTCTACAGAGCGAGTTCCAGGACAGGCTCCAAAACCACAGAGAAACCCTGTCTTGAAAAATCAGAAAAAAAAAGGGGGGGGATGATGAGGCAGCCTTGAAAACCCTGCTCTTTGAAGACTGAAACTGGAGGACTGCCCTGAGTTTGAAGTAAATCTGAGCTATAATAACAAGTACATGGCATACAAGGTTATAATATATAACTCTTATCACAACACAAAAAGATTGGTACTTGGAAAAGAACAGAAAAAGATTATCATTCATTTACTATGAACTAGTTAATATGCCACCCTACATTTTCAAATGGAGTCTTTCTCCACAAAGCCTGAAATTATCATTATCACAAACAGAACTTCTTTTCTGGTGCAAGAACAAATTCTGAGCTGCTGTTGACCCTGGAGCTCTGCCTCTGTCCTTAGCAGTGAAATTGCATAGATGTTGATCAATAATTGTCTCAGTGACCTGTCTTGTAAGAGACTCATAGATGTGAGTTGGAGCAGGCATAGGTAGCACATTGTTAAGCTATTTAACATACAACATTTAAATTAGGCACAATCAGACTCCTATTCATAAAAGCATCAGTGCAATAATGAATAGAACACTCAACAAACAGGAGAAATGTTCATTTACATTAATTATGAATGAAAATTCATTTCTGTTCAGAACAAACTGGGCATCACTTATGCCTTATTTTGGAGAAAACAAATATTTTGTGGAAAATAAATTTTCATGATGGATAATCTAAGCAGTATTCATGTTGCCGAAAATCCACCAGACTATAATACAGGGAGCTGTAATATATTCAAAAGAAATAATTTCAACCGATTTTTCAAAGTACTTCTAAACTATACTCAGGCTAAAATATCTATATTTACAGTATCTGTTAATTGTACAGGTTTTATTATATATGTTGGATAACTTATGTCTCAACCTGACTGGCCCAAAGGGTACCAAGACATTTATTCAAGCCTATTATAGGTGTATCTTTTGAAGTGAGTTTAAATGGTATTGCATTCAATCTGTGTACTTAGTAAAGCAGGCAACCCATTCTGATGAGAGTTGGCCTCATCCAGCCAGGTTAAGTCTTTAGTAGAGTAAAAGTTTGACCACCCTCCTTAGTAAAGGAGAATTGTGATTCCCTGACTGACATTGGATTGGGATTCCTGGTTTATTGATTTCCTAGTCTGTTATTCTTTGGACTGGAATATACCACAACTCTACTATGTTCTGTATCACTTACTCCCTCTGAACAATTTAGAACTAGTCTGGCTCCTTAAATATTTCATCCAATTCCTTAATGACTCCAATTACCACTTTAATTGTTTCTATTTTGTTGGAGACCCCATGAAAAATACACTGTGAGTCAAATAAAATTAGTATCACAGAGAAAGGAGACATGTCTTTCATTCACTCAACAAATGATTGTAAATCATTCTACATATTTTCAGAAATCACTGTGGGCATTAATAAAACAGCTATGAATCGGAGGCTGCCATGCCCTTCATCTTTTCTTATTCCATTAGACGTGCCATGTTTAACACCTTCATCGCTAAATACAATTTATCATTGTTCTACCAAATTCAAATAAATAGGTACTTTGTGGTATATTAAGCCTTAGGAGAATCTAGATGAGATTCTTATATGCTGTTGTTGACACACTAACTGAACCACATTTCTTAAACTGATACAGTTCAAAGTATTCCATATATTATTTATAGGATCTGGGGCTACAGAAACAACCTACAAAAGACTTTAATTGACTATTTCCATCACTTAAGTACATGGCATGCTATTGAGTCTATTGAGACATAGTTGAACTTTCAAAATGATGAACATTTAGCAATTTCTACAAATTACTTGGAATCATGTTACATGTTAGAGAGGAATGACTCATTACAAGCATCTCAACAAGGAAGTTTTGTGCAACTTAGAGAACATTTGCATTTTAGAGTTTCTTTAAAAATAGCCTAGAACATCACAGTCATGGTCAAAGAGAAACATCTTAAAATAGCACCTCATAGAATGAAGATGGAGAATTGTCTAACTCCTGTAACCTTTCGATTAAAAACAAAAATACAGCATAAATAAGTATAGAATTCTTGCAATTTGATTTTATTTATTTTCTAGTAAAACATAAATATTTTAGAGCTATATATAGTGATATATTAATATCGCTACTTAAGCTATATAAAGCATATTATGCACATTAAGAACATAACTTAAGAGTATTTATTATGATTGTTGTTATTATTACTATTATTATTCTTACTATTACTGCTATCTTCACAGATATATGATGGAGGAGTTACTTTCATTTGTTAATAAAGAAACTGCCTTGGCCCATTTGATAGGCCAGCCCTTAGGTGGGTGGAGTAGACAGAACAGAATGCTGGGAGGAAGTGAGGCAATCACTATGCCTCTCCTCTCTGGGTCAGACGCCATGGATCCTGCCACCAGGTCAGACATGCTGAATCTTTCCTCGTAAGACACCACCTCGGGGTGCTACATAGATTATTAGAAATGTGTTAAGCAAGATATGAGAGTTAGCCTGCAGCTCCTTCTACAGATATATCAACCTGACCTCCATTAAAATACTAAGGAAATCAAGGAAAAAAGAATTATAATTCCCTGGTTGATGTTGGATTGAGACATTTTTACTAAGACTGAGCATGGCTTTTATTGACATTCTGTCCTGTTAGCTTTTGTACTGGTGTATACTAACAGATCTACCATGCCAATATAAGCCTATTGTTTTAGGTCTCCTAAACTTTCCTCAAATGTCCATTAATAACATCTTATCCACATTTTTCTCCTAAAGGGACCATAGCTCCTTATATGGGTCTTGGTATTTTTGTACAAAACAAATCTCTACTCTTGTATCTGCACATCCAATACATTTGTGAGCTGTAGACTTATGGCCAACAATGTTTGAACATCAGACTTGCCATCTGCCAAGTCCTTGCACACAGTATGCTACCAGACACCACTTTCTCTACACTCTGTTCTGTAAGTATTATCACACAGAGAAAAGCAAAATAAGAAAATCTTCTTAAAATACAAGTTAGAAAGCTTTTCATTTAATTTAATGAACAGTCCCCAATTCTAGTGCCCAATCTAAATTATTTAAAGGAAATATGTATTATACCAATCTTATGAATATTATCTTATTAGACACCTACATAATACTCTGAAATTGATATATATATATTCTTTAAATTTTTATTTACATACTTCAATTATTTACTTAACTATGTGCATGTCTGTGTTTAGGTGTCTGCACTTACGTGTAGGCACATGCAAAAGCCATAAGTATCATATTCCCTTGGAACTGGAAGCTGAGAATCGCCAAAGTACTCTGGACAATGATCTTGCACCCTGTAAAGATTTGTCACTTATATTGGTTTAATAAAACACTGATTGAACTGTATCCAGGTAGGAATTATAGGCAGAGCAACAAGAATAGGAGAATTCTGGGAAGAGGAAAAGCTCAGTCTACAGTCATCACCCAGATGCAGAGGAAGCAAGATGAGAATGCCTCACTCACAAAGGTACCAAGCCATATGGCTAACACAAGAATTATGGGGTGTTGTAAGAGTTAATAAGAATCCTCAGCTAATAGGCCAACCAGTTTATAATTAATGTAGGCTTCTGTGTGTTTCTTTGGGACTAAACAACTGCAGGACCAGATAGGACAAAAACATCTGTCAACAAATGGCACCCACATTGAAGCAATACATCCACATAAAACCTGAGAGAGAACAACAGGATCTGAGTAAATTTGCAGCATGGGGGATGAAAGGGAGGGAATTGGCAGGGAGGGGAGCAGAGAAAAATGTAGAGCTCAAAAAAATCAATAAAATAAAAAAACCTGAGCTAGATTGGGAAGTAAATCTAGACACAAAAGAACAAAATTAAACATGGTTTCTTGGTAGCAGTATTTTCTTGGGTAGGCTCTATTTGCTAGAGGCAAGTACACTCAGCTTTAAGTGCCAAAACCTTGCAGCTCTTTTAAGAGGCCCTGCCGCCACCAAACACTTAAATGGTATTCATAAATAGCTGACAACATGTTTCATGGTGGTGGCAGGGGCCATGAAACTCCATAGAGTTGTGGTAATAAAAATGGCTCCTGCCAGTACCTCCACCATGAAACTATAGTCTCAGAAAGCTAAGGAATGGGGTGGATCCATTAGTCAAAGCCACAGTTTAAATTATAGCCATATTGCTTAGTAAATTAAAAAAAAATCATGTGATCAGAAAAAGAAACATATACGTTTAAGTTAGATTCAGACAAAAAAAATATATGTAGGCTTGAGAGAGAAAAGAATAAAGGATAAAATCCTGAAAAACAAAATGAGAGTAGTTGGATATGGTGGCACACACCTTTAATTCCAGCACTTGTGAGGCACAGGCAGGCAGAACTCTGTGAGTTCAAGGACAACATGATCTACTACTATACAGAGTGAGTTCCAAGACAGCCAAAGATAAACAAAGAAATCCTGTCTCCAAAAAAACCCAAAAATTAAGAAATAAAAATAAATGAAATTGAGTTTAAATTAAAGCCATGTAAAGATAGAAAACACACAGATAATCTGGATACTGTATGTTATTGTGTTGCCTTTTAATTGTTTGACAACTGAGGAAGAAGCAACAGCTGCTGCATTAATATAGCATATATTTTGAAAATGCCTTAACTTCAAAATTTAAGTCAAAATATACGGTCCTTTTGAGAAGAGGTTTTGCTTTTGTTTCCACCAAAAATGAGAGGCTGTGGATTCATTCTCGGTTAAGAAAATTCAAGAAGACCCCCTGAAAAATTTCCAATAGGAGTGGATGGCCCAGATTATCTGTAGGAGAAACCCAGCCAATCACCTTGCTAGCAGGGGGCGGGGTACCCGAGGATATTTTTTACTTATAAAGATTGCAGGCATGCTCCCAATCGCCCCTTCTGTTTTCCTGTTCTCCGCGGGAAACTGTGGTTCTGTAAGTCCATTTCCCCATTAAAGCTGTATATATTTTTACAATCTGTCTGCATTCATTTACGCCGATACAATTATCCAACATTTCAGAGCACCTCTGCTTTAGTTTCCTTTAAGTTCTACATCCAGAACAGCCTCAAGACTGCTGGCTGAGATGACCAAGTCCTCTAGTCAGGATTTAACCATAACCCTAAATTTTCTTTAAGTTCCCATAATATTATCAGCACCCCCCAGTCAACAGAAGTAGCCTAGAAAACTATGCCCATAATCCCAAAAATAGATTATGGATGCTTGTTTTTGTTTAGAGTTTTGGTTACAAATTGTTATGGGTTGTGGTCAGGGAAAAATGCTAAAAAAGGAGATTACATTCTGAGTTCTTGTTTTAAAATGAAAAAAAAGATGGCATAAGTACTCTGGGACAATGGTCTTGTACCCTGTAAAGATTTATCACTTGTATTGGTTTAATAAGATGTTGGATGACAAGTAGCCAGGCAGGAAGTATAGGCAGAGTGACCAGAACAGGAGAAGTTGGGGAAGAGGAAAGGCTCAGTCTGCAGTCGTCACTCAGACGCAGAGGAAGCAAGATGAGAATTCCTCACTGATGAAGGTGGCTAACACAGGCAAGGATTATGAGTCATCCCCCAGCCCCAGCACACTACTTTGCTCTGCACGTCTCAGGTTTGACAATTTTCTGTTTCTAGAACAGCCTGAAACATTTTTCATATGAATCAAATTTTAATTATTGTAGTTAATTATCTTTTACCTACTCTACGGACATTTCCTAGTCATAAACCTGCATCTGACTCAGCCCTTCCTCTTACCCCCTCCTTAATACTGTCATTTATGCATTTTTTATTTTTATCTTCATATTTGTTTATATGTGGAGACACATAATCCTATGCACATATACAGAGGGAAAAGTTGATATCCGTTGTTTTCCTACATCTCCCTGAAATTTTTTTTTTGGTAGCAGTACTTTTTTGTTTTGTTTTGTTTGACTTTTGAGACAGTTGTTTATTGAGCTTGGGGCTTTTTTATTGATTAGATTGGCTGACTGGTGAGCACCCAAGATTCTCCTGTCTCACATCTTCTCAGTACTAAGATTATAGGAGATGCTATGCTTGGTCTATTATCTGTCACTTAGCAAAATGTAAATTCTAATTCACTCTATCTCCGAAATACATCTCATAGCTCACTTCCTTTCTAGAACTGACTACAGTCACTCAGCCTTTCTCCACTAGCCCTCTTGTCAATATATATGCCATTAAAATTCTTTCCCACCCTCTGTAAGTGCCCTCATTCCTGGAAAAATTAAAATAAATATGACTTTCATATAATATATATATATATATATATTGCTCAAACAACAGTGATTACCTATTTACAGAGTAAATATCCAAGGCTATGGGTTTTTGTTGAAGTCCTTCATGGCATATTATTGTGGAATATATTCCTCCTTTGGCTCTTTGGAGGAATACCATCCAGCTCCCAAGAAAATCACACATACAGAGGCTTATTATTACTTACTGAAGCCTGACCTTAGCTTGACTTGATTCTTGCCAGCTTCTCTTAAATTATTCCAATTACCTTTTGCCTCTGGGCTTTTATCTCTATCTCTCTGTGCCTTTCTTTACTTCTCTGCGGCTTGCTGTGTAGCTGGGTGGCTGGCCCATGGTGCCCTCCTCTCCTTGTTTTCGGGCTCTTGTGTCAGTTTATTCTTGGTTCTCCATCTATTTATACTTTCTGCCTGCTAGCCCTGCCTTTCTTCCTCCTGCATCACTATTGGCTCTTCATCTCTTTATTAGAACCATCAGATGTTTTAGACAGATGCAGTAACACAGCTTCACAGAGTAAAACAAATGCAGCATAAACAAGAGTAACAGACCTAAAAATAATATTCCCAACAATACATCTCCAACTCTTTGGATACTCTTCAGTTCTCTCTATAAGTACTTAAGCATTGTCTGCCTCCCCTCACTGGTATCCGTCTTTTGAATAGAGAGCCATTTCCATCATGTCCTGTTGTATTAAATAAGAATAGCCCTCATGTATTTGACTGTATGGCCCACAATTGGTGGTACTGTGTGGAAGGATTAGGAGATATGGTCTTGTTGGAGGTAATGTATCACTAGGAGTGAGCTTTGAGGTTTCAAAAGCTCACAGTATTCTAATAGTTCTTTAAGTCTCTATTCCTCATGCGTGTAGTTCTTATAAGCTCTTAGCTAATTCTCCAGTGCCATGCCTCTGCCAGATGTCATTACTCCCACCTTGATGGGCATGGTCTCCCCCTCTGGAACTACAACACCTTCCTTTGTGATGTGGGATTCCCTTCTTTATGCTGTGAAAACCATTAGTCAATAAAGGGCTACTTTGAGCCTATAGCAGAGCAGGGCAGAAAGAGCTAGGTGGGGAAAACTAAAGTGAATGCTGGTTGAAAGAAGGGCAGAGTCAGAGAGAAGCCATGTAGCCCTGCCAGAGACAGATGTTGGAACCTTGCTGGTAGGCCACAAGCCTCATGGTAAAATATAAAATAATGGAGATGGGTTAATTCTAGATGTAAGAGCTAGCTAGCAATACACTTAAGTAATTGGCCAAGCAGTGATTTAATTAACAGTTTCTGTGTGATTATTTCTGTTCTGGGCAGCTGGGACAAACAAGCAGATCCTTACTATGCCTTTGGTCACATTTTCTTTCTGCTTTCCATTCTGCCTTTCCTGAACTCTTACTAAAGAGTAAGAGACAATCTCAAGTCTCTTCTATTATGGGCAATCCTCAGGCCTCCATCTTCCATCTCCCAATATCACCTTCTCACTTGTAATGCACTAAAAGTTTTATAGAGCACTTCAACCTACATTACATTTTTTTTTTGTTTCTAATAGCCACTTTTCTTTTGGTTCGGTTCTCAAGCACTCTGCAGAAATGGCCATATATGGTGCTAGGTTCTCAGTCAATACGTCTACTGCAGCTATTCAGATGCTTAGATCATGTGGGTCCTAACTTCTGAATCCACTGGTAACTGCCTCATTGAATTGGCTAGTGGAGAGTGTAGGCTAGTTGGGGAAAGTCACTAGAAGCATACCTTTAAAGGGTCTGATGTACAAATGCAAACACTCACCTGCCCTTTGCTTCCTTGCTGTAATGTGGTGAATGGCTTTATTCGACTACAAGGTTTTAGCCACATTTCAGAGCCAAGGCATTAGACCCAGTCAATAACAGGCTGATATGTCTGAAACTCTGATCCAAAATAACTTGTTTATCTAATTAATTTTGTTACATAATAAAAAGTTTACAAACACAACTCAAAGGGGTAAATAAAGGCTAGAAAAAGTTAACCCCAAGGAAATAATGTTAGTGAATTTAAAAAGACACTCAATTAAATCTACCGTTTCTAAGATTTATACTTTATATTATGCTCTTGTGATCATTTTTTTCCTCTTAGGTACTCCAAAAGCAGTATATTTATTTCTGTATCATCACACTAAATGGAATATTTTAGCCAAACTACATTGGCTTCTCTCTACTCTGTATTCTTGAAAAGTAGAAGCTGATCCTTAAGGTTGCTTTGATGATAGTCCCAGCTTTATCATGATACAGAAACCAAAGAGTAAAAAGTAATTATTATATTAAATAAATCAACGAAATGATTTTAATTTGCTAGTAAATATTATGAAGATGGGATAACATGCATTTCTGGGACAAATAAAAAAAAATTAAAGCTCAAATGTCTTGCACCATAGAGCACAAACACACCCCAACAAAACACCCATACCCTAGCACTCACATACACCCCAACAAAGCACCTATCACTTAGGGTAAACACACACCCCAACAAAGCACCCGTTCCTTGGGGCTCTCACACAGCCAAACAAAGCACCTATCCTTTAGGGCTCAAACACACCCCAACAAAGCACCCATCCCTTGGGGATGACACACTCCAACAAAGCACCCATTCCTTAGGCCCCCACACACCTCAAATTATCCATCACCTAGAGTTCACAAACACCTCAACAAAGCACCCTCAAGGCTCTAACACAAACAGCTCAACAAAGCACCTGTCCCTTACGGTGCTAACACACACACACACACCTCAATAAGGTACCATCCCTTAGGGCTCTAACACATACCTTCATCTATCCCTTACGGCTCTGTACATTTGATTTTAACTACCCAACATGTTTCCTGGAGGAGTATTTGAAGTTTTCTTGGCTCTAGCAATTATTTTTTGGTACATCTGGGTATTTGCAACATCTCTTCCACTGACAAGGCACAGAATGAAGGTGACCTCTGTGTTTGCCAGAAGCAATGGAAACCTTCCAGAGTTTGTGTTTCTGAATGTCTTGGCAGCATCTGTCAGCAGCAAGCACAAAACAGTAACACTGTTCAAATTACAGAATTGGTTTACCCAGTGGAAGTTCGGGGCTTGTCCTCAAACTCAGATATCACAGCATCTCTTCATTGTTTTCCTTTAATGCTTTTATTGAGTAATGATATATTTCCTATTCTTCTACACAGTAAGTTCTGAACACTTTATGACTTTAGGGCTGAGTTAGATGGTTTCCAGGCACCTCTAATTAAATATTCACCAAATGTCATCCCTGCCTTCTAGTTCGGGCAACTGTTTGATTCCAGTCTATGTCTTAACAAATCGTACCAGCAACTGGAAACCAGAAAATACAGAAAAATGCTGCATTTTCTCTGTGTTTCCTACCAATCATTACAATGGTTGAAGGCCTAGAACACTTTCCTCTTGACTCCCATGGACCTCTTAAGTTGTTATACCTTTATCTCAAATCACCCTCAACTAGGTCTCTTTACTTCCTAAATGTGTCCCACAAAATGTTGCTGAAAAATTACCGAACAAACTGACCCCACGAAATCTGTCCATAAAGCATTTCCAACACAACATGTAAGTAAGTCCCCTTAGATTTTAGAGTACTGCTCTTTTTGAACTTACTTGGAATGACAATGTCTACCTTATAGAATTATTTTCATGATTGAAGAACATATTCAAAGTGCCTTAAACACCATATAGGATACATAAATTATTAACATTTTTTAATAGCAATAGCTAATGAATAAGTATGCATCTTGCTACAGTGGCATGGCTTACTTCTCATTCTGTAATCTCCATTCTCATTGGTTTCTACATTAAATTCCAGAGTTTATTAATTGGAAATTCTTTTTACTACACATGAATGCTTGAATCTCAACAGTTCTGTATGTTTTTCAGACAGCATTTGTTATCTTTCTCACATGAATGCTTGACTCTCAACAGTTCTGTATGTTTTTATCAACAGCATTTGTTATCTTTTTCATGATACTACTTATTCAGTAGTCCTTGCTTAATGGACATTGCTTGAGACCGAAATGATAACAAGTGCTCTTTGGTTCACATAAGCCTTTTAGAAAATGTACTGGATTGAATATTATTATTTATAGTAAATATTAACTAAAGTGAACATTTACATATAACACAAATGGTATATAATAACAATCACTTATCAAGCTCATACTATATTCTAAGAATATTATACACACTGTAACCTGCCATGCTTTTAGCATTCCTACAAATATATGTAATTATGAATTTTGCAAAATGAGGAGCTGAGGTGTAGAAATGTGTATCATATTCTGTTAGATTCATTTCCAGCCCAGGGCATTGCTCTACCTGGGATCCAAACCTTCTTGCTTTAGAACTATGAGCTCACCTACTACACTGCAATATGAATTGCTTTAAGGTGAGATAGTCCCATGAACCTTTGTGGAACCACCAACCGTAACTGAAGCCTTAGGATATACTATGTCCAAAGATTGGCACTACTCAAACTGTGTCCATGATGCTGGGTACCAAGGAGCCCTGGTCCATTTTATTCTCAAATCCATGCTATTTTTTTTATCTGTTGTTCTAAAAACATAGTGAAAGACACACCTACAAGAAGAACAACTCTTTTTCTTGATAGCTTTGAACTCAAGTCACAAAGACCTCAAGGGTACAGGTGTCTTATGTTTTTATTAATCTATCTATAGTCTCTAGCTTGGTGCCTTCCAAAAGGTAGGCAACCAAAACCAGCTTGTGAATATTCAGTAAATGAATTCTAATTCTAAATAGATGGAGTTGGAACATTTTGATGAGTCAACTGATAACTACATACATTCCCGGATCAATGCCCTATACACTTGTAAACAGTATATAAGTCAAAAATATCTCAAGTTGGATTTGGCATGGATTGTTGGTATATTTTTGTAGCTGATTTGCTTTCTTGAGTATGCTCCATTTCAGATAAGGTTAAAACAAATTTGTATTCCTAGTTTTTATTTCAAGATGATGAAATTTCTCAGGTTTAAACCAGAAACAGAATTGAGTGAGGTAATGGAGAAATACCCAGAATTAGGCTGAACTGATATAGTGACAAAATGCATTTTGATGTCTTCTCCAAAGTTCTGGTATTGAAAGATCATCAACAGTACTTACCACTAAAAATTAAGATTGGAATTAAAAATATTTTATATTAATATAGACTAGCATGATTTTGGCTATGAGTAGCAGAAAACTCAAATTAGATGTCATAAATATGTTGTGCTTTGTAATATCAGAACTGGCTCGGAGAGAGGTTGAATTATAGGTCCCTTTTCCTGAAGTCCATCTGAGAGCCAGAGTAGTTTCTTTGTACTCTTCTGTCATCTCCCCCTTTTCTGCTCAGAGCTCTTCATGATCACAGGATAGCGACACCTGCTTCTGGCCCAGTTTCCATGGGTGAGAACTTTCAATCAGAGGAGGGGACAGTAGTTTTTGTATTATCTTATTTTAAGAACTAAGAAATTCCTCAGAAAGTCCCGTAAAGGAACTCATCTTACTTTCATTCCTTAGAACTGGGTTACCAGCCATTTCCTAAGCAAATATAACTGATATAACAATGGAAGTACCTTGTCTGGTTTAGACTAGTTGAGATTCATTTTCTTGAACTAATGACAACCTGATATAGAAACACCAAGCAGTATATAAGCATGTGCACTTGCAAATAAAACCTACATTCTATCAGTAAGAGCATGGAAGGAAGGAGAAGGAGGTGTATTCCATAAATAACCAACCCCTTCTTTAATAATTTTGTGGCTAAGCTAAAATTGAAAAGATATTCAATTCAAGCGAACTGCAGCTGTGGTCAGTGCTAAGAGAGTTAATCTGTACAAGAACCAAGGGTACTATGAGGCTGTGGACACAAGGGGGTGAAGATACTACAAGTAAATGTCAAGACTGGTTCATAGCTGCTATAGAGGGGCTCTATAGGAGTGACTCATGTGGGGTGCTGCTGTGCGGAAGGGGGAGAAGAGATTATAACACACTGCACCTTTCAAAAGGCCACAAGAACGTATAAAGTTCACACTACAGGAAAATAGCATGTTTGAATATGCAGATGTATCTAACCAGATGTGAGTGTTGCACACACACATACACACACGTGTGTTGAGATAACAATGTGATACCAGTTCATTAAATACAGTGTTTACGCTTCAGTTTATCAGCTAAAAATAGATCAATGTAAAGGTGTGGGGACAGAAAGGACATTTGTGAGACAATGCAAAACGATGCTTTCTTGTTCTATAGTGACTGGAGGAGTTGACTAGAATGTCAAGGATGTCATTAATTGTGTACATTTTAATAGTTAATCTCTAGTAGGTACATGATAATAAGTTCATAAACAGTGAATTAATTTGACAGAAGGTAATGAATGGTTTCACATTTAAAATACTAACATAAGATAAAGTAGCATTGTTTTTATTTCATGGGAAAAAAATTTAGCATCCGTGATAATTAAAGTTTTTCTTTTCTAAAAAATTTTAAAAGCTAATATTTTTCTTTGAGTTAAAGTAAAGAAGCTTAACATAATTTTATTTATTTTAAATAATAATTAAAATGTCAGTATGCTACATGTATTACTGGATATAAATCTTCTATTTTTCTCTGAAATATTTAAACCAATTAAAATTATATACTGGGCAAATCTATTTTCCAGTTTGTTACTAAGCATAAACTCAGCTGTTTATTCACTCATTGAAATGGATGTGAAGATGCAAATTGGTGCTTTCTACATAGCTCACTATCTACTTTTTGATATAAGGGAAAATCTAAACTAGTACATCTGATTTGTTATATTCCTAAAAATTCTTAACATCAATTACAGAAATTTAAGTACTTGATTCCTTTTGTGTTTATGGTCTGCCACTCTCAGAGTTACAAGTTTGCTCACACTTGAAATTTTCTGCTCTTGGGACTCTCCTCCATCTACCAGGTGACCTTGTCAAGCCACAATATGAGGGCCTTTGCCTTGTCTTATTGAATCCTTTTTTGTCCTGTTCTGCTGTTGCTTCTTGGAGGACTGCTTTTTTTGAGAAGGAAATGGAGGGGAGTGGATCTGGGGGAGAAGAGAACTCGGCATGGATCTAGAAGAAGGGGAAAATGTCGTGGTATTGTATGAGAAAAGAATCTATTTTCTTTTTTTCTTTTTTTTTTTTTTTTGATTTTTCAAGACAGGGTTTTCTCTGTGGCTTTGGAGCCTGTCCTGGAACTAGCTCTGTAGACCAGGCTGGCCTCGAACTCACAGAGATCCGCCTGCCTCTGCCTCCCGAGTGCTGGGATTAAAGGCGTGCGCCACCACCGCCCGGCTAAGAATCTATTTTCAATAACCTTTCTAAAATAAAAACAAAAAAAAAAGAAAAAGGAAAAAATAAATCACAAATACTATATGCTCACACACATAAATCATTTATTTTACAAATCTTTAAGCAACGGTGACCGAGTCCTTCCCATACACATGTGTATCCCATGAAGCAGAAGACATTTCAGTTTACTGGGTAACGTCTGCACTGAAGAGAAGAGAAAGAAAGCACAGACTCTTCCAAGCAACAGGGACAGAGGATCCAGCCAGGGGGGTGAAGGACGTTTCAGAACCACTGATCACAAAGTGGACTTTGGTGATTTCACTTCAGATGCATAAGACCAACTTGGACAACAGTCTTGCTCCTCCCAAAAGAAGATCTGTTCCTTCTGTTTAGTTAGCACAGTATTCCCTTGGTATCACATTTGCTACAAAGACAGGATTAGAATTATCTGTACTCAGTACGCTTTTAGAAAGGAACAAAGCTGTTTGCAAGGGTTCAGTAAGGCTTTAAGCCTAAGCAGTTGCCTTTTTTTTTTTCTTTAAAGAAATTTTGTCTGGTATAATGATACTTTATTTACAGTGTGGACTGCAAGGAAAAGCGAACCCAATGTCAGAATCGAGATTCAACACTAGACATTTCAAATCTAACGTTTCTTTCACGTTTGAATTCCAGCTAATCAGATTTTAATCAGCTTAGTGGGATGCTAGGTTGATCTGTGGGTTTCTAGCACTCGTAACTATTGTGTGGATGAGTGTATACCGGATAAATAAGTAACTCCTTATGCAGGCTAATGTAAATAATTAGGATAAGCAATACAGCTCATATTAAAATTAGCGGTAAGTACTAACATAAAAACTTTTTGCAAATATTTCCCTCACGTCTCTGTAACTGTTTTAGAGATTGTATGGAGCATAAAGATTTGTGCTGTCCTTGATAGTTTAGTGGACAATTTAAAAAACATGTTTTTCAAAATACCTGGTAATAAACTGCCATGTGGAAAAGTATTCAATTAAATGTATTTCTTTAAATACCTTTTTTTCCCTGATATTTCATTATATTGCTTTAAGTAACACAAAGGAACTATGAAGCACATATAGCACAAAAAAATGGAGAATGTATTTTCAAAGGTAGACAAAGGCATTTAATTATTAAAATACCTTAAATAAATCCAGTAACAGTTTAAAATTTTTCCCCCCCATGGGCCTTGGAAAAGGACCTGTATTGAATGCCATTGGTGTTGTTTAATGAGCAGTCAGAGAAGAAAACCTTAATTGCTTATTCTAGACTATGTAAAAAGGTCAAAACCACATACTAAACTTAAAGTTTTAAAATCATTATAGAATTATTCCCACAACTTTGTAACAAGAGTTAGTCAAATGTCAACAATTTCCCATACGTAAACAACTTTGGCTAATTTTCTACGACGTGAATATTGCACACGAGTGTGCAACAGATGCACATCCCTATGTGAATCTTCAGCTAACTGGCCTTAGCTGTTACGGACTTATCTCGACATTCTCTTTGGAACATAGTTCATTCTTATCAAAGGAGATATGTTGGCACTTACTGGGGACAAAAGAGAAAAGGTTGAGGCTAAACCATGAATGACAATCCTAAGAAAGCTGTAAGACCCTGTTACCTACTTCTTGTCATGAAGCAGTCAAGCTATGGCAGAGGGAGATTTTAAAAATCAGTATTTGACACTGGAACTACTGGTGGGATTAACTCAAGTTGTGGAAGGTCACCAGAGTGTTATCCATAGAGATACTGTGGCCATGACCACCATCTTTAGTAACATTTGCCTATATTAAGATGCTGACATTGTTATAAATACAATTCATATTTTGTTCTGTATTTGAGATAATTTCCTTTGTCATAGATTGTTGAGTGTGACAATGTTGATATTGGTTTCGGTTTTGCCTGGTCCCACACCCGTTCAGTCCCAAAAATCACACACAAAGACCCTGAAAAAGCCCCCAATAGGAGTGGATGGCTGAGATGTTCCAACATTTCAGAGGACTTTTATTGGAATTTCCTCTGAGTTCTACATCCAGAACAGCCTTAAGACTTCTTGTTGAGATGACCAAGTCTCACTGAATATTTCAGTCAGGACTTGACCATAATCCTAAATCTTCTTTAGGTCCCCAGAAGATTATCAGCACCCCCAATCAACAGGAAGTAGCCTAGAAAACTATGCCCACATTCCCCAAAAATGGATTATGAATATTTGTCTTTGTTTAGAGTGTTGGCTACACATTTTTATGGATAATGGTCAGAAAAAAAGGCTAAACAAAGGAGATTAGATTCAGAGTTCTTTTTTTTTTAAAAGGGGGGTGGGGGTGGAGAAGTCCCATGGTACCATGGTCCTGTCACTTGTATTCATTGTATTGGTTTAATAAAATGCTGATTGGCCAGTAGCCAGGCAGGAAGTATAGGTGGGGCAACAAGAATAGGAGAATTCTCAGAAGAGGAAAGGTTCAGTCTACAGTTGTCACCCAGATGCGTAGGAAGCAAGATGAGAATGCCTCACTGATAAAAGGTACCAAGCCATGTGGCTAACACAAACAAGAATTATGGGGTAATGTAAGATGTAAGGGTTAATTAATAAGAAGCTTGAGCTAATAGGCCAACCAGTTTATAATTAATTTAGGCCCCTGTGTGTTTCTTTGGGACTAAATGCTGTGGGACTAGGCAGGACAGAAACCTCTGTCAACATGACCACTTATTAATTCTGTTTTATTATAGCTCTTCTTGCAGAGAAACTTGATTTGTAGCTAATAAAAGTTCCACTAACAATATGATCTATCTGGCTACCATGGTGTTTAAGAAGCATAAATATATTTTTAAACTAAATGAATCCCAATATTATTTCTTTGCTTGTCAAAATTATAGTAAACACTTCAATATATTCACCAGCTTTTAAAGGAGGAAAGATTTGCAAAGGAAGGGATAATTTAATAGCTAGAAATAAGCTCTATCTAAATCAGTGATTTCTGACCAGTGGGTCACACCTCTGTTAGGGGTTGAATGACCCTTTTATAGAGGTCACCTAAGATCATGAGAAACAACAGATATTTACATTATGATTGACAACAAAAGAAAATTACAGTTATGAAGCGACAACAAAAATCATTTTCTGGTTGAGGTTCAGCACAACATGAGGAAGTATATTAAAAGGTTACAGAATTAGGATGGGTGAGAACCACTGTTCTAAAGTCTAAAATAAGTATAAAAGAACAAATCTTTATAAATAAAGACATGAGTGAAGGTTACTTTTAAAAGGCAAAAACATGTTCCACTGACTTAATGACAACATTCATCAAAGAAATATGTTAATAAAAAGAATTTTTTCTGAAAATCCCACTCCGTCTACAACTAAATTTTGCACTTATTATCAATTATATATTAGTTACTTCTCATTTTCATCTCCATATCTCGCCACAGTTAAGGGTAAAAATATCTTGATTTGTAGGCCTAGAATGACAGCCAAGCAATACGGAGCACACAGTGCTCTTGAAGAGGACCCATGTTTGATTCCCATCAGCCGTGTCAGGCAGGCCACAACTGCCTGGAACTCCAGCTCCAAGGTCCTCCAACATCTGAGGCCTACACTGACATTTGAACTCACTTGCACACGTGCGCATGAAACGCATGCATGCAATTTTAAAATCACTGTAAAAATACCTTGAAGGCTAAAAGTAATGAAAGTAGCTCAAAATGATCAATATGCTTAGAATAAAATTTGCTAAATTTGCATAATGCTTACTACCTGCAAACCACAGCATGATTTATATGTGTAACTTAGCTAATGATTATTGGCAACGCTGGGGCGGGAATCCAAGATCTTACACACGACAGAGAGTAATTCCAGCAGATTACATCCCCAGTGGGTTATTCCATGTCCTTAAGAAACTGCTACTTCATCCACTTAGAAAACTTGTTCATAGAACTGTCATCAGAAGCATTCTCGGGATTCAAAGCCAGATGATTTACAAGGAAGAGCCCACGTTTTACCGCTCCTGTCCCCCCTTCTAAGAGAAACGATGCCACCCGGATCTGCCATGCGTTTGAAAGTCACGGTTTAAATGGCAAGCAATACGGGATGTCATTTGTGCAAACTTTTTCTCTCATTGTGAAAGTAAATGTGTTGAGTTTCCAGCGACTAAAAAGGAAACTAAGAAAAATGAATGTGCCAAAAGAAAATGACACAGTGTAAATGTTAAGAGTAGACATGGTGGTGGTTATATTCTTCAGCTGGCATTTCACCCCAAGGCTATTCTCATTCAAAGCAAACACGGGAGGGAAGTGAAGGCTCACGCTTAGCGTTCAAGGTCATGCCATGTAAATAGTAAAAATCTGTCTCCCGACAGTGAGAGTCACATTGGCATCTCTCATCTCTCAGTTTAAGCCGAAGTCTTTATTATCCAACATTCTTCTAAAGTAGGTACAATAAAGACATGGGTACAGCTCAGTAACAGATAATGTGCTAAGCACAGGGAAGGCCCTGGGTTTGAACCCCACCACTAGATAAATATTAAACTGATCAGTATATTAAAACGGTTTCATTAATTTTGATGATTAAAAATCCATATAACTCATATTCTATGGAATCAAATCAACTTTTGAAGACAAAAAATTGGCATACTTTGAATTTCACTTTCTAAAACTAAGGGCAGCATGTGAGTTTAGCACATGATATCAGCCTGGTGTCAGTCAAGGAGAAAGGGTGATCCCTAATAAATGTGAATCTATGTGTCTTTGAAGGCGTCTTTGAAAGAAGCAAGGGGAGAGGGAGTGATGTAGCTCTTGTCTAAAAATGAAATTCAAAGGCTTTTAACAGTCCATCTTCCTCATGGAAAGAATTAGAAAAGTATTTTCCTTTTATTTTCCACTGTGGGGTATTAAATGGGAAAATGTACCCAGGCTCTGCAGGCCCCTGTGTGGTCTGAGAGGCATCGGGAACCATAGGCTAAGGAATGTAGGGCACGAGCGTGACGGCCGGCATAACTGGCTGCTGTGAACTTGAGCAGCAAAGCTGAAAGGGAAAGACAAAGAAAGGAAAATTTACTACTTCAATTTCTATCCAGAATCATCCAGGGTGTTCTCCTCACAGGGCCCATGAGATAATGAGAACACAGGCAGCGTGGCTCACTCACTAAACGTCTTGGTAAGGAACATTTATTATGAACAAAAAGGATGCAACAGAATATCACCAATAAATATAAATGATATTTTTATATGGAGTTTATGGTGTAGGTTAAAAGATGATGAAATAAAAAGAGAATTTGTTGAATTTTGCTGAAAAGGTTTTGTAATGAGTTCGAAGGCATTTAAGCAGTTCAGAGAAACGACGAACACCTGTCTTCTTTAGGATACCTTAAAATACTAGCTTCTCGCTTTCTTTAGAAATTAGGATAATTTAAAACTATGATGACTATAATGTTAAATTACCCAAAAGTAAGTAAAAGTTGATTAATTATCACAATTTATCTTAGGTATATTTTAGTAGTGCTTTTGATATACATATCTTCATTTCCAACAAAACCTTTCTTGGTTTTGCTATGACCATGTTTGTAGTGTCTGTATAATATCCAATATACAATGAAACCTTTCAAAATATACTTTATTAATAATTAAAAAAAACAACTCCAAACAAGCCATGTTTAAGTTCTCCGGTTATGCCATGTTTTCTTCTTTTTGTTTCCAGAAATGTAACTACTGAGCCAAGAGCTTTTACTCAATTTTCAAACACGTACAAACTCACCCAGGAAACACAGACTCTATACTTAGTGTTCTGCAATTTTCATTTAGTCACATTTATAATAAAAAAAAATCTAAGCACCAATAATAAATAACAAGTTCCTAAGAATATATGAATAACTACACTTAGAGAAATACACAAGAATATTATAGATTTCCCAAAAACATTAATTAATTAATTAATTAAGAAATTATTTATTTCTGTCCATAGTAATTCAGTAGATGAATCATTACAAATATCTATCACTGGACACCTGGCGGCTGACGGGCCAAGAATTAGCTTATACTGTGAAAAGATTTTCATTTAAATATCTCCCTCCATAAAAATACATTCCCTGAATCTGAAAATCTGTATCTTTTGAACAAAACAACACAGGAACTGAATGATCCGGGTCAGCTTTACCTAAAATCACGGTCACACAGAAAACTTTTCCCGTGGGGAGATCCAAACTAAGAGAAATCTCAACCGGCAACACTGCTCACAGCTTTGCTCTGTTAGAGATCACGCCTCCCACAGTCAAAGGTGAAGACTTCTCAGATTGACCAAGGTTTTATCATGCATCACAGAATATTCAGAATTCCATTTCTTATCTCGGGTTCTCAATTTGCACTTTTAGGCCCTCCCTTTTCCAGTGTCTCCCTGGATTTCAATTACTAAATTTCTAATCTTAGAGCTTTTCCTTTGGGGAAACACACTTATTTTTGTTTGTACTAAAGTTGACCAAATTCTATCTCAAGTTACGGCATCCAAATAAAGTGTAGCCTTTAAGAAGATGTGATCATGGGACCCCCTGGAGAACAGTCACTCTTTAGCAGACTTGGGTGGGTGGTTGTGGGGCCACTCTCCACCAAAGTCTGTTTCCATCCTGTGACCCACAGAGAAGTAGGGGAGATTTGATTTTCAAGGGTTTTCTCTGACTTCTATACACCACAGTTAGCAGATCCACCCACCCATCCATAAACCATGCACAGATAAAAAAACAAATGTTTAAAAGGCATTAACTTTTGCAGTTACTTTCCACTATAAACACCAATATTGTTACCACAAAACCATTGGTCCTTGGTTAATTATAGGCGATTTCTCGGATCCTAAACGTGAACTTCTCATTTATATCGAATGCTGTTATGCACTACCCTAACATAA
The DNA here is from genome assembly GCA_963919715.1 of Microtus obscurus. NCBI lineage: Eukaryota > Metazoa > Chordata > Mammalia > Rodentia > Cricetidae > Microtus > Microtus obscurus. The sequence goes on along the minus strand of CAWTZC010000288.1, from coordinate 5,232,257 downwards.
AATGCGTTAGCATAGCTCTCTGATTTTGAGTTAAATTACCTCATTTTGGAAAATAACAGGATACTCTATCTTCTTTCATGGCACACAATACTTCGTGTTTACATTAGACAATCTAAAATGATCCGTGATGAATACCGGAGAAATTCCAGTGAGGACGCTTTCTTCCGTGGCAACTTAGCTTTAGAAAAGTTTATGAACCTTCTTTCTCTCTTGTTTACTTTGAAACAAGCTTTGTCGATTAAATTTATGCTCAAAAAGCAATTGCTTAATAGTGTTTCTTCATAAATGGATCACAGCATTGAGTGGCAATTCAGAGTAAAGTGATGCTCAGAATTTCACCACTGGGGCAGGACAAAGTAACAACAGACAAGAATCATTATACCGATAATGCTGATATGGATAAGACACATCTGTTGACCCTGCCACCCAGGAAACTGCATCGACGCAAGTGGAAAACAAAGGCACACTACAATTTGTTGAGAGAGTCATCAAATGAAACTTTTTTTTTGTCTCCATCTTTCCTCCCTCGGGACCACAGTTTTCTTTCCAGCAAAGGCAGTGGACAGCTCAGCAAGATTCCAATCTCTTTAAATCCACATCACAGCCCCGGAAGAGGCTCCTCAAAGCCAAGCTAGGAAACAGGGAGCCTGAGCTACAACCAGCTCACATCTCCATCCACCCTCACGCCACAAACACGCCCCCAGATCTGGAGCTAGCTAGCAGAGAGCCCAACCACAGAGGAATTCCAGTCAATGAGGAAATCCCAGTCAATGAAGAATACTTTGGGGAACCTTTCTAACGCTGCAGTCTGCCTCCTCTCCAACACTGGAAAGCTCCCAGTTCCCAGTTCCTTAGGCTCTGCTCCTCCTCCCTCCTGCTGGCCAGGGGCGATCTCTAGGGTTAGTCAGTCTGCACGTGACTTTCTGTGCCCACATGACAAGACCGTGGGCGGGGGAGAAGGACTGAGGAGTGAAGCAGGGAAAAAAGTTACCGAACACTGGTCAAAGCATCCAAACCAATTTGTGCCTTTCCTTCCTCGCCAGTCAGTGGCTCAGAAATTCCTGGTGACCAGGAAGTCTCCAGACCAGCTCTGGAAACACACCAAGCGTCGCCACTTGCCCCCTTGCTCAGAGCTTCTCCCAAACCACTCTCATGACACCTCTGCACCTCAAATTGCTCCATCCTCCTTTCTCCATTCCCCCTTGCCTCCCTCCTTCCCCGAAAGCTCTTTGGGCGAAGCCACTGGCGCACCTTCTATTTGGTCCTAGAGCTCTGAGGTCAGACAAGGCCAAACATCTTCCAAAGGGGAGGCACCAACTACACAAACTAAGTTACCTGCCACACCGCCACCTGGCTTAACCGGCCGACCAGCCCCCTGCCCCGGTCCCACTCTAATGCTCCTTTCACAGTTACAATGCTCTCCGGACCCCACCCCGCGGTGGCGCAACATACACCCTTGCAACTCGCGCGCCCACCCTCTCTTTGATGCCCTCCCCAAGCAGGGGTCCCACCGCCTGGCAAAGCACCAAGCAAGCTGCGCTCACCTTGCTTGACGCACTTGAGCCGGAGTGGGTCCTTGCAGTGTTTGATCACGGCTAGAACGTCCCTGATGGTGAGCCCCGCCACGGGGGTCTCGTTCACCTCCAGGAGCAGCTCCTCGGATACCAACTTGCTGCCGCTTTCATAGGCCACCTTGCCTGGCTTCACCTCCCCCAGGTAGGGGAACTGTCCGTTTTCGGCGCCCCCCTTCAGTTCAAAGCCCAGCTGGCCCTCCGGGTTCCTGCCAATGACACTCTCGTGGACTTTGCTAGTCCAGTGGCTTTTCTTTTTCAAGCTTTTGGACATGGCAGTAGGGTAAGTAGCCTCAGTTCCTGAGGGTCCTGAGGGGAAGAGGGTTCGGGAGTCAAAATCGGGATGGAGGAGCCAGGGGGCCAAGGGATGAGGGTGGCAGACTTTGCCTTTCTCCCCCTCTGCTCCGCGCTTTCCCTCTTCTTTGGATGGAGTGTGGCGGAGGAAGGGGGAGGGTGGATGAGAGGGACAGAGGTAGGAGAGCCTGGGTGAGGTTGTGCTGTCCCTTGAATGACACTCAAGGCTGTGGCCCCGCAGCGGAGGAAGCTGTGGTGGCGTTGGCGGCGGTAGCGGAGGTGGCGGCGGGCGGCCGAGCCAGCGCGAGCCTGTGGCCGAGCTGGTGAGCGGGTGGCGTGGGGGTGGGGAGCAGGGTAGGGATGCCGGGGGCCACTCCTGCGTGCAGCGAGTGGGAGCGCGCGCGCGCTCGCCCGCCGGCCTCGGTGTTGTTAGCCGATATCCATGGCAGCTGCAGTGGCAGCGGCGGGGAGCGCGTGTGTGTGTGCGCGTGTACTAGTTGTACTGTATTGGCAGGATGCGAGCGGGCGGGGAGGAGGGAGGGATGCGAGCCCAGGGAGGAGGCGCGCGCACCGGGTGGAGCGCCAGCGAGGGCTTCGTCGCCGCCGTCTCCCTCCCTCCGCGGCTTGACCCGGTAGTGAAGGCGGAGAGAGAGAGAGAGAGAGGCAGGCCCCGGGCCGCCCCGCAGCCTGCAGGAGGAGGCGGGAGCCGGGAAGGAGGAGAGCCGGGGCCCGGCGTGGGCAGGCCGGTGAGGAGAGCCAGGAGACCAGGCTGGACCTGCTTTCAGCTTCCCTCGCCCGCAGGACACCGCGACTTGCTCACACTCCGCAACGGATGCAGCAGAAATCCAGGGACCCGATGGCGAGCCCGGTGCCTGGTGGCCCATCTGCGGCGGCGCCAGCCTGCTGGGGCTCCATCCCGCCACCGCCAGAAACCTGGAGTTCAAAGTCCTAGCGTGGGACTGCAGACGACCTGGCAGTCAAAGCTAGACTTCCCCGCTGGCTCCCTTCTCTTGAACAGTCTTAAATTTCTCGCAAAGTTCTCAGAAGTCCCCCTTCCGCCAAGGGAAAGTTAGAGCAAGGAGTCTGGTCGTCCTGGTAGCGGCAAGAATGAGAAACAGCATCTGCAGACCAAAGCCACGAGTCTCCTGGGACAGAAACTTAAGAGGTGTGAGGGGAGTCAGTGTAGACCGCACCTGCCCTAGTTGAAAAAGTGGAGAGGGTCGATGTGGGGGAGGGGTTGATAATTAAAGTGAGAGCCTTGATGTAGAAATGGACAGTATAGACAGTGGCAGGTTCTGTCCCAGGCTCTTTGGAACCCATTCCCTAAGGTGAAATACCTTATGCAGCCTTGGCTGGGGGATGGGGGTGGGCTTGGTCCTACTCAAGTTGGTACACCAGACCTTGTTGACTCCTCAAGGAGGCCTTTCCCACAGTGAGGGGTGGATGGGGGGGTGGGAAGGAACTCGTGGGGGGGGTGGGGGGAGGAAGAAGGAGAGGGAGGGGACACAGGGGTTGATATGTAAAATGAAAAGTGAATTTTTAAATAAAATATGAAAAAATAAAATATTCAGTTTTTTAAATGATGGATAGTTTAACCTGGACAGGATTCAATCTTGTACCTGGGGTTTAAGCCTTAATATCATCGAACAAGCAGCACCACACCACAGAAAAGGCAAGAGGACTTGAGGTGGGGTACAAACTCAGCTCCCTGGACTGCCTCTAGCTGCTTTTGTTTCCTGTCAACAGGGAAGAAAGGTGAGCAGGGCACAGAGGCTGTTGATGTCCCCTGTGAAACGTAGAGTGATCTTTTTAAGCTCCTGTAACTTAAATTGCTTAACTTTGAAATAAAATGTTTCAGACAAAAAAAAAATTAGAGGAACAAAAGGAAAAGAAAAAAAAATACACTCACCCACTCATCTTTGTAAATCAGAGCCTGGAAGTCAGAGCAGTTAAGATGTCTGGGATGGAGTGTGGGAGGGAAGCGCTTCAGCTCAAAAGGCTTCCAACACCCAAACACAACCTAGGGGGTTTGAATCCAGCCTCTGCTGCTTTCCAGGACCTTTCTCAGTTTGCTTCTTTTTAATTATGGTTAACAATACTAATTGGGGCATGATGCAGCAGGCAGAAAATCAGGTAAGGCAAGGAGAGCGCTTGCATGGTACACTTTGCTTGCCTCCTTCCTTCCTCTTTCCTTCACTCTATCTATCTATCTATCTATCTATCTATCTATCTATCTATCTATCTATCTATCTATCTATCTGGGGGAGAAGACAGCAGATTGGGTCAGAACTGAAGATCTTTAAAAAGGATGAAATGGCTTCGCATTGTGTTGAAATTGGGGGCATCGGGGTTGCGTCCCCAACACCCCAGCCGCCTGGCTAGCTTATGCCCGAAATAACAACACACAAACTGTATTCATTTAAACACTGCTTCGCCCATTATTTCTAGTCTCTTCTTGGCTAACTCTTGCACCTGGTCTAACCCATTTCTAATATTCTGTGTTAGCACCCCAAGGTGCGCTTACCGGGGAGATTCTAGCCTACGTCCATCCTGGGTTGGAGCTTCATCTTGAGTCCTTCAGAGAGCAGAGCTATCCTGTCCGCCCGCGAGAGAGGAGCCTGACTTCTCTGAGCAGAGCTGCATGATTTCTGACCTCACTTCCTCTTCCGCCCAGTTCTGTTTACTCCACCCACCTATGTTCTAACCTATAGGACCAGCCAAGCAGTTTCTTTATTTTAACCAATGAAATCAACAGATTGATATGACACTCCCACATCAGCATTGTCTCTTTTCCACTTGAGGAAATGGAAATCCAGGAAGTGGGCTCTGACTGGGGGGTGGGGTGGGGGTCCTGTCTTGGTCTCGGGGAGTGCTTAGGAGTCCTGAGATTTCTACTGACAGCCCAGTTTCACCTAGAGTTAGGCTGCAGGTTATACACGCCAGTCTAAGTGGAAACTGATAGTGAGCAGAATCCGCATTCGCGTAACACCAGCTACAAGTTGCCATCAGTGTGCATGTTAATAGCTGAGGTTCTACTTGTTTGTTGCTTGTTCTTCTGTTTATCTTATATACTTCTTTACAGGTGAGGGAAAGGAGGCACGGAGGGACAGAGTTCACGAAGTCATGTTTAAATAGTTTACACAGTTTGCATCTAACCAAAGTGACAATAATTCCGTCCATTCACACCCCCTGCCTTGCCCTCACGCCTCCTCTCAGTCAGTGCATTGAACTCATCCCCTACCCGTGTAACCTGCCATGTGTCATCCCAGCAGAGTGTGACCTTACATTTAGGTCTGCTCCTTTTGTGGGAGAACAGAAAAACAACAGAGCAGGAACAGAGCAGCTGCTTACCCTTAAGCCAGCAGCATCATGGAGCTCTGTGCCAGCCCAGGGCTCTACAGTTCCCACTCCACCCGATTTTGCCTTGTGTAGTGATATTTCATTTGTATTTTAAAAAATAAAGCTTGCCTGAAGATCAGAGAGTAAAACAGCCATACTGGTCAACCATACAGACAAGGAAGTGGAGGCACACACCTTTAATCCCAGTAGCCATACTTATTAGCCATAGAAGCTGGGCAGTAGTGGTGCACACCTTTAGTCTCAGCTAGAAAAACGTATAAGACAGGAGGAAACAGGTCTCAGACTTAGTCTCATTCTGAGAATTCGTGGCGGCAGGCTCGCCATTTCGGTTTGGTTTGAGGTAGGTGAAAGAGCCAGCGACTGGCTGCTTTGCTTTTGTGACCTTCAGGTTGAACCCCAATATCCTATCTTTGGGTTATTATTATTTGTGCTACAGCCTTGTATCCTGATATTAGGATCAGAATCTTAAAACATTTTTCTCTTGTTATTCTAGTTAGTTGTTTTGTTTGTTTGTTTGTCTGTTTGGTCAACTTGACACAAGGTAGAGTTTTCTGGGGGAGGAACTGCAGTGGAGTAAACTCCTCTGCCATTGCCTCTAGGCAAGTCTGTAGGGTATTTTTTGATTAATGATTGATGTAGAGGCTGAGAGTGTCCAGTCCACTGGGAGTCACAGAGCCAGGGTAGGTGGTTCTGAGCAGAATGAGAAGGCACATTGAACCAACCATAGATAGCAAGCAGTGATCCTTTTTGGCCTATGTTTTGGTCTCTGCCTCCAGGTTCGTGTCTTGAGTTCCTGCCCTAATTTTCCTCAAGGGTGCACTGTAAATTGAATTAAACCCCCTTCTCTCCAAGCTGCTTTTGGCGAGAGTGATCTATCACAGCAATAGGAAGCTAACTATGGCATTTTTCAATTGACACAAGGCTAGGCTTTGTTAGTGGAAGGTCTAACAGTGGTGCAAATACTTTATGCTTGCTCTAGGATACGATCTGAGGTTGACTTTCTAGCAAGGGATGTGAAGAATTCAGTAAGCTTTACCAAGTCTCCCAGGCCTGGTAATAAGTTTTTTTTTTTTGTAAGATTTCCTGAAGTGCAACTGGTATGTTCTCACAAACTATGTGACAGCTCAACAAATATTTTGACCATTACGTGAGCCATGGCTATATAGCATCAATAAGATCTAACTCTATGACTTTCTGCCTCTCAGGGTGGGAGGGGAGGGCAAAGGGATGGATTTTCTAAGTTATTTTCTCCTCGGGTTTGAATGCTATCATATAGCTCTGTAGATAGTGGCTCTTTCTTATAGTGATTATTTCTGTGCTCTTTAGCAGTCTCTTTTAGCTATACAGTGGTACTGGACACCTTGAATCCCAGCACTTGAGAGTTAGAAGCAGGCAGATCTCTGTAAGTGTGAGGATAGCCTGGTCTACAAGAACAAGTTTCAGGACAAAGAAACCTGGTATTGAAAAAACATATATATATACTTTTGTTGTATGATAAGGCCTCTCTTGGATATATTCCCAAGAGTGGTATTGCTGGGTCCAGGGGTAGGTTGATCCCGAATTTCCTGAGAAACCTCCACACTGCTTTCCAAAGTGGTTGCAACAGTTTGCATTCCCACCAGCAATGGATGAGTGTACCTCTTTCTCCACACCCTCTCCAGCAAAGGCTATCATTGGTGTTTTTGATTTTAGCCATTCTGACAGGTGTAAGATGGTATCTTAAAGTTATCTTGATTTGCATTTCCCTGATCACTAAGGAGGTTGAGCATGACCTTAAGTATCTTTTGGCCATTTGAACTTCTTCTGTTGAGAGATCTCTGTTCAGCTCAGTGCCCCATTTTATAATTGGGTTGATTAGTCTTTTAAGGTCTAGTTTCTTGAGTTCTTTATATATTTTGGAGATCAGACCTTTGGAGCCTCGGACTGAAATCTCAAGGTCCAAATCAGGAGCAGAAGGAGAGAGAGCACGAGCAAGGAACTCAGGACCGCGAGGGGTGCACCCACACACTGAGACAATGGGGATGTTCTGTTGGGAACTCACCAAGGCCAGCTGGCCTGGGTCTGAAAAAAGCCCGGGATAAAACCGGTCTCGCTAAATATAGCAGACAAGGAAGACTACTGAAAACTCAAGAACAATGGCAATGGGTTTTTGATCCTACTGCACGTATTGGCTTTGTGGGAGCCTAGGCAGTTTGGATGCTCACCTTACTAGACCTGGGTGGAGGTGGGTGGTCCCTGGACTTCCCACAGGGCAGGGAACCCTGATTGCTTTCTGGGCTGACAAGGGAGGGGGACTTGATGGGGGAGGGTGATGGAAATGGGAGGCTGCGGTGGGGAAGAGGCAGAAATCTTTAATAAATAAATTAATTAATTAAAAAAGAATATTTCATTGTATACATAATAAATAAATACTTTTTAAAAACATATATATATGTAATTGTATTATATATAATACAACATATATTGTAGATTCATTGATGTACTGATATATGTATTATCTATGTCAGCATATACACACACACACACACACACACACACACACACACATATATATATACACACATTTATATGTATAACAGTGCTAAGTTTCCAATTTAACGCCTTATACCTGCTGGAGAGATTACTCAGCTGTTAAGAGCAGTGCCTGCTCTTCCAAAGGTGCTGAATTCAATTCCCAGCAACCACATGGTGTCTCACAAACATCTGTAATGAGATCTGGTGCCCTCTTGAAGAAGAGACCTGGTCAGTCGTCCTCATCAATTTAGACCATAAAACTCACCATGGACTAGTTCAGTGCCATATATGGGCTGCCCATGCATGCATACATGCTAGGTAAGGACTGTGCCACCAAGATGTATTCTCAGCCCCCTCAATATTTCTCTCTCCTTGGACTGAATGTGTTAAGAATATATTTGTGTATGCATATGCTTATATGCATGTAATAACAATTAGTGAAGGAAGAAGACATGGGTTTGAAGGAAATCATGTGATATAAAGGAGGGTTTAGAGAAAGGAAGGGAAAATGCTGTAGTTGTAATCTCAAAGATAACTGCAATGGCAAACCACAGTTGTACAGCTTGGTGGCTAAGACAGATTTCTGAAGCAGTGGTGCATAGACTGCTCATAGCTGGGCTGTTAAACAAGACGACCTGGTCTGTGAGGTCGACAGATACATGCCCTCTTTTAGCTACTGTGGGTTATACAGAAAACTGGCAAAAGGAATTTTTTTATGTTTTGTACTCATGAGAGCATAAGAAAAGTTGTTAAAATTTGAATACTGACTTTTCGCCTACTTAATGAGGAATTTTTGTTAAGAATAGATTTAAGATTTTACAGAATCTTCTTTGTATCTAGATAAACATGTCATATTTCTGTAACAAATTTTACATCTTTTCTACTTGGTTTTAGATTTATAGAACTCTTTAGTTATTTTTATTAATTTTATTTATTAAATTGCAAGTTCCACACATATATATATAAAGCATTCTTATTGCTCTCCTCTTCTATCCAAGCCTAAAAGGATAAATATGGCATGTATTCACTTACATGTCGATATTAACCTTTGAATAAATGATAATCAATCTATAATCTATAGACCCAGAGAGGTTAGGTATAGAGGAAGTGGCTAGGGAGGACAGGTAGATCTCCCTGGGAGGGGATAACAGAATATAATACAGATTTTATTGTTGGGGCGACTTTAGGTGGTGGGGATCAGATGTCTGATTTGACTTAAGGCCCACTTCCTGCGATGGATGCTATCAATAGGTCTTTAGGGAATTTTCTCTCTTCCAATTACAGTATGTTTTCCGGTCTTCTGACCAGACTCCAACTCATACAGAATTAAAGTGAACTGTGTGGCAATCTCAATCTTGGTCTTCGGAAATTTAAATAGGGCTTTTCTGTGCAAACTTCACTAAGTCATTTAGCTAAGCAGTGACATTAGGTAATTTTGTCACTTGTAAAAGGTGGTGGAATGCATATGACAAGGTTATTCTAAGAATCATATAAAATGTGAATATACTTTAAAGCTTTAAGGAGCTGTGGTAATGAAGGTATTGTCAAATATAGGGAATGAAGGTACCAAAGAAGCAAAGACAGTGATTGAAAGGTTTTCTATAGGAAAGAATTACAGCTATTCTTGAGGTGTTCAGTTTTGTTGCAGTGGAGACGTAGATGACATTTTGCAACAAACTGGCTATCATCAACTAACAAATTTTTGTTGATTGGTTAGCCTTTTTTTTCGGTTTTTCAAGACAGGGTTTCTCTGTAGCTTTTGGAGGTTGACCTGGAAGTAGCTCTTGTAGACCAGGCTGGTCTCTAACTCACAGAGATCCCCCTGCCTCTGCCTCCCGAGTGCTGGGATTAAGGGAATGTGCCACCACCGCCTGGCTTGATTAGTTGACTTTTTAAGCAGAATAATTTTTTTTAAAGGTGAAAGCAAATCATTGTCAGTCTCAAGTTGGCTCTGTTAACAATACTACAGGGGACAGCACCGTTTTGTGATCTCACAACTGTAAACTTTCCACCAGTTCGATTGCTTTCACTTCTGGAATCCCCGCACGTTTCCTTATTTATTCTTTGCTTTCTTTGTGGAGCATCACACTAAACATGATATGAAATAAAGATGCTAGAGGCTGGAGAAAGAATTCAGTTGGTAAAGCACCTGTTGTAAAAGCAGGAACTCCTGAGCTCATATCCCCAGTACATGTATAAAAGTTGTATGCCTATAACCCTAGTGTTTGTCCCTCCAGTATGGAGATGGGAATTTCCTGCCAGTTCAGTCTAATTCACGAACTTCAGGTCCAGTGAAGTTGTCCTGTCCAAAACAATAAGGAAGACAACAGTTGAGGGCGACACCTTAGATTGACCTTGGTTTCCAGACATGGAGTCCTACATCAATGTACACCACACACACACACACACATATATCTCAGGATTTTGTAATATTGCTGCCACAGGTCCTGTCTTCAGAATACTTTTCTTCACGTATTGTGTCCCTTTTTGGAAGAATACATAAAACTTCTGGATGTTTTCTGCTTCGGATTTAAAAACCCAGGAGGTACCACCTGGAAGTTAACATCTCTCCCGGGATATGTTTGCCAAATGTTACCCGAGAGAGTGGGAGAGCCTGGCCCGCCTTCTCTCTACTAGCAAGGAAATCACAGACAGAATATCCATCTGAGGCTCCTTTGCAAGATCTTACTGAAGCTACGATTTGACCTGAAATCACCTCCTTTCCTACCTTACTTACTCTATAACAGTTTTTTTTTTTAGACTGATTCTCTCAATAATCTTTACATACAGTCTTCTTCTCAAGGTATGGTTCTATGATTCCTAGATTAAGAATTCTCTACATGAGAATTGGGAAGATCGAGTTGGGTGAAGGACAGAGAAGAAGAGCAAGAAAAGAGATTACCTTGGGGTTAAAGAAAAACTAGGCACTGGGGAAATTTCCAGGAATTCACAAGGATGACCCCTTCAAGGAATATAAGTAACAGTGGAGAGGGTACCTAAAACACCCCTCCCTGTAATCAGATTGATGACTACCTTAATTGTCATCATAGAAATTTCATTTAGTAATGGATGGAAACAGATGAAGAGATCCACAGTTAAGCACTGGGCCAAACTCCTGGAGTCCAGCCATAGAGTGATATTATGAGCAAAGGGGCTGAGACCATCATGGGGAAACCTACAGAAACAGCTGACCTGAGCTAGTGGTACTGACAGCTGGGGAACCTTCATAAGAGCACACTAGACCCTCTGAATATGGATGAAAGTTGTGTGGCTTGGGGAGTTTGTGAGACCACCAGCAGTGGAATCAGTATTTATCCCCAGTGCATGAACTGGCTTTTTGGAGCACACTTCTATGAAGGGATACCTTGCTCAGCCTAGATACAGGGAGGAGGGCCTTGGTCCTGTCTCAAGTGATATGACAGAACTTGTTGACTCCCCATGGGAGGCCTCACCCTCTCTGAGGAGTGGTTGTAGGGGCGGTGGGGAGAGCAGGAGGAGGGGAGGGAGAAGGAACTGGGATTAGTATATAAAATAAGATTGTTTAAAAATATAAAAAAGAATTCTCTATTTTAATAGTTGAGGAACTAGGGCATCTCATATTCTAAGTAACTTGTTATCAATAAGGATAGGGTTGTGATTTGGTTCATGTCTTTGTGACTTTAAAGCCCTTAGCCTAGTAAGTATATATTGTTAGTTCACCTTTATAACTAGAAGTGGACAGAACACTCAACAACTGATTGACCAACAGACATTAAAATTCTATCTTTATGTTAAAAATCTATATCTCTCCTATATTCCGTGTCAAATATGTACAGGCATGTTGCCTACTGTAATAACGAGCAGTAGCAGCTCAGTAAATACTCAGATAAAAGCTCTCTTGATACCTAGGTTAAGCTGAGCATTTCTGTTGTTTCTTGTCACTCCTGCTGGAAAGTAACACCCAGAAGGTTGTTTACTGCAGCACACACATTCTGACTCAGACCATCCTCAGCTTCAGTTCAAATGCTAGGCTCTGCTCTTTCTGAAAGCTGTGGAGGGGCATTCCCATCTCCTTAATTTGCTGCTCTCTTACATTGCCTATGTTCTGTGGTTCAAGATCTCCTTGTTCTGTACCTAAAACATGACTGCTGGCAGTATCCTTCTTGCATACAATCACACTGGTTCCAGAACTCACTCTGATTACAAAAGACCCTCCAGAAAAATCCAAGATCTTAGTGATTTTAGAATTAGCTCATTTAGCAATTTAAGTTCAATATTCAACTCCTCTTCAGTTTGCCATATGGTAGCCCCCACTTTGAGGCTCTTGTGATTAGATGTGGAATTATTTCACAGGAGACACTACTTTGCCAAATGCAGATTCATAGAGCATACTGTCCCCATCCCCCATCCTTTCATAGTTCAAGGTAACAACATGCCTATAATAGCTCTTTCTTTCTCCATCTGTAAGGTTAGTATCTCAGGTGAGGTAAGATAATGTGAATTCTTTAAGATAATCAGAAATTAAAACAAGGCCCTTGGGATACAAGGAAAGCCAGAAATTTCAGAACTTGAGTTTTGTGATGTTCATGTTGGTGCAAGGAGAAGCAATGCCGACAATTTCCATCAAGTTTTGGGCTTAGTCCATGTCAAGATTCTGAGACTGTATAAGTACAGCTCTTTCTCCACCTGACTTATTCATATTTGCCTGCAAAGGCAGACCTCTGGGATAACCTTTGTTTTACAAATGAATTTGGCTGCCTTTTGCTGTTGCGAAGCCCACTTCTGTAATGCCTTCACATACCTTTTGTGGCATTGTGATTTCTGAAACCTTCCTCATTTGCTAATCTGTCTTCTACAGCAAGAATGGATGACATTTTAGCACTGTATCTTTGTTTGTGTTATTTTTTGCATTCTTAGGACCTGGCCCAAGGTCTGGCACAATGTTAAAGCTCATCCCAATTTAAACTTTTGGTTTCAGAAAGTTTGGCTACTTTCTTCATATAGATTTTTATCTCTTATATTAGAAGATTATTCCTCGATATATATAGTAATGGCATGGTAGAACATAGAGAGGCACATGTTGGTAGAGATTGAGATACTTATAAATTAGCATGAATTTTAAAAAATAATATTCTTTAGAATTAGAGGCAGGGAAGAGTTTGGGTGATGCTGGTGATAATATTGGTGGGGGCAGAAGATTCCCTCTGTTGACACTCCCTGGTCGTGTTTATTACATTTCTATGCCCTTTTCCTAGAAATAACAATCTTGTTACATAGATTCGTTTTGCATATTTTAGATCCTTAAACTTTTAATAAAAATCTGTCTGACAGTAATTCCTTACCTATTACCGACCTGGGCAATTTAATCTGTGTCTTCTTTTCTTCTGAATGTTCATATAGATTTCAAGGTTTATTCTATAGTTCGGTCCTATTTGTACTAATATAGACTAGAACTTTTTCCTCTTAGTTTTGCCTAAATTGTTTTGCAAGAGGAGCAGTCATGAATACGGGATATATATATATATATATATATATATATATATATATATATATATATACACACACATATATATATATGTATAAATTTACATAAAATTTGTTTTTTAGAAATTTTGTATCTTCTATGTGTTTTGATTATATACATGGATACCTACCTTCAACTGCCCTACTGAGCCCCCCAGTATGACTCCTTCTTAACTTCATGTTCTTGTTTTATTTTTATAAGAAACCTCTAAGTTTAATTAGTTCTGCCCATATTCACATGAGTACGAGGCCATCAGTTGTGGCATGGATAACCTAATAGTGGCCATGCCTCCGAAGGGAGTGACATCTCTCAGAAATCATCACTGTTAATAACCCCCCTAGCAACAGTTGTGCCTGAGAGCCCCTCCACCACTAATGTTGAAACTCTGACTGGCTTGATACTAAGCTACACTTCTGAAAGTAATTGCAGGTGTTATGAATTGATGCGTACGTTAGTCATGTCATTGTTGGTCCAGTCCAATGACCCCCTGGCTGTGTCCACTCTAAGTTCTAAAGTGAAGTGAAAGATAATGACTGGAGAGAGTTTGGACTGCAGAGAATATGTATGCAAATGCTTCTAACATTATGGCTTTATCCAACAGAGGAGAAAAATAGAAAAATTAAACTCTGACTAAAAGTAAAACTTGGTTAAATTGGCAAGAGTTGTGGGATCATTTAGCTTGCTAGAAATTTCTAAAAGAACATTTATTGATTGATTTTCAAGACATGATTTCTCCATGTAGCTTTGGAGCCTGTCCTAGAACTCACTTTGTCAACCAGTTTGGCCTCAAACTCACAGAGATCCACCTGCCTCTGCCGCTTGAGTGCTGGGATTAAAAGCAGGTGCTACCACTGCCTGGCTTAAGAACTTAATTCTTATAAAGCCGTTTGGCATAAAATTCACAGCCATGTAAATATACAGAGTGGAGAAGATAGCTGGTGGATTTGAAAATGCAAATTTTCTTAAGTCATGCTCCATTGTTGGGACCATTTGGAGTCCTGGCCTTCAGCTGCTCTTCCCTGCTAGAGCCTTCTGATTGGAGTAACTAAAAGCTGTGCCTTGCCTAAAGGATCAGAGGATGAGGTTTTCACCTGTTGGTCCACTCGACTGCTGGGTATTTAAGCCTCCATGATGAAACTGAATAAAGGGCTTTTTACCAGTGATTAGACGTCCGTGTGTCTGTCTCTGTGTGTGTTTGTGTATTTCAACCTCCAGCCCCTTGCCCAAAGCTCGTGAACTGTATTGTAGCACATAGAGAGCAGACCGGGGCACGGTGCACAGCACTCCATCTTAACTACCATAAATTGCAGAGAAGTTTGACTGGCTCAAGAAAAGAGAACACATAAAATGTGTATACTTCTGTTCTGTGACTTAAACTTTGTTAGTAAATCTTTGTAGGTTCACCAATGAGAACTCCCAATGCTTTTATTATCATGTTCAACCTATGCATAAAATACAGGACATTGATAAATACATTTCTTCATTCTTAATCTACAGTCTTGCTGCTAGAATATCAGTATCTGATGTGGGAGTGTCATATATCAATCTGTTGATTTCATTGGTTCAATAAACTGCCTTGGCCCTGATAGGTTAGAACATAGGTGGGTGGAATAAACAGAATAAAATGCTGACAGGAAGAGGAAGTGAGTTCAGAAATCATGTAGCTCCACTCAGAGATGCCAGGCTCCTCTCTAGTGGGCGGATGGGATAGCTCTGGTCTCTGAGACACACTCGCGATGAAACTTCGACCCAAGATGGACGTAGGCTAGAATCTTCCTGGTAAGCGCACCTTGGGGTGCTTACATAGATGATTAGAAATGGGTTAAGAGGTTGAAGTTAATGGGCCAAGCAGTGTTTAAATGAATACAGTTTGTGTGTTGTTATTTAGGGCATAAGTTAGCCGGCAGCCGGGGGTGTTGGGGACGCAACCCCGCCGCCCCCATTTCAACAAGTATCAAACTTTGAATTTTTTATTTGTTTTTCTCTCTATTTATTTGGAGCTTGATAGTCTTTTGTCATCAGTTCGTAGTCTACTAAACTGAATAAAATATTTTTTTATTTCCATGCATTTCTTAGTAAGAATTTTTAGATAATGCAAAATTTTAGATTTTTTGATTCTGTGACATTAAATAGCCTTGTTTCTTCTTTTTTCACCCTTCTACTCTTTAAATGTTAAAGAGATAATCCACTTTCTGTCTTTTCACTCTGTGAATTTTAAATCTTTTTAAATAATTATATATATTTTAATATACATAAACTATCAAATGCGATTTGCTTGTGTTTTACTTTTATGGTCATAATAGCAGATGTTTGTTTAATATTATTTTTTCCTTTGGTTTACCAAATGCACATCTTAATTTTTTCAATTTCTTCTCCGTAGGTCTTCTCACTATATCTGCAGTTACCTTTTCAAGCTTAAAAAGTGTCTTTTTCCAGTTTGCTTGAGCTAATGGGAGCTCACCAACTCCAACTGGACTGGGAGTGAACAAGCATGGGAACAACCAAGCCTCTCTGAAGGGGGTTGACAGCTGGGGCAGACTGAGGGGTCACTGATAATGACTCTACTCCATATACCGACTTCATGTGATCCTATTCTCTTTGGATGTAAACCTTGCTCAACCTAGATGTAATAGGGAGGGCCTTGGACTTTCCACAGGGCAGGATGCATGGCACTCCCTTAGGGTTGGAGGGGTGGGATGGGAGTGTCTGTGGGGGGAGAGGGAGGGGACTGGGAGGAGAAGAGGAAGTGGGAATTTGGATTGGTGTTTTTAAAGTAATAATAATAATAATAAAGCATTTTTTTATATGTTGATATATTGATAATCATTTTCATTCAGCTCAGCTTAATTTTTAATAATTTGTCATTTTATGCATGTAGTGTATGTGCATATATGTGCATATATGTGTATGCATTTTCACATGTGTGTGCAATCTGTACATGCAGACATTCATGCATGTGTGTGTATGTGTGTGTGTATGCTAGAAATTGATGTCAGATCCTTGATTGCTTTCCACCTTGTGTACTGACATGGTCTATCAACAGCACCTAGAACGCATGGCTCTGGTTAGCCAGCTTGCTCCAGACATCTCCTGTCTCTGCCTCCCAAGTATTGGGAGTATAACCACTATCCGCCCATCATCTACTAGGGTGCTGGGGATTCTACATTCCTCAATAATGAACAGACACATAGGCCCAAGTAAGTTGTGGGGGAAAAAATGAACATATCAAATTTTTAAATAGGTACAGTTAAATACATTTTTGCATCTTTAAAAAATATGCTCTCACAAATCTTAAAATGTTTATGTTTCCTTTGTCAAATAATTGCAAAATATAGGTGCTAGTAAACACCTCATTTAGAAGCAATGAATGTATTTCTTTTCGAAATAATTTTAGGCCGGGAGATGGTGGCGCACGCCTTTAATCCCAGCACTGGGGAGGCAGAGGCAGGCGGATCTCTGTGAGTTAAAGACCAGCCTGGTCTACAAGAGCTAGTTCCAGGACAGGCTCCAAAGCCATAAATAAATAAATAAATAAATAAATAAATAAATAAATAAATAAATAAAAAAATAAAATAATTTTAATATTACACCAAGCTCTCCGGGCTTTCTCTCATGTGGTCTAGTTTTCTTTTGACAATTCTAGAAATCATAGATTTCTTATAATACGATGAAGTCAAATGATCTTATTCTATGCTTATCTCCAAAGTATTTTATTTTATTTTTTTGAGACAGGATTTCTCTGTGTAACAGCCCTGGCTGTCCTGGAACTACTCTTGTAGACCAGGTTGGCCTTGAACTCACAGAGATCTGCCTGTCTCTGTCTCCTGAGTGCTGGGATTAAAGTCGTGCACCACCACTTCCCAGCAAAATATTCATATTTTAGAATATTCCTGCAAATGTATATCATGTTGAACATGTGTATATAAATATTATATAGCATATAAATATATATGCTCCAAGTACTACATGTAATCTCATGTAATTTATACATTCGTTGAGACGTAATCATTTTCTTAGATGTGAGACTCTTTGATATTCAAGATTATATAAAAAGTTCAAAACGTGTTTTTAATTTGTATGTAATCAGCTAATAGTGCTTTGATCCCACTGAGGTCATAACATGCGGTACAAATCTTTCCCTCACCTTCATTCCAGACCTACAGATAGATTAACATGCAAACCATCCCAGCTTGACTTCTGAACTGTAGTTCCTTTGAGAGTGTACCTTTTCTTTGCATTCTACATAAAAGCTGAGAGAATGAGAAAAATACTATGTTAGCAGGAAGATAAGGAACACATAGCTGTCAGTGAACATGAAGAGAATATTGCTTGGTATATGCAATGCAAAATTATTCGCCAATAATACTAAAGACTAATAATAAAAATTTTAAATGATTTAAAAGAAAGAGATGATTGAAATCTGTGGAAATGGTGAGAATTTGGCACAATTGTCTCATATATCAAAGACAGTGATTTTTAAAAATTAAAGGAGGATAAATTTCTTCAAGAGATGTTATAGCATTAGATAGACTCTGATATGACTGGGAATCATTTCATTACTTTATAGAATTTTAATATCCAAATTTTCTTTGCTAGATCATAAGACTATAAAATTATCAGGAAATTTATAAGACAATTGAATCTCTACATAATGGGTATTGAGTAGTCAGTTACATTTGCATAAAAAATTTAGGTGAAAAATCAAAGCTATTACAAATTTCTGAAGCAAAGAAAGATGAATTTCATGAAGTCTGTGTACAAGGCTGACAATTAGAGGAAAAAATACAAATAAGACTAGAATAGAATAGAGAACAAGCCATTGCAATCATTTTTATTGATCAAGAGTGACTTCTCCATTGTGAATATTGTTGGCTTAACAATTAGGCATGAACGTTAGCATTGCCTTGATTATGTCAGTACTCTGTATTCAAACACAAGGACCCAACTATGCTACTTAAGATCAATAATGTTTCATTTTAAATAAGTGTTAGTGTTCCCCATATATGACTTTCCAGGATTACACAAGATGAGATCTGCTACTTTCCTCTCATCAGCTCTGAAAGAATTCCCTGCTCGTTTCTTTGGTTTCTTTCACTGTTTTATATTCAACTTGCAAATCAACGCAAGTATAAGTCAGCAATAAAAATAAATTTTAAGGATATATTTTTACCTAACTTCAATTGGGATTCCTATGTTAGGCTATGTTTAACAAAAATAAATTTTAAGGATATATTTCTAACTAACTTCAATTGGGATTCCTATGTTAGGCTATGTTTAAAATGCTATTTCTTTTGTCAACAGTACAGTTGGTAAGAGAACTAGAAATAAAGATATATTGCCTTCATTTGATATAAATAGATGTTTGGGAATTTTTGAATCGAATTTGAGGAGACGAAGAACATAAATAGCTTGTGTGTGTGACTGTTGAGCTCAAGGATTCACTAACGTACTTTATGCATTACAAAATAATAAACATACTATATTGAAGATGAGAAATTTTCAAAAGACTAAACATTTATAAATAAACGTTTCTCTAAGTTTCCACACTTACAGGAAATGGTAAATAAAAATAAAATATTTCATAGAACAAATGGAAATTCATTTCCTTGTTTGCTTTTCAGAAGACCAATGTAGGCCTGTCTGCAAGTTTAGAAAGCTTTACATACTAAATATGCTTTAAATCATTAGAAACATCTTTTATATTCTACCCAAAATATTTGATTATTTTATCAAGTTACCTATTAATTTGCACTAGATTTATCCATTTGAGTTAATGACATGCAAATATCTCCAAAAGGTCTCTCTGCTTTAGTCATACACATTTGGATATTAGTGAAAAAATATGTTTATTAGAGAAGCTAACTATTCCCTGAGGTCTTCTCTACACCAAATGTTGCTTGGCAATTTCTATGATTTTCTAGCCTAATTTGCAAGAATAAAGAGACAAGAATCCAGGGGATGTATGTTACATAAAGTTGCAAATATGGTATTTATTCCATGTTTGCATTTTTTTCCTGTGTAAAATCTTTACACAAAATGAAAGTAAGAAGTATCCAAAAGGCTTGAGAGAAGCACCACTTCACCCTAAGCAAACGCAAGCCTCTCCTAAAGAGTATGCTTTAGAAGTTTGGGGGACAATCTCAATCTGCGCACCATCTGGAGGAGGGACCTTTCAGCTGAGGGAAATTCTTTTGTATCCTACTGGGCACATAGACTGCCAGAAGTAGATCCTTTTTATTTATTTACTTAATTAATTATCATTAATTTATTCACTTGATCTTAGCACCACATAACTTAGCTTGTAAGGCCTTCTACATTGTGGACTCTGAATCAAAGTTAGTTCCCCATGACCCCTTATGATATACTGTGTGTGTTATTTCATGCTCTGGTACATTTTATATGATTTTTTTTTTTAAGATTCTCATTCATTCATTCTTGACTGATGAGTTAGGAGCTGCCTCTTTCAGGATGCCACCTCTGTGATGCTTTCAGCCCTCATTGCTAGGATTGCTTTGTCATCATGTCATTGTTACCCCAACACTTCATAGTCTGCTTCAAAATTGATAACTTGAATGTCTGCTTCATCAGTAGTACATCTATTGAGTATAAGTGGTATTAATTCACCATGGCATATGATCAACCAAGTACATATGTAATAAATAGCACTGACAATAGTATTTAATCCATAAATCATTAAATGCATTATATCATTTTGTAATGATTTAGTTACTATGGCGTTTACTTTCAAAATATTTTCTATGACATGTCTATTCTGGGTAGATGCCAATACTCACTAGAATGTTTATCATAATTTTATTCAAAATAATGAAACATTAAATGTTATTGCTCACATTAGATTCAAATTATACGCATGAAAACAAGCAAAAATAGTAATCTATGTAACAATACTTAATTCAACGTTTCTGTTAACTAAAGGGTAGACGTTATATGTACATTTCAGTGCACCAGCATACAGAGAGCTATTCATGGAAATATCATTTTAATCTTTTTTATGGTTTGTTTCTTTCATTTTAGGTTATAGAGTTGAGTTAATGTTTGAGGCATTCATTCATGTTCCAGAATATGGTTCTTGGAACTCGGAGCTTTTCAACTATGCGTGGTAGAAATATAGTCCTGTATGTGAAGGTGGGAGAAGAAAGAATAGTGGTGTGCACTATGACTCCTGGTCATAAAATGGTTACAGATATATAATAAAGACAGAGTCAGACAGAAGTAAACCTATGAATGTGTAATAGTATATTTAAAAAATGTACGTAGGCATAAGAAAAAAGAAAATGAATATACAAATGTTAAAATAAATATTAAAAAGTAATAGAATATAAAGTAAGTCACATAAAGATGGAATATACACAGAGTCTGGATTTTGCATATTATTATGTTTTCTTTGAATTTTTGACTTTAGAGAAACATTTGAATCTGGGGGTTGTTAAGTTAAACCAATATATATTTTACTTCAAAATTTTGACCCTAAAGATATGTTTCTTTGGAAAAGATGTTCTGCTTTTGTTTCCACAGAAGTTGTGAACCTATGGATTCCTTCCAGGCTAATGTGGTTTGATAGAACAAGACCCTCTGAAAGGTCTCCATGAACCCTAAAAATACATCACCCAACAAACAGCAAGAAGCAATGTGAAGAAAACTATGCCCAAATTCCCAAAATTATTTTTTATAAATGTTTACTTTCATTTTTAAAGGGTTGGTTATGAATGGTTAATGAAAAAAAGGAAGATGTGATATAGAAATGAATAGTTTACATTAGAATGAACTTTGGTCTATTGATACAAATTTAAGGTCAATTTTGTTATGTGTATATTTCTACTCTTCATTAAGGCATTATATTTATACAGCTCATTTAAAAATGTAATTCATAATTAAAATTACAGATTAATGGTCATTTATAATAGTCAAACTTCTAGTCATGTTTGTTAGGTTTTCTAGATCTACAGAGATGTATTTCAGTTATGTAATAGATCTACAACACTTCAAAGACCAACAGATTATGGCATTTAAAGGGTTTTAAGAACTTAGACTTTTCTCAACAGTGAAAGATAGCTGCTTCAGGCAGTACCAATTACTTCAGAGACATTGATGGGTACTGAAGAAACTCATGGAATTGGCCCTCAGTGCAATGATATTAGTCATTTGGACAAGAAACTGCTCTTGTTTGGACTGCTTGATGATATGTTGTATGAACTGGACATGCAGGCCCTACAGAAAACTGACTGCTGAGTTTTCTGAAAGACAGGATGGTCCTTTAGGGTTCCTGCTTCATGAAAGAGTCTGTCAGACTTTCTGCAGGATGTGGATTAAAGACTGACAAACTGCCAATATAGGCGAAACAACCTTTCAAATTTTCGGCTTCATGGAAAGTCTGCCAAACACTATTGGCCTATAAGCTGAACATGGATTCCCCAACATTACAGAAGAACTTTAGGTGACTGTACAGGCAGTAAGATGTCTCTGTCAATTCTAGATTTTTTGGAAGTTACTTACAATTTACTTCCTGTTTACTAAGGTAATATTATATCCTTCTGAGGTCTTTGATAGAGTTGAAGACAGTTATAGTTTCCTTGGTTATGATAAAAGATAAATTAGATATGAAAAATTTAGAGTCACAAATATTGTAGCTGTAATTGTTGCTTGAAACCTACTTTGTTATATGCAATTTTACTATGTTAAAGTTAAAACATTCCTTTTGATTTAGAGAGAAAACATGAGATGATTTGGGATTCCCCTCTGTATGATATGAATATGTTTTATTACCATTGGTTAAGAAAGAAGCTGCTTTGGCCTATGACAGGTCAGACTATAGCAAGGCAGGAAGTCAAAACAAAGGTTCGGAGAGAAAGAAGGCTGAGTCAGGAAGATGCCATCTAGCAGCCCAAGAAGCAAGAAGTAAAAAACCATGAGCCTCGTGGTAAAATAGAAAATAATAGAAATTGGTTAATTTAAAATGCAAGAGTTAGTTACTAAGAAGCCTGAGCTAATAGGTCAAATGCTTTTATAATTAATATAGTTTCTCTTTGATTGTTACTGTTGGGGCATGTGGAAAATAAATGAGCAATCTCTATTTACATTATTCTATAAATTTGTACAGGCAAAATACCTTAGTTACTGACATAGTAAATTGAGCCCAGATCAAGGGAAGAGGAGAAACAGATAGAGCTAAAGTCTGCTTCCACCTGCCCACCTCTGCCTCTTTCCCTTGGAGTCACTCACGGTGGCACAATCCCTTTAGCCTTTCATTCATATTAGTGGCTCTCAACCTGTGGTTCATGATCACTTGGGGAGTCAAGTGATTCTGTCACAAGAGTCACCTAAGACCATAGGAAAACAGAGATATTTACATTACAATTCATAACAGTAGCAAAATTATAGTTATGGGGTAGCATTGAAAATAATTTTATGGTTGGGGGTCACCACAGTATGAGGAGCTGTATGACAGGATCACAGGCTCAGGAAATGTTGAGAACCATTGGTCCGTTCCCACCTGTGTAGACACTTCTGAAGGACACCGTTGAAAGGCTTAAAGAAAATTGAATTTCAAAAGCATGAGTACTGAACATGCTTGGATTGTCTGTACTCCCAACATTCCTCTTTGTCACCGTGAAGTACCTTGGCAATTATTTCCTCTATTTGCCATTTTCTCTGCCTAGAAGATTCTTTCCTCGCACCATGATGCCTTTATTTCCACCTCCGAGGCCTCAGAAGAGTTCACAGAGATCTACTGTACCCCCTTCATCCGATATAGTCCTCCTTTTTCGTTTTCTCTCAGTCAGCAGCATCCCTGTCCCTTCTGAACTACAGGGAGATCCTCCTATGCCTTTGTGGTTTCTGGTGTCTCCTAGAATTCCTTCTGAAGCATTAGCCTCCCAGGCTCTGTTTGGCCTTTTCTCCTTGTGTTTGTGTCTTCTCTTCTTACAAATGCATCAGTCTTGAGTTTAGAATGACTTCTGTCTCAAGTTCCTGAGCTTACCACATCTCTGCTGGTGGAAGATAATATTTATAATTAACACAATTCCATTTGTTTTTCACAAAATAATCCAAATGCATTACGTATAAAACTTGAATCTATTAAAGGGAATGTATTTATCGTCTCTCTAACCCGGGCTTTCAAAGCAATAATATTGATTTTAGGAAACAATCTTAAGTATTTTTAATTAGTAAAATAATGTGTCCGAAACTGAGAGATGGGAGTGAGACAGTGGCTAGATCTTTGATCTACATAATTTATCTTTTCTCTGGATGTGTGTCGAAGTATATAAATAGCATCAGGAGACACAATCTTATTATAGTCTTTCCTAATACCTTTTTCTCATGTGGAAAAGTTATTCATTATATTCATAATCTTGAAATAAATGGATATTTATACAGCGGCACAAGCGAAGAAGCAAATGGGGACACACTTCTGTTAGGAACAGCGGTAGTACTTTCCTCCTGGATGAATACATCAACTACCAGGGGGAAGCTATAGGCTCCATATAGAATTGCTTGCCTTCCATTGTAGACAACTTGCTTATTTATGGGAGATAAGGAGTTTTGTTCAGTAGCATAGGCTTTTCTTTAAAAAGTAGCACGAATTATAATTGAAAATGTACCCAAATGCATGAAGGTAATACAATACACTCATGTGACCTGGAATAATCTTAATTAGACTTATCGCAGGAAAAAAAAATTGTCTGAAAGGCAGCTGAATTCCAACAAAAAGTCTCCAGATAAAGAACGTTGATCATGAAACTGCTCCTGGAGAAATGTAGAAAGGAGCGGAGAAAGGTTTGCCCGAGGAGCCTTGCAGAGAATGGAAATTCTACAAAGGATAGATGGTCAGTTCTGACTCCTGCTGGATGAGACACACTAATGATGGAAGCTGCCACACAAGCCCCAGGATCCAGAATCCTCCAGGTTCTCTCCGTTTTCTTGCACTACTGGGATCCAGAATCCTCCAGGCTCTCTCCGTTTGCTTCCACCTTCCGGGAACCTGATGCAATCCAAAACAAAGCGACTATGAGGAGAGAAAGATTTCTTGGAAAATGCAGTCTCTCCTGCCTTGACTTTGACTGCATCTTAGCCTGGAGCGTGACAGGCTAGGAGGGGCAGAAGCTTCAGCATAAGCTTGGAGTTTTACCTACCAGTTTCAAAGCTGAAGAGTCCCAGTGAATCAAATACCATGGACGTTTCCGTAATTCAGGGTAGTTCGAAGGTGCAAGGTAGGTTTTAACGAGGGAGAGAACTTCTCTACAGAACAGATTCCCAAGGCTGTAAAAGGAGTTCATTTTCCAACTCTATTCCTTCAGAATATTATAACTATAGATCCATAAATCACGTCTAAAAGCATACATTTATTTATGCATTTATCATATGAATAAAGCATGTTGTCTTTTCCATTTCATTTTAAAATTTTTATTTTGTTTTTTCAATTGTATTTCCACATGGTTTCCTTTCTGAATCCTTTAGGTACAAGCACACGAGAGTAAATTGTTTATATGTAGTAAGAATAGTCTAAATTTTCCTTTATAACTAGAGAAATTATCTTCACATGCAGTGAGATAAATTTGATATACTGCCATATTGCATATAAATGTTTCTAAAACACAAATCATCTCAAATCACCAGAATTAGATTTGAAAACTGGATTCAATAATGTGTTCAAAAGGAGGTGAAATTAATTCTAACTGAATTCACAGAGGACTTGAAATTATACATAAAATCTGCAATATTGAATTATATTAGATATGAATTAGCAAATGAATTACATTCAGAAAAATGTATTGTGTTAACTTCTGAAAATCATTTAGCCAGAGCATTAGAACAGGTATTACATCTCAAGTTCCCCTTGTTCTATCACCTAAATGTAATTGAAAATCTGTCCATTTTTAGTTCCCAATATTAAACACCATAAATACAGAGTAACAAAGATTTGTATTTGACTGGAAAATAAAATGTAAATAAGAACTTTGCTAGCCATGATAATTCATTGTAGTTAAACACCATAAATACAGAGTAACAAAGATTTGTATTTGACTGGAAAATAAAATGTAAATAAGAACTTTGCTAGCCATGATAATTCATTGTAGTATAATTTTTTAAAAATCTTTATTTATTATGTATAGAATAGTCTACCTGTGTGTATGTCTGCAGGCCAGAAGAGGGCACCAGACCTCATTACAGATGCTTGTGAGCCACCATGTGGTTGCTGGGAATTGAACTCAGAATCTTTGGAAGAGCAGGCAATGCTCTTAACCACTGAGCCATCTCTCCAGACCCATGTAGTATAATTAATAAAAACCCAGAAACAGAAACTGGGGTCAGAAAAGCAAAACAGCCAGCCACTGGCTCTTATCTCTACCTCAGTCTGAAATGTTGATTCTGCCTCCTGGAATCTCAGATTGAAACTGTGTGTGAGAGCTGTCTCCTCCTATCTTATACTCCTCTCCAGTGCTGGGATTAAAGGTGTGCCCAGTTTCTATGGCAAATTACCCCCAGTTTCTATGGCAAACTAACATGGCTACTGGGATTTAAGGCATATGTCATCGCTGCTTGGTCTGTAAGGCTACTCAGTGCAGCTGTTTTGCTTTGGGCATGCTTTATTTGTTAAAGTTCAAATGAAATATAACTATAGTTCATGACTGTTTTCCAGCACTGAGAAGACAGAGACAAGACCACATCACACACACACACACGCACACACACACACACACACACACGAATACCAAGAGACATTTCTTTTTTTTAATTAAAAATTTCCGCCTCCTCCCTGCCTCTCTTTTCCCTCCCCCACCTCGCTCCCCTCCCCCTCCCTCTCCAGTCTGAAGAGCAGTCAGGGTTCCCTGCCCTGTGGAAAGTCCAAAGTCCTCCCCACTCCATCTAGGTCTAGGAAGGTGAGCATCCAAACAGGCTAGGCTCCCACAAAGCCAGCACATGCAGTAGGATCAAAACCCAGTGCCATTGTCCTTGGCTTCTCAGCATCCCTCATTGTCTGCCATGTTCAGAGAGTTCGGTTTTATACCATGCTTTTTTAGTCACAGTCCAGCTGGCCTTGGTTAGCTCCCAATAGATCAGCCCCACCATCTCAGTGGGTGGGTGCACCCTTCGTGGTCCTGACTTCCTTGCTCATGTTCTCCCTCCTTCTGCTCCTCATTTGGACCTTGGGAACATTTCTTAAGAGGTGATAATTTTGAAGACCTTAAAAACTAGCCCGTAAAATACTGGATTTGGATGTGAAGGCTAGCAGCAGGCTGTGCTTTCAGCATTCTGGCAATAAAGAAATGTCACATGGAACTAACATTGATAATCTACCTAAAAATATCCTTCAGATTTTGCAAATTTGTCCTATGTATGAAAAGCTAAATGCTTTCTAAAGAAGATTATCATTTTAAGATCACTGCTTTAAGTGAGGTGTGCAAAAATATTTTAGTATGCAAAAGTTACTGTAATGATCTCATTCTCAGTAATATAATTCATGAAACTAAGTAGGCGGTTTGTTCCAATAGCTATCCATGAAAAATTAAGTTCTCAAATATAACAAAATGCTTAAGTATTGACATTCATCACTGCCCTAAAATTATAGTTCTCCAAATTTACTGATTTTAATTAAATAGCACTCAGGGTTCAAGGGAGCTTACGACAGCTCTAATATCTTCATGGAGACTAGTCCCCACTTCTCTCTCCTTTGTGGAGAGAACTTCTGTAAAGAATAGGAATGCTTTAAGCAAAGTCATCACTTGGTTCTCATGCCAATAGAGGTAGGCAGGGAGTTTAATGAAGGCCGTGAGACACAGATACATACTCAATGGGGACTCTTGGGTACTTTTGTTTGTCTAACACTGATTCTTCTTTCGTTCTTTCTCTAGCTCACATTGGAGGTTCAAGAAGGGTCTGTTGTGTTGTCTTGATGTTATGCAAGCATGGTGATCAAGTCTAGAAGAAGGAGGAGACAGAAGAGGGATCTAGATCCTCTCCCTCCACTCCTCATGTCTTGAAGATTATTATTATAAAGCTAATCTAATGAGTTGGACTTATTTTCCTGAACATAAATGCCCCACAGTTCAAGCCATGTCCATTAAATCACTAAGCAGTCCATTTGAGTGAACTGATTTGATCAATGCACTGGGACCTAATGCTGCTCATAAAATTGCAAAAAAAAAAAAAAAGAAATTGATAGTGTTTTGTTTTGTTGTGGTATAGTTGACCATTTTTAATTTCTAGATGTTGAAGTAAATATAAAGGTTGTAGGGAGCTGCGTGGAAGTGCGCCTCTCGCATATGTGCTTAGGGCCAATCCCATGGCCAGGAGCATTGGCAGGCGCGCATTGGCCAGTGTAGGCACGATTCGTTTCCATAATAAAGGTTGCAGTTATTCCACCAGAAAACAGGGTGAGTTGTGATCTAGCTGTCCACACTCTCCCTGACGGGCAGAGGAACTTCCTTGTGGTCTGTAATTGACAGGGATGTTTGTTTTCTTTCCGGCTGGTGGGTCTCCAGAGAAGCAGTTGAAGTATCAAAGGTTGCTAGACAGACTCCCTATATAAGCAGCTGCAGCTCAGAGCTCAGGGTCCCTCTCTTCCTGCTCTCCCTTCAACCAAGAGGCTCCAAAAAAGCGTGATTTGGGAAGAATCCTCTTCTGGTGGCTGTTCTTTCCTGCTGGTCAGGGAGTTCGCCGCAAAAGGCTTCGATTTTCAATAATGCAAATGAATTCCATTATTTTCTCATATACATATGGGTATAGACTCCACTAATATGGTATTTTAACCAGCATAATGACAGATTAGATTTTGTGTGACTCTTTTTCTTTATCAGAAGGCAAAATATCGCAATAGCGACAAATTTCATGGAGTCAAGCCTTGTCCTTCTATACTCTTCCAGATTGAGAGCCATTATTCTTCTGGGGAAGCAATATAACCATTTTACCAAAAAGTAATTTAGGTCCCTTAGATTGCATTCTTTGCTTAATGCTATTGTTCATGCAGATTTTTTTTTTTTTTTGAGCATGAAAGTGGTCACAACGTCTATGCTCGGAATGTCTTCCACAGCCATCCTTTAACTGAAGGATAAAATGTCACTGAGTCAAAGCCATTCTCAAAAAGAAGGTAAGTGGCTGCTCCTAGCATCTGAAAACTTTCTAAAGACTACACGCTCTGAGAGGCATGTGCAAACTAAGGTGTGAACAGGAGCTTAGGAAAGGGAAGATGCCAAGGCTTGGGACCACATTGATTTTCCATACCTAGTACAGACAACACATTTTGATAATCAAAATTTAAATAGTCATTATTTCCTGAGATAAATTTTCTTTTAATGGTAGCTAGGAACATCGGCTTCCTAGGTTTTATAATTCCTGCTATGTTCGCTGTTACCAGCCACGGGGCTAATTTAGATATCTGTAAAACAATATGAGTGGAGTATTTGGGAGATTTGGCATGTGAAACATGTATTGTTATAACATATAATAAGTGGGGTCAACTCTAGGCAATGTTTGGGAAATATAGAGAATATTACATACTGCTTAAAGACAGGAAGGTTTTACTCAAAGCTCAAATAATCTGAATAAAGCCCCATGCTGGAAGACAGTAAACCCCATAGGAGAAGATTCTTCCTGTGATGAAATCAGCACAGCACTTGTTGCGAATGCTGCGTTGCCTTTCACCTTCCGTTCTAAGAACACCTGGGGTCTTCTGTCAGTAACAAGAGAAATCTACAGAAACCCACATTCATTGGAAAGGATCAAGCAATCCATGTCCAAAGATGAGAACACAGAACTCTATTCCAGCAAACAGCACCTTACCTAACTAAAGAGCAGAAGCAAACAGACTGACCAATGGAAGAGAGTCACTGTTTTAAGAGGGGGGGTCTAATAATCTTAAGACACTTCTTGAAATTATTATGAGATATAAAATTAATTATTTTATAATGTCCAGAGCATATTAAAAATATGTTATAATGCATATCTAACCTTTTGTGACGTTAGTAATAAAGGAAAAAATGAGAGGGCTATGCTACAGCAGCAGCCATACAGATATCGGTGACCAGAGCTGGCATCCAGGACAGTTACCATCCAGGCTCAGGCTGCTGCCGAGGGCAATGTCTGGGTACGAGGCCCTATAGCGGCTAGGGTCAAGACTGATGCTTGACATACATGGCTCTGCTTACCTCCACGCATCATGAAGAAGCCCTGGGTCAAACCAGTCACCTGAGTCCAGGTTGGTGTTCGAGGACCAGGAGGCATCCATGTCTGATTGGCCTGTGCTGCTATTCAATGACATGGCGACATCTGGCCCCGACCTGCAGCTGAGGACCATATCAGGGTCCATGGCCCCCTTGCAGTCTGAGTCTGTGCTGGTGCTCACTAGTCCTCTTACTATTGCAGCCCATGCAGACACCAAAAATCAAGGGCCAAGTTCGTGTCTCAGGATCATGCTGCTGGTAGCAGTGGTGACATCCAGACCCAGCCGCTGCTAATGACCTAGAAGAGCTCGGGTGAGGATCCATTGAGGATGGTGTACCAAAACCCAGAGAACCTGAACCAGACTGAGCACTTAGGACTCGCTGCAATGAACCATTCAAGCTTATGGGACAAAAAGATGTACTATACGACACACCAAAACCTCCAATGCCATCAGGATGAGTTAATAGAAATGAATTAATTTAAGATATAAGAGCTAGCCAGTAAGAAGCATGAGCTAATAGGTCAAACAGTATTATAATAATTTAGTTTCTGTGTGATTAATTTGGGTCTGGGCAGCTGGAAAACGAAAGAGCAGTCTCTTCCAAAAATAGAATATTACTAAAAAAAGACTATTTAACTATGAAGATAACCTACATATCTAAACTACCCTGTATGCCCTGCATTGACTTAGAAAAGTTCTGTAGTTGTGTAGATAAGTTAAACACATTGTATTTTCTTTTATATAAGTGGGTTTAGAAGTTATAGTTCCTCATGTACTTAAACCTAAAAAGTTATATAATCATGTATATTATTAAAGTATGTGAAATAAGCACATCTTTTAACTATTTTCTGCTTTTAAGACTATCATTGAAATCTGGGTGGTGATGGCACACATTAGTACCAGCACTCAGGAGGCTGTGGTAGGGAGACCTCTGTGAGTTCAAGACCAGCCTAGTCTACAGAGCTAGTTCTAGGACAGGCACCCAGCAGTCAGTTTAGTTTTCCCAGCCTATCTAAATTCTACCCTATCAACAGGGCAAGGCAGTTTTCTTTATTAATTAACCAATCATATTCATAGCATACAAAGGGGAATCCAACATCAAGAGAAATAGTTACCTGTAAGGAGAACCCACATGGTATACATGACCTGAGGGGGAAAAGCCATTAAGGACTCATGAGCCAAGTGAAAGATGAAGAAATCACACTCCTTACTTGAGAAAATAATAAACCTGACACATCTGTATCATGAAATACTATGATCAGTGCCATTGATAGCACTAAATGAACAAAGATATAGAGTTGTTTGTCAACATTACACTCCTGTCCAATTCATCAAGTATTATTCTGTAAGGTATATTATATTACAGCCAAATATTGTATACTACTGTGAATTTATTGAAGAGGCAGTTCCAGCCACAGATTCATAGCTACTATCTGTTAACATCTGCTACAAGATTTGTTACTGAGGTTATAACTTTGCTAAATAACAGTGGATTAGCACAGATGTTGGCCTTTGCTATAACATTACTGATCTTGCAGGTACTTTTTACCCAATTCTTATGAATAATGAAGGTTCAGTTGAGCTTCAGTTCACTGCAGTACTCATGACTCTTAAAGGATATGTTAATGGTCTTGTCTCTGTCCCAGCAGAGGATATACGTAAACCGATCACCTTGTCAATACATAGACTATAAAAAGCACATCTGTACTCACAATAGATGATATTATGAACCAGAAATGGGAATTAGAGTATATAGCCTAGTGCAACAAGTATCAGAAGTTTAGTGATAAAGCTTATCACTTCAAGGGCACCTAGACTTTTGGAATATCAAGCCTTAGGTGTTCAACCCTTTGAATTTTGACATTCAGCATAACTCATAAATATAGTGCTTGCTGTAGTGGAAAAGTTACTGCAAGTCTCCAAAAGGTTCCTTGAATTTTAGAGGAGGAGAATAAATCTCTGAAAAAGAATTAGCCTCATCCAGACAGAGTCCTGTCATTATAGGCAGTCATAGAAGCTGGTGACCTGACCTAGCCTTCAACAAATGCTCAGATTCTCTCTATCTCTTTCTTATGCAAACCTGAGTTGAGTATTATTCTGATTCTACGTGTATTTTCAAAATATTACAAAATATCTTTTATTGTCCCTTTCTTTCTGTAAGATTATTTTTCTTTGCGTTCCCACGTAATTCGAATCTCCACCCACACAAATGGATATACATAGTGATATTTATTATATGTCCTTTCTTTTGGCTGTTAATCATTTCTTCTGAAGAGTATATTGAATTCCTAATTGAACATAATAAAATGCATAAACATCTATTTAAAAGTACAAGCTACTATAGTTTTTAAAATATTTTTGTCTATTTTCTTGTCCATATTATCTCAAAAGTCTTATCTGATAGCTCTAATATCTAATATATAGATTATCTGTACTTCTCTTGGCAATTTTTAAACACTTCACCATGCTCATATTTTCCCATCTTTTCGCATATCTGGGCATTGTGGATAAATTGTGTGGAAGCTGTAAATTTGGTGACTATCTCAAAATATGAGTTTTATTCTAAGGAAATTAAATTATTGTGACCCTTGGGATCATTTAGATTTTGCTGTGTGTGTGTGTGTGTGTGTGTGTGTGTGTGTGTCTCCACTGTAGCATTTGGCCATTGTAGAGCAGAGCCCAGTACAGTTTATTCTTTGCATGACTCCTTGATGCCAAGGTCCAATTGCCAATCTCTCCACTTCTGAAATAGTTTCTTACTCTCTCAGACTTCTAGCCATTGAACTTTTCCATTCTCATAACCTCATTGTGTACCTGTTTAGATTTGACCAAGAACTTGTGGATCAGTTACCCAGATGTTAGTGGCTTCTTGTGATGACTTCCTCTCTGCCATTTTTTGATTCTCACACATCGTCATTTCAGCAATTCTATATTCAAATATGTCTTTCTTCTGACAATAAAGACTTCTGTTTTTTAATGTTCTATTGCCTTGTGCTGCAGACCATGAAATACTTTCAAAGGAAGAGCACAAGTGAATGAGGAACGCATTTGACAGCTTTCTCTTCCCTATAGGGTGTAGGATTCACCTGGTTGCCATCCAATGCCTGTAAATAGTGGTATTGTGTATATTAAACAGTACTTTGTAAAATAGTAGCTGAGTAATTTTCATCCTAAATTTTTAATTTTCACATCCAAGAATAGTCTATACATGTTTCCTTGGGTATGATTACTCTCTTATATTTTGTTAACTATCAGTGGCACCAGTGTGTCAATACTGGTTTCTTACACTTTTTGGTCAGTATTTTCATATTATATTTATTTTATATTTAACTGATTTGTTTCATTCTCCTGCTATTATTCTCGTACAAAGAAAAACCATATACTATCTACTTTTGTATTAGTTAGTACTCAATGTTAGAATCATTGCATTTCCTTGCTTTAATAAACAGTGTTGTGGTCAATATCCTTAATGTCTTATGTTTGTTTATTGTTAATGAAATCATGTTACCTTATATGATTAATAAGCATTTATATTTACCTTCTGTTACTTCTCTTCTTTGTTGATCTTCACTGTTTTAGGTAAGCTGTTAGGTAAATTTTCAGAATTTACTGACTGTATTTAATTCCAGGTTACCACTTTAATAGAGGAACTGAGATGGGCTGAGTGATTTCTCACTCAGATCTATGTTCAAGGCCCCAGTGCTTATTCCCAGAGACAGGATGATTCTTGAAGACAGCCTGTAGTAGTCATCCCTCATTAGGAAAGTTGTTGGCTAGGAAATGATGATTTCCGTCTCGTATTCATTCACTCTGGAGAACTCTGCCTCCGGAAGTTCCTGGTGCAGTGGTATTTGGGCCTGACTCATCTGCATTGCATGGCTTCTCCTCATCATCTCTGCTTGTTTCCTGCGCCTTTTTCAGGGCTTTCTCTAACAAATATTGTATAATAAGCTTTTACCAATCTCTCTTCAGCTTTGTGGGGATTCAAACTTGAATGAGTTACTCTTATTACATGAAAATCCTCAGTTATGTTACTCAATTATTTCACTGGTCCCTGTGTGTTTGTGGGGAGGGGTGTACACATGTGCAAAGACCATATACGTGGAGGATAGAGCACAGTCTTAAATTCCACACTGAGACAGAGTCTCTCTTGTTTGTTGCTACATGCACCAGTCTGACTGGCAGGAGTTTCCTGGCATTCTCCTCTCTCTACCATTCATATCTATGCATCGAGGTGTGCTAGGATTATGGACATATGTGACCCTGTGTCTTGCTTTCTGTCCATCCTGGGAACCTAAACTCAGATTCTTGCAGTTGTGTTGCATGATCAATAAAAGCCCAGAGACAGATATTGGGGTTCAACCTGAAGATAAGAGATGCAGAACAGCCAGACATTGGCTCTTGCTTCTACCTTTGTCCAATAAAATAATGATCGTGCCTCCCAGAATTCGCAGAATGAGACTGTGTGTGAGACCTGTCTCCTACCTTCTTACAGTCTTCTCTAGGGCTAGGATTAAAGGTGTGCAACACTACTGCCTGGTTTCTATGGCAAACTAGTGTGGCCACTGAGATTAAAGGAATGTGCCACCAGTACCTGTCTGCATAACTGGGGCGTGGGGCTGTTTTACTCTCTCATCTTCAAGCAAGCTTTGTTTATTAAGATACAAATGAAATATCACTACCTTTCCCCTTTTGTCTAAAATTTAAAAAAGCTATAACTAGTATAAGAAAATTATATACAGTAAGTACAATGACTATATACAATATATACAGGTAATAAATACAGCAACAATGTCCAATACATTTGCATTTGACAAATTCAGATTAAAATACTCCATATCTTTTCTATCTTGTTGAGTTCAAAGTCTTGTACATAGTTTACTTTCTATAATAACTTGTTTTCTGTATCAGGTAAATAAGGAAAACTATAACTATTTGGACTTCAACTCCCTCAGAGACCCAAGAAGGAAATAATTTTAACTAAATAAGCAAAAAGTACAAGCAAGTAACTTCCAAAAAATCTGAGAGACATGACAGAAACAGGTGACTGCCTGGACAGTCACCTAAAGTTTATCTGCAATAATGGTGCATCTATCTTTGGCCTACAGGCCTAGCAGATCTGACAGGCTATTCTGTGAAGGAGGATATTCTGAAGAGCTATCCCTCCTTGTCTTGATAATGTCTGGTAGTTGCTTTCTTTTGTGTCGCGCTTGTTCATTTAGGACAGCATACTGTCAGCAGTTGAGGCAAGGGTATTTTTTTTGCCCAGTGGCTTATTTTGCCACAAAAAGTAAACCATGTGGAGTTTCTTTGATGTCATTTATTGTCTCTGAAGTAGATTGTGTTGCTAGGATCAGACATGTATCATTACCATTTTAAAAGGAGCCTACATTATTAAAACATCTTAAATGCCATATTCTGTAGATCTCTGAATTGTTTGAAGATGATGTGACTGTCTAAAATATATTTTGGTTTGATCTTGAAAACATACCTAATGTGACTACATGTTTGATTATAATAGATGACTTGCATTTCCTTATTATCCTGTACAGTTGGTAATAATAACTATCAGACTAGAAATTTGCATTACATTGTTCAATGAGCTATATAGGTACAATACCTTGAACAAGATTAGAAACAGATGTAAAGTATGCTTTAACAAAATTTATCTGAAATTTGCATCAATATACAAAATTTGTATACAATATACAAAAATCCAATCCATTGTAAGCCATTTAAAACTAATAGTTGCCTTTTGCAAGTACATTCAATAATCTACCATTTCATCCTATCATCTCTATACCCTTTGTTTCTTTTCAAAACTATCTAATTGCCTTTGTTTAGCTTTCTTCCTGATCATTATCCATAACAATGGATCACGAACACTCTAAACAAAAACAAACATGGAACCAGGAAGGACAGAAATTTTCATCTACACAGTTGTACAGGAAGCATTTGTACTAACTGAGATATCTTCCCAACCTGTCACTACATTGCTTTGAATTTTTAATCTTGCAACAGAAAATGCTATCTTTGAATAGCATAAATGGTTTATTTTTATATTTGAGATTTTTATCTATTCATTGTTGATTTTTGTTAACTGCATATGCTTGAGATCCAATTTAATTTACTTTGCAAGAAAAATCAGTTATCTAATTATGTTTATTAAAATGGTTGTTTCTCTGAGTTATATGACATATTTTTTTATTACCTAACAAGCAATCTTCCTCAACTCTTATTCTTCCATTCACATATTCAATTAGTCTGTGCCTAACCCAGCACCACACTGGTAATTTTATCATATAGTGCTATATATGTTTCTAATGAGTACTGAAAATCAGTGACTCATGTAGAGTTTCTTTTATATAAACTACTATTAATTTGTCAAGTTCCTCCCCAAATATAGCTGTTGTTTTGAATGGAATAACAATGAATTTATAAGTTAAGCTGAGGTCAATTAAAACTGTTCATCTCTTGATCATCAGACTAACAAGAATATTGAACCTTACAATTAATTTGAACCTGCTTTGAATTCATCAGTAGAAGTCTGAGAATATTCCATATACTTCTCACACCTTCTCTGCTAGATTAATTTTCATGCAATTGATAGTTTAGTTGTTATCTTAAATGACATCTGCTTTCCATTCCATTTTCTGCTTACTTACTGCCAAAAGAGAGAACTCATTGAATATGCTTGAATGATGATGATTTCTTGAATTGGAAGATAACTTTTAAGAAGTCACTCAAAAGCCGTAAGAAATGAGGAAAGGGGTAGAAAGTCAGGAAAAGAAGGAAAATACATGGAGGATTGCATTAGAAACTGCAATACCTTTCTGGAAGGAGAAACAAATCATAGGTAAGGACAAAATATCTGAGGAAAATATTACTGATTAATTGTTTCAGTTAATTAAAGAAAAGACAACAATTAACTCAAAATAAGAGATCAAAAAGCATATATCTTACCAAGGAACAATAAAATGATGTAAGAATACCATAGGCAAAATATAACTTATTTTCAAAGAGAACATAAATTTAGTCATAAAGAAAATAAAATAAAACCTAGTTGCCTTTATAGCAGCAACACAGAATACAAAAAGTTTGCAAAGGATTCAATATGATTATGTGTTTGGATAAGTTAGCATTTTATGTTTGAAGCAAATTGCATATTATTCATAATATATAATACAACAGTATGGAAGAAACTCTTTTTTGTGTGTGTTTCAATTTTATTTTTTAACTTATTATATTTAAAAAAATACCAATTCAAGTTTCCACTTCCTCACCTCCTCCCATTCCTATCAAGTTCCCACTATCTCCCCTCCTCCCGTTTCCTTTACACACCCTCCCACTCCACCCCCTCCAATCCCCAGAGAGTGTAAGGCACACTGCTTTGTGGATGGTCCATGGCCCTCCCTGCTATGTCTAGGCTGAACAAGGTATTCATCCAAAGAGAACAGGACCCCCAAAAGCCAGTTCAAGAGTAGGGATAAATCCTGACGCCACTGCCAGTGGTCTTTCAGTCTGTCCCAGATTCAACTGTCAAACACATACAGAGGTACTAGTTTGGTCCTATGCTTTTTTTTTTTTCCCAGTCAGGCTGTAGTTGGTGAGCTCCCATTGTCTCATGTAAACTGTTTCAGTGAATAAACCCATCATGGTCTTAACCTCTTTGCTCATATTCTCATTCCTTCTACCCTTCAACTGGAATTTGGGAGCTCAGTCCAGTGCTCCAAAGTGGGTCCCCGCCTTTGTTTAAAAAAAAAAGTTTACCATTTAACTTTAGAAAGGAAAAAAAATATTTCAAAAGCAAAAGTTAATATGTTATAGGAAAATTTGTAAAAAGAAAAACCAGTAGAATCAATTTATGTCCAAATTGCCAATAATAAATATTTTATCACTATAAAATTGAAAATAAAAACTTAAGACGCCTTATTTTAAAATACTGTTGGATAATAAATTGATGGGTAAAGAAGTATGCCAATACTTTTATGTCAAGAGGAAAAGTCTAATTGTTAATATGACATTCACACAAAAGATACAAAGTGTTGGCATCTTTATTACCTAGTCCTTAGACTATTAATCCATATGGATTTGCTATTCAGTAGGTACTTGTTAAAAATTATTAACACAGTTCTATGCATAAAAACATTTAATTTATAACATGGATGTAAAAAATGTGAAATAAAACCAAAATTGAAGTGAAGAGAAAAAGAAAAACAAGAGGACAGAGAATTGTTTTTAAATATTATAGTAATCAAAATCAATTGGGGTAACATGTACTAATTAAAGTAGTTAAAACTTCTAGTAAAAAAACAAGACTCTTGGAGTATATTAAAATATAAAGCAACAAGATTGTCTTTAAAATACTTAAAATATTGCTTACAAAGTAAAACACAGAAAACTAGTATTAGTGTGAATAATTAATCAGCCTCAAGACTGACATAATAAAGTACTAAATGCTCACTGAACTACCATATGACCATATGAAAACGAAAAGTGTTATCACTTTGTAATATAAACTGTATGTTATTTTTTAAAAAGAAAAATAATATATTCAAAAGAAAGCTTATTGCAACATTATAGATGAAACAACTTGAAATAATACTTTATATAAGTAACTGAAAAAAGTATTATGACCTTACATTTTAGAAAAATTTCAATTAGCCCCAGACTGATGTGGGATGCCCCTCGGTATGCTGTGAATGTGTTTTATTTCCATTGGTTAATAAAGAAGCTGCTTTGGCCTATGGCAGGGCAGAATATAGCTAGGTTGGAAAACTAGACTGAATGCAAGGAGAAAGAAGGTGGAGTCAGGCAGACTCCATATAACTGTCCAAAAAGCAAGAGATATTAATCCTTGAGCCTTGTGGTAAAATATAAAATAATAGAAATTTGTCAGAGGAGAGAATAGAGTATATACTGAAGACCTAGAAGAACAGTCAGGCAATCATGCAGGAGTGAGGGAATCAATAAGCCCTACTCATCCCTGATGAACTGCTGGCTACTGATGAATTCTAGTGGGAGAAGAGACTTCAGTCACATACCCACTGGTGATCCCAAGAGCTCGAGTAGATAGCTCCAAACCCTTGATCATTTAGAAGTGCCTACTCAAACTCATTAGGTCACAAAATAAAACAAAAGACATGGTGACAAGAGGGGTTTGACTCTTAGGTTGGAAGGTTAACAGGAATGGGAGGGGTAAAAAGCAACTCTTGAGCAGTGAGAGAAATCAGAATGTCGTTTATGCAAGGATGGCATTTTCAGAGAATAAATTTAATAAAAGGTACTTTAAAGAATACCTTGCATGAAAGAGTGATTTATGATTTTAACAGATAAATGTTGCAAGATAATGGTAGATAACTTGGCTTGTGGGTGTAAGTTCCTATGCTCAAATCCATCATACATGTATGGTGATTATATATAATTTATTTATATATATAAATAAATACTTTAAAACATTAAAATATCTCATCCTCCCACCCTTGGTCAGGATTTTGAGAACTACTTCTCTAACATAGTTTTCCCATTTTAAATATCTGTTCATATAAAACCAATTTTTGGGACTTTCCAAAAAGTATATTGCCATTCCAGAAAAGAAATACTTAAAATATGTAAATAAGAGAAAATGGAGAAAATATAGGTCAGTTTAATGATATATTTGAAGCCTATACATCAAAAGATAACAATAATGTGATAGCCTATAATCAACATAAAATGTCACTGGTGAGATATGTGGCATTATTTTTACAATAACAAAATTTCGAAATATTATATGTATTTTATTCTTAGAAGACCATTTCACTTCGTGCCACCCACATATCCAGGGTTCAGTACTCACACATGCCTATTGCTCCTATGTTCTCCACAGGAGCAATTAACAAGGAAGAAACATAAAAGCAAGTACCAATATTTTTAGAGTTTTTAGAGTATGTTAAAAAATTGTGTGAAGCACATTTCATGCATGCTCTGACTTAATGAGGAGTAAATCCATGGGTTATGACTCTTATTATGTAGATATATAGTTCAGCAACTTTGGTTTGAAGCAAATCTCAGGAAAGAACACATAAGAAGGAACTGAGTAGAAAACATGAAGCATTACTTAGTAGCTGCCTTTACTTTGACTTTAGATTATGTGATAAGTAACACTTGGTGGTGGTCATGGAGAAGCAAGGCATTAGGCTGGCTTGGGAAATACCCAAATGACAAAAGAACCAGAAGTTGGTAGTGGATAAAATGTAAAATGTGAGGGACAAGGAAGCAGGAAGGTTAATGTCTAGGATTTGGGTTTGTGTAGACAGCTTTTCTGACTATTACTGAAGGAAGCACTGGAGGTTTTGAAGTTGTGGGAACTGTACTTCAGAGTTCGTGCTGATTCTGAACACTCTATTCATCAGGTTAGTTGTATGAGACTCTCTAGGGAATGTGACTTTAAAATGGTCGCTCAACATGACTGACTATTAGAGGAATCAACAGAGAAAACGATAAAGTAGGATAACCAGAAAAAAAATGAGAAAGACTCTAAAATAGTTTCCTTTATGGCTACAAATAAAATTATACTATTGAAAATATAATAATATTTTATTTGAAATCTACAAACTTTTTTCTAGATAATGTATTCATTTTGAAATTAAAAAATAAAAAAAAGAATTAGAATTGCTTCCTGATAAAAAAATTAGTGAATGGTGTCCAATATGCACCAGAAAAGAGATTAAATACAATTTGAAGATCAGCTCATGATGATGAAAGTAGCTATGATCAATTTCCATAAACTTTGTAATTAGCAATAAGGATGCCAGTTCATCACTGTTGATTACCATGTACATTTAAGTCTCTCTGTGATGTCCTCATCCTAGCTACTGTGCTTTAATTTCTGCTTTCTGTGATTCATTGTCTTGTTATATTTGAATCCCTCAATAACGGAACTGAAGTGAAGACTGTATTTTGCCTCGTAACTGGTAAATGAGAAAAGCTGGTAGACAAAGTTTGAGGGATTCTGTAAGTTAAAATGTCCTAGACTACTGCTGGGTGAACAGCACAGAGAGGTAATGTGGTATAGTTGACGTGTTGTCATGCTCTGTTCAAGACTGAATCAGATTCACATTGAAAGAATAGAGAAGAAAATTGTCATATAAATCTGATGCCCAAACCTTAAAGAGAAAAAATAAAGGCAGTCCCCTTGATTATTAAGGACAGGAAATATTAGAGGGCCTTGTGGTCCTGGCAGCCCTCTTTATGACCTCAGATTTTAAAAGTAACGCATGTCAGAATAATTGAAAACAAACTCCCCTTTTATTGTTAATTGTTGTTTTTAATTTAGTCTCCTCCTTTACATTATATCACAATCACAATATTCCCTTCCTCGACTCTCCCCAGTCCCCTCTCAACTCCCCCTCTACTTCAGATCCAGTCCTCTTTCAGTACCTTTAGAAAAGGGTAGGGCCTCCAAGGGATATGAACCAAACACATCATGATAGGCTACAATAAGACAACACATAAAAACTTTTATCAACTTTCTTAACAACAGTTACCTAGGGAACGGTTTGAACCTAGAGTAATATTTAGCAAGGGTGGTTTTGCTTTGTATTTATAGCCCTCATTTCATGTTTTGTTATTTATATCCCTTATTTATTAGGGTACCAATCTTTAAACTAAAATTTAATCCAAAACAAAAATGACTACTTTAACTAAGAACGAGTAGATAGTAAGATATTGTGAACCTATTTTTCCAAATTCATTGTGAAGCTCAGGCCTCTGTAACACCCGCTGAACCATAGAAAATTTAACTATCATAAAAATGAAACTATCTGATTAAAAAATCTTACAGTATGTCTCTAAACACAAGAGACTTGCCTTCATGAAAGTTATGAGTCCCTGTTCGGTTTTGTGTCTTTCTGAGTTTTCTCCTTACCTATGGAGGGCTATTTCTGCATGATTCACAATTTCCTCTTATAGTACAATACCATCAGCAATATTTTGCTGACATTTGTAATGCCAGGATTATGTTAGGCACACCAGAGACAACATTTTGGATTCATTTGCATTGTTATTTTATGCTATTGAAAGGTGATCACTGAAAACAAGAGGAGAATGGTCCCAAGACAAAACAAAGTCATTTAGATGCGTGAATAACATCTGTATTTTGTGGAGCAATGGAGGCCTGATGAAGAGGAGAAATGGAAGCAAGAAAGGAATCAGAGTGTAACCAGGCAGTTTTATGTCCCAGAACGATACTTGCTGTACAAGGGTGTGATGCTGTGTGAAGTCTTCACTTTTCAAGCATTAAAAGGTCATAGGGTTGAACACTACAGCATCAATAACTTCTGACCTTCTGGTTTCAGTGGAGTGATGGGAGAGATCCACACTGGAAGGGATGAAAGGCTGTGTGATAAATAACCAGACACTGGTGCCCATGACAGCTTGTAAATCGGTGGTGGAAACTCAGCTGCCCTTTGCTGCAGGGTTCTACCACAGAGAATGCGCTGAAACTCTTTACAACATTAGTCCAAGGAATCAGACTCTATTATCTTGCTGTTATTCTATTCTACAGGTGAAGTGAGCTATTTCAACTGCTGGTACTTTCTCATCTAAACTTTCCTCTAATTGCTTAATTAAAGTAAATGGAGAAAGTCATTAACATACAAATAAGAGAAGTATTCATTGGCATTCAATGGTTAAAGTGATTTTAATAAATTTCTAAGTAAATGTGATTTTATAATAATATCACACCACACACACACACTAATTAGAAATCCTCAATTAGATTCTGAGAAAAGACTATTATTTTACAAAACATTCTCATTAGCAGGTTACTATGGAATTATTCACATGACACTGAGGTTAGTGAAATTTGGCGCTTACAAAGATATTATGTGCAAAGTCTGGCTGGGTGATGTGCGGTGATACTAAAGAATGAGTTTGTCTCTATTCCTCAACCTTTGTCCTCACAAAGGTACCATCTACTCCAGTAACTGGTGTGTGACTGTCTTGTCTAAAGATTTGCCAGTCCTGTTGAAAAAGCTAACACCTAAGCTTTTGTTAGGCCAATTGGCTACAAATAAATAAATAAATAGACATATAAATAAATAAATAAATAAATAAATAAATGTTGATAGAACATCCATTGAAAGTGTGACTGTGAGACATTTCCTATGGACAGAAGAGAATGCGGACATTAGATAAAGGTAGCATCACTACTTTATTTAATTTCGTAATATGTGGGAAATTCTCCACTGAGAACAAAGTACTAAAAATAAGTGTATTGCTTTTAACATTGGATTTGAATGCCTTATTACTGAGGATTGTTGTTTGTTTTTAAGTCATGTAGATCTGGTTACAGAATGGGAGTTATGGGAATGTGTTCATGCCCTGGAGTTAGGCAGCAGTTTCTGAGATACAACATCTAAACTTGTCAGAGGCCATGGAAATAAACAACATATGGCAATTGAAGATTAATATGTCAATCCACCAGAGGAGAGACTCTGATGGAGGTTAATCCTGTCCAGGCAAGGCCTGTAGGACCCTAGACTTTAAAAACTGTTGTTCACATTTGTTAAAGCAATTTGGTGTCTCCCCAACACTTGCATTGTAGTGTGTAATGTCATTTGATGTGTATATGTAATTTCCTGAATACATTTCAGTCTTATGGACACATATGTCTATGAGTTGTCAGAAAGATGACTTTTCATTTAGCTATATAATTTTGATGTATAGAATGCATGCTTCTTAACTAGATCTGTATTTTCCTCAAGGACTGTAGACACTTA
This sequence comes from Microtus obscurus, assembly GCA_963919715.1. NCBI lineage: Eukaryota > Metazoa > Chordata > Mammalia > Rodentia > Cricetidae > Microtus > Microtus obscurus. Next base: position 5,189,072 of record CAWTZC010000288.1, on the reverse strand, counting down.
AAAGCCTGCTTGGCTCCATTTTGCTCAGACTACACACAATTAGTTCACTTTCACTTCAAAGCAAGTTCAAACTGGACTAAAGGCTTTTTGGAAATGGATCTTAAGTTTAAAACTTCACAGCTATGCACAGGGTCAGTATTGCAGATGTCCAACCAGATTGCTACACAAAGCACCCTAAAAAGAGCAGGCCAATTCTTTGCTTTCCAGTCTGCTAACAATAGACCTATACCTCAGAGTTTGTCACTGAGCATTGTACCCACCGTGTCTGGTCATGGTCTTACCCCTGTAACCTTGGAACCTTGTGTTATCATGGCAGTGGTTCAATTCCCTTTCACTTGCCCTAGGAATGTGCTTTTGATTACTGAGAGGTAATTCCTGAGATTTTTTTTTTTTTTGCTTCTAGGCTGCTGTGAAAAGAAGACTTTTTAGCCTAGAAAAAAGAAGAAGAGAAGAATCTAGGAAAAAAATAGAATTAGGACAAGAAAATCAGACACAAAACAATAAAGAGGCTGATTCTGAAAAGCACAGCATAAGAGAGGTCATTTATTCGCCTCAGATACCCTAAGAAAAAAGTCCTTCTCACTTGTTGTAGCATCCAATCTGTACCCTAAAGAGGGTCTTGGGACTGTACCCCAAAGTTTCTCAATATAAATCACAAAAAAATAAAGAAATACTTAAATTTAAATTAATCTAAAATTTAAATTTTTACCCTTAAAGGAAGCTACCACCAAAATTAAAAGATAACCAGAAGAAGACGGTATTTCAATGTAAGATTTGTTTCATATGGAAAATATCTGAGGGACTCTTCAGGGCCAGAATCAAAAGACAGGGAAGAGCTCAAGTGGTAGCTCGGTGGCCGGGGTCCAATGCTTAGGAAGATGTCTCCCATTTTAAATCATAGTAAACACTTCAGTAGACGTTTATCCAAAGAAGCTGAACAACTGGTCAAAACCACAAGTGAACCCATTTAAGTGAGGGACTACAGTAAGAACCCACAGTGTAATGACTGCTATATGCACAATAACAGCAATTATTTCTATGGAAAATAAGTGGTGCTAATATTCGAAAATAATTTGACAACTATTCATCAACTTAAAGAGCACTGCCATTTAACCCAGAACTTCGACTGATAAAAATGCTTACAAAACATTCAAAATATACACACCTAGACAACATTTATATCAATATTACGGTAGCATAAATTATAGTAACCTAAATATAGATATAAGCAAATACTATGAAATGGAGGATTGTGAAGAAATTTGGCCTACAATAGAATATAATGTTATATGGTTAGATAGGGCTGTTACATACCGTGTCATAGAGTGAGTTGAAAATTAGCTAAATAAAGAGGCCAGGACCAATATGCCTTAGACCATGTGATCACATTTATGTGAAGTGCCCAAACCAGTAAAGATAGTAGTTCTAGAGTCTAGATGAGAATGTCAGAGGCTGCTCATAGGATGGAATTTTTACTAGTCAAAACAGCACTGCCCTAGAACTGGATAACTGTGGTCACATAACTTTGTGAACATAACAGAAAACACAGAATCACACACTTCCAAAGATTTACTTCCAGATATATGAATTTCTCATTAATGAAAGATCACATTCCTACTTGATTCAGCCTGAAGAAGTGCTTTGTAGATAAATAAAAAAGGAAGGTTTTCAATTTTATCGTATTATATTATCTGAAAGATAATTTTAAAATAATCACAAGGTCTGATTTATTTGCTGATAATTTTTCCAAGCCCTCAGCATCCTGCCTCTCATCTCAGGTGACAAATCAGTATACTGAGGAAGTTATAACAGGGTTTGGGACAACCTTAAATATATGATGCCATTCATTTATGCTTAAATTGTCTACCTCCCAGCACACAAATAATTTTTATATCATAAACTACAATTACTGGTCTTACTTGTCTTAATCTCCCAAATACATACTTAGCAAAATTAGTTAGGGAAATTCCATTTTTTCTGCTTGTTCCTCTTTATTCATGGTAATAAGGATGAAAGGAAAAGGAGTGAATAAATGATTCCTGGAGGCTTATACCATGATGCAATTGTTGTAGGCCCTTTCTGTTCCTTGTGTGAGCTCTCTGTAGGAGTTCAGGTGCATGACCCCTGATGTTGATAGGTAAAAACAGTATTAAAGAACTCAGTTATATATACCTTTTTCTGAAGCTGGCTCAGAGAATATCATGAAGATACTTTGTACCAGGAAGGACATGGACTCAGTGCTCTCTTCAAACGTTTAAAATGAAATCCTAAGTCAGATGTGATGGTGTGTGAAGATAGTGCTCTGGTTCAGAGAGCAGAGGCTTCATTATACAATTGGTTCCTCTATAAATACAGATATGACAACTCTTTCTTCTCTCTTTCACCCTCATCTTCCTCCCCCCTCCCTCCTTCTCCTTCTCTTTGTCATGAGAGAGTACAAGGACAAGATAATCATCTGGAAGCCTCAAACCCTCTGGCACCTTGACCTTAACCTTGAACTTTCCGGTCTCCATGGCAGTAAGAAATGAATGTTTATTGTCGAATCCTCCCAGTGTATTCAACTGTCTTCCTGAACAGACTAAAGCACAAGAGAAGGAAGAGTTGGAGGTGATGGTGAAAAATTACAGAGGCAAAATAAAGGGTAATATAATGTTATTTTGTTTTCTTTTAGTGCTAGGTCTTGGATTTCCACAGCATTGTCCTTGCTATCTATGGTTTATTAGGTGCTAATAAATGTGTATACTAAATTTAGTGATTTGTAATAATACTACACCGTTATGGATGCTTTTATAAGAAAGAGAATGGTGTTCTTCATCACAATACGGTTAATGTAAGCACTATATATATATACGAAGTGTATAACTTTGGGGGTTGCTGTCATTTTGACTACTAACATTCTGAGAACATACACATTTCCAAAAGGAATCCCCTAGTATATTATTTTCCTAATATTTGCTTTTGCTTGTACAGCTTTGTATTGAACTTATTACTTTAATGCTAGTCTAATGCAGATGACAGTACTTGCAATTAATAAACACCAAGAATTTCTTAATAAGTGCATATTTCTCATGCCTGTGAGGAAAAATGAGAAAGGGAAAGCTAAGTTAAAAGATAAGAAAGGAAAGTAAGAGATGCTGTAGAGTGTAGAACATGTTACCAGCTCAGGGAACATTATTCAGTAGAGGGATTATTATAATATATATTTATGTTCCCTTTTTATGCTATAGTAAAGCAAATGATAATGAAGAAGGCTTATTCATAAAGCATTCATTTACTCAGTTTTATGAAACCACTCTGCTTTTCAATATTGATTTATATGTATTAGTATGTATTCTTCAGACCCTCTGAATAATTTCTATTTTTCATTCGCATGCAGAAATGTTAATTTATTTTTCTGGAGGTTAAATGTGTATTTTACTGAAGATAGTAACAATAACATGATGTGTACTTCTGTCCAAACCACAAAATAACATGCTAATTTTGTTCACTTTATGTATCAGTCATCAGTAAATGCAGGGGAAAACAGCACGCAAAAGCTGACCTTGTTGAATAAACACTATGGAACAATACTTTCTTCCATTAACTCATTTAAAGTTCATACAAGAAGGCAAACAGTCCCAGAGGAAGTAGTACAGGAAGGGAAAGCTGCTGACAGATGGAGAATATGTTTTCTCCAGAGTCAATCTCCCAGATCAGTTATCCAATACCAAATGATCAACCCTCAGCTCCTATGTATAGGTATAAGCTACACTGAAGTGGCTCAGTCGGGTGCCCAGGCACGTGCAGGTGTGTATGTGTGTGCATGTGCATATGTGAGAGACAGAGATGAAGACAGAAAGAGACAGACAAACAGATAGACACACAGAGAGAGAAGAGAGAATCTTTAAAGATGCCATGAAGCCATGTAAATGCTGCATCCTCATGTATAAAATACTCAAAAAAGATTACAAAAAAAGGAGGTAAAAGTTGATTTAATTTGTCTGGATGGGAGAAAACATGTAAGACACGTAATTCAGTATGCATTTTGTCCTAACAGGAGAAGTTATTTACTTTGTTTGCACACTACTGAATAAAGATCGAATACCTGCAACCTTTGCCTCAAACGCACACTTACACCACATGATATGCGACTTACGTTTTCCCCACTGAGATGTCATGGGTCACGAAAGCAACTGCCACCTGCTGCATCTGGCTCCCCTGTAGTCTGGTTCCGCCTGGTAAAGCTTCCCAAACTCAGATCTCTGTTCCAGAGGGCCAACCCTTCTGTACACTAGTTTCATTCTCCCCATGTAGTGAATCAGTTTTCCCAAACACTGTCGACTGACTCATCTGTCCTTTACAATCTTTTTCCTTCCCCCTTTTTATCATATGGAGTAGTCTATATCATTCTGACATTTTCAAGAAGTTTGCATTAGTGTGTTATCTCCTTCCTCCTCTCCCCTCTCTTCCTTATCACCTTAGAAACCTTCCCCTCATGTCCTTTCCACTTGAGTAATATGTGCCATTTTTTAAAATAATTTCTTTTCTTTCTGAGATTATAACATAATTACATCATTTCTCTGTTCTCTTTCCTCTCTCCAAACCCTCCCATATACCTCTCCATGTTCTCTTTCAAATCTGAAGCCATTTTACATTAATTGTTATTATATGTGTACAGTTATATACATGTAAATTCCTTAACATAATGTGATACACCTGGATAATGTTACTTGTAGATATAGTCTCAGAATGGTCATTTCAGGTTTATTTACCCACATTCTTCTCTGGCTTCTCTGTCTGCCCTCTCTTGGAATCCTTACTAAGTTTTTATTAAGTGGAGGAGCAGGGATACCTGCTAAGGCTTTTTTTTATTTGTTGAGAAACCTCCATTCTGATTTCCATAATGTCTGTAGTAATTTGTACTGCCATCAGGATTGAATAGGTTTTCTCTTTCCCCACAGCCTTGCCAGCATTTGTTGTGAGATTTCTTGTGTATAGTCACTCTGGCTTAGGTAACTAGGCATCTGAAAGGAATGTTGATTTTTATTTCCCTAATGGGCAGGGATGTTGAACACTTCGTAATAATCTTGTGTTTCTTTTTTATGGAACTGTGTGCTTCAGTAGGCCATTTGTTCATGGACATGTTAATGTTCTTTTGATCTTTAGGTTTTGTACTTATTTGTAGTCTTGCACATTATGAATAAAATCTTTCTGAACTTTTATATACATGTTTTTTTTTCTTGCATATCACTTTAACTTTCTTTGACAAATCCCTGAGAGTGCAGCTGGTGAAACCCGTGACAGATTCATAGTATGTCTTTAAGAGGCTGCCAAAACCATCTTACAGAATAACCCTTGCTCAGTCTTCCAGCTCCTATGCACATCTATCAGCATATGGTACCACTATTTTAGTTAGTTTTTCACTCCAACACAAGGATGGAGTCATTTCATGTTGACATTTTGATTTTAATTGCATTCTGTAATGACTAATGATGGAAACTGATGTTTGTGTTTGCTGTTCTGGGAAAGAGCTGTTTTTTTGTCATCTTTCAACATGAAAATAAACATAAAAGAATAACTAATACTTCCATTTCTTGAATATCCAGAGGAGAGATGATGGTAGGACCCTCCAGGAAAGAGTGAGAGTGTGTGACCTCTGTCATTGTCCTTGGTGTCTCACCTCTTTAATTCAGGAAGCAGAGAGCAGGCACTGCCAGGCCTGAGTCACGCTTTGATCAGGACAGCTGTCCTGATACTTGTGATTACTGTTGGATTCTTTTTATTTCAAAACTTGGCCAGTATGCTTTTGTGTTGCTCATTTATCTTGCCCTGAGAGAAGCCACATTCTCTTCATCATTTCTCTACGTTAACAAGGTCAGCACTCCCTGGTAAGATCATCTTGGTGTCTTTCCCCTCTAAGAATTACAGTCACTAAATTCTGTCACTACTTATTGCTTCAACTCTACTCTTTCGAGGCTTTTAACATGAATACTATTGCCAGGTGTCTTAGGGCTTCTATTAGTGTGAAGAGACACCATGACCATGGCAACTCTTATAACTGAGGAGGTGGCTTCGGTGGGTCAATCCATTATCATCATAGCAGGGAGCATGGCAGCCTGCAGGCAGACATGGTGCTGGTGACATCTTGATCAGAAGGCACCATGGAGTAGACTGTGACACTCGGCAGTATTCTGAGCAAAGCGAACCTCAAAGCCTTCCGCCACAATGGTACACTTCCTCTAACAAGGTTATATCTACGCCAAAAAGCCTCCCCTCCTAATAGGGCCACTCCCTATGAGCCTTTGGGAGCCAATTCCATTCAGACTCATCAGGTTTCATTTTATAATGTCATTTTCATCACTACTAGCCCAGAGGAGAGCCACACTGAACTTTAACGTGATGCGCCACTGCTCTCGAAAGCACACGCTTCCTGGTTTGAATAAATATTATGAGCTTTCTATCCTTACATGTTATATTCTTGCTCACCCACTTCTGCTACTCTTGCATACTATTTCCACCATCTGCTGTGCAATTCTGGCGTTTCTGTTTCACTTAGTCGGTAACACTTAAGTTTCTATGCTTCTGTAGCAACCCTAGTAGCAAATCCTCATAATCATGTTAGGTGCCTGACAAGCAGTTACATAGCCCATATCCTAGAGAAGAGAAGGATTCTCTGATCAATTTCCCTACTCTCCGTTATATTAATCAAAAGCTTATGTACTCTGATAAGCCTCTCCACTACCACAATAACCCAAATCAGACAAAATCAAACCGAATTAGAAAAAAACCGAGGTTTAATGGAGACAAATGTGCCCTGAAGCCTTTCCAAGGCTCCCAGAGAGATGAGAAAGGAAGACTGGAAAACCACATGTTTGGGTTTTTTGGGGAATGGGTGGGAGTGGTCTTGAGCATCTCTGGGGAGGGGTCATTGTTTGGTGGACTTTCTTGGGTGCAGAGTCTGGGTTGAGGCAACTCTCAGCGAAGGGGGCTTGGGATGGAACTTCCACCTGAACATTCCAGACTCTTTAGATATAAGATGCCAAGGCTTGGGGTGATGCTTTTACATAATTATTTCCTAATTAAAACCTCCCATAAGATATTTTTACATTCGTAATCCACTGGTATAATACATGTTTCCTGATGGTAAGTTCTGCAGCTTTCTGAAGCTGTGATCCCTTCCCTGCAGAGGCAGGTGGATCTCAGTGAGTTTGAGGCCAGCCTGGTCTACAGAGCGACCACCCAGGGAAGGCTCAAACGCTACACAGAGAAACCCTGTCTTGAAAAACAAAACAAAACAAAAACCTACAACAACAATAAAAAACTAAGTATAAAATCCCTATCGTTTACAAGGAATCTGCTAACATATTAGGAAATCTAAGGAACATACCCTCGGTTTGATCCTCAGAATTGTAGGCTAAGTTTGTAGACGCTAACATAAGATCATTACAGGAGTGCGCACATGAGATGGCTGTACCTAGGCTGACACAGCTGAAATTACTCTAGGTGGACGGAACTTCCAGGAGCTGCCCATTCCTCATTAAGGAGCCACAATGAGAGTCCTTGCTTGAACAAGATATGGGTCTTCTCTTCAAGGAAATTCATTGAAATCTTGCCTGGCTGGGGAAGTTACTGCATCTGGTGTTCGCTCTGTAGAGCAGGCTGGCCTCGAACTCACAGAGATCTGCCTGCTTCTGCACTGCTAATCATCATGATTGTTTATAGGTTGTCTCATCGGAATTATTAAACTTAGCTAAAACCATGCAATACGACTATAATTTTTCTTTTCTTCACTGTCCCTCCCTCACCTCTCTCTTTTCTTTTTTCCCTTCCTCTTTTACATTACTTTTTTTTGATAAAGTCTTTCTATGTATGAGCCCAAGCTAGCTTTGAACTTGGCCTTTATTGCCCCTGACTTCCCACATGAAGGGATTACAGACAGGCATGTACTTGCTATTACAGTTATTTCCCTGTATGTCTTAAACAGCTCATATACTGTAGCAACCCTTCATTCTCACCATTTAGTACATTATTCCAGTACACAATGTTGTCTGGCTTATGTTGGACTATCAGGTTGGGATAGAGTTTCCTGTGCTCCACTATGTTATTGGTGTGCGATGTGAATCAGTGCAGCTATAAAGTTACCTTACAAATTTGTCTTCCTGGGCTATTGAAAATGTTCAAACTGGGTTTGCAAGGAAGCAGATCCTGTGATAAATGTAAAGGACTAGTAGTATGTACTTACAGGGATCAGACATTTAGAGAAGAGAGGCAGGAGGCAGGCTATTACAGATTTAGCTGAAACTAATCTCAATAAAAGCCAGAGATGACCATCTGCAGAAACATTAAGATAAGCAACCCTTCAGAGATTGTCCAGGTAACTTTTCTTATTGTCTTGACAAAATGCCATTATCACGACAAGACACCTTACAAGAGAAAACATTTAATTTGGGGTGTCATAATTCTAGAGGGTTAGAATCCACAGCATCATGGAAGGGAGCATGGTAGGAGCATGCGGGTCTGATGCTGGAGAGTAGATGAGAGTTCATTTCTCAAGCCAGAACCATCACACGCACACACATACATGCACACGCGTGCTCACAAACACACACACGGGGGGGGGGACTTCAGGACTCTACACTCCAGTGACCTATGTCCTTCAATAAAACCACACTTCCTAATCTCTCCAAAACATTTCCACCAAATGGAGAACCAAACATTAAATATACGAGCTCTTTCAATATATGCCTGAATGGGGACCATGGTGATTCAAACACCACAGGGATGCTCTGATACAGATGCTACCCCACCTGAGAAGGAAGCATGCGTCGCAGATATGGTTACCTTCCGTTACCTGCTTTGTATGGAGCAATCTCCTAGAGCTCTTGTAGCAGTCTTACACGGGATCTGGAATATTATTCCAAAGGGGCACATGTAGCCGCTTCTCATTTCAGTTTAAAATATGTGCAATCATATACTCTGTGCATGCATCTTAATTTATTCAGTCTCATCTATATATGGATATATGCATGTGTATGTAAAAATATACATATAAATTCATTTCACCAAAAATAATGTTGGCATAAATAAACTTATGCTTATAATTTTGTATTTTAGCTCATATAACTCCGGGATAGATTCATAAGCGTGAGCATGCTACCTTGAAGTATGAATACATATACAATTTTGTTAAATATTTTCCATAACTTCTTCCCAGTACCTCTGCTGTGTGTAATTCCCACAGACAGTATTGGAGATTCTTGTTTAATCACTGTGCCACCAAAAGCTTGGACTAAACGTTGATTCCTTTCTGATACATGAGAAATAACTTCTCAGTGTGACTTTTGCTTTTCTTTTGAGAATATAATTTAATTACATCATTTTTCTCTTCCCTTTTCTCCCTTCAAACCCTACTAAGGAACCCTTGCTGTCTTTCAAATTTATGGTCTCCTTTTCATTCCTTGTTATTATGTGTTTGTGTGTGTGTGTACATATATATATATATTCCTAAATGTAACCTTTTCAATCTTAGAATGTTCCTTGTCTGTATGTTTTTCTGGGCTGACCTTTTGTTTTTGGACGGCCCACTAACCTGTGCTTCCCTGGAGAAGACCATTTTCTCCTCTTTGTGTAGTGTTGCAGCATCATGGCTTTCCCCTGTCCACTTTGGCATGACTATTGGTGTTGTCTTTGTTTAGCTATTGTTTAAACATCCATGTGGGTAAGACTTTTTGTGTGTGTAGCTCTGACATTCAGTTTGAATTTTTATCTGCATTTCACCTGTTGTAAATGATCCTGAGAATATCTTCACGTGTGCAGGAATAATCGCTTAGACTTTCTACTACCTCTTCATATTTCTCACTCAACTTTTCTTAAGGTTGTTCTTTTTAATGCCCTCTTTTTCTTTCTAAATGTTTTTGTACATTGTATATAGTAACCTCTGTGACATCATTGTAAATCATTTGCTCTTTACTTTTGCCTTTGTCTTTTAACTTGACAGGAGGATTTTTTTTTTTTTTTTTGCTATGCAAGCATGTGTTTTAATGGATCTGAACATTTTCATATCTTGTCTCTGTATTTGGAGAGGAACTATATCCTCGCAGGCAGTATAGAAGACACACAGTTATTTTGAGTAGTCTGGCTCTGTACCAAAAGCCTGCACGTGACACTCCAGAGAACGTTATCTACTTCACTCCAACACTCTTGGGCACATTCCCGTCTGTATTTTCTGTCTCGGTGCCTTGATTTGGAGGAATCTTTGTTTGTGCCTGTGATGATGAGGCAGGATGCAAAGACAGGAAAATTGCTGAGTCGTACAAAAGAGCCCCTCATCTAAGAGTCTGGTTGAAGCTGCCTGCTAGCTGAGTTAAGATTATCAACACAACTAGCAACATTTGCTTAAGGATTTTTCTCTCTTCCCAGCTGTAAACTTTCAATTCTTTAGAAATTGTAGCAGAAACCCCCTATACCGTAAACGGACATGTTGTAAACCCCTTCCTCAAACCTAGTGTACCCTGGATTTGCCTCATCTCATGACAACACTAAGCATGCTTGGAGCAATTTTCTGGTGCGACTTTTCAGGAAGAAAAAGAAAAAAAAAAAGCAGAAAAGTTTTTCATCTATCTTTTTAAACAGAACCCAAATGCCACCAAGATGGTTTATGTGGCTGATATTAGGACATTTGTAACACTCCTTTGAGAAGATTGTGCCCACATTCTGGTGACATCTTTCCCTGAGTGTGTCTCTTAATCCTTGTGCTTAAAAATTATTACAAATAGTTTTCAAAAAACTATTGCTATTGTCTGTGGTGACACCATGTTCTTAGGAGTGCCTCATCCTTTCCCTGAATACCCATGTAAACCCCATCTCAGTTTAAATCTGGCTCATTGTGAGATAATTTCCCATATCAAAAAGTAAAGGATCCATTTTTTCCTGAGTGGAAATTCCTAAAAGATTAAGAGAATTCCTCCCACTACTACTCAGGGTGACGAGGATAATGGTGTAGTTGTGCCCTTTTAAGTGTTCCCACTGAGAGAAAAGGACGGATCAATTCAATTATTTTGCAGGTATTTCTGCTATCAGTATAATTTATTAGGGTGCTTTTAGGACATGCCACCCTGGCTCTGTTTTGAGGACTATTCAAAACCTGACTTCCTCCAAGGCAAGTTCCGGACAAACGCAGCATACTTCTGCTTGGGACTTGGGGTTGTGCAGATGAACATTCCCTGACTGCACTGGTACACCCAGCTCTCACCTTTGAAATACAAATCCCTGGAAAGTTGATGTAGTTTGTCTCTACTATCTCATTAAGTAGATAAAGCATGGTGACTATGCTTATGTTGGCTTCTTATTCCAATTTGCCACTTTGCAGCAGAGTTATATATAGCTCACATCTTGACAATTTTAGAGACTTATGCAAGTTCTATTTTTATTTTCATGTCTTTGATGAATTGACAATTTAGTAGATGATATGGTGAATAAATTCAGTTCCACATTTTTTTGACAAAGCTATCTTGTCTACCCATTAGTTTTTAAAATAATATATTTCCTGACAGTATTGAAATCCAGTCTTTAAATAATTATTCATTGACATTTATATCTTTTGCCTAAAGTTGCAACATATTATTGTTGATAAAAATATAAATTGTTGGTCAAAGTAAAACATAAGGAATCATGGTGTCAATAGATTTAAAGAGCACACTGTTAATCTAGGGTGGAAGAGCAAATGTTTTAAATAGTCGACCACAGACATCTATCATCAGCTGTGCAGAGTGGTCCCTTATCCAAAACAACGAGCAAGCAAATCACCTTCTGATTCTAGACACTTTGGGGGTTAATCGATAATAACTGTGAATTGAGATGAAGGTATTCACAATCCTGAGATTAATGGGATTTTTGTGATATTTTATTATGAAACATGATGGTGTGTCTTTGTATAAATGCATATGTTCTGTGGATTTTATGTTCCTAAGTTCATCTAGTCATATTTTCAATATCTGTGAAATCAGTGTGGGTTTTCTTCAGGCCTTCTAAGAGGATATGTCATGTTAAAACACAATTTTAGTCCCTTCTCTTTCTTAATTGAGCTCTCAGTAGGTCATGATTTATTATGGTACCAATGTGCTTTTTAATACTCTAAGAAATGTAGTGTATATTTAAATTAGTTGGTTCTGTGTCAGGCACACAATTTCATTTAATATTATGCATTACATTATTATTTGTTGACATATTACTCTCTAATTTAGATTTCTCTTGTCTATGTGCAAATGTTAAAATCATCTACACAATTAATTTATGTTAAGACTGAAAACATACTGACTTTCCCTTTCCTCTTCCAGTTTTCCCTCCTTTCCTCTGCCTTCTTGCCTTGTCTGTCAGCTGACAGATGACTGCATATTTTAAAAACTTGAGTTGATTCTTCAGCCGTCTCCCCTTCAGTCTGAGGCGTTATCTTTATCAGACAGGAATGTGCTTATTTCTGAGCCAATGATGGGCTCCTGCCACAAGTGGTATGAGCTATACACACTCCCCCACAGGCCTTCCTCTTTTTCCTTATGTCGCTGCCTTTCCTGGAGAGTTAATCTATCTTAATTTGAAATAAACTCCCTCTCAGCATTCTCGATTGCCTCTGTTTGTGGAAAATTCCACAAAGTGTTTTTCTAGACTAAATATTTTTTTGAGTAAGCAGAAAAAAGTAAGGGAGTAAAGGAAGGTCCCTAATTCTTGTGTATCTTCATACCACTGTGTAGGGTTGGCTGGTAGGCTTTTGGCTGGTAGGCTTTATGTTTCTTATATTCTTTTGGTTTTGCCGCCGTGATAGGCAGAGGGGAAAGGGTTAAAACTATTCTCTGTTTCTTAGATCAGAGGTAGCTAAGTGCAGGATATTTTTGATTGAGGGTTAGAGTTTGAATATTAAATGGAGGTTATGCACCTGGTGGGTACAATGGTTGGGTTTAATATGATTATCTCTTCGTTCATCTCCTTCAGACATATGTCATGTTATAAAGATCACACATATTGAACCTGTTCAACCTCTACTGGGGTTATTGATCAAGTCAATAGGTACATCTCACTCAGCCTACTTGTTTCTTTACATGTTTGTTCTGTGAGCAAAATTTCAAAACAATTTCCCCCTTAGTGTCACCTGCCAAGTCATCAGGTGGCCTGGGTTACAGTACCGTGATCCTAAGTGACTCGGACACCTCAGGAGAGGAGGGGCTTCACCTCAGCGCAATGTTGATGAGCACTGGAGTTCCAAGTGCAGGAATGGATCGACACCAGAGCGCCAGGTCTACAGAGAAGCCGCTGTACTAACGGTTCCTTTAAACTGAGGCTTCCAGTGTCACTCATTCCAGCAAAATCTGAGTGGCCACAGTTAGGACTTTGTAAGAAGAAAAGAACACACACACAGTGACACTTTAGACCCTTTGTTTGTCCATGCTTGGTTTGAAAACCAGATTCACTGTATTTAACATCACACTGTGTGGTGATGCTGGCCTGCTTCATACCTCTTGATTATTTCATTCATAAAGTTGGAGGTTAAGGAGAATTTTTTATAATTCTCCTTCTTGATAATAATCTTTGTCTTGGCCTTTTTAGTGTTTCAAATGTTTGAAATAATTTTCCCATATCCAAAATAATTTTGGTATCTTACTGAAGTGCATAATAAATAAAAAGATGTTTCCAAACAGTAATTTTCCTTATTCTAATACCATTTATTATTTAGATATTTATTGAATAACTGTTTTTTTATATCAAGATTTTTAATGCTTGGAGAAACAATCAAAGTTACAGCAAAAATGACATCATGGTTGCATTGGTTTAGGTGTTTTGTTTCCATGTACAATGGCATGTTGAAGTCAGGGAGAGATTTGTAACACCATTAATGCCATTTTAGAGAGCAAATTGCCATTGGGCATTTCGCTTTCAGCTAGCGAGGTCTCTGTCATCTATAGCGGCAATGTTAAATGTTACCAAGGAAATGGGCACTTGCTTTTTTATTCCTGTGTGATCTGACTGAATTAGTTATATAAACAGAGATAGGTAGCATCAAATTTTTACAAAACAGAATTCAAGCTGCTCTGATTAAAATTGCCAGCATGTTCTTCTTTGCTGGTCATATAGTTTCCCCCTCTTCACTTGCAAGTTATTTTTCAAAGTTAGATCTTCCATAATTAAATTTATTATGAAATGCAGACACAGAAGAAATTTACTAGTCTTATCTAACAAGAATTCTTTTTAGAAATATCAGAATGTTTGCATCTGTAAGCGTTATGCTTATGTTAGTCAAACTGCTGCGAGTATAAAAGGGAAACCATTTCTTATACTTAAAAAAACTCAATGAGACAATAAATCCAAAGTATTTGAGTTTTGCGTTTCTCTTGCCTGTTGCACATTAATTCTGGTGGGATCTCATGGCAACTTAAATTCACTCTAAAATCCCATTTTTCTATTATTTCATTCATGTCTGCTACATTGCAAGACTCTTAGGGGAAGAGATTATGGCTTATTCATCTTTCCATCCATGGTGGTTTTAATTCAGGGCACAGTAGAGCTTTCATGAATATTTATTGAATAATAAGTCTGCCTTTCCTCCCAGGCTGCCAAATTCAGTTTATTATACTGTCAGTCCCTCAGATTTCCAAACTCAGTATAATTTGTGCCTTCTAAATGCAACTACCCTCACACTACACAAATTCCAAATGACTTTCAAAGATGCCTTCTCTGTTCGTAGCAGTTTACTAGTTGGAGAATTTTCTGTTCTCTGACATTAACACATCCACTTCTGGCTCTGTTTGAGTCTCTTCCTTTTCTGATCCCCTCAAACTCCTCTGCCAGATGGCGTGCACTGAAGACATACAGTATTTGTAACACTTTCTACACTCTTGGTCTTTGCTTCTGTAGTCTTCTGCAGTGCAGGCCTGGGTCTGCTCTTTCGGGAGAAATATGAGGACTCTCCTATTCCTCCATCTTTGTATTAGTTCGTTAGTTCGGTGTCACTAGGCATTACACAGTAACAGGTTCTGGCACGTGTGTGCTCATTTTCCAAAGGAATTTCTTTGTGAATTTGTTCATTTGCTTAAAATCAAATTCATCGGGAATGAAAAGGTTCCACATTATATGAGCATGTTTGCCCTTGAGGCAGCGCTATCGTCTGAACTATAGCTCAGAAGATGTTATCAGTAGATACCAGTAATGGTATCAGTAGAGTAGCTACTGCAGCCAAAGTCTTCATTCTTGGTGATCTTGTCCTTTTGTGAGTCACACACACTTTGTCTCAGTACATCAAACTACGTGTCTTTTCATGATACTTCACCATGGTATAAACTGTAAACTATTCATTATATCTTCAAGTCTCATGTGTTCAAAATATCTAGTCTTTTCTAGAAAGGAAATTCACTATTTTCAACAGATACCTCGATTCTCCACAGCTTCCCTGCTTTCTTTCTTTCCTTACCACCTCCCTGCTTCCCACCATCTCTTCCTCGTTCCCTGTTTCTTTGCCTCCTCTTCTATCTCCCTCTTTTGCCTATTCAGAACTGCAAATCGTTTCAATATATCTGCTCTACCACATCTTCATGACATCCTTCGTATTATCAATCTACTGCACAAAGTTTTCTCACATCTTGCAAATCCATCATCTCATACTTGAAAACATAGTGACTAGTTAAGAAATAACACCAATTTTTTTCAAAACTGTTAAACAACATATTTATGCGCATGGAAATGTCATTTTTGTTTTAAATAATTTTATAACATGCAAATTACCTTTTGGACAAATTAGCCTCTTCATATGATCATATAATGTTTTGGATTTTACTACTATATTTTTAAAATATATTTATCGAATTGTTGAAATTTTCATAAATTGCATTTTGGTCACTTTAATGTCCCCCTTTCAAATTTGGTCAGATCTGTCTCTCCATTTGCACCCACCCAATTTTTTGTCTTTGTGTTTTTGAAATAAATGACGTTAACATGTACTGTCAATATATTCTCTAAATGTCTTTTCCATCGTGGATATGGGTTGGATGATGAGTTGATCCAGTGAAAACTGACAGCAATTAAGAGAACATGTAGTTATGGTTGTTTCCTCACGTATGCTGATCGCAGATAGCAGTATTTTTTCATTTATTTTGGAATTTCTGGATAAAATCTGAAATGTTTACATGAAATCAATATTTTGGAAATGAAAGATTAAAAGTGAGATTACTAAAGTGATATCATCATGCACACACACATACACACACATATACACACGCACACACACTTTTTCTCAGTACATCAAACTGCATGACTTTTGAACATACTTTGCCATGGTGCAAACTGTGTCCACAAATGACATCTCCCTATATTCCATCTCTTTCTCTTCAAGTTCCATGTGTTCAAAGTTTCTTGTATTTTATTGTCTATGTTATGCTATTTGCTGTGTTCTGTTGCTTGGCTTCTTCACATTTGTGAAAGAATTCTTTTGCTTGAATTATTCTGGCTCCAATCATTCATCTACTCACTGAAAATATTGCCAAGCCCCTAGATTTTTCAATGCACTGTTCATTGATATGGTGTTGGTCAACTTAAGTTTGTCATAGTTGAATTATCTAAACCACTGGATTCAACAAATGTGAAGATTCAGAGATACCTTGTCATCTAGAGAGATGGTTTATAAAGTACACTTAATTAAAAAATGATTCCACATCCATATGCATTGTGGTGGATTATTGACAGAATATGCTAGTGAGTATGCTGCTATGAAGAAAATCGACACAGGATTATGGGATGTTAGCTGATGGGTTTGAATTTTGTAGGAGACAGTAAAGAAAGACTGTGTTGAGTAGAGTAACACTCTGTGGGCATAGAAAGCAAACTGTGCCAGACATACTGATCAGAAAGAAATGCATAAACAAGAAGTGAGACAGTAGATCTCTTTAGAGCTGAAGAAAATCTGAGGACATTGTGATTGGAAGAGAGAGATAGCCATTGTAGTATTTAGAGGAGTTTAGAGGTGTAAAAATTGCTTTAGGACTGATTGATTCAAGATCTTGTGGATCATAGTAATAGAACAAGGATTTCTCTCTGCAAAGAATGATATAAGAAATGGGCATATAATTTTCAGAAGAGTAACATACTCTGTCTAATGGGTCAGGAAAAGGTTGACATGGGCAAATAATCAGGAAGATTCAGACATGATATGGTGACTTAGACTAAGATGATCTATATATAGATGTAACAGGGAGTCTATTTCTTATAAGACACTTAGAGTGCCACTCACTAAAACTGTGGTTCAAACATAAAATTATAAATTTTAAATATGACTATAAAAGCTTGAGCAATTTAAAGAATGAGATGGAAAATATTTTTTTTAAATAGCACTTTTAACAGAAAGAGTAGTGATATCAAGAGTATTGTGAGCTTTATTACATGCATGTTAAGAGGTATGAGGTGCCAAAGTGATAGGAGTGAGCTCAAGAAGAAATTGGAGAGAGAAAAGCCATAGCTGCAAGTATCAATTTTCTGAAGATGTTTTTGGTTAAAATTAGAGCAGATAAGCACAAATTAACTACAAAGAGATAAGAGATAGAAGTTTTCCAAGGTAAGGATATTATTTGTAAATGCTCGGCCAATAGCTCAGGATTATTACTAATTCTTTATTAGCTCTTATGTTTTAAATTGACCCATATTCCTTATTTATGCTCTGCCACATGGTGGTACCTTTTTTTTTTTAACATAGTATATTCATCTCCTGCAGCCTTTGAGTCTACCGGCAACTTCTGACTCTGCCCTTCTCCTTCCCATGATCTTTTGTCTGGTCACCCCACCTATAATTCCTGCCTGGCTACTACTATCCAATCAGCATCTTATTAAACCATTTCAAGTGGCAAATCTTTACAGCGTACAAGAGACTTATTCCACAGTAGATGGGGCCTAGAAACCTTAGACCACAGCTCTACTCAAAACTTGAATTTTTCAGCTTGGATCGATCTTGTATGGCTCTTGTGTAGGAAACAACTGCTAGTGTGCTATCATGTGTCCACAGCCGTGTCATGTTGAGAGCATAGCATTTCATAACTTTCCTTCTCGTCTTCCTGATCTTGCGTTTATTTGACTTCCTTTCTGTTACCTGAACCTTGGTGGTGGATGTAGACATAGTTGTTATAGATGTCCTATCTACGAATGGATACCCAAAGACACATATTCCTAGTGTTTTGAACCCTTATGTCTATGAACTGTCCACTTTATAATGCAATAAGAAGCTTCACAGACCAAGATTAGGAACAACACCATCCTCTAAATATGAATATAAATATTTAGGAGACAGCTTGACAACATGACCATTTTTAAAAATGACATCAATAGATCCTCTTCTAGAGTCTACGTCTTCTCTAGTCGCAGGTTTTGGCCATGTTTACAGCGTCAGATATGAATTCCCTCCTATGCAACAGAGCCCAAGTCCAATAAATAGAGTATATGGTTGCTCCTATAAATAAGCTTGCCTCTACTGCACTAATTGTCACATCTTGCCTGACTAGCTAGTTTTGTAACATGCAGGGTCAGAACTGGAAAAACCAACAATACCCTTTATTTGCCTGTAGCCTTCATAGCACCGTTAGCACTCTGGGGTAAGCCTGCAGGAGCATTTCCTGGGCAGCACAAGTTTGATTTCTCTGTGTCCGGAAACAAATATTTGTTGTGTCTTTAGAAATATGATCTTTCCTCTTGTTTTCTGGGCAATCAAGAGCTATGGCAACATCCTGTGCAGTTGAGTGTGGCCCTGAGGTATTTCCTACCAATAACTCGTAGGAAATAATCCCTGCCTGGCCCGGAGAGTACATTTAATAATGCATGTATTCTAGAAACAACAGTGCTCACTAATGTGTAAACCTTCTCTTCAAATTCCTTTTAAAGCACTACATTTCAAATTAACTTGCAAATTACTGATTTTTTTTAATAAAGCTTCTTCACAGAGCCTTAGCTTTAGTTAACCTGTCCACCACCAGTCCTTTCCTCCATCCTGTGGTCACCATCCCTACTTTTAAATTTTGTTCCTTATTCTTTTATGGTTTTGATTGTGAGCCTAGCCTTTAATGGCTGAGCCATTTCTCTAGCCTCCCCCCCTTATTCTTTTATATTATACATTTTCTACTATCTCCTCTTACCATATTTTTACTTGGATCACAGATTATAAATTCCAAATAGTTTCTTTATGCACACTTCATTTTGGTTAAGTCTTCCCCTAGACCTTGATTCCTCATTTCCACAAGTCTACTGCCTACTTAAGCCCTTCTTCTCAAAAGCACTCCCCTTCTTCACTTTAAACTCACATATATTCTATAGTCTCTGCTTTATAAATACACATATTTTCATTATCCATCTGTCAGTTGATGGACATCATGGCCCTAGGCTTGAACTGAAGTCACACAGTGAGACTATTGGTTTCATCATCCATCTCTGTGTGTGGATGCAGGGATTGAGTACGGACCCAGTGCAAGGAGCCTTGTGAATGTTACAGAATTTGAGGCTCCGTTTTCAATCAATGGTCGTGTATATGAGAGCATTTCAGGAGGCAGAATGACTGATGTAGAGATGAACATGATAAGTAGAGCCTTCCTGAAATAGGATGTGAACTTTCTGCACACAATTAATTTCTAAAAATAATGATTTTATGAATGTTTTACACTCATTTTTATCCAGGGGATGTTCTAAAAAATGTCTTTATCTGCTGTTGAGTGGTAAGATACTTTTTTCTATCTAGTTTCATCTCAGTTTATTATTATTTGCTTACATTTAATAAAACTAGACACAATTGAATAGAGTATTCTGTATCCCAATACTATTATTATTCACTGACAGTAATTGTTTTTTATAATTTCTATTGACATGGACTTAGCTCAAAATACTGTTTGCATGAACAGAGTATTGTAACTTCAGGCCTGGTTTCCTACAATTCAATAGAAAATTTGCATGTTTATTTCACAAATGCAAAATATATATCTTTTGGGACAGGATTTCCCTGGGCAACTCGGGTTGTCCTATAACTTATTCTGAAGTGGCTGGCTTTGACCTCAGAGACTGCATCTGACTCCCAGGAGCTGGGTTTAAAGTCATGTGCTAACACTACATAGCAAGAGGCAGAATATTTTTAAATGCAAGTGAGACATTAATTTTAATCACAAGTGAATATGCCATGTGACTTTTCCTCTTTTATGGACATTATTGCTTTGCATTTTGCATTATTTAACACACAAAAGTAACAATTCAAATTATTTTAGTCAATAAGTGCTTTTAACTCGGCAGTATGGGAAAATTTGATATGTAAACCTTCCTTCTACCACATGAAAATACAGACAGAATATGTAACCAAAGAAACAGAGTGAGCTCTTGTCTGACACCCACAATGGGACACCTACGTTTATGCAGTTTCTGCTAAGCAAGAACTGTGAGTGATAAACTACTATTCTTTATAAATCCATAGAAAACATTTTGTGACTAAGGTGAAACAGACTCAAATAATCCTAGGATTTGAATCACCAAAAAATTTTCAGTCTGAAAATATTCTACTTTGTGTTTTCTAAACACTTATACATTTGTTTAAGGACTTACGCTCTTCAACTATCTGTGTTTTGAGGTGTAAAAATTAAGCTGTGCTCAAAATATATTAAAACTCAGTGGGACGTAACTAATCTTCACATAACTCCGGGGAGTAAGTGGTGAGACAGAGGAGTGAGAGCTGACTCTGCACTAAGTTTGGAAGAGGAATGCCTGAGCCAGTGAGGGCGGGTTTGTAGGAAATTCCACCACATAAGCATAATTCTGTTAGGACATCAGCCAAGTTCACTGGGTACATTGCATATAGTTAGTTTCAATACTTCATATTCAGTATCAATTTTTTTTTGGTCTCAGTATCAATTATTAATTAGCCTGTTTGGGCCCTATCTAGTTTTATTTTAGTAAACATTTACCAGAAGAAATAGCACTGGGATCTGTAATCATGTCTAGGGAAGTCCACACTAATTCATGTGATTCCAGTTGACAGATATAAACTGGGAAACTCTCGGGAGATTTCCACCTTCCTGAATACTATTAATACAAAAACAAATCTGTTTTTCATTTTGATGCCAGTGTTTTTTAACCCTTCCTATTCCAGTATTACCCAAATCCAAATTCCATGATCCCTTAGAGCAATTCAAACTTGCGAAAATATCATCAAAGGATCATTTGTACTAGAAACACTCCATTTCTTGAATTCCTGGTCTCATTTCTCAGTCTGTTTTGAGGTAAAGTATATCTTCTTCTTCTTCTGGCCCATTGCACACAACACCTCCAATCCATGACTTTACAATGTGCTCTTATTTTGTCAAGCTTACCACAGCACCATCACTATTGTTGGTGTGGTAAGCTTGACAAAATCACTATGGCCATTGCTACACTTACACACACTCACAAACACATAATTACAAACACACACATAGATATGCACACACACACACATACACATGCACACATCAAAGATACTACATTTACTACACATACCATGTGTTGAGCACACTAAAGGCATTCACCATATTCATGCCACACACACATACACATACCATATGCACATACTCCCAAACATCCCCCATGTATACATATAACCAACATCTCATTTTATTGATAATTTAATATTGCCAATGCATCTTTCATTGGAGGAAAAAAAAACCATGAAAGTTAAAGAAACTTGGTAAGAAAGGTTCAGAAGAAATGGGATGAGAGACGGCAATGTCGGGTAAAAAATGGTTAAGGTACATGCTGTGTCTGTGTGAACTGTCAAAGGGTAAAGAAATAAAACAGTAATCACAACCCACTGAGAAACAAGAAGAAAGAAACCCTTTCTGACCTCACATATCTCTCACAGATTTCAGGGTCTGCTCATCTTTTTCCCACTGGACAGGAAATAGCATCTTAATCATTCCTTCGTATTTCTTCCTTGTTTTCCTTGAATCACAGTGAAAGTGGATTAAGAAAATGTCTAATTCACGTTTCATGTTGAGCACCAGGGGAAGTCACAATAAAACAATGATTTCAGAAACATAATGTGGGATATGGGCAGTTCTAAAATTCTCTCTCATCATCTCTTCTGCATCTGTCTGTCTGTCTGCTTGCCTGCCTCTCTCTCCCTCTTTCTCTCTCCCTCCGTCCCTCCATCTAAGGTCAAACAAAATCAAGCTTGGGTGCAATGACTTCATCAGCAGTCCTTTTCCCACTTTTTTTATGTTAAAGTTTTCTGGTAAGCTTCAAGAATGACGATTATTAAATCACGGGCCTTTAATTCAATACGGCCTTTGCTCTGTCCTGAAAATGCATCTTCGTCTGTGACTCACATTCTCCTATTCCTTTCAGCCCATTAATCATTACATCACTCTATCATGTAATTACGTGTGCTGTCTTTATTTAGTTACTGGAAGGGGCATCACGTAAAGTTAGTGAATTTCTCTTCGAAACGCTAACTTGGATAACATCCATTTTAATGCAATTTCTTGGGTATTTTTCTGTCTTATATGATTATAAACAAAGAAAACAAATACATTGACTATTTTAATCCATCACAAAAAATAAACATCGACTTGATTGCCTCTATTCACACAGCAGCTTCTGGTTTGCCACTCACGGTAGTTTCAGATATGGTTTTATGTGTGTATACATGTATGTACATATGTATGTAGGTATTTCTTCATATTTCATGGTGTTTAGGATTAAATTGTGAGTCTTTCACTTTAGAATTAAATTTTAAATACAATGTATACCCTGATGATATTGCTACATTGAGAGAAATTATTGTTTGTAAAAATTAATTTGATTTTATAAACATTTTTCCATCAAAGGTAAAATAGATGTTTTGTAACTTGATGCTCATAAAATCCATATAATCACCTTTAACATGAGTTCTGATTTGATAATTCTCCAAGTGTATTTACTGCTTTAATTCAGGCTAACCTTTATAAAGTAAATAGTATCAATCTCTTCTGAAGTGACAAACTGTAGGTTTTAACCTGTTAATTACCATGTCTCCTTTGTTACTTGTCTTCTATTTCAATCTTTTTAAAATCTCTATTTATATTTATTTTAATTCGAATAAATAAAAGACAATTAGAAATAGATATTTAATATCTTTGCTTGTAGTCATGTTAGTTAGCTTTTCTAGGTGAACAGAGATATATTTCAGATGAATTGTTATTCTTCAAACCTTTTATAGACTAACAGAATATGGCATTTAAAATATTTAAGAACTTAGGACTTTTTTCAATAACGAGACACATCTGCTCCTGGCAGCACCACTTTACTCCAGAGAGGCTGATAGGACTTGAAAAAACTCATTATGAAATTTGCCTTCAATATGACAAGGATAGCCATTTGAGCAAGAAACTGTTGTTGCCTGGACTGTTTGATTAGGTATGTTGTATAAACTAGACATGTAAAACCCACAGAAAAATGACTGCTGAAGTTGCCTAAAGAACGTGAGACAGTCCTTGAGAGTTCCTGCTTCATTAAAGAGTCTGCCAGACATTCTTCAGGACACAGAAGAAAATGACTGACAAACTGCCAATATAGGTAGAACTGTCTTTGAAAATTCCTGCTTCATGGGAAAGTCTGCCAGATACTATGGGCCTGTAGGCTGAAGATGAATGCCCCGAAGGTACAGGAGAACGTTGCGTGACTGTCCAGGCAGTGAGATGTCTCTGTCAATTTTAGAGTTTCAGAAACTGTTTACAATGTACTTCCTATTTACTTAGGTAGATTATATCATTCTGGAGTTTTTGATGTAGTTGAAGAAAGATAGTTTTATAATTATAAAAAAGATTAGATATACTTTAGACTCATGAAAATAAGATAGATGATAGATTATTTTCCTTCATTTGCCAAACATAAAAAGAGCAAATATTATAACTATAATTCTTGCTTGGTAACTGTTTTGTTGTATGTAATCTTACTGTGTAAAAGTTAAAACCTTCCTTTTGAATTAGACAGAGAGGGGAGGTGATGTGAGATTCTCCTCTGTATGCTGTAAATATTTTTTATTACCATTGACTAATAAAAAAACTGCTTTGACTTTGGTCAAGGAAGAATAAGTAGGAAAACTAAACTGCATGCTGAGATAAAAAGGCGGGGCCAGGCGATGCCACTAGCCTCTGAAGGAAACAGATGCCAATTGGAACCTTGCCGGTAAACCACGAGCCTCATGGCAACACATAGAATAATAGAAATGGGTTAATTTAAGATACAACAAATAAATAAATGAGTAAAATACACGACCCTCATGGAAACACATAGAACAATAGAAATAGGTTAATTTAAGATACAATAAATAAATAAATAAATGAATGAATGAATAAAATAAGAAGCCAAGCAGTGTTGCAATCAATATAGTTTCTGTGTGATTATCTGGGTAGCCAGGAAGCAACAAAGCAGCCTCTACCTACAAACACTGTAACTGGTTCTTTGATTTAGTTCTAAATGATCAAATTATACAGATCATAATACTTTCCAATTCAAATATTTATCATAAGATTTAAACTGTCTCATTGTAAAAGGCCAAATTCAATTCTGTATGATTTTATTAGTTTCTCTTTGATTGAAGTGTCCATTTTATAAAAAGCTCAAAGAACACACTCTTGGCCACTGATTCTTCAGGAGAAGACTGGCTGCGAGCATTGTCTTTGTTTTGCAATTTGAGTAGAAGTTCATCTTTTTTGTTTTCGAATGCTCTGATTAAATTGGTTAATCAAAATGAGCCTGATGTATCTACTTTGGGATAAGATAGTTTTCTTCAGAATACTAAGGATATGTCACAACAATAATTTTTCTTTGTTTTTTCCAATTTTCTTTGCAAATTATCCTCCATATGAAACTTAATAACTCACAAGCTAGCAGTGCCACTGTTCGTGAATTATGCGACTCAGTTAATTGGACTTCTTCTTCAGAGGAATATTAATCTCCTTTCTCACGCCTGTCGTTTTGGACTGGAAATTTTATATATCTGTGACACAAAGCAATATCCCGGACGATCAGAAGATTAGCATTCTGGGAATGAAGGCATCTGCACACGCTCATTAACGCCAATGAAATTTCAATAGCTAACTTTGTCTATTGCCTTGATAGTCCTTTAATGCAGTTGACAATCTCCTGCATAATGCTACGTTTTACTCATAATGGTTTTACAGTTGAAAAAAGGTATTCATTCCAGAAAATGAAATCTCTATAGGGAATAAATACCTGGTTTGGTGTGACTCAGAGGTCCCCCCTGTTTAAGAAGCAGGGCTCAAGTGTAAAATTCTGTTCTGAAGCTGAGACTGAACCCCTGTGGTCGCACTGGAAGTATTACTAAAATCACAAAACAAGTTGTTCAATCAGTCATTTATTGTTCAGTCTAAATAGTTCTCTTCTCAGAAGGTGAGTTATTGTGATACCCTACATTGTTTACTTTAAACGTCTCTGCCCTTAGGAATAGCTAAATTAGTTTGAATCCTTTCATTTTCTTGTTATCATAAAATAGATGCTCAAATGTGACAGACGTTTCTTATAACAAGATGTCCTAGATGTAGACAAGTTTATGTTTACAAACTATGTGAGAAAACTTGATATTCTTTTTCCCCCATGGAGTAAAGTAAGAAAGTAAATCACCTGGGGATAGGTTTTCACTCTAAGAGAGAAAAGTAGAGTAAAGGTCACAGAAAACAACACTTCCTGGGAAAAGAGAGCCAGTAGTTGCTGAAGGCACGTCCAACCATGTAACTGAGTCTGTGACTCGCCATAATCACTCTGGCTCGAAGCAGAATACATGTGGTGCTAACGACATTGAGCTCAGATGAGGAACAGAGAGTGAACCTCAGGAATTCTCTCCAAACCAACTATCAAGCTTCTATCCATCCCTTCTTTTCTACCCTTCTCTCTCTTTCTCCTACCTTTCTTTGCCAACCCTGCAGTGGGGTCAGATCTCAGACCTTTACCACTGTGAAGTAATCCGAGATTTCACTAGAATGTTCCAGATTGGAGTGGGTGTCCTATAGCAAATAGTAAATAAGACCAAGAGAGCAAAGCTGAGTAGTCTACCAACAAGAACTATAGGTACCTAAACTCGAGGGAGGGCAGAATACTGCATAAGATAGTATGCTCACCTGGATGTCATCGCCTTAGATACCTAGGCTAAGCACAGTTAGGAATGTCTGATGCCAGGGTATGCTATGAACCCTTTTATTTACGAACATAATCCGAGAGGGTCCATGGTTAGAAATTGAGAAAAATAAGAATAAAAGCTGTAATTTCCTCATTTTATATTCTTTCTGTAGGCATTTTTGGTAGATTTGTTATTTTGTAATTGTTATGAAATAAGGTATATCCAGACTGTAATCTAACGTTTGTTCGTATTCTAATAAGAACTACCTAATACATCACCTTCAAGATATAATACTGATATTTTCATTGGTAACACAGCTCCTTTTTATTTTCTTTGTGTGTGTGTGTGTGTGTGTGTGTGTGTGTGTGTGTGTGTGGTTTTAGGGAAGAAATCAATTTGTTAGAACAATGTTTCACTGAATATCTGTTGGCATATGGTTTTCTGCCCAATTTTGATTATATTCTGAGAAACAGATTTTGTTGGTCAAAAATATATGCAATATGACTTTTGAGAAACACTAATACATTTCTTCCCGAAAATGTGATTTTGACTCTTGAAGGCCAATAGCAGTGGCTGTCTGATATTTATTATATGCTTGCCAGCATTAATAGAATTTCTGATTGATTGCTTCTCTGAATATTCACTTGAGTCTCTTACTATGGATCATGCTGAATCTCCCTGTTTGATGTCCTAGTACTTCATGTAATTTGATTCTATTTCTTCTTTTATACTTTTACATTCTTTCCATATTTCTTAGTTACTCATATTTTTATTAATGTCTGAAAGGCAAGAAATATTTTTCTCACAGATTTATGTGTGACATATACCTATAGTCTCACACAATTTATCTTATCTCCCGTTTGGCTTTTTCTTTTAAATGCTGCTTCCTTTATATTTCCATTATATTTAACTTCTTTGATCTTTTAAAATCTTTTTCTAATATTTTAAACCTTTCCCTCAGTAGTTCTTCTAAGTCTGCTAGACTTTTGTATTTTGGGTAAGGAAAAATATCTTTTTTCTTTTGGAAAAAAAAGCATTGCTTCAAACATGTACGGCAAAAGATAATCTGGCACGCAGAACATCTTCAGGAACAAGGGGTTGACTTTGAAAGTGAAGAACACAGTAGCCCACAAGAATCCTCTGATTGTCCAAACCTTACAGAATCCTCCTGTGTCTGGGCAACTGGCCAGACTGATGCTCTAGGAATTAAGTAACATCTATGAACCAAGCAGAAATGAAAAACAGAAATGAAAGACAGAAGGTCATGGTCAAGTGTTATGCAGACATTAAGAAACCATGGATGTCAACCCAAACTACTACATCCAGCACAACTTTCAATCACTATAGACAGAGAAAACAAGATATTTCATGAAAAACAAAACAAGTTTAAACACCTATCGGCAAACCTAGGCCTACAGAAAGTACTAGAAGGAAAATTCCAGTCCAGGGAATGTAGCTGCACCCACAAAAACACATAGATAATCTTATACCAACAAAACCCCAAACAAGACATAACACACACACACACACACACACACACACACACCACACAAACACCACCATCACCATTACTAACAACAACAACAAAATAATAGAAATTTAATCTGGATTAAATGCCTGTACCACCACCACACTGTTTAATTTCTATTATTTTTTAGTTTTACCTCAAGTTGATATGCCATTCTTTATTGGCAGCCATGGAAGGCTTACCTCTTTCTGAATAGGAAATAGGAGGATTTGGGCAGGAGGTGGGGCAAGAGGTGGTTTATGGGGAAGGAATGGGAAGAAAGGAGGGAGGAGAAGCTGAGACTGGGTTAGAAAACAAATGAATAAAGTGAATTAATAATAATAATAAATGAAACCCTAAGATAATAATGAACTTGAGGCCAGCTAAACTGCGTAATAAGACCTCACATGCACACAATTGTGTATGGTTCATGTTACTCTAAAACAATTACAATAGGCCAAGTGCTTTATACACTTACTATATTCTAATTTATCACATTTTATATTGTTCTTCAAAGCTGTGGACCAAAATGGGAGCTCACTGCCCTGGCTTTCCATGTTCTTACTCCCAATATGCTGCCTACAGAAGCTGTCAAATAGAACAACATCACAAAGGTTGTGAGGAGGAATTGGCTGGTCCATTAAAGGATATACTTGCAACACTGAGAACCAGGTTGTCTCCTGTGATTTTATGCTGAGTCTGGCATTGCTCTCAATGATGAGTTTGCAAAGCTCATTTTCTGGTACGGAAACAAATGCAGCTACAGCAGCAGGGGGATAGATCTTATACCCTACATGACCTCCAAGGAGTAAGAAGTCCTGGGCCACTCACCCCAGCAAGAATATGAGAGGAAGAGAGGCCCTCGGCTCCTGAGAAGTCCCTGTCCCAGCTGAGTCCCCAATGCTGAGCATCTTTCCTCATAGTTTGTATTCCAGATCCCCAGAAGAAGAAGAGGGGCCTAGGTTTATATACTTGAACACTTAGTCAACCAGTAGTAGCACTATTTAAAAGGATTAGAAAAGCATTAGTAAGTATGAACCTTACTCTCTGGAATACCATCAATACAATTCACTGTATAACCCAAATAAATACTGTTAAACATGTTCATGGTATGCAGACAGGAACCTATATCTCCCTTGTTTACTATGTCTGTATATTGTGTAACCAGCTAGGTCAAGTGTTTTACCTAACCATAGAGATACTCTAATGTTCACAGAATGAAGAAACCACTTAATGACGTCTTAGGCTTTTCTTTTTATAATGTGTTCTGGTTGTAGTTGCTACATTCACTTTTCCTTTGGGAGAGATAAACAAACATTCACTTACCCCAGATAAAATACTTCTTTTAGAAGTCTAAAGTGGGTATTCTACCCAAGCGAAGTTGATGTACAAATATTGGACTTACCTATAAGAACATGCAAAAGAGGGAGTAATAGAAACTCGGGTGCCCTGAAACAGCTGTATTACTGTGAAGTTCCATCCATTCGTGGATGACATGGTGGCTTGAAAAAGAACGGCCCCAAGAGGTTTATGTATTTGAATACTTATAGTCAACAGGGGGTGACACTGTTTGAAAGGGTGAGAAAAATATTAGGAGATGTGGGTTTTGGGGAGAAAATGTGTCACTGGTATTGGGCTTTGATGATTCAAAAGCCCCTGTCAGGGACAATGCTTTCTCTCTATTTGCTTGGGGGATCAGAATCTCTCTCTCTCTCTCTCTCTCTCTCTCTCTCTCTCTCTCTCTCTCTCTCTCTCTCTCTCTCTCACCTGTTTTCCCGGCAACCTGCCTGCCTGCTGCCTTGTTCTTTGCCATAATAGTTATGAACTAAGCTTCTGAATTTGTAAGGAAGGCCCCAACTAAATATATTCTTTCATAACAGTTGCCTTAGCCATAGAAAACATAGAAAGAAACAACAAGAGAACAGTGGCTAAGATAAAAATTTATACTAGGGAGCAGGGTGTTGCTGTGACAGCCCTGACCGTGCTGCTTGTGGCAGGACATGGACTTTGAGACTTTGGACTTAGAAACATTTGAGCACTTTAAGTGGAATTTAATAGGCCATTAGAGTAGGAGCCTGAAAGACAATAGAACAGAGAGTGATGGAAATTATGATGACCCTTATTAAGAGGTTTCAGAGTAGAAGAATGTTAAGAAGTAGCTTAGAGAAAATTCTCATGATAATTTGGCAAATAATGGGACTTCCTTTTGCCCTTGTCCTAAAAATCTGCATGAGGCTAAATTGAGCTTTATATTAATGGCATTGACCCAGGAGATTCCTAGACGGCTTAGTCTGCACTGTGTCCTGTGATTATTTGTAATGACTCCTCTGCTTTTCTATAATGAAAAGAAGCAAGCTTGACAAAAAGAAACAAAAAATGTGTAGTCTGAGGAGATAAAAACCACCTGGAAATGTAACATTAGATATAAGTTCTGTGCTCAGAGAGACAAAAAGTTTAAAGAGAAACCGGATGATAATGGAACCAAAGAGTGTCGCCCTCAGGGCAGGACACATCCAGCTAAACTTCCAACTTGTGGAAGGGAACCAAAGGAAAGATTCATCAGTGAAGGAAAGCATGAACAACAGAGAATTGGTGCAAATGTAATGTAAAGAGGGGACCAAGTTCTAGTCCCATCAGACAGCAAAATTTGGTGGTTTGGGCCATGTGCTTCTGGCTTTAGAGTCACGAATACAAGAAAGGGGTTGTGGAATCTCCCTCTGTGGCCAAGGAAAGCCACTGAGGCTAGCCATGTGTAAAAGGTGTTCGTGCACAGAATCCCAGAGAAGCCATTGAGTATATCTCGATTGGGTTTGGAGACTCCCAAGGTGTGGGAGATGACATGGTCATAGGATAACTGCTGGGAAATCTGCAGACTAGGTGTGGAATGAGTCCAAGAGAGAGAAGTGTGTTACAGCCAACAAAGCTGAAAGGAGTTAGAAACCTGAAGAGCACTTTGACATCAGACACGAAGGTGCACAATTTAGAATTTGCCCAGCTGTGTTTAACTCTTCTTTTGCTCTAGTATTGCCTCATTATGCTCCCTTACACCCTTTTTGAGCCATGCTGTATATTCTCTCCATTATATATTGGAAGTATGTGATCTGACTTTTGATTTTGTTCTTACTGA
Organism: Microtus obscurus; assembly: GCA_963919715.1. NCBI lineage: Eukaryota > Metazoa > Chordata > Mammalia > Rodentia > Cricetidae > Microtus > Microtus obscurus. Next base: position 5,158,316 of record CAWTZC010000288.1, on the reverse strand, counting down.
AAGATTTATGGCACAGGTGACCCTGAAAGGTCCCACTGTGGGTGGGAGAGGCCATAGGAGGTGGGACAAAGACAGATAGGCCATGCAGAGAGAACTTGGGTATGGAGAGTTTATTTATTTTGTATTGTGAGGATAAGGGAGGGTAGAAGCTATGGAGGGGAGAGAGAAAGAGAGAGATAGAGAGACAGAGAGAGGAAAGAGAAGGAGGAAGGTGAGAGGCTGAGGCTGCCCTTAAGAAGAAGAATGGACAGAGAGAAAGAAAAAGGGAAGAGAGGTGATATCAGCATTCCTGGGGTGAGAGGGAAATTGGGAGTCTGCAGAGCTTGTCTCTTAAAGGGACAGGGTAACCAGGTGACAGGGCAGGCCAGTGTAATTAAAATTATAACATTCCTATCTTTTTCTTTATTAAGAAGGTGAGGAGTTAGGCACGGTAGGTTAAGGGATAAAGGTATCAAGTTCCAAGACTGTTTCTTGCTGATTTGTGGCTGTTGAAGTCCAGGGGTACCTAAGAAAGCTAGGGTGCTGGTCACATCTTGGGGTATTGGTTGCTTCACTCCTGTTCAGAATTTGAAGTGTGTCTGGTGTCTTTTAGACCTGGCAAGGTGTTGGCAGAGCAGAGGACAAAGTTAAGTTTAGGAAGAAAAAAAAGATTTTAGGTCCTTATAATAGAGGAGGAGGAGGGTGTCAAGACCAGGGAATTGAGAGAGGGGTGTATCTGACCAGCTTAAGGTGAATCCTTCAATTCGGTTCCCTGAAACTAACAAGAATATTTTGAGTTTGTGAAAACCTAAGTTTTAGACGTATGCATTGTATAAGAGACAGTAGTAGTGGTAGTCCTCTGCCAGAGTTAAATTAATAGCTCATCAGCGATTTATTGATACTGTGAAGACTGTGAATGACAGCATAATGAGAGAGAAATCTGATAACTTGCATTTGTCCTCAGACCTTTATAACTTGAAGGTGCACACCTTAATAACTTCCATTTGTATACCTTAAAACACCTTCTTCGTTTGAGCTTTGTATCTTAAGACACCTTTTCTTACAATACGGTAAGAAGTTATTTATGCTAAAATTTGTTATGAGAGGTTGTCCTTTTTAAACTGGAAAAACCTCTCAGCCATTCAAACAATATCAGAGATCATTGAGAAGGATAAAACTTTTACTTGAGTTGATTTAAAAAGGACATAGAACTTACTCGATTGGCTAACTAGAGCCACCCCTTAGGATCCTCTATGGTCACCGAAGGAAGCAGCTTTCGGGGCTGCGTTTGCCTTGTGCTGATAGCATAGGACCTGCCTGGCTTCAGAAGATGCTGTGGGTTAGGAATCTGTAGAAAGACAAGCCTTGCACTGAGCAGGAAGGCAGTCGATTCGACTTCTCCTTCATCCACTAGAGAACTATAGCAGTTTGGATAAAAGGCAGTTTTACCCAGTGGTTAGTGTTTTTACTTTAATAAAATTGCAGATGGACATTGTTCTGTGCCCATCTGTCTTCCGTCTTCCTTGGAGGAAATGAGGTGGTACTGCTAGGAGCTAACCTGTTTCTCTGTTACAAAAAAACCTTTTAATAATTAAACATTTAAATGCCATATATCCCAGATCTCTAAGCACTTGAGGGCTGTTTATCAGGTATATCTAAGTTATGACTACAATATATTATTTGCCTGAAGAGATAGGTCCAAGCTTGACTATACTGGTTTTTTAACAGGTGGGATTTATACTTGAAGGACAAAAAAGAAAAACTTTTTGCAATAGAAGCATAACAGTAAAACTGACAATAGTGAAGAATAGCTTACAGGAAAGGCTGCAGGTTCGCTTTCTGTTAACCTGAAATAGATCTTTATAACCTTAAATTTTCTATATAATTATCATTATATAGAAAGCAGCATTGAATCCCTACCTGGAAGCTCCACCTACACTCTTCCCTTGCAATTGGCTATTCAGCTTCTTACTAGACCAATCTTAGGCAGGTAAGGTAAAACAGCAATACAACAATTAAACAAATGCTATACATCTTAATATAGTTAAATATTATGTGACATAAACAAAGGGTACCTCTTTACATCACTAATCAAAAGGGGTTTTGAGGTTTCAAAGGCCAGTGACATACCTAGTCTCTCTCTCTCTCTCTCTCTCTCTCTCTCTCTCTCTCTCTCTCTCTCTCTTTTCATCACCATGCTTTTCTGTCGCCATGCTCTCTGCTATGATGACAATGGACTAAGACTGTAAGCAAGACCCCAGACAAATACTTGATTTCGTGTTTCCTTGGTCATGGTGTCTCTCCACAGAAGTAGAACTAAGGCAGATGACAATCTCATGGAAGTAGCATCATTGAATACCAACTGGAATAAATACCCTATCTCCTAAATAATGTAGTATCTCTCAAGATCACTTGCAGTTTAGGGAGGCAGGCATGAAAGGGGAAAGTTGCAGAATGGAAAGGCTACAATCCAAAGTGTGGGTCTGGGCTGGAGAGATGGCTCAGTAGTTAAGAGCATTGCCTGCTCTTCCAAAGATCCTGAGTTCAATTCCCGGCAACCACATGGTGGCTCACAACCATCTGTAATGAGGTCTGGTGCCCTCTTCTGGCCTGCAGGCATACAGACAGAATATTGTATACATAATAAATAAATATTTACAAACAAAAAGACAAAGTGTGGGTCTGTGAGCCTTGTTTCTCTTAAGGATTTTAATGATCTTACCACTATTACCAGAGACACAGCTTTCATTGTGTTTTTTTTTTCTGCATATCAATTTTCTGTGGCTAAAAGGCCAAGGTGTCTTTACTTAAAGATATGAAGGGATGAAGATTTTATGTCTAGAGCAAATATCCATATTGTGATATTAAGTGATATGTGACTGACTGCCATTCCTATGTGCTTTCCTTTTCTATTTGTCTGTAATATTTCTTCTCTGTCACTTACTTCTAGTCTGTATCTATACTGGCAAAACAAGTCTCTTGTAGACTGAATATATTAATACTTAGGTCTTATATTTTATCTAAACATTTTTTCATACATTATATTTTGAGCATGCTTTCCCAGCCCTCAACTATTCCCTGATCCCCCCCCACCTCCATCCCCACAGAACATTCTTTCCTCATCTTCTTTCTAAAAACAAACACACAGACAGGCAAAAAAGACAAACATGAACGTATCACCCCCAGCCCTCACACAAATAAATGTAATCTGATTTGTTTTGAGTAGCTATTTCTGGACTAAAACCCCACTAACTACAATGGTGACCTGCCTTTAAGATACTGATACAATAGTGACTCAAATATAATGGAACTGACTAATGATTTTTTTATTGCTTGGTTTAAGGGTCACTGTATAAGATAGAACCCAAACCTGATAACACTGAAGTGTTTAAGAACCTGAGTTACATGTTAATATTAAACAATATGCTGTATGTAGAATGTTTAGTATCACTTTGGCTGTGTTCAATATATTTTTGTAACAGCCTTATCATGTTTTGACATTAAATTCAAAATCTGTTCAGCCAGTATCTGATATTCCCATGATCAGACTTATTCTAAAGGACACACAACTAGAAAAATATCTATCAATCAATCTATCTGTATGTCTGTCTATCTATCTATCTATCTATCTATCTATCTATCTATCTATCTATCTATCATCTACCTACCTATTTGAGACAGTACTTCTCTGTGTAACAGCCCTGGCTGTGCTGGAACTTACATTTTAGACCAGGCTGGCCATGAACTCCCAGACTCACAGAGATTCATTAGCCTCTGCTTCCTGAGTGCTTGGATTAAAGGCATGCACCATTATGCCTGGCTAGCATATTTATTTTTGTACTTACAGAACTGAATATAATATATCTATGCTCAATAACTTAAATATGTAACTGAGAAAATTAGAAGAAAAGCCAAAATCGTATACTTTGTGTTTCTTTGTTATGCAAAAGTCCATTCGATTCTTCCTCACAGTCAAAGCTTGGAATCAGATCTTTAATTAACATCCAAACATACTATAATCACATGTTTGAAATCCCATTTTGAAAGTAGAGTTTGAGGGAATAAATAATCTTTGACTTCTTGCACTTACTATGTTATTTTAATTAACTTATTTGGATATGAAAATATAATTATGTCCACATTAAGAATATGTTTATACATATTTATATCTACTAGTTTGAAGTTTCCTTCCTGAAAAACAAACCAAATCTTATGTTTCTTAATATTAAAATGTACCATATCATATTAACAATAAATACTAAATATTCCATAAATGTTCCTGAATAAATCAAATAGATAACTGAGATCATACGTAAGCTTTCAACTTGTTTTTATTAACTTTACATAGATTAGTGAAAAACAGTTCATAAAACTGACTACGATTTAATCACCTTCATAGGTAATTTTGTATTTCAGTAGGCTTCAGTAAAATATATTTATAATATATAGTATTGAGTTATATTATGTTTGTAACTATATAGTAATTGGCGTAGTGAATATATTACACATTATTATCACTTATACCCTGGCAATGCTTCAGCATGCATAGGCAGCCCATTTATGGCAATTCTCCAGTTGTGCCTATCCTGGGCTGTCTGAGATGTTTGTGTAATTGTCATACCCAAGGTTCCACAGTCTTTCTTTGTGCTATCTATCCAGCATTGTTTTGAGCCTTCCACTTCGCCTTATCCCATGCACTCCTCCAGGCAGTGCTAGCTTTGGGAATCTGCCATCATTCATTCTCATAAGATGGGCAAAGTATCTCAAGTACTGTTGCCGTATCCTGTAGTTCACTTCCTTCTGTAGATGGAGATATTTCTTAATGTAACCATTGCACAGCCTATCTCTTCGTGGGACACCTAGAACTTTCCTGAGACATGACGTTTCAAACACATTCAGCCACTGTTCTGAAGAGCATTTGCTGGTAACTGCTGTCTCCTGGTAGCTGCCTCCTGGAGAGACTGGAAATGATCAGCTAGTTCCTCTGGAAACCTGGGGAATTTAGTATGTGGGTGGAAAGAGGTCCAACTGGTCTGATAAAGCCTGCCACACAAAGAGTAAGAGACCTGGTCAGTCATCCTTATCAACTCAACTCAGACCATTAAACCCAATATGCATATAGAATACACATACATATTAAATATTCTATATATGTATATATACTGATTTCCTACATTATTTTCCATTTTTATTAACATGTATTTTTATGTTCGCTACATGTGTGCAGATGCCATGCAAGTAACAGATTCCCTGGAGCTGGAGTTTACTGACTGGGTCCTCGGAACTGAGCTCAGGCCTCCTTGAAGAGCATACAGAACTCTTAGAACTACAACACCTCTCTATCTATATGTATACTGTTTTCGGTTGCCTGGTTTGTGACTGGAAAGAGTTTGTGATAATTGTCAACACAGAACACATTTTGAGCCGGTAGTTCATTTGTAGAATGCTTGGTAGCAAGCACAGACCCTAGGTTTCATATCGTAGAGAGATATTTGCAGTGACTCTCTTTTAAACCTCTTAAAATAGTTCATAAGCCAACATCAGTCTGTTTTTAACATAAATATTTGCCATATGTAAAATAATCAAGTCTTCCTTAACATTTCCCCGAAAAAGTGTGTTACCAACAGAAGTGCTAACGTGGAAAGGGAAACGCTCAAAACCTCAAACATAGGCAACCAAGGAATCCTGAGAACAAGAGAAATGGTATTCTGCAACAGAGCACATGAATTGGCTATCTAATGCCAAATTGTGAGCTCTGGAACAGACTGAGCAGGTTATACACACACACACACACACACACACACACACACACAATTAAAGACTCCATGAACGTGAATGATAGCGAAGGGGGAGAGTTTATGAAAGGGTTTCATGGGAGGATAGAGGGGAAAATGGTGAGATTCTATTATAATCTCAAAAGAAAAAGATTATAAAAGTAAAGAAAAAATATTATGATAAAAGTCCAGTCAGCGTTCAAGAACAGGTTATTGAGAAAAACAACTAGCTTATTAATACTTTAGTATTTTTTTTAATTTCAACCTTAGACTTCATATGACACACATGTCCCTAATATTAACTTGTCTTTGGAATCTAAAAAGTACTGTTTCAATAACAGGAAAAGCTGTGGTCAATAGAAACATTAAAAAATATGAGGTGATATTAGCTTCTAATATAATGAGCCAAGAATGCATTACAAATATTTGAAATAACTTTGCTGTAAGAAAAAGCAGTTTTAGGTTTTACTGACATAATTAAAATGTCTTATGAAAAGATTTATATAAAATGATGTTTAATTTCAATATTTTGTATATAAATTATGAAATAAGTTATTAAAAAATTATTAGATCCTGGTGCAGTTATTAATTTCTGCATATTAATTAAGATGAATAATTCTTCTTTAGGACATATGTATGTGTGATGTGCTTGTGCCTGTGGTTGCATCCTTTTAGGTCCACGTGCATTCATGTGACATGTCTGTCTATGACCCGGATAAATCCAGACCCCTCTAGCAGGAAAAATAGAGCCAAAAAATCTAGCAGGAAGGTTAGCCAGTTCAGTGACTCTGTTTCAGGAACTAGTTGAAGATAAAGTTAGATTATAATCTTGAGAATAATCTTGAGAATAATCTTGAGAAACGGGGAATTACCCCCTTGTGATTATCACTGGTATTATCGGAATTTTTTAATGATAATCGGTATTTTCGGAATTTTCCAGTGATGCCCTCCCTACCCTCTTTGGATGACTGGGTTGTGGTTTCTTCCCTTAATATATCCATTCTCCCAACTACTCGGGGTCAAACTCTCTACCCCTGAGTGGGAAATGAGTTTCGTCCCCAGTGCAGTGGTTCCTGTCCTGTCAATAAACTTCGTGTGATTGCAGCAAGGAAAGTCTCTTGTGAGTTCCTGGGAGGTTGTGTTATCCTGAGGCTTGAGTGAGAGTCTCCCGGCTATGGAGGTCCTTCATCTATGCATTAGCATGTGGAGGCCAGAAATTGATGCCAAATGTCTCCCTTGAATGTTCTCTAGCTTGTGTATAGCCTGTGAAGAGGGCATGAGACAACAGTCTTTTTTGCTAGTGTGACCTTTTACCAGCGTTTCTGTGTCTGCCTCCTGCATTGCAGGATTATATGTGGACCACCATGCACATTGGTGTAGACATAGATTCTGTGAGTCTGAACTCTGGTTTTCAGATTTGAGTGTCAAGTGCCTTCCCTGCTGTGCTAGCTTCCTACCCACCTATGTATAATTTTAAAAACAACTCTTCTTTATTTGTCTTCTTATGGTTATTCTAGTCACATATCAAAAGCTATATAATGTAACTATATGCAAATAAAAGACTTGATAGACAATAAATGTGACTTCAAATTCATATATCAAAATATATACTAAAAATTTCTTCAAAGGAGATTCATAGAAGTTTGGGAGTAGAAAAAGAAGAAAATGATACAATTGCATTGACAGTTTTATTGTATATTACAGTATATGACATTAAGAAACAGAAAGGTAATTCCTCAAGATCAAATAACGAGAGTTTGATTGGTAAACACCAGTTTTATAAACTCGAAACACTAAGAAGGTTCCTATCTCTTTATGTTAAAGATATGATTTCCATATATATAATTCATATATATATCTGCATATATATATATATATATTAGAGAGAGAAATTGGGAAAGTCTAGATTTGAATAATACAGTTTATATTACTTCTCAGTGAAAACTTAATTTCTCTCTTGAGTTTCCAATTTCATTATGCATACATAAATACTTGCTATGAAAGAGAACCGATTCTTGACTTCAAACAAATCCTTAAAACCAAGGACTCTTGTCTTTGATAAAGACAATCAATGGACCCTCTTTCAAGTGCCAGACAAGGAAGCTGAGGGAATTTCTTCTTCTTTTTCCCATCTAACTTTGAACTAATCTGAAGTCCAGTGCTGTGCCAACTTCTGCTAAAGGCCTGATAAGGATAAACTTCCCAACTTTCTAGGAACATAAACTTCTCTGCTTCTTCTCTTTTGTGGGATTCCTAAGCTAGATCTTCTCACACTCCTGAGGCCCCAGTGTATGTGTGACACCATCATTTGTTAGCTGTTAGGCTTCCCTCTAGTACCACACTCCAAAGCAGTAAGTTTATAAGGAAATACAGGAAACACAAAGAAGTCATTTGAAAAGGCAGTAAGAAGAATTTTATTTTATTTTTGAGATAGAGTATCAGGTCAGTCAGTCTAACCTCAAAATTTTTATAGCTTTGAACTTCTGATCCTCCTGCCTCACCTGAATTTATGCAGCCCTGAGGATCCATCTCAGGGCTCTGTGTATTTCAGTCGAGCGTTCTATACATTCAGTCTCAAATTTTGTTGTTATGATAGCTTTTATGAAGATGATTTTATGAGTGACTTATATCCTCTTATTTATTAGTGTCAGTCTCCTTGTGGAGACCTACAGACCAAACTTGAGGATTTCCATCTTTATAAATCACATCATTTCAGCCCTTTTCTGAGTGAAATTTACAATACTTTTGTTTTATAAATCACAAATAGAGCACAGAAAAGAGAAGGCCAATAAAATTATCACCGTGTAAGTAAGCAGCTTTTGTTTAAGAAAATAGTATAAAGATATATTAGTCTAAGGCTAGAAAATTCATTCATGATAAAGAGGTAAAGGAGGTAAAAGATTTGAAAGAAGCATTGATGCCTAATAAATTGTTTATAAAAACGGACTGCTGTCTTGTTTAATTCAGACACGTGTAGATTAAACTGGAAAAGATGGGCTATGGGGTGTTAGCAGGAGTTAAAGGGGGTCTATAGTGAACAGATGTAGTCAGAATACGTTATAAATATGCAGGAGAGTCATAGAATAAACATTGATGTAAAGTGATCTTTCTCATAATAAAGGTTAATAAAGGTAAATTTGGAACAGGTGTGTGTGCACGGCTGTAATTCTGGCAGCTGGGAGGAGAGAAGATGGCGTGTTTGAGGATAGGCTGGGCTTCAATACATACTGCCCAGTCTGGCTTACTTGGTGAAACTCTCAGATGTCGAAATGATTAGAATTTCATAGACATTTTTAGAAAACAACATCTCAGTTGCCATAAAGTCTATACTTTAGTTTTCAAGGTAGAACTTAGAATTTGCAGCTGATGCCCTGCAATCAGAAGAAAGGGGAAGGTGCACAAAGAAGCAACTTCAAAAGAACAAGGGAGAACCAGGCTTCATGGATATTTAATGTTCATGGGTTGGAGGTTGTGAGTGTTTTTATTCCTTTATGGCACAGTTTTATTAAGGTACAGGAGAAGAAATAAGGGGAAAGGAAAAGAGAGCAGAAAATAGGCTTAAAATCCCTAATCCTACTAGATAGTCATGCTTGTCCAAAAGTCCTTCTCAGCTTCATTCTCACGGACAACTCTGTTCCCTTTCACGTCACTATTTACCTGTAACCTGAGATAGAGCATAACATCACCGTTCTCAAGGAATTCAGTCGTCGTCTGCTAAGCACCCCCATCTCCTCATCTTCCTCCCCTAAGTTAATTCTGTATTTCCTCATCTCTAAGCAGATTCTTTCTCCCCTGTCACCCCAGTTTCCATATGGGATTTACACATTAAGTATCTGCCCACACATCCATGCTTTGTAATTTTTTCTTCCTCAAATATTTCCCCTGAGTAAACAAATGTGTTGATGTTTCACGTTACTTGGGTTTTCCTTCCCCGTGATTTTTTTTTTTACCCACGAAATCTGTTTACTCTATCACTTCCTACTCAGTTTTTCTTCCTTTAAATATTACATTCTCTCATTTGCTTCACACTTTTCACAAACATTTATTGATTCTTTGCGGATCTCACATAATGCATCTCGATCCCATCAATCTCCCTGTGCCCACAAATCTGTCCTCTGACTGTGCAACCCCCTCAAAAAATACCCCCAAATTTAAAAGATAACACCCCCCAAAAAAACAAACCAAACAAATCAAATCAAAAGAAACAAGACAATGAGAGCAATGTCATCCTGGAGTCTGTGGTGTGACCTGATGAGTCACACAGTTCTCCCTCTGTTCTTTTCACCTTCTCTAAATGTCCAAGGCTATGAGTCATCAGTTTGGTTCCAGGCCTCTGACCTCCATTATACCATCAATAATGGGTTCTCATTTGGGCTCCTCTTGGACATCCTGTTGTTGTCCTGTGTCGTGGAGATCCTACACTTTTGGATGTTCCAACAATTTATAGATGAGGCGGATGTCGGGGTGGGTCAACTCATATCTCTTACTCTGGGCTGGATTGGTCAGCCTGCTCATTTTTCCTGTTACTACCTGGTAGAACGTCCCAGCACTGCCTTGTCTAGGTTACCCAATGCAGAATGCAGCCTACAGCAAGAGGATGGCTATTTCTGCTCTCAGGCCCTACGATAAGGGTCCCCCTCACTCATATCGCCAGGACCAGTTCTAAAGTTTGCCCAGGAAAGGTGCAGGGCCATCTCTCCTGATTGCTGTAGAGAGGCTATGAGGGGGATGGGGAGCAGGGTCAACTCTTCCACTACCACGCTCTCAGGACTGCTTAACGTGCACCCCCTCAATGACAACAGGGTCACCCTGGCCCAGATATCACCTTCAGCATGACAGCACAGGTAACTCAGAACAATATGGCCCTGGCACTGGCATGGCCCTTGTAAACTGTTAGGAATAATCTTAAGATGAGCCACTCTGCCAACACAAATAATTCTAATCAGACCAAATTAGACCGAACAAGAGATGCCCACGTTTAATAAATGTAGCGCTCCTGGGTGGAAGGGAAAGCGTGGCAAGAAAGAGATAGCAGGGGAGCCCTCATAAAACCCAAAGTCATGTTTTTTTTTTTTTTTCTTGGCAGCAGCCTAAATCGCCTGTGGGAGTGGTCCTGACTCTCCCTGGGGAGGGTTCAGCACTTGGCAGGCTTTTCCAGAGATGGAGTCCAAACCAAGGCAACTCCCAGGGGGAGGGGACTTGAGATGGCGCTTTCTGCACCATTGGTGCCCCAAGAATGAATGCCAGAGGCTGGGGTAATGCTTATAACAGAAACACTCCAGAGTTCTTAGATATAGGGGTGTCGGGGCCTGAAATCTCACTTTTGACCAAACATCCCAGAGTCCTTGGATATAGGGGTGTTGGTTCAAGTCTGACTACTTACTGCAGGCATGAGGCAATGTGGGAAAGGGGAGAGCTGGGAGGTGAGCTGGGAGGGAAGAAGGGGGGGTTGCAGAAAGAGGCAGAGACCCAGAGAAAGAGAGACAAGTGGGAGAGAGGAAGAAGAAGAGAGTGAACATCAGGGTTCTACCTTCTTAAAGTTGGCATAGTTGCATGGATGTAGCTGAAGACAGTTTCAGGACCAATACTGTCTGAGTACTGGGAATGCATACGCATAGGCTTGATGCACTCTGTTAGTCTCCAGACTAATACACCAGGGTGGGCCTGGTGTGTCTGAATGCTAATACGTAGGCTTGTTTCCGTATCATAATTGAAATTACATTTGGTTCAGATTCAGAATTTCCCATAGTCTTTCATGGTCTCAACATCTGTTTAAATGTCTAAAGTCCAAGGTTTCTTCAGACATTTAAGGTAATCTCTCAACTACAACCTTCTGGAAAACCTAAATCAAAAAGCAAATCACATATTTTGTTCATTCAATGAAACATACATAGAATGTACATTACTATTTCAAAGGGAGAAAACAGTGGTGAGGAAATATTGGGCCAAAGCAAGACTGAAACCATAAGAAGCAAACTACAAATTTTGTATTAATTGCTTCTTCCAACTGCAACACATCTTTTTCTCTTGGACTAGTTTCACATTCTCTATGTAGTTTTCCTTCTCAGACATACCACGCCCCAGGGATCTCAGACATCTTGGGATTTCCAACACAATTCAGATTTCACTTTCATAACTTCACCGACTGGCCTCTGGGCCTCCATGCAGAGAATGGATGCATGCCTGGCCTTGCTTGCTTTCCTTGAGGAGAAAGGTTCCGCACTACCCTTCCTGTATCTTTCTTGACTGTAAATCTAAACCAAGGGTCTGCATCTGCCAAGTTCTTATGCTTACTGCAGTAGAACCTGGCCCCATCTTTGATTTACATTGGCATAAACATTCCACTGTTATTTAGGTTGATGAAATCCTTCAGCCCCCTTTCCTTCTTTCATGGGTGCAGGGTTTAGAGCTAGGTAGTGTCTTGCCCTGAAGTTGCCATCCCTTAATTCAATTTATCACCTGACTGTTATTAACCTTTTCCTTTCCTTGTACACAACTCTTGGTCCCAGCATTGCATTTCCCCGTGCTCCTTTTCCCCTCAAACTGTGCACTCTGTCTTCTTGTTGCCCCCTTGCTCAGTTTCATCGTAATCTGTGGAGAGTGGTGACTAATAACCACGTAACACAGTCAGTCTTAGGCTGTCTTGAAATCTCCTGTGTCAACTGTAGTTCAAAATTCTTCAGTTTAGCCTCAAACTTTATTATTTTTTTTTTGGAAAAGAGAAGAATATACTCATAATCTTGGCCGAAATATCACAAGAATGGTCTCCACCCCATTTACTGCTAGTCTTGTTTGCAAGCTCTTGAGCCAGGCCTGCATAGCACACATTTCTCTCCACGCTACTCTCTTCCAAGCCTCTACCAAAAGAAAGCACTAAGTCCCACTTACAGAGTTCAATTCCTTCTCCAGTCCAAAGCACCTAAATTATCGATATTTTCCCAAACAACGGAATGGTCAGGCCTTTAAGGGCAATACTCAAGTCTAGCTCCCAACTTTTGTCTAAGATACTGTTCTATTGCTGTGAGTAGATCACAAGACTTAGACAACTTAAAAAAGAAGTATTTTTTTTAATGGGGAGCTTTCTCACAGTCTCAGAGGTTTGTCCATGATGGGGACTAAGGTAGCAGTCAGGTAAATATGAGGCTGGAATGGCAGCAGAAAGCTCACATCTCAACTCCAAGTTACACTGGGGCCCAGCATATGTTTTTGACACATCAATGCCCACCCCAGTGGCACAACTCCTCCAATAAGGTCATACTTCTTAATCATTCCCAAACTGTTCCACTGACTAGGTGCAAAGCAGTTTATGGGAGCCGTTCTCATTCAAACCAGCACACATAGCTTTAAAATGAAGTAAAAATAGTTCTTTGAACTCAATAATAAAGGCATGCATGAGTCAACCTTTATAATAGGTAAGTAATTTGACAATGCATTTCTCCAAAGAATATATGCAGATAGGCAATAAACACTTCAGCAGATTTTAATAGCATCATATAAAAGGTAAGAAAAACCCACAAAGATACCATTTCATGCCTTATGATGGCTGTCCATGATGTAAAGATTTGTTTTATCAAGCATTGCCGTGGATATGGAGAAATCACAGTGCTGATCATTAATTATCGATTAGAGTGCAAAATGATGTGGTTACCTGGAGAACAGTCAGATGAGTCTTTAAATGTTATCATATTGAGTGTCCATTGATGATGGACAAGAATGTGTGAATATGTAATGAAGCACACTTTAGCCTGAAGCAAAGGAGGAAGTGAGTGTCATCATTGTCCTCAATATGGATAGACGTGGAGAACTCTATGCCAAATGTATAATTAATATGCCAAGCACAGAGAGGCAAAAATTGTATAACCTCATTTAGATAAAATAAAACCATTAAACTCCTACAATACTGGCTGCCAGAGTTGGGCATGGAGGGAATTATAAATACAAGATGTTGATTAAAGGGTACAAAGGGTTGACAAACAAATGAATTTCAAAAGTTGTATACAATAATGTAATTATAATAATAGCAAACTGTGTACTTAAAAACCTATAAAGATTGTATTTTAAAAGCCTTAATGGGTATGTAAGTTAGCTTGATATACTCATTGGATATATGAATAGCTATACCATATAATATATACCCCAGTCAGCTCCAGTATACTTAAATAAACTTGAGGAAAATATACGGCTAAAATAATAGATGAATAGAAACATTCTTTCTGGTTGTCTGTTCACAAAGAAATTTTGATACTGAGTAACCAAGAAAAATTTTCAAACACGTGACAACATCATGGTGTTAAAAGTAGCATTATTCATAATCACTACAATGTTAAAATAACCCAAATATCCATTAACTGATAAACAGATAAACAAAACATGGTATATCTATAAAACTACTCTACAATAAGAGGGTTCATTGATGTGTGCTATAACATGCATGAATCTTGGAAACATCACACATACGTCTTACAAAAGACCACACACTTCATGCATCTATGCATATGAATGTCCAGAAAGGGCATTTGTAACTGCAGAAAGAAAACTGGCAATTCTGTGCAGGGAAGTGAGGGTGTAAAGTTAATTTTGGTTTGATGCAATGTTCTCAGTTAAATCATAGTCATAGTTGAAAACCACACATACTCCACCACTCTGCTTAACTGTGTAATTTAAAGGATAAATTCTATGTCGTGCAGATTATATCACAATAAAGACTTTTAAGTAAGGAGTCATCCAAGGAAAGATATGTAAATTTGTAACTGTGTCAATTACCCAGTCAGTTCCATGCTACCAGGTGTCCTGTCCCAGTGCTATAGATGCTATCTCTACCCCTGGAAACTCGGTGTTACAGGTAGCAGGTGGACCCGATTCTCCTGTGATTTTGTGGTATTCCCTTCACATTCAGATCCAAGTGTGAATATCTGGTTATTTGAATTTAAGATCAGTCTCTGAAATTTAGGGTCAGGAAATCTAGATGATACTCAGTTTTTTTCCTCATAAAAACTGTGCCTCATTGCTTAACTATTAGCAGTTTAAATACCAGTCAGTAACGAAAAGGAAGATGTTATACACAATCCTTCCAGAACTTTCTTTTTTTTTTTTCAATACAAGTCTTTTATTGTCCCAAAAGACACCCCAAATCATACTTAAAATTTAGGATCTTGTTTCTGGAGCTGGGTAAGTTAGGTCTTACTCATCAGCCTGGTGCACTGTTTCCTTTTCAGACACATAGATACCATCCAAAAACTTTCTGATATCCTTGATTTTAACTTTTGTGGCTTGCTGTATTGGAGCTGCTGAGTTTGAAACGAGTTCAATATCATTTCTGTCGAGAATTAATTCATCGTTCTGTGCTTGAGAGACAGAACCAAGCATGTCCTCATCCAAACCCTGTGCATGTATTTTTCACCCAAGAAATTCCCGATTTCAACCAAAGACCCATTCTCCTAAATAACGACATTGATGGGTGATGTGGGAGTGTCATATATGAATCTGTTGATTTCATTGGTTAAAATAAAGAAACTGCTTGGCTGGTCCTATAGGTTAGAACATAGGTGGGTGGAGCAAACAGAACTGGGAGAAGAGGAAGTGAGGTCAAGCTCTGCTCAGAGATGCCAGCCTCCTCTCTCGCAGGCCGGAGGGGATCGCTCGGCTCTCTGAGGCACGTTTGCGATGAAGCTCCGACCAAGATGGACGTAGGCTAGAATCTTCCCGGTAAGCGCACCTTGGGGTGCTTACTCACATTATTAGAAATGGGTTAGTCCAGGTGCGAGAGTTAGCCCATAAAAGGCTAGAGCTAGTGGGCCAAGCAGTGTTTAAATGAATACAGTTTGTGTGTTGTTATTTCGGGCATAAGCTAGCCAAGCGGCTGGGGTGTTGGGGACGCAATCCCAGCCTCCCCCCCATTTCAACAGATGGGGAAGTGAGAATACACTGACCTCATCTTATAGCAGAAGCCCAGTGTAACAACTTTGACAATGTTCTGAACGTGACTGCAGATGGTTCTGACCGTGGTCAGTTCTTTCCTATTGCCCCACTGTTTGTCAACCCAGAGCCTCTTCTTTCCAAGAAGGCTCAGCTCTACATTGATGTTACTGATGGTTCCTCTGGGCCCCTTCACAATGACTGTGCGCCCCTACAGAGTGATGCCCACATTTTCTGCAATGTCAATGGTCTGGTTGCTGAGAATGGTCTTCATTCTTGCAGTAGATGAGGCAGAAAGAGCCCTTCCAGAACTTTCGTTGCGCCTCTCTTTGAACATATACCAGGCACCAGGTTATGTTGCTTCCCAAGACCCTGTCCCTGAAGGTCTAATCAGCAACAGAATCCAAAACGCAAACAGAAAGCATTCTCATGTCAATCACCCGTCAAATTTTGATTCCTTGACACTGTTCGATTTTGTTTAGAGCTCCAAATTCCCTTGTATTTGCCTCTATATTTTGTCCAAAGTATCAGCTGAATTTGAAAGTATCAGGTCATGAATTTGAATGTAAGCAAGAGGTTTGTGAGTAGTAAGAGTTTGGGGGTAGAAAAGAAAGAGAAAATGATGCAATTATATTTCAATTTCAAAAGAGAAAATACATAGAAAATATAAATTAAAAAAGACAACAAAAAGAAATAATTCAGATTATAAATAGCTCCTTTTGGGTTCAGAGTATAAAAACCTTATGCTAGCTTAATAAATGTTTACCTCACATGTAGGAGGCCCTGGGTTCAATCTCTGGGACGAAAACCATGTTTCTTGGCTTTCCTTGACCCAAAGAGTTCTAATTTGAATTAAAAATTCCTTAAGAACAATTCAAATAAGATTCAACTTGGATAGCTTTTATTTACTGACAACTTTGCAAAGTGAAATATATCATCACTCCCACAGACTCTGACATTTTACTTCATGAGTGCCAAGAAGAAAAAAAATGACTTTAACTTGGCAGGTCAGAGCTAGAAGACCCAGAATGTTCCTTCCAAAGCAAACGAGTACCTCTGAGTCATCGAGCCAGTTCTCTTTGCTGTCCTCTGATATGTGCTGATTCTTGGTCTTTCCATATTTAGCTGACCTTCTTAAAACCATAAAACTTATTAGACACTACAGTTAACATTCATCCTATTCCCTGTCTCTTCTTTTGGCCCCTTCTCCTGAAGCTGTTGCCTTGGTGGAAGCCTGAGGTGCAGAGGGTAAAGGAATGCTCAGAACCTTAGTTCCTTGCTAAGATCTCTCTCTCATTTTTCTTTCCCCTTTTGTCTACTATTTCTCCATTTTCCAGCAGTCTGGCAGAGAATTTTTCTTTAATTATTCAAGGACATGTGAATGAGAAGAACAGAGCTCATTTATGTTTTTGATTCTCATTGTCGCTACTCAGCACGGTAGCTGATATTATTTGCCCTTATTCATGCTGGCTGGAGTTCGTTTTCAGACAGTGGACTCACTTTTCTTCCTCTCGATTGTGACTCATGACCAAGGCCAGGCTTGTTTCCTGCTGCTTCACAGTTGGCTTGTTTAGTGGTCGGCTCTCACCTCCTTCTAATGCCCATGAGCTGTCATGACGTGAGGACCTCACTAGACCCTCAAGAAATGGTTACTGCTGTGGTTGGCCATTGCTAATACTGTGAGGTCAAAACCTGAAGAAATCGTCATCAGTGATATCAATTTTAGAAGACCAAAATTTCCTTCAAAGCAAGAACTCTTTAACTTTACTCCGTGGGATCTAAACACTGCAATAACAGAAAGCATTTTTTATGAAATTGAGTCAAATAAATTGCTAATAAGAATAAGAAAGAAGCTTAAATGAATGGGTAAATATATATTACATCTTTGTACTTGTTCAATTTCTATTTGAAAAACTATTAGATTTTTAAATATAACTGGTGAGAGATTGCTCAGTGGATAAATTGATCTCCCAAATAAATAAGTACATAAACAAATGTAAAATATTAAATACTATAATTGATCTTACTGAATACTGAATGTCATTACCCATCTTCTTGATCCTGTGGCTTCCAGTTTAAAAATAGTTATCACTATCAATTACTTCCCTTTTCAGGTTTTATTCAGGTAAAATTTCTCTTTCAGAGTTCAGTAATTATTCTGTATTTCTTCTGTACATTTTAATCACTGTTATTATTTGACAGAGGGAGAGAAAGTTGTTTATTCATTTATGCATTAAGTTTTCTGAAGGACATAAGACCCTCAACCGAAGTTAGGTTTGCTACCTTGGCATTGCAGCCAGGATAGCTACCTTTGTCATTTTCCACGCTTGAGTTACATGTTGTGATTCTCCGTGTTCTTCTGTAAAGTGAAGATTAAACAAATAGCTCCAGCTGCACCAATTGCTGTTTTACGATGAGAAGGAAATGAGCTAATGGAGGTGATTTACACGAACCACTGCTGGGCACTATTAAATGCTGAACTGAGTGTTAATACGGTTCCTCTATTTAGAGCATCTCAAGATTCTTATTTCTAGTGCTTTCAGTTTCAATGACCTTATCTTAAAGTTAGGATGAAAAATTCCTACTTTATGAAGTGATAATAAGGCTGCAGTAACCACAGCCAAGAGAAATAGTGCTGGCTAAGACCACAATTACTGGAGCCAGCTTGCCCGAGTCCAGAGGCCAGCTCTGACTCTTATGGGTACTGCCACTTTACAGCAGGCTGCTTAACAACACTTCACCTCTATGCCCTCGGTTTCCAACTCTGTAAACTGTTCAGAGCATAGCGTCCATGTAATTGGGCTTTGCTGAGAATAAAATAACACTATATATAGACCAGCTGTAAAAGTGGTGACTGGCACACAGTAATACTCTAATATAGTAGTTATTTTTACTATTAAATTTTCTGCTTAAAAATCATGTGTTTCAATATATTACCTTTAGAGTATATTTTGATTATCTTCTAGATTATAAACTTTCAGAAAAATGGAATTTCTTTCGTTAAATATTGGAATGTTTATTTAGATCTTACCTTATTCTTTATATAAATTTATAATTATTTCTAAAATTTCATTGTACCCACCACTAACTAAAATTCATTGTCTCTGGATTATTTGTTAGCTAAGTTTGTTTGTAAAAACAACACTTATTGAACTGAAGTGAGGTGTAAATACAGTGTTACCACGTTTTCTTTCTATACTCCATTATGGTGCAAAGTTATGTCATAGTTTTAATTAATCTTTTAAGAGTAAGTTTATTGGGACCTTGTGATGTGGGAGTGTCATATATCAATCTGTTGATTTCATTGGTCAAAATAAAGAAACTGCCTGAGCCCATTGATAGGCCAACCCTTAGGTGGGTGGAGTAAACAGAACAGGATTCTGGGAAAGAGAAGCTGAGTCAAGGAGTCGCCATGATGTTCCCACTGCAGAGAGAAGCAGGCTAGAATCTCCCCGGTAAGCACACCATGGGGTGCTACACAGATTATCAGAAATGGGCTAGTCCAGGTGCAAGAGCTAGCCAATAAGAGGCTGGAACTGATGGGCCGGGCAGTGTTTAGGTGAATACGGTTTGTGTGTTGTTATTTCGGGGCTTAAGCTGAGCCATGCGGGTGGCCGGGTGCGGGGGAACACAGCTGGCCGCTCCTCTTACTACAACCTTGGGTGCTCAGTCCGGTGCTCCAGTGTGGTATGTTTTCTAGATCAATCAATTTGCCTGCAAATTTCAAGATGTCATTATTTTTTCCACTATGTACTACTTCATTGTGTATATGTATCACATTTTCTTTATCTATTCTTCAGTTGAGGGGCATTTAGGTTTTTTCCAGGTTCTGGCTATTACCAATAATGCTGCTGTGAACATAGTTGAGCACATGTCCTTGTGGCACGATTGAGCATCCTTTGTGTATACACCCAAAAGTGGTATTACTGGATCTTGAGGTAGGTTGTTTCCCAATTTTCAGGGAAATTGCCTTCCTGATTTATAGAGTTACTGTACCAGTTTGCACTCCCACCAGCAATTGAGTAGCGTTCTCTTTACCCCACATCCTCTCCAACATAAGCTGTCATCAGTGTTTTGGATTGTGGCCTTTCTAACAGGTGTAAGATGGAATCTCAAAGTTGTTTTGATTTGCATTTCTCTGACGGCTAATGATATTGAACATTTTCTTAAGTGTCTTTCAGCCATTTTAGATTCATCTATTAATAGTTCCCTGTTTAGGTCTTTATTCCAATTTTATTGAATTATTTGTTCTTTTGATAATCAATTTCTTCAGTTCTTTGTATATTTTAGGGATCAGGCCTCTGCTGGATGTGGGGTTGGTGAAAATGTTTTCCTAGCCTGCCATTTTGTCTTTTTGACCATGTCCTTTCTTTACAAAAGCATCTCAGTTTCAGGAGGTTCCGTTTATTAATTGTTTCTCTCAGTGTCTGTGCTGCTGGGGCTATATTTAGGAAGTGGTCTACTGTACCAATGCATTCAAGTGTACTTCCCATTCTCTCTTCTATGAGGTTCAGTGTGGTTGGTTTCATGTTGAGGTTTCTGATTCATTTGGACTTGAGTTTTGTGCATGGCAATAGATATAGATCTATTTTTATTCTTCTACATGTTGATATCCAGTTATGCCAGCATCATTTGTTTGATATGCTTTCTTTTTTACATTTTATATTGTTTGCTTCTTTGTCTGTTGGAGTCCAACGCCAACATAAATTGTCTCTCTGGACAGGCATGGAGGAGCGGGAATAATTGAGACACAGTTCACACAGCAATATCGGAAGGGAGTCTCAGGGTGCATTCGAATCCTGAAGATCACCCGCGTTTATTCTCAAAACAGCTTTTATCCCCAAAGATAAACTGAGGGGGAAGTTCACTAGCATTCTGTTTTCAGGGTAGCAGGATTAAAGTCATGACACTAAAGCTCTGTCACTAGCTTGGATTAACACCTCTTCCCAGGGGATCTTCATAATTACAAAGAAGGGAGCAGAACAACCTTAGCAAGTCCTAATCCAGGTGACAGTCAGTCTGTGAATGCTCTGTGACCATTTCAGGTGCTAACAGTGGCGTGAGAACCTGGCCACCAATGCAATGCAGAAATATGTAGCCTGTTTAATATTGCTCCACATTTGTCAAAATATTTTTATTTGTAGGTGTGTAGATTGATATCTGGGACATCGATTCGATTTTATTGGTCCTCCTGTCTGCTTTTATGCAAATACCAGGCTGTTTTCAGTACTGTAGCTCTGCAGTAGAGTTTGAAGTCAGGGACTCTGATGCCTCCAATAGTTCCTCTATTATACAGGATTCTTTTGGCTATCTTGGATTTTCTGTTTTTCCAGGCAGAGGCAGGCGGATCTCTGTGAGTGCGAGACCAGCCTGGTCTACAAGAGCTAGTTCCAGGACAGGCTCCAAAACCACAGAGAAACCCTGTCTCAAAAAACCAAAGAAAGAAAGAAAGAAAGAAAGAAAGAAAGAAAGAAAGAAAGAAAGAAAGAAAGAAAGAAAGAAGGAAGGAAAGAAAAAAAAGAATCACTTAAAAATCAAAGCTGGCTTTGTATTTAGACAATTACTATCCTCTAAATCCAAGCATGTTGTTATAAGAAAAATTCAAAATTTCTGTCTCATGTCAGGAACCATCTGGCATGGGACAGAAAAAAAAAAACATTTGTCTCTATTTCAGTTTTCAAATCTTGAATTATTTCTTTCACCTGTTTGATTTCTTTTTCTTGGTTTTCTTTAAGGGGTTTGTTGATTTATTCCAATATTTTGTTTGTCTTTTCTTCCATCTCTTTGAGAGAATTTTCCCTTTCCTCTTTAACGGCCTCAAACATTTTCTTAAAGCTATTTTTTTTCTGTCATTTTCTTCTGCTTCATCTATATTGGGGTGTTCAAACCTTGTTGTAGAAATGCTAATTTTTGGTGGTAGTCTGTTGCTGTCTGTGGTGTTAAATGTGTTCTTACCTTGGCTACCCATGTTTTACTCTGATTCTTATATTTGAGTCCATGTCTCTGATGATTACTCTTCCAGGTGCCATTGGATACAAGGCTCAGATGGTTCTTTTTCATCACGGAGTTGGGGCACAGCCCCAGTCACCCCAGAGGTCACTTTGTAATCCTAGAGGTCATCCAGTGATGCTCACACAGAGGTTTCTCTCTCAAACCTGCTCCTGTGGAGATTGTTTGATCAGGCCTTGTTCTAGGGAGATCACTGGCTCAGACCTGCTCTGGCTGAGGTCACTGGCTCAGGCCTACGCATGTCTAGATATTATTAATCACACTTAAGAAATGTGAAGTAGTATTTGTATTCTTTGCCTCTTCCACAGGTCTCTCATTGTTTCAGTTTATTCCTTTTTTATCATTTGTAGCTGTCCTGTTAAGAGGTAAGCTACATTATTATCCTCTGCAGCTGTTGTCAGTCACCAATTAAGTTGAACAAATCATTGCCTTTAGGTTTATTTTTTTTATTACTAACAAGTTGCTAATGAATGGAGGTATATGTGCTTGGCATTTTATAATGGCAGAATAAAAAGAACGTAGAACGTAGAGGAACAAAAATAAATATGTTGAAATAAAAAGAATATTAGGATTGGGGATGAAAATTAGAAATGAGAAATTATAGACAATTAGGAAAAGAGAATTAGAATTAAAGAAGAAATAAAGAAATTGACCCTCAGGTGCTATGTGGTGTTATTATAGAAATCTTTCAATCCCTGCTCCTGAGAGGCATTCTCTGTTACCATGGGTAGTTGTTAGGGAGCTGGACTTCCAGACCACTAAACTTTTGGACCTTGAAATATAGTCTTTAAAAGACAAACACTTATTGTCTAAAAGAAAGCATATTTGGCTCCATCCAGTTTGAAACCTGGATAAAATATCTGGGTCTAGTGGGCTTTAAAGTGAGAAAGTAACCTTTCATCTACAAGCTGGGGGTGTAAATTGGGACTTGTGCTTGATATGCAAGCTTTCAGCTCCTGAAAGAAATGATCTATACTTGAAATCACTTCCAGAGAATAAAATCATTAACAGTGTAATGATAATTCAGGACAACTTTCACCACACAGTAACTGATTTATACTCAATTGAAAATATAGGTATCCAATGACATGCATTACAGCACTGAGACTTACCATAAGATTCCTGCCAGTATGACTCTGATGGCCCTGGAATTGGGGACCATCTCCTGCCTGTTTGGCTATGAGCTACATGACCTTCTTGGAGTATAGACTTAGGTATTCAACTATGTTTATGACTGCTGCTGCCAACTGAAGACTCTAAGACTCTCCTCAGTTTTCAACCAATAGTTTGGTCCCTAAAAATAAATCGTGGCATTAGTAAAAGAGGAAATGGCGTGGATAGAATCAGTACAAGTCCAGAGAATGCTTTCTCTCTCTCTCTCTCTCTCTCTCTCTCTCTCTCTCTCTCCTCTTTCTCTCTTTCTCCCGCTCTCTCCTCTTTTTCTCTCTCTCTCTCTTTCTCTCCCTCTCTGTTTCTCTGTGTTGCCCTGGCTGTCCTGAAGCTCACTATGTAGATCAAGCTAGAGTAGAACTCAGAGATTCACCTTCTACTGCCTCCAGAGTGCTGGGATTAAAGGAATGTACCATCACATCCCTGGAAAACACCGTTAACATAAATACACATTAGGATTTCTTGCAAATTAATAGGTCCGGTACATGCTTTCTCAAAATGAAAATTCCTCCAAGAAATGTTTATAAAAACGCAGAGGTTAAACTTGGTTGTGGTGGAGCTCACCTTTAATGCCAGTACAGGGAGGCAGATCTCTGTGCTTTTGAGGCCAGCCTAATCTACAAGAGCTACTTCCAGGACAGGTTCCAAAGCTACAGCAAAGCCCTCTCATGAAAAACTGAAAGAAAAAAAAAAGCAGAGGTTAATGTTAAAATGAGTCATGAATCATGCTTTTTAATTTTCATGTTGAAAAACACAGAATACAATTCAGTGTTTTTACTTTGAAGAACAGAAGAGTTTCAGCAACAAAACAAATATCTATGTAAATCATGACAAACTATCTTTATCTCTGGTCTCTCTCTCTCTTTCTCTCTCTCTCTCTCTCTCTCTCTCTCTCTCTCTCTATCTATATATATATATATATATATATATATATATATATATATATATATGTGTGTGTGTTATAAATATTTTAAAATAATATGCTATAAATGACTATAGACATACATATTTTATAATAGCTTACAATGTAGCAGGCTTCTTTAAAATGCAGGCTTCTTACACGCTCTGCCTGACTCTCGCATCTCCTCCACATCTGTCTAAACACTTATACCCTGACATTTCCCTTTGGGACGTCATACCATAAGTTTCATCACCCTGCCCAGCCTTCTCCTTTATAAAGTATCCTTCTCTCCTGAATCCTTTCCAGTTTTAGTTTTCTGAGATGTACAAGTGTTGAAATTGGGGCGCTGGGGTTGCATCCCCAACACCCCAATCGCCTGGCTAGCTTATGCCCAAAATAACAACACACAAACTGTATTCATTTAAACACTGCTTGGCCCACTAGCTCTAGCCTCTTACGGGCTAACTCTCGCACCTGGACTAACCCATTTCTAATAATGTGAGTAAGCACCCCCAGGTGCGCTTACCGGGAAGATTCTAGCCTACATCCATCTTGGTCGGAGCTTCATCGCAAATGTGCCTCAGAGTGCGAGAGAGGAGCCTGGCTTCTCTGAGCGGAGCTGCATGATTTCTGACCTCACTTCCTCTTCCACCCAGTTCTGTTTACTCCACCCACCTATGTTCTAACCTATAGGACCAGCCAAGCAGTTTCTTTATTTTAACCAATGAAATCAACAGATTGATATGACACTCCCACATCAACACAGTCCAAATAGGTAGATTTGCATTAGAAACTAAGACTTGCTTTGGACAGAAGCGCCCTTTTACAGCATTGATTCTTTTAATCCACGAATATTAACTATCTTTCCTTTTCCTAGTGTCTTGCTAACTTTCTCTAGTCATATACAGTTCTCATTATAGAGAACATAATTTCCTAAATCATATCTAATTCTTAAGTATGAAGATATCAACGTCTTCAAATTTGAGAATCCATTTCAATTATGTAAGTGTCATAATATTAAACATCAGTAATTATTAGTATAAACAAATGAATATATTAAAATGGTTATTTTGACTTCATTTTGTTATTACATCTAAATGTATCATTTTGTCTCTTAAGCCTAGTTTTTAAAATAATATCCTTCAATAACTAGGAATATATCAAATAATATGTGTAAGTGTGAAGCTCAAACAAAAAGTCAGTGTTAGACACCACCCAAATGTTTATAGATCTTTCTGTAAGTCAGGGATATCTTCATAGAAGCTGGAGGAATGTTTCTGAGCTTGAAAACTTATCTCTCACTCACACGCTAAAATTCTGAAATTCCTTGTCAGAGGTTCTAGTTTAAAATCTATGCTTGTCCTCAGGTGCTGACTCTTTCTTTAGTAGGTCTGATCTCCCAGCCCACCTCCCTCATCCCTGTCCTCTGAGTGTATTCTCTTCAAATGGCCAGAGAGCATATTAAAACAAACAAACAAACAAAAGAAAATAGGTTGGCTTTCCCAGGTCCTGCCTACTGGGCAAGGAATTTTCTGTGAGTCAAGCTTGACATACAGATGAAGGCCACAAATGAGGAATTTCAAAGCTGGGAACATTCAATTGCTAACTTTGTTTGCTTGCTTCTTTCTTTCTTTCTTTTGTTATTCTTTCTGTGTTATACTAGAGATAGAGCCTAGAGTCACACACATTCTGGAGAGAAGGGTTCTGTCATTGAGCCATATACACAGCTTACTTTTTACTGTTTTAGTTCAAAATGCAGTTCCACAAGTCACTAAATTGACTAGAATACCTTTATGCCAGTATTACCTTTGATGGTACCTATGTAGTTGGGGTGCTAGTCTATATTAGCAGGCCTGGATGCATTGGAATATTTTATTTTTTATTAGATTTTTTAAAAAAAATATAAATCCAAAATCCCACTTCCTCCCCTCCTCCCATTCCTTCCACGCACACCCTACCACCCCACCCCCTTCTAATCTTAAGTGAGAGTAAGGCACTTTGCTTTGTTAGAGGTCCAAAGCCCTCCTTACTACGTCTAGACTGAGAAGGCATTCATCCATAGAGAATAGGATCTCCAAAACTACTACATGCAGTAGAGATAAATCCCAGTGCCATGGCCAGTGGCCCCTCAGTCTGCCCCAGCCATACAACTGTCAACCACATTCATAGGGACTAGTTTGGTCCTATGCTGGTTCCACTGTTGTTTCCATTAAATGCCTATGCCTGTAGGGCATAGTGACAGTTGATAAGATAATTATGATGACCTATAAGATATAGTGACAACCTAAAGGTAAGAATGGCTGCCTGTAGGGTAGAGTGAAAGCCTACAAGGTAATAATGGATACCTATAGAATATAGTGACTGCCTATAAGGAATAATGACTGCCTGTAGGATACAGTGACAGCCTGGATAATAATGGGTACCTGAGCCACAATCCATCTAGATAAATGAGGAAAGTATACAAACCACTGGCAGTAACTATCTCCTGCAGTTTCGTACCATATTGGAAGACAGAGAAAATTTTTGTTATGTGTAGTCAGGAAAATAAGCAGGGTTCACTCTAGAGCTCTGGGAGCAGCTGCACAACATAAAAAAGAACATGACTAGCTTCCATCAGTGCCAGCACACAGGAAACACCAAATCACTTGAGTGCCACCAGTAAGTAGGAGGTTTCCTTGAGCAAGTAAATACTGCCAGTGGGTCTGTGGCCAACGAATCCCACCTGGCTGCTGAGACATTGAAAATGGGGTTTGCATGAGACTAGAGGGGGCCGTCTTGGAAAACACCCTCTGAAACTGAAGTGAGGTTTCAGACTGATGTTTCTGTATTCCACATGCATGGAAATACAGAAAGAATACTGGAAATGAAGGGTCCTAGAAACAGAAGGGGCATCATAGACTGAGAGAGAACAAATGTTATCTACTCAGGTGGGTAGAACATCAATTAGTAAAGCCTAACTTGTCATTACACTAATTGAAGAAAGCACTGATGAGCTGGAAAAGATTCTTATTCATGTAACCTGTGATTCCTGTCTGAACATCAGTTGCTATTGCTGGATGAAGGAAACTCTACAATGCTAAAAAGATTAGGAAAGTCAAAGATTATACACACAGAGGTATTTTAAAGAAAGATAAAATATTAACCTTTCACAAACTAAGTTTCAGAAATGATAAAAGGCCAAAATGATATAAGATTAAAGGTGATTAGCAGATCTTGTAAAATATGCAAGTGTAACATCTATCTGATTACCAAAACCATAAAACAAAGACAGGAATATGAAAACGAGAGTTAACTGAATTCAAAAATTATAAAAAAGAAATTTAAGAAGTACAAAAAGGAAAATAAATCGTTTTGGAAGCGATAGTAGAATATTCAGTATTTGGTATAAAATTTATATAATTGAAAATATATGATAAAGTGACAGTTATGAGGAGAAAGAACATAATGTAAAAACAACAGAGCTAATTATAAAATAATAACCAAAAGGACACAAGCCTTCAGGTCCAAATAAATCAGAAGCAGGTCATATATGTTAGAAAGCTTATACAGAATGTTGGCATCTACAATGGAATTTGTTATAACGCCAATTTATAACGTATATTTAACTTTCCACTATTATTTCTTGATTTTAGCAAATATTTAAAATAATTATGTGATAATATAAGTTAATTCATTTAGTGTGTCTCCTTCCCTGAAGTCTTTCCACTTCCTTGTTACATTTTGAAATATTCCATTTATTTCCCTATTATGTAAGTTTCAGAACATATTTGAAGCTAGCTGTGTCTTAGGTGATGAAATTGCCACAGCTATTCTTATATTTTTAAAAGATGTCTAGATAAATATTTCAATGGTGTTTACTGGGCAAACCTTGTGTGCTTCATAAATTCTAAGCTCTGCATTCATTATTAAGAAAGTCTGGTGTGTTAACAATATTGATACAGAGTTACCAGTTTATTGTCTGGAAGCAGGATTATTAATTTGTTTCTGTCGTTTACTTACAAAATTGGATATTGCAAATTACCAGTCATTTTTTTTTTTGGAAACCAGTATTAGCCTGATTTTTTATATTCTGCAGAATACTTAGAGAAAAATCTAAATTTCCCCAGACCTTTATTGAAACACAAAAGCTCATTCTGTGTGTCTCGGTGTGTCTGTGTGATTTAATGTGGTACACATGTGGAGGTTAGAGGATATCTTTAGGGTGGCTGATTTCTTCTATCCACCCTGTGGGTGCTGGATATTGCGTTCAGGCCATCAGGCTGTGCCTCGGATCTATTTCCTGGCTGAACCCTCACAATGGCCCAGTATTTCCACGAATATCCTTTTCTTTGTAAGAACAGTTTGCAACGTCTCTTGTTTATTACGGTTTTTATGTTCTTCAGCAAAGTTTAAACATTTTCTTCATCAGTATCTTGTATGCTTCTTAAATTTTTGTGTGTGCTTTTCCTTGCTGCTACTGTTTGCTATTGTTTTCCTTTTAAATTTTCAATTTCTCATTAGCTGCTATGTGCAGAGGTGAATACTGACCCTAAGTTGAACTTGCACTGGAGATGATCTTTGTTTGCTTACTTAATACTTAAGAAACATTTGAAGTGATCTCTGTTGGAGCTTCAGTAGACAATTACCAATGAACTCAAGGACTTCCTGAGGCACCTAACTCATAATGTCATGTCAGGACTGTTTTTTTTTTTTGTGGGGGGGTATGTTTAGTGCTATCTTTTTAAATTTTTACTTTTTAGCTTTTTATTTTTTCTTTCATTATTTCACCCTACAGATCCTGTGGGTGTGTGTGTAGGAAGTATATATATATATATATATATATATATATATATATATATATATATATATATATATATACACACACACATATATATATATATATGTATATGTATATATACACACACACACATATATTTAGTCTTCAGGTTTTGTGCTTTTATGAGATTCCTGAATGTGTGCATGAGCAGGTTTCTGTTTCTATGTTTGCTTCTTGTGCTTTTCTCCTTCTGTTTGTTTTATTCTGTTCTGATATATATGTTTTGTTTTATCTTTTACTTTAATTTGCTTTATTTCCTCTTTCTTTATTTTATCATTATCCCTTAGGACCATGTTTGTTTTATAATGAGAGACAGAAAGGATTTTGACCTGGATGGGATCAGAGGTGGAAAGTAACTGGGAGAAGTAGAGGGAGGTGAAACTGTAATCAAAATAAAGTATATAATTTAAATAAAAGAAAACAATAAAATAAAGTGATCTATAAAGTTGTCACCAATGGTTTCTTTTTTTACTTCAGCAAATTTAATACCTTTGTCTTAATCGATGACTTTTACTGATTTCCTGAAGGTTGGATTCTCAGCCCACTTACAACTCGAAGTTTGGACACTTGGGAGCTCCAGCATTATAAATGCATCCTAACAGAGACCTGCTCCAGCCTCTGCCTCTTTATCTCTGCTTTCTAATGTCTGCAACACAGGACTTGGATCACCGCTAGACTAATGCCTGTTTCTGAATTTCTAAATCCCTCACAGTAGGGCTATGCTCTGGATCCATGGCTGGCCTGCTCCTTTCAATATTCACTGTGAGCCAGTGTATTATTCTACATTGCCAGCTGTTTCTGCCTTTGTGCACATTTAGCTATTACAAGCACAAATATTTTGATTATTGGAAGCAAAATTGAGAATTGGGAAAAGTCTTTAAATTTATTGTAGATGTTACAAATGGTGATTAGCATAATGATATACTCTGTAACTTGGTTTAATGCTGACATAGCATTTTCCATTGTAAAACATTTTTCACAATTCTAGAAATTGTCTGACTCATCTCTGTGAGGGTAAAAGGTGGTGTGTTAAGAAAAGGTGTTTCAAACTTTTAGCATTATCTTATAAGAAGTAAAAAGTAACCTCTGACATAAATCACAATGTATTGGACTGGTGTGAATATAAAATAGGAAAAATATATAACAAAAATGCTGTTTAAATTTATTTATATTAAAAATCTTGTTTCTCTAAAACTCTAGACTGATGTTTTTAATTTTTTAATTTAATAAATATTTAATTTGTTAAGTATTTGTTCTGTGGAAATTTAGGTTTTGGAATGATAAAAATATAATTTTTTACATTGTTCTTTTTTTGCATTTATTTATTTATTGGAAAATGGAATCTTTGTGGGCACCCATGTGCCACAGTGAGTGAGTAGAGGTGAAAGGATGAATACGAGGGTCACTGATTTCTTTTCACCAATGGATCCAGAGTCTTAACTCAGGTCAGATTTGTGGATCCAGCACCTTTCCCCACTAAGACATCTCATGAGCGCTGACTCCTTTAGATCACAGAGTATTTTTTAAAGTGCATATACAATTCTCTGATGGCCTATTAGACCAGGTAATGCAAACAATCTTTACTACTGAAAACAGTTGTGAAATTAAAAATATATATATGCCTATGGTTGTTAAGTAGGTGATGATATATTTGCATATTATTAAAATTAAAAACCAAACAAAGTGTACTGTTGTTTGTGGTTTACTCTTTTCTTATTTTGAAGGCCTGCCACCCAGTTCCCAAATAAATCACCAGGAATTTTTTTTTTCTTATTTGTAAATGCCCATCCTTATCTTGGCTTGTTTCTAGCCAGTTTTTCTTAAATTAGCCCGTCTACCTTTTGCTTCTGGGTGTTTATCTTTCTCTATTTCTGTATACTTTTCTTACTTCTTATTCTATGCCATATCTTAGACCGAAGTTGGTATAAGGAACTGGGGTATTGCTGTGATAGGCCAGACCATACTTTTGTTTGAGAGAATATGGACTTTGAGCCTGTAGATTAGAAAAGCTTTTAAATTCTTTTAAGTGTTGCTTAATGGATTGTACTAGTAGGAGCGTGAAAGAAAGTGGGGTTGAATTGGATTTGATGAACTGTGGGAGGCTGGCTCAAAATGTTTCAGAGGAGAGGAATTTTAGTATGTTGCTTAGAGATCATTCTTGTGAGACGTTGATGAAGAATGTGGCTGCTTTTCAGCTCTTGTCTGAAGAGTCTCTCTAAGGTGAAAGTGAAGAGTTTTGGATTAATTCCATTGGTAGAAGCAATTTCAAAACAGCCTAGTATAGACTCTGTTCTGTGGTTATTAGTGGTAACTCTAATGGAGAGTTATAGTTAAAAGGAGAAAGCTGTGGGAATAAAGATGAAAAATGTATGAATGGAGAAGAGGGGCACCAGAAAGTGGAGGGAAACTAAGTCCCACGTTCAAAGAAATAAAAAGATTAAGAAATTGAATAAAGGGAGTAGTGACCGCAGGGCAAGATTTCACCCAGATAAATTTCCAACTTGTGAAAAGAGTTAAAGAAAAGCTGGGTGTGTTGGTGCACACCTTTAATCCCAGCACTCTGAATGCAGAGGCCAGTGGATTTTTGATTTTGACTGGTATGGTCTACAGAGCAAGTTCAATGACAGCCATGCTTAGACAGTGAAGGATAGAAAGTTGGTAAAATGTCATTGAATGAGGGAGTCATGTTGAAGGCCCAGCAAGCAGCAGAAATTGGCAGCTTTGTTCATGTGTTTCTGGAGTTAAGGGTAGAAGAAAGGGGCTATGGTATTTGCCTCCACATGTAAGGAACACCTGTAAGGTCAGACGTGTCCAAAATGTCTCCCTGAATGGAGGCCTAGAAAGGCCATTGCTTGAAGCTTGTGAACTTGAAACCCTGACTGTTTGGAGATCCCAAGATGCTAGAGGTGCAAGAGTTATGTGATGTATGCCCAAGAAAACTGCTGATACGGAGTGGAACCAGACCAAAAGAGAGAACTATTGTATAGTCAACAAAGCTGAAAGGAGTTGGAGATCTGAAGAACATTTTGATATTAAAGATTGAGATGCAGAGTTTGGAGTTGGCCCAACTGTTTTTGTTTGTTTGTTCGTTCGTTTGTTTGGGTGCATTATTTCCTTACTATGCTCCCTTCTCTAGGTTTTGAAATGGTAATATATATCCTGTATAATACAGTGTTGAAAGTATCTGATCTGCTTTTTTATTTTGGTCTTACAAGGGGTTACAGTTAAGAGATCGCAAGAATCTTAGAAGCATTTGAAGTTTATACATTTAAATACATTTGAGACTGTTTTAGACTATGGGTGCAATGGTAAAAATAAAATGCCATGTGCCATCGAGGGGCAGCAGAGGGCAGAGGGCCATGAGGGGCAGCAGCTCCCAGGCTGGACCTGTGTGTCAGGTTAGAGACCTTGCTGGTCCCATGAAGAGCTGTAGTGGGTGAGAGACAGAGATGGATAGACATGCCATACAGAGAATGTGGGTATTTATTTAATGGGTTATGGAAGAGAAAGTGAAATGGGAGGGGGAGGGAGAAGGGGAATGAGGAGAGAAAAGCAGAGAGAGAGAGAGAGAAAGGAAAACAGAGAGAAGAGGGGGGAGAAGAGAGGAGATGCTACTTCTTCAGGAGAGAGGTGGAAAGAAAGAGCTCACAAGCTTGAAGGGGAAGGAAGATCCACTTGCCTCAGTGGAAGAGGAGGGGGAATGGGCGGGGCTTGTCTCTTAAAGGACAGGACAGACCATTACATTCCCATCTCATTTTTTTAATAAAAAGGCAGGGGTTAGACACAACAGGCTAAAGGAATTGTGAGAGTGGATTCTTAAGACTGGTTCCTGCTTATTTGTGGGTGTCATCTTGGAGGGAGGGAACCTGAGAAAGCTGGGTGCTGGTCACATCCTGGGGTAGCTGGTTTCTTTGTTCCTGTCTGGTGTTTGTGGTATGGAAGTGTCTGGTGTCTATTAGACCTCTTTAAAGCAGAACAGAGGACAAAATTAAGTTTAGAAAAAAAAATTAGAACCAAGGAATTGAGAGGGGTGTATTTGACCTGTTTAAGGTGGATTCTTTAATTTGGCTCTCTAGAACTCACAAGAATTTTTTGGGTTTATGAAAACATTAGTTTTAAACAGCAGCATATTTATATCCGAATAACTGTGACAGATATTTTTTGCATAATGAAACGTATCTTTAAGACTATGAAAGGCAGCATGAAAGAGAATATTTTATTGAAATTGTTTGGTGAGGCTGTCTTTAAACAGCAAAACCTTTCAGTTGTCAAACTGCATCAGGATCTTTGAGAAGAATAAAATTTTACTTGAGTTATTGATTAAAAATGACAGATAACTTACTTGGTTGTCACCTAGAGCTACTCTTCAGGGTCCTTTATGGTCACTGAGGGTCATATTTGCCTTTTGCTCCTTAATGCAAGGCCAACCAGAAGATCTTGTGGCTAAGAAATCTATAAGAAGACAAGCCCACCTTGACCTGAGCAGCTAGGCTGTCGATTCCAGCAATTCTGTCCACTGTCTGAAGATGTTCAGTTTAGACAAAAGGCAGTTTTGCCCAGTGGTCAGCACTTGACAGTGGAAACGAATTGCAAATGGACATTGTTTTGTGCCCCATTGTCTTCTGTTTTCTTTGGATGAAATAGACTACTGCTGCTAGGAGCCAACCTGTCTCTTTTTGTTATGAAAAATTTGTTAATAATTAAATATTTAAATGCCACATTCACCAGATCTCTGGGCAGTTGAGGGCTGTTTATTTGGCAAAACTACAGTATTGAATCTAGAGATTCAATATGCTTGGAGAGCTGGGTCCAACCTAGACTAATGTGTGAAACAATCCCACACCAGTTTGGATTCAAAGGGTTATTTATTTGAGGGGAAAAACCTTACAGAATACCATCCTACATGACAGCCAGGAAAGGAGTCTAGTCGCTGGATCAAGAGAGCTAGCGGAGGGCTGCTGCTGCTTTTTAAAGAGGAAGAGACCATGCCTCAGTGGGCTGGTATCTCAGCAGCTATTTGCTGAAGGAGCGGAAGGAGCTCCTGCAGCACTAGACTGTACTGACTCTTAACAGGTAAGATTTACACTCATAAAAAGAAAGAAAGAATAACTGCTTGCAATAGGTTAATGGCAGAACAGACAATGGTAGAGAACTGCTTACTATATTTAATACAGTATTTTTGTAAGAGACTTAAAAGTACAACCAATTTAAAATATGAGACTTTTTTTTTTAGTTTGAAATGAGATACAATGAACAGACAATTTTAACATTTAAAAGTAAACATATGTGCATTTATGTTACATTTATGCACACACAGAGTGAACAGAAATTGGGTGAAGTGGAGAGAATAAATAGAAACTATGAAAATATATTTGTTTGCTTATTTATATTATATTTGTATAAACAATGCCTTGATACTTATTTGAGTGTGAAGCAAGGCATGAATATATGGACTTATAGCATGGAAAAGGGTCAGGGTAGATACTTACAATAAGGATACTTACACATGTATTTCATTGTGCGTATTTAAATATTTATTTATTTTCTATAATCATGCTTAGCTATGTATGAAAAGTTCATTTTTACTTAGACTATGAAACAATATTAAAAAATTTGTCAATAGGCTTTTCACTTACTGTTAGAGAATAATATAAGCAGACTAGAATTTAAAAGTATTCTGTTCACAAATTTTAGATAATTTATTTAATTTTTTTTTTTTTTATCAAAGCCTCCGTTTATTAGGGACAGGGTAACAACTTATATACCCCCTGAATGAGGGCTTGGGGAGCAGGGCACAGGAGCATAGAATCTGGCCGCGTGGTCCCAGTCACGTAACCTACATCCGGTCGGGTAGGCCAAGAAGTCAGGAGTTGCCACACCTAGTTCCCTGGATAGCTGGAATTTAAGGCAGTTCCGCTATCAGATTAGGTTCGTTAGCAATTAGCGAATAGCTGATTGGGTGTGGGGCAGGTTTTGCCAATAGGACTATTCTTAACATAATTATGGGTTTGGGGTTCCCTGCAGGCTCCCCAAGGTGATGGTTTCTGTAACAATCTTTAGGGGGGGGAAACGGCTCCCAACATATTCCTCCTTTCTTATATAAAGGCAAGTAGTTATAGGTGGAGGGCACCAAGACAGAGTCAACCATGGTGTCAGATCTAAAGGAGAAGGGACTGGGACAAGGAGAGACCCTCCTCTCGACTGGTGAAGCAATTTACCTCTCCTGGGAACAGAGGGGTGCCTTATGAGTAGCATTAGTTTCTTGGAGCTTCTCAAATAAAAAGTATCCAGTAGGATTAAAGTAAGCAGATCACAGGGCACCCTGTCTTAGGCTATGTGGAGAGCGCCCTTGTACCTAAAAACCATGCCATGTTGAGCCGGCCTGTACGGCCTCTGTATGGTTTGAAATTTAGGTGAGGATCCACACTAACTCCCGTCATTGGGCCCCTGTATCTATCATTAATGAAAAATCTGTGAGGTGCTCCTTAAACAAAAGATATGATATAATTTTGGCACCAATAACTCCATCTCCAGACAAGAAGAAAGGGGCACCTTCCAAACCCAGTATTCACCTTTTAGTCTGGCCCATGGTATGTCCTCCTTCCTAAATGCCTACTCCACAAAAAGTTACGTGTGCTTGCCTGCCATCAATTAGGGAGGTGAAAAAGGGATCAAAATCTAAAATTCTTAACATATGCATTAAACCCAAACACTTTACAGCATGTGTCAAACCTTTCCCAACATCTATAAGTACAATGACATACATTGTTGTCAAATACCACCATTTCCAGACTCTGAGCAACAGTCTCAGGAACCCCAATCTTTCCCCTTCTTAAGTGAAGAGGTTAGTATTTTAATTAAAATGAGTTCTGTGTCCCAAAGATTAAAACAGTCTGATGTCCAGTCTGCATCTCAGCTCCAAAGCAGACCAGAGTTCAAGCTGCAGAAGCAGTTTAGCACTTGTGCTTCAGGGCCGGTGGGATTCCTGGGTGAGGTGAGCTGGATTCAGCTATCTGAAGCACATCCTGGCACTATCTCAGCCGGGTCTCCCTGGACTCAGGAGGCAGAATTGACACCCTGTAGAGTGGAGCAGCAGGTTCTGTTATCAGGGACTCCTCTCCTTGGGGGCAGGAAAAGCCAGACTAAGGACCTCTCTGCAATCGCCTCAGGAACTCCTCTGTGTCCGCAGCGCAGCCTCGACATCAGGCCCAGCTTTTATTTTCTTTCTGTGAAAAAAGCATAAACATATCCTCGACCCCAAATATATATAGGTCGGGTTTTTTCATAATGCATTGCAAGGGCTTTTCCACCTTGCCCTAGCAAAGGTCAGCTTGGTGTTATCATGTCAGATCCGTTTGCATCTGGATCTACTTGCAAGTTTCATAAGCTGCTTACAAGGAGCCTTATTATGCTCCATAATATTTTTTTTATTATTATTAGCCATATAAGCAGTTCCTCCATTGGAAGAGCCATTTGTAAAATTTAGCATAAAATCCTTTAAGGGATTTTTTTTGCTATAACATTAGCAAATTACAGTTGTGTGAATTGTAGCAATAATCATCTGATGATCAAGCCATTTTTAGCTTTTATCCTGCCCTTTTGTACCAGACAGGCTACTGGTTTAAATTAAAAGTTTAATATCTTAATTGGCAAAACTTGAGAAGATTTTGCCATAAACAGCATTTTTTTATAAAAATGTTGTAGAATAAGTTTTATATTTAATATGCACACTTGCCATAGCTGCATTATAATTAATATACTGTATTTGTTGATTATTGTATACTTTACCTGTTGATTTATATTTTACCTGTTTGAGTACCTGTTAGGCAGCTTTAAGCTCTCTCTATTGGAAACTGTTTTTTTTTTTATTTTATATTTTTTTTCTATTCTAAGATGGCTCCCTTAATTAAGATGTGTGCTTCTCTGCTCCCCTAACCAACCTTCCTTTATCCCAAACATCCCGTTTCCCCAGGTTCCCCCCATCCTCCCCTTCTCACATTTCTCTCCCCTTCTCCCCTCACCCCCCCTCCCACCACACCCCCAAGATCCCAAATTTTTGCCCGGCAATCTGGTCTACTTCCCATAACCAGGAGGATAGCTATATGTTTTTCTTTCGGTTCACCTTCTTATTTAGTTTCTTTAGGATATCAAATTATAGACTCACTGACCTTTATTTATCTCTAGAAACCAATTATGAGTGAGTACATCCCATGTTCATCCTTTTGGGTCTGGGTTACCTCACTCAGGATAGTGTTTTCTATTTCCATCCATTTGCATGCAAAATTCGCGAAGTCATTGTTTTTTACCGCTGAGTAGTATTCTAATGTATATATATTCCATACTTTCTTCATCCATTCTTCCATTGAAGGGCATCTAGGTTGTTTCCAGGTTCCGGCTATTACAAATAATGCTGCTATGAACATAGTTGAACAAATGTCCTTGTCATATGATAGGGCATCTCGTGGGTATATTCCCAAGAGTGGCATTGCTGGGTCCATGGGTAGGTTGATCCCAAATTTCCTGAGAAACCGCCACACTGCTTTCCAAAGTGGTTGCACAAGTTTGCATTCCCACCAGCAATGGATGAGGGTACCCCTTTCTCCACAGCCTCTCCAGCAAAGGCTATCATTAGTGTTTTTGATTTTAGCCATTCTGACAGGTGTAAGGTGATATCTCAATGTTGTTTTGATTTGCATTTCCCTGATCGCTAAGGAGGCTGAGCATGACCTTAAGTGCCTTTTGGCCATTTGAACTTCTTCTGTTGAGAATTCTCTCTTCAGATCAGTGCCCCATTTTTTAATTGGGTTAATTAGCATTTTAAAGTCTAGTTTCTTGAGTTCTTTATATATTTTGGAGATCAGACCTTTGTCTGTTGCGGGGGTTGGTGAAGATCTTCTCCCAGTCAGTGGGTTCCCTTTTTGTCTTAGTGACAGTGTCTTTTGCTTTACAGAAGCTTCTCAGTTTCAGTAGGTCCCATTTATTCAATGTTGCCCTTAATGACTGTGCTGCTGGGGTTATACCTAGGAAGCGATCGCCTGTGCCCATCTGTTGTAGGGTACTTCCCACTTTCTCTTCTATCAGGTTCAGTGTGTTCAGATTGATATTGAGGTCTTTGATCCATTTGGACTTGAGTTTTGTGCATGGTGATAGATATGGGTCAATTTTCTTTCTTCTACAGGTTGACATCCAGTTGTGCCAGCACCATTTGTTGAAGATGCTTTCTTTCTTCCATTGTATACTTTTAGCACCTTTATCGAAAATGAGGTGTTCATAGGTTTGTGGGTTAAGATCCGGGTCTTCTACACGATTCCATTGGTCGACTTCTCTATTTTTATGCCAATACCACACTGTTTTCATTACTGTAGCTCTATAGTAGAGTTTAAAGTCAGGGATGGTAATGCCTCCAGAAGTACCTTTATTGTACAAGATTGTTTTGGCTATCCTGGGTTTTTTGTTATTCCATATAAAGTTGATTATTGTCCTTTCAAGATCAGTGAAGAATTTTAATGGGATCTTGATGGGGATTGCATTGAATCTATAAATTGCCTTTGGTAGGATTGCCATTTTTACTATGTTGATCCTCCCAATCCACGAGCAAGGGAGATCCTTCCATTTTCTGGTATCCTCTTCAATTTCTTTCTTCAATGCCTTAAAGTTCTTGTCAAATAGATCCTTCACTTCTTTGGTTAGAGTTACCCCTAGATATTTTATGCTGTTTGTGGCTATCGTGAAAGGTGATGCTTCTCTGATTTCCCTCTCTGCTTCCATATCCTTTGTGTATAGGAGGGCGACTGATTTTTTGGAGTTGATCTTGTATCCGGCCACATTACTAAAGGCGTTTATCAGCTGTAGGAGTTCTTTGGTGGAGTTTTTGGGGTCGCTTATGTAGACTATCATATCATCTGCAAATAACGAAAGTTTAACTTCTTCCTTTCCAATTCGAATCCCCTTGATCCCCTTATGTTGTCTTATTGCTATTGCTAAAACTTAAAGCACTATATTGAAGAGGTATGGAGAGAGTGGACAGCCTTGTCGTGTTCCTGATTTAAGTGGGATGGCTTTGAGTTTCTCTCCGTTTAATTTGATGTTAGCTGTCGGTTTGCTGTAAATAGCTTTTATTATATTTAAGTATGACCCTTGTATCCCTAATCTCTCCAAGACTTTTATCATAAAGGGATGTTGAATTTTGTCAAAAGCTTTTTCAGCATCTAATGAAATGATCATATGGTTTTTTTCTTTCAGTTTATTTATATGATGGATTACATTGATAGATTTTCGTATGTTGAACCAGCCTTGCCTCTCTGGTATAAAGCCTACTTGATCATAATGGATAATGTTTCTAATGTATTCTTGGATACGGTTCGCCAGTATTTTGTTGAGGATTTTTGCGTCGATGTTCATGAGTGAGATTGGCCTGTAATTCTCTTTCTTGGTTGAGTCTTTGTGTGGTTTTGGTATCAGAGTGATGGTAGCTTCATAAACGGAATTTGGCAATGACTCTTCTGTTTCTATATTGTGAAATACCTTAAGGAGTATAGGTATTAGGTCTTCTTGGAAATTCTGGTAGAATTCCGCATTGAAACCGTCTGGTCCTGGGCTTTTTTTGGTAGGGAGGTTTTTGATAACAGCTTCTAATTCTTCGCGACTGACAGGTCTATTTAGATTGCTCACCTGGTCCTGATTTAACTTTGGTATATGGTATTTATCTAAAAAAGTGTCCATTTCTTTTACATTTTCCAGTTTTGTGGCATACAGGCTTTTGTAGTAAGATCTAATGATTCTCTGAATTTCCTCTATGTCTGTGGTTATGTCCCCCTTTTCATTTCTGATCTTATTAATTTGCAGATTCTCTCTCTGCCGTTTGATTAGTTTGGATAGGGGTTTATCAATTTTGTTGATTTTCTCCAGGAACCAGCTTTTTGTTTCATTGATTCTTTGGATTGTTTTCTGTGTTTCTATTTTGTTGATTTCAGCCCTCAGTTTGACTATTTCCAGTCTTCTACTCCTCCTAGGTGAGTCTGCTTCTTTTTTTTCTAGAGCTTTCAGGTGGGCTGTTAAGTCTCCAATGTATGCTTTCTCTGTTTTCT
The DNA here is from genome assembly GCA_963919715.1 of Microtus obscurus. Classification (NCBI taxonomy): domain Eukaryota; kingdom Metazoa; phylum Chordata; class Mammalia; order Rodentia; family Cricetidae; genus Microtus; species Microtus obscurus. The sequence continues at coordinate 5,118,665 of CAWTZC010000288.1, read as the reverse complement.
TTAAGTGGGCACTAAGGGCTATGAACTTTCCTCTTAGGACTGCTTTCAAAGTGTCCCATAAGTTTGAGTATGTTGATTCTTTATTTTCATTGAATTCAAGGAAGACTTTAATTTCTTTCTTTATTTCTTCTTTAATCCAGGTGTGGGTCAATAGTTGACTATTCAGTTTCCATGAGTTTGCAGGCTTTCTGGGTGTAGCATTGTTGTTGAATTCTAACTTTAGTCCGTGGTGATCTGATAAGACACAGGTGGTTATGGATATTTTTTTGTAACTGTGGAAGTTTGCTTTGTTACCGAGGATGTGGTCAATTTTCGAGAAGGTTCCATGAGCTGCAGAGAAGAAGGTATATTCTTTCCTATTTGGGTGGAATGTTCTATAGATGTCTGTTAAGTCCATTTGATTCAATACCTCCATTAATTCTCTTATTTCTCTGTTAGGTTTCTGTCTGATTGACCTGTCCATTGGTGAAAGAGGAGTGTTGAGATCTCCTACTATTAGTGTGTGCGGTTTGATGGCGTCTTTGAGTTTTAGTAATGTTTCTTTTACATATGTGGGTGCTTTTATATTAGGGGCATAGATATTCAGGATTGAGACCTCATCCTGATCAATTGTTCCTGTTATGAGTATAAAATATCCCTCTCCATCTCTTCTGATTGATTTAAGTTTGAAGTCAACTTTGTTAGAAATTAGTATGGCCACACCTGCTTGTTTCTTAGGTCCATTTGCTTGATAAACCTTTTCCCATCCCTTTACTCTAAGTAGGTGCCTATCTTTGTGGTTGAGGTGTGTTTCTTGTAAACAGCAGAATGTTGGATCCTGTTTGCGTATCCAATCTCTTAGCCTGTGTCTTTTTATAGGTGAGTTGAGTCCATTGACATTAAGGGATATTAATGACCAGTGGTTGCTAACTCTGGTCACTTTTTTAGTCATAGGGTTTGTGTGTTTGCTTTCTTTTAGTTGCGCTGGTAAAGGGTGTCTAGAAGTTTGAGTTATTGTGGTCATTGTTGGTCTCCTTGGTTTGTGATTTTCCTTCTATTACTTTCTGTAAGGCTGGATTTGTGGCTACGTATTGTTTAAATTTGTTTTTATCCTGGAAAATTTTGTTTTCTCCATTTATAGTGAACGAAAGCTTGGCTGGGTATAGTAGTCTGGGCTTGCATCCATGTTCTCTTAGCTTCTGCAGTACATCTATCCAGGACCTTCTGGCTTTCATGGTTTCCATAGAGTAGTCAGGAGTAAGTCTGATAGGTTTACCTTTATAAGTAACTTGACCTTTTTCCTTTGCAGCTCTTAATATTCTTTCTTTATTCTGGATGTTTTGTGTTCTGATTATTATGTGGCGAGGAGATGTTTTTTTCTGGTCCAGTCTATTCGGTGTTCTGTATGCTTCTTGAACCTTCAAAGGAATATCTTTCTTTAGGCTGGGAAAGTTTTCTTCTATAATTTTATTAAATATATTTTCTGAACCATTGAGCTGTACTTCTTCTCCTTCTTGTATCCCAATTATTCTTAGGTTTGGTCTTTTTATTGTGTCCCATATTTCCTGAATGTTTTGTGATGAGAATTTGTTGGTTTTGCTGTTTTCTTTGATCAGTGTGTTAATTTTCTCTATGGTATCTTCAGTGTCTGACATTCTTTCTTCTAACTCTTGTAATCTGTTGGTAGTACTTGTCTCTGTAGTTCCTGTTCGTTTACCCAGATTTTCCATCTCCAACCTTCCCTCGGTTTGTGTTTTCTTCATTACTTCCATTTCATTCTTCAGGTCTTGAACCGTTTCCCTTACCTGTTTGATTGCATTTTCTTGTTTCTCTTGGTTTTCTTGGGTATCTTTGAGCGATTTATTCATTTCCTCTACCTTTTTGTTTGTAATCTCTAATTGTTTATGGCAGTTTTTCACCTCCTGTTTAAGGTCTTCTATTATTTTCAAAAAATTCACTTTTGGGTCGATTTCTTCTACTTCTTCTGGAGTAGGGTGTACAATTCTTCTTATTTCGGGATCCCTGGGTTCTGGTGATGTCATGTTGCCTTTCAGGTTGTTGGAGGAATTCTTGCATTGGCGCCTTCCCATCTCCTCTTTCAAATGAAGCCAAGAGAGGCCTGGTGTCTTGGTCCTGTCTTTGATGTGCCTGTGTCTCTGGGTGTATCTCTTCAGTGTAGAAGCAGGGACCGTCCCCAGCGATGGCCCTCCTGGCACCCGGATCCGATCTCCCTGCTGCTTGGGCGTCCCGCGAACAAAGGGCCGGCCCCGCTTGGTGCAGGCCGGCCACCTAGACAAAGGAGCCACCACCCTCCCGAATGTCCTCCCAATTCGGACCCTGTCCCAGCGCCCAAACAGGCTGAGCTGGGAGCTGTTGTGTGGTTCAAAGAGGGGAGGGGGGTCAGAGGTAGTGGGGGAGGGCCTTGGGTGCAAGCTGTGTGGGACAGGAATGGAGAAGAGGTATCAAGGAGTACAGCCCCCGCCGACTGACCAGGGAGTGCAGGAGGGGTGGGGGAACGTCTGAGCTCCCTGTCCCGGGCTGCCGCCCCGGCCAGAAACTCACTCAGCCCAGCGATGGCCCTCCTGGCACCCGGATCTGATCTCCCCGCTGCCTGGGCATCCCGCGAACAAAGGGCCGGCCCCGCTTGGTGCAGGCCGGCCACCTAGACAAAGGAGCCACCACCCTCCCGAATGTCCTCCCAATTTGGACCCTGTCCCAGCGCCCAAACAGGCTGAGCTGGGAGCTGTTGTGTGGTTCAAAGAGGGGAGGGGGATCAGAGGTAGTGGGGGAGGGCCTTGGGTGCAAGCTGTGTGGGACAGGAATGGAGAAGAGGTATCAAGGAGTACAGCCCCCGCAGACTGACCAGGAAGTGCAGGAGGGGTGGGGGAACGTCTGAGCTCCCTGTCCCGGGCTGCCGCCGCAGCCAGAAACTCACTCACCCCAGCGATGGCCCTCCTGGCACCCGGATCCGATCTCCCCGCTGCCTGGGCGTCCCGCGAGCAAAGGGCCGGCCCCGCTTGGTGCAGGCCGGCCACCTAGACAAAGCAATTTATTTAATTTTTGAAACTATAATATACTTACAACCTTTATCACTTATCTTTAGTCTCTTCAAACTTTCCCAAATAACAGTTCTTACTCTCTTTCAAATTCATCGTCACTTTTTCATTAATTTTTATATGCATATATGTGTTTGTACATATATTCCTAAATATAACCTGATAAGTTCGTATAATGTTCTGTGTGTGTAGATTTTAGAGCTGACGATTTGGCATTGGATAACCAACCTGTGTGCCTTTCCCCGGGGAAAACAGTTTCCCCCACTCTCAGCGCTCCTTAGCTGCCTGTAGTTATTTCTGTAGGACAGAGAGTTTGTGGTCTTTCTCTCATCTACTTCGGCTTGCCTATTGCTGTTCTTGTTCAGCCCGTGTTTAGGCAGTCATGTAGGTGAGACTTCATATAGGGACACAGTCTCATAACAACCTTTCTGATCTTCTGGTTCTTACAATCCTCCTGTCCCCTTTTCTGCAAGGTTCCCTGAGCTTTAGGTGCAAGAATTATTTTGTAGATATATCTGTTGTGACTGGGCTCTCCAACCCTGTATTTTGACTGGTTGTAATTTTCTGTAAAAGTCTCTAGCTGTTGGGAAGGGAAGTTGCCTTGATTAAGGCTGAGGACTAGACCTCTATATAGGTATAAGGACAGTTACTTAGAATGCAGTTAGGAATTGTGATGGTTTAATAAAGTGGTCCCTCCTCAAGAACAATGGCAATGGGTTTTTGATCCTACTGCACATATTGGCTTTGTGGGAGCCTAGGCAGTTTGGATGCTCACCTTACTAGACCGGGATGGAGGTGGGTGGTCCTTGGACTTCCCACAGGGCAGGGAACTCTGATTGCTCTTTGGGCTGATGAGGGAGGGGGGACTTTATTGGGGGAGGAGGAGGGAAAGGGGAGGCGGCGGTGGGGAAGAGACAGAAATCTTTAATAAATAAATAAAAAGAAAAATAAACTGGTCCCTCCAAGATCCATGACTTCATTAGGCCTGGGTAATTTCTGCCAGTTGAGTAAAAATGTTTCCTATGGCACGTTTACATTTTCTTTGTAAAACAAGTTGAAAATGAGTGAATAATGCATATACAATTCCATTATTTAAAAGATAATATTATTTCAAAGTTTGCTCCAGCATCTCAAAATACAATAAATGACATCATGTTTATTCATGTGTCTGTCTGTTTATTTATTTATCTATTCATTTATTCATGTATGTCTTTTGTAAATGAGGACAACTTATATCTCACTGCTCTGTAGGCCAGGAAGTCAGGATTAAAGCATTTTCTGTTTGTGAGAGCTGGTTTTCTTGTGGACTTTTGTTATAATAAAAGGCATACTAAGAATGGTATGTGTCTGCATCCTCTTCCGTAAGGGAACCAATCTTATTCATGGAGTCCATTTCTTCAGCATTAATGATGCGTTGGTGTCCCTACTTCTTAAATGCTACTGATTGAATTTCTTAATGCTTCTGCACTCAGGATGGGTTTCCATGTTCTCAGACTAGAACATCATCTTTATTCTTCCTTCTCTCCTAATGGAAGGCTGAATGGAGCTCATCTGAACTGCTCATACTGCCGAGGACTGGCCTTGACAAAAATACTTCTTAGCAGGGTAGGAGTGTGGGAATAGAAAAATTTTATGAAGACGCATAAAAATAATAAGACATAAGGGTATTTCAGGAATCACTCAGACGCTGAAGTCTGTCAGCGTTTATTTTTCCACAGCTTTTATACACAACATAAACTGAGGTAGAAGATAACAAAAGACTTCATGAACATGATATAACAGGTTAACTCACACAGTCAGCTCTGAGACTTTTAATCATTAGCATTCTGTTGTCTAGGCCGTGAGATGCCCCAAGTCACAGTACACTAAGTCACTACACTGAAAACTGCCCTTCCCTAGGGCATCCCATTGTTACAAAAGAAAGGAGCAGAAGCACATCTGCATATCTGGGCCACATCAGGATGGCACTGAGCTATCTTAACTTCAAAAAGGGCCAGGCAACCACCCCCTGAGTTAGAAGGTGCAGTTGTGCCTATTAGCCCCCAGACTCTCTGACCATCAGAGAAGGGGAAAATAGGCCCACATTTTTCAGCCTCCACACAGATCCTAACTCTCAGCTTGTGAATACAGACTCTAGCAGGTGTGCTAAGAATCTCCTGGTAAGTGAAGGCAAAAGACCAGAGTGAAACTTTTATAATATGGCAAAGGAAGTAAGAAGATGAAATAATTTGAAGATTACATTAGACCACAATCTAAAAAAGGCAATTACGTTTATGAAGTGAAAAATGCAAGAAAACAGATAATCCCAAATATGGTAGCTAGAACATTGACTGCCTTAGCATTTTAATTTTAGATATATTGTACAGAATTATCACAAACAGTTGATAGGCAAAATATTAAGTATTGCAAAATTCCTCTACTAGATGTGGTTGTATTTTTCATTGGGTCGCTAGCTTACACATAATAGCATGGAGAATTATAACTTAAATTCACTCATTCCTACTAATCTGCATTCTTTCTTGCACCCTCCACCTCCTCTCTCCTCAAATCTTTCTCATGCACCTAGACCCCCCTGCTACTTCCTCTCTATCTGCTCAGAGGTTCTGTCTGTACCGCCTGCCTAGATATTGGCTGTTCAACTTTTTATTACACTAACCACAGAAATATACCTTCATACAGTGTGCAAATATCCCACAACATCATAATACATTCAAGTATTTTATTTTACATTTTAACATTAAAAGTGTTTCCAAAACTTTGTCCTATAAATATTCTGTGACAAACAACATTGACCATCTGTGCATAATGAATTTCTTAAGAAGGACTGTTGAAATTGGGGCGCCGGGGTTTGCGTCCCCAACACCCCAGCCACCTGGCTAGCTTATGTCCGAAATAACAACACACAAACTGTATTCATTTAAACACTGCTTGGCCCATTATTTCTAGTCTCTTCTTGGCTAACTCTCGCACCTGGTCTAACCCATTTCTAATATTCTGTGTTAGCACCCCAAGGTGCGCTTACCGGGGAGATTCTAGCCTATGTCCATCTTGGGTCGGTCGGAGCTTCATCGCGAGCATGCCTCAGAGAGCCGAGCGATCCCCCTCCGGCCCGCGAGAGAGGAGGCTGGCTTCTCTGAGCGGAGCTGTGTGCGTTCTGACCTCACTTCCTCTTCCTGTCCGTATACTATTCTGTTTACTCCACCCACCTATGTTCTAACCTATAGGACCAGCCAAGCAGTGTCTTTATTTTAACCAATGAAATCAACAGATTGATAAACAGATTGGTATATGACACTCCCACATCAAAGGACTTTTTTTTAAAAAAAAAAAAGTATAAACATGTTAAGATGTAATGTATTGGATAAGTTTCTTTTAAGAGAATTTGAGACTGTTTCCTTAGCTTATTTTATGAGCATATAACTCAGTACTGATTGCTGATTCCAGGACTATTGAATATTTCCTACGTGAAATAAATCTCAATGCTTGACCTTTGCTGTCCAGTTGAGTTTTGAACGCTATTTTGACTAAAGGTTTGCTATCCATTTATGTTTTTCTTTGGAATGATTTTCCCATTGTCCCAATTATATTTTTCAGAAAAATGTAAGCACTTTTATTTAATAAATAATTTTTACACAACAAAGAATTTAGTAACTTTTTCTTTCACTGTCATGCATCTCTTTAAATTCAATAGTTTTGAATAAAAATATCTTAAATGATATATATCCTAATTATCTTGTATTTCTCTTGAGTTAATGAATCATCTTTGTTAGAATTGCTTCTACCATTTTATTATTTTGAAAAATTATTTGTTTAGTTGTTTAAGCTAGGTTCTCTAATAATATCACAATATAATAACAACCAGAATATTGTTATTAATTGACACAAGTAAATAGAAGTGTTGAAAAGGAATTTTTGATACCTAATATTTATTGAGAATTTGGAAGTCTAGGTTTTATCCTAACTTTATGTAACTAACGGCTTAGCTTGTTTTTGAACTCTTATCCCTTTCAAATCTAAACCAGAGAATAAGCCATCAGTCAGTGGGTAATCCTTTCAACTATCAACATAATCAACATAATCTCCTACAGATATTTCTACTGGAAAACCTAATCTGGACATTTCCTTATTGAAACTCTTTCCAGGGGATATAGATAGTGTCACATCAATGGGTAAAATTAGCTGTCTTCGTCAGGTACACAAAGTATTTCACTGAGACTCTGGCTGTGGACTTTGATCCTTCCTTTCTTTCCATTGTAGGAACTAGTTAAGAATTGCGTTGTTCCTTTCAATGTCAAGGTGTTCTCAGCTGGACGAGGATCTGGCACAGTCCAAATGAAGCAGCTCTTTCTTTTTCTTTTTTTTTTTATTGCTTTATAAATAACACCATTCAAAATTTCCACTTCCTGCCCTCCTCCCATTTCCCTCCTGCTCCCCCACTCATCCTCCTTTCTCCCCCTCCTGTCCTAAAAGAGGGCAGGGTACCCTGCCCTGTGGGCAGTCCAAGGCCCTCCCCCCTCCATCCAGGTCTAGGAAGGTGTGCATCCAAATAGACTAGGATCCCAAAAAGTCAGTACATGCAGTAGAGACAAATCCCAGTGCCATTATCATTGGCTTCTCAGTCGGCCCCAATTGTCAGCCACATTCAAAGAGTCCAGTTTGATCACATGCACGGTCAGTCCTAGTCCAGCTGGATTTGGTGAGCTCCCATTAGAACAGGCACACTGCCTCAGTTGGTGGACCAACCTATGCGGACCTGGCTTCCTTGCTCATATTCTCCCTCCTTCTGCTCTTCAATTGGACCTTGGGAGCTCAGTCTAGTGCTCTGATGTGGGTCTCTGTCTCTATCTCCATCTGTCTCGGGAAGATTCCATGGTGATATTGAAGATAGTTATCAGTCTGACTACGGGACAAGGTCAGTGCAGGCACACTCTCCTATATTGTCCAAGGACCTAGCTGCGGACATCCCCGTGTATACCTGGGAACCCCTCTGGAGCCAAGTATCTTGTCAACTATAAAATGGCTCCCTTAATTAAGATCTCTTCTTCCCTGCTCCCTTCCTCCATCTCAACCATCCCACTCACCCAAGCTCTCCCTATTCCTCCTCTTCTCCCTTCTCTGTCCCCCTCTCTCCTTCCTCCCACCCCACCCCCCTCCATGCTCCCAAGTTTTGCCAGGCAAAAGTTGAAGCAGCTCTTTGTATCGGTTTCTTGATTCAGGGTTTATTTTCATCCACCTTGCTGATATCCGACAATTGCTCCTGATGTTCTTGGCCCAACAGCTGTCAGTGCTGCATCAGGAAGACTGTCCCTTGGCATCTACCAGTGCGCTATGGTTTGTCTTACAAGGATTCGTGTGTTGGAAGCTTGTCTCTCACAGTGAGGGCAAATGCCGTCTTTAAGAAGCAAACCTTGTGTTACTAAGTGACTTCCTCAGGACTGAAGTAGTCTTCATAGAACCCCAGTTAGTTCTCAACAGAATTCACTGTTATAAAAATGTCTCTTTGATGGCTTATTTCCCCATGTGTTGTACTGAAATGTCTTCTCACCACAGTGTTACACACTATGACATCCTCACTAAAGCTAAGACCGTGCCACAGCCTCCAACTTCCATAACTGGGAATTATGTTTCCTTACAAGAGAACTTAGTTCTCACATTCAATTACAATAACAGCAATGAGATTAATGCTGAGTCTGACTATAGATTGGCTATTGGATACAATGTTTTGAGTATATTATCCTTTTTGTTTGAAATTCGTGTGTGTGTGTATGTGCATGATTCGTTGTGTAAATTTTGACAGACTGAAACACAGAAGGCTAGGCAATCAGCCTATACTATAATAGTTGATAATAGACATTCTTACTTCAAATTAGGATAATGGTTCCTCTATTTTCCATTCACATCCACTTTGAAAAGAATTTAGAATAACTTGTTCTGCTCACAGCCAGAGCTGGCAGTCGAAATGGGTGTATTTGTCCAGTGGTCAAGTGATTCATTGTTAGCTACTCTATTTTCTGGCCAGCAATCAGATTCCCTTTGAAATTTTGATTTGAGAAATAGAAACTATAAAAAAAACACACAGCAAATAGTACTAGGACTGTAAGTACAGCTGCAAAGTCCTGCAAATCTTGAAAATGGAAATACTTTTAATAATTTTGCAATTATATAAGTGCATAATAATAGAAAATGGATAAGTCATACTTGCCAGGAGAGGCAAAATGGTATAATAAAAAAAACAGAAATATTTATTGGTCCACACGATGCATATTAATAACCTCAAGATCTTAACGGCTTCTATTACTTCTATTACTCCACTGTAAGCTTTCTAATGACCAGCGATTTAGCTGATACAGCCCAGAAAGAGCTCAGCTAAGCTGATATTTCCAATCTTTATATGGTTCTGTCAATTTATATTCTGAGTTAATAAGGCAGTGTCTAGTCATTTGAAAAGACTGTGACTAAACAATGAGCCACAAGGAGAGGGTCTGCTTGTTTGTCCCGGCTGCCCAGCTATCTTAGCCCCAAAATAACGACACAGAAACTGTATTGATTAAGTCACTGCTTGGCCCATTAGCTCTAGTTACTTGTTGGCTAATTCTTACATCTTAATTTAACCCATTTCTATTAATCTGGGTATCATCACGTGTCAGTGGCTTACCGGGTAAAATTCCCAGCATCTGTCTCCAGCGGATCCATGCCATCTCTCTGACTCTGCTTTCTTCCTCCCAGAATTCAGTTCTGTCTTCTCTGCCTACCTAAGTTCTGCCCTATCAGCAGGCTCAAAGAAGTTTCTTTATTAACCAATGAAAGCAATACAGAGACAGAAAGGCCTCCTACACCACAGAATCTTTGGGGAATGTTGCTTATGTAGGGCTACTAAGTTGTGTTTTCCCAAGTCCATCCTCTAAAGAACACAAGCTACTACAGGCACATGAGAGTCATGCCCAATCTCCAGATTGTGGCATTTTTAATGTGATGCTGATGTCAGAGCATACAAATATAGGATTATAGACAAATAGACCAATGTTCCAGAAGGTCCTGGGGCTAGGCAATTTGTAGTAGAATCAAATTTCCAGGGTGGAACTCATGAATGGGGTATGAATGAAATTATGAAGGTGAAGCCTATGTAGCAATAGAGATTCTAGTATATCAGAGAAGCAAGAACCATAGGACATCTATCAATGATTGTAGTGACACTAACGGAAGCCAACACAAGAAATATGTCACTACTGCCACAGGGAACCAACCTGGAAAATTGATGATGTCATCTTAAACACAGTACGTTAGACCTGGATCTGGTTGGTGTTGTACCTGCTTGATTAAAGTCTTGATTTGGTTTGGTCTTTCCTTTCTTTATCCATACTCCTCCTTTCTGGAATACTTACTCAAGGCATTATAAATTGGAAAGATGTAAGCTATTTGATTTGTGGTATCTATAAAGAGATTGCAGACTTTTAAACAATATTTAAACATTTAAGATTATGAAGACTTTTGAAATAGGAATGACTGCATTTTATATGTGAGAAGGGCATGTAGGGGTTGTGGGAATTGGAGTGGAGTACTGTTTAGATGAAAACTGTCCCTCATAGGACTCATGTTCTTGAATATCATCTGCTAGTCAATGGGACAATTTGTGGAAGTTTGTGTAAACTTTAGAAGGTAAAATGTGACTGGAGGAAGTAATCACTGCTGGTGAGGCCTGAGATCCTATCTTCTTTCCCACCTTGTTTCCTGGTTCATAGACCTATGAAGAGGCCCCCATCTATGACCCTACTGCCGTGAGCCTCACCATGCATCCTTACTGTCATGGACTGAACTGTATCAAAACACAATTCAGTTCTATGAGCTATCTGTTTGCTCTCCTGATAGTTTCTCTCTTTGGAAAAGATTTTTATTTCTTGCATTCCCATCTGTAATTCTTAGGGATCGTTCCTGTACTATTGGCATTCTCTTCAGAATGTTCTTGCTGGCACATGGCAATGTGGTAGAAATACCTAATTGAATATTCCTCTGTAAAGAAAATGGTATCATGAAAATTTCAGGAAAAAATATAGATTTGAGTGTATAATATTAAGTGGAGTAATGCAAGATCATAAAGAGAAAAGCTGCTCTTCCTTAAATGTAAATACTAGCATACAATTTACACAAGCATACATACAAACAGATTTAAGTATGAAAATTTAAGTATATAAATCCTAAAAATATAAAAATATGGGCGTGCTAGTAATAGCAAGTGATAAGGAAGTGTGGGAAGATAGAAAAAAGGATTAATGGAAAATAAAAGAAGAAAAGAAGGGATTATTAGTGAGAGAGTAGCAGGGGAGCTGGGGAGCTGGGGGAGGAAAACCATAAAAACACACCTGGTTCAAAAGTATTTAAGAGTATATAAAGCATAATATGCTCATTGGACCCATCGAATTTATGAATCACAATAAAAAACATAATATTGAATAAAATAGGTGGCACTATGGAAGTAGGAAGAAAGCAGATTAAAATGATCAAAATATGTTGTATACAGAATCTTCTTTATTGAGGGTTGAGACTCATGCTCACCTGTGGGTATAAGGATTAAATATCTAGAATGAATTTAGGAATCATTCTTGTTTAATAGTGTTATGGTAGTAACACTGAACAAACTCTGCATGTTGTATATACATTTATACATACATATATACACATCTCTGTATGCATGTATATGTCTGGAATGAGGACAATTACAAAAGAAAAGGCCAGAAACCTAAGAAGGAGTAAAGGGAGGTTTTGAGGAGCTCGAAGGAGGAAAAATAATGGAAAAAAACAGTAATCATATTTTAGTAAAATTTTTCATAAATGCATGATATTTTCAAAGTATTAATATATTATTGAAAATAGGTCAAAATAAGTTCTTACTATTGTAAGCAGCTTCTATTAAGTATTTTGACACAGCAATGGGAAAAATAACTAAAGTAGTGGTAAGGAAATACTATCAAAATCTTAACAAATTTACTTAGTTTGTAGAATCTTACAAACCACCAACTCTGGGTTTTTCATTGGTGAGGGGGACCTGAAAGCATATGTGGGAAACATACAGGTTACTTAATAAACATAGAATGTGCTAATTTCTATTTTATCTCATAGTATTTTATATAATGGCAAAACGAAAAGTGTTGTAAGATAATGCTCTTGTACACTGTAAAGATTTGTCACTCATATTGGTTTAATAAAATGCTGATTGGTCAGTAGTCAGGAAAGCTTTATTTATTAAAATATAAATGAAATACCACTGCAATTTTGTAATGTAAAAACTAACAAGCATTTTCTAAAATATCAAAATGGGAAGCTCTACCGTTGGTTTTTAAAAATTTATAATCATATTTGACTTTCTACAATGCTATACTGACAAAAATTGAGAGGATATGACTGAAAAGCACAATGACTCATGACAGAAAATGTAAAAATCAATTGGTTTGGGGAGATAAAATATACGAATTGCAAAATGTGGCAATTTCTAACATGAAGAACTTGAATTTTACTCTTTAATTTTTACTGTTTTCTCTAAACTCCCAAAGAAAATGGTACTAAGGAGAACATAACACACAGCAGGGCACAAAATGAAAAATATTAATTCTGTAATTATCTCTGTTTATCACTTCTCTAGTCTTCTAAGTACATTTAGGTCACATTAAAGCCATGTGTTACTTTGAGAGGGACTACTTGGCTAGCCATTAAAGTACACATTTTAGTTAAGGGCATTAGGTATCTTCTTAGAAATTCATTAATAATTTTAAAAATTAATTTCATTTTCACAATGTATTGCTGTGAATTATTCTTGTATATTCTCTGCAAAGAAATAAAGAAAAAGTAAATATATATGATCTTTCTGATATTCATATCAAGATGTTGCATAAGAACTTGAGTACCGTGAATATTTTTAATGACTGTTTACCTAAGGGAACATCCTTCTTGATGACTTCCTTTTAATAATCGCTGTCGGATCATCTTTAATTAAACCTGCTGCATTCTTTCTGGAGCCAGAATACTTGTCCAGCACTCCATTAACTTTGAGAATGTGCCAACAAAAACAAAATGTTTGTACTCACATAGCAAATACGGTATCCAACTTATGGGATGAAAAACCTTTGCGATATATCTTTATCACAATTTGTAGGAGCCCATTTTCTCCTTCTACAATAAGGATGCTTACCATAGAACTTGGGAAGGGAGAGGGAGGGAGGGAAGGAGAGAGACAGAGAGAGAGAGAGAGAGAGAGAGGGTAAGGCTGGGCAGTAAGCACCCTTGCCTGTTGAGCAATCTGTCTCCCTGCCTCCTCTTGAAATTTAGAACTTTGTTCCATACCTTTACATATTTAGGCTGTTCTAACTTCTTTTTTTCAACTTCACATTTATTTTCGTGGCTTCAAAAATAAAAAAAGCCTCTCCTAAGACCCTGATGATAAAGTTGTCTTTCCAGAGTTTATATATTTAGTATATAAAATACATTTATTAATTTTATTGTACTCTTTAAATGAGTAATGCTAATCAGAAAAGATTAGCTGTTAGAGAAAACATTCTCCAAAACAATTGTTGTCTATAAAACAACAACTGTATTAAATCGAGAGGCATACAGAGCTATGAGGAAAGAACATTGACAAATAGTTACATGTTCTCATGTGTTAGCCCAAATAAAATTTGTTATTTTGAAAGGAGAACCTGCTTTTAAGTTACATTTGTAATGCATTGTATAATTTATAAAGTCTCCAGTAATGATTTTAGTGTTTTATTTTGATCTTCTTGTATAGCAGCTGTGTAAATGAGCCACTCCCTCCATTGGCTTTGGCTCCATTGTGAAGACAAGGAAGGTGCAAATCAAATAGTAAAGTTACCTGTTAAAGATAGCATCTTTGATATATTTGACATCATCATGAGAATCTGTATAGATCATGGACTTGGATTCTGATATAAATAAAGGAGAAAGGCAAAGGTTTGAATTTCCTGAACATACTGTTCTATTTCTTGAATACATGCTGTAAAATCATACGTGAATTCACAAATTTTGATAGGCTGTTAGCACAACTCGATTTCTTTGTTTTTTGGCAAAGAGTATAGGCCTTGTTTGATTAGGGATTTCATGGCCAAGAGGGCTGTAAAATCAGATTATTTGTCAGCTCTGGCCCATTAAACTTAATGAATCAGGAAAAACAGCCTTCCTGGTAAACAAAACACGATCTTGCTTAAATCATTTAAAGTATTTAATAATTTTACTATTTTAAGACCAGTCTAAAAGTAATACCCTTAATGGAAAATGTTCTAAAATACATTTTGCTGCACTGGGGAGTAAATGCACTGGCTTCCACGTTCTCTCATCCATAGTTTACGAGAGGAGCCTCAGGAATAAACTTGTGATAGAGTGAGGCCAGCTAGCATAGTCAAGTGCATGTGTGTGTGTGTGTGTGTGTGTTTGTGTGTGTTTGTATGTGTTTGTGTTTAATGGAAACACAGGTCTGTAAAGTAACACAGTATGTTGGACTTACCATTAAGCCTGTCAACCTGAGTTCAATCCCCTTAACCCACATTGTGGGAGGAACCCATATTGCAAGGCACATTGTGCTCTGATTGCTACACTTCCATTAGCTGACACATGCTAATCCACAAACTCACACTGGATAGATGAGTGCAATTTTAAAAAATGGAAGTGTATTCTGCTAAACAGGCTGACATCCCATCAAAAGCATAAGATCTCATAATTATTTTGACAAATCATTAATTAGGTGTTTTTCAAATATTACAAATCACTCCTCTGGGAGTTTGTAACTGTTTGAAACCCAGTGTATTCAGAACTCAGATAGAACCTTCCCACTAAGACTGATGTGGCCAAGCTATGCACTACCAATTCTACAACTCTAGAGTAAGTGTTTCCATAAAGTTTATTGATAAAGGCACAGAATCATGTTCCACTGGAAGAGTATAATAGTGTTCATATCTATTCTACTACTAAATTGAAGCCACTTAAGTATGTGAAGCCTGAATTAGTTGATTAATCTATCAACATAGTTCTTATTCTCAAATGAGGTAAAACTGTAGTGCATTAACACTGCCCACATGAAGCAAATTCAGAGAATTTCTCTTTTATGGTATGTGTATATGTGTACTCTGTGTGTGTGTGTGTGTGTGAGTCTGAGACTACCTGTACTCATGTGATGGTTGCATCAGCCACAGATGGATATCAGGTATTTTCCTCTATGCTTTCCACCTTATATTTTGAAGTAGGGTCTCTCAGGGACTCACGTGGTCACCCAGTGGCTAGAATAACTAGCTGGTGAGTGCTCCAAAAATTTAACTGTGACTGTTCAATATAGCTGGGGGTCAAAGAAAAACATGACTGTGCCTGCATTCTATGTGTGTTCTGGGGATCCCAAATTGTTTCCTCATGCTTGCATGGCAGATACATTAACAACTAAACATTTCCACAGCATCTAATATGTTTTAACTTAAGTGGGAACATATATTAAGCCACTATTACTAACCCTTAGTTATTGCTAAGTTTAAAACCTTAAGCAGCAGTTAATGAGTGAATTATGTGTCTTTTGCAATTAAATTAAAATTCTTCGCCCTAGAGTCATCTAAGAAATTTTTTGAGATTTATGTTAAGTGCTTTAATCACCTGAAATTCTTATTAAAGTACTTCCCAAGTCATCTTTTTAACATGAGGGCTTTGCCTTTTGAATAGAAACCTATGATTTTCACTTATGTGGGAAGCATAATGACCTTGACTTTGTTCTCCATGCACAGACACAGCTTCTGAATAAAGAGAAAAAAAAACAGTGTGAATCAATTTATAAGGACATATGAAAAGGTACATCTATTTCTACAGAACAATAGGATTCCCTCGAGTTTACTAAACCAGATTTTTCATGAAAATAGTAAATTTTATAGACACCGAACCTGGATGTTTTTATCAAGGGGTTATTCCTTCATTTATTCTTCTAAGAAATCCACTTGTGTCTTAGTCCTTGACATTACTGAAAATCCGCCATCCCCCTTCATTTTTCAGATACTATAAGTTGATTTGAATTACTCTCTCTGTACTGTATCAGGCTCTCTGTCCTTTTCCTCTGCATACAGCTAGAGTCGACTTGTTTCATGCACTTTAATCCAAACAGTGAATATATTCACCATTGTTTCATTTTCTAAAGCAATTCTAAAAAGTATCAATAACATTTAAAACTTACTTACAGAAGTTGGTGGGTAAAGGAAGCACCCATGCAACATGCACCTCCGCCTTAGGTATGAATGCTAACACCAGGTCATTGCTGATCAGGGTCTAGAACTGTACTGAAATGAGGCAAGGGCTTGTGTTTTCGTGAGGAATGGTTGGTGCTTAGCCTCTGCCAATTCATGTTCCAGTATAAGCTGTAATGCCCCCAATTCAACAGTCATTACATCCATGAAATTCAGACTTATCATGGGCCTAAGTGACGAAGAGACTACTTTCACAAATACTAGCCTAGTTTGGTGTAACACAGAAGGGTACAAAACAAAACAAAAAGCAACAACAAAACATTCCACACCTTTATTAATTGTGGGAAAACAAAGGTTCTGTTCTAGGATTTAGTACTTGTTGGGGTGGTTTTGACAGGCTATGTGTATGCTCATCGTATGATGCATTTTGTTGACTTGGATGGCTATAACCATGAAATAGTGGGTTAGGCTCACTCACCTGTGATTAATTGGTTGAGAACTGGGCAGTAACTTGCAATGCTGATCCATGGGCATTTGCAGCTGTCTCTGAGGCTTGTAAGGTGGACGTTGCTCTCGAGAATCTTTGTAGGTACTCTGTTGGAGCATTCTGGTGACGCTGTACATGGGAAAAGAAAGTTCAGATGGTCATACAGTATTCACACAGTGACACGCCCAGGGTGGATTCCAGCAAACATGGACATCTAGCACTGTAACGCTACCTCAGAGGAAAGAAGCTAACTTCTTAGAATTGTTGGAAAATAGGCCCAAACCAACCAGTAATTCTGACATAATGTACTTCCCCTTCCATGATACATAATGAATTGCCTGATTTTCATGAGCTTTCAGAAAACTTATGTATGTATATACCACTGTCACATATCCAGAGCAAATTAAGAAGGAAATATTAAAACAGTGAAATTAATGAATACATCTGATATTACAAATAAATAACAAAACGATAAAATGTGTCAAAAGGAGTACTAAGAAGTTTATAGCAGTCAATACCTGCATTGGACAAGTAGAAAGATCCGAAATAAGTGGCATATTGCAACATCTCAGAAAATTAGATTCCTACTAATAAACTAAACCTGACATTCATGAAGGAAAACTACTACAAAACTGGAGCAGAAATAAATAAAATGGGAAAAAATATGCAATTTAAATAATCAATGAGACGTAAAAATGGCTTTTTAAAGAACAGAAAAAGATTGTTTTTAATAAAAAGGTAAATTAAAAAGTGTTTTAAATAAAATAACGTACTGTTAGCATGACTAAATGAAAAAATAGAGAGAATGTCAAATGATGAAATCTTAAGTGGAAAGACAGACGATTGACACCTCAGAAGTACAATCTATGTGAGAATCTTAGCGTCTGGCACATCTGACACACTAAACATATGGCACTGTTTTAGACACATATACTTTAGCAGGAGTGGATGCAAAGGAAGTAGAGAACTTGGATGTATTTGGAGTTATACTGACTTCTTTCAACATGCATTCAAATATACTTTCTTTTTCAGATTTTCGTGATACTACCTCTCTAGTTTTACAGTCACCAAATAATTTCCTCCTCCACTAGTATGCTTCCTGCATGCCTGTGCATGTGTATGTGTGTGCATCTGTGTGTACATGTGTGTCTGTGTGTGTGTGTGTGTGTGTGTAACTGACTGCTCCTTCACCTACTCAAGGGTTGGGGATATGTTACAAGTCTTCTCAAAACCCAATTACACTTCAGATTTCAGGGTTGAGAGGGGCATGAGGAAGCCGTTGGTTGTCTTGTCTATGAAAAATTATTCTGAATACTTTCTGAACATACAGTTAACAACTATTTTCTTTACTAGCAAGATGACCTTCATTAGAGTAAGGATAATAATATTCTTTTCCATTCATTGTTGTTCCATTTGACCCTTTGTTTTAATGTCTCACCATTTTCACTAATTAATTATCAATATTTAATTGTACCAGTTAAATCAATAGAATTTTTTCAATAATGTTGTTTTATTAGACAATGTAATTTTTAAGTCAAATATCAAAAATACATACAGTCTAGAGCAAAACATTTCACATTTATTCAATCCCTCATCTCCCCAGTTACTGTCTCTTATTATCAAAAAATTATAACCACCTAAGTATTAATTCAAATCTCTCTCTCTCTTTCTAATGTTCTTTTATTCTTTATGCTCTTATTAAGGGTTTTTTTTTTTGGCAAACATTCCTTGGTGCAGAAGAAGATTCCTTATCTATGTTTACAGCTACACAGCAATTTAAAATACAGATGTCCTGTAATGTATCTCCCTATCTGGCAACGATGAACATTTAAGGGTTTTATGTAGTTTTACACAACTCAAATATTTAAATTCTTAATGTCATTTTTATACACAGAGTCATCAATATGGGAATAGACATGAATTTCAAAATACTAGGTATTTTACTTTAAAAATCTTTTTTGTTTTTAGATAGTTATAAATATTGTATAAAGACAGCCATGTTTTCTTTACCTTCAGTCATAAATCTTGCAAAAGTCTAGTGCAATATAACACTAAGTATATTGGCCTTGATATAGTCAAGATAGTGCTAAAATACACAAGGTATTCTATCATCTGAAAACACAATATTATTTTTTTCTTTTAAATGTTTATATCTGTTCTGTCCTGTATTGCTGACCACAGCATTTAGGTTTATAGTGAGTAATGTAAGTAGAAATCACTCCCTTGTCTTAGTTCTGAGAGGAAATGTGCTGAGCTCTACATCAAATAAGTTCTTATCTGTGGCACGTTTCCAACATGACCTTTCCAACTTGAGGGAGGGTCGTTCTAGTCTTGATTTCTGAGAATATTTACTAGGAGTATATGTGGGATTTTGTCAGGTACTATTTTTTTCCTAAGAAAGACTGAATCAATTTTCTTGTTACAAACTTTTACTTGTGAATATGACGTTTTATTTGGAATGATTTATAAATACTGTGGTCAAAACAGATTACTTAAACAAAATATATACTTCATTTAAAAATGTTGTTACATTTTACATAATAATTGTGTTTATTGTTTTACTATGTGTATGTATGAGGAACAGTCATAATTTCTTTTTCTGAAATTTCTTTGTCTAGATTTATGTAGTGCAGCAATTTTTTTTTTTCCGAAACAAAACCCTCTATCTTGGAAAGAAGTTTCTCAAGACAGGGAGCTCTAAGGCGAGGTAAACTATCCATTTTGGATGGGAAATCATTGAATCCAGTAAGTAAACAACTCAATGGCTTCAGAAAGTTTCTTAAACTGATGAGATTTACTAGGTTCCTTGCTCCCAAATGCAGATTCTATAAGTAATTCTCACCCATGACTTTCTAAGTACACCCTCACCCATGACTCTATAAGTACACCCTCATCCATGACCCTGTAACTAGTCCCTCACTCATCTCTATAAATAATACAGCTAATTGTTTTTCCATGTTGGATTTTGATGATATCCTTACTTAGGTCTGTAGTAGATTCCTATTTGTAGTGAAGAGACACTTGTTAAAATCTCTCCAGGAACAGTGTTAACAAAACAATTTGTTATTAGAATAAGACTGGCCTCATTTCCTTAGTCAGAAATGCTCTCCCTTCTCTGTTATTCCTGAACTCGTAGTTACTAATAGCATTTCACAAGGACTTAAAGTTTAAGGACTCGCCTTTCCCTCCCAATGACCCCTTCCTCACAGCTGTATTCAGTTCCTTGCCAAGTAGGCCTCTTTCATGTAGCAGCTTCTTGGTTGTTACAGCACTCAACCTACAGAAGCAATACAGATTATTAGCAAAGTAACTGGCATAAGGCGGTCCAGGCAGGGGAGAAGGTAGGCTGTCTGCAGATCGTCACCACTTCTTTAGCTGCTGCAAAACCAATCCCCAGAAATATCCCTAGGTATTTATCAAAGCACCTGCTGCTACCTCTCTTCCCTCCCTCTTCCCCATCCCCAGTGGATCCCACAGATCTTCCCACCAAACTCCCCTACACCCACTCTGTTCTTCACCCCATGCCCCAACCCCAGCAAGCACTCCCCGAGAATCCACAGGACACTACATCAAGGGAGGAAAGTCAGCTAACTGCAGATCCTCACACACCCACATCCTTCTAAATTTAATATCTCCAGCTCTGTCGAGGACCACCTGCTGCGTGTAGCTCTCCTTATTCTTTACCCCGACTCCCAGTAGATTAATCAGATCTTAGTGAAATATTCTGTTTTCCTTATTTCTGTGGATTCATACCCCCAAAAGCCATCCCCATTTCTAAGTGTCAACTAGGAAAAAAAAATCAGTGCCCACAATTATCAGAGTCCCAGAACAGTTTCGACCAGGCAACACACAGCTATTCTCAAAACCAGAGGAGCAACAGAAACAAAGGTACAAAACATATACGCAAAAGAAACAAAACTAGGTATCAGCACCTAGAATTAAAATCTTCCCAACCACAAGTGTATAGCCACAAGCATAAAATCACAAACAACAACAGCGTAGAGAATACCCTCCACCAGAGACAAGCAACCCTATCTCATCAGGCCCTGAGAATAGAAACACAGCTGAAGCACAGGGAAAAGACCTTAAAGTAGCATATTTTATACCTATATAGAGTTCCTTGCAGAGGAAATTAATAGATCCCTTAAGTAAGTCTATCAAAACACAAGCAAAAAGTGGAAGGAAATAAATTAAACGCTTCAAGACTTGAGAATGGAAATACAATCAATAAAGAAAACCCAAACTAAGGGAAATCTGGAAATGGAAAGTTTTGGAAATCGAACAGGACCACCACAGGCTAGTTTTGCGTACACAGTAGAAGTAATGGAAGAAAAAACAATCTCAGGCACTGAAGACACCACAGAAGTATGGATACCTCAGTCAAAGAAAATGTTAAATATACAAAAAAAATTACTTAGGGGAAAAAGTATCAAAGAAATCTGGGACAATAGGAAAAACAAAATATGAGAATAACAAAAATAGAAGAAAAAGATGAAACTCAGGTTAAAGGAACAGAAAATATTTTCAACAAAATCAAAGAAGAAAGATTCCCTATCCCAAAGAAGGAGGTATATTTCAAGGCACAAGAAAGCTACAAAACACCTAATAGACTGGGTCAAAATAGGAAGTTCCCAAGGTACATGCAGGGAGCCAGTATATGTGGCCACCATTACAAGATGGCGCATGGCCCCTACAGGCTTGGAATCACCACCTCAGGCATGCTCAGTGTCCTCAGTGTGCCGGACCTATCAGGGAGCTTGGAGTGGCTGCTGAGACACTTTGACCAATAGGAGGCCTGAACGTACCCCTAATCCCCATAAAAAGCAGCTGCAGATCAGGGTTCGGGGCCCCTCGCTTCCCGCTCTCCCTTCAACCAAGAGGCTCCAATAAAGCGTGATTTGGGAAGAATCCTCGACTGGTGGCTGTTCTTTCCTGCTGGTCAGGGAGTTCGCCGCAACTGGTGCCGAAATCCCGGGACGCCGGGTCTCCTTCAGGTACCGGGCGAGGGGCCGAAGAGGATTCAGAACCCGACACGTGGAGCGGCGACGTCGGTAGGTAAGTTCTCCGGGTATGCTGGTTACGGGGTCTAACCCTGGGTGTTCTGCTTAGCCTTTGTGGCAATGGTAATCTCTGTTGTTTTCTGCTGTTTTTTGGCTGTGCTGCCATAAGCTTGGGCAAGAGTGCTTATGTTTTTCTGCGATCGCCTGTAAACTGAAAGTAAGACCATTGTAGGTAAAGCGGCTTTTTGGGTGCCTGGGATAAATCCGCTGTAGACAAAGTGGTGCCTTAGTTGTTTTTACTGCGTGCACGTGGGAGTACATCATGGGCAACAATCACGGTGCGGTCCGGGAGTTTTTTGACATGGTTGGCTTGGTGTAAGCCCTACTTAAGCAGCGTGGCTTGAAAATATTGTGGCGAATGATTATTACCATCCTAACAGATATAGACAAGGCTGCGTCATGGTTTGCAGTGTCAGGGGATCTCAACTTGCCCACCTGGGAGAAGTTGGGACTCACTCGATCTTGAGAGAGCAAGGCAGGAAGGCAAACTGGGGCGCGGTACCTTTCCCTTTTTGGCACCTAGTACGTGACTGTCTCCAAGAGGGAGCTAACGCAGAGTTTATTAAAGAAGGGCGAAAAGCATTGATAGCACACCAGGATAGCCTCTCAGAATCAGACTCAAAAGGGGAGAACTTAGATAGGCCTAAAAGAAAAATAGAAAAGAAAAAGGAAACGTTTAAAAATGTAGAAAAAAGCTGGGCGGTGGTGGCGCACGCCTTTAATCCCAGTACTCGGGAGGCAGAGGTAGGCGGATCTCTGTGAGTTCGAGACCAGCCTGGTCTACAGAGCTAGTTCCAGGACAGGCTCCAAAGCCACAGAGAAACCCTGTCTTGAGAAAAAAATCGAAAAAAAAAAGAAAAGAAAAAAAAGGAAGGAAAGAAATACAGATAGGATATAAAGACAATGAACATTTACATTAAATCTGTAAATGAGTTCTGTGAGAAATGTTGCTATAATTTTTAATAGACATTTACACTGAATCCGCAAACTGCTTTCAGTAAAATTGTCATTTTTGCTGTGTTTCTTCTGCTTTCCCAAGAAAGTAGGGGATCTTTCAAGATTTAAAGTTCTTATCATAGAAGTTTTTCCATTTGTACTGCCCACTCTTGGGTGGGAATCTATTGTTTGAGCTTGAGGTCTTTTCCTGCTGCCAGGTGTGGCTTCAGGGTGGAATGCTGAGACTCAGGCCTCTTAATTAAATTTATCAAGGGCCAGAGTAACAAGCGATAATGGTTAACTTTGTATTTAGGCCCAGAAGGGGTATTGCTGAGTTTTGAGGTAGATATTTGCCTAATTTTAAAAAATATAACCATAATGGGGTATCTCCCAGTGCTGAGGAAACTCTCACTCAGGTCTCAGGATGGCGCAGCCCTCCCATGGCTTGCGGGAGACCGGCCTTGCTGTGATCACGTGGGGCTTGGATGAGACAAGGGCCATTGCACTGGGGCAGAGGCTCATATCCTGTGTGGGGGAGGAGTTTGACCCCGAGTGACCAGGAGAAAGAATTTTTGAGGAGAGACCACAGCCCAGTGGTCTAGGAGGGTCATAAAAATTTTCAAAAACCCACTGATGGTCGCAGGGGCGCTCCCAAGGTCGTTATCAGCTAGTTCCTAAAAGAGCAGAACCTGCTGGGGAGACCCCACTGTGATTATTGCAGCTGGAAAACCTGTTTTTCAAGGTTAAGGTCTGGTTTTGTCTTCAGCTGGTTCCTGGTGCAGGGTCACTGAACAGGCTAGCTCTAGATTTTTGATTCTCCTCTTCCTGCTGGAGGGGCTGGAGAGATGGCTCAGTGGTTAAGAGCATTGCCTGCTCTTCCAAAGGTCCTGAGTTCAATTCCCAGCAACCATGAGGTCTGGTGATTTTTCTCTTCCTGCTGGGAGAGTCTGGATTTGTTCAGGCTTTTCAGTGCTGTGTGTGATCCAGAGGTGGTTGTGCCCTTATGCACTTCCAGCATCAGTATGCACTTCCAGCAATAAAGTTTTTTCTTTGCCCACGTTTTCTTAAGCATAAATTGTTAACAATAATTTTTAAACTTGGTCATTTTTACAAGGATAGGGTAAAGTCTCAGAGTTTTGATTTGCATTTCTCTGGCGGTTAAAGGATGTTATGTTTAAACATTTTTTGGGTGTCTCTCAGTCATTTTTAAATACATTTGTTGAGAGTTTTCAGTTTAGATCTATGGCAAATATTTTTATTGTATAAATTTTTAATGGCTAATTTCCTAAGTTCTTCATATATTTTTAAAATGAATTGATGATAAGTAAAGATTTTTTTCCACTCTATAGCCTTGTTATACAAAAGGTTCTCAATTCAGGAGATCTAATTTATGTTTTCTCACAATGTTTGTGCCACTGAGGCTGTGTTTAAGATGTGGCAAACGTGTACTTCAAAAAAAAAATTTCTCTGTGAGGTTCAACATAATTTTTATATGCTGAGGCCTTTGGCTCATTTAAACTTGAATTTTGTACATGGAGATGGATATGGCTCTACTTTCATTTTTCTACATGTTGATGTCTAATGAGGCCAGCATTATCAGTTAAAATGCTTCCTTTTTCCATTTTCCTATCTGTGAGGCAAACTTAAAACTTAGGAGGATAGCTTACAAACTTTTAATTATGGTCAAAGCCCTAGTTATAATACTCTTACGAGGGACCTTGAGCCGATAGAGAGCTTCTGTTTCCAATAGAGAGCTTATTAGAGCTGCCAGACAGGTACTCAAGCAGGTAAAATATAAATCAACAGGTAAAGTATAAAATAATCAACAAATACAGTATATTAATTATAATTCGGTTATGGCAAGTGTGTATATTAAATGTAAAACTTATTCTACAACAGTTTTATAAAAAATGTTGTTTATGGCTAAATCTTCTCAAATTTTGCCAGTTAAGATATTAAACTCTTAATTTAAAACAGTAGCCTGTCTACAAAAGGACAGGATAACATCTGGAAGATGGTTTAACAAAATATTGACTATGATCAATGCTTCTTATACTAAACAATAGATTCATTGATAATTTTAAGATTGATTCCTGGACAATTACCTTTGATCAATTCAAAGGCCAAAAACAATGGTCTTTTCCCAGATCATTGCTACAATTCACACAACTGTATTTTGCTACTGTTATAGCAAAAAAATTCCCTTAAAGGATTTTATGCTAAATTTTACAAATGGCTCTTCCAATAAAAGAACTACATATATGGCTAACAATAAAAAAAAAAATGTAGAACATAAGGCTCCTTCAAAGCAATTCATAAAAAGTTGCCAACAGATCTTGATGCAAACGGATCTGGCTTGATAACACCAAGCTGACCTTTGCTAAGGCAAGGTGGAAAAGCCCTTGCAATGCATTATGAAAAAAACCCGACCTATATATATTTGGGGTAGAGGAGATGTTTATGCTTTTTTTCACAGAAAAAAAAAAGGTTGGACCTGATGTCGTGGCTGCAGACATCCCACAAAGGAGTTCCAGAGGCTATTGGAGAGAGGTCATTGGTCTGACCTTCCCTGCCCCCAAGGAGAGGAGTGCCTGGTAACAGAACATGCTGCCCCACTCTGCAGGGTGTCCTGCCTCTAGAAAGTCCAGAGCGACCCAGTTGAGCTTGCAGGAAATTGGTCTGAGGACTTTGATGCCACCCCAGGCTACTGAATGCTTGGTGGTACTTGAAGTCTTCAAGAGATTTCACGAACCTTTCAACTTATTTTCAGACTCTCAGTATGTGGTTAACGCAGTCTCTTCTCTTGAGGTGGCTGCTTCTGTTCATCATGCAAGCCCTGTTTCAAATATTTTGTTACAGGTTCAGCACCATATTTTGCAAAGAAATCATCCCTTTTTTGTTGGCCATGTTAGAGCACATACCTTGCTTCCTGGCTTTATCTCCGAAGGCAATGCACGGGCCGATTTAGCAACCAGAGCCATGGGCCTAGTTGCTGCAGATCCTATCCAACTTGCCTGGGACTTTCATAACTTGTATCATGTCCCTGCTGACACCCTACGGAGGAAATTTGCCCTGACCAGGAATGATGCCAGAAGTATTGTAAAAGCTTGTTCTTCTTGTGTCACCTTTTTCCATCCCCCTCATGTTGGCATCAATCCCCGGGGCCTGCGACCAAACGCCCTATGGCAAATGGATGTTACTCATGTTCTGGAGTTTGGCCGTGTCAAGTACCTTCATGTCTCAGTGGACACCTACTCGGGTGTCATTTTTGCCACCCCCTTGGCGGGGGAAAAATCTATTCATGTGAAGACCCATTGCTTGGAGGCCTGGGCGGCATGGGGAAAACCTGTCCATTTAAAGACGGACAATGGCCCTGCTTACTCTTCCAAAGGCTTTCGTGCCTTTTGTGCACAACTCCAGGTCAAGCACACCTTTGGCCTGCCGTACAACCCCCAAGGCCAGGGGATAGTGGAAAGAGCCAACCGCAGCCTCAAGGAGCTCTTAGAAAAACAAAAAAGGGGAATGGCCGAGACTGCCTCCCCCAGAAATAGGATTGCTATGGCCCTTTTTACTCTTAATTTCTTGATAATGGACAACAAAGGTCGTACGGCAGCCGACCGACACGCTCACACCTCCCCAGAAGGGGCAGGGGAAGTGATGTGGAAGGATGTGTTGGATAATAAGTGGTATGGCCCGGACCCCGTTATCCGGAGGTCCAGGGGAGCTATTTATGTTTTTCCCCAGGATCGAGAAGTGCCTCATTGGGTCCCGAGCCGCTTGACTAGAGCTGTTGAAGTCCATCATGAAAATGACTCCGCCACCCTTCAGGACGCTAATACTGCCTCAGCCGATCCTGTGGAAGATGATCCCAAGCCGAGCGGAGCAGAGATGGGGGATTCTGTCAGCCTACCCTAAGCCCATTCCTGCGCATCAAAGCCTGGCGGAGGGACTGCAGTCCTGGATCTCCTCTGCCTTCTCCCTGTTTTTAGGATTGGGTAGGAGTGGGGATGTTTTTTGCATGCTGCATAGGAGGGTGCGTGCTGTCCCTATGGTTAATTTGTCGCCTTCAGGCCCAGGCATCCCGTGATAAGGTGGTAATGCTGCAGGCGCTGGCTGCCCTGGAGAAGGGTGATTCCCCCCCAAGTTTGGTTATTTGTCCTCAAGAGTTTATAGTGACTGATGCGTAGCCTTTGCACCCTCGCGGAAGTTCTGTCCATTGCACTGAGGAAGGTACGCTAGTCCTTTGCGTTCCGGTATTGCCTTTGCACCTCCATGGATCTTGTTCCATTGCACTGGAGAAGGAATACCATGACGCAGGCCTCCCTTGATCGGTCCTCACATCATGAGGTGAAGACCTGATCGGGAATAAGACCTCTGACTTGGCTTTGAGACTAACGAGGAGGGGGAACTGCAGGGAGCCAGTATATGTGGCCGCCATTACAAGATGGCGCATGGCCCCTACAGGCTTGGAATCACCACCTCAGGCATGCTCAATGTCCTCAGTGTGCCGGACCTATCAGGGAGCTTGGAGTGGCTGCTGAGACACTTTGACCAATAGGAGGCCTGAACGTATCCCTAATCCCCATAAAAAGCAGCTGCAGATCAGGGTTCGGGGCCCCTCGCTTCCCGCTCTCCCTTCAACCAAGAGGCTCCAATAAAGCGTGATTTGGGAAGAATCCTCGACTGGTGGCTGTTCTTTCCTGCTGGTCAGGGAGTTCGCCGCAGGTACATAATAATCAAAACACTAAACATACAGAACACAAACAGAATATTGAAAGCTACAAGAAAGAGCCTCTAAGTAACATATATATTAGAAAAACACCTGACTTCTCAATGGAGATTCTTAAAACCAGAAGAGCCTTAGAATGATGTTGTATAGACTTCCAGAGTCCATAGGTGCCAGCCTAGACTACCATAGCCAGCAAATTTATCAGTCACAATAAATGAATATTATAAAGTGTTCCAAGCTAAAACCAATTTTAAGTAACACCTCTATATACATTCACCACTATCACCACCACCAAAAACAGAATAGAAGAAATCAACAAGCATTGATAATTGATATTTCTCAGTGATAATGGTCCTAATTCCCCCAATAAAAAATGACACAGTCTATCAGAATCAATATAAATCTTTCCTTCTGCTGCATCCAAGAAACACACTTTAACATCAAGAATAGACAACACCTCAGAATAAAAGGGATTGAAAATGGTATTCCAAGCAAATGTATTTAAGAAGTAAGCTGTTGTATCTTTTCAAAATATATAACCAAATAGACTTGAACTAAAATCTAACCAGAAAATTAGGGCAGGACACTACATACTCACCAAAGAAAAATCTACCGTAAGTAGATTATCAACAACTATCCACCAAGCAGAAGGCTACTGAAGTTTTAAATAAAATATTACAAAACAAAAACAAGCAAACAAGCAAAAGCAAGATAGCTAATATAATCCCGAACAATAAAAGAACTCTGGGAGGTATCACTATCCCTTATTTCATATTGTACTACACAGCAATATTAATAAAATCAGCCCAGTTCTGTGTGTCTCTCTGCCTCTGTTTCCATCAGTTACTAGATGAAGGTTCTATGATGACATTTAAGATATTCGTCAATCTGACTACAGGGCAAGGCCAGTTCAGGCACCCTCTCCTCTATTGCTTAGGGGCTTAACTGGGGTTGTCCTTCTGAATTCCTGGGAATTTCTCTAGGTGACAGTTGTATGATTGGGGCAGACTGTGGCAGCACTGACACTGGCACTAGGATTTATCCCTACTGCTTGCACTGGCATTCTGGGAGCCAATTCTCTTTGGGTAGATACCTTGTTCAGCCTAGATATTGTAGGGAGGGCCTTGAATATTCCCCAAAGCAATGTGCCTTACCCTCTCTAAGGAGGGAAAGTAGGACGGAATGGGAGAAGGGTAAGGAGTGGGAACTGGGATTGGTATGTCAAGTGAAAAAAGATAGCTTGTTTTCTTAAAAAAATAATAATAAAGAATGTTTGCTACTGAGAGACATTAAGGGAGTACTTCCAGATGGGAGGGGATGTTGGAAAGAAGTACAAGTAGGAGAGGAAAACACAAGCAGGATATATGATGTGAGAAAAACAATCTATTTTTAATAAGAGTAAAAAAAGGCACAAGAATTTATACATTTATTGTTTATTATTTAAATATAGCATTTTAGTTTAGAAAGCAAATTTATGTCCATGAGTTCACTTTTACTCCTTTAGCTGATGGGGATATTCCATCTAAAACATGTCATAGCCCTTGAATGGAATCCTTCCCTAAGAATTAAAGATCTCAAGTCAATCCAGGTCTTATAGTTTTTTTGTTCTCAGATTTTATTGTAAGGAAATTCCAAATGTTTACAGATTGTTGAGATCTATAGCAACATAAGGGAAACAAAACAGAGAATTGGAAGCTAAGAGCACCGAGATGGCTTGTGATACAAAAAAGAGAAAATTGTCCCTACTATGACACAACCAAGAGATAGAAACTTTTGTGGGAATAATATAGATCTAAAATTTGAAAATTAATGTGGCTCTTATGCTTTCCATGTGTAGTTATCTCTTTTAACTCTTGTTGTTATTTCTTACACTGCAGCTAGCCGTGTCCTGTGAGAACAACATTAAATGGGGAAAGTTATGAGTCTAGGACATGAGGTATTGTAGTTCACACCTTAAACTCTCCAGATCTTTCACTCAAAGAATCCTGTAATCCTTGCCATGTACACAAAGAAGCTGTCTCAGAAAGAGTATAAAGTACAGAGTAGAGAGTCTGCCCAAATGTATTACATTGCCAGACTTTTGAATAAACTTCTTTTCAAAGGCTAACTCGGTACAGTCTCCCAATAACTGCATCTCTAGATGTCTGATGGTAACCATAGGAATCGGGTACCAAATAAGTTTTTCCACAGTACCTAGCCTACATATTCTTGGAATTGTAAGCTATTTTTATTTCATTGCTATTTATATATGGTAGGTAGGTGCTCTAGCACCAAGTTGAATCCTCAACGCAGATTACTGCTACTATTTTAAGCCGTTGTGTTTGGGAACTATTTGTTATATATTAAGAGACAAATGATACACTAAGACAATACAGTAAATGTTGAA
Source organism: Microtus obscurus (assembly GCA_963919715.1). Classification (NCBI taxonomy): domain Eukaryota; kingdom Metazoa; phylum Chordata; class Mammalia; order Rodentia; family Cricetidae; genus Microtus; species Microtus obscurus. The sequence goes on along the minus strand of CAWTZC010000288.1, from coordinate 5,088,818 downwards.
AGAAGCTTATATTGAGAGAAATACTTTTAAGTTTGTGTACTACACTGACTTGACTATATACAGTGTAAGTAACATCACATCTAGATTTAATATTTCTCAGTATTTGGAAAAGTAATCAGACGTTACTTTGTTTTCATGAATATCTCAGATTTATTGTAGTTCAGAATTTAAGAGAAGGGAATATAATATTCATGGCTGGGGTTTTCTCCTAACTTTTATATTCCTAACTAATTATTCACAAATATATCATTTATTTTATACAAATGCGTTCTGATACTGGGCTTATTATGTCTTCTCACAAATAATATCTGTGACATATTTAATATATATATATTAGTATCATCTCTGTTTCTAATGTCCCATTATTGTTTATCTATTTATCTATATTTATCTATTGCTACTCTCATTCTATAGGCCTAAGACTCTCTTGTCTTTTCATTGCATATTCAAGATCAAAATAAGTATTTTTAATTAGTTTATAGTCAAGTAATTATTGCCTTTCACAGTGGAAAATGTACATTCATTTTATAGTTTAATGATTTCCCTAAGGATTTAAATGTTAAAGGCATTTTTAACCAGATTACAGTACTGGCAACTAGTGTGGCCCTTTATGGAAGGTATGTGTGTCACCCAAAGCATGGTCACAAGCAGATGGTACTCCAGTTCTGACTTGGGACATGAACAATTGTACCTGTGCAAGCTTTAGAACGATGTGCTGCCATCTGCTGTCCGCACCAGAAGTCTACCCAAGAAGAAGCAAATCCTAGCGAGTCTTTGGAGTTTTGATCTTAAGATCTATAAACCCTTTTTCTTTATGTTAGCTGCCTCAGGTATCTCCGTGAAGCAATGCAAAATTGACCCATAACACTTTTGTATAATACAGAGATGACTGGGACAAAATGGAACCACTGAAACTATTGTTCAATCAATGAATTAATAATATTTGGCTAATGGACATGTCTAATGATTAAATTTAGTACTGATCTAATAAGATGATTTTTTACAAGCAAAACTATGAACTTGTGTTCTTTTGATAGGTTTTTTTGAAAACCTAATTCTTCATAATGGCTCTGTATGTATTAATTTATATAGAAATCGTGCTCTACAAAAGTTATTGCTGAACAGGAGCTGGCTTTAAATATCTTAAAGAAATACTTATATTCAGAAAATAAATATGAGCTTCAGGTATCGTATGTGAACCATAAACATTACTGTGTAAATTATCATACTGCTGTGAAAATGTTCATAAAATTATCATTATATATTAATGTTTGTGTTTTCCTGAAATATATCTACATAGTAATATGAAAGACTGTTACATGCTTAACCTAGTTTCATACATATACACCACCGAGACAATCCAAACTAATTGTACCAAATATTTTTACATTACTATTTATAATCTTGCAGAACGATAATTCTTGAGTATTCCACAACTAAGCTTGGGAAACAAAGAGAACAAGAAAAGAGGTATTTGGCACTGCTGTGAAATAAATTCTCTCTGCCTGGAATCATTGCATTGGTGCTATTGGAAAGGAAGGACTGATTATTCTGTACTCCGCTTATTATTTCTCCTACCTAATGAAATCCATTTGGAACTTCCAAACATTGTGTCTTTCCTGTCAGCTACAGCCTCCATCATAAACCTTTCTGTTTATTATTTGTTTGTTTATTTTAGGTTCCATATTGCAGATGTAAGAGACATTTCTTCTTTTTTGATGCTTAAATTAGTCGTCGCAAGACCAGAATTAGGATGACTAGAGATGAACTGACATTGTGTACCAGGTTTATGCCAAATACTAGGCTCTGAGTGGCAGGCCAGTCCATTTGTCTTTTCAAAATTAAAATTTAATATTGTCTGTATTATACATCTGTTAATATATGTTACAAAATAAGTGATAGAAATGATAACATTATAAATAGAGAAGTGAGGAGAGACGAAATGATAGAGAAATGGGGAAGAAAATGCTTCAAATACCTTTTCTTTTCTAGAACCTAAATTATTGGCCCACCTTGCTCAGGTCTACCAGATGTGTTCTGTTAGAGATTTAAAAATGTGGTTGATGACACTACTGCATTAGCACAGTGGCTAAATGGATTACAGAGTATACTTTTTCTGTGCCAATGACTTTGGCACATCAACGGCCTCTGAAGACTAATCCACATATAATTTTTTTATGATTTATATGATCCACACATAAGGGGATAGATGGGTTGATCAATGAGCCTAATGTTTGTATGAAAAATCATCATAGAAGATTGCTTTAGCTATCAGCCATCAGTCACATAGGTTTTATTTTAAATAGACAAATAAACAAGCACATAAACAAGTAAATAAAAGCCTGGGTTGCTGCACAGCTAAGAAGTCTTCAGAAAATGTTTGCTTTAATGAAATAGGAGTAAACTTTCTGTCCTTTCACAACATCTGAACTGAATCTATAAGGTGGTGACCATCCGAGAGCCAGACAGGTCATAGAAAGCTATCTCCAGGATAGCTGTTATTCTGGTTTAATATTGCTCAATGTAGAGACCATGTATTATAGCTGTGAGGTCTCAGAACTTTAAAAATTGTAACTATCAAGTATTGAAAAAAAATTGTGTAAGTTGAGTTTTTTCAGTTTTCTGTATTTTCGAGCATTCTTTTCTTTTGTGTTATAATTCCATGTTACAGAGTTGATAGTTGTAGCTTCTTAATCAATGAACCACCACTCTACCCATGTTACAGTTTTTAAAACAATTTTTGAAAGTCTCAAAGAAATCATTCAAATTCTAATAAAAATAATACATTATTTTGCTATTAGTGAGGTCATCCATATGTTCTTTTTATATGAGTAGACAAGATACATTTAATTGTTTAATATAAATCTAGTTTGAACAGGTAGATTAACAGAACTGAAAAATCACCAAAATTTTTTGTCCCAGTCTTATTGTAGTTTTATATTATTGCCATTGTCATAATTGGAATGCATTAAATCATGTCATTTCAAACTAATATATTTAAAAATAGAAAATTCATATATATGATATTAAATTTTAAGAATGCTTTTATTTGACTTGAATCAAGCCTGATGTACAACTATTTAATAATATTTATAAATATCTGTAGTATATATTGCTTCCTAATATATTGAAAGCCTAACCTTGTTAATTTACCATTCCAATATTTAGATTATTCAGATTGTAGATATACATGATCGCACTCATGTGACTAACAGAAATCTAGAATAACGTAAACCTTTAGTGTGATTGATGTATTATTTCTCCTAACCACTCAACACTTCCTGAAACTACTTGCTCTTCTAACTGCAGTAGAGTCAATTTCCCACGTTTGTACTACTTTCTGTCCAGTATCACAAAAAAAGAGTAAAACAAGCATGGAGAATGAGAGCCTTAACAGAAGTGTCCTACCAGGTTTTCTACGAAGGTAAAGCCATCTCACTGCCCCATGCTCTGCATTTCCCATCTATACTACAACATGCACTTCCCCTTGTCCTCATACATGCCCCATCTATACTACAACGTGCATTTCCCCTTGTCCTCATACATTTCCCATCTATACTACAACGTGCACTTCCCCTTGTCCTCATACATTTCCCATCTATACTACAACGTGCACTTCCCCTTGTCCTCATACATTTCCCATCTATACTACAACGTGCACTTCCCCTTGTCCTCATACATTTCCCATCTATACTACAACGTGCACTTCCCCTTGTCCTCATACATTTCCCATCTATACTACAACGTGCACTTCCCCTTGTCCTCATACATTTCCCATCTATACTACAACGTGCACTTCCCCTTGTCCTCATACATTTCCCATCTATACTACAACGTGCACTTCCCCTTGTCCTCATACATTTCCCATCTATACTACAACGTGCACTTCCCCTTGTCCTCATACATTTCCCATCTATACTATCATATTCACTTCCTCCTGCTTTCATACAAGTCCCATTTCCCATTTACTACGACACGTACTCCCTCCTGTCATTCTCCAAAAGATGCTACTCAAACCTGTCGCTGAGAGATGGACCCCAACTCCAAGTGTACGATACCCTTACGCTAAGAAGATTTTCTGTTCATTGTGACCATGGACTGATGGCCTGTACAGTCAACCATTCATCCCTTGCTGTGTTTGTAGCTTTATTTAACTATGTTAGTCACAGGTAACCAATATGCCTGTGTCATTTACCTAACTTCATGTCACCCCTTAAGCATTGTGTCATGACAACCATCACCAAAAGAAGTAGAATACAATACAATACAGCATAATATAATACCTTTTAAAATAAATACAGATAAGACATTCATACAACTTCTAGTACACAAAATATTACCATCTTACTTTTAATCATTACTGCATGAATTTTATAAATTAATTCTAATTATATATAGGTTATGTGAGGTTCTTGACCATCTGTGTTTCAGGAACTAACTGTGCATTTGAGAGTATGGGTATGACTTAAAGCTTAAAAGACAACTACTTGCTTCCATGTCTTATGTATAATGGTAAAATAACCAAAGAGTGGAGTTTGTCAAACAAAAAAAAAAACCCTCATTTGTACAAGGAAGAATAACAAAATAAACACTGTAGCTATTATTGAGATAATATCCTTACATATGAATACAAAATATCAGTGATGTAGAAAATGTTAATGTTCCGTTGGTGGAGTCTTTGTGAATACATTTCTCTGGACTTCCTGCTGTAGTCTATCATGGGGATGATTCTCTATAAGGAACTAAGAGCTGTCTCAACCTGTTTCCTCTAAGTCTGGTATTAGTGAATGGGCTAGAATTTGTTATGTTTAAGCCTTTACTGGTTCTTGTCATACTTATACCTGGCAATGCAGTTCTATCTAAATATAGTAAATGCTCGGTTAGACTTCTGGTCCTATCAGTGAGAACATATTCTCAGATTTTACCTATACACTTTGTGTCTTTACCTGTCGGAGGTGTTAGCTCTTCGCTTTTTAATTTTCTATGCTACCCATCCCCATCTCTTAGTTGAAATTAATGCCTTTGATGCAATTTTAAAATTAAATATTCTATGATATAAAATACCTAACAGTTTTTTAACCAGTCTTTTCTAAACATCTTAATAATAGAGCATTGTAACAACCCAGAGAAACAACACAGATTCCATTTTCTTTTTCTCTTAAACTTATGTTACCTACAAACTTCATTTGCTCAAGCATACAGTCAATGCTGTTCAATTTCTCGCCCTAAATTTAAGTTTACCATTTCTAAACCTTGCAAGGTTTCATAGGACAAGAATTAGTCCACACAGTTAGAAAGTTACAAAGACCTTCATACTTATAATTTGCAAATTTAATGAATCAAATCTAGAAGATTTATCTTTCCTGATAGGTATTTTAGGAACCTGGCTACATTGTGAATTTTTCTATTATTTTCATTAACGTTACATTTGAGCTCACATGGTTATATCATAGACAACAGCTGAACCCAATGTTTGTCTTCATATAACAAGAATCAATACCCTCCTACTTGGCAGTTGATAGGACTTGGCCTCTCAAGGTCTTCCTGCTTCTACAGTTGAAAAAAAAATCAATATTTACCTTTTGTTTTCTGAAATTCCTTATTTCAAACATCAGTCTTGAATATTTTCAAAACACTGTTTAGCTATAATGCAGTCAGTGGGCCCATAAAAATGCCACCTCAATTTTTAATTTTTTTCTCTTATGGTACTTAAGAGTGATCCTGGGATACCTATTTAATTACAGGTTTTTCCATTTCCTTGATTGTTTATCCCATAAGTAATAATTTTGCATTGACATTTGCATGGAAGATGTAGGAATGAAGGCAAACAGGCTGGTTTGTTGACTATTTTTTAAATGATTTCCTATCCAATGGTTTCCCAACCTGATGGCATCTACTCACCCTTATTGAGTTTTCATGCTACCTCTACTTTTACAGCAACAAAAAGGACCTATCTTTTACTTCTTGAGAAGGGGAAAACTCAGCTGTAACTTTTGCAAATTTTGGCTTTTGTATAACATCTCACTGTATCTACCTCAATGTTTAAGATTTTGCTTGATAAGATTAGAAACTAACTTTTTTATAATTCATATTATACCAAGTTAAAATCATTACACTCTGAGCACCTAATCTCTGTCTTTAAAATTTTCTGAGCTCCAGAGCTGAGTAATTATTTCAAAGTCTAAATATCATTCTGTTCAATACAAAACTATTAGTACAAAGAGATAGGCATTTTAATAGAAAATCCAAAATTTATCCCTTTATTCTCTTAGAGCAATGTGCAAGATCACAACTCCCACTAAATATAAGATTAATTTGGTTTAACATATAGAAAAACAATCAACAAACAAACAACATAAGACACTTAGATCTTTGCTAAAGAACTGTTCTGGCAGCCAGGCGGTGGTGGCGCACGCCTTTAATCCCAGCACTCGGGAGGCAAAGGCAGACGGATCTCTGTGAGTTGGAGGCCAGCCTGGTCTACAAAAGCTAGTTCCAGGACAGGAACCAAAAAAAGCTATGAAGAAACTCTATCTCGAAAAATCAAAAAAAAAAAAAAAGAAGAAGAAGAAGAAGAAGAAGAAGAAGAAGAAGAAGAAGAAGAAGAAGAAGAAGAAGAAGAAGAAGAAGAAGAAGAAGAACTGTTCTGGCTTCTTTTAAATGTCAATTTCCACAACCAAGAATTGCCTGATAAGACAACACTAACTCATGGATTGTTTAAATCATGTTGACCTCTAAGCAAGACTTTGAGGGACTCTTTCATTGCTAATACTGTAGCAGCAGCACTTCCTTGTCAGGGGTGCCTGAACTTTACAGGATACGGAAAGCAGGGCAGCATGAGGGCACACATCTATTTCTCTGTGCTCTGGACTATATGGAATTCTTTCCTTTACCTCTCCTCAAAGATGGACTGAAGTTTCAAATCTAACAATCTCTGTTACTATCACAGCAGCAGAATTAAAAACGTATTGACAATCCAAAGGGGAATTATAATATCTTTGCAAAATAAAGAATATATAATTGAATTAAATTAATTTCTATGGTTTGCAAAGTTTGTAGTCACAAATAAACAAATCTATGTTACATACTCTCCTCAAATTAAAGACAAATTAGCTTCTGTCAAAGATGTGTTTACAAAAGTAATTCTAAACATTTATTCCACGGTCCTTAGAGACCCATGGTTATGTAGAACTCTTCTCACTTTGCTGTAGGGTTAAAAAGAAGGCACTTAATCGGATTTCTTTACAATGATGATTTTTTTTCTTTCTTAGAATCTTAACTAGGAAAATTTCATTAGAAAAAGTTTGACCCTTGTCATGTTAAGTGACTGGGAGTGAATGTGTACTCTTGTGGGAGCTGCTCCTGCTTGGCAAAGGTCCGTGCCCAGGAATGTTAAGAATGTGCCCTTTGTCATTTATGAGGTTTATTGTTACAGAAGAGAAGGAAGCGAGCTTAGGTGAGGCACAGCACTGACACAGTAGACCTGGGGACCTCACAGCGATGGGCGTGCTCTCTACTGCAAACTAATAAGTCCCGCACCACTGATTCTGCAAAATATGTCTTCATTTCGTGTCTTTTATTCCTCTCCCCTGAGAAGAGATGAGTCTTCTCTTAAGGGCACTGGATTTTCAGAATCTACACAATTACACAACATAGAGGGAGATAGAAGATAACGGAAACTTGGGATTGCTGAATATAAAATGGCAAGGAAAAATCCACCCCCTAATTAATAAAATAACTCTGGAAGAATTCAACTTCTTAAGTTAAAAATCATGGAAATAGCTTTTGTGCATGAAATGATCATATTTAAGTTCCTTGCTCGTGCTCTCTCTCCTTCCGCTCCTGATTTGGACCTTGAGATTTCAGTCCGGTGCTCCAATGTGGGTCCCTGTCTCTGTCTCCTTTCATCGCCTGATGAAGGTTAATATTCAGGAGGATGCCTATATGTTTTTCTTTGCGTTCACCTTCTTATTTAGCTTCTCTAGGATCATGAATTATAGGCTCAATGTCCTTTATTTATGGCTAGCAACCAAATATGAGTGAGTACATCCCATGTTCCTCTTTTTGGGTCTGGCTTACCTCACTCAGGATAGTGTTTTCTATTTCCATCCATTTGCATGCAAAATTCAAGAAGTCCTTGTTTTTTTACTGTTGAGTAGTACTCTAATATGTATATATTCCATACTTTTTTCATTTATTCTTCCATTGAAGGGCATCTAGGTTGTTTCCAGGTTCTGGCTATTACAAACAATGCTGCTATGAACATAGTTGAGCATATACTTTTGTTGTATGATAGGGCATCTCTTGGGTATATTGCCAAGAGTGGTATTGCTGGGTCGAGGGGTAGGTTGATCCTGAATTTCCTGAGAAACAGCCGCACTGCTTTCCAAAGTGGTTGCACATGTTTGCATTCCCACCAGCAATGGATGAGTGTACCCCTTTCTCCACAACCTCAGGACCGCGAGGGGTGCACCCACACACTGAGACAATGGGGATGGTCTATTGGGAACTCACCAAGGCCACCTGGCCTGGGTCTGAAAAAGCCTGGGATAAAACCGAAATTGCTGAACATAGCAGACAATGAGGACTACTGAGAACTCAAGAACAATGGCAATGGGTTTTTGATCCTACTGCACGTACTGGCTTTGTGGGAGCCTAGGCAGTTTGGATGCTCAGCTTACTAGACCTGGATGGAGGTGGGTGGTCCTTGGACTTCCCACATGGCAGGGAACGCTGATTGCTCTTCAGGCGAATGAGGGAGGGGGACTTGATGAGGGAGGGGGAGAAATCTTTAATAAATAAGTGAATAAATTCTAAAAAAATGAAATGATCATATTTGTAAAATGAGAATAGAATAAGTCTTATGATTTATTGGCGTGAGTGACCCTTGTGGATCCCACAGTGGGTGAAGACTGAGGCTGGTAAGGGGACAGATAGATAAACCATGTATTGAGAGAGAGCTTAGGAATATTGGGAGGGTATGAGAAGGCAGGGGGTACGGGAGAGAAGAGAGAAACAAGGAAAGAAAGAGGAATAGAGGGACAGAGAAAGAGGGAAGAAGAGGGCAGGAGGAGGGAGGAAGAGGACTGCTGCTTCTTCAGTAGAAGAGTGGGTAAAGAGACAGATAAAACCAGCTTGCAGGAAGGGGGAGATTGGGAGTGGGTGGAGCTTGTCTCTTAAAGGGGAAGGGTAACCAGGTCACAAGGCATACCTGTATACTTATATCATTTCCTTCTTTTTCTTATAATAAAAAGACAAGGAGTTTGGCGTGGCAGGTTAAGGGGAGGAGAACATCGAGTTTGCTTCCTGGTAATTTGTGGGTGTTAAAAATGTTAAAATCTTGGGAGACCTTAGAAAGCTGGGATGCTGGCCATGTCCTGGGCTATCTGGTTCCTTCACTCTATCCAGAATTTGTGGTATGGGACTGTCTGGTGTCCCTTGGGACTGGTGAAGTGTCGGCAGAGCAGAGGACAAAGTTAAGTTTAGGAAGAAAAAAAATTTCTGTAGGTCCTGGTATTTGAGGAGGAGGGTGTCATGACCAGGGAAAGGTAGGAAGATTTGGGATAATTGAGAGAAGGGTACATTTGACCTGTTTATGGTGAAATACTTCAATTTGGCTCCCTGGAATTCACAAGAATTCTTAAATTCTTTGAGTTTATGTAAACATATGTTTTAGACACACACACACACATACACACACATTTTATAAATGGCAACATATTTATGCCAGAATGACTGTGACAGATGTTTTTTATTTTATTTTTCCTTCACAATGAACAGTATCTTTAAAAAACGACCAAGGAGAATGTAAAATCTTGATCTTGCAGTACAGTAGTGGTAGTACTCTGCCAAAGTTATATTAACTGCTTATCAGCATTTTATTGATAATATTAAGACTAGGAATAGCAGTATAACGAGAGATTAATCTTATAGCTTGCATTTATCCTCAGACCTTTATAACTTGCAGGTACATACCTTAATAACTTGAATTTATATACTTTAAAACACCTCCTTCATTTGAGCTTTGCATCTTAAAACAGCATTTATTGATTAGAATGTTGAATTTGGGTAATATATTGTTGATTCATGAATCTTATCAGATGATTTTCTGAGGTGTATTTTTTCTTATAAATTAGACTATTGATTTCTAGGTGATTTCTGCCGCAGTCTAAGACATCTTAAACCAGGGTATGGTGGTTTGAATAAGAATGACTCCCATAGGCTCAACTATCTGAATGCTTTGTTATTAGGGATTGGTTGTAAAAAAAAAAAAATTTGAGAAAAATTAGGAGGTGTGGCCTTGTGGAAGTAGGCGTGACCATGTTGGAAGAAGCGTATCACTGGGGGTGGGCTTTAGGGTTTCAAATACTTGAGCCAGATGCACTGTCTCTTCCTTCCTGCTGCCTGTGGAGCCAAATGTAGAAATCTCAATTATTTTCCAGCACTACGTCCACCTGAACATTGCCTTGCTTCCTGCCATGAGGATATAGGAGTAGACCTCTGAAACTATAAGACAAACCCATGTGAATGAAGTCTTCATAACAGTTGCCATGGCCATACTTTCTCTTCATTAACAGAATACCAACTGAGACACAGAGCTTATTTTACTTAATAATGTCTTTCTTCTGTCTGCTGCATTATTCTTGTTAGATCTATTCTTTGTTGGGTCTAGATTCTTCTATTATTACATTTTATATTCAAATGTATGTTACAGTAGAAAGTTTATGTATAAAAATCTGATTTGATGTCTATTTTAACCTGAAAATAATTCTTGTAAATAATTTTATTTATTATTTAGTATTCATTTTAATTAATTTATTTTTTGAGACAGAGATTTTCTGTGTAGCTTAAGGTATTCTCGAGCTTGCTTTGCAGAACAGGCTGAACTTGAACTCACAGAGGCTTGCCTGCTTTTGACTTTCCAGTGCTGGGATTAAAGATGTGAGCCACCCCTGACAGCCTTTTTTAAATTTTAATTTACAGTTTCTTAACGCAAATTTAAAAAAAAAATTGTTGTGGCCTATTCTGTAAACATTGCTACCCCTTTTTCCTAATGCTTATTTACATGAAAGAAACTTCAGTTCCACTGGTTTTTATTGTGCAGCCGTTAAGCTAGCTTCAGAGTATCTGGCTAATTTGTTTTTCAAATTTTGTTACTATTCTACGTAAGTTTTAGAGTCATGCTTTTAAAATCCTATCTCTAAGTAGAAAGTCCTGCTTACAAATGAAGAAGAATGAGAAGGAGGAAGAAGAAGGAGGAGGAGGAAGAAGAAACTAACAACTATTAAATTTAATTCATTATCATGAAATAATTATATTATGATTCTCTTGTACCATTGTCATAGATATCTATGTGTTTATCAAACACAGCTATGTGAGCTGTATGAGGCTTGTTGCCGACCTAGGCAGTTGTAATAAATAAGCTGTTTGTCTCACATTGTGACTCACTCTGTAGAAACATCTGATGAGCTGGTACTCTTCCATTTCTATGCCTGGCAAAGGAGAGAAATAATGAGTCGAGACTCAACCTTAAACTCTAATCCCATTATTGAAATATGAAAGACATGCAGAGCTCGGTGACTCGTGATGCCTCTTAATCGCCACTGCTGCTGCTAATCACTTACATTCACAGAAAAATCACTGTCAGTCAGCAGTAAATAACCAAGACTCCCTCTGCTTCCCATAGTATTGATCCAGTGTGTTTTAAACCGTAATTATACTGCAATCTATTGAAAAACTGTCTCATGTCACAGAAAACTCTAAGTCCATTATTTTGATACTTATTAATGAGCATCAAATCGCTATAATATCATTATTGTTAAACTACTTGAACAAAATCAACAATCTGTCTGGTGTATTATACTTATTTTTTCTAGTTTTGGTAATAGAAAAATGAGAAATTTTCCTGAAATTGGAGGAAAGTCCCTAAAAATTAATTGTGAATTCTGCCTGGATATGGGAAGTAGACAAAATTGCCAGGCAAAAACTGGGAACTTGGGGGTGAGGTGGGATGGGGCTAAGGGGAAATGGGGCGAGAAAAGTGAGAAGGGGAGAATGTGGGGAGCTTGGGGGAATGGGATGTTGGGATAAAGGAAGGGTGGATATGGGAGCAGGGAAGTATATACCTTAATTAAGGAAGCCATCTTAGGGTTGGCAAGAGACTTGACTCAAGAGGGGGTCACAGGTGCCCAGGGCGATGTCCCCAGTTAGTACCTTGGGCAACTGAGGAGAAGGAACCTGAAATGACCCTATCCTATAGCCATACTGATGAATATCTTGCATATCACCATAGAACCTTCATCTGGTGATGGATGAAGACAGAGACAGAGACCCACATTGGAGCACCAGACTGAGCTCCCAAGGTCCAAATGAGGAGCAGAAGGAGGGAGAACATGAGCAAGGAAGTCAGGACAGTGGGGCTGATCTATTGGGAGCTCACCAAGGCCAGCTGGACTGTGACTGAAAAAACACGGGATAAAACCGGACTCTCTGAATATGGCGGACAATGGAGGCTGAGGAGAAGCCAAGGACAATGGCACTGAGTTTTGATCCTACTTCATGTTCTGGCTTTGTGGGAGCCTAGCCAGTTTGGGTGCTCACCTTCCTAGACCTGGATGGAGGGGGGAGGACCTTTGACTTCCCACAGGGCAGGGAATCCAGACTGCTCTTCAGACTTGAGAGGGAGGGAGAATGGAGTGGGGGAGGGGGAAAGGAGTGGGAGGAGGGGAAGGGAAATGCGAGGTGGGGAGGAGGCGGAAATTTTTTTCAACAAACAGAAAGAAAGAGAGAGAGAGAGAGAGAGAGAGAGAGAGAGAGAGAGAGAAAGAAAGAGAAAATGCTGGTCTGGAAGCAGATTAATAATCCTTTTTATCATGATACCATAATCTTTTAAACCAAATAGAGATAAATACATCCCAGTCAGGAAACAGTATAGAGATCTCAGGTTATAAATATAACAGTTTTAATCTCAATTGTGCTTTGCCTACTGAGCATTAGGTTCTGTGATCATCACTGGAGATACAGAGATAAAGATGGTTTGATTCCTGCCTTCCTGATACTGAGGAGGCCATCAGTAGAAACACATACAATAGACTGCGTGAACCTATTAGCAAGATTTCTTAGTGGTTTAAGGAGCTCCAAAAAGAGCTACTTAGAAGATGAGTCATATTTCTCTTATTCTTTTTTTTTTTATCATCATTCCATATCTGAATCCTGTATGGTGTGGTAAATACTTCTGTATATGTGTTGCTTTTACTGGTTAATGAATAAAGAAGTTGGCTTGGCCTCTGATAGGAGAGAACAGAGCTAGGAGGGGGGGAACTAAACTGAATGCTGGGAGAAAAAAGACAACTCAAGAGATGCCATGTAGCCACTCCAGGGAGCAGATGCACTGGAATCTTGCCTGTAAGCCACAGCTACATGTCAATGCACAGATTAATAAAAATGGGTTAACGTAAAATATAAGTGTAAGTTAAAAACATGCTTAACAATGGCTCTCAGAGGCAGTGAATGGACCTTCACCATGTTGGACTGGGCAGAGACAAAAGGCAAAGCACCCATCCTTACAAGCAGATGCCAGAGTCAGAGGAACACAGTCCTATTTGTATCACACAGAGTTTGTGCTTTCCATGAATAATGTTGATATAGAAAACAGCAACATCAATGTAAGGCACAGGAGCCCAGGAGAGCCAGGAGAGGGTATTGAGGAGACATAAGCTATATTAAAACTGCAGGATTGTGGAATGTGGCATGCTGGAAAGATGACAAAACTGGACCAATAACAAGTACTGACGGCTACTATGGGACAGCACAAAATTATAGTGTTTATTTAAATTTTGACCTTTAATGGGGAGAACTATTGGCAAAAAATCAATATAAAGGAGTGATCTCATCTTCTCAGGTTGTTCGTAAAAGATAAATGAGACAAACAAGAAAGTCTGTTTCTTAGAGTAAGACATTGTTGTGTATTCTGATTTAACATATAATTTTGAAAAGTGGGTATTTCAGGAACTTAAGGAAGGTTTGAATTCCCAATTTAAAAAAAAAAATGAGAGGAAGACATCAAGGCTCCTATCTGTTGTAGTTTTGGTTTTTGGTATTAGCCTTAGGAGTTAATCATTGCTTTCTGATTGAGTAAAATTGGGAGGACAGGTTGAGAGAACACTCCAAATGACTTAACTAGTCTGAACTCCTGAACTTATAGGTAGATTGAGCTGGTAATGTTTCCCTTGGAAGTGCAGAGAAGAGCCATGAGCAGCTGCTGCACCGTGATAGTGCTATTGAATGTTCAGGCATTGTGGAGGCAGCTAAAAAAATAAAAAAAAAAGAAGAAGACAAGAGCAAAAGAAACCCACTACAAAATGAAATATTAAAATATTATTAGACCTCAGATATAGTTGGTCTAAAAAGCATTGTTATTAATATGCTTACTTAGCACTAGTGAAAAAAGTAGCTGTTTCTCCTGGAAAAGTTAAGAGTCTAGGTGTCAACTGAGATAAACACCAAATGCAGAAGATTGAAGATACTTTTCTCTTGCTGTAATTTTATACAAAGGAGTTGATGACTCTAAAGAAAATGCAGAGTGAAGGACATCCCTTATAAACACCTCACAGAGCGTTCAATTATGTGCAGGCGGAGATGGGATTCATTTGCCTTTCCCCACCTCTTCAAGTAGTTCTTACTAAATGAAATCAGCTGGCGTAACTATGTTTGACACCAGCTACAGAGCAAAGAAAATCGCTAAAACCTTTTTAGAGCTGAGAAGAGCCACGATAGGAGCACATCAGCATTTATTTGAATTACGGCACCGGTGGGGATGGAAGGACACTTTACGAGAAGGACAGAAGTAAAAGACAGCACTGATCTGAATTTTAAGCACTCTGTTTCTACTCAATTGAATTTTGGGTTTTCAGGGCTTATAGAAGAGCAATGGTTTAGAAAATAGAACAAGTCTGGGTGAGGAGATTTTTTTATTTTTATTATTTTTTGAACAAAGTTTCTTAAGAGATAACTTTATTCTTACTTGTCTCCAGAGGCTGAGAGATCAGACATCAGAAAATGAGTCAGAACCATGATAAGGTAATTTCAGAGATACAAATAAGAATTGAACAACCTCTCAAACACTTCTTAGGATTTAGTTTGGCTCAGAATCTCCTTGTTTGGAAGTATCCCAAACAGGACCACTTCTTACTTTCTTTATTCTCTCAGTAGAATATTTTTTTTTAATCCCGGATATCTCTAATATCTGTCAGTCAGACTTCCAAGTGTTCATTTGTTGAAAGAGGAGCGGCCGGGCTGTGTTCCCTGCACCCGGCCGCCCACATGGTTAGCTTATGCCCCGAAATAATTACACGGAAACTGTATTCTTTTAAACACTACCTGGCCCATTAGTTCCAGCCTCTTATTGGCTAGCTCTTGCACCTGGACTAGCCCATTTCTGATAATCTGTATAGCACCCCAAGGTGTGCTTACCGGGGAGATTCTAGTCTGCCTCTGCCTCTGGTAGGAAAATCATGGCGACTCCTCACTCAGCTTCTCTTTCCCAGCATCCTGTTCTGTCTACTCTGCCTACCTAATTTTCTGTCCTATGAGAGCCAAGGCAGTTTCTTTATTAGTTAACCAATGAAAGCAACAGATAAGATACAAGACCCACCTCCATCATTCATTTTATTTAAAGCAGCACTTCAGAGCAAATTTATCAGAGCAAATGTTACTCCTTTGGAGTGAACTTCACTGTGCTAAC
This sequence comes from Microtus obscurus, assembly GCA_963919715.1. Classification (NCBI taxonomy): domain Eukaryota; kingdom Metazoa; phylum Chordata; class Mammalia; order Rodentia; family Cricetidae; genus Microtus; species Microtus obscurus. The sequence goes on along the minus strand of CAWTZC010000288.1, from coordinate 5,073,076 downwards.
TTTAGAGTTGAAGAACAGAACCCAGATGCTTCAAGTTTGCCTGAAGGCTTGGGGTAACGTCTCTTAGGTGTAAACCCTAAAAGGGAAATTATGATTAAGGCCACATAATACCTTCCCTTTCTTGTGCATCCTAAGGAGTAAAGCTGGCCCTGCCCCTATTTGGAGGCTGCAGCTGAGAATATTAGATGAGATGGTGGGTGCATAATCCAAATCAAATACCAAAATTTCTCTAGAATTCAAGGACTCCAATATAAATTTCTGCAAGAAAATGGAAACTTCTTGATATCATGATAATTGAAGTCAAACAGTGGTTTCTGCTGAAGGTTAAGTCATAAGAAGCACAAATCACAGTGGCAGTGTTGTGGTGCAGGAGAATTGTCTGTATTCTGTCAATCATGTTTTAAATAAATGCTGATTGGCCAGGCAGGAAGTATAGGCGGGTCAACTAGACAGGATGTAGAGGTAGGGCAATGAGAACAGGAGAATGCTGGGAAGGGGGAAGCCCATTCCTCCCCAGTCCTGCCCAGACCAGGGAAGAAGCAAGATGGGTTCTACCTACCTGAAAAAGGTACTGAGCCATGTGGTTAACATGGATAAGGATAATGGATTAATATATGTTATAAGAGCTAATACGAAACCTGAGCTAATGGGCCATTCAGTTTATAACTTATAGAGTCCTCTGTGTGATTTTATTTGGGACTTGCCAGCTGTAGGAACTGGGTAGAACAAAAAAACCCCTGAGAAGCAGGCCCTCATGTTACAGTGGTGACACTTGCCTTTGATCCTAAAACTTGGGAAAAAGAGGCAGGAGAATCTCTGAGTTTGAAGACAACCTGATTAATCTACAGAGAAGATTTTAGGAAAGCCAGGGTTATGCAGAGAAACAAAACAAAATAGAAAGACAAAAGAACAAGAACTAGATTACTATAATTAGATGTTTCTCTCTCTCTCTCTCTCTCTCTCTCTCACACACACACACACACACACACACACACACAAACTAAAAAAAAGAAAAGAAAAATAATTAACAATCATTTAGGGATGCTCTTAATAATGTGGAAAAAATAAAGTGAAACAATGAAGGCAAGAAAGTTAATTAATTTATAGAACTAACTCAGGCAGGAATCTTGGTTGCTTTTAGTGTTAAAGATTTTCAGTTTCATAAAGCAATGCCACTTTTAAATAGCCAAGATTTGGATTGCTCTGCATCTCTAAGAGAAATAATAGGTAAAAAAAAAATAGTAGTTGGGATACTTATCAAAATACCACCACATCTAAACACATACAGCAATAGAATGTTACATTTAACATTGTAAGGCATCAACCTGTGATTATGAAAACATAAACTATTACATTCAAATTTCTTCATATTGATACTTATTATTTCAGACAGGGTTTCAATTTCTGTGAAGAGACAATATGACTACTTTTATGAAGGAAAACATTTTATTTGGGCCACGTTACTATTTCAGAGATTTAGTTCATTATCATCATGGTGAGAAAAAAAGCAGATCATACACTTCTAAGATATAATGGCACAGGATATCCATTATCATTTAAAATCATAGGGAAGGGAGCATAGTGTGGAAATTCCAGACCAAAGACTTCAAACTCTGCATCTGCATGTCTGATTTCAAAAGGTTCTTCTACTTGTTTGGCCTATTAAGGAGCACTTAAAATGTTCAATTGCTTTTCTAATGCACAGTCATGATGTCCATATTTCTTCAAACAATATCATGGTTATGCCCATCACAACAATATTCCAGTTCCTGGTACCAACTTCTGTCATAGGCTTATTATTGAAGTGAAGAGACACTATGACCATAGCAACTTTATAAAGGAAGACATATTATAGATAGCTTATAGTTTCAAAGTTTAATCCATTACCATCATGACGGTAAACATGGTGGCATACAGGCAGTCATGGAGTTGGAAAAGGAGCTGAGAGTTGTCCATCTTGATCTGTAGGCAACAGGAAGTAAACTATGACACTGGGTGGATCCAATGTAGGAGACCCCAGATCTTACCCTCGTAGTGACACACTTCCTCTAAGAAGGCCATAATCACTCCAGCAAATCTACCCCTTTTAATAGTGCCACTCCTTTTGGTGGTCATTTTGTTTCAAACCACCACACTTATCAATGGGAAACTGAATTGCGTTATGCTGTTATGGCATTAGATAAAAAGTAAATATAATTTATTTCTAATCTTGAAATTTATCTGTTTTTATAGAAAGTTGTAGCACCAATAAAGGGAACAAGTAGCATGTTAGAATAATTTAAAACTCAAGCTATGTAGTGAAATCTCATAAATAACTTGTTTCTAGTAGAAACAAGCTAGCAAACCTCTGAATGCGTAGATGCTACAATTAACCCACTATTTTGTTCTGTAATTTTTTTTATTTTTCTAGGTTGATGGTTATCTAAAATTGTCTAATTTTTTTTGCTTAAATAATGTCTTTTTCCCTTGAGTGGAGTGTAAGTCTGACATTGTGTCAAGGGACTAATATCAATATTGATTTCATGTATGCTTGATCTAAAATGTATGACCATCTCTGAGACAGCAGAGAGAAAGTTAGGACAGAATTTGAGGAAATATATTCATTGCTATTACATTTTCCCAGATAATCTGCAAGTTTCTAACCTATAATGACAAAAAAAAAGGAATGGCTTTTATTTATTTGTGCATAATGACATCCTGTTTGTGTCTGTGTATGGGCTGGGGTTGAACCTATGGCCTTGTGTCTGCACTTTACCTGGGCCTAAATCTTTTGACTTTTTATTGGGAGATAAGCTCTAGCAAATTGTGTCTGAATTTGTTCTAGAACCCAAGACATTCTTGAATGTATGATTCCCGTTCCTTAGCCTCCTGACTAGTTTGAGTTACAGCTTTTTGTCAGTAGTCACGGTTTATATAAGCATCATTTTAGTAAAATTGTAGCACTTTGATATGAAGAGATAGTTCTTGTGGGGTATTTTAAAATGCCTCTGTGAGTAGCTAAAGTCCCACCAGTTGGAGATGACATTTTCTGAGGGGAGAGCTGGCATGTGGCTCAAATAACCAAGCATTTTCCAAGAAAAATATACATAGATGGTAATAGCAAAGGATTAGAAAGTAGGAAAATTGTTTTCATAAGTAAGTGTAAATGATGACTCTAAATACAACTAAAAAGAATTTATCATTAAAGTAGATATAGAAGACTGGGTGTAGCTGAGCATTTAATAACTGTTGGAATGAATAAAATCTGAAGGATACTTAAACTGTACTCATTCCAAGTGCATAGATTTACCACATGAATTAATTTTATGAAGGGTACTAAGTGGTGTACGTTGCTTGTGACAATAAAAAGTTCTTTTTGAATTTATTTCTTTTATGTGTATGAGTGTTTTGCTAGCATGTGTACCTCCTGCATGTCCGGTGCCCACAGGTCAGAAGATAGCATCAGATCCACTGGAACATTATAAATGATTGTAAGCCAAATATGTGAGTGTTGGGAACTAAACCTGGGCTCTCTGCAAGTGCAACGGGTGCTCTTAACCCCTGAGCAGTCTCTCTAGCCACTCGTCTTACTACTTTAATTCATAAATTCCTAGGTGATTTGTAAGAAGCAATCAGGAGACCTGCAACATTACTAATGGATATTAAATAGTACTGGGTCTTTAAATCAATGATATTGACATTTAATGAGGTAATGCTTATTAGTATATTATCTTTATAATAATAACAAATGAGATTATTGAAGGCAATCTTGAATTATTTGATTCAAAATCAATTGGTTATTGAAGGTGTTTACTTGCACTGAAAAAGTCATTAGCAATAATAAGTATGGTAATAGTATGGTAATATATGGTATTATGGTAATAATAAGCCTTTATTTCTTGCGTGTATGGCACATAGGATGTATTGATATAATTTATTTTGGGCTTATGTGAATATGAGTGAGACAAATACATTTTAAAAATAAAAAAGTCATACAAATTCTATTTCACTTTAACAGATTTTTTTCTTTTCAATTAATGTATGTAATTATATTTAAAAGGTTAATGGAGAATAGTCTTAGTTAGGAAGAAGAATGTTAAGTTACTTGGTATCTTTTACTCAGGGTAATAGTAAGTAACCTTTCACCAAAGGCTATGCTAAAACCATTAGGCCAATTGTACAGGGCAATTATCTTGTGAATTAACTACTGTTAATAATCTGCTTTCTGAAAATGTCAGCTTTTGGAAAATACATATCTAAGGCAGCAGTTGTCTCAATGCATAGCTACATGATCTCCTCATCCTTGAATGTAAAACATCGTGCATAATGTTAATTTCTCAAGACAAGTCAGTTTGGAGGTGAACTCACTCTGGAACTGTCAGCTCTGAGCATGTAGTTCGTGGTAAACACAGCTTTGATCATTACACACGTGTCCTGTCCGTTCCATGACTGGACGTACGGATGAGACAGTGAGAACTAGAAGTGTCCCTGATTCTAGAATTGGAGCAGCTGTGAAGTAGTGGAAACATAATTCTATGCTAGTAGATGGTAGCGACTGGACGCAAAGCCTCATCTTCCGGGTGCTCAGTCTCTTGCATTGGATGATTTCCTTCATACATTAGTTCTTTATAATATTACAGGGCAACTATGGTCACACCAATTACACCCAGATACTTATCATGAACAGACACGATAGCTTTTCCCCATCAAAGTTCATGTGGAACAGAATCAGACCTTTGAACCAACCTTTCTCTTCTCTGGTTTTCATGCTTACAAAGCTGAAAATCTATTAGGTGGCTATGAGTCTCTGTTTCTTCATCTACAAAAAAAATGGTAATAAGAGCTACATTCTGGGATATTTGTCAGAGCCCACAGATGTGGATTCATTGCACCTTGACTAAAGGTAAGAGAGTTCAGTCCTATTCTTGCTCCTTCAAGGTTATTGACAGGAGGTTTGACCAAGAGTATGGACACTAAGGATGTCTTGACCTAGGGTGTGGTTACTTGATGCTTTGGATATTTGAGGTCTTTTGCCTTCGCTCTCATTTTTGGATTGGGATATGTAAAGCCTATGAAAAAGAAATGTTAGTGGATTCAATATTCACTCGGTTGCCTTCCCAACTGTATTCTGTGCTTCTGTACATTTCTGTACATTTTTTTCTGTCTCTGTTTTTCTGCCTAACCCTCTCTCTCTTTCCTCCTCCTCCTCCTCCTCCTCCTCCTCCTCCTCCTCCTCTTCTTCTTCTTCTTCTTCTTCTTCTTCTTCTTCTTCTTCTTCTTCTTCTTCTTCTTCTTCTTCTTCTTCTTCCTCTTCCTCTTCTTTTGAGATAGGGTTTCTTTGTATAACAGCCCTAGCTGTCCTGGAACTAGCTCTTGTAGACCAGTCTGACCTTGATCTCACAGAGATCCACATACCTCTGCTTCTCAACTGCTGAGATTAAAGGCTTGCTTCACCATTGCCCAGCCAGCCTAACATTTCAAATGCCCCTAACCTGGAGCCTATGAACCCATCAAGGTTGGACCCCAACAGATGGACCTCAATGTAGGGGTCACAACATCTGGTGCCCAGATGTGTATCCAATGGTACAGGTAGAGAATATGATGGACACATCATATGAATATCACACTGTAGGTATGGAGGTGAGAAGTGAGCATTCAAATAAATAAGAAATGTGAAATGGCAGTGATTATATATCAAGAGTAAAAAATTTTATATAAACGTAGATATGAGACAGTAAAATAATAGTCAGCTGGTTGTAAGTGGTTATATTTTGAAAGCCATGAGAACTGAGGTAGAGCAGAGACAGTGTAGAATAATTTTAAACTTTAAATAGTTTAGACTCCCCACCCCCTCTTCCACACTGGTGGCATAGTCACTGATATTTTAGGTCTGCTCTGGGCTTGGGGAAGGGAAAATGACATGGCCCCACTTACCTGTGTTCCCAGCCAACCAAGCCTGTGGACACCAGAATCTCAGAGCCACTGCAATGATGGGCACCTGGGCTAAGCTTCCCAGTTGTCACCACTGCTGGCCTCTGATGGGACTGCCAACCCACAGAGAGTGTGGACTGCACCCCACCCAGACCCAAGAGGTATAGGTGAATCGGAGCCTCCTTTCCCTGGTCCCCAGTTGGATGTAGAGCATTCCTCTGCTCCACAGGCAGTCACTACAAGGGAGCCAGGAGCACAGGAGACAAGAAAGTTTAGGGGGCTTGCCTCCAGTGACTGGCAGCTGGAGTCAGATAGTAGGGAATGGTCAGATGCAGCATGGGCCCTAAACCCAATGAATCTGTATGGTTAGATCAATAGCCTTGCGCAGAAGAGAAGATGCAGGAATTCTCCTATTTTGGGGCTTAAAAACAATCAGGAGAGTGGAGATTGATGCAGGATTTAAGAGGAGTTAATGAGACCTTGCAGCTCTCCCCAGCAGGGAGTCTGCAGAAATGAAAATTGGTGCTTGCCTGCTAAGGGGATATTTGGAGCCTGGATTAGAAAAAAAAATATCTTGCAAATTTTGAATGATTTACGGAAGTTATTGTGGGATATCCAATGGCTGTAGCCCAATTTGAAGTTGTCTACAGGAAACCGTGAGCCCCAAAGTGAGATTCTTAAGGGGAGTAGTGATCCCAGTCCACAATATTTATCAGTACATCAGAAATCTTAAAGACACTGCTAAACAGATACTCTGCAGGTGGAATGTGCAATACAGAATCAGCAGGCACATTATAATAATTATGATCAACCTTGCCAGGCATAATTTTACCTACAAGATTTACTCCAACAGCCATACTATAGCAAAAAGGACAATTATTATCCTTACATCTCCCTGTTACCACAGCCAAAGTATTCAACTCTTTATTTTGAAGCAGTAGCATGTTTAGTACAAATAATAAAAAAAATGGAATCTAGGTGATATACTGGTAGAGAACCAAACATGATCAGCATTCTTTTTATTAAACAATAGTTTGATTGGTTATTTCTAAATACTAATTCTTGCAAAATTAAGTTTGCTCAATTTTTAGGCCAAATTGATAATCATCTTCCAGTTGATTGACTGCTGCAATTTGCACAAATACATTTGTTACTTTTCCTAAAATTGTAACGAAGCATCCCTTCAAGGATGCTCTGTCAGCTTCTGCAGATGGTTCTTCCCTTCCAATGAAAGAGCAGCATGTGTTGTTGCTGGTGAAGGACATGTAGTGCAAACAGATCTGGCCTCAGCTCAAATAGTTGAGCTCTGAATTGTTGCTGCAGTGTTCCAGGATTTTTTTCAAATAATGCATTTAATTTATACACTGACAGTCACTTTTAAAGCCCTTCAGGTCGTGGAAATTGTCCCCTGCGTTGGAACTAGTAGTAGTCAAGTTAAAATACTGTTCCAGCAAATTGAAGATGCCATTCTTAAAAAAATAAAATTACCATGCTTTTTGGGTCATATTAGAGAGCATTCAAAGCTTCCTGGCCCATTGGTTGAAGGTAATGTTTTAGCTGATAAAGGTATTCGATTGTTGAACTTTGTTCAGTGATCACATGGTTTACACTGTCGGAGCCTACTCTGACCGGAATCAGCAAGAGGTTACCTGGGAGGGGGCATGAAGTTGTATGAAATGACAGATTAAGAGAAATGAAGACAGAAGCATAGGATAGAACAGGAGGACTGAAGGTAAATACCAAACAGCCCAAAGTTTATTTCTCAACCAGCATATATACTAATTACAGGAAAAAGGCAGAACAGAGGGCAGTACAGCTGGCTAACCAGCTCCCTGCACTGTTCTTGGGAGGAAGCACGAACAGGTGAGCTTATTCATCTAAGTAGCTCCTAATCTCTAATGCGGAGTGCCTCAGCCCAACTCTGATAGAAAAATGTGCTCTTCCATCTGAGCAAAAATGTTCTTTCTGTGGGCTAACGCAGACATTACTCACAGCCATCAATGTTATTGGGAAAAGCACAACTCAATGAGCTCAGATGACTTCTTTAAGTCAGAACTGACTCCATATGGAAACTGAGTCACACATGGACTCCCACATAACAGCATCAAAATAGTAAAAGTTAAAGAAAACAATTTATATAAACAAGAGACATTGCTGATCAGACTGTTAAGCAATGTGATGTATGTCTACAATATTTACTTGAACCTCATCTGGGAGTAAATTCTTGAGGCATGCTTCCTAATCATTTTTTTTTTGGCAAATGAATGTTACTCATATTGCAGGTTTAACAAATTTATGTATTTACATGTGACAATCAATACATATTCAGGTTTTTGGTGGCCACTGCACAGGCTGGAGAGGTCACTGAGCATGTGATAACTCATTGCTTAAAGTGTTTTTCATATATGGAAATTCATAAAATTATAAAAATGGATAATGGATTCAGATGTATTAGCAAAGTGTTTCAGAAGTTTTGTTTCCAGTTGAATTTTAAATACAAAAGAGGCATTCTTTGCAATCCTCAAAGGAAAGGAATTGTGGAGTGTGCCCATAGCTCCTTGAAAACACAACTTCAAAAGATAAAAATGGGTGAAATATATACTGAGTTTCCACATAATGCCTTAAACCATGCCCTCTTTATCATAAATTTCTAGATAGTGGATGCCCACAAGCAATCTGTCATGAATAGATTTTGGCATGATGGTGCCAGAACAGCTTTTCTTAAAGCAAAATGAAATGACCCTTGCACTGGATTAGGTAAAGGATCTGACCCTGTTTAAATATGGTGTCAAGGATAATTTTGTGTTATTGTCACAGGAGGAGAGTGAAGTTTGGTGACTTCCTGAATGTTTGGTGTGGTGTGAGGCAGAGAAGAGTAATAGAAGTGATGGCACAGTAGCTGTTGAGGACATTCCGGAGGAGTTGGAGTGAGAGATTGTTGAGCCTGTGTTCCTGAACCTCTGATATCATCATGCTGCAGTCTGAGAAGGGAAAGCAATTGTGGTGATGGTTGATGATTCTCACCTTCCTGATAGAGCTACTACACAGATATCTAGACATTAGTGAGTCCTGTTAATTTTGGAGGAACTCCAGAAAACTGAATATTTGGCAGATTTTCCACACTATATCTTGGGATATAGAACTCATTTTTTCCCAGAATAAGATTAGTCTGCTGTGGAAATGAAAAAAGCCCGAAAAGCAGGTGCCCCAAAGACTTCCCCTCTGTGGAGACTCACTGAAATAATTGAATACTATTATGGAGGCAGTGTGTGGCTAAAGCTCCTCCTCTGTATCATACATCTCATTGGAGGTACTGAAGAGACCCCTCCAAATTGATGGGGAGGAATAGGACAAGAGTTTTGCCAGTGGGACTAACAGCTTAAACTTATCTTTGAAAGACAGAAGCAGAAATGCAGTTGGATTATAGGAGAGGAAATATACTAAGAGATCATCAATCACAGAAACATTTTCTTGTTTTTTTTATTAGAATGAAGTTATGAGAATTGTAATTTGACCAATTTTGTGTTTATTGTGAATGTTCATTAGAATTATGGTATTGACCTGTTAATGTTTATAACTGCTTTGGTTCACTATGAAGGTATTATTGATTAGAAAAAGGTTAGAACTTATCTGAGAGAAATTTGACATGATGCCATGAATTCTTAGATTTAATACATTTGATATCACAGATTTAAATTTTGGTGCAGCTAAAACTGCTAAAGACATTCTAGACCAACTTAAGAAGGCCATTTCACCTTGGTCATTCTCTACTCTTTATCAGCAGATAGTGTGGCCAAGGAAGCATGTGTATCACAAAGCACTATCCGTTTGCCACGGTTATCTAGTTACTTGTAAACTTTCCTGATGGAAATTTGACTCAGAGGCACACGATGTCTAACTGCACATTCTCCATTAATGTTTTACAAACAGAGGCTGGTGCTCAATGATGTGTAAGATATTTTCCCCTCCAGACAACCTAAGACAGTATGTGCATGATGGAATGTGCGTGCCAATGATTGGGAAGTCTATAACGTAGAAGAAGACAAGCTAAGACAGTCACAGTTGTCTGTTCTGTAGCAAACACTCAGGCTTTAATAACTAAATAAAAATAGGGGAATATGATGGCTCCCACAGATGTGAATTAGTGCCACCTTCATTAAAGGACAGAGATTTCAGGCCTGTTCTTGCTCCTTGAAGATTATTAGAGGAGGTTTGACCCAGGGTGTGGTAACTCACAGAATGTCTTGACTTAGGGAGTGGTTGCTTGATGCTTTGGGTATGTGAGAACATGGTCACTTTCTTTGTTCCTAGTACTTCAGCAGAAGGTCTTTTGTCTTCCCTCTCCTTTTTGGGTTGGGGTATATAAAGCCTATGAAAAATAAATATGAGTGAGTTCAGTATTTGCTGGGTTGTCCTCCCAACTCCATTCTGTTTCACTGTTCATTTCCTTTGTGTCTCTGTTTTTTTTCCTAATATTTCTAATTTACATGCCCCTTCCCTGGAATGTACAAATCCATTGAGGCTGGACACTGACAGATGGCCCTTAATGTGGTGAACCCAACAGATATTTATCCTAATTAAACATAAGAAGGTTATATTTAGAAATATATATATATATATATGTGTGTGTGTGTGTGTGTGTGTGTGATTTCTTATTAATAAAGAACTGCCTAAGGCCCATTCGATAGGCCCACCCTTAGGTGGGTGGAGTAAACAGAACAGGATTCTGGGAGAAGGAAGCTGAGTCAGGAGTCGCCATGATGTTCCCACTCCAGGCGGACGCAGGCTAGAATCTCCCCGGTAAGCACACCTTGGGGTGCTACACACATTATCAGAAATGGGCTAGTCCAGGTGCAAGAGCTAGCCAATAAGAGGCTGGAACTAATGGGCCAGGCAGTGTTTAAAAGAATACAGTTTCCGTGTAATTATTTCGGGGCATATGCTAACCATGTGGGTGGCCGGGTGCCGGGAACACAGCCTCGGCCGCCCATCTTACTACAGAGTGGCACCCAATGTGCTAATGAACTCCACATAAAACCTGAGAGGGCTTTAAAAGGAGAGAGAGAACTTAAGACAGCTTTTTGCTGTTTCTGGGTTGCGTACCACAAAGAAATTGTCCTGACTCAGCAGCAGGAAAAAACTGGCTGTTTTAAAATGCCGGCTTTCTGGGCTGTGCCGCCATTGCGATCTCTGTCTGGCTCCTGCGGGAGACAGAGCTTTTGAATGGAGCATTTGGAGTAAAGTGCTACGATTTGTTTGATGGCAACTAGACTGCTGTGTGCCTAAAAGGGGGACATTGCTTGCCGCAGCTCAGAGGCACAAGCAGCTCCACCATGCTACTGATGCACTGTGCAAGGATCAGAGGCACGAGTGGCTCTGCCATGTTGGACTGGGCGGGGCAAGCAGACAGTACCTGTTTTTGACCTAGGGATGTCACAGCTTAGATTCTTAAGCGCTTACTGATTTAAAGGCGCAAAACAAAGTGCTCCTGGATAGTAAAAAAATTGCAGATTCACAATATAACAGATTTCAGACATAAAAGACCTTTATGGATCACAGTGTTGGATGAATGTACGTAGGCTTGAGAGAGAGAAGAAAAAAATATAGAGAATAAAGTTAATGGTTAAAAATAAAAAGGTAAAGTCTTTAAAGAGACAAAGTACAGATAGTTATAGATTAAGAGAAATAAAGAAAAACAAGCCACGTAAAAATGGAAAATTCACAGAGAGTCTGGATTATGTACATTGTATTTTCTTTAAAATTTTTGACTGTAAAGGAGCTAAGTACAGAGAGACATTTCATTATATGGGCTGCCAAGTGGAACCAGAATGGATATTATGAGGATATGACTTCAGAATTTGGGTCTAAGGATATGATGCTTCGGAAAGGGTCTTCTTTTGTTTTCACAGAGGACCAGACCCTGTGGATTTCTTCTATTCCAATTTGGTATGATAGACCATGCCCTCCTGAAAGGTTGCTGTGAACACCCTCAAAAAATTACTTCACTCAACTGCCAACTGAGATGACCCTGGCACACAGGTTGTACCATGAAAGACCTAATTAACAACGCCCCCGTTCAGAAGGAAGCAGTTTAGAGAGAAAAAACTGCACCCATGTTCCCAAAACATTGTTTATAACTGTTCTTTTACATTTAAAGGGGGATAGGATATAGATATGAATAATTTACATTGGTGTGGATTTTAAGGTCAATTTTGTTACATGTATATGTATTTCTGATATTGATTAAGGTATTGTGATTGTGTAGTTCATTTAAAATGTAATGTATAATGGAAAATATAGGTTGCTAATGGATAATTATTGATAATAGTAAAGCTTGTAGTCATGTTAGTTAGATTTTCTAGATATACAGAAATATATTTCAGTTAAATAGGCATTCTTCATATCTTTCAAAGACTGCAGAATATGGCATTTAATGTTTTAATAACTAAGGGTTTTTCATGACAATGAGACACGTCTGCTCCTGGCAACACCAATCTACTTCGAGAGAAAGATGGGCATCGAAGAGGATCCTTATGGAGTTGGATAGCCATTTGGGCAAGAGACTGCTCTTGCCTGGACTGATGCATAAACTGGACACAGAGAACCCGCAGAGAGAGGACTGCTAAACTTGCCTAAAGGTGAGATGGTCTTTCAGGGTTCCTGACTCATGAAAGAGTCTGCGAGACATTCTTCAGGACACAGCAGAAAGTGACTGAACTGTCTTTGAAATTTCCTGCTTCATGGAAATGTCTGCTGGATACTATGGGCCTGAAGGCTGAAGATGGATGCCCCAACGGTACAGAGGAACTTTGGGTGACTGTCCAGGCAGCAAGATGTCTCTGTCATTTCTAGAGTTTTCTTATTTCTTGTTTAATATTATATCCTTCTGGAGTCTTTGATGGAGTTGAAGAATAGATACATAGTTATAGTTTTCCTTAGTTATGATAAAAGATAAAATAGATATAAATATTGTAACTGTAATTCTTGCTTGATGACTGTTTTGTTATATGTAATTTTACTATGTTAAAATGAAAGCTTTCTTTTTTGTTTAAACAGAAAAGGGAGAAATGATGTGGGAGTGATTTCTTATTAATAAAGAAACTGCCTAAGCCCATTGATAGGCCCACCCTTACGTGGGTGGAGTAAACAGAACAGGATTCTGGGAGAAGGAAGCTGAGTTAGGAGTCACCATGATGTTCCCATGCCAGGCAGATGGTGGTTAAGATCATTCCTGGTAAGCCAGCTCATGGGCTACACAGAATATTAGAAATGGGTTAGATTAATATGTAAGAGCTAGCCAATAAGAGGCTGGAACTGATGGGCCAGGCAGTGTTTAAAAGAATACAGTTTCCGTGTAATTAATTCAGGGCATAAGCTAGCCATGTGGGCAGCCGGTACCGGGGACACAGCCCTGCTGCTCCTATTACTACATATATATACATATATATATACATATATATATATATATATATATATATATATATATATAGAGAGAGAGAGAGAGAGAGACAGAGAGAGAGACAGAGACAGAGAGACAGAGACAGAGAGAGAGACAGAGAGAGACAGAGAGAGAGAGAGAAAGTCATGTAACAACAATTATTGAAAAGAGAGGTCAGGTAATTGAAAGAACAAGAAAGGAAGGTATGAAAGAAGTAAAGGGAGAGAAAAATCATGCAACTATAATATAATCTCAAATAAAAAGAAATAATTTAAAAAGGAAAATAGACGAAGTCACATGAAGTCCTTAACACAGTGTCTTCTCAAAGTAAGTGACCCATTTATCTAAATGACATACAAACAGGCCGATGTATTAAGTACAGTATGTGATTAAAGATTGTTACAGTCCTGGGTCCTGGTGTCTCCCACAAAAAAATTCAAAATCAGGAAATTTATCAAAAAGAAGTAATAAACAAAAGAGGTAGCAAAGAAAACTGCTAAAAAGAAGACATGACAGGCTATTTTCTCTTATTTCCTCACAATTTGTTCCATATCCCCTTTTGTTTTACTTAGCAGGTAAATTTGTGCATTTGCATAATTTGGTCTTTCCTCGTATAATATATATTATCACTGTAAGATAGCAAAAAGGACTAGATGGTTTTTCAATAGCATGTAAGAGTGTTTGTGTGACAGGGATTTAGTTAAAGTATTTTGAGATCTACATTTATTTAAATAATTTAATGTACAAACTTTTACCATTTAGCCAACACAAAACAGGAAATACTTATGAAAGTAAAACAGAAAAATAAAATAAGTTTATTTAATGTATTTTCTAGGAATGCCATAGTATTGTGCCACTATCATGGGTATAACTTGCCTGGTTGATCATTACTTCACTTTACAGGGTTAATATCTATCTAAGACTGATGATGCTGCTTGTCCAGTGGTGGTCTGAATATCACTTTCAAGAAAAATGAACAGGAAAAACTTCCTTGTCTGTACTAATTGGATTTTTCCATGTCCCATCACTAAGGTACATGGTGCTTTTCATAATTGTCTCTTATCATCAAGTTCTGGTGGTCAAACAAGAGCATCAGTAATAGCCTGGATTTATTTGAGGATATGGGCCATTTCTGATCAACAACCTAAGGGAAGTACCATAGAGCTGGTGCTGGTAAGCCATGGTTTCTGAGTTGAAAGTAATCCCTTATAAAAGATGACTCCGATTAAATTGTTTAACATGGGCATGTAAATGTGTCTGTGTGTATTTGAAGCTTATGAAAGAGTGGGCTTATGATTTTTTCCAGGATCCTCAGTTGTCCCATTCTTCAACTCCTTTCTTAGTCCCCCAACTCCCCACTGAAACTCCCTTTCCTATTGTCTTCCCTGTTATCCCCTTCCTCTTTACATCCTTTGTGCTCTGATATCATCTCTCAATTGAGATCACAACAAAAGAAGACTGGACTTTCACGTCATGCAAATTATAAAAACGTGAAACAAAATTTTTAAAAAGTCATCAAATTTGGAAGTTTATATACAGGGTTTTTTTTTTACAGAACATGATTAATTTGTGACACAAATTTTTTTTTTATTTTTTATTATATTTCTTTTTTGTTTTTATTTATTTATTTATTAAAGATTTCTGCCTCCTCCCCACCACCACCTCCCATTTCCCTCCCCCTCCCCCAATCAAGTCCCCCTCCCTCGTGACACAAATATTATAGGAACAACCAACCACTTTGTACTTGGATTTAAGATCCACTTCATGGTTTGGAACTTATACCTGTCACTGCTGAATTGATCAAAATCTTGAGACTACCTACAGCATGGGCTTAGATGAAAAACTACTGCTATAATTCTGTTAAACGGACACAGCGATAAAACAACTCCTAATAACTCTTCCTATAACCATCACTCATATTTCTCCAGAGAAGTTTATTGTACAATATATGGTAATCAACATAGAGACTCACAACAAGACACTCCATTGTCCTAAATGGAATATCTCCATCAGACCTCTCTCCTCAGACCTCAGACATCTATTTAGAAGAAGAAACAGAAAGATTTTTAAGAGCCAGAGGTGGTTGATGACTTGAAAGAAATAGCAACTTCTGGACACCACAAGGGTAAACTAAAGAGACTTTGATAGCATGTACAAGATCTGCACAGATTCAAGTCAGAGAATATCCCAGCGTGGAGAAGAGAAAGTAGACACATAGTCTCACTGACAGCTGGGAAGTTATTTGCAGTTGATACCTGCTAGGAAATAGAAAAATCAGTTTTCTCTAATGGAATGGCACTGGGTATATAAATCTCACTCCAGGGCAAGCCCCATGACTTGGTCAATGCAAAGCAAACTCTGAATTATGTGTGCTTCTTGTTTTGTTTTGCTTGGTACTTATTGTATGATTGGTTTTAATTATTTTGATATTAATTTTTTGATTTAGTTTCCTGTGAGAGAGAGAGATGAGAAAGAACATAATGTTGGGATGCTAGGGAAGTAGAAAGAATCTTAGAGGAGTTGGGGGAGAAAAAAATATGATCAAAATAGAATTTATGAAAATTGTTTTAATTAAAAATAAAAATACTTAAGTTTTTTAAAAAAAAAGTAGACAAAGTTGAATGCTAAAACAAAAGGATCTAATCTTTGATAGTAAATATTAAACAAAATATATTAAGATTTATACATTTCCAAGTATATTGAAGATAGTGTTATGTTTTGTTTTATATTATTACAGAATTATATTTTCTATTATGTGTTTCCTTATATTTGCATATAGTTCAAAATGTTGAGAAAACTGATTTTGGCTACTAATGAAACAAAGTATTTGGAATCTAGAGAAACAGAAATATAATTATGGTATCAATAAAGTTCTCTGTGATCTTGAATTTTGAATTAGAAATACAAGTAGAAAATCATGAGGTATTTTACAAAATTATCCTAGACATTTCTACATAAAGGCAAGAAAGTAATAATGACTGTCATATGAAGGAACATACCTTTTCCCATATGTGTTCCTTAAATACAGTTACACATACACACAGAAACACACAGAGAGAATCCTAGTCTGAGCAGAAACTGTAATAAATGAGTAGTCATCAAGCACTTTATTTCTTAAAGACTAGTAGTTTTATAGCAAAAGATGGCAATGTGAGTAGATATCAATTGATAAGAGGCATGGGCATTTGTTTACAACAAGAATATTAAACTGATCATAGTGAAATTCAGTAACAAGGCAAGAGGACTTTGATTTCAAAGTCATTGTGTGCTATACAGTCAGATCCCATCAATCACAATTTTTATAAAAAAGCTTGATGTGTTGGATCATGATTATAATACATACATTCATGCATACATTCTTACATACATACTCTCTCAAACACAATTTACACACATATACATGATAGTATATTCTATATATGTTATATATACCCTTTCTAGGAATTTGAGACTCATCAACTTATTTTAATCGGAAAATTTTATTTGGATCTAAGTTATCAAATAAAAATGTAAATAAATCAAAAGTGAAAATTCTAGATATTTGACGATGTTTCATGAATTACTAATATTAAAATATATTAATGGCTGTTTTGCTTAAAAAATAGGAGTCCATGTATCTAAGAGTTTCATATTGAGGTATTTGTTTGTGGTAATGTTTATTTTCCATTTGCTTCAGCTTAATTAAGGTTATGGGAAAGTAGGTTATATATAAAATTACTTAAATTTGAACACTATAGCAATTTTTGTTCTATAGTCAGGGTAATGGATGATAGTCTTGTGAAATCCTGGGAAGTACGATATTATTATATCTTAGATTTTTTTATCAGTCAAATTAAATATTGGATTTTTCTTCTCTATATTAATTCACAGATATGCATATAAAATGAATTCAGATAAATATTATTAAACTTCTTTAGCTATCAGTTCTGCCCATTCTTCCAAGACATGCATTTATAAGCAACAATTAGTTTATCAGTTTAGTTATGGCATGTCCATGCATTTAAAAGTAGCAGCTTTATGGGTAAGAAGACTGTATTAAAACATTTGGCTGGACTATATTATTTTCAAGCACTTAGAATTACTGTGCACACAGTTTCCACTCCCGCCACAGGAACTGAGGATTGAGGTTTACTCTGGCTCTGGTCTAGAGTGTGATGCCTCTCACGCAAGCCACTAACTTGTCTCTGTCAAGGCAGAAAGCCTGTGAAATTGAATCCATCTCAGTTCATCACTGCTTCATTCCTTTTCTGTTGGAAACTGCTCTATTATGTGGCACTGCCTAATAGGAGACCAGGTAGCAGTGCTGTTTGAAAGTATCAATTTGTCTTGAAATCAAATTCCAGTGAAAATAACTCCAGGAAAATTTATGCTATTGAAAGTTATGTTGTAAAAGCTACTGCTGCTATCTTCATCTTGCAGTTGTTTATGATTTATTATTATTCAGAAAGGAGTTGTTTCTCACTGATTGCATTAAAATTAAAGCTAATTTGTGTTATATCTTTATATATGGAGTATGATGGATTTCAGCCATAAATTATAAGTTGTGTTCAGATATTTATGCTATACAATTTGTTGAGTAAAATATGTATTAGTGTGAGATTTAGATTTCTGTTATAAAACATCCCAAATGGAGTACACACAACTAGAACAGAAAACAGATGAGCCTTCTACTCTCCACCTTCTGAAACTCAGTGCATCCGCTCAGTTCACACCAGCAGCCTTGTACCCCAGTCATGACCAAAGCACAGCACAAGGAAAATATTGAACACGTTTCATTGTTTTTTTGCTATCAAAGTTCCAATATGTCAGGAACAAAGACCGAAGCTATGAGGCTATTATTCAGTACTGTGTCCCAAGGTGGCAGACACTACTTTGTGGCTCATTGATTATACTGATGAACTTCCACTCTGGGAAAAACAGCAGTTCAACTGACATGAATTAACATATATAGTCATGACAGATTTATCTGTCTTTATAAAGGATTTCAGTCATCTTTTAGCCCAGGGATTAACTGAAGTCTGACTAATTTATACGGAATCCTATAATCCTAACAGCGTTTTAAAGAGGGACTTTATTTCATAGCAATGAAGAAGCAGCTATGAGTCTATGACTATTGACTGTACTCATCCTGTTAGTACTGTTACAGGATTAGGAGGGTGCTTCGGATCTAGAATGACACCTTTCCTTTAAAAGACTCGTACAGAGTTTTCACGTAGAATTTCTATCGTGAGAACATCCAGTGATGTCTTCTAGAGCACGGAATACAGACTTAGTAATAATTCCAAACCATAAATATGTGTCATATTCCATGGGTATTATTCCTAAGTGTTCAGAAGCTTTCTCTAAAATATTCTCTTTCTCTCTCTCACACACACTTGTATTTTCTGGAAGTCTATTCCAATAAACCATGCTTATAAATCTGGAACTTCAAATCTGTTACTCTATTTCCTGGGAACAGGTCCTGAAACATTAGATTTAAAATAAAAATTAGTTCGGGTTTCTTAGTTTAGAGGAATTTAAATAATTTATTAACCCATTATTAGCTTTATTTTGTAAGGTTAATTTCACTCTCTACAAAGAAACATTATTATGATCCTCTTTCCCAATTTGTTAAATACTGGCTTTTGAATGCAAGTATGTACATATATATTTAAGTCTGTCATATCAAGTAAGCCTCATATTCTCAGTAAACCAGCTAGAAAATTTAAAGGAATACTGCAATCCATGTTTGACACAGACTCCAGAAAATCATTTTCCCCCTAAAAATTAGTAGAAGATACCATATATATAAAGCACTGTACAACCAAAAGTGAGATAAAAATAACATGTTGTGAAAAATTGCCTTCTATACATTTGGCACTTCAAATATCACAGAACATCTATTGACATTCCACAGGTATTCAAAATTACTTTAAAATCGTTCAATTTTCATAACAATTCCAGTGTGCTTTAAAATATCTCTGCTCAAGCTTGTTATTTCTTGATTCATTTATCTAATTCCATAACACAATAAATATTTTTTATAATTCAGAAATAGCTTCTTAATCTCCAAAATGCAGTTATTTCCTTTAGTTGTCCTAGATATTTTACTCAATGTACTTTTGCCTACATTATTAATCATTATTGACTTTACCATAGTTTAGACCTTACAGGAAACAATGTGCATTTTTGCAAGATTTCCACAGGTAGCTATACACATGTGACAGTATAAGAATTTCTGTTCTAGAGAAGAAATAATTCTGGATCTATTAGAACAAAGTGTTCGATTTACTAGAGATGATCTTCACTTAGATGAAATTAAACATGCCACAGCAAGGGTCCCAGCTGATCTCAACAAGGACAACCAGACTTTGCATTTTCTCCAACATAGACTGGAGTAATGTGTAAACTAAGGGCTTTTAACTTGTCCCTGAACACAAATATAATCTCTGCCATGTTTCACTCCACCAGTTCTGATAGAGACTGTATATTTTAATCATTACAATCCAGACAGTAAAAATAGTTGTCTGCATTTGCTGAGTAATGAACACCTTGAATAGTATTTTAAGAACTGTTTCTGGTACTTCCCTGAGTTTGCCTTCTTTGTGTTTCCAGAGTTGCTGTATTGATCCTATTCTTTGCCTCTTCCTTTGGCTACAGGTGTTCCATTGGCAAACATCTAGATAAACAGAATCTCTGGGTCTCTTCTTTGGTAATTTTGGAAATTTGAAGACTGTGATAGTTTGGATTAGGACTAGCAACATACTTACTGGGAGATGTCTGTGATCACTCTTTTTCGGTAGTAAGAAGAAAAAGAAGTTACATGGAGCGGGGTACATAAACTGCAGAAATCACAGAAAAACAGATGACAGGAAATGGAGAACTTGTGTTTTCTAACAGTAATCAAAGCATGCATTCTAGTGTAAGATTACTGCATGTTTTTTTCGACAGTCCAGGATATCCCACTATGTGAGTAAATTTCTTTGGTTTTCTCAGCTTGTTCAAATTACATTTCCTAAGAAGACCTTAAAACGCTAAGCTTTGTGAAGACAAAACTGTTTGCTATGTGCTCCATGCTGTATCCACAGCAGTTAACACAATTCCTGATATCGACACAGAATATAAAAGAATTAGTAATCAATTGGTAAATGAAAAATATCCATATCTGCATTGTTATCTCTTAATATATATATTACATATATATATATATATATATATATGTAATAAGAGTTTGATTTAATTCTCTAAATTATTTTTAGACTATGCCCTAACTTCCCATAATATATGTTTCAACAAATTCAACATCATCTTTGTGTGAAGTTGCTGATTGTGTCAACTTAACACCATCTTCTGCCCTGGCATTTGTTCCCCTGTTTCCTGCAGGACATGCCTTTTGTCTGATTTGAATTGTTATAACCATACTCTCTTCACACTTTTACACTCATGTCCTGGTTTGGGTGATCAGAATGTCTCTTCTATGCTATACAAAAGAATACTTTTCAGAACAGATGCAGTTCCTGATTAGTTCACCAAATCATCCTTGGAAGTTTTTTTCTGTAGGAATTAAGAGAATTAAAGGAAACTATTTTTAATATGATATGAGTTCATCTGATTATCAGGGTATAAAGATTTGCCTCTAAGCTGGGGTCTGAGTTAAATAATCTTGTCCCATAGAGAAGGAGGAAAATAATCATTCTAACTGTCCTCTAGAAGCCACACACTCACGCTAGCATGTGTACTCGATACACAAGCAAACATATACTGTATTAATTAATCAATTACATGTTTAAGATATAAAGACTAGCACTTGGATTCTCTTGGTTAAAAAAAATCTTTACACTAGAGGACTCTCAAGTGGCTGAGAGAAACACTTAAAGAAATCAAGGAAATGCAACTCAAAAACTACTTTGAGATTCCATCTTACACCTGTCAGAATGGCTAAGATCAATAACATAAAGGACAGTTTATGCTAATGAGGATGCGGAGCAAGGGAAATACTCCTTTATTGCCGGAAGGTGTTCAAACATGTACAGAAACTATGGAAATCAATACGGCAGTTTTTCAGAAAATTGGGAATTAATCTACCTCAAGACTCTGCTATATTACTCTCAGTCATGGACCCAAAAGATGCTCCATCATACCACAAAGACACTTCCTCAACTAGCAGCTTTATTCATAATAGCCAGTAACTAGAAACAACTGAGATTCCTCCAACCACAGAATAGATATAAAAAAAAAGTGATACATTTACACACTGTAGTATTACTCAGCTGTTAAAAAAAGGCATCGTGAAATTTGTGGGCAAATGAATGAAACTAGAAAAAAGGATCACCATGAATGGAGTAACCCAGACCCAGAAAGTGATATGTACTCACTTATAAGTTGACATTAGCTGTAAAGATGACCATCCTACAATTCCCAGACACAGAGAGGTTGAGTAACAAGTAGAATTCCAAAGGGGGGGTGCATGGTTTTCTATGAGAAGGGAAATAGAATAGATTTTGGGGCAGAATGGGGGTGGGTGGGATGGGAAGCTGGAGGAATCAGTTGCCAGACAGAGGGAAGGGAAGAAAAGAGTGTTGGGAGAGACAATTGGAACTTGAGGGTGCTTTGTGGGGCTTTGTGGAAACCTAGTGCAATGGAAAATTACTGGAAACTATGAAGGCTACCCTAGGGAGGACTCCTAGCAATGGAGTATATGGAGACTGAACCAACCATCTTCTGTAACCAGGCAAGGCTTCCTGTGTTGGCACTGGGAATCCAAACAAATTGCAAAGCCCAGCCACAAAACTGATCTACAACCTGTCTTGCATGCAATATGTGGTAGGCCAATGATGGCTGTGATGTGGGAATGGCCAACCAATGACTGGTCTAACTTGAGGCACGTGCCACTGTAGGGAGCCCAGGCCCTACACTACCTAGACGGCCAGGAACCAGAGACTGGATAAGCCAGTGACCTATTGTAAAACCAAACATGACTGGATAAAAGAAAAGGGAAATGAATCCTAATAATATTCTTTACTTGTAGACCAGAGTTTAGCATAATTGTCTTTAGAGAGATTTCATCCAACAATGGATAGGAGTAGAGGCAGGGACCCACATCAAGGTAGAGTTCAGGGAATCCTGGGACAGTGAGAGAGGAAGGATTATAGGAGCGAGAGGGTCAAAGACTCCAGGAGAGCATGGCCCACAGAATTAACTAAGCGAGGCTCTTCAGGTCTTACAGAGACTGAAGAGATAATTAGAGAGCCTGCATGGGACTGAGCATGCATATACGTGTGGTTGCTTAGCTTAGGGTTTTTATGGAACTCCTAACAGCGGGAGTGGGGGTGTCTCAGATTCCTTTGCCTGCTCTTGGAAATGCTTTCAACCTCCTGGGTTATGTTGCAAGGAGGGGCTACTTGTTGTCCTGGCCGCCCGGCTAGCTTACACCCAAAATAACCACACAGAAACTATATTAATTAAATTACTGCCTGGCCCATTAGCTCTAGCCTCTTATTGGCTAACTTTCACATCTTGATTTAACCATTTCTGTTAATCTGTATATCATCATGAGGCGTGGCTTACCGGGAAAGATTCAGCATGTCTGACCTGGCAGCTCCATGGTGGCTCTCTCACTCTGCTTTCTTCCTCCCAGAATTCAGTTCTGTCTTCTCCATTTACCTAAGTTCTGCCCTATCAACTAAGCCAAGGCAGTTTCTTTATTCGTTGTCCAATGAAAGCAACACACAAACAGAAGGAACTCCTACACCAGGGTTACCTTGTCCAGCCTTGATATAAAGGTTTGTGCCTACTGTTACTGCATCTTGTTAGACAATGTTTAGTTGATATCTATGGCAGGCCAGTCTGCCTTTTTCTGAAGGTAAATGGAGGAACAGTCGATCTGGGGAGAGAAGGGACATCGGTGGAGGGGGTTGATGGGACTGGGAGGAATTTACGGAGGTGTAACTGCCATTAGAATGTGTTGTATGAGAGACGAATAAATAAAAATATGAGGATGCTATAGCAGTAATGACTAGTTCAAGGACAATTAAAGGTATTATGCATATAATTGTTTTAGTCCTTAGGATCGTTTACATACAGTTTTATTGTTTGAAATAGTTCTGCAATATCTATGTAGCTACACAATACACATGCACAAACACACACACATACACATATGTGCATAAACAAAAATCTATCACTAGTTGAAAGCTTATAATAATTTTTGTTTTGTTTTGAGACAGGGTTTTTCTCTGTAACAGCCCTAGTTGTCCTGGAACTAGCTCTTGTAGACCAGGCTGGCCTCAAACTCCCAGAGATCCACTCACCTTTGTTTCCAGAGGGCTAGAATTAAAGGCATGCACCATCACTGCCCAAATAACAAAAAAAAAATTTAAGGAAACAAAAGTTTTGAAAAGCAATTTGGTGATAGACTTAGTTGTAGTAATATATCTTCATGGCATAACACCTTGATATAAAAAAAGGATGAGAAAATATCTTAATTGTTCTTGTATTATAAGTTAACCATTTGAGGAAAAGTATCTTTCCAATGGGTGGTAAAAGTTATAAAGGGAAGTGAGAGAAGAATATGTGTAGAATGTGGGGACTTGGTGTCATGGCAAGAGGCAGGGGTTCCAGGAGCCAACAACATCAGGAGGAATTCCCACACCAGCTACTGCTCAGGGACCTTTAGAACACAAGTGATTCATTCAGACATAGTACTGTAGACCAGAGAAAGTTGAAGAGAAAGCTTTACTTTTTTCTACAAAAATACCAATAGAAATAATACACAAAGCAAAAATATTGTAAATAGTATATAAAGTCACAGAAATGTCTTTTAAATATATTAAACTATTGCTCAGAAGTTAAAATAACCAGTTAGAAAATATAGTGACAATAAATTTCATCAACTACTTGAATAAATTTTTACATTTATATTGTAGAGCTAAAAAGGATTGAATAAATGGAATAAAATACTGGTTTTGGTTTTTCTTGATACAGTTTCTCTTTTTAGCTTTGGAGCCTGTCCTGGAACTCACTCTGTAAAGTAGGTGAGCCTGGAGCTAACAGAGATCTATCTGTCTCTCCAGAGTATTAAAGGTGTGTACCACCAACTCCCAGAAAATACTTTCTTTCATGTAATAGAAATGAAAGTGAAAATTATCCTGATTAAATTATATAATTATTGATCAGAGGTCTATAGTGATTAATTGTTCATATAGAAGAATATATGTTCAGAAAGTCCAATAGCTCCTGGAAAATCTAATTCCACTCTATATTGAATGTACATTAAATATGTGTTAAAG
The DNA here is from genome assembly GCA_963919715.1 of Microtus obscurus. Lineage (NCBI taxonomy): Eukaryota > Metazoa > Chordata > Mammalia > Rodentia > Cricetidae > Microtus > Microtus obscurus. Next base: position 5,048,461 of record CAWTZC010000288.1, on the reverse strand, counting down.
CTATAGCAGTTGAATCAATATTTAGCATACTAATGGGAGGATAAGAATGCAGGTTTGAGAAAGTAGTACAATATATTAAGAAATACATTCCAATAAGAGAAAGAATATAGAAAGCATCACTTAAATCACTGTGAAAAATAGACTCATTGATGAATGAGTTAACTAGTCTACATTTATTGAAAAAGAAAGGAAGAGAGTTGAAAACATGTGATTCAATATGAAATATTTAATTTGAAAATAAAAATGTGTATTATGTAGAAGCAATACTATAAGCAAATAGATTCCAGGGAAAACTACATGAAATGTGTGTGAATATGTGGTGCTGTCAAATAGTTAATTTGAATTTCCTAGAAGTAAAGAAATATTATACCTCAGGAAAATGATTAAAGAGTAGAAACAAGAGCGCAAAACAGTGGTAGAATGTCCAGTAAGCGAATGAAATGTGATACTGCAGTTAAAAGACCCCTGGAAAGTGAAGACCAAAAGCAGAGTTTCCTTTAATGGGTATTTGTGTAGGCTTGGAACTCACCTTATAGACAAGGCTGGCCTTGAAGTTACAGAGATCTCCCTGTCTGTGTGTCCTAAGGGATGGTGTTAAAGGTGTGTTCCACCACGTCTAGCTCTGCCGCTTACCAGCATTTTAAGTAACATATGCTTTCTATTTCAGTAACTTGCAACCATACTGGGACCTTAATCACAGACCTGCTTGGATACAGGCAGGCAGACAGCACAAGAGTTGTAGATGTGCAAGAGGGAGAGGGAGGTGTGCATTTGAATATACCCACTGCTTTTGAAAACGGAATATTTTGGTTTCCATACAAGTCAACTAAATTCTGTAGACATGTGCAAATGGTGACAAACAACTCTTTCTCTTCAAATTGTTGGAATTTATCATTTGTAACTAAATGGTGCATTGACAAGTTAAAACTGAACATAGAATTAGTAGATACACCAATCTCACCTTGAGGTATACACGTGAAGGATTTGAAATCCACATATCAGAGAAACATCTGCACCACCATGTTCATTTTAGCATTAATCATAATAACAAAGAGAATAAAATCAACTTATATGTCTAAAGATCAATAAATAGATGAAGAATGTATGCTGCGTATACACAAAAGGAAATTCTTTTATTTATAACAGCATAATTAAGCTTTAAAAGGGAAATATTACATATTGTTTATTTGGAAAATTGTTTGGCCAAATTCCCTTCAATGAATTGACATTCAATGAACTGCCTAACAATTATTATAGTCGGAAGTAATGATATCCACGATAATGCCTTACAAAATGAAAGATAGCAAACACATGATACATTTCTGCCTGTGTAAAGAGTAAGGTAAGACTTCCAAATAATAACAGGGTTGCTTAAGCCAGAGACTTTCAAAATCATGCATATAAAATCTTAGTGTATTACTCACATAAGGATTAATTAAATTTGCATTTATACATAACAGGAGAATGTATACTCGTTTTCTCTTGACTTTTTGGTCCTTTACTTGGTGTTATGATTACTAATGTTCCCATCATTGAGAATCAAGGTTACATATGAGACCATGCATTTTGGTGGCACACTCACCAGAAAAAAAAATTCAAAGAAAGATGAAGAAAATTTGTATAAATAGAGATTTTATGCCTGGAAAGATGTGTTGTAAACACTCTCTGCTACCTCTCAAAGGGATAAGCAGGTTCTTTGTATACATATTAATTTAATAAACTCAGCAGGGTATAGATATAGATGTACATATTTATATATAGGTTGAACAATATGCGTATATAGTACATATATTATAGATGATAATATGAAGAAGAAGATGCCATCAATTTGAGTGGAATTGAGAAACATAGGAGGAGTTGCAAGGAGTTAGGAGAGGTGACAGTAATGTAAATACACTACTGATATGTGAAATTATAAAAAATAAGATAATATTAAATTGGCTTTTTATTTTTGAAATTATAAAAGTTAAACCATTTCCCCCCTACATTTTCCTTCCACGAAGCCCTCCTACGTATCTTCGTACTGGTGCATTATTCCCTGAGAAAGACAATTTCTCTTGCTCTACAAATTCTTAGTTGCCTATTGTTCTCAGCCTCTTCCTGCTTGCCATACCTGTATGCTGGACCCTGTTCCTGTTTCCTCATTGAGATCCATGAGTTTCCCTTTTAATAAAGAAAACCTTAATATACCCTATTTGGAGCTATTGTGGGATTATTTGATTCATGTTCCCCCTATATGACATGTTTTGCTTTAAAGAAACTCCATGTAAGAGGAGGTTCATATGAAATACATATGAGGATAAAGACTATGTGACTATGTGGCTGACTCCCAAAGACACAGTCAACGTCTTTGTAGGAAATATTCTCTTCCAAATAGATCCTTGAGTTGGTAGTGAATCAAGATGTTTTATTCATTTCTACCCTTTGTGTACATGTCATAGTCTTTACCTTAGATTTGTTTTCCTAACTTTTGAAGGCTTAAATTTCTAAGGTTCAGCATATCATCTTGAAGTGTAAATTGTGCCTTAAGACATTATCTATAGCCAATGCCCAAGTTCTCTAGCTGTAAGAGAAAGAATGGAATCTCCTAAATTATTCTGTGAGAACTTCTTGGTAGTGCTTGAGTTGAATGGCTTCCCAGGAGGTTGAGTGTCATGCCTGTATACAGAGATGAGATGTATAGCTTATGACTATGGCTTTGATCTGCAAGTTGAATGAGCAAAGACCTTTAGGAAGCTGGAGCTTCTGAGAATAGGTGACAGTTGTGAATGAATAGAGTGGGTGTGTCCATGTTGTGAGAAGGGAGCCCCCACGTTAATATAAAAAATAAATACAGTAAATACAGAACATATCACCATCATGCAAAGTGAGTGCTTGTGTTGAGCCTTGTGTTGCTTGAAGGATGTTCAGGACTTGTTTCCCTTATATCCATTCTGGATTCTATAACATATGTATCATTCCCAGGGTCATGATCTGTACTACTTAGATGCATTCCAGTTTCACAATTTGATGATATATCTGTCGAAAAAAATAATGGGCCAAAATTGCCTTATACTTAACTTATATTAATTTTGAGTATTTCTTTTTAGTACTCAATTATGCTAATAAGATGTTTATTTTGAGTATAGATTATCTTATCAATTAAAAATACTCTACAATACTTAACTAAAATATAAAAGTCTATTGAAAGATAAAAGAAAGGATTTAGAAAGACCCTTAATGTCTAACAATATTTTTAATTGAAATTCTCTCAAATGTGACTTACAGTTTAATGAGGCACTGTATGGTAATACTGCTCTCAGAAAATGGCCATTTCTAAATATCATGACATTAAACCCAAATGTTCTGTGACAGCTTTAAAATATATTGCATATACACATTAAGGTAATGATCACTAGGTGTTTTTTGCTCATAGACTCATTAGATTGATGCATGCTGAGGTAGGACATGGATTTCAAATCTCCATTGTTTTTACTGCTAAGCATTAAAATGTGAAAATTCATATACATAATAGATGAATAAATTGAATTAGAAAGTTGTTAAAAGCTTTTGTCCAAATTTTTGCATTAATATATTTAAATTCAGACTTGAAATTAAAAATTAAATCAATATCTTTTGTGATTGTAAACATGAGTCAGAGTTAATGTTTTGTGTGGGCCCACAACTTTGAGATTTCCAAATGATCATTTAGGTATTCACCATAATTCCTACACCACCAAAGTATTGTGAGAAATAAATATTCAAAAGAATTTGTACTGACCTCAGTAACATCAAGAAAATGGAAACATGCATTCATCATTCCTCATGTTACACTGGAGAGAAAATTTAAAATAGAAAGGGCTGCTGTGATTTCAGCATCCCTAGAAGAGCAGAAGATTGATTGTTATGGAGAGAGAAGAAAGCCAACACCATTGACATTAGTTATGGAAGAGGAACCACTGGTTACCAGTGGCTTGCTCCATAGAAAATACTAGAATCTTTTTCAATAAGGCAATTATTAGCCATTCAGACAAAGAAAACCCAAGGAAAATATTCATCTGTTGTGCACACAGATTTTCTCTTCAGGAAAAGTGGTCATTTCTAAGTCAGTTCAGGAAAGGAACCTCGCCTCTCCTGAGAGTGTTCCAAGCCTTGATCTGTGACTGCGCCATGTGCCCCCACCCCACTAGCTGTGTTGTTGCAGTGTAGCCACTGACGTTTTACACACTGGGATACTCCTGTCTAGTGTGTACTCTGGACTCCAGAATTAAGTTGTCTATGAGCACATCCTTACTACCTAAACTATTACAGCTACTGGGAGTAGAAAGCCCCAACTAAAACTACAGAGCTATGAGACTCTGTTCAGAAGTGTCCCTGGCCTCCCACCACCTCACAGTCTCCTGTACCCCAGGCAACTCCTCTCCTTCCGCTCACATCTTATTACAGTATCCTTTTCCCTGGTTTCAGGGCTTAGAGTCTTAGCAAAGTGGTCACTATACAGATGCCTTGCTGTAGACACTGACTTCACCAATGTGATCTGGGGAATATCAGTAGAAAGATGCAGGTATTTTGGGGACACTTAGAGATAAAGTCATTAAACACTATTTTTTGAGGAATAAATGACTTAAAAGAAAGTTGAAGAATATTTGTTTTGTATATAACTTGTTCAGAAAAGTAAATGTCATGCTGTTTGAAGGACAAAGCTGGTTAAATCAACATTAGACCACAGTTTGAAGAGCCAATTAAATAATCATCGGTCACTTAATGAAAGGGATAGGTTCTTAAAAAAAATCATTGATGAGCTATTTCATCCTATGTAAAGTCACAAAGTGATAAAACTTCCAGGGCATAGCCTATAGTGGGTATCCAGAATACATGTTACATGTATGCAGCACTTCAGTGAATGCAATGCTTAGTATACGTGTCCACAATAGTTGAAAAATAGTTATGTGGTATTATACCCAAATAACTGGTCTGTACTGGTCTTTAAATTTGAGAGTGTTCAACATTGATTCTTATAGATCATCATAATTTAGGGCCAACTTTGCTTTTTTGTCTCTGGGATTGACTTGCTCAACAAATGTTTTTGGTGTGTACATTTTTCCTCCTTTTTTGCCATGATGACATGCTATGTTAATCAGAGAAACTGAGACTTTCAATGATAACAAAAGGACCTGGCTACGATCCTCACTTTTCTCACAGTGGTCTTAACCAGGTATGAGGGGTGAGTCCTCCCTATGGACAACTGTCTCTAATCTAAGCATTAGTTACTGAATCTACACCTTCTTTTCTGGTTGTTAAAGTCATGAACATTTTTAATGAATCACGCTGAACATGAAATGTAAAAACATTTATATAGTCAATGGAAAAAAGTATGATCTGTATTGCATAAAGAAAACATAATAAATCCCCCTGAACTATTCACGAAACTGAATCAATGATGCCTCATGCGATGACTTTAATTTGGTTGTTACTGCAAACTGCTAGGGTTTGGCAGAGAAAGCTCTTTTCAGAGCTATACCTTCCATCTACAGTGTTCTGAAGCCCCTCGTAGCTACAGTTTCTTTCTATGTGCACACAGAAAGAGAATACAGGGCATCGTAGACAGCAAAAGTCTAAAATACTTCAACATCGCCAAGCTTTTTCAGGACACTCTCCTTTATATTCCCTTCAACCTATCCTCCCCAAATTTTAGTTCTATTTCAATAAAAGGGAATATTGGTTTCCTAAACATGACTAAGTTTATAATTAATCAATCAACATTACTTTAGAGCAAACATTATGCAGTTCTGAGAATACTGAGCAATATACAAGTACTTAACTGCAATAAAACAACACAAATGGGAATCTCTGGCATCATGACTAAGAAAGCAAACTGATTTCAATAGAAAATCATTCATGACTCAACATATGCAATTAGCTAAGGAAATTAAACATCCCCAGATTTATTAAATAAGGAATGTTCAGCTTTTCTTTTTCTCTTTTTGAGTAAAGAGAAATGTGATAATTTTTAAGAATAGGCTACAAAAATAGGCTCATATATATATATGAATGCTTAGAGAATGCCCAGTTTGAATTGTTTAGAAGCTGTCTCCTTATGGAGTGGGTATGGCCTTGCTTAGAAAGGTTTGCCTTGTAGGAGGGTGTGTGCCAATCAGGTAGGCTTTAAGGCTTTTGCGTGCCCATGCCAACCCCAAAATCTCTCTTCCTGTTGCCTTTGGATCTGGATGTAGAATTCTAACTACCATATCTGCCTGACGCTCCCATGCTTCCTGCCATTGTGATAGTAGACTCAAACTCTAAATCTGTAAAGCAAGCCTCACTTAAATGTTTTCTTTTTTGTAAGAGTTGCGTTAGCTATGGTGCCACCTAACTACAATAGAACATGAACTAATACAGGAAACCTTGAAAAACAAGACAGAGTTAAGCCATTTTTCTGGGTGCTCACATTGTAAAGGAAGGATGTTGTGAAGGAAGAAGATGAATGGGCCACCAAAATACTACTTTCAGATTGGTCACAGCAGTGTTCTTCTGTTAAGTAAATAAACTAGAAGATGTGTTCATAATCTATATTTTATCATATTTTTATACTAGCTACATTGTTCATTCTGAGTATAACTTGAATTTAAGTACTAGTATCTGATAAGAATTTTTTTAAGTGTTCAGAGTCCTAAAAAGGAAAAAGAAAGAGACACTATCCTTAAAGAATTGCTTCTCTCGAGCCAATTTCTTTCCTGGCTCAGTATCAGCCCTCACTTAGACTTGCAGTTGAAATCTCTTATTTTCTCTCTGTCTCCATCTCTTTATTTCTCTGTGCATTTTTCTGTGTATCTGTCTCTGTCTGTCTGTCTGTCTCTCTGATCATTTATCCACATTTCCAAGGACGGTTTTCTAAAGTTTCAATCTCACCTTATTTAGATCTTTTGCCTATCACAGTGGGTAAAATTTAGGTTAAGATGACACAGATTTCTTAATATTTTGAATTTTCGTGGCCATTCAATTAAAATTTAAAGACATACCAAGCTATCAATTGCTTTTTATAAATCTAGCACATCTCCTCATTTTCTGTCATTTATGGGGACGAGAAGCAGGCCAAGGCATCACAGGTTTATGTTCCAAGCTTTGGTGGATTGAGCATGCAGGTGATCACTTCATGGTGAGAAGCCTTGAATGCCACATTCAGTGCTTGACCTTTAGTTTGACAGCAGTGTTTAGCTAGTGACAGTTTTATGTCTGTTTTACGTCATTTGTTTTAACAACTTACTTAAAAGACTATGTCAGAACTGTGCAGAAATAAAATCATGGTTTGGAGACAAGTAGGAAAAAAGATTTAAGAGCATGATACAATGATGAAGATATGCAGAAGTATATCCTGTGTCTCTGTATGATTATAAAAACCAGTAAACCTCAGTGCAAGACAATCTGTCTGAGCATCGAAACACAAGAAGATGAAAAGCATTAAAATTATTTAAAAATAACAGACCACTAAATTTATTTAATCTAGCATTGTATAATTTATTTAATCTAGCATTGTATAATTTAGCCAGTGGGTGCGGTGTGACTTACTAGGCCCAGAAATCATAAAATGAAGTAAAGACTTCATCTTCTCATTGCATGACATTAAAATTGATAAGCATACTATATAAAGGATGTTTTCTACTGAATGGCTGATGTAGGTGTGTCTTTAAGGTCCTCAATAGTCCATGTGTTAAAGGCACAGATCGTGTGTGGTAATGTTTTGAGATAATAATTTTTTATTTTTAGGAAATTTAATGTTTTTCCACTATTTTCAACATTTAGATTTTAGAAATCAGATGGATGCACGGTCCAATGCTTTGCTGTTGATCTTTATATTTACTTCCATCACTTACTGCATGAATGTTCTATGACGACAATTAGGGTAATCACCAGTCTGATTATAGGAGAAGGCCCCAGTTCAGGCACCCCCTCCAGTATTACTAGGGGTCATCTTTGTGTCTTCCTGGAAACTTCCCGAGTACCAAGTTTCTCCCTAACCCCACAAGAGGCTCCCTCTATCAAGATATCTCTTTCAATGTTCTCCCTTGCTATCCATCCCCCAACTTGACCATCCCATTCTCTCCTATTCTCTTCCCTCATCCCTCTCCCCAACCCCCAAGTCTACCCGGGAGATCTTATCTGTTTCCTCTTTCTAAGGCAATCCATGAATGACCCTCTTAGGGTCTTCCTTGTTATCCAGCTTCTTAATAACAAAATCTTTCTTTGAAGGTCTTCAGGTTTGTTTTTGTCAGTTTTCTAGAGCAGAAGAAGTGATACTATTATATGATATAAAATTTATGATCATAGTGGATTTATTGTGTTAGCATACATAGTAAATATCTGAAAAGTCCAAAAATGGCCACCTGCACACGGGAAGGACAGAAAAGCCATATCTCCTCAGTTCAAGAAGTCAGAAAACTCTGATTCCCATTCTGATCCTGAAGTTCACAAGGCTCTCTGAAAGTTTGCTGAGTTTGAGCCAACATTGAAATCCTGAAGAAGATGACACTGAGTGTCCATGGGTAATGGAAAATGACAACCACGACAGACAGCTGATACTGAGTAACTAGCAATGGTAGATGTCTGGCGTTGAGTGTCCATGGCAACCACGACAGACAGCTGATACTGAGTAACTAGCAATGGTAGATGTCTGGCACTGAGTGTCCAATAGTAGACATACTTGTCTGGGAATCACAGAGCTTGTCTGGATGAGCTGGCCCCCTGAAATTCTAACTTCTTCCATCTGGACTGCTAGCCTAATTGAGGGTATACCAACATTCAGAGCAGACTTCTTCCCTTCAGTTACTTTGCCACATGTCAATCATCTTTGCAAACATCTCATAAACCCGTTTGGTGTTGAAGATCACTAGTCTGAGGCATCTCCCAAAACAGTCAATACGGCAAGACTATCAAAGAGTTACTCAAGTTGTATCCTGGAAAGTAATTATGCGACTGGGGCTCCACCTTCACTCTTATTTTTCCTCTTGGCTCCCCCACATACCCCTCTCATGGTATCCTGCTTCCACATGGATTCAAAGTAAAAGGACTAATTTATTATGGGCTAAAATGCCCAAAGTGCGGAGGCATTATAATACTGATCTCTTCAGATGTTTTATCTCAAGTGTTCATTATAGCTACAGAAAGTTTAAACACTGAGATATATCATTTTCCCATTCTAAAAATAAATGGGAAGCCTGAATGGAGAGCTGAATAGAACATTATTATTTACAAATTTTATTTTATTAATGGTTGTATACTATGTGAGACCACACCAAAAATATTTAATGCTGCATTGTTTTGGTGCCATTTATTTTGCCAATAACAGGGATAACTACATAAATTTCAAACAAAATCTATAAATTCTTTTCTGTAAGTTTAAATATTGGGACTTTATAATTATTGAGTTCAAGGAGAAAAGACTAATTTTTAAGATAAATATTTAGCTGTCAAGTTTAATATTATAATAATATGCAGCTTAAATTTTCTGGAGAAAGATTTATTGTTTCTATGGTCTTCTGTGTTTATTATTTCTAAAACATATATGCTGTACTCCAGCTATAGATGATTCTATGTTTATATTTGTAAATATTTGAGATGCAGAAACGTAGAATTTTGATCCTGTGTGCGGAAAATAAAAATTCTATATGATAGCGAAGACTGACAGAGGAGGGAAAATTTTAAGCGTAAAAAATGTCAACATGTACAGATTGAAATTAGTATTTACATTAAAGCACTATCCACTTATTAGTGACTACATACCATAATATTTGTCTTTCTGGGCCTGAGTTACCTCACTCAAAATGATCTCTTCTAGTTCAATCCATTTGCCAGTAAACTTCATGATGTCCTTGTTTTTAACAAATGGGTAATACTCTATTGTGTAAATGTACCACATTTTCTTTATCCACTCTTAGATTGAGTTAGACTGAAGGACATCCAGGTTGTTTCCAGGTTCTGACTATTACAGACAAAGCTGCTATGAACATATCTGGACATCCCTACTCCACCAAATAAACTACTTTTCAAAAGAGATGATCCTAAGAATGTAGAGAACTAATAGGTGTGAACTAGAAAATGACGTTGGAAGAAAAGAATTTAGTAATGTTACTGTCTTAAGAAAAGGTGTGGAAGGGGCCACTTAAGATTTTACTAAAATGTCATGGGATACTGAAGGATAAATATCAAAAGGCTAGAGAGTGTGAAATATAATTTAAACTTGCGAATGGAAATATAAAATAAAGGAACAAATTACAACAAATTAAAGAAAAGCAACAAATTAAAAAGCATACATAGTTAAGTACAAAGCTATAAAAACAAAACAAAGCATGCCTTTTACAATTCATGTAAAACGTGTTATTGAATAGACTTGGTGTCTCACACCTCTAAACCAAACACTCAGTATTATGAAGCAGGAAGATCATCTTGAGCTACATAATGGCACCAGGTCCGCACAAGGGATGATTATATAATAAGACGTTGGCTTCAGGCATCTCCCCTCCCCCCCCCACCACACAATCAGATAAGCAAACAAAAACATTGATAACTGAGAGTAAAGAGATACAAGAGTATGAATATTCTATTTCTGATTTTATATTGTTTTCCTTGAAGATACTTTTGTTATTTTCCATTTTTTTCTTATAAGAACCACACATATAAAGTTACCAAAATATAAAAGCTTAGAACTTTGAAGAATCAGGCAATGTCTATTTGAATGAAAGGAAAATATAGCTCCTGCTGTCTGTTTGCCTCATTAAATAGTATTTAATACACATAATCTACTCACTGACATTTCCTGCCTCTGTACTCTAATCTTCGTGGAGATACAGATACTTCCCTTGCTCTTTCCTTCTTCTTGTGTCTGGTTCTGCCTGAAATGAACTGTCGGCAGTAAAATTGATGGCACTCGGGCTTCACTGGGCAAAAGCAGAAGCCATCAGTCTTCATTACAACCAATGGCCTCCTCTGTCCCGTCATCCGTCTTCAGCAATGGGCATCAGAAACCATGACACAGATACACCATAAGGCTTCTGATAATGTTTGTCATCAATTTGACTTATAATTTCAAATAGATGGAATATACATTGAAAACCAAGCTTGTCCTTAAATGTGTCAGAGCTGCTTTGAGCCTATGAAAATCGAAATTTACACGTGGAGTTCTGTGCTGTATTACCATGCATTTGGAATTCACTTTTCTCGTACATTAACAACTTGGCTCACAACCGCACGTTCCCTGCAATCATTTCCAAAGACAAAACAGTTTTAGTTTAAAGACCTGGACCGAGAAGCATCTTTTTGCCTGAGGTAAATTTAATATTTAAAAAATTCAGATTGATTATTATCCACATGCAGTTGAGAGTTTACTCTTTTATAAGGTTCATATTTACAAGTAGGATTTGGTGAAAAATGATGGTCATTCAAAATTACATATAATTACATATACATTCACTCTGGGATTCAAGAGGCAAAGAAAATTGAGTACTTTATGAGGTTATAATGAAGGTTCAAATATAGGTTGAAATATAATGAATTCACCTAGAGGTATTATAGAAAATATGTCACTCTGAACATGAAGAGGGCATCAAAATTGATTTATCTATTTCTGTTTGAATAGCAAAAAATGCATCATGGTAGTCATAATGGTGCATTTTATTTTTTTTTATCGGGATCCTTTTTTTGGTGGAAATTCAATGTTTTAAGAACACTATGAATAGAAAAATGTAAGGTCCCTATGTGTTCACCTCCTAGGTTAAGAAATAAAATATAAGTTAGATTAAATTATCCTGCATCCTCTTCTCAATTCTTTCATCTACTTATGCCCTAAGGTACTCCCCACCTCAACTTTTCATGTGTCTTTTCTATGCATATTTTATATTTTTATGAACTAAATTTGTATTCAAAAATGCAAATTTTCCTCCAAATGTGCTTAAATTTTAAGGAGAAGTTGGATCCTTGTAGTTAATTTGTATTTTAATGAATTTCTCTAGCTTGATTTATTTTGATGGAATTTTCTCCACATTAATATTCACAATGCAGCCATTTATACCTTGACAGTTAACTACATATTTTACTTTCTTATTGTTATAAGAATTCAGCAATATCTTGTATGTGAGCCCATTTTGTCCCCTTTCTTAATTACAACCTTACCTACACATATTCTTAATACAGGGTTATTTAGAATACAAGTTGTTTAGCATGTAACTCGATCATATGCTACAAACTACAGAAGCACTGTCCCATTGTCTTTAGCCTTACCCAGTCCATGTATATCCCAAATAACTAAGATTAGCACCTTTTCACAGTCCTTGGTGTATGATTGTTATGTGCATTACAGTACAATTTTTATTTTTAATTATTTTGCTACATTCTATATGTACTTCATCCTAAATTGTCTTCAGTCTAACTTTTGTTTTTATTTTTGTTGTTATTGGTATTGTGCACTTTTAGCCTATCAGTGTTTCTGCTCAAAGGCAGAATTCCACAAAAGCCTAAAATGAATTAACATATCATTCACAAGCTTTCCATGACCTACTGTGACTCAGCTTTCTATGTTGTGACCTGCTACAGCCATTTGTCCTAAGCCTGTGGTCACATTGGAATGTGTATCAGGATGTGCCAACTGATGAAGAAAAAGTTAGTTCAACGCACGCAGCAGAATCAAGGAAATACTACTGAATGCACCACACAGCAAGTATTTGACAAACTAAAAGAAAGTCTTTTTGCAGTGAGAAAAGGGTTCAGGAATCAGTGAATAAAGAAGGGTGTATAGAGAATGGAACTCAGTTTTACACTCAAACCAATGATGTGACTATTCAAAATTCCTAGAATATCATACTTAGGTTTATGTAATTTGCAACTACTTAAAATTGGTTCCATGCTCTGTTTGCTCACTTCTTTTATTTTAGCTTAGTAAAAGCTTAAGATTAATATACTTTTAAAATGTCCTGATACCTATTAATTTTAAGTTTAATCTCTTAATATCTAATTATATATATTACCAAAGTTTGAGTCTTTAATTTCTGTTTACCAAACACTGGCTATTCCAGTGTTTGATGACTGTGACCTAAGAATACCCAGGGTTGAATGGCAATATACTTCATAGCCCACTGTTAAAATGCTTTAAAAAGTAATTGTTATACTCTGAATTTAGCTTTCAGTGAAACGGCTATATTCTCTTCCATGCTGACTGCATAATTTTGAATTCCCTGCAACAATACCTGCAATTTGATATTCCACTGCCTCACTAGCAACTGGTATTGTCAGGTTTATTGGAACTAGGGTCATTTTAATAAGTATAAAGTAAAATTTTAATTTCCCTAATTGCAAATGATGTTGAGCACATTTTCTTTTCTCATTTGTCACATGCATATCTTCATGGAGAACATGCAGACACTCTTACGTTTTTACTTACTTTTTAATTGAGTGTTTTGTTTTCTTATTGTCAAATTCTCACTAATAAATTTTAAGGTTTTTTTTTAAATTTAAATGTAAGCCCCCCTTTTTTTTTACAAGATACATGGTTTGCAAACATTTTTCCCATAGACTGTGTTTTGATTTTTTTCATTGTGAAGTAAACTATCTTAAACCTAAATTTGGACTTTTATTTTTGATAACTGGGCTGCTTACATGAGTGATCCTATTGTGTTGATAATATGCATGGATAAAGTGTAACAATCTATAACTTTAAAATACTTTCTAGAAGTTTGGAAAACTACTTTAATTAATGTTGATTAATAGGTATGGCAAATATCTGAAAACACCAGGCAACACTCATGATTTAGAATATGTTTGCTCTTCTCTTTCATGCTATGCATGGGAAAGCCAGTTAGTAGGGGCTTCGTTCTGACATTGCAGTGAAATGGCACAGCAGGGAGATGGTGGCCTTAGGTCACAGTGTGAACTAACACAGAACCTCAAAGATAGGAGGAGAAAGGATTTTTGCCCCCAAAGTGTATGTCAAAATTCAAGTAAAACAAACAAGCAAACAAAAATCAAACCACAGATAAAGGAAGACATAAGAAGAAAAAGAGCAAAAAGGAGTCCAGCTAGATTTTAGCAAGAGCAAAAGATATCAAACATAAATCAGCAATACAATAGTGTTGTTAGAGTCCATATTTCCTTTCCTGACATTTCTACCACATGGCACTGCTGTAGGATAATGCTTTTGTACACTGTAAATATTTGTCACTCATATAGGTTTAACAAAATGCCGATTGACCAGCAGCCAGCCAGGAATTATAGGCAGAGACACCAGACTAGGAGAATTCTGGGAAGAGGAAAGGCCAGACACATTCGCCACCCAGAAACAAAAGCCAGATAAGAAGGCTGCACTGGAAAAGGTACCAAGCCATGTGACTAAACATAGACAAGAATTATGGGTTGATTTAAGTTGTAAGAGATACTTACTAATAAACCCGAGGTAGTAGACCAATGAGTTTATAATTAATATAACTCCCTGTGTGACTGAATAACTGTGCAACAGGGCAGGGCAGAAACTTCCATCCACAGAATTGCTTTACTTCCTTTCCACACCTGGAAACTTCCTCACTCTTTATAGTCTATGAAGTAGAACATGGATATCTTGGTCATTGTTTAACCTTATGTGTTCTGATTCCTATGTTCTGAGTTTACAAGATGTCAAAAACACAATGTTAATAATCCAAACGCCATGTAAGTTAAAGAAAGAGATGAAGAATGAAAAGGAGAGAATTTATAAGAGATGAAGAATGAAAAGGAGAGAACTTATTAGTTCCTGGAAGGACTCCAAGATGTGTTCTATTCTTTCAAATTGGATTAAGTTCTGTAATAGCTTCACATTGAACAAAACCCCATGATATATAATTAAGGGCTCATCAACTTTCATCTGAAAAGCTCTTGAAGATGAAGAGTGAGGTCTTTTGTGTATTTCAGTCAAATGAGCATATTAAGACTCTTAGCAAATCTGATTCTTCCTTATGCTTGAGAAATGTTAAAAGAGGCATATGAAGTCCTTTACCTTACGGGCAGAGTGGATGCCTATTGATTCTGAAAGGGAGAGATTTTTCACTTTGAAGATCAGTATACCACATCCTGGAGCAAGGTCAAAGTACACATAGCCACTTCCAAGTCCAGGTAACCAGTATCTTTATAGTCATTGTTTAAAATGCATTTGATATATTATTTCCTATTTTATTAACATATAACCAATATTTCAAAGTAGATCATAAAACTATTTATTATCGACAAAGAAACATTTCCCAGCTACAAACTGAAAAATTTAATAAAGTCTAGAGTTTGTGATGATCCTATAATTTATCTACTCATCTCATTTTGAAATCTTAGGACATAATTTAGGTTACAAAAGCCTGGAGAAATCTAAATAAAAAATTGATGGAAATATTACACAACAGCTGTTCATCCATATGTCATCATCCCAAGCCCCTAATTCAAATAGAGTTGAAAAGTTTCAGACTTATGTTAACTTTTCACCTAAGAAACTTGGTGCCTCCTGGATTTCCTCCATGTATCCTGCTTCGGCCTCACCCGCCTGAAGATTTTTTAACACAGCAGACATACTTTCTTTGGTCTTAGAAACATTTTCTATGAATAAAATTTTTGATTATAACTTTCCTTTTGATTTCATCAAACTAATTTATCCTTCAGTACCTTACTCCATTCGCAACCCATGCAACTACTACTTTAAGAAAAATTTTTGCAAAACCATCAGTCGTGTGTTGAAAAGCTGAAAGTTGCAGAGGGTCAGAAAAAGCTTGCTTGCAATATAATGTTAATTCATTTGTATCCATTGTGAAATTAATCTTCTGAGCAGTAATAATAGAGTTTTATTAGCCATTAAAATGCACAGTGAGAAGATGAAAGCCGATGATACCTACTAATATTTTATACATTTCAGATGTGTTCTAAAGGCAAAGTAGAATCTAAAGATTCTACTGCAACTCATGGCCGTTTTGGACAAGCAAAGTCTGATTTAACAAGTGGGACGTTGTAACAAAATATGATCTTAACAGCAGAAAAATAAAACAAAATGGTCACCGATGCAAAGGTAAAATCATATTAGAAGAATTCCCCTACTACCCAGAAGGCATTCAAAACTAATCCCAAAAACATTATTTAGCTGTCTCCGTTCCGTGTGTTTATGTTGTGATAAATGTGTTTAATAATATGTACTAGGGTGACTTTTAAGGCTTTCTCTGATGTAAGCAAAATGGATAGCTCCGAGATCTCCAACTTAGAAATGGTCTAGGCATAAATTGAGGCTGTATTATGGAGAGTAAATCTAATTAAGTAACTTGACTGCATGTCCTGGACTACTGCAGAGGAATGCATGGGAGATAGCAAAAGTGATCGAAGCAAATTAAAACAGTCTAATAGCAAAGTTATTCTAGAAAAGCAGAATGGCATGCGACCTTAATCCCTGCTGTTCTCCAGTGAAATAAAATAGAGTGTTCAGAAGTTTAAAACGAGAAAGACTGGTGCAGTCTAAAAGTAAGAAGCCTGTCAACATCTCAGAAGATCCAGGGCAGTTGAAATGAGAGATGTTTGAATCGGACAAAGGGAGGACTGAGGATGATTTGTAGAATAAAAATGCCCACTTTCCTTTGTGAGACCTCTTTTTCTTATCTATGATATTGGAACTTAATTCACAAGTACTAGAATGTTTTAACTTTTGAATGTATATAATAATTGCCTGTTACTGACTAGAGGGTTGTGGTCACTTTGTTGCACTATCGTAAACTTTACCTTACAGAGAACCATCAGTCCACTCCCTCAGTAATGCACACCCAGCACTAATGCCCATTCTACATTTTAATTGACTGTTAAGAGCTATCCCAAACAGCTTCATGTTGTTTTCCCTAGGTATTTCTAGTAATTGAAGAAGGATGCACTAAAATTCAGTTCCTTCAAGAGTGCCTTTCAGCATCTGCTGATTTTGCAGAACTCAGCATTTTGGAGGTTTCTAACAAAACTGTCATTTAGTGG
Source organism: Microtus obscurus (assembly GCA_963919715.1). Lineage (NCBI taxonomy): Eukaryota > Metazoa > Chordata > Mammalia > Rodentia > Cricetidae > Microtus > Microtus obscurus. Next base: position 5,031,487 of record CAWTZC010000288.1, on the reverse strand, counting down.
ACTGCAGGCAGTGAACTTAGAGTACATTTCATTTAATTTAATTTATTTCATTTAATATAATGAATTAACATTTCCTTGGTTGACATAAATATGGAGGAACAGTGTGACATTTTATTGCTTAAAAAGTATTACAGACATTACTTCTCTTGCAATCACTTGTATATCAAATGGTTCAACTAAAAGACAGTGAAATGCTTAAGGGGACTTAGAGATTTTTTTTCATTGTCATCTTTATTGTTTTGGCTTCATATACAGAACTGTTCAAGAAACAACTTAAATTACCAAATTGTATTTTATTCTTCAGTGAACGTTCGTGTGCTAGCCAAGTTTCTACTGTTTTGAGTAAATGGTGAGAACTGAATAGTATATAAAAAGATTTGTAAAGCTTCAAGGTTGGGAGCTAAAAGACAATGGATGGAGGAGAAGATCCTTCAGTTCACCTTTCGTGAGAACCTAGAGGCAGATGGCATCAAAATAAAGCACTTGTAAGAGCAAAGACCACAGGATAGAAGAGGAGACCAGAAACACAAGGGAGGAACCAATCTTGATCTCATATAACAAACAATCTCCCACAAAATGTCTGGCCCATATAACTTCATTAATTCCTTCCAAGGGCAAACCCTCCAGTGATGTCCCATGAGTTTTCAACCTTAAAAGTTCTGCTACCTACTATACTGCATAATCAGAAACCGAGCGTCCAAAACATGCAAATTCTAGAAATCTCTATTTCAAGAAGATGCTCTTGCTACAAATTTTATTGAAAGTTGAAATACACAAATTCATACAATGCCTCAAGAACTCAGGAGATAATCTGTCCTTGGAAGGGGTTAGACAATTCCTTCACCCATCATTTGTCTTTAGAGAACTGGTTGTTTTTCCGTCTTATAGAGAAATTTGGAGAAACCATGCCCACCTGTACACAGAAGCTCTTTCAGATCATTGTTCACCAGCATGAATTTAGACTTATTTTCAGATATATTCACCCAAGCAAAAAAGAGTAATCCTTTTCTCAGGACCTCATGTAATGAGGCTACATAAAATTGGCTACATACTTGAACAAAACAGATAGGAGAAAATTGAAATGTAACATCCCACATTCTGTCTGATCACTGTATATTAAAGATGAATATCACTAACAACAGAGAGCTTATACACTTTTGGGAACTGATCAACTCACTGCTGAATGAGAAGTGGGTTAAGACAGAAATTAAGTCATTAAAGATTTTCTAAAATTGAATAAATATACATTATACCCAAACTTAAGGGATACAATGAAGGTGGTTCTAAAATGTAAATTCATAACACTAAATGTTTACATAAAAACTGAAGAGATCTCTTACTAGACACTTAACAGCACACCTGAAACTCCAGAACAAAAAGAATAAATTATACCCAAAAGAAGTTGACAGCAGCAAGTTATCAAACTAATGTTTTAAATCAATAAACTAGAAACAAACAATACAAAATAATACAAAGGATCTATGAATCAGGGGGTTGATTCTTTGAGAAAATCAGTAACATTAGCAAGCCCTATACAAATTATCTAAGGCAGAGAGAGAAGATCTAAACCAACATAATTGGAAAAGAAAAGGAGAACATAATAACAGACAATGAATAAGTCCAGAGATTCATAAGAATATGGTTTATAATTCTACAAATTGAAAATATAAGAAAACAAAATGAATAACTTTTCCTCTTATACATACTACTCACCAAAGTTAAATTATGATCAGATAAGCAATTTAAATAGATCCCTAGCCCCCAGTGAAGCAATAATTAAAAGTTTTCCCAACGAATAAAAGCCCAGAGCAAGATTATTTTAGCTCAAAATTCTTTCAGATTTTCAAAGAAGGATTAATGCAATGCTTCTCTAACAATTCCACAAAATTCAAACGGAAGAGCCATTCGCCAATTTATTCTACAAGGCCACAATTACACAGACCTCAACTACATAAAGACCCAATAAAGAAAGAAAATTACAGAATATAGTTTGTGATACACAGATATAAAAATACTAGATAAAATACTTGCAAATTGTACCGAACAACACATAAAAGATCATCCACCATGACCAATTAGACTTTATCTCAGAGATGCAGAAATGGTTCAAAATAAATCAATAAATGTAATCTACAATTTAAATACATTGTTGGAAGAAGGGTCGCTTGTTCATCCCGGCTGCCAAGCCACGAAATAACCACTCAGAAAAGCGTATTATTTGCAATAGTGTTGGCCAATAGCTTAAGTGTATTTCTGGCTAAACTCATATCCAAAACTAACCCATCCTTATTATTTTGTATATTACCATGTGGCTGCCGGGACAAACAAACAGCCTTCCTGCAACAATACACTGCAAGACAAAAAACCACATGATCATTTCATTATATGAAGAAAGTCTTTGACAAAAATCTAACACTCCTTCATAATAAAAGTCGTTGAAAGATTAGAGATACAATGGATATATGTACACCTAATAAATGCAATTGTTTATAAATTTTTATTTGCATTTAAAGGAAAGTAGGCTATAGAGATTTGCATTGACATGGATCTTTGTCTTTTGATATGAATTTAAGGTCAATTTTGATATACTGTGTATATGGATTTTTGCTCTTGATTCAGGCATTGGGTACTGTGTGCAGCACATTTAAAAATACAATGTATAATTAAGAAAAACAGATTAAAAGTCACCTATAATAGTCAAACTTGTAGTCATGTTAGTTAGGTTTTCTAGAAGTACAGACATATATTTCAGATGGACAGTTATTCTTCAGGTCTTTCAGAGACTACAGAAAATGGCATTAAAGTGTTTTAAGAACTTAGAACTTCTTATGACAATGAGACACATCTTTCCCTGGCAGCATCAATTACTTCAAGAGGATGATGTGCATTGAAGAGGCTCCTTATGGAGTTGGTTAGCCATTTGGGCAAGAAACTGCTCTCACCTAGAGTGCTTGATGCTATGCTGTATGAACTGGACATATAATACCCACAAAAATATGACTGCTGAACTTCCCTGAAGGTGAGACAGTCCTTCTGGATGGAGCTGAAGAATAAGTGGTTATAATTATAGTTTTCCTTAGTTATAATAAAAGCTATGAATATTATAACTATAATATAATAACTATTTTATTGTATGTAATACTATCATGTTAAAGTTAAAACCTTCCATTTTTTTTAGACAGAAAAGAGAAGGTGATGTGGGTTTCCTCTCTGTATACCATTGGTTCATAAAGAAACTGCTTCTGGTCAATGGCCTGACAGAATATAGCCAGGCTAGAAAAGATATGTAGAGAGAGTAGACAGAGTCAGAGAGGAGCCATGTAGCCTCCACAGGAGACAGATGCCTCTGCCTAAGACAACCTAAATTTTGCTGGTAGGCCACAACCTATTGGTGATGCACAGAGTAATAGAAATGTGCTAATTTAAGATATAAAAGCTAGCTGTCAATACACTTAAGCTATTGGCAGAGCACAGTTTTAATAATATAGTTTCTGTGTAACAATTTTGAGTTTGAGAGGCTAGTATATGAACATACAGTCACCAGCAACATATAGCCAACAACAAATTGAATGGAAAGAAAGTCAATGCGTCCGACTAAAAACTGGAATAAGACAAAATTGTCCTTAATATTAATAGCTATTTACCATAGTACTTGAAGTTTTATCTAGAGCAATAACTTAAGAAAATCAAAGGGATGAATATTAGAAAGAAAGAAAGAAATCAAAGTACCTTCTTTTGTAGATATGATCGTGTATATAAAAGACTCTAAATGTTCTACCAGGAAATTGCTACAACTGATAAAAAAACTTTCAGCAAAGTAGTAGGATGCAAAATTAACTCATAAAGCTTTGTAACCCTCCAAGCATTAGATGCCTTTCATAATAGCCACAAGTAATTTAAGAATCAATATATGTGAGTAAGTGAAAGATTAGATGATAAAGACCTCAAGATACAGAGGAAAGAAATTAAAGGGTATCTGAATATAAAAAACCCAAGCTCATGGAATAGTAGGATTAATATAGCAAAAAAAAATATCTTTTTAAAAGCAATCTACAAGTGTGATATAATGACCTTCAAAATCTCCACACAACATTTTACTGATTTTAGAGAACAATTTTTTTTCACACACAACAAAAACCCAAGATAGCTAAAACTATCCTAAATAATAAAATAATTTTAGGAGATTCACCATCCCTGATTTCATTTTGTTCTGAAGAACTATAATTTTAAACACAGTATGATATTGACACAGAAACAAAAAGGCACATTGATCAATGGAATCTCACTGAAGACATAGACATAATGCCATATACCACCAGAGACTTGAGTTTTGAAAAAGAAGATAGAAGTACAAGGAAATAAAAGAGAGCCTTTTCAAAAAGTGGTGCTTACTGAATAACTATAGATAGAGGAATCCAAATAGATTCATATTTATCACCCAGCACAAAATAAAACTCCAAATGGACACAGGATATCAACATAAAATGAGATACAGTAAACCTGATAGAAGACAAATGAGGGATAACCTTGAACTCATTGGTACAGAAAGCTTTTGAAATAGACACCATTAGCACAGCTACTGAGAACATCTACTAAATGGGACCAAATGAAAATGATAATTTTCTGCATTACAAAGGACAGCACCATTTGGAGAAAAGAGCAGCCTACAGAACAGAAAAAGATTTTTACTAGTCTGATAGAGGGTTAATTTCTAAAATATATACATAGTTCAAAAAACAGATACCAAGAAATCAAATAACACAATCAAAATTAGGGTACAGATCTATACAGACAACTCTTTAAACAGGAAACTCAAGTAGCTGAGAAATACTTAATGTAGAAAATATTTAGTATTTAGGGAAATGCAAATCTGAACTACTTTGTGATTTCATCTTATACCTGCCAGAATGGCTAAACTGAATAAAACAAGTGATAGCTCATGCTGGCAAGAATGTGGAGAAAGGAGAGTACTCCTCCATTGTTGGTGTTAATGCAAATTTGTAGAGTATGGGAGTTCTTCAGGAAGATGGGACTTGATCTATCTCAAGATCTATCTATACCACTTTGGGGCATATATCCAAAGTATACTTTACCCTACCATAGAGAATCTTACTCAACCATGCTCACTGTTGCTCTATTTTTAATGATAAGAAATTGGCAACAACCTCAATATCTCTCAACAGATGAGTGGATAACGAAAATGTAGTATATTAACACAACAGATTATTACTCTGCCATTTTTAAAAAAGAAATAAAATTCACAGTAAATGGGTAGCAATAGAAAAAAATATCCTTAATGAGATTTTCTAATTGCAGAAATGCAAATATGGTATTTGCTTATATGTTGTTATTAGTTGTTGAGTCATTGATAACCAGGTTACAATCAATATAACCACAGAAATCAGGTATTGTGTGAGGAACTCCAGAGTACAGATGGCATTCTTAGAAAAAAGAAACAGAATAGTTAGAGATGGGTGGGTGGTATGGAACAATAGGGTCACGGAGGATAAGAAGGAGAAAGGGGGAAGGGAGTACAGCCATTAATGGCCATGTGAAGGGTAGTATGGAAACCTAAGAGAGTAGACACTTCCTAAAATATATACCCATATGGAGGTGATCTAAGTTGCCAAACAATGGTGGAAACAGCATCCTAACTGGCCATCTCCTGTCACCAAATGAAGCTTCCTGGACTGGAATAGGTTATATCTAATTGACTTGTTGACCATGAAAATTCCCAAACAATGTAGGCTGTGGCCAAGTCTACAAGTTGCTCTCTACAAACTGATAGCAAATTCCACTGCTGAGGAGAACACTACAATGCATTGAACTGGTAAAGTTGAGTTGGTGCCTACACAGAGTTCTAAACACTATGCTCTATAGTCTTCGGTACAGGAAGTTACTCTGCGGGCTACCAAAAGGGAAATGTACCCAGCAAGCCAGCCACAAACCCCTTGATTTACAATGGTGTCTTTCCTGAAATACACTCTAGGGAAATGGTGGAACCAGTTGGTGGAAGGAACCAAGCAGTGTCTTATTTGTTCTAATGTCCACTCCTTGAGAAGGACCCATACCCTACACTGCTTGACTGACCAAGAATTAAGGACTAAACATTAGCGGTGGTGGCACACGCCTTTATTCCTAGCACTTGGGAGGCAGACGCAGGTGAATCCCTGTGAGTTCGTGGCCAGCCTGGTCTACAAGAGCTAGTTCCAGGACAGCTAGGACTCTTACACAGGGAAACCCTGTCTTTAAATACTAGAGAGAGAGAGAGAGAGAGAGAGAGAGAGAGAGAGAGAGAGAGAGAGAGAGAGTCAATGACTAGAAAACCCAAAGACCTAGAATAAAATTGAATACTACTGTATTGTAGAAAGGCCATCTGTTTGTTCCCAGCTGCTCAGCTCGGAATTAACCACACAGAAACTATATTATTGGCAATACTGTTTGGCCAATAGCTTAAGTGTATTTCTGGCTAACTCATATCTTAATTTAACCCATTTCCATTAATCTGTGTATTGCCACAAGACTGTGACTTACCAGCAAATTTTCAGTATGTCTGTCTCTGGCAGCGGCTCCATGGCTTCTCTCTAACTCTGCCTTCCTTCTCCCAACGTTCACTTTAGTTTTCCCCGCCTACCTCTGTTCTGCCCTGCCCTGCTATAGGCTCCAAGCATTTTCTTTATTCACCAATGGTATTCACAGAATGCAGGGGGACTCCCACATCATTACTGTTCTGAAAAATAAAGGTTTAAAATGACTCCTTATGACATTCTGCTATACTTATAGATCAGTGCCTACCTCAGTCATCATCAGAGAAACTTCCTCCTATAGATGATGGGAAAGATGCAGAAACCCACAGTTAGACATTATGTAGCCAATCAGAGACCTCACAGCCCTAAATAGGGTGTGTCTATTAAATCCATCACCTCAGGGCTCAGGGAAATCCACACAAGATTTTCCTTGTGTTGGTTTGTTCTGTTCAACTCTGATGTGTTAGTGTTTATTTCATCTTATTATGTTTTATTTATTGTTATCTCTTAGAAGTCTGTTTTCTAATGAGAAACAGAAAGGGAGTAGATTAGATTGGGAAGTGAGTTATGGAGAAAAGGGAGGTGTAGGGTGAGGGGAAATCATAATAAGGAAATATTATGTGACAAATAATGGCCTTTTCAATAAAAGAAAAACAGAATAAATTATATAATTTTATCAGAATATATTTTCTAACAAAATTAAAAAGATTAGATAACACTTTCCAGTTGAAAATATGAATTATTTCCTTCTCTTCTTACAAATCTTTTCTCTTATCCACTTCACTCACACATGTTCTAAGTATTCACAGGTAAATTTAATAAATTTAATGTGTTTTTTTTCTAGCATCACTGGGAAATCTGAAGTATTTGTTCTTAGGTAGCTGATCAATTACATTTAGTGTACCTTCTTTCAGGACCAACATGCAGTCAAATGTCATGGGATTTAATAACTTGGATTTATTTGCTAAAATAACAATGTGAGACAAAGAATTCATGCATCAAGCAACTTCCTGAATAACTTCAATAGATGTACTTCAGAGGTAAAACTTGTTCAAACACATCTGACAAAGACTATTTTCCAATTAAAATATAACTTAAAAGATTCAATTTAAATCAAATTTTATTTTTGTCAGGATTTCAATGTATTTTAATGAAAGCAATGAGTTTTAGAAATATTTTTTTTGCAATAATACTAGTGATACACTTGTATAAGAACTGTAATTTGTTGATTGCAAAATAACCTGCTTTCAAGTGCTCGTAATTTGTTGTAGACACAAGGAAGGAAGAAGCGTTCTGAAAGGCTTTGTTAAGCATTGTTGAGCAGCAGTTTCTTGCTGTTTCAGGACCATTGCTAGCGTCATTGACTGCATAGAAAACACAGTAATCATCTCAAAATCTCGCTTTTGACCAAATTTTCTTTTTAGGTTTCATTAGCTTTTTTCCCCTTTAACTTAGCTTATTGGTCCCAATCTATTCACCATTTGCTGAATCAGTCACTCTGACTGCACCTTCTCCTCCAGTTTCTTCTACCCTAACATATGATGACTCAGTCTTTTCTTCCACTGTCTTCTTTTGGAAATGTCAACTTTTAGAATTGTCTTATCCATTTGATTCAACATTTAATACCTTTTGCACAACCATATCTGTGAATAGTTAAAATGCATTGGTTATGAAATTATTATGCTCTTTTTCAAATGTAGAAAAGTTTAGTGCTATTGTTTCTCTTGTTACTGCAGTTCTGGACCTCCTTCATATAAGCTGCAGAATAAAATCTAAACAGGGATTGCGAATGGTGGATTTACCTTAGAATCGCTTGGGAAGCTTTACAAAATTCTAATGGCCTGGGTACCTTAGAAATACAGTCTGCTTAGCACTGTATTTTTTTCGATTATTATGCTCTATCTTAGTGCTTTTATCTTTATTAAAGTGTAAAGTATAGTGTGAAGGTGCTGCCTACTGCAAAGGCCCTAAGAAAAATGATAGGGTCATATTTTCTTCAAGTAGAGTTATAGATCTACCAGCTACAAATTCAATACTTAAGGATTAGTAATATGTAGTAAATAAGGGCTCTTAAACAGAAGCACATAAAATACGGATTTGTATTGATCAGTGTGTGGAAATGCTTTGAACAGAGACTCACAGCACCTCATTCTGCATGTCCTCTTGAATGAATGGCACCGGATTCCCCAATTCCATGTTCGCAGCAACTTAACAGACCATAACTCTCACAAATAATAGGACTCAGCACTGCGTATTTTCTCAATCACTCTAACTCCATGTGGTCTCATAGCTCAATCCTGACTAAAGTCACATAAAAACATTGACCTGTTTTTCCTTTTGAAAGTGAAGATGGAAGATGGGCTGGTTCCTCCTTCCTTGGTTTGTGCTTCAGATAGACTGGTTTAGTGCCATATGTGTAACCATGAGCTAAAGCCTGTGACAACCACAGATGACATCACTCATGTCGCAGACCATGAAAGCTATAATAGCAGGCCCACCTTGCAGATATTTCATCTTTGGCTAAAAATTGTAAGGTTTTATTTTTCATAGTGCATAAAAAAACCTTTAAATAAATATTAAATGTAGTAATTTATATAGACCCATCAGGCAAATGCTGAGCTTTCTTCCAGAATAAGTTATAAGGCCTCAGTCCAGTCCACTCTAAAGTATAAGAGATGGACAGATTTTAGAAGCATTTTCTTCTGGCCTTCTACAGCACCACACAGTTATATCCATTCATAAAAATTCAAGAACATAAAATTAAATCATTTGTGTGCCCAGGAGCTATTTTCAAATTCATTTTTTTTTTTAGTCTGAGGAAGACTTTTGAAATACATTATAATTGTGGAGTTCTGTTGTATGTTTTTCCATTTCTCTGGTTTAGAAGGGGATTCACACCCACTGAGTGTATCATTTTCTTAACCTAACTAACCTCTTTAAAACATCATTATGATGGTTACTTTTTACGTACTTTTCAGTTAATTAAAGCATTCTACCTCTTAATGATCCACTCATCAATTTTTTACTTTTTTTCTAATTCAGCTCTACATCCCTGGACCATTGTGTCCTTGACACTTGGGGCTGGCAGATGTATCTTTGACAGCTGGAGATTGTAAGGACTGGCTTCGATCCGCAGAAGCCCTTGCCTATCAGCTTGGCTTGGTATCTGAGACTGCACATGTTTCTAAGTATGAGTCTTCTCTGTACATGTGAGACAGTACTTCTTTCTCCTTAACAGTCCCTCGCTCCCTCTGGCGTTTGTTCCCTGTACTGCTGTGCTCAGAAGCAGCAGGACTCCGCTCTGCCCCTTCTGTTCGCAGAGGGCTGCAGATATGCAGGAAGTACTAGATTCTGGCAGTGTCTGATCCCAACCTTTCAGGAAGCCCCTGAAGGCTGAAACATTGGATGCTTATTTGGACGTCTCTTCCTCCTCACTGGGAGTTTCACAACTGTGGCAGAATGGGCTTCGGGGTGAGTATGCATACATCCAAACCTCCCACACTGCATTCAGCTGCCTGAGCTGCTAGTGTGGGCTGGTTCTCTTCCAGGCCCCTACAGAGTCAAGGCCAAAACCAACCCTAGGGAGTTGCTGAGCTTTCCAGATGTTGAATACACACTGCAAGTCTTTTCCTCCAAAGGAAAAAAATCTAGCATTTGGAGAGTTTTGAATTCTTTTTTTTTTCTTTATGCAAGGGAAGGCCTATATAATTGAGTGAATTCTAACCTTTTCTTCTCCGTAGCTCCAAACCTCGAGTCCTTTCTTCTCACCATTCAGGTACAGTTAATACAGAAGAGAGACACCCGAGAAGCTCCCCGACATATAGTGCTGCAACTGCAATCCAATTTTGTGTCTTTCTGTTGGCACGGCACTACTCTGAAGGGACTTCAGACATCCACAGGGACAGTAGCTCCATATCAGTGTTCTCACAACTTTGGGAATTAAAAATGCGGACTGGCATGCGAGCTGCAAGGAGGAAGCAGACTTTCTCAAGAGTTATATCAGAAACAAAAGACATTGAGAAAATGCGTGAAAACTCCCGAGAGCATGAGGGATTTTCAGGAAGGAAAACAATTCTTTCCTGAGTATTTTTATGGGGGTATGGCAAAAGCTGAACAAAATGTGAAGTATCCTCTGTGGGATTGTTTGATTTTCTGAGCTCTCATGAGCCAACCAAGGAGATGATCATGTGATATCCATTCACTGCCTGACTAGCCAGTGGTATTTCAGGCATCCCTCTGTCTATCTGGTTCCAGTATTGACCTTGACTGTCTGCTGTCTGTTAGTCACTTGAAAGAACAAATGTCCTCTGGATTTACATGCATTCCAAGTCCTGTTAATTGGACTAAGATTTTTCTTATTATATCTACATCATAAAATTGTGTATTAGCCACCAAGATGTAATGACAATCTTTGTTCGATACTTAGTATTTGGGCCCTAATCTCAGGTGGTCAGAGGTGGTTTCCTAGGCAGAACTTTCTTGTTAAAAGATGTTTATTTGAAGTTTAGCCTGTTACGCCTAGCTGTATTAGGATAAAAATTATAATAAAGGCCAACGAAGCCACCATTCTGATCTTATAGCCCAGATGCCTTCCCTTCCTCCTATCTGTTGAGTTTGGATGTCTCACACCTGGTTATAATCCCTCATGCTTACCTTCCCGGGTGCATCCTATTCCACTGAGTCACCTCTTTATCTCCCCTTTAATCCCAACTTCTGTTCTCACTGAAACGTACATGAGAAACTTACTGTTCTCATTATGTACTGACTTCCCTTATAGTCTACAGAGAGCATCTTCAGAATCAGAACCACGGTGTTCAATAAAATATTAATTCCTTATTCTTACTTATTCCAACTATGAATTTTTTTGTTTGTGTTTTCTTAACCTATTTGAGTTAGATGCTGGCATGCCTAACAAAGAATAAAACTGCAGGATGGCAGAGGTCAATGACTTGTTATGTATAGAGTTTGTGTATTCTGGGATGAGCATAGACACTGCACACACAGTTTGTATGTGATGTGACTGCCCCATCACGATATCCACAGCCCAGCTATTAGGACAGGCAAGAAAAAAAATAGGGTATGCCCTCTCCTTTCAGGGGGTGTTGCAATGGTATTTACATCACCATTTCTGCACCCACTTTGCACCAGAACTCAGGAACATGGCTGTATAAATTTGAGATAATATGGGGGAAATTACCTTCAATGGCTCCCTCATATGGCTCACCATGTCGTAGAAGTCTCTTCTTCTAAGGTGAAGGGCGGGAATAATAAGAACGTGTGACAACGAGAAATGCCTGCAGCAATGTGCTTCATTCTCTTTCTGCAATACCTAGATGCCAACTGACGTGGTGCAGAAAACTTGAACATCTAACCCTTTTCCTTATGAGAGGTGGAGAACTCAAGTCTTTTCAACTAATGATATGCTTGTGTGTGTGTGTGTGTGTGTGTGTGTGTGTGTTGAGCCGATTGTTTTCAGCTATTTGAAAGATAACCAGATGTAGTAATTACATTTCACCTCTACTCACTATACAATGGAAGTATAATTTTGTATCATATTTAAACATAGACCTTTTATTTCTACTACCCTAAAATTAAAATACTCCTTTTAATTACTACTTTTCTTTCTTCTGTCTTGTTATCATGACATTTCCCATGGTATATTTTCAACACTCATACATAAAATAGGAGTTCAGGTGGTGGATTATACTTTACAATATCAAAGAAAGCTTTCACACTAATAATAATTACTATAATTATTAATTACACATTAATTTTAATAATACCATTTATTGTAATGTTGCTAAATCATCAAATAAGTTATTAAATAGTAAATTGTTAATAAAATGATTTAGTGTTTGTAATCATTATTAATTAGTATAATTATTAGTATCAACAACTTTTCATATTTTCTCAAAGAAATAATGAAAAATTGCACTTATTTAATCAAGTAGAATACAGGAAAAATTGTTTAAATGGAAAATTGAGCAAAGCATGGGCTAGAAAAATAAGTTAGATATAATTGGAAACAGTTATAAAACACAAGTACAACAAAACAGACGCAGCTTCAGACAATCATCCCGTAGAAGACAGAGCTCCAAGCCAGTTTCCCGTGCTATCAGACTCACATGAACGGCTGTGAACTGCACAGCCTCTAAGCACACAGTCCTTCACCATCAGTAGCCAGCCCTCTCTGGGATGATGTCACCATTCTTTTTTGTTTGTTCGTTTGTTTTGTTATCTTTTGAAACAAGGTTTCTCTGTAGCTTGGGAGCCTGTTCTGGTGCTAGCTCTTGTAGACCAGACAGGCCTTGAACTCACCGAGATCTACTCTTCTTTGCCTCCTGAGTGCTGGGCTTAAAGGCATGCACCACCACAGCTTGGCTGATGTCACCATTCCTTATTGCTCAACATAAGACAATGAGAGCACATACAGAATATTCAACCATACTATGTACACTTACTAATAAAAAGTTAAATGTCCATATTTATTTTCTGAAGAGAAAGCAGTCACAACTCCCATGCAGGCACTATCCATCTCCAATTTTTCTTACTATAAAATATATCAAGGTGGGTCAAGTCCAACAATATGTAATAGTAAATAGATGTGTACTACTATTGGTAACAACAAAACAGTCTACTCCAGAAACTGGGAAAACCTCAAGTTTTTTCTCTGTATAAAGATGTTAATAAATGTACAGCAGAGAGATGTTCTATAATAATCACATTCTAATCTCTGCAAAATTATTTTTGTTTATTTAACTTGCTCACTAAAATTGCAAGCTAAAATAGTCAATTATCAATCGGAAAGTATTCAGATAACCACATGTCATGTATGTTCACATAAATTATCTATATGATACATATATGTATATATATATATATATATCTTCTATTGTTGCCCATAGTTTTTCATAAATATATTTTATATTTAATTACCACAGTTAACTGTGCAGGCTTATGTGTACATTACATTCAAAACATATTTATAACATGTATGAATTGTATCAGAACAGTCAGCACATGCATCAACACAAATATTAGTCATTTCTTTGCATACTTGACTTAAGAGGATTTTATAATGTTTGTGGAATAAATTTATCCTAAATTGTCCTTAAAGAATTATTTGTAACTTTTTCATTTCAACAATTATTGTATTATTAGCACTTTAAAAGATATCATATTTTTAGAAAAAACATTATTTAAAGAAATTATAGCTATTCTATGTAATGTAAATCACAGGTACTCCAGTCATGTTTGCTTTATAAAAATGGAGCATCGAATAAAGATAAAGATATGTAATTATTATACAATGTCACATCAGTTTCCCTGTATTTGAGTTGTAGGCTTGAAGTGAAGAGCAGAAAACACTGTATACTCTTCTACGTATTGTTTCTGTGTTTCAAGTGTTTTGTTTACATAACAATATCAGAAGCAGCCATTATCAATGAACCCACTAAGAGTGCTTTGCTGCATGTTTGGGTTCCCCACACACTGCCCAGGCTGCTAACAGTTATGTTCAAGACTGAGTTTAAAAAGAGAACACTGGTACCAAAAATAAGTGTGAAGAAATTGAAATTACTTCTACTTGATGTGTACAAGGTTGAATCCCCAAGGAGAAGAAATCTTTGAACTTGGTTACTGTATGCTCATCACGAGTGTATGAGGAAGCGTGTGATGGTGAAACAGAATCCAGAGGCCTTTGGGTACCAAATGGGATGAGTTATTCTAAGTCAGGTTCAGAAAATTATTGTTTGCAGATTATAAATATGGTTTGCTGCAACACAGCCATACCTATTTACCTAGTGTATCTTGCTGCTACATTTTTTGCCACAACAAAAGAGGTAAGTTTGTTAATTGCTTAGCTCACCAAGAAGAACATCTTTGCTGTTTCTCTATATGTTGATGAGTTTCTTGATGGCATAGCTCACAAAGAAGGACATCTTCACTGTTATTCTAAATGAGAAGTTTTCCTAGCCTTTCCCCTATAGTACACCCCAATCATGAAACTGATTATATACCTATTTAAATTTTTAATTTTTAAATAATTTCATACTTAGTTATTGTATAGTAATAATTTAAAAGTAAATCAAAAGTCTCAGCAGGCATTATATGTATTTCTACTGGCAGTAAGTACTCCTGGCTCTTTTATTTTTTCAGGAATTTGAGCAATTCCATGCTTTGGACCTCATAGCCTTACTCGACCCTAGGGGACTTGCTGGGGCAAGAAAATGTGGGTGGAAATGCCATGAATCATTGAATCATTTCCCAGCTGAAATGACAAAGGACACTGTACATGTCTATGCCTCCCACAACACCAGCTGCCCTGGGGTGAGAGACTCCAACTGGTATACCTCCCCTGGAGGACTTCCTGAACTCTACCAATCTGCAGAAAGAATCTTCTTAGATTTGAGTGCACTCAGGAGGCTATTGATTGTCATGGTATCAATCCAGCCTATTTCTTCCTGTGCTGCTGGATCACACAACTGTAAAGTGTTTATTACATTTGAGTTTTAGTTATTTATAAACAAAGTGAAAGATAATGAGACACACTGTATGACCCTCAAGGCCAGACTGTATAAGTTCTGTGTTCCCAGTGCGGATGGTGGGCATAGTGTACATGTCTGTATCCCCAGGGCCTCAGCCCAGAATGTGTTGTCTGGTGGCTGTTTAAGTGTTTCTGACTGACATCCAAAGCAGATTCATCCTTAGTTATTATTGTTTAATGACCACAATAATAGTAACAAGCAACAATAGCTGTAGTGTTCCTACTCTGTAAAACATTTATTCAACTCAGCAGAGAAAAATACTTTGCCTTTGGGAGTTAGCTGACAAGAATATAGAAGAAATTTTCATTCCAAAAGAATCACTTCTTGGGAAGCTGATGTAGACCATGTCTTTAGAAAGTGGACAACAACAAACTGATATGTTTTACCTCATAGATGGAGGTTTGTGGAAAAATGACATACCAATCCTAACCATCAGTAACAGCTGATGGTGCATTTCTGTGCAAGCAAGTATCCTACCAGTGGGGAGTTTGGGAAGCTGTTCTTTGATGGTCTCACAGTTCTACAATGTTAAGTCACTTTTAGAAAATATGGTGAAAAATTCTATCACATCCAAGTTTGTGATGCATTTACCTGGCTGGTGATACAGAGAAACTGGCTTCTGCCATGGATTTCAGTCTGTCTCTCAGCTGGCCCATTTCTTCCTGTCTGTTCATGACTTCCATAGTTGAAGGCTCAGCCTCACCAACAGCTGGAAGATGAGCAAGCATGTTTTTGACACCTCAGAAGCGATTCTGTCTAGAAATGCCTTTCTTTGCTGTGGGGCTACAGATGCTATCAGAAATGGTGGCAGGTTAGAAGGAAGTTGACAGAGTACAGGGCAGTAGAGGCTTGAGGAACTCAGACATTTTGTAATCCTCTGAGTTTGGTCTATGCTGTCTGGAGGAATGTTGAATGGAGTTGTCGGCTTGACTATGTGCATGCCTTGTGCAGGGAACTATAGTGACAGTTACGTTGCGAGGGCACTGGCCACACCATGTCCAGAAGACAGCATTTCATCACAGTCTTCCCCCATCTTCTGCTGTTTCATTCTTTCTGCCTCTTCTTCCATGATGTTCCCTGAGCTTTGGGATGGTAGCTGATATAAATATCCTATTTAGGACTGAGAACTAAACAGTCCCTTATTCTTAGTAAGTTGACCAGTTATGTTTCTGTGCTGCTGCCCAGTGCAGAAAGAAGCTCCTCCAGCCAAGTAAGAAGGCCGTGTTTACCTACTAATGTAAGCGCAAGCATTTAGAAGGAAGTTTGACAATGTCTACTTAGTAAACCAACAGATGTAAGTGTATCTCTATTGCCTGTAACCTGATGAGATACAGACTTCAAACTAGGCACACCCAAGCATGAATTTCCTTCTGTGGAGCAGGCCTTCAGTTCAACCACAAAGAGATTGCTTCACCCCGTAGTCTTAATGCCACCATCATATCAGTGGACATATCTTGCTACAGATTGGTGTTGTAGCGTCCATGACACAGCCCTGGTAGAACATTAATGTATTTTCACTCCAAATGCTATGCCTAGCAGAGAGGGAGTTTTAATTTCACTTTCAGTTTAAGTTTTCTGTGTCCATAATCCAAAAAGAATGGTGTCTTCACAAGAGGGTCTTGCAATCTAGTTATGAGGGACAACTAAGACCAATGTTAACAGTCTGTGCTGCCTTGAAACTATTGGGACCTCCTTGAACAACACCTCTTAAAAAAGTATCCCATCCATGGCTGAGATTTTCATTTAATAACCACTGTTTAATAAGTGTTTTTCACCAAATTATGAATTCTGTGTTCAAACTTTTATTTTTAAATTATATTTTTCATTAGTTTACAATGTAGTGAGTTTCTGGACCTAGCCTTTTTTTCTTGTTGTTGTTGTTGGGGGTACATTTGATGACTACTTCTATCTCCTTAGGGGTTATAGGTCTATTTAAATTGCTTATCTGCTCTTGATTTAATTTTGTATGTGGTGCTTATCTAGAAGATTGTCTATTTCCTTTAAATTTTCCAATTTTGTGGAGTATAGGCTTTTAAAGCGTGATCTGATGATTCTCTGAATTTCCACTGTGTCTGTTGTTATGTCCTCTTTTCATTGCTGATTTTGTTAATTTTCATTCTCTTTCTGCCTTTTGGTAAGATTGGATAAGGATTTTTCTATCTTGATGATTTTATCAAAGAACCAACTCTTTGTCTCTTTGATTATTTGTATTGCTTCCTTTGTTTTTATTTTATTGACTTCAGCCCTTAATTTGGTTATTTCCTGGCTTCTACTCTAACAGGTGAGTTTCCTTCTCTTTGTTCTAAAGCTATCAAATGTGCTGTTAAGCCACTTGTGTGAGATTTCTCCAGATTCTATGTGTAGGCACTTAGTACCACGAGCTTTGCGATTAGCACTGCTTTCAAAGTGTTCCATAAGATTGGATATGTAGTGCATTCATTTTCATTGAATTCTAGGAAGTCTTTAATTTCTTTTATTTTTGGTATTATTTTGGCATTTCATTATATTGCAAATGAACAGTTTATATAGTTCCTTTTGAATTGTAACACAAAGAGCATATATGTAAAAAATAAAAACTGAAGCTCAAACCTGGCAAAGACATTTGTACATAGGATTCTAGCACTTGAGGGGCAGAGCCAGGAGGATTTTGAAGTTCAAGGACAGTATCAGCTGCCTAGCAAATTACAATTAATTTGAAGTGCAGAATGCATATCGATATCAACATATAACTAAGCAAATGAACAAAACACCCTGAAGCTCAAAATAAATGAAATATTTTTTTTTTTTAATGAAAAGAAGAAACTAGTTGCTTAGATGTGTTTCCCCATCTGATTTTGTTGACTTCAGGCCAGTTAGTAAAGATTACATCTTGGACTTCTCACAGTGGTCATGAATGTTCCATGCGGTCAAAACTGAGACTGTGCTGGGGATTTCCCCACTGTGTTGCAAGGGCCGCAAGAAGGCATTTTGGATAAATGTTTCTAACGTACAACCTTATTCCACCAAGAAACAAACACAGCCTTTGTGAATCTGCCAACATTTTCTTTTCTTTTTTTTTTTATTGATTTTTATTGAGCTCTACACTTTTCTCTGCTCCCCTCCCTGACTAATCCCGCACCCCTTCACCCTCCCCCAAGGACCCCATGTTCCCAATTTACTCAGGGGATCTTGTCTTATTCTACTTCCCATGTAGATTAGGTCTATATAAGTCCTTCTTAGTGTCCACATTGTTGCCTAAATTTGATGTGGGAGTGTCATATATCAATCTGTTGATTTCATTGGTTCAATAAAGAAACTGCCTGGGCCCTGATAGGACAGAAAATTAGGTAGGCGGAGTAGACAGAGAGGATTCTGGGAAAGAGAAGCTGAGTCAAGGAGTCGCCATGATGCCCGCACTCCAGAGAGACGCAGGCTAGAATCTCCCCGGTAAGCACACCATGGGGTGTTGCACAGATTGTCAGAAATGGGCTAGTCCAGGTGTGGGAGCTAGCCAATAAGGGGTTGGAGCTAGTGGGCCAGGCAGTGTTTAAAATAATACAGTTTCCGTGTAATTATTTCAGGGCATAAGCTAAGCCATGCGGGCGGCCGGGTGAAGGGGACACAGCCCGGCCGCCCCTATTACTACATAAATTCTCTGGGATTGTGGTTTGTAGGCTGGTTTTCTTTGCTTTATGTTTAAAAACCAAACATGTGATAATTGTCTTTCTGTCTGCCAACATTTTCTAAACATTCAAATTCATGTTTCAGGGTGTGTCTCTTCAATGTCGTCTGAGCAGCTCTTGTGTAAAGACAAATAAGGATCCTGGTTAAGTGGAACCAGAAACTTTAGTGTCTGATATCCTCCCAGTCTGGAGATTTTTCCTTTACCTGTTTCTCTTTTAAAAATAGAAAAGTCATGTTTTTCATTTATAAGTTATTGAAATCATAAGTTATATCTTAAAAATCCCAGTGAAAGGGTTAAGTGAGATTGGAGCACACATAAGCTAGCACAGCCATGTGATCTACTGGGGAGAGTTCAAAGTGATTTGTGCTGAGTTTTTATAATTATATTTCAAAATGAAGGAAACTTGATAAGGAAATTAACTTTTAGCAGAGCACACTTCAAATAATATAACTTTATCGTAGAATTTCTGCTATATCTTTTTTATTATTCTCCATGAACCACTGTAGCACATTTATTTAATAAATCAAATCACAAAGGTTTTTTTTTAATCAAATTGGTAAAAGTATTTGGAGCATGAAGGAAAAGATCAAAAGAGCCAACTGGGAACAAAACACAGTGATCAGAATTCCCGATAAGTCACAACACATAATAATCCTAATTACCAATCTTTAATTAAACCACAGGGATGATTTATGTCCCAAATAAGCCTTTCCTCACAGCTTTTTCTGACTTGCAGATTGAAGTTTTCATGTTTCTAAACACAAGTCAAAAGAAAATTATAATATTCCCTGTCTTGTGATCTATAGATGTACAAAGTCAAGAGCAACGTGTGTTTAACACAAAGTTCAAGACCAAATGTGGTCTTCAGGAGTATTGTTTAGTAATATTTGAAATTATCAAGACAATTAATTTCAACAAATTTGATAAGTTTATTAATATCTCAATTGATGAATTAAAGAATAACATACTTCATTTTGATGATGCATTTAATGGATTCATTTAGAAAGAACTGATTCTTTAAGCCAGCTTTCCTCTGGGAGGGAAATGTTTAATAAGTTTTATGTGGTTAGATATCTCCAAATTATATAAATATTTTTATATTATCCACCTTCCTAACTATTGGGTTAACAAATTTTGCTTTTGTGACCTCAGAGGAACATTATTGGAGCATTTATACTATGCTTATACTATGCCCCCTTTTAGTCAAAAAGATTCAATTTTAAATTTTACCTATGATGAGTTGAATCAACATTGCACAATTTCACAATTTTTTTGTGATTGAAGTTTTTATCTAAAATAGTTCCTTGTTTTTTATAGTTATTTAGTTATTACTAAAGCACTTTTTAGACTCAGAATTATTTAATTTGTTTTTTTTTTCTGAAATTTTAGGTAATAAGTATACTGTTTTTTTGCTAGGATCCTACCTCCACTCTGACTGAGACAAAATTCATCAATTGTCTTATATTTGCAATTATATCTGCTTTCCAAAGAACTGGAATGTTGATTTGATATACGGAAATAGAAATTATAAGAAGTATCATGAATTGTCAGGCTGTTCAGACTACTAAAGCAGATTACCAAATCTGAGTAATTTGCAATGGAAATTTACTGCTCATAGTTAATTTGGAACTTGGAAAGAACAAAATATGGATGAGAGGATGCTGTGTTGTCTGGCAACTGTCCTTGTTGTCAGAGACGTTCCTCCCAGGTTTTTAAGGGTGCTAATCCCGATTTCTAAAGGCAATAATCCTATTCACAAGAGAATAACGGCCTGACTGAATTATACCCACAAGTACTGTGATTGAATGTCATTATTTTAGTTTCAATATATAAATGATGGGGTATAGAGGTAGCAGAACAGTGGCAATGTCAATAATCGAGGAATTGCAAAACTCTACCACTGTGATCCCAGGAGATTTTTTGATAAAAACTTTTTAAGACAATGTCTTCATGAAGACATAGGGCAATACAATTTTCTACAAGTAAATAATTTGTTATGACTAAGGGATAGCTCAGTCTCTATAGTGCATGAGGCCCCAAGTTTGATCTTTGGCATCCCCATTAATGAATGACTGGATGTGATAGAATAAATCTGCAATCCCAAAGACAGTGAGGGAAGACCAGGAGGGTCCCTAGAGCTCTCTGGTCACAAGCGTAGCAACCTTCAAGTGAGAGAACAAAAATGTTAGTGGGTTGACTCCTAAGAAATAACCCCATGACCTCTGGCCTCCACATACATGCATGCAGACACACATACACTTTTCAACACATGCTAGCACACACACAATACATTGCTACTCCATGTTTTCCTTGCTTAACTTACTGTATGGAATTATCCATCCATTTTAAAATTGTAAATGCAAAGTAAAAGCCGTTTTGTTATTGGCCATACTAGAAAATCTAGTAGTACTAAATTTCTCACTCTTCATTTCACAGGAAAAAAATGTTATTAAGTATGAAATACACAATTTTAGAATGACCATGCTATTTTTGATAGTTTTATGTAAACAGGAACTCTTTACCATTGCCCCAAATTGTTGATGTATTTTATTTTAAGCAAAGCATTCTTGGGGAGATAGTACAAATTCCAGTGGAAAAACCGCAAACAGCATATGTAAACTCTAGAAACATTAACTATAAAATGTTATTAAGGTGACATTGTCTTTGTATGTGATGATAGAATTTTGGCTAAAATTGTGTGACAGCTGCTTCTGAATTCATTCAGACTGGAAATATGCTAAACTATCTGTTCTTTTCAGTATAGAAAGGGAATCTGGGAGGCCAATGGCTTTATCTTAATTCTGAAAAACTTGGGCTCTTGGCATCTATCTTAGCCTGAATCTTAAAAGATTGGATTTGAACAAGGTTATTAAATGCTCATCTTCACATTACTTATAAGAGTAAAAAAAAAAACCACAATCTTGGCCTCCTAAAAAGCACTAAATCATGGATACAACAGTCTAAAAACAAAAGAAATGAAAAAATAAGAGGAATGAAGCTCACGACTGGTGAACTCTGAAGACATAAAAATCTTATATACAAAATATAGACTCAAAATGATAAAATTGATATCACAGTAGAATAAAGGAAAAAAATCTTCTCAAGGCTATAAATATGATTTTCTCCAGAAACAAAGTACATATTCTAGAAAAATTACACATCTTTCCTTCTCAAAATGAAATGTGATAACAATTTCATGCTACAAATAATTTAAAAATTATTACTTGTTTGTGTCTGTGTGTGTCTGTGTGTGTGTGTGTGTGTATGCACATGTATTGTATTATATGCAGGTATCTATAGGACCAGAAGGAGGTGCTAGAGCCCAGAAGCTAGATGTGGATGGGCAGCCCTGTATGAGTGCTGATGGCTGAACTGCACCTAAGAGAGAGACGTGTGCTGTGGAGCTATCTTTCTAAACCCAGGCTTTTGATTTACATAAACAATTATGGGTGTGTATGTGAGTGTGCTCTGTGTGTACATGTGTGTATAGGACCATGGGAACATGCACATGGAAACTGGAAGTCAACATTTGGCATCTTTTTATTTGCCCTCTACCTAATTTTGTTGAAACCCAGTCTCTTCCTGAACCCAGAGCATTGCAGATTCTACTAGCCTTCCTGGACAGCAAGCTACAAGGATCGTCCTGTGATGGGGAAGCTCAGCCAATCACAGCTGACTAGGGTGTGGCCACCTGGAGCCCAGGTAGAAAAACCAGGAGAGAAAGGTGCGCGCGCGCTCTCTATGCTGTGCTCGCCGGACCATTTCGGATATCGAACTTCTCACTCTCTTAGCGTGAGTTTCCCCTTTTTTCAATTATTAAAAATATATAACTGTTGTTCTTGAGCTGGTCTGGTTATTCATCGCACCGACCGGATGCGCAAATGCTGCAGTCCAGTCTCTGCCTCCCCAAGAGTGGGATCACATGTGCCTCCTACTTAGACTCTGAAGATCCAAAAGTAGGTCCTCATGTTTACACAGAAAACATTCTACTGATCCATCTTCCTAACCCTAAGTAATTCTTTTAAGAATGGCATGAGTTGCTTAAAGATCGTATTGTAAAGTTAGACAAAAGTCAAACTCTTCACATTAAGACAATCACAAGGAGGCCTCAAGGCCCTCAGAAGCCAGATGTCAATCTTCGCTTCTCTTTTAAAGTTTATTTGGGGACAATTTACAGTTCATGGAAGATGACTAAAAATTAGAAATCATTTGTTTCATTGAATGAAGAAAATATCATGTGCAAAAGGCCCAGAGGGAAGGGGAAGGGAAGTAAATACAGCCTCAAACAAGACTTTCAGGGGAGACTACCATCGCTTGCAAGAAATTTCTTTAGGAGGACGATGTCTTAAGTTTTGAAAATTAGGATATCAATGCCCACCATTAATGAGCTACACTGTCAGTTCTGCCCAACCCCTAATTTTTAAAATTAAAAATCATTTTACATTTATAAAAGTATCAAAGCATATGTATTATTTTTATACATTGACCTGAAAGATAATGGATAAATAGGTGATAGATAGACGTTAAATAAATAGTTGATAGATAGGTAGAGTAATATTAAACGTTATGCCTTAGATGACAATGGCAAAAGGCTCCCCTAATTATAACATTGACTATTTACTGGAAATTATTTTCTTGCAGTATTGTCTTAAGAAAATTGTTAGATGATCCAACTCTAATGTATAGTCTATGATATAATGTTTTTCAAGTAAAGGAGCAAAAATGGTATATTATTTTTGGATTAGATAGTTGACATCATTTCTCCTTCAACTTCTCACATTATACATGTTTGTATTTGGTTCTGGGAACTGAACTCACATCTTTCTTAATTTAATTTATAAAGACAGTTATCAATATAAATAGAAAATGAAAGCAGAAGTAACTTAGGTTTCAGCAACTATGTGAGTTTTTAAAAACATTATCAGTTCAAAATGTTATTCACAGAAATTTCTGAGCTGTATTTTAGAACAAGGATTCGTGAGACTGACAGCAACGGGAAGGGAATAATTTCTCTAAGAGTTATTTGTCACCTTAAAAACGCATTAAGCCAGGACTTATTTAAATCTAAAGGAGGCTGTGCTCTTTGTCCAGTGGAGCCAAATCAAATCATAATTATGATAGGAGAAAGGTTATGGTTTGATTTTATACATCTTTACAAATGCGATTCAGTGTCACATAAATGTGACTTTTTATTAACTTTCTCATAAATAGCATTTAAAAAAGAAAAATAGTTCAGTGCACAAATTCAAGAGCTATTTATTACTCGCTTGAATTATGGAAAATAAATTCTGAAGGGTTGAGTGTTTTGATCAAATCTTTATAACTATACAAGTTGAGAGCAGAAATTTTTGAGAATAAAAAAATATTGATAGAACTTTGACAACTTTTCTGGGAGGCAAGGTCATCCATATGCATGACTAACTATAGAAAGAGTTTGAAATTCACTTCTCTTTGTCAGTGGAGAATCATATCCAGTAAGTTTGCTCATAATATTTGCATGCAGGGTTTAAGGATTTATAATGACGGTATAACTTTAGCTAAAGCATTCTTAATTTTATGCTTATTCATTTGCCTTAAAGTAAAAAGAAAATGTGGAGGAAAACATTTGCTGAATGAACTATTAAAATATAAAATGTCCTATGTTGATCATCACAAGTTTTCTGGCTGCATCCGGTCCCCTAGAGCTTCAGATTCATTTATTCACTTACTCCGTCTCCTGATTTTCTCTGAAAACGGAAATTTTAAACAATGAGATTGCTCACCTCTTTGTATCAATATACTAGTTGAAAAGTATGTGTTTAATTACTATGAAGCATATAAAATACATTGTTAAAGTGTAATAAATTGAGTTTCTTTATAAAAGTGAAGCATGAACTACACAAGGACACGCAAGAGTTTATTCATTAATTTATATAACACTATACTGTTTTAATTCTGTTTTTATTTTTTATTAACAAAAAAGTTAAATGTAAGCTATCAGGAAGTATTACAAGCATGTTGGAAGAACTGCCCCTGTTTTTCACCAAGATATATGTTATTCTTGCTTATTCTTGCTTGTTCAGTTTGTTTTTCCGTCTACCCTTGTTCTCTTTCTCCCTTCTCATCTTTTTCTCTTTCTACACACACAACCGCCTAGGCTCCTTCTGACACCTCCATAATTGCCTAGCAGTTTTCTTAAAAAAAGAAATACCCTTAGTTTTGAGAAAGAATGTTCTTACTTCCTTTGTCTGAGATTATAGCTGAAATGAATTTAAATGTTAAAACATTCTTGACTTTTTTCATAAACTGAATTTCAGATAAAGACAAAAGTTTCCCAAGTAACTAGAATTTATGAGAAAAGAACTGTTACAACTAATTTTCTTCACTTATTTAATAATAAATGGTTTGGGGGTACTTTAATTTTTATTCTAAGATGGCAAACCAAAGGCACATTGATAACAGCTTCTCCAGTGTGAAAACAAAAGAGAAATCACAATGCTTTGTCCAACACGAACTTGATAGTATTCTTGCTAGTACCATTTGCAAATTGCATATAACCATCCTTTGCTATCTTTGAGCAGCGTGTAATTATATTTATAGAATGACGTTAATATAATATTAGCAAAGTCAAGGGTCTCAAAATGAGAAGATAAACTTTAGTACAATGTGAGAGTCTATGGAAATTAAAGAGTAACATTTTGTCCTAGAACTTGCAGTAAAATAACTCAATCCCTTTTAATGCTTTTAGCTGCACAAATTGTTTATTTATCAGAGCAAATATTATAGCTCAAATATTTCAGTGAAACCAACGTTTTGGTGTCCATAAATTTCATATTTCATTCCTTAGAATATACCAAATATTTTCTGATAATGACTAAAAGGCAAAAATATTTTCATGTTTCAGGTGAGAATTATTAACCCAAGGCATAACACCTGTTAATATAATTTTACCAAACTTTTCTTTTTATAGACAATATATCTTATAACTCCACTCATTTATACAGCATATTAACAGTAGAATGAACAAGATTTTATTCTATTTTTAGAAATTTTAGAAATATGACCATATCCTGCCATCTACTTTTCCTGTCTGTCGCTCTGCCTCCTCCACCATTATGGACTGTATGCTGCTGAAATTATGAGTTAAGATAACCATTCTTCTTCAAGTTGCTTTGAGTCATGATGTTTATCACAACAACAGAAATTAATGTCTTTTTACCCTATTTAGCCATGTAGGGTCTGTTTTTTCTTTAAATTTAGCTCTCTGAGGACTGGATTTAGCTCCATTATACTTCTGGTGCTCCTTTTGTCCTCAAACTCTACAGTTTGTATTTTTCCTTGTTCAGCTTTCTTCTTTTCATTACAGACCTGCCGCTAAAAACCACAAGACAGAGTCAATACTAGGTGACTTGATGTCCTTTCTGCCCATGCCATTAATGCAAAACTCTTCAATTTAGTCTCAGACATAATTATTTGGACCAGGAAAGAATGCAGGCACATTCTTCACCAAAACATCTTCTCAAAAGCCTCTTGAGCTGGGCCATCTTAATCTGCCTTGCTCTTAGCACCTCTCTCTTCCCTGCTCCAACTACATTACCTGATAAACCCCATTGAAGACATAAACTGCTTTCCTAATCCTAAATCCCAAAGTCCATATTCTACAAACAAACAGCATGGACGAGTAAAGCCTGTCAGCAATATCCTACTTCTTGATACCAACTTCTGTCTTAGTCAATGTTCTATTGCTGGGAAGAGACACCATGACCATGACAACTCTTTTAAAGGCAGCCACTTAACTGTGACTTGTTTGCAGTTTCAAAGGTTTAGTCCATTATCAGAATGGTGAGAAGCATGGTGGCAGGCTTGTAGATATGATGTTGGAGAGGTAGCTGAGAGTTCTACATCCAGATTTGTAGGCAGCAAGGAGAGAGAGAGGGAGTGAAGGGGGGTGCTGGTTTAGACTTCTGAAATCTGAAATCCCACTTCCAGTGATATACCTCCTCCAACAAAGCCCCACTTCCTAATCTCTCTCAAATAGTACCACTCCCTAAAGATCTCCAAACATTAAAATAGTTGAGCCTATGGGCCCATTTCTATTCAAACCACCACATTGTAGTACCAAAATTCGTTGTGTCATGCTACAAAACAGAAAGTAATGTCCACGGACAGGAGTACTAATTAGAAAAAAATTAAAATGCCTTGTTCCATGCTTTTATAATTCATATCTGATGTATCAATTCTATGTTAAACCAGTATTAATTACTATTATTGCTTAAACATTTAAGCAGATAGTGCTTATGGTAAAATGCAGGTACTAAAGAAAATTTGCATATCTGTTCCTAGCCACCTTGACAGCTTCCAACCCTGGACACAAAACTTTTCTGCTGCTTTGGTGGTATCACTCAGAAAAACATAACCCCCACTCATTGCCTGCTTCTGCTTTCCAATGGCCAATTGGAACCAATGGCTTTATCCACACCTACACAGAAATTAACAGAGCAATCTACTGAAAATTAGCTCTCGTAGTTGACAGCAACCAACTCTAAGCAAGCCTGTGTATTTTAATAAAATTATCCCTCTGACTGCTCTTCATAATGCCCTATATCTAATCATCCTGTCCAACTTTTCTTTGGCTTCCATGCTTCATAATTCCTCTACTTTCATTGTGTGATGATAGTAAGGTAATGTACCTGCTGTTGATCCAATCAACAATATGAATGTCTCCCAAAGCCCAGATTTAAAACCCTGTCTTCAGAATGACACTATTAGATAACAGTATAGAATTCAGAGGAAGATTCTCAGGTTATTGACCCCAAAACAAAAATCCTATATAACCCCATTTATGTGTTGACTCTAAGAAAGCTAATCTCACAAAAGGAAAGAGCAGAATGAAACTATAAAAGGGACAGGAGTGAAGCGGGTGTTGGTGTGATGTCTCAGCCAGAAGGAATAAGTGCTGGAGATGTATTTTATATGATAAGTATAGTTAATGATACAGTGTTTCTTTGAAGCAATATTTTTAACTACAGCATGAGAACTGAAGTAATACACATGGTAACTGTATTATTCATTTACACTGAGTGGATGAACACTGTGGTGGTTTGAATAGTTATAGCTCCATCACCTCATGTGTTTGAATGAATTTAGCCAATAGGGAGTGACTCTATTAGGAAGTATGGCCTTGTTGGAGGAAGCGTGTCACTGTGGAGACAGCTTTAGAGGACCCAGATGCTCAAGTTAGGACTAATGTCACTTTTACTTCTATTGCCTGTGAATCAATATGTAGAACTCAGCTCCTGCTCCACATGTCCGCCTGCATGCCACCATGTCTTTTACTATGACAATAATGGACTAAACTTTTGAATTGTGAGCCAACTCCAATTAAATGTTTTCCTTTACAGTAGTTCCTATGGTCATGATATCTCTTCACAGCAATAATAATCCTAAGTAAGACAAATACTTTGAAGCTTCATGTTGTGCATGCCAAGTGCACGTTTTCTTTTGGTTTATTCTCTACATAGTACAATTCATGAGTCCTAGACATCTGAATTTTGATCTGTATGTCTAGGTGGTTTTGTTAGTAGTTTCACAACAAACAAACCCTGTAGATATGTGGAAAGTTGAAACCGAGGCAAGCAAATGAAATAAGCTAAAAATAAAGCAAACTACAGGCAGAGGCCTCTTGGCTTTTTATAGCAAAGTATTTTTCCATACATCAATTGAAACTCTGCTCTGAGTGACGAGGAATGCAGGCAGCAACAATTTGTGACAGAATGGTATAAAAGCAGGTTAACCTTTCCTGTTTACTGGCAAGTTGACTAGAGGCTCCTAAGGAAAAGTCAAAAACACAACGGTTTAGTGCTGTGGACCAGCATTAGCAGAGAAATGGGTCTCGAATCTGGGATGTCTGAAGGCGGAATGAGTACACGAACACAGGATTCTGATGCAAGCTGTCAGGCCACTATCTGAAGGGAAGGTTCTTCTCTGAGCTTCAAACTTCAGCCTTTTATTATAAATTTTACACCAGGAAAATGATTCTTTTTTTCTTGTCACAAGCTAATCATTAAATAGCAAAGCAGTTGACAAGAAGTGTGAAGATTCTTTGAAATCAGAATATAATTTTTCATTATGACATGTTACCAGTTTCCAAGCCCTATTCAAGCTACTACATAATTTCTTCTTTTACTTTGTGGTTCTTTCTTTCTTTAATTGTTTTTATTGAGCTATATATTTTTTCTACTCTCCTGCCTGCCTCTCCTCTCCCCTCCTACTCTCCTCTATGGTCCCCATGGTCCCAATTTTCTCAAAAGATCTTGTCTTTTTCTACTTCCCATGTACATTAGATCCATGTATCTCTTTTAGGGTCCTATTTATTGTCTAGGTTTTCTGGGATTGTGAATTGTAGGATGCTTTTTTTTAATTTGTGTCTAAAAACCAATTATGAATGAGTACATATAATATCTGTCTTTCTGGGTCTGGGTTGTGACCTCACTCTATATGATGTTGTCTAGGTCTATCCATTTGCCTGCAAATTTCAGGATGTCATTATTTTTTTTCACGGTGTAGTACTCCATTGTGTAAATGTACCACAGTTTCCTTATCCATTCTTTGGTCAAGGGACATTTAGGTTGTTTCCAGGTTCTGGCTAGCTTTGATGGCTAAGGATGTTGAGCATTTCCTTAAGTGTCTTTCAGCCATTTTAGATTCTTCTGTTGAGACTTTTCTGTTTAGGTATGTATTCTATTTTTTATTGGATTATTTGTTCTATTGGTGACCAATTTCTTGAGTTCTTTGTATATTTTGGAGATCAATCCTCTGTCTGATGTGGAGTTGGTGAAGATCTTTTCCCTTTCTCTATGTTGTCCTTTTGTCTTGTTGACCATGTCCTTTGCTTCACAGAAGCTTTTCAGTTTCAGGAGGTCCCATTCATTAATTATTTCTCTCAGTATCTGTGCTGCTGGGGTTATATTTAGAAAGTGCTCTCTGTGCCAATGAATTCAAGTGTATTTCCCGCTTTCTCTTCTATGAGGTTCATTGTGGTTGGCTTTATGTTGAGGTCATTGATCCATTTAGACATTTGTTTTGTGCATGGTGATAGATATGGATCTATTTTCATTCTTCTACATGTTGATATGCAGTTATGCCAGCACCATTTGTTAAATACGTTTTTTTTCTATTTGATTGTTTTTTGCTTCTTTGTCACAAACCAGGTGTTAGTAGGTGTGTGGATTAATTTCTGTGTATACGATTTGGTTCCTTTGGTTCTCCTGTCTGTTTTTATGCCAATACTAGATTGTTTTAAGTATTACAGCTCTGTAGTACAGTTTGAAGTCAGGGATTGTGATGCCTCCAGAGGTCCTTTTATTGTACAGGATTGTTTGGGCTATTCTGAGTTTTTTACTTTTCCATATAATGTTGAGTACTGTTCTTTTGAGGTCTGTGAAGCATTTTTCTGGAATTTTGATGGGCATTGCATTGAATATGTAGATTGCTTTTGGTAAGATTTCCATTATTACTATGTTGATTCTACCTACCTAAGGTCATGGGAGATTTTTCCATTTTCTGGTGTCCTCTTCAATTTCTTTCTTTAAAGATTTAAAGTTCTTGTCATACAGGTCTTCCACTTGTTTGGTTAGAGTTACTCTGAGATATTTTATGCTATTTGTGGCTATTGTGAAGGGCGATGTTTCTCTGATTTTTTTCTCAGCCTATTTATTATCTGTGTAAAAGAGGGCTACTAATTTTTTTTAGTTAATCTTGTATCCTGCTACATTACAGAAAGTGTTTATAAGTTGTAGAAGTTACTTGGTAGAATTTGGGGGGCTGCTTATTTAAACTATCATATTGTCAAAAAACAATGGGAGTTTGACTTCTTTTTTTCCAATTTGTACCCCCTTGATTTCCTTTTGTTGTCTTATTATTCTAGCTAGGACCTCAAGAACTATATTGAATAGATATGGAGAGAGTAGACATCCTTGTCTTGTCCCTGATTTCAGTGGGATCTCTCTGAGTTTTTCTCCATTTAGTTTGGTGTTGGCTATGGCTTACTGTATATTGCCTTTATTATGTTTACATATGCTCCTTGTATCCCTGCTCTCTCCAAGACCTTTATCATGGAGAGATTTTGTATGTTTTGTAGGCTTTTTCATCATCTAATGAGATGATCATGTGATTTTTTTTTCAGTTTGTTTATATAGTGGATTACATTGACAGATTTTTGTATGTTGAACCATCCCTGCATCTCTGGGATGAAGCCAACTTGATCATGGTGGATCATGCCCACTCCATCCTATCAGAAAAACTCATATTATCATACAGCACATCCATATTTTCAGAAGGCACTGGTGTGGAAGGAGAAAAAGAACATGAAGAACAACCACACTAGTAGAATTGCTATGATCAGAATCATCACTGGCAAACGCATATGCAGACACCATAGAAGTGGTCCTCAGGGCACGTAGGTGTTTTCTTCTTGGCCCTCAAGTAATGCACTCATTTAACTGCTACTGGATTGCCTGGAGGGAACTGATTCCCGCATCTAAGGAACTGTACGTGGAGGGGTGATATGCTTTGCCATCCCTGTCAGTTTTGTAGCAACCATTGAATAACTACTGCTACTGGTACACTGTGCCAAGGGCCTTCGTGAGTGAGCTATTTGGCAGCTAGTTCTCCTTTTCTTCTTAATCCCAATAGTGCATGGTCAGATCAGGAACTGCCAACTCCCATTGTTAATAGGGATTGACTAAAATCACAGGATAAGAAATCAGAAAGGTCAATAAGTCTGATGAATGACGTACTAAAATCTGCTACTCCAAAACATTCTAGTGAGGAAGCAGATAAGAGGCTAGACTTTAAAGGCAACCGGGTTTAGGGTTAACGAGTAGTTTCTCTACCATCTGCACCAAATTAACCTTACAATCTCAAATCACCGGGAAAGAGGGGACAATGAGGACAATGGTTTGAGACTGTGTGAGAGCTGAAGAAGAAAGGTTGGCTTTTACTTAGCAGACTGCCTGAGTCAAAGCCTGTGAGAAGAGAGTTTTTCTCTTCCCTTGAATCATTTATTTAACCTCAACAAACTTGAATGTTCTTTCTAATTTCCCTTCCCCTTAAAATATTGCTTGTTATTTGAGATTATAATATAATTACATAATTTTGCCCTGCTCTTCTACCCCCCAAACACTCCCTTTATCTTTCCTTGTTCTCTATCAAACCTGTGCTTTTCTTTTCATTAATCTTTATATACATCCTAAGCACATAAATATAATCTGCTCAGTCCATAATCTTAATTGAATGAATATATTTTTAGGGCTGACCATTTGGTAGTGAAGAAAAGATGGCTGCGCTCTTCTCTGAAGTAGACTCTTTTTCTCACTGTAAACATGCACTTCAGACACAAGGCACAGAGGCCCTTGGGCTGAAGTTTACCTGAACACCTCCCACTATGAACTCGCTTTTATGGTACCTGAAGGCACTGTGTGCACTTCTCCAGAAGAGGGAAGCAAGCCTACCTACTGAGCCTACGAAACACCACAACCAACTGGCTGGCACAATATTCGCAGGCATACATGGGTGGATAGCCTCGAGCGAAGGCCAGAACCTGGGTATTTGCTTGGCCTCTGGTGGTAACAGGAGCTGTGGATATCGACACAGTCCCCGGCTCAGTAGAGCCACGAAGCCAGACATGGCTCTATGTTGCGGCTCAGGCTCAGATGTCACCATGGTGGAGTTGCCCTAGATCTCACCTTTATAATATCCGGAATCACACAGGTGCTGTGAGTGAACTGATAAATTCACATTGCAAATGGAGGAAATGCAAATTTAAATAGAAATCTAGAGAATAAGACTACAGAACTTCACTTGGTAAACCTCTTAATCCCACAACTACAAAGTATAAAAATTGTATTATAGCTAGTACAGACAATGAAAGACAAACCATGGTATCACAAAAGTATTTATTTTCATTATAAGGTAGGAACGACATGGCATATGGAGAGAAATATAATGCTGGATATGTTTGATACTATAAAAATAGCGCAGACTCTTGATCAACAGTACGAATTTTTATTTCCAAATCCCATAACCGCAATTGCTCAGTCATCCCCATCATTTGCAAACAGTTTATTCATAACCCTTCTGATTCCACAATTGATTCTCTAAAACTGGCTAGGGTTTAGGAGAAGGACAAAGGAACTGCAGACAGACGAGCCTTAGCAGACCACTGACGAGTGGCTTATTTTTCACCGTTCACAGCATACACTGGGCTGGCATGGCCATTGCCTGTGCATCTGACTCTGTGCACGCTGCTATGAATTCTCAGGTGCTGCATGGCTCTGATGTGACTCCTGGCTCTCACTGCCACCTGAGCCACTCTGCCATGCTGGCAGGGAAGACAGTTACCCGTGAACTCTTCTTCTGCCAGTGTACCTAATGTGACTAGAACCAGTTTCTGGCTGTGAATCCGCCTTTCAGATTACTGGCTTCTGGACTCTTTGGGAAATTAGACATAAGGTTTAACAGCAATGCTGCTTTATAAAGGTAAAATGTGAGAAAGAATTAAAAAGGAAGTGTGTGAAATTTGGGCAAACTCAAGTGGGTGGAAGTTGATGTCGGTATAGTCACTGCTTGGAAGTAAAAATAAAATTTCAAAAAAAGTAAGAATACATGTTTAGTATTTGTATCATCTACAAAATCCTATCATCAAGTTTAAATCACTAAAAATGAAGGTCATTGTTTTTAAACACTGTGTACATCTTTTCTTTCAATTTATATTTCTACTCTCTACAATGTCTGACCACAGCTGGCCACTATGTAAGAAGTGTTGGGTCACTGTTCGTTTATGAGTTGTGCATCTAAGAAGAAAAAATGGTGAGCAAAAATGTCAAGCAAGTAGAATAGTAAGGATCTTCTGTAAACTTGTCTCCCGACCCGCCCGGCAGGTCCTAAGTTACTCCAGGGTCTTGAAGAGGCACTATCTGAAAGACATGGGAGGAAAGAGAAACGGACACCAAGCAGTATTTTGTCAAGGCATCCGTTTATTGAAGCAAGTTTTATGTCTTAAATACTCCTCAGTAAGGAGCTTGGGCAGGGGGAAGTAAGGAAACGGGAAAGGGGGAAGGAGGAAGAGGGAAGGGAAGGAGGGGCTCGGTAGCTAGCCAACCAAGCGGGGCAGTTTGGCAGCTAAGCAGGGCAGTTGCAAGGTCAGTGGCTAGAACACCTGCTGTTAGTGATAAGCAGCAAGCAATGAAGACTCTGTGGTGCTTTCCAGAGCTTGAGTCTCCATAGTTAGCACGTAATGTTTTGGCTAACTTTAAGTTTTCTGTCTCAAGATTTTTACTTCAAGGCCCTGTGAGATGTGAGAAAGGAGAAGCCTGAAGTGGCTCTTGACAGTCTCCACTAAGCTTTTCTCCTATAGCCAAGCCACCCTTCCTATCGCTTTTCTTAATTTGGGAAGTTCCTTTCTTTTGAAGCAATTGTGATGAAAGTGATTAAATACTGAAGTTCTAATATTTTTCAAAACTTTCATCACCAGTTCATGTTTATAACAATGCATGCAGGGTTAAAATTATGTATACTTTTGGCCAATTCTTCTAATTCATATAAATATCTTTGAATATATTGATGCAAATATGAACTCTAGTGTGGCTTACATAATGTGAAATTGGTGGTTGGTTAAAATATAGAAAAGTGAAAATATTTACGATTTTTTTGTGAACTGAAAAGTGCAACTACTTATGTATTCCAATTTTACAAACATATATAGAAAAAATCAGTGGTTATATTTGAACATAAAGTATTTTAAAGATTTTAACTAAACCAGCGTGTATTGAGGTTGCCTACATTTTCTTTATTTTAAGAATAAGAAAGAATCTTGTTTTTCTAGTTGAATGAAAACAAGGCCTCTAGGATATCAGCTCTGTGTTACTTCACGTCAAACCAACACATTAAAACCAGTGCTTCAAATATTCAAATCTACTAGAGCAAAAACCACTCATCCAACTTAAAAGCAGCATAGCTGTGCTGGGGAGAGCTTTCAATGGAGCAGCTATCCTATGACTAGTTATGTGGATTCTTAGAATAAGTGAAAAATCAATGAAAGAGAGATGTGCTAAAATAGTATGGTGATTATGCTTTAATATGCACACACTGATAACATTCTAAATAGCACAGACTCATCTATCAGTCTGCAGACTTTCAGTTGATACTCCTAACACAAAGCTGATTTCTTCTATGTTTTCCTTCTTCTGAGCATCGGGTAATACCCAGCTGCACACTGGCATTTGGATAAGGTGTGATGGATTATGTACTTGAAAGTTGATCTACAAATATAACTCAAGGCCATTTTCCCTCTGATTTCAACAACTGAACACTGAAAGTCTGCGTATTAAGGGCTTACTGGGGTGGAGAGTCAGTAAAAAGTTTCTAGCAAGACACAAAGATTGAGATAGGTGACACAGCCTGCATTCCTGCCCATTCACATACCCCACCAAAGCTGTTCCACCATGCAATGTTAGATACTTAGCAGGGAACAAACATTTGCTTAATATAGACCGCCCATCTTACCTCACCATCAACTTCATCTCAGTGTTCTGTTCTCCTTTGATCCCACATGTTTTGCCTCTTTGAGGTTTTAGTATATGATTCTTAAATCTGCTAAACAGCATGGCTAGGACTAAAGTTGTCACTTTGGTGGCTGGATATACCCTACTTCCTGTTTGTCTACTGGCCAATCAGTGTTTTATTAAACTAATATGAGTGACAAATCTTTACAGTGTACAAAAGCATTATATGACAGCAATTAATAAGTAATATTTTTGAGAGTGTTCCCTATAGAAAGTTATTTTATTGGACTTTTCTGCTTCTTTTAGATGTAGTCTGTCCTGCTTATTTTTAACAAAAAATACAAATAAGAGTAATACTATAATGGCTTATCTGTACAATTTTTTATTTAATCAAAATGTATTTCAACATTCTTCAAAATCACAATAAAAGCATTTGTAACAAATATATAGGAAGAGAATATGCATGCAGACTGGGCATAAACGACTGAGTTTACCAACTCTTTACTGAGAAATAACAGGGATGGGAAAGGAACCCTGAAAACCTGCCAGAAAGTCTTGTGTTTTTTCCATGCTAAATTTTACTGTAGCTAGCATTGAAGGCTCACGCCACAATCATTTTTCTCTCAGTTATATTGGGTCATATAAAGATGCTAGAATTTATGTCATCCAATCTCGTTAGACAGACTGCATTAGAACATTGATGGCATTACATTTGAATTTCTGTTTCGAAGCACAAATAAATATGAACATCTACACTACTGAACAAGATTTGATGGATTATTTGAGAATAATAGAAACAATCTTGAGTAATTCAAGTCTTTTTCATCTCAGTTGATGGTATAGATAATTTTAGACATCTCAGAGAGAGGAACAAAATGCAAATAATTGTTTAGGAAAAATAAAATTGAAATGAATATGTCTCATTATGCCCTAGAAGACAAATAAAAATGCATGTACTTACAAAAACAGGTTAATGTTCAACAAAGTTTGATTTGTAACTACTTTTCAAAGAAAATAGAGCAAAAATTAATAACTCATACTTAATATATGCTTGTGCTTGGAATCTAATAAAACATTGAATTTTAATGGTAACATCAGTCAGTCAGTGGGTGTGTATAAAATTCTGGATA
The DNA here is from genome assembly GCA_963919715.1 of Microtus obscurus. Classification (NCBI taxonomy): domain Eukaryota; kingdom Metazoa; phylum Chordata; class Mammalia; order Rodentia; family Cricetidae; genus Microtus; species Microtus obscurus. The sequence goes on along the minus strand of CAWTZC010000288.1, from coordinate 4,995,079 downwards.
GATAAGAACAGTAACCTGAATTCAGATATCTACAACCAACTTAAAAGCCAAGTAGTTATGCTGCTACTTGTAGTCCCAGCACACTGGAATCAGAGATGAGGGATCTCCAAGCAAACTGGTTACCAATAATAACATAGACCTGAACTCTAGTTTAGCCATGAGTCCCTTTTGAATGACCAAAGAAAAACCCAACATTGACATTGGGCACACATATGCACAGACACACAGACACACACACACACACACACACACACAAATGTACAAACACGAACAAGCAGATGCACATATGTACCAAAACATGTATATATTTACATATATATGTACACATGAAAACATATCAGATACCATACAAACATATGTCAAAAAATAAAAATAATCAATGAATGCTAATATATAAGATAGAACAAGCAAACTTATTTGTGAAATCATACTCGTAGAGAAAGAAAAAGAAAAACATAAACAATCTGTGAAAAAGAAAAACATATCTTACATAATATGCTAAAATAGATGTGAGCATTGAATACAGTAAAGAAATGTGTTTAATATTAAAAGAAATTTAAGTAAAGTTTCCAGAAAAGATAAGATGCTCAGGAAGCATATTTTCTACTTGCATGCTTGAGAAAGGTCAGGGTTATTTTATTGTAATTACTGTGTAGGCCCATTGCTTCCACATTCCAGTCGTCATGATAATGTTAATTGTGCAACATCCATCATGAATTTAAAAGGGCAAACAGCATGGTCCATTTGAAGGAGACTTTGATAATTTACAAGAATAACAAAAATGTGAAATCTAGAGTAGACTGAGAATTCTTAACCCTACAGGGCATTAAATCATCTTGCTTATTTTCTTAACCTGAAACTATGAAAACAAAGTTTCAATTCATGTTGTTACCTAGTTCTTAAAAAACTTACATGTTTAATTTTTAAAATATTACAAGTAATTATAAATGACTGAGATGCTATACATATGTAGATTAACACTTGGTAGACTTTAATAACTCATAGGCAGATCCCTAATTCGCAAGTAAAATATATCTTGGTCCAAAATACTTCTACAAGATGGTATTTGAATTCTAAGTTGCAGCAGTTAAAGAAATCTACAATCAACAATATCATTTCATAATAATATTTGTGAAGGAGAATGACCCCGATAGGCTCATATATTTGAATGCCTGATCTCCAGTTAGGGAAACTGTTTTGAATGGCTTAGGAGGGTTGGTCATGTTGGAGAAAGTGTGCTACTGCTGGGCAGGCTTTGAGGATTCAAAAGCCAGGGCAGACCCAGGGTCTCCCCCTCGGCCTGGTGCTTGTTCATCAGTAAGGCTGCCAGTTACTGCTCCAGGACCATTCCTGTCTTCTTTCTGCCATGCCACTCATGCCTCTAAAACTACAAGCAAGCATGAAGATGAGTCTTTTCTATGAGTGTTGCCTTGGTTCTGTTTTCTCTTCATAGCAATAGAACAGTAACTAGGAAAACAGTAAAAGTACATTACCTCCTTTTATTGTGTTAGTCACAGTGAAATTACTAGGATACACTATCCAATAATTCAGTAATAAGTCACTAATACATGTAGTTACATATTTTAAATTACTACTACTGTTGTTATTATTACTACTAATGCTACTATTACTACTACTACTAATAACTAGAAGTAAAAGGAAGTAAAGGAGAAGGGGAGAAATAGAAAATGAAGGCTTCCATAACAATTAGAGCACACACATGTTTACTTCCCTTTCTACCTTTGCTAACACCCCAATAGCTCAATAGTTCAAGAGGCGAAAGGGTATGACCCTGCCAGCCCCTTCTTTTTCCTGACTGAGTGTTGATAGGGCCAGTGTTTTGTAGACCCAGTGCCATTAACTAAGGTTGTTTAAGACTCCAAGGGTTGTAGCAATCTCTGGAATGAAAATTTTCAGCCTATCACCCTATCCACAAATTATTAACTACATCTCATCTGCTTTCAGCTTCATCTCCCGGGCCTGCGACAAATGTCTTCTTTGGAGCTTTTCTGCAATTGCATATATATCCTTGACTCATAAAACAAGTTAACAAATGAAAGTAGCTACAAACCTAATATACAAGCCAGAATTCTCACTAGCAAGCATCTAGAGAAGTGAGTTCAAAGCACAGTTTCACATGTAACGTAGCTGCCTGTAAGCTGCTTTCACAATAGCTACTGGAGTAACAAAGGTTAAACCCAGGAGTAACAAAGGTTAAACCCAGGATCCGTTCATACTGTAAAATACTCTCCTATAACATATGAGAGTATAACATAAAGTAGTATCTTTTGACCTATAAACACTGGAAAGAAATTACTTAAAATTTAAATAAAATTAAAAAGTATTTTCAAATATGTAAAGGAAATACAATTGCATTGAAACTGGGTTGATTCCTACGGCGTCGACTATCTGTGAGCCCAAAGAGGATAGAACATCCACTGGAGATGGAAAGGGGCTTGCTCTTCTGTTTAAGGCACTAACTCTATCCTCAGAGAATAAGAAAGTGATGTCCAGAAACAGTTCTCAGAAGTCAGAGGAAAAAAATCTTTTTACATAAAATATATTGCATGTATTTGAGTCATGTTATAAACCTATATTCGAATTTTTCTGGTAAGGTAATGGTTTTTAGTTAACATGTGAGATGCATCACAATTCACTTTTGGGGGGGGGTGATTTTTTGAGATGGGTTTCTGGAACTTCCTCTGTAGACGAGGTTGGCCTCAAATTCTCAAGAAGTCAGTCAGCCTCTGCCTCCAGAGTCTTGGGATTAAAGGTTTGCACTACCACCGTCCTGCTCAATTTGCATTTTTTGGTTTTATTTAATTACTATGTATGCAGTGTTCTGCCTATATGTATACCTGCATGTCAGAAGAGGGCACTAGATGTCATGATAGATGGTTGTGACACAACTAGGAATTGAACTCAGTACCTCTGTGAGAGCAGCCAGTACTTTTAAGTTCTGAGCCATCTGTCCAAGCCACAATTCACATTTTAAACCATGTTATATCACTTGAGACCTCTAGATGAAGTTTCTATCCCAGTTACCACACAAGAAGCAAAACATGCAGCTCACCCTCTTTAGCTGGCACCACACTCAGGAGAATCTATGCCTCTGTTAGGGAACTGTTTGTTCAGTATTGTAACATTTTTTTTCTTGCTTGTTCCCACGGAAACTATTTCACAATATCTTAACAGGACAGTGCGTACAGTAATCTTTGGGAACATATATGAGTTAGATACTTGTTGTTTCTCATTAAATATTTTATCAAGACATTCTCATGTTTCTATTTTGTCATTTTTAAAGATAGCCAATATGAATCTGTCTAAAGATAACAACGCACATTTAAGTAGGAGCTATGCTGCTAAATGCCAATAAGTACATACATTGTGTATTAATTTTTGAAATATAATTTTCTTTGAAATGTCTCATTGTTACAAAAAGTGGAGCAAAAACTATTTTTCACCCGAAGGCATTACAAATACTGATTATTTTTCTTGCTTTCTTCCCTCTTCTTTGTGCCTCTTTTGTCTCCTTCATTCGTTCATTAACTGCTTAGAAGTCAATCATCTAAACCTGCTGCCCTTTATTTTCCTTGCATTTCCTCTTTCAGGAAGACATTCAAGGCAAACGTATCAAATTTACGCGTTATAACACATATTCTCTTTGGCGGTGTATAATCGAGTAAAGAAAGATGGAGGATAGGTCTGCCATTTCTGTGGTCCCTTGTTGCTGTGGTTTTTCACCAACAGTCCTGATTAAACCGTCTGTTCTAAAATCAAATTTAATTTTCTCTCTGAAATCTGAAATCATCACTTTAAAAGAAAACAGCTTTTCTAATTGTCATTCTATGAAGTTATTTCACTCTCTGAATACTGTGACTTGCCCCTACGTCCAGGAATATTTAGAATGACTGTAATTCAGAAACAGAAATCTAATTAAATGGCATAGCTTACATAATAGTGGCTACTGTGGTTTGATTTTATCCAGATCTCCTATTTTCAATTTTATACTCAACACTCAATAAAAAAAAAAAGGCATCGAGAAAGAAACCTGGTATGTGGGCGTTTGTACCTTGAAAACAGACTGACTACAAGATGTTCAGAAGTCATATGCCCATATGTTAAGGCTTTCCCGAATGCTATGGTCAGCTGCAGTAAGTATACAGAATTATGCCCATGTGGCTTATTCCAGAAACTGCTCCTTGACAGTTCGAAAATGTTTCTGTTTTTGTTCATTAGTAAATAAATAAGAAGTTAAAATCATCACAGCATACCCCAAACAGACATCTTAGACATTGTTTCCAGCTCTGCTGGTAATTAGTTACACAGCAAAAAGAATGTAGCTTCACATTCTTTGCCCTCAAAATCAACATTTGCAAAATGAAGCAGATTTTCTTAACATTTTAGAAATGGGGCATCATGACTCGCCCCATGGCTGAATTTGCAAGAAGAAGCTGAGAGATTGAGAGAAAATTCTATCCACATGAGTAACTATATTGTATCTACCTGCCATTAACTCCCCATCCTCAGATCTTCAATACAGCTGCTACAAAATCTGGTCCACATGTTGAAGCCCCACCTGATTTGGGGACATTTGGTTTCTAGCATCATCTCATGTGATTGTGGAAGAATTTCTAGTTTGAGAGTAGATAAAACATAAGTTGGGCAGAGTCTAGTGGCCTAAGTAGAAAATCTAAGTTATACAAATTAATTTTTGGCTAAGAATCATGAAATGCAATGGATCTATTAGGAACTTGTGAGGAAGAAAAGGAAGGAAAAAATACCTATTTTAATTATTATCTTATTATTAATATCTCATATTTATATGTTGTATCATCTCAATGTTGTATTATAATTATAATCTCAAGACAAAAAATACTTTTTCTACTTTAGAAAAATGGTTGAATGTGAAAGACTATGGTAAGCATCAAGTTTATAAGAAAGCTTAAATTCTGAGTGTGGATAGAAAAAAAAACGCTGTCATAGACAACACTAAGTGATTTGGTGAGGGTAGAACATACAATGTGAGAGAAATGCTCACTAAAAATAGATAGTGAATCAAATAGAGAAAGTGTCTTGAAAAAAAAAAGTTATATATCCTACTTGGAGATTCTTCTTAGAGTACTTGTTCCTTCTATCTTTCAGAATTTGTTTTATTAGATCCTTTGAAAATAAATGGTTCTATTATATTTTTCAAGGAATATAAGTAAAATTCAACTCTTTTTTAAACTAAATCATATTGAAAGGTTCACAGCAGTTTGTGCAAGTGACAGACTCCTCATCCTTTACAGATTTGAATCAACTGATTTGAAGCTATTGATAATTATTACATGAGTATTCAGAAAATATGCTGAACAGAAACATCATTGGTATCACCTAGGCCAGGAGTTTCCTTATAACACTGTCAACAGCAACATAACCTGACAACACATTCTTTTATAATGCTACTTGGCAATGAAAAATAAACTAGCATTAAATAATGTGTTCTATAATTTTATTGGTTTGAATTATACATCTTTGTTTTATCTATTACTTCAAACATGAACATGCAATCTTCGAAACTTCATCTTCATGATCATGACCTGTATCTTAAAAAACAATTCCAATTTTATTACTAATAAATTTCAAATTAAATATACCTACCTGAGGAAAAATTCAAATTTTATTCAACTTTTGTTAACAAGTTCTTGTTACATGTTATTCCTGATACATTTTTAATAGTGAACCTTGTTTTCTATACATCATCCTGAAATTTGAACATGGATAACTTATGATGAGGTATGACAGCCAATGTTGAGTTTTCCACGTCAGAAAAGGAGCGACTTATACAAGAGGACATGAGAAATAGAATAAGCATTAAGTTTATTAGATTTGAATGAGAAAAGATAGATCAAGGGACACTTGACTTGATTCATATAAGGGAAAAAAGCATGAGACAGCAGCAGGGAAGCCCAGAAATCTTGGAGAAGACTCTAACTGTTCAAAGTTCTTTGTCCTGTTCTTTGGGAGGATGCTCTTATAAACTGTAAAGATTTGTAACTTGTCTTTCTTTAAATGAATGGTGATTGGCCAGTAGTCATGAAGGAAATATAGGCGGGGCAACCAGACTAAGAGAATTCTGGGAAGTAAAAAGTCAGAGAGAGTCACCAGCCAGACACAGAAAATGATGAAAATACCGCACTGATAAAAGTCAGCAAGCCACATGGCTAAACATTTACAAGACTTATGGGCCAATTTAAGTTGTAAGAGCTAGTTAATAATAAGCCTGAGCTAATAGATGAAACAATTTTTAATTAATATAAGCCTTTATGTGTTTATTTAGGACTGAATTGCTGTGGGACTATTTGGGACAGAAACTTTTGACTACAAATGGCATGCAAGACAGGCAAAAATTCTACAGAAAGGCCGAGAAACCTTAAAAAAAAAAGATTATAGACAGAAAAGCAGAAAAGAACAAAATCAAGTACAGCTTCTTAGTAACAATCAATTTTCCAATAGCAGAGGCATGGCTCCTTTAAGAGAGGCTTCCTGACTCCATGTTAGTGGCAAAAACCTCACAGCTCTTTTAAGAGGCCATGCCACCAAACTGTTTATGCCATAAATACTGTTTATGAGCAGCCAGCAACAGGCTTCTTGGTCATGACATGAACCTAGAAACTCCAGAGTTGTTGCAATAAATCTGGTTCTTTGTCAGTATCTCTGCCATGAAGCTAAGGAACCAGATGTGGTCAGCCACCAAAGCCACCGTTTTAATTTTAGCCTCATTGCTTAGCACATTAAAGACTCATGGGGTCAAAAAAGGTAAAGATATACAACAAATACAGATTCAGATAAAAAGAAGAACCTCTAAACAAATGGTTTATGGTGCGTTTAAAAATATATGTAGGCTTGGGAAAGAAAAAAAGATAGAAGTAGTCCTTATAAAAAGAAATAGAATATTTGGATGTGGTGGAACAGCAGTTGGGAGGTAGAGGTAGGCAGATCTCTGTGAGTTCAAGGCCAGCCTTGTCTACCAAGTAAGTTCCAGGACAGTCAAAAATACACAGAGAAACCCTGTCTCAAAAAACCCAAGATTGAAAAATAAAAATATAAAAAGAAAATAAAAAGAAAAGACACATAAAGATGAAAAATACAGAGAGAGTCTGGATATTGTATGCTAATATGTTGTCTTTGAATTGTATAAGTGCTGAGGAAGGAGTAACTACTGCTATAAGACATTTGATCATAAATGTTGCTGGATTAAACCAACCTATGTATTTTTAAAATTCTTTTACTTCAAAATTTAAGTCAAAAGATCTGTTACATTGGAGGGGAAGTTTTTTTTTTTCCACAAGAAATGAGGGGCTGTGGATTTATTCTGGGCTTAGAAAAATAAAGTTTGATCAAGGAAGACCCCGCTGAAAAATCTTCAAAATAAGCAGATATGCTAGATGATCCAACATTTTAGAAAACTCTGTTGCTGTTTAATCTGAGTTGCACATCTGGAACAGCTTTTAGACTGCTGGATGGAATGATTCAGCCTCATACATACTCTTGTAAGGATGTGACCATAATCCTAAATTTTCTTTGGGTCCCCATCAGATTATTAATACCCCCAATCAGCAGGAAGTAGTCAAGAAAACCACATACATATTCCCGCAAAAAATGGATTATGGATGTTTTTCTTTATTTAGAGTGTTGGTTACAAGTTGTTATCAGTAATTATAAGGAAAAAAGCTAAACAAAGAACATTAGATTCAGAGTTCTTGTTTTGAAAAGAAAAAAGGGGGGAATGCTCTGGGAGAATTCTCTTGTACACTGTAAAGATTTGTCACTCATACTGGTCTAATAAAATATTGACTGGCCAGTAACCAGACATGAAATATAGGTGGAACAATTAGACTAGGAGAATCATGGGAAGAGGAAAAGCAGAGACACTGTCACCAGCCCAACACAAAGGAAGCAAGATGAGAATGCTGTAGTGACAAAAGGTAACAAGCCACATGGCCAAACATAGACAAGAATGATGAATTAATTTAAGTTGTAAGAGCTAGTTAATAATAAGTCTGAACTAATAGGCCAAACAGTTTATAATTACTGTAGTCCCTCTGTGTTTATTTGAGACTGAATGATTGCTGACTAGGTGAGACAAAAATTTCTGTCTACAAATTTTGCTCAATGTGGGGCAAAAATTTCCACATAAAACCCGAGAAAGACTTATCTCATGGTCCACTGCAAACAGCTGCCCTGACTGGAATCTCTTTAACAAAAATTCACTCAGTTTGGTTTTGAGTTCTCTTAGAAAATTCACTGGTTAAAGTTGGGTGGTGGTAGCACATGCCTTTGATTCCAGCACTCAGGAGGCAAAGGTAGGTGGAACTCTGTGAGGCCAGCCTGGTCTATAAAAGCTAGTTCCAGGACAGGCTCCAAAGTTACAGAAAAACTCTGTTCCAGCATCTCTGGGTCTCTGGGTTTCTTTAATGCTATACCTGTGACACCTGCTGGCCCACATCATCATCATTATTACTTAAAATTCTCATCTGGCTTCCTCTGTGTCTGGCTAGTGACTGTGTCTCTGCCTTTCCCCTTCTTAGGATTATCCTAGTCTGGTTTCCATGCTTATAATTCCTGGCTCTCTACTGGTTAGTCAATGTTTTATTAAACCTATATGAGTGACGAATCTTCACAATGTACAAGAGTATTCGCCCATAGCAGTCTTGTTTTCTTTCTTTTCTTCCTTTTTTTTCTCAGACAGGGTCTTGCTATATAGCCAAGGATAACTTTGCACCCAACTATGTCAACCCTTTTTTTCTCATGCTCCCAAGTGCAGGGATTGTAAGCAACCTTTATTAAGTCTACCTCCTCACCCAAAATAAGTAGAAACTGAACTTTTTACAAAGCCACTTGGTTTCCACTAGAATCTTGGTATCCATGCTTTCTTTTCTAGAGAAATTTGAAGTTGCTACCGACTCTAAAATGTAAACCTGAAAGTGGGTCTGTTTGACCTGAAGGGGACCATCAGGGTATCACAGGGAAATGAGTGACTGTGTGTCTGAATAAGATTTATTTAAGGACACGGCATGAAAATATTATAATGAAACACAATTTTTTGAAAATAATATACATTAACAATTTCAAGGATTGATTAATGGGCAATTTTTATCTTCAAAAGAAATTTAAAACAGAAGTTAAGTCTATGAAACACAAAGCTCAGCTCCATGCTTTGAGGTAGATAAAAGAGCTTTGAGGGTCTCATTTCTCTTTCCTCCTTATTTTTGCCACCTCTCCTTCATTTGCCTTTTTGCAAGTGGTTAGACACACAGAAATGTTCTGATGAAATTACCCTGCTGTGTGTAATCAGACGCTAATGTGCCAAGTATTTGATTGGCCAGACTAATGAATCCACTCTTGGATGATTACAGTGTACTGGTCAAGACCACACCATCTTTTCCCTTTTGGATATATATCCATCTTAAAAAGATTTGGCAAGTCTAATCATACAGAAATTTCAAGTTGTATGTTAAGAAAGAAAGAAAGAAAGAAAGAAAGAAAGAAAGAAAGAAAGAAAGAAAGAAAGAAAGAAAGAAAGAAAGAAAGAAAGGCGGTGAGAAAGAAAAGTAGGGAGAAAGAAAGGAAAAGAAAGATTGGTCCTTTTCTGAATTTTAAATTTTAAATGTGAGTGGTGCCCATTTAGCATTCTGCAGATTATTACGTTCTTGGGTAGCTGTGATGTAGCAGGTGGACCAAGGTCTACCAGTCAGCTCCCAAATCATAACACAGAGACTTATTAGTTATAAGTGTTTGGCCTTATCTTAGGCTGGTTTTTTCTAGCGCTGCTAAGTTATTTAAATGTTTTTCTTTATCTTCATTTTGCCTCCAGGCCTCTTACTTTTCTTTGATTCTGTATGTCCTACTCTGTGTCTGGCTGACCCCAGGGCATCTCCCTCTCTCCCTTATTTATTCTAGCCTAGAATCCTCATCCTACTTATTCTCTCTGCTTGCCAGCCCCATCTACCCTCTACTACCTACCTACTAACTGTTCAGCTTTTATTATACCAATCAGGTGCATTAGGCAGGCGAAGCAGCACATCTTACATTGATAAACAAATGCAGCATAGACCAATGTAACATATCTTTAAATGGTTAAACTAATATTCTTCAACACTGTGCCTCAGTTTCATTTCCCAAAGTTATTTCTCTGTTGAGTACTTCTCTTTTTAGATAGCTTTACATGTTTCTACACTTGGCACTGTGCAGAGTTGTGGTTCCCACTGATTGCTGGAATGTCTACGGGCATCCTTTGTCCTGTCCAGATACAGAGTACTTCATTTTTGTTAACCAAGACTGATGTTATCCAATTTCAAACTGGTAGCCCTGAAAAGATATACAAGTAACATTCTAAAGACTGAGAAGATTGTATATCTGTGTTCAGTTCTTTACACACAAACATACACCAATAATTAAAGACAAAATATGAAATTGGGGGAAAAGGTGGTACGGGAGAAGAGGGAAGGAAAGGGAATGATGTGATTATAGTTTAATTTCAAAATTAAAATATTTTGCTTTAATTTAAAACATACTGTTCTTGGCTCCAACTTTAAACATGCAAGTTTTTCAGATTTTCCTGTTCTTCTTTCTTATTCAGGTCCTCACTAAATTTTAATAAGTACAATCATCACAAACCATGCTACAGTCTGAGTGCAATGCTGGTCTACAATGCAATGTTCTCTTCCAAATTAATCAGCCCATCATCTTTATACTTAGCCTCCAACAAAATCTTAGGGCACGGACAAAATATAGAGTCTTCGGTGAAAAGACAACATAGACGGGCTCTGGATGAGCCAATCAACAAGGTCATGATACCTGTGTGAAGCTTTATAAGTGTCTTCTCTGGTGCCAGCATTTCTGTAGGTGTTCTAGCTTTTTGAGTTCCCACAGAAAGTGATTGCTCATGTCATCTTTAAACACCGTAGAAGTGTCCCAAAGGCCTGAGAACCAGATGATCAGGTTTAGTAGGAGCAATGGTTCCACTGCTTTGAATCACTTTATTTTTAATGTTAGTCAGACTTTTCTTTGCTGTGACAAAATGTTGACAGGACCATGTAAGAAGAAGTTTGTATTTACATTCCTGATTTCAGCACATTTTGGAAGGGAGTTGGAACGACACAGTGCTACCTACAATATGGCAGCAGGAAGAAACAGAGTAAGCCATAATTGGAAGTGACCAAAACAAGATGCAGCTCCCCATAACCCCTCCCTAATAACCTGCATCCTCACACCGGCCTCTTCTCCTAGAATTTTCCTCACCTCCAATTCTGGTGCTACTATTTAAGTACCAAGTATTGACCACAAAATTCTGTGGGATACATTTTATTTCATGTTTGAAATATATCATGCACCTTTCTCATATATATCTGATTCAGTTATTTGTTTTTGGAATAATTATTCTTTTAAATGTCTTTGTCCCTCCCAAAATTCCATCATGTTTCAGGTTTGTTGCCACATAGGCTTCTGATTCCTAATGTCCAGGCATAGAGATTATAGGTGAAGCAATAAATGATTTTTTGAAAAGTTCATGTGTGATGATGAATAAATGAGTTTAGAGAGTAAGAAGAGCATTTCTGTGAAAGAGATGATGAGTCTTAAATTCAATTCACTTTAGAAGGAAAGGCAGAGGTGATAAATATGAGGTCAACACAAAAAACAAGTTTTTCAGTAATATCGTGAAACAACAATGAAGAATGATAATCTGGTTAAAATTTGTGTACTCTGACACACACTCCTAGCAATCAGAATGTGAACTGATGAAATTGCTGTAGAAATTGGGAGGCCATGCATCTAATAAATATGTAGATGGCAGAGAAGACATGGCATTTGGACTGTTTTCGTGTGTTGTGTCAAGAATGGAAAAAGCTCTTTAATTAATTTATTCAGGCATTTAACTCTCTAACACAAGCTAATGGTCTAGAATTGGAAATCAAACACAAATTAAATGCCTATAATGGGTTTAGCATGAATGAAATTGTTTCTAGCTAAACTGGACTGAAATACCAAAGCCAGCTGGCTAGTATGAAGAATTCTAATTTATCAAAATCATTAATGCCTGGTTTTAGCATAAAGTAATATATATATGCATATATATATATATATATATGAATAAATGTTTAATACATTTGAAATATAGAATAAATATAGGAAAGATGAGTTCTTAGGGACATGTGAGCATCATATGTCATGGTTACTATTTCAATATATGAAATGACAATATGAGTAGCTACATTACAGACTGTAATTTTTGTATTCTCTCCAGTCTGGCAATATAAAATGCTGAGATTGAATGATAAGTAACAGACATTTATTGTCTTGTACTTCTCAGGAATAGCAAATCCAAGACAAAGTTCAGTTTCTGATGATGGCGCTTTTTTTTTTTTTCTGACTTGGAGAAGTTGCACCATTCAGGACTTATCCTCCAAGTACGCAGAGTGAAAAGAAGGTGATTGAAGGGGAAGGATAAGTAGAGAAGAGAGAGATGGGACTGGAAAAAGAAAAGCCAAAGTAGAGAGGCAGAGAGAGGAGAACCTGGGCTCAACTAATTTAGTTGGATGAGTACCTTGCAACACTTATTTAATTTTAATTTCTTATTCTAAATATAGCCACACTGGAGGTTAGAATTTCAACAAAGCAATATATGGCAGCCACAAATGTTCAGTCCACAACCATAATTTGTTTCAAGAGTTTAAAATATGGTCTGTACAGATGGCTCAATGAGTAAAGGCATTTGTCCCTAAGCTTGATGGCATGGGTTCTCTCCCCAGGACCCACTTGAAAGAAGGAAAGAAGTTACTCTTGTAAGTTGTACCCTTATCTATACATGCACAATCATGGAATATACCCCCTCTACCCACACATCCCACACACATATTTTTAAATAAACCAATAAACATTTTATAATAATTTAGAACAAAATTTTAATGTGTTATTATCAACATCATTATACCCAGGTTGTTTCTGTTATAACACATCTATGTGAACATTGTTTAAACAAAAACCTGTCTGGTATGTCAACAACATAATCTAAAGAACACAGAACAGTATTTGCAAATTAGCAGATTCTCACTATAAATGACAGGAAATGAATAAATAAATGAAAGAACACTTCAAAATGCACATAAAATTCTTACTTATTCCTTTAGTAACCACAGAATGCCTTGGAAGTGAGGTAACTTTATTCTAAGTACTTTTCACGACTCAAATCATTTAATCCCTGTACTAACTAAACATGACAGACTCTGTCTTTTATGCAGAGGATACCAAAAGAAGGCCACCCAGCTAATATCAAAGTTAATGTCTGAACCCAGATTCTAAGGCTCTAGAAAGTTGTTCTCTTATCTATAATGCTCTATGCGGCTGGATCTAGGAGGCACAGGATGAATTTCTAAAGGGGAGCTTGCCTTTCTTATATAGATAGACTTTCCCCATGGTGGATCAAATAAACTCCAAGTGACAGCCAGCCAAGCTTTAATGGTAATCCCCACCAGAATATGTTTTGTCACTTGATAAACGACTGTTTGAGTTACAGGGAGGTTGGAGGCAGGAAGTGTTTCAGCCTTCAGCTTTGTCAGTTCCAGAAGACCTATCGGCCTCAATTTAGCATTCAACATCCTCACAGCTTCCCTGTTTCCCGTTTTTATTTACACTATGTTTTTCCTTTGCCATTTTCCCGTTTCTTCATGTTACTCCTATTTCTACCGTTGATCGTAATTCATTATTCGTATATACCTTTTTCCTCTCCGACTTGTGTACCGTACTGTCCTCTCCTGTTTTTGTTTTATTTTTTCCATTTTATTTGCCTTACACTCATTCAATTTCTCCAATTGTATCCCACAATAACATTCTATTTCATTGTTACTTTATTCTGTACTTATTTTTGTTTTCTTTTGTTTGGGTTCTGAGATATTGTCCCACTATCCAGACCAAGCCACCCTCAACCTCCCCATATCCCTGCTCTGCCTTGCTTGTGTTAGGATGCTAGCCTGCCCTACATTTGGCAAGTTCCATTCTTCACTGTGGGGGTGGGTTTTGAGGGCTCAGATGCTCAAGCCAGCACTAGTACCACTTCCTGTCTTCTGCCTGTGGATCTGAATGTCTCCTTCTCTAGCACCATGCCTGCCTGCCCCTTACATGCTGCCATGTTTCCCATAGGATAGTGGAATAAATGGACCAAACCTTTAAACAGTTCACTAGTATATATATAAACACACTAGTCCATGTGTGTGTGTGTGTGTGTGTGTGTGTGTGTGTGTGCGTGCGTATGAATTGCTGTGGTCATGCTGTCTCTTCACAGCAATAGAAACCCTATGACAGTAATATATTTTGAATTTCTAGAAGTAATTAATGGAAAGTAAAGTTTTACTATTTGGCCATGCCCTTGTCAAAGTGCCTGTAAAGGGGATTTTCATCTGATCATCATCCTTACCCCATAATGAGAACAGCCAAATCTGTAAGAGCTACCACCCACGTGGAAGGTTTGATGCATTCTCAAAGTAGGAAACACAAGAAAAAAGAAGGCAGCTCATATCTTATCTGTTATGACCAACCACCCATGCTAATGACATTCATTAAGCTAAATGAGCAGGAGAATGAGAAATCAGATCACTAATTAGAGCAGATTTATTTTTAGGGTGAAATTAGCCCAAAATACATTTTCTTTTTAAAATACCAAGTATCATTTTAAGACATAATTTAAACGACTGATTAGAGATGAGATATGACTTAGTTCTCTGAAAGAATGAAATTATACAGCTACTGAAATCATCAATATCACTTTCGTAGTATTGTTGTAATTATTATTTATTACAGGAGTGGAGAAAATATAAAAAAGAGACAGAAAAACTATTCATTAAAATTAATGACTCATCTTAGAAATTTCATTATTGAATTGACCACTCAAGAGATTCCCCCCCGCCACCCCCAACTTTCCAGGTTAGACCATCAGTCATGTCTAATCAAGGCATATTCACAAAAATAAAAGCATTTTAGAAAGAAACACACACATATAAATAGGTAAGATTTCACAGTATACATGAAGATTAACAGCTTAGCCACAAGTAACATGGGTTTTTAATTTATTTTATAAGCAGACTCTGTATACTGAAATTATTTTTATGATAAATATCTATAACTTTATGAGTACAGCTGGAAGACCAAGGGACTCATCCCTAGGGATTTGAATTTACAGTTCAGCTGGTGCTAGCTCTGTCTCATGAAAGATTCTTTAAGATTGAATTAATAAATACATGCTCTTATAATGTTTTCCAAAACTTTGATTTGATTGCAACAGGTTAATTTATGTGGGGCAAATCTCTTCAAGTGAAAAATTATAAAACCTAAAAAAAATATGTAAAATGAGTGTTCAAATAATGCTGGCAGGATTTACAGTTGTTGAGAAGGAGGAAGATATAAAAGTTAAAATTAAAATTATTGCTGGGCTGACAGTAAAGGAAAATGTAAGGTGGAAATTGGAATTCCCAAAACAAAGACTTCAAAACTGGAAAACTGTGATTGAAAAAAGTGAGTACAAGGTGCTACAGTCCAATCCTCCCTGGGCTGGTTGCTAATTCTTCATATGGAATCTGAGCTTCAATCCGAGGAAGAAACAACTGAAGACAAGGAGTTACGCAAGGAAGAAGGGAGAAGGGCAATATTACAAAGAGAGGAAGGAAAGAAAAGCTGTAAGAAAGCAAAGGCTATTGGTTAATAGTAACAAAATTCTGAAAAAATAGGAGAAGCCTGTTCCACACAGAGAGAAGCTGAAGTTTAAGTCCTAGACCTTTGAGAGTCCAAGCTTTCTTAGCAAGCAAAGGCACCAGCCCACGCTTTAGCTGAGTGCTGTCATCTACAACTGTCAACAAAAGAGACGGTGAATAGATCTCTAGAAATTTGAAGCACCGTTGAAGAAACGCAAAGACAGAATGTATTCTCTGGTCACTGCTAATCTTGAACTTCTCATCCCCATACCCAACACCCAGACAAAAAATTCCACTAAAGACAAGAAAGAAAAAAAGCAGGAAGCAAAGAACAGATGCCAGCAGACAGAATTTGGTCCAGGGTTATAATATACTGAAAACTATATATTTAATTAATTAAGTTAAGAAGATAGAGACCGAGCCAGGCGGTAATGGCTCATGCCCTTAATCCCGGCACTTGGGAGACAGAGGCAGGTGGATCTTTATGAGTTTGAGGTCAGCCTGATCTACAAGAGCTAGTTCCGGGACAGGCTCCAAAGTTACAGAAAAACCCTATCAAAAAAAAAAAAAGAAAGAGAGAGAGAGAAAGAAAGAAAGAAAGAAAAAAGGAAGGAAGAGAAGGAAGAAAGGAAGGAAGGAAGAAAGGAAGGAAGAAAGGAAGGAAGGAAGGAAGGAAGGAAGGAAGGAAGGAAGGAAGGATATTTAGAATTTCAATCAAAATTTGAATTTATATAAAGACATGTGTACACTTAAGCATTTAGTAGCACAACATTACTTTCATACACTTGGGAATCATTTGCCACGGTGAAGGTTATAACAGACAACACAGCAAATCTCAAAAAAAAAGTTTAAAACCTAGAAGCTATCAAAGTATTCTCTTGAAATGCAATCTAATTGAGAGAAAGAATTAAATTCAGGGAGATAAGAATTTTCAAGTTTGGGCCAGGTGATGATGGAGCTCGCCTTTAATCCCAGCACTCGGGAGGCAGAGACAGGTGGATCTCTGTGAGTGAGGCCAGCCTGGTCTACAAGAGCTAGTTCCAGGACAGGCTCTAAAGCTACAGAGAAACACTGTCTTGGAAAACAAATCCAAATTCTCAATATTATATTTTATCCCATTTGCATACATTCTTTATTGGCAATTTTTTCCTGCACACTTTGAAATATGTTTGTCTAAGTCATGACGTGTGGCCTTTTGAAAAGGTCACATTCTTTCTTTGTTTTTCCTTTTAGTGAGAATAGGTTCTTCCATATAATATATCTGATTAAGGTTCTCTTTCCTCTACTCCTCCCAGGTGTGCTTCACACGTCCTCCAATCAGAACCCGCCCCCTTCGGTCTCTAACTAGAAACCAAACAGGCAAGTAAGAGATAAAAACACACTCATCCATTTGCACAGTTCCTGTAAAAACACTAAATTAGAAGGTATAATATACATGCAAAGGATGTGTAGGGTAAAAAGAGAGAAAAAATACAAATAAAATTAAAACTAAAAAAATTAGATTTTTGAAAAAAAACAAAAGTCCCAACAAGACATTGTGATACAAGGAACCTCAAGAAATGTCAAGTAGTCTGTCTGCAGTTGTCTGTGTACTGCTGGGTGTGTAATCTTTCCTTAAGAGTAATCGTTTACCTAGTGAGACTCCCATGAAGGAAACTAAATTTTTATTTGTAAGTGGTTATCAATTGGAATTGCTTCTGGCTTAGGGATGCGGGCAGGGGTCTATTTCTGTTTTCATCTGGCACCCTATCTGGTGCAGGACTACCCACTGTCTGTCATGCTGCCACATTCTCTGTGAGTTTATCTGTGCATCTATCCTGTTGACTTGGAAGGCCTTTGTCTTCTTGCTGTTTCCCCTCTGGCTCTTACACTCTTTCTGCCTCCTCTTCTACAGGAAACACTAAGCTTGAGGGGAGGATTCGATGGAGACAGGGCTGAGTGGTTAAAGTGTCTTACTCTGCATAAAGGCTGGCTGTGGGTAGTTATATTTGTTTCTATGTGCTGCAGGAGGAAGTTTCTCTGATGATAGCTGAGCAAGGCACTGATTTTGACGATAGCAGACTGTCTTTGGGAGTCATTTTATTGATTTCTTTTTTAAAAATTTTCAGAAGAACAGTGTTTGGTTTTCTCCTAGGTCTCAGCAACTTTTTGCCACACCATTGTCCTAGCATATCCTGCAGGAAGTATACCAGTATAGATCAAAGGTCTTATGATGGGTTGGTGTGCACCTTTCTCATTAGTAGTGTGCACAGAACATTCATATAACAAAGTTTAGAACACTTGTGAAGGCTCCATATGAGCACCAGTTCAACTTCTTTCTACTCAGTGAAACGTATAGGCATTGTTTTCAGCAATAGAGCCTTGCTGTCATTTTGTTGAGAGCAGTCTATAGTCTTTGTAACAGCCTGAATTGTTTGGGGATTCCCATGGGCATATTTTGGCTAAGCACTCAATTAGATGTAGCCTAATTCCAGTAGTGCAAGCCTAATTTGGTGACAAGAGATGGCAAGTTTGGGCCCTGTCTAGTCATTTTTTGGTGATTTCATTTAGATTGCCCTCATTTATGTATACAATTTAGAAAACTTCTATTGTATTATGTTTCTATATTATCCCTCAAATGGCCTTTAATTTTAGTTGCCTCTTCCCATATTCCATCCTTAAGACCCCTCTTCCCTTAAGACCCCCACTTCCTGACTTGGTAGTCTCTTTACAGCCCACCATCATCCATTCCTAACTACCTCTTCTAGGTCCATTTCGTAACTAGATCTATCTGTTCCTCCTAACACCTTACTCTATATCTAACCTCTCTAGTTCTATGGATTGTTTAATTAACAGCTAATATCTACATGTAAGTGAGTTAATATCACAGTTTCTTTCTGTATAATTTTTTTTTTCTATTTCCATCGTTAGATAATTCCATACCGGAAAATTTCCTTTTCTCAATGTTAGGTAAGTAGTACTTCATTGTGTTGATGTACCACATTTTCTTTATCCCTTCTGTTGAGGGACTTCCAAGTTATTTCTAATTTCTGACTGTTAATAAATAGACCACCATTGATTGCGGTTTAGCAGCTCAAATGTCTCTGTGGTAGAATGAAGTCTATTTTGGGTGTATACTTGATAGTAGTAAAGCTGAATATTAGGGTAGTCCAATCCCCACACTCCCAAGAACCCACCACACTGATTTCCATAGCAGTTGTACAAGTTTGTATCCTCACAAATAGTGTTCCCCTTACTCAATATCTTGACAGCATAAGCTGTCATTTTGTTGCAGAAGCTCTTTCCGCTCCTTCAGCCAATAGCTGCTGAGATACCAGCCCATTGGGGTGTGGTCTCTCTCTTTAAAAAAGCTGCCACTGCCCTCTGCTCGCTCCGCTCCACTTGCAGCTCCACTTCCAGCGACTAGGCTCCCTTCCTGATTGCGCAGAGGGCTGTTGTCTAGGAAGGTGATCTGTAAGTTTTTCCCCCTTAAATAAATAACCATTCTATTAATCATAATTCAAAACTGGTGTGGGATTTTTTGTGACTTAAGCCTTCATCACTTGTTTAATTGATCTTTGCCATTCTAACCAGTGTAAGATAAAACTGCAATGTAGTAGTTGTTCTATCCATTTCCCTGAAGAATATAGGTCTCTCTATCCCTGTCTGTTTCTCTATTTCTTTCTCTTCTCCCCTGCCCATTGTGTGTACTTGCGTGCATGCGTGTGTATGTGTGTGTTTCCTTGTTTTGATTAGCTGGTCTGTGATAATTTATTTCCTTGGTTTTCTTGGATGTAGCTAACCTCTTAAGTTTGCATTTCCATTCTAGTATTTGTTGTAGGGCTGGATTTGTAGATATATATCACTTAAATTTTGTTTTACTATGAAATGTCTTATTTTCTCTATATATTGTGGTTGAAATCTTTTCTGGGAAGAGGAGTTTGAGCTTGGGTCTGCAGTTTCTTGGAGTTTATAGATCATCCTGCAGGCCCTTCTGGCTTTTGGAGTCAATATTGAGAAATGTTATCATAGTAGGTCTGTCTCTATATATTACTTTGTCTTTTTCTCTTGCAGCTTAGATATGCTTTCTTTCTTCTGTGCACTTATTGTTCTGGTTATTATGTATCAAGGAGATTTCCTTTTCTGATCCAGTCTCTTTGTTGTTCTGTATGGTTTTTATGCTTTCTTAAATATCTACTTCTTTAGGTTAGGAAATTGCTTTTCTAATATTTTCTTTCTTTTTTTTTTTTTTTTTTGGTTTTTTCGGTTTTTCGAGACAGGGTTTCTCTGTGGCTTTGGAGCCTGTCCTGGAACTAGCTCTGTAGACCAGGCTGGTCTCGAACTCACAGAGATCCGCCTGCCTCTGCCTCCCGAGTGCTGGGATTAAAGGCGTGCACCACCACCGCCCTGCTTCAGAAAGACATTTTATGATTGTGTTTTTATATTGTTCTCTAAGTTCTAGGTGCTGATATATGATCTTGTATTTGTTGGGTTGGTGATTTGTTCGTTCCTTGGTTTCTGTTGCTCTCTCTGGTTCCTAGGAATGTGTACTTGCTATATATTTTCCAGTAGTAAATTCTTCTGGGAGCCTGATAGGTCTAGAAACTGGGAGCTCCAAGTAAAATATGTTTCTAGGTGTTATGAGGTGACACATAAATAGCAGGTGACAGAGAAGGTGAGGTGATCTAATACAGAGAGGAAAGCAAGGTGTCCCGCAGGTTCCGGGTTGTCTCTGGAGTGAGAAGGTGAATGAGCCGGACCACCACAGGTGTTCTGCTACACAGCTGGGGATGAGACTGGGGGATTTGATGCTGAAGACTGGAGTGAGAGAGACCTGCAGTCAGCCTGCCAGCTTCCATGGTCAGAGTAGCCCGAGGGTTCCCAGGGAGTGTCTGTTGTAGTGGGCCCTGTGATAAAACCATGAATGGGGTGCAGGAAGTTTGGTGGGGAAGAGCAATGTGATCCACTAGAGATGGGGCTACAGGAGAAAGTTAGGCTGCAATAGATGGTCTGCTACAAGACTGGAGAAAACAGTGAGGGATCGGATTTGGAAAAGAAGGTTTAGGTGCAGGTCTGCCGTTAGCCTACATGCTTCTCTGGACAGTGTTTGCAATATTCCTTTAACAGAAGAATATCCTCTTACAAAATCATCTGAAAATAACCAAATACAAAAAATCTAACACTTTGGATCAATCTATACCTTTCAATGTATTCAATTTCCTAGCAAAAATCCTTTTTGGCTGTTACTTACCAATATATTATCATATTTAGAATCTTGTGCACTTTTATTTGACTTATGTTAAGATTTCTTCAAACATTTTAATTGACTTGTCATAATTGTACACATAGATGTGATACAGTGTGATGCCTGAATATATGTTGACAAATGCTCTATAAAATCGGGGATATGGCAGGCAGTGGTGGCGCATGCTTTAATACCAGCACTTGGAAGGCAGAGGCAGGCAGATATCTGTGAGTTCGAGGCCAGCCTGGTCTACAAAAGCTAGTTCCAGGACAGGAACCAAAAGCTATGGAGAAACCCTGTCTCAAAAATCAAAATAAATAAATAGATAGACAGATAGATAGATAGATAGATAGATAGATAGATAGATAGATAGATAATAAAATCAGGGATATTTATTTTTTCCCAAACATTCTATTTGGCAAACTTTAGTTATGTATTTTAGTTAAATTTTCCCCACATCGTTTCTACTGGGTTTCCCATGTGTTCATTATTTACAAACCTTTCGGCGCTGGAAATCTATCTAAGCAATAAGGAGTCCTTCAGGATAAAATATCCAGACACACATGTCCTTTCTCTGCTCTTAATAATGACAATTTTGACTTTTTGAGTGTCAGTTGGTTTATTTATTGCAAAGTTAATTTCCTTTTAGTAATTAGTATCAGATTTGAAATTGTAATTAGAATCTGTATACTTATCCTATCCATCTAAGTTTTCAATTCTGAATATTGCAATTATGTTTTATTTCCTGAATCATTGTTTACTTCTTACAAACAATAGAAAACTTCCAACATTATCCCCCATTCTCTGTTTCTACATGAAAATTTCACTATATTAATTTTTACTCACCTTTACATAATTATCTACACATAAATTGTAATGATGGAATTCATTTACACATTCTTATTTTTTAATGGTTATAACTCATTCTTGTTTTTATTTACTAAGCGTACTTGAGGAATTAAACTTATCCCAAACTAGTCTGAAGAGAGTCTGCTTGAAGTTGCATTAATAATATAACATTAACTGTTTAAACTTGCTGTCAATTCTCAGAGAACAAGAAGATTCCTTTATGATTCTATTATAAAAATTTAAATACATGAAATATAACATTTTTCTCTACTTGTATAATTTTTGCAAAGGAATGTTGGGTATGTTAATATATTTTTACCACTTCCTAGTTTTATGCACAAAGTGAGTTTCAAGTCCATCTTCATCTGTGTCTCAGCAGAAGAACTAATCATCCCAGTGAAGACAAATTTATATTTCTAACGTTCTATTTTCTCACCACGGAAGAAAGAAAATACAATAATGGATTGGGAAAATCATAAATTCTTGTAGTATCCTTCATAACTATGAAAATGGGAAATTTTTCATTGTTCAATTAATTGTCCGGAAATGGCATGTTATATTTATTTGTTTGGGTTCATGATTTTAAAAACTTCTTAAAATATGAAACGAAGTACCATTATCAAATCATCAAATATGACTCCAAACCAGTTTTGCTTTTACTACTTGAAGTTTGGAAACTGGGTCTGTATGTGAGCATTTATTTATATTTTTGATATTGTTGAGATCTTAGCAAGAGATTTATTCTGAGGTTTTCCTGAACTAAATAGAGAGCTTCCATCTCAAAAGGATGGAGCTCTTTAATGGTGAATCTGCATAACTCATTTATTTATATATTACAATATTTGGAAACAGTGGCACATCTGTACAGTGGAATTCTTTGTTGTTTTCTTTTTTGGATTTTTATTAATTAAATTTACTTGTTTATTTTATATTCTGATAGCAGTTTCCCCTCCTATTCTACTCCTGTTCCCTCGCCTACCTGTCGTCTGTCCCATCCCTAACCCATATCCCTGTTTCTGTTCGGAAAGGGTCAGACCTCCCATGAATAACACTAAAATATGGCATATCCAAGTAGCAATAAAACTAAGCACACCCACCTTTTATTAAGGCTGGGCAAGGTGACCCATTATGAGGAACAGGCTTTTTCCAAAGCTAGCCAAAGCAATTGGGACAGCCCTTGCTCCCACTGTTAGGAGTCAGTCCCATAAGTAGACCATCCTATATAAATGTTACGTATTTGTAGAGGGCCTAGGTCACCCGCACATAGTCTCCCTGGTTGTGAGTTCTGAGTATGAGCTCAGATTAGTTGATTCTCTGGGTTTTCTTGTGGTATCCTTGACTCCTCCGGCTCATACAAGCCTTCCTCCCTCTCTTCAGCAGGGAACACAATCCTTCCTCCCTCTCTTCAGCAGGGAACACAATCCTTCCTTCCTCTCTTCAGCAGGGAAAACTACAATCCTTTCTTTCTCTCTTTAGCAGTGTTCCCCGAGCATGACCTAGTGTTTGGTTGTGGGTTTCTGCATGTGCTTCCAACAGGTGCTTTTTGAAACCCTTCTGATGACAATTGGGGTAGACACCAACCTCTGAGTAAAGCAGAATGTTATTGTGCCTCATTACACTGACATTTGTTTCTCTAGCCATGTTTGGTTCTAACCTGGGTCTCCGGACCATTCAACCTCTTGGTCCTGGCGCTCCAGGCAGTGTCATGGGTGGACTTGGCATGGTCTCAGACTGGATCAGTCATTGTTTGGCTACTCCAACAATCTTTGCATCACCTTTATCCCTATGTATCCTATACGCAGGACAGACTGTCTACATATATACGTGTGTGTGTGTGTGGTTGAAGGATTTGTGGCTTGTTTAGAAGTCTTGCCTGGTTACAGGAGATTACAGGAGATGGCTAGTTCAGCCCAAATATACTCCATTACTAAGATTCTTAGCTGAGATCCTTATAGATTCCTGGGAGTTTCTCTTGAACCGGGTTTCTACTTGACCCAGAAACACCCCTGCTTTTCAGTCATCTTTTTCTCTTAGCCCTCTTTCTCTTGCTGTGATAAACACCAAGTCCAAAAGAGACTTGAGAAAGAAAGATTTTATTTGACTTATATATCCTAGTCACAATATTTCTATCACCAAGGGAAGTCAGAGCAAAAGCTCAAGGCAGGATTCTGAAGACAGGAGCCATGGAGGATTGCTATTCACTGGTACTCATTGGTTTATGTTGTGCTAACTTTATTATATAGTCCAGGCTCACCTGCAGAAGGATGCTGCACTCCATAGTGGGCTGGGTCTTGGTAAATCAATCATTAATTAAGATAGTACCTCACAGATAAGGCTAAAGGCCAATCTCATAGAAGAATTCTTCAATTGAGGTTTTCTCTTCTATAGTGAATCTTCATTGTGCCAAACTCACAATGAAACCGATGAGTGTACTACTGTAAGCAGAAAATGAACTAATAAAATGAAGCCTTGAAAAGAAGTGGATATCATGATTTATATTATGCCTATGTATGCAAGTGATGCTTTTTCTTCAGAATAACAGTTTATGGTGTGAGAAACGATTATAAACCCAGAATTAAACTTCTGAGTTAATAAAGTATAGAATATATATTAACACAAGGTTACATCACTATTATAACTTTTGAATTTTAGTATTGACTTATCTCTAGCTTAACAAAAGTTTTGTTAGTTGATTTTATCTTCCTTTGTTAAATCAAACTCATATAATTTTTCACAGTTGGAACCTAACGCTTTCTCGTAAAGGTACCTGTCTTTCCTGTGTGTGTTTTCTTCGATTATAAAATTGTGATTACCATTGCATCTGGAAAAATAATCTTCCAGAACTCAAATAAGGAAGCTAAAGAGAAATATTTGTGGAATAATTAAAATTATTTGTGGAGACATTTTTACTAACTACATAATTATTTTGTTTAAATGGGTAGTTAAAACCACATATGAATTAAATAATGAATAATAGCTAAGGTGTCTTAAGGATTATCCATAGTAAAATACAGTGTCTATGTCTATGTATAAGCATTATTTCATTCCTTTCTATGCTGGAGAGTGAATCAGTCATTTAAATTCC
This sequence comes from Microtus obscurus, assembly GCA_963919715.1. Taxonomy (NCBI): domain Eukaryota; kingdom Metazoa; phylum Chordata; class Mammalia; order Rodentia; family Cricetidae; genus Microtus; species Microtus obscurus. The sequence goes on along the minus strand of CAWTZC010000288.1, from coordinate 4,970,196 downwards.
TATTGCCTTTATTTTTAAACACATTTCTGTGAGTAGCATGCTGTTTAAGAGGTAGGGTGGAATTGAAGCTGATCTTTTTAGTAAGAACTCTGTATGTGTGCAGAGTGATTGCCCCTCATTAAATGTCCTGATTTAGTGGTTTGTTCTTGTGTTCCACCTAGCATGTTGAATAGATAAGAGGTGGAAGCCATCTTCAACTATCAATTTCTTTGCGGGAGCTCAGAATATCTTGCAGAGTAATTCTTTGGTAGTTTCCTGGATCTATACAGAATGAGAATTATGAGTGGTCACGGAATAAGAATTTTCCATTAATTCCACAAAGAAATTTGAGTAGCATTGATTTAAAATATTTATTTGTCACGAAAAAGTTTGTATCGTCGATGTTGCCTTGCTGCTTTTTGCTTAATAGAGTGAAATGTTTTAACTTCCCACAGCTTCATCTCTAAGCCTAATTGAATAACACTCAGAGAAATCAAAAAGCAACTCATTAACTATACTCCGAGTGAGAACTAAAACACCCTGTCAACACAGTGTGCTCTACAGCGTCCTTTGCAGCAACTCTGAGCCTCTCACTTGATCCAGACAAGGGGTCTTTCTGCAAGACAGTGACTATATCAGCAAGAGACACCACAGCAGACCCATGCTATGTTGACTTCTTTTGTATTACCATGTTTTTCCTTATTATACAAAATTTCAAACAGATTATTCCTTAAAATAATTAGTCACAGATTTTGGAGAAATTACAATTTTTTGAGATCAGAAAACAAATGCAGCTCATCCCGCTTTGGGCATTTATTTCTTTTGTCAATAGAAGCTTTCTTAATAGGCTGATAAATGTCAAAAACATCTTTGGTGATATTGTTATTATACCGACTTCCTGAACCAACTCTCAAAAATATTCTTTTCATTCCAATGATTTGGTTATAGCTATTATAGCTCAAAAGTAGTGTTTCTGGGTAAGGAGTTAAGAGAATAGGCTGATATTGCGATATAAATTCTGTCTTTAAAGCGTATGAGCTGTAGGATCATTAGCAAAATTCTCCATGCCCTTCTGCTGTCTCATTTATAAAATGATATATTTTATCATTTTGTATTGCGGATAATTGTATATAAAACTCATATCAGATGAGTTATCATGGAATTTCTTTAATTTACCCAAGGCATACCTGTAGTTGGACTTTTTTGTAGGACCACCAGTGCCCAAATAATGACATAGAACCATTTTATTATTACAAAAGCTTGGCTTTAGTTTATGCTTATTGGCAATTAGATCTTATAAATTAAATTAACCCATTCATATTAACCTATATTCAGTCACGTGGCTCATTACCTTTTTTCCATAACATATGTCTGCTCCTCTCTGCAGCTAATTGGCAAAATCACCTACACCAGATTCTAATCCAGAGCTCAAATCTATGCCTGAAGTCCTGCCTGACCTCTCTGACCTAGCTTTGGCTGCCCAGATTTTTATTAAACCAGTCACAATGATATGACATATCCTTACAGTGTACAAATATTTGACAACATTTTCCCATTTATGTCTAAATAAAAAGGAAAGAATATAACTCTAGCATAGTGAAACAATATACAATAAGAAAAATTATCAGGTAAGAATTACATTTACAATGTCCAGTCCTTTTGTGTTTGGAAAATTCAGAGAAATTACTCTATTCTCCATCTTATCTTGATGAGTCCAAAGTTTTATACCTATACCATTTTGTATAACTTGTATTTCCATCCTAAAAATATCTTTTCAGAACTTTAAACATTTTCTTAGATAAATACAATTAGGCTTTTATGTCTTTCAGCCTTATAATATTCACATCTCTTTGTGAGTTATTTTTCTGAATTTGGTAACAAAGAAAATGGTATAATTATATAGTCTTCAACCTCATTGGAGACTTGACAAGGACAGAACACTGGATAAATAGGAAGTGCAGAGCAAACAACTTCCAAAACTCTAGAAATGACAGAGACATCTGACTGTCTGGACAGTCGCCCCAAAACTTCTCTGAAACACTGGCATATCCGTCTTCAGCCTAGAGGTATAGAATATCTGACAGACTTTTCTGTGAAGCAGAAATTTTAAAGAACTGTTCTACATTTTTTGGTCAAATTTTGAAATTGCATTCTTTTGTGTCTTGCTTGTCCAATTTGGACAGCATACATTCAAGAGTCAAGGCAAGGGCATTTTTTTTTTTGCCCAGTGATTAATTTTTCGACAATAATGGTAAATTTTGTATGGAGGTTCTTTGACATCTACCAACTTCTCCGCTTCTCTGAGGTAGATTGGTGCTGCCAGGAGAAAAACTACCTCACTGTCATGAAAAGCCTTATGTTATTAAAACATCTTAAATGCAATATTCTGTAGATCTCTGAAGTGCTTGAAGATTATCTATCTATCCAAAATATATCTCTGTTTGACCTGGAAGACATACCTATCATAACTACAGGTTTGATTGTTATAGATGACTAATGACTAACCTTCATTTCTTTATTATTTAAAATAATTTATAATAATAGCTTTCAATGACTAGAACTTTTTCTCACATTTTTAAATGAACTACCTAGGTACAATAGTTTAAACAAGTGTAGAAACAAATATATAGTATTCTATCAGAAAAATACCTTAAATGTGTATCAATAAATAAAAATCCATACCAATGTAAAACACTTGAGATTTAGAGTTCTTTTTTTAGTTAAAAGTAGATTCAATAGTCTACACTTTTATTCTTTTATTCCTATATCATCCAATCCTTTCTCTTCAGTAAAAGATCTCTGAATCTAAACCCCTTTGATTAGTTCTTTTTCCTCTGACCATAACCAGTAATAACTTGCAACCACCACCCTTAAACAATGACAAGTGTCCATAACCCACCAAATAATCAAAAACCACCCATCCCACTTCTTGGGAATGTGGGCATCATATTTTTACAATTTTTTCCTCTGTCTAGGGGTGATGGCATCTTTAGAGGGCCCTGAGGAAATTGAGATAATGGTCAAGTCCTGGGAGAGCTAGCTGGATCAGTATTCTGTCCAGGCTTTGTGTGGTAGGAAAATGCAGAACTTATTGGAAGACCTGACTGGAACAGTCTAGGAGACAGCAGCACCTCAGCTAGCAACCTTGAAGTTGTTCTGCATGCAGATTGCTTAGGAAACTGCAAACATTCCGAGGGGCTGGATCACCCAGACTACTTGTATTCATTGACATTTGGTCTTTTTTTCCTGAAAATACACAGATTTTAAATGGTAACATACATATATATCATCATTAACACAAGTGTGGAACATGTTGTATGAAACAAAACAGCTAAATAAAATTCTATATGTTATATTAGGTAAAAGGCATCTGTCAACTTATAAGTCTGTTTTGATAGCATAACCAAACTGTAATATAAATCTCCATTCATACATATAAAAGGATGGCAGGTAATAATAAGTTGTGAAGACTCTGTAACCAACAAGATTTTTCGTATGTCCTCCTGTCTCAGAGCTGTTCTCGCATAGATGGATCAGCTTCTATGTCATCTGCCGTGTAATTTTTCATAGTTTCTCCTTCATGTCTATAGCCAAGGTTTTCAGGAGGCCTCCTCTAATCAAATCTGTTTTTTTTTATTAATTTAGACAGAATCCATAGATTTTTGTTTCTTGGAGAAACAAAAACATAACTTTTCACTCAATGTAGCAGATTTTCTGACTTCCATTCTGAAGTTAAGGTATCCCTGAAATATATAAGATGATTAAGTAGTTTTTTTCTACAATCCAATATGTCTTAGCAGTTGCCATCTTTTGTTCGTTAGCATTTTAAAAATTCAAAGTCAACAAAATATCATTATAGAATCCCGATGCAGATTTCAGTGTATTTCCCATCTTCATGTAACTTATTCCTTTATACTACTTTACTTTTTCTTTAAAGACTTTTCTTCATAATTTTTAAACTATTGTTTTCTATGTTATCTATACCTATTTTTTTTCTTTCACCAGCACCTAAGCACATTTTCAAGCATACTGTTCAGAGGTTTTCTCTGAATAGACCTGGGATTTTTTTTTATTTTTATCTATCTATCTATCTATCTATCTATCTATCTATCTATCTATCTATCTTTCTTTCTTTCTTTCTTTCTTTCTATCTATCTATCTATCTATCTATCCATCCATCCATCAATCTATCCATCTATCATCTATCTATCTATCTATCATCTATCTATCCATCTATCATCTATCTATCTATCTATCTATCTATCTATCTATAGATTTATCTATCTACCGATCTATCTATCTATCATCTATTTATCTATCATCTATCTATCTATCATCTATTATCTATCTATCATCTATCTATCTATCATCTATTATCTATCTATCATCTATCTATCATCTATCTATCTATCTATCTATCTATCATCTATCTATCTATCTATCTATCTATCTATCTATCTATCTATCTATCATCTATCTATCTATCTATCATCTATCTATCTATCATCTATCTATCTATCTATCTATCTATCTATCTATCATCTATCTATCATCTATCTATCTATCTATCTATCTATCATCTATCTATCTATCATCTATCTATATCATCTATCTATCATCTATCTATCTATCATCTATCTATCTATCTATCTATCTATCTATCTATCTATCTATCTATCTATTATCTATCTATCTCATTTTATTTTTGCGTCTGCAGCATTTCTCTGACCACAGGAGCCAAACCTTAAACTTCCAGGCTCTCCACCATCTGGCTCTGCTTAGCACCTCATCACATGGCACTAACACCTGATCCCACCCCCTTTGGGGTCATGAGAACTGAGTCTTATGCCAGGAATCACATTTCCCCACCTGAGTCTTGAGCTTGCACTCCTCAGATGTTTCCGGCTCCTCTCCCATCTTACTAATAATGCACCATTCAGGTGTTGAACTGCACAACAGGACCCTTTAAGGGAGCCTACATATCTCTGTATCCTGCAAGCAGTGGACTCTGTGCCCGTGCAGCACATTGGATGCCAAATGTAGTTAGACTTTCCTTTGGGAATGCCAACTCCCAAATAATGACATGGAGACTTTTAATTAATTACAAAAGCTTGTCCTTAGTTTAGGTTTGTTCATAGCTAGTTCTTATAACTTAAATTAAGCTACTCTTATTAATGTGCATTCTGCTTCATGGCTCTTTGCCTTTTCTCCATATTGCATGCCTGCCTCCTTCTGCATCTCACTGGCAAAATCCCCTGTACATCCTAACCTAGAGTTACTATCTATGCCTGAAAGTCTCACCTAACCTCTCCTGCCTAGCTATTAACCATTTAACTTCTGATTAAACCCATCACAGTGAGAGTGACAGATCTTTACACAGTGTATAAATATCCTGCAACACATACCTCCTTGCATATACAAGTTTACTCCAGTGATATATACCTAGTGTTTGTTAAGAATCGTTTGTTTTGATAATCTAGAGCCAAGCTCCTTCTAAAGCTGAAGGTTGTTCTATATGCTTTGAAACCCACATCATAACGACTCACGGGAATATTCATAGCTGCTATTTTGAAGGCTAAGCAAAATCTTATTTCATTTATGCAATTCCTATATTTGTGTAAAATAATCCTGAGACTATGAATTTAGGCTGTCATATTTACAATTTTAATTTATTCATGATACTTTTAACCTAGTAGTATAGATTTTATTGTTGCTGCCTTTTAAAAAAGTTTTTCAGCTGATTCTACATTTCCTTGTCTAATGAATATTTAATATTCAAACTACTTTAGTTCTTCATGCTCTCTGGCAAAGATTTGTAAACTTGGCTCAAAGGAGAGAAAGAATAAAAAAAGTAGGCTTTGTAGGCCGTACTGTTTCTATGGCATTTTCTCAAATCTGTTGTATAGCAAAAACAGCAACCAAGTTCACCAAAACATATGAGCTAGCGGTGATGAGAGTAAAGCTCTCATTATAATGGCAGCTGGTCAGAACCAGCTTCTCTATCATCATTCATATCATATCATATCATATCATATCATATCATATCATATCATATCATATCATATCATATGTTCACCACACCCTGATCATCATCTAGTACCACCTGGCCTCAGGACAGAGTTACAGAGACTCTTTGGATTTCTGCCACCTGAACCGCAAAGAACTAACTACAAGTTTAGTAAAATTTTGCTTATAGTTAAAGATTACATTTTTAACTTCGAAAGGACATAAATTAACAAATAAAAACATCTATGCATTCCAATTAAGAAGTGTAAATGTTCTGGATAAAAAGAACTTAAGAGAGTTGTTATAGTGGTTTGAATAGGAATGGCCCCCCCATAAACTCATGGCCATGAGTGCCTGGAACTATTAGAAGGGGTGACTTCGTTGGAGTAGATGTAGCCTTGTTGGAGTGGGTGTGGCCTTGTTGGAGTGGGTGTGGCCTTGTTGGAAGAAGTGTATCATTGAGGTAGGTTTTAGGTCTCAGATGTTCAAATTATGACCAGTTTGGCACACCGTCTCCACCTTCTGCCTTAAGATCAACATGTAAGAACTCTCCAACACCAAGTCTGCCACTACCTTGATTTGGTTCTACTGACAATTATTTTGAAATAATGGCCTCTAAACATGTTAGGAAATACCACCAAAATTGTTGCAATTCATTATAGCAGCCATTATACACTCATTATAAGAATCACAAAAAATTAATAGAAAGAATAATCACAGGGTTTTCAGTAATTCAATATTGCGTGTAGTGGTAGGAATGGGTTGTTTTTATGAATTTACAATTCTAAAGGTAAACAGAGATATTATTACTATAATGCTATCTTCCACACAGCCTGAGAATCTTGTAAGCTACTTCTTAGTATTCTATTTCAAGATCCTATCCATTTTTTACCCAAGACTTTCTCTCTGCTGTGTTGTCAGCAAGTAATCCTCAGAGATGAAGTAATGTCTTCTTCCATGACCGAGGGTAGAAATATTATGAAAGAGGAGGATTCTCCAAGTTCAATGTTCCTCAGATGAATATCAATCTACTGTGTGTACAACATTCACCTGAGACCCTTGCTATCATCCCTGTGAACCTATAGGTCAAAGAAACTGACATCAACATGAACACACAGCTATGATCTCTTCTTTTGGCAGTAAAAGCCTTCGATCTGACCCAGGTGCCTTAAATCTTCTGACAGTGTCGATAAAATATAACAGATTTAGTACCTTGGAATATGTGTCAGTACAAAAAGCTTGAAGTATTCCTTAGCTTTATTCATGACTGAAGCTTTATAGATGGTTATACAAGAAGAATAAAAGAGATCGAGGCAGAATGGAGAGCATTTCTTGCATCTACTTCATTAAGTTCATTCCTTGCATGGAAGAGAATCATTTGACCATGGGTCTTTGTCCAGCAATCAAAATGTGAAAACCAACAAAAATAATTCCACCTAATAAAATTAGGTAAAGACATTTGGCACCAAAGGATTTTGTTCGAGCTGAACAAAAGGGGAAACTCTGCATGGTTGTTTCAAAATTCCAATCTTGCCAAAGGAAAGAATTCATTAGAAAGCCCAGTGTCAGTATAGTTGCGGCACAGTGATTTATCATCAGTTACTGAACAGATAAATTGACAGATTTCCACATGTCCGTCAAGGGCCAATAGTAAAAGCATACTCCCTGAGAGGAAGTGCTTACATTTCTACACAAATCGTAGATTATCAGAGGTTTATCCAGGAAACAATAATATATTACGTCGTAAGTTAAGCTTATTAATCCATGCATGAATTATTATTGCCACCTACATGCAAACAAGAAAGATCCAAATATGATAGTGGGCATATCTCAATAAAGATCTGGAATTTCAATTGTACTTGAAAGAAAAAAAAACAGGTAAGGAACATAACATCTTTATTTCTTATTATTTACAAAATTAAATCGTAAATAATTCTTATTATGCACTTACAAAAGTAAATTGTGAAGGGACACAGCGTTACTTCTAGGCTGAAAATTAGACCTGTGTGAGGGATAACACTTCCATTGGGAGCAACCATAGTATTATAGAATATTACTTAAAACGTATTACCTTTGTTTATGCTGTGAAACATTTGTTTAATGATGTAAAGATGGGTTGCTTTTGTCTATGCTGCATTTGTTTAACTCTGTGGAGCTGTGTTTCATTACCTGTCTAAATCACCTGATGATCTAATAGAGAGCTAAATGACCAAAAGCAAGGCAGGAGAAAGAATAGGCAGGGCTGGCAGACAGAAAGTATAAATAGAAGGAGAAATCTGAAAGAAGGAAGGAGCAAGGTAGAACAGGAGAAAAGAAGGAGCCAGAGAGAGAACACGAACAGGAGAAACTAGGGGCCAGTCACCCAGCCACACAGCCTGCCACAGAGTAAGAGTGAAAGTAAGATATACAGAAGCAAGAAAATCCCAGAGGCAAAAGGTAGATGGAATAATTGAAGTTAATGAAAACTGCTTAGAAATAAGCCAAGCTAAGGCCAGCCATTGATAAGTAAGAATAAGCCTTTGTGTGTGATTTATTATTAATTTATTTACTAACCTTTTCCTCCCCAAGAGCAATCAACCAATAAGAGTATACAATCCACAGAAGTCACAAATGACAGGTAACCTAAATCACAGTGGCTCAGGGTAGGAACATTGTTACAAGTTGAAAGAAACATTTATAATATAGAAAGCATTATCTCTTATCTGGATATATTTGCAATAACTAAGAAGAATGGGTGACTAAAGTAAATATATAATACTTCCCATTTAAAATAAACAAAAAATAAACTTCCAAAAGTAAAACACAAGCTCCTAATTCAGTTCTAGGTTGTGAATAAGAACAATAAATTCAGAAACCATCTGAACATCTCTTAGCTCAAGTCCTGGCATACGTAAGACTTTAAGACAAGCTGAGACACATCTGTGTTTTCTTATAATATGCATCATTTCTGTCTTCACAGATTTTAGAATATGCACATATAGTTATAAAGAAGTTTGCGCCAGAAAATTTGGGAAATCCAGAGGATTTTGACTAATTTAACCAATGACTAGCTAGTAGGCATGGAATACCACACCATTAGGATAGATTACAGTAACAGTTCTAAAGCAAAATACATTAAAAGTACATATGCAGAAGAGGGGCAGAAAGCGTAAGAGTCAGAGGCAGTGGGTGACAAGGAGTCTGTCTTCTGCATACAGCAGGACAGCAGTACACATGAACTCTGAAGCATAGTCCTTGTAAGGCTTGACACCTTGTAGAGGAATCAAATCCTAGGGAGGGGAACAGGGACCCTCTGCCCTAGCCTAGGAGCAATTGTGCTGGAAGAGGAAGGATCAGTTTTCTGTAGAGTGTAGCCCCTGCAAGAACCAGTGATAGACTCAGATCAAGAATATTGGCAAAGTTGACAATGATACTGATTGGAAATTTTATATATATTTATATATATATATATGTAAAATTTCATAATATATGTGAGTATGTATATATGTACACATATATGTATGTTTGTAGGAAGGGAAAAGGTGAAACTGGGAAGAATTAAGAGCTAGTGAATGGGACCAAAGCATGTTTTATGCATTCTCAAGACACACACACACATACACACACGTGTGTATGTGTGTGTGTACTTGATTTAGATTTTTGAAAATCTGCCCATAAAAGTTAAGTGTGTAGGAATGAAGTTCAGCTTCATAGAACAGAAAAAGGGAGCTCTCTAAATTCTCACAAAAGTAATCTAGACTGAGGGAGAACTTTTAACTTCCCTGAGCCTCAGCTGTGTCAGTTGTTAAATTGGGAAGTCATTTCCTGAAAGCTCAAGATCTTTCCTTGTTATCCTGATAACCAATTTGATCACTGTCCTCCCCTCTTTATCCTGATAACCAATCTAAAGGTGGCTGCCTTGGGCAATTCCTCATCTGAGCAGACAGAAGATATTTTACTTTCCCTCTGACAACGTGTTTTCCAATGAGAGGAGGGGTGGAGGAGCTACTTAAACAGAGCCAATCTTAGTGTTAACAGTGATATGGTTTGTGTGTGAAAGAGGACATTCACGTTGAATTGTAAAGGAATAAATACAAAGCTAACTTTTTTTAAAAAGATTTATTTATTTATTATGTGTACAGCATTCCTTCCATGTGTGCCCGCATGCCAGAAGGGGGCACCAGGTCTCATTATAGACGGCTGTGAGCCACCATGTGGTTGCTGGGAATTGAACTCAGGACCTCTGGAAGAGCAGTCAGTGCTCTTAACCACTGAGCCATCTCAGAGCTAACTTTTAAAATAGTAAAAAAACATCTAGAAATAAGTGACTTAGAGGAGGGCTACAGTAAATAAAAGCTTTGGGCATTCTCGTATTATGAGAAATAAATACAAGGAGGGTGAAGGCAGCTATCTGACAGTGGGAAAGACAAAAGAAGACATTTACAATGAAGCTGTTTGAAGCAAGGCTAATAAATCCCTTCTGTGACAATCTTCATGGGTGCCTTAGATCTAGAAACACAGGCAGACTCCAGTGAGAGGCGTGCTGATTGTCTTTCTACTGCTAAGAATTCTAGGAAATCGATTTACTTTTATAGTCACTTGACTCCTGAACCTTACTCCCTTTTATAAAATAATTTATTTGAAGCAAAAGTTTCATTTCATTGTTATTAAAAAGAAAAGTTACAACACCCACAGGTGCTGGAGGGAATGGAAAGTTGGGCCTTCTTTGAGGGACAACCACTATGGGAAAGCATGGGGAACTTCCTCAAAACATTTGATGTGACTCAGTGACCTAAAAATGGCAAATCAGTGGCGTGGAAAAGCAACTGCAAACGTCCTTGAAGCATCATCACAATAACCAAGGCATGGAGCATCCACTAATAACGACAGGATAAAGAAATTATAACACACATACAGACATACATAAGTCTGATCCATTCCGAACTACTAATTCAAGGTCCAGATTTCTAAAACATATTTTCATAGTTTTTGTTATGACAATATTTAAAATATTTTGTTAATGATATCTTTTGATTTATTTTATGTTGTTGTTTTGTTTCCACTTCTACGCCATACTTGGATTTTATTTCTACTCCTGTATTAACTTGTATGTAGGCATACTCTTAAAAACAAGCAACTTCTAAAACTATATGTTGGTGCCTAGGTATAAAAAAAGGTGTAATAGTTAACTAGCAATTCTTAAATTTGGATCAATCTATAGTACCACAAAATACATACATACATTAGATAAAAATAAACAAATACATACATTAGATAAAAATTATAATTTAGAAATAAAGTCTTAATATTTAATTTATAATACCCATGAGATAGAAATAAAAAAATATTTTAAATTTAATTAAACTTGGACTCCTTATAAGAAAGGATTTAGATTACTCAATTATATGACTACTTGCAGCATTGACTTCTGGTTTATAAACAGCTTTTAAAAAGTTGGAATTAAGTAGGTGTTTTGATGCATTGCAAGAGTTAAAAGCAAAACAATACCCTTAATAAAACTCCAGGGAACTGTATGTTTAAAAGCCATAAGATGTTTGGTTGAAATTTAGCATTCTAACTGATGTTCCTTGTTAATTAACATATATTATTAACCATAATAAGTCATCAGTTTATATTAGTCAATAGTAAATTGTATAATTAGCATTTAAACAGAAGTCTCCCGTAGGTGGGAAAATTACCTTTATTAGCATCTAGATGAAACAATGAAAATGATTATGTTTTCCTCACATAAAAAGATATTGCATTATATTAGTCTATTCCTTTTTATTGAATTGTTCCTCTAGTCAAATATTTAAAGTCATTATAATTTTCTAATTATTTTTAAGTAGTTAAATGGTATGTCTTTTACATATTTTCATGTTCAGTTTTCTTCATGTTAAGTAGAGAGTAATAAAGATCATACAAGACAACGATTATAAACTCTCAAATATTTGTAAACACCCTTGCTATGGAGCCCTCAAGTTCTAGAACTTACTCTTGCCATTAATTCAGCCAGAATTTCTTTTACTAAAAAAATCTGTTAAAAGTTCTATTGCTCATTTCTGGGAATTTTCAGTTGGTTAAGTGCATGTCACACCAGTTTACTTGAAGATGTGACTTTGTCGAGGGCTGTCCGTGAAGCACGTGGGGAAAACTCTGTATGTCATCGTGGCTTGTGTGAGCCTTCAGTGATGTGTCCTGTAGGAACACCTACCACACAACCCAAGGAGAGAATGAATAAGACCTCCTGGTCTTCCCACTTGTCCTATAGGCAGGTGACAAAAATGCGTTAGCCACAACTGCACCAGCCTCTCTGCACTTCCTTTACTCTCTGATACTCACGATCAAACCCTAAGGTAACATGCTTTAGTTCCTGTGCTTTGGGTATAAGGGTCAATGATGCATTTCACATGCCCATGACATTCCGTTCTCTCTGAGTACCTTTCTTTTCCATGAGGAGGAATAAAACATTCTAGAAAAAGAGAATGGATTAAATTTTATTTCAAGATTAATGGAGGTTGCTAGACATTGAGTGAAGAAATATTTCTGTCTCTTGCACTTGGAAAGGTTTCACAAAGAAGGTCATATCTGCTGTAAAGGCAAAACAAGTCACTTTCAAGGTTCGTATGTTAGGAGATGAAAACTATTTAAAAAGAGTTTAACAGTAAAATAAAGGATAAGGTTGAAATGAATATAATATGCATGCATATCTGCAGGAGTGCAACTGGGGACTAGCATCAGTCACACAAAGTTTGTCAGAAGCAAACATAGTTTGAAATTATGCCTTATAGAGTCTCAAGTATAGAGAACCTTGAGGAGATTCAAAATTGTTTCTAAGTATATTTTATACTTTAACAATAATGTTAAAGCTTCTTTGCCATAACACGAATGTATGTATCAAAGAAATATAATAATAAAATAGTTTTAATTTAGTTTTAATAATAATCCTCATTCATGAGTACTGTACTTATATTTCCACGTCTTTCCATCAAAATCTTCCTGTGTTCCCAACATTCCTTTTCAAATTATTGCCTTCTGTTATTTTTCTCTAAGTACTATTGTTACACAGGTGGTGTATATGCATGTATTATATATGTATGCATGTATGTATTCAAATATAAATTTTTATATATGTATATATAATTTGCTGCATTCATTTAGCATTGATTGCATATATGTATATTTAGGATTGATACAGAGTATCAACCCTAAAAACTGTGAAATAGTAGTTAATAAATGAATTTTATAAAATATTTTGTTAAAACAATTGTTTATGTCTGAAGAAACTGAAACCTTAAGTCTTTAGATAACTCTTCTGTTTAAAATAACAAAAAAATAATCAGTTGATACGGTTAAGCCATTAATCCCAACACTAGCATATAATCATCTACTGAGAAGAAGCTTGAGTCTTTGGTTTGAAACAATTGTTTCAGAAGAATGAGTTGAACAGTTGTGACTTTTCCGCTGTTTAATTACATTCCATTTAAGATTAACTTCAGACAAAACTGCTATGGATTTAAAGTATAAATATAAGGATCTGCTCTCTTTAGCCTACCTTTAATACAGTATTATATGCACTACAACGTTTAAGCTTTATTCCATTTTTATAATAATTTTGTGAAAAAACATAGTTTTTGCTGTTCACAGACATGAATATGCTTAGCCCTGAAGGAAAGACAAGTTGTGAAATCTGTTGGGTTTGAAGATGTCTGTCCGTGTGTGTGTGTGTGTGTGTGTGTGTGTGTGTCTGTGAGAGAGAGACAGAGAGAGAGAGAGAGAGAGAGAGAGAGAGAGAGAGAGAGAGAGAGAGAGAGAGGGAGGGAGGGGGAGGGAAAGAGAGAGAGAGAGGAGAGACAGAGAGACAGACAGAGAGAGAGAGAGAGAGAGAGAGAGAGAGAGAGAGAGAGAGAGAGGGAGAGAGGGAGAGAGAGAGAGAAGGTAATCCATGTACTAAGAACTCAGACAGGAGGGTTTTTGCAGATACAAAGGCTGAGAAGGGGAAGCATAAAGAGATGTGGGAAAAACATGTCATATTGCTTTCTTAGATCCCTACTATAGGTGACACAGGTCACCTCTGGATTTCTGAAATGCTGTCTGTGAGGATACCATATTCACATTCCTCCTGTCAAAAGGTATTATAGCTTTTTTTTAAAAAAAATATGATATATTTGACCTTTATTCCCTTAGCTAAAGAAGACTGCTACTTCAGGCAGGAAAAATGGGCTCCTCCATGTATGCCACACTACACAAGGAATTACTGGCCTTCAGGTTTCCCAGGTATTTCACCATGTATTAGTTCATTCTGTATGGTTACGAATGGTTTTATTAAATTTGATGAAAATCAAAATCTGCTGTGTGGAAATCATTTCTAGGTATTTGAGAAATTTTGTAAATAATTATGAATATGACTGAGACAAAAAGACATTCTAGTGGCTTTGGATTCCTCTCTGCAGAATGCTGCTCACCCAACATTCATTAAACACTGGCTTCCACTCTGAGCACCACATAAACTGAACGGGGTAGCTTATACCTATAATCCCAGCGTGGGATAGGTTGATTCAGAATTGATCCGGAACAATGACCTTTAGTCAGATCTGAAGTAATAGACAAAGCAAAAACTGCTAGTATAAAAGTCTTGTTCATGGACCACTCCTTGAAATACTTTAAGATATGAATGAAATATTAGTTAAGTATGCAATAGTATTTCTTCTCTTGCTGTATCATTTAAATACAGATTATAAGACATAACTATATTTTAATAACATATATCCAGATGCTAAGGCTGCACCAACAAAGAATTGGCAAGTTTTGGAATGATTAAAGGATCACTGTACATAAATAGCTTGGAGGCCCTTTGTTTTTAAAGAATGTGTAACTATCATTGATAACTTCTATAATATCCAGAGCCAGTCTTTAAGGTTTTATTTTTTGCCAGAAACGTTCAAGTAGCTTTTCCTCTTATTGGAAATTTTAAATATTAATCTAAATGACTTACTACTTATTACTAAATATGATGTTAGAATTTCATCCAAAATATGTATCTCAAGAATAGTTAATCTCACAGTTGTTTAGTAGACTACACCTTTTTAACATGAGAGGTATAATGGGAGTTTTACACAGTTTCAAGACTGAATGTTTAGAATGTAAGATTTTTGGTCAGGTACCAAGCTACGCAACTTCAATTAATGTATTTTGGGAATTCTTAAAATCTTGTTTAAAGCTGAATTGCCTAAAATGTCCAACAAAAACTAGGTTATCTAAGAAAGTAAACAGACCTTCAATGTTAAGTATACAGATAACTGAAAAATACAGATTTCTACCTTTTTAAGAAGTATTAAGATAAAAATAAATGAACAAGCTAAAATGGAAAGTATTAAGTAATTTAGCTATAAATTCATTATACTTGAGTCTCAAAACAAATGAAAATTTAAATTTCATTCTGAATACTATGTGAGACTTCTTATTTTTTTAGAGCAGAACATACATTTACAACTGATGAAAATAATTTTTGACATAAATGCATCTTTTTAGCTAGTTCTTAGAATTTGGGATGAGATGCTCATGTAGTATAAAAATTTAATGATTAAAAGGATTTTCCAAATAGGAATTTTGATGAGGAAATTCTGTTCACACATGTCAATGGAGGGAAATTAGATTCCTAAGAACCATGTGTTCCGCTTGCCTATGTCAAAGGCAGACAATTTATATTGTGCCATCTGGACAAGGGACAGGGAACAACAAAACCAATTGCAGTTCAATAAAATGCAAGTTATATATCCCTTAACAGAAAAAAAAATCAATGTTTCTTGAGGGTCTGCTTCAGACTCTCCTCACTCTTGAACCTTTGATCTGTTGATGCGATTCTTCATAACTTTAAATGTCTACTTTTAAAATCACGTTTTTGATAAGGGTTTAATCTTCCTACATAGCAACATATGTTTTGGAACCTACTCAAAAGAGAGATCACTGCCTTTTGAGAAAGAATTAAGTGGTTCTACCCTGAGGAGTCTCTCAAATAAGGCAAAGGATACCAACAAACAAAACATCTCAAAACTAACTGTAAAATCGGAATAACATGTCTGAAAGCCTGAAAATGAACCTTTTAAAAGTCCTGTTCTCTTTTGAGAGAAAGGATTAAAAGGTTGGAAATTGTTACAGATGGTATGCTTATAATTCTGATGACTTCAGTTTGAAGGCAGTCTGAGTTCCAGTGTGGCCCCAGGCACTCGGTGCTTTGGCAGCAGCTCAGATCCTTTTTCTAAAGAACCTGGACACAGATGCTAGAGCAACTTAAAAAAAAAAAAAGTAAGAAACTCTGCAAAGAAAAGTACATAGAAAATTCTATATACAAATCTATCCAAATCTCTAACCAATGAATCACAGGACTACTAAGAAAACTCAAAGC
The DNA here is from genome assembly GCA_963919715.1 of Microtus obscurus. Classification (NCBI taxonomy): domain Eukaryota; kingdom Metazoa; phylum Chordata; class Mammalia; order Rodentia; family Cricetidae; genus Microtus; species Microtus obscurus. The sequence continues at coordinate 4,953,827 of CAWTZC010000288.1, read as the reverse complement.
AACTTGCAGATAAATGTGGGAAGCTGACTTTGAGCTTTCCGGGCATCCAGGATGGAGTATGAGCTTGGTAATTTTTCACATTCTTAAGAACATCCATTGTAGAAATATAACAGGATACAGAACCTCAATAACATACAGTTAAACTACCCCAAAGTACAATGAAACTTACTCAAATAAAACAACAAAGTAAAACATCACTCACTCTGAATAAAAGCTAAACAGAACTTAATTTTCAGATACCAAAAATGTTGTCAGACATAAAGTTTTATTTTCAATTATACTGAGATATAGTTGACAAATATACTTAAATATACCTAACACATAGATACAATTTGGAAATGATTATAACAATTAATTTGATTAAAACATCAATAAATTTATATTTATGAATATATATGATGAAAACACAAAATGTTATATTCTTTTAATATTAAACACAATATTCTTAACTGCAATCATAGCTACTAGATCCCCTGATTTTATTCTTCTCAAAAGTTAAAGCTGGTGTCTCTTTGGTTACTATCTCCAACTTTCTCCCACAAATCAGGATTCCTCAACAAGCATTTTTTTTCTGAGTCAATGAATTTGACTTCTCAAAATTCCACATATGAGTGAGATTGTTCAGTTTTCTCTTTTTGGCCAGGCTCATATCCTTTAATACAATGCTTTTCAAACTCACTTATCTGTAACAAAATTCAGTATTACTGCTTTACATCATTGAACACACATGCCAGTTTCTCTCTTCTTCATCTGGTTATGAACATCTAGTTCTTTTTTGCCGATGTTTTATTAATTAATGTTAGTGCTGCATCAAACATAAAAAGTACACATCTTTATTTAAAATGCTGATTTCATATTCTTTACCAAGAGGCTGAGAAATGATTGTCACTTCCAGAACAATTATACAAGCTTTCACTCTCATCAATAGCACACAAGTTTTGTTCTCATTGACCTTGCCAAACTTACCTCTGAAGTTCTCCAAAAAGTCCGTTTTGATGAATATAATGTAATAGCTGATTGTCTTGGTCTGTGCTTCCCAAGTAAACTTTGTTGACCATCTCTAATACACATTGTTTATGTGTCTTCTGTGGAAAAAAGTGTCTAACAGTGTTGATCATATTTAATTACCTTTGTTTTCTTTAAATATAGAATTGCTAGAGGTTTTACCTACTTGAATGTTAATCTATCATCAAATATATGATTTCTAAATGCTGTCCTGCCATTCTATAGATGATTTTTGTTTTACTAATTATTTTGCTGTTTTACTATGAATAGTTCCACTGACTGCCCATAGCTAGAGTTGGAGCCCTGTGAGAATGTCCCCATTTGTGTTTGCAAGCCCTTTGGTGCCATCATTTTTGAGGTTTTGTTCATTCAATTCTATTTTTGAGATTTCATGAAGGAAGGAAGTCCTGTCAAAGGACTCTCTGAAGAGTGCTCCATTAGCCAAGAAATGAAGGCCAACAGTAGACAAGTGGAACCTAGCAAAACTAAAATGATTCTGTACAGCTAATGAAAGAGTCAGTTGAGTGAAAAAGAAACCCACAAAGAGAGAGAAAACTTTTTCAGCTATATGTTTGAGAGGGGATAAATATTCAGAAAACCAAAAAAAAAAAAAATAGGTGTCAGTATAAAAAATAACCAAACTGAAAACAGGATGTAGATATGACCTCAGTATTCTCAAAAGAGTAAATGAAAACTTCTAAGAAATGTCTGAAAAAGTGTCTGTCATCTCTACCAGTTAGGGAAATACAAATTCAAGCGACTCTTTTTTATTTCATATTACAGGCAGGCAGATCTTTATGAGTTTGAGGCCAGCCTGATCTACATAGAGAATTCCAGGTCAGTCAGGGCTACATAGGAAGACTCCATCTCAAGCAAACCCCACCCCCATCCCACCCCCCCAAAAAAATCCTATGGACAATACATGCATTTTTCTCTTCTTTCTGCCATGAGTGCTTTGAGCAATGCTGGGTGATAGAATCAGTCAGAATGGCTAAGATCAACAAAAGAACCAGCAATCAGTGTTGGAAAGAATGCAGGATGAGAAAAGGGGAACACACATTGGCTTCTGGGAGAACTGCAAACTGGTACAATCACTCTGGATAAGAGAGTGAGGATTTCTCAAAAAACTCAAAATAAATTTACCATAAGACCCAGATATACCACTCCTTGGTATATGAACAAGGAACTTGATTCCTACACCACATACAGGTTCTCAGCTGTGTTTCCTGTCACCCTATTCACAGTGGGTATATATGCATGCACGTATATATCTATATGTACACATACATACAATATGTGTATATATAACTGCTACTTTATATTATATATTGTAAATGTATATATGGTGAGTATATATGTGTAGATCCCTCATATATAAACATCTATGAACATTTATCAGGTTTAACTGATACCCATTTTAGATTTGTGACTTAGAATGTTATCAAAGGGAATGTTCAAATGCTACCAGTATAGTATCCATTGATGAGGTCATCAGTACAGTAATAAAAAGTAATAACTTGTGATGGTTAATGGTAAAGGTGCTCGGAAGTCAAGTGTGGATAAAAGACTTAAGGGATCAGTTGCTTCTGAGAGCAGAGGTTGGGAAGTGCAGAGACCTAACCATGGCAACCATATTTCCTGAAGTGGTCTGGAGGAAAATTTAACCCTACAATTCTTTCTATAGCCACATTTAAGAAGAATTGCCTCAAAAATCAAAAAAAAAAAAAAAAACATTCATTAACAAATAAGCCGAGGAGACTTCCAAAGAAGTCTTTCTTGAAGTTGTCCAAAGTTATATGGGAAACCTCTTCACAGCGAATACCCAGAAAACAGCCATTTTAAAAAATATCTACAGAGATATGAAAATTTGATATGGTTCCCTCTTTCATGATCTACTCACCTGATTCCCTGAGCTCTACCTACACCTCACGTATCAACTCTAAAGACACAAAGTTTTCTTTAAAGTTGACATAACAAGTGAATTCCTTTTATTCTTTGTGAAATGACATACGCAAAAATGTTTCTTCTTTTATGATATATTGCTATGAATCCAAGATACTATTTGTAATGATCAACCTATTCATTTTATGGCTTTTAAAAAGTAGATACCAAAATGATTATGTACAGCACAACTTTTTTCCTTAAAATACAGGCTGTTAAGTATAACATTTGACCACACGTAATTGTTCACTTCCTTCTTGAAAGAAGAAAATTTATAGTTTCATGTAAAGCTTTTTTAAAAAAATATATAAACATTTTAACCTCTCCATAGAGTTCTGTTAGCTGAACTTTCATTTCCCATTAATTGGATCTGCTGGGCCCTAGTTAGGAGTAATTTTGTAAGCTAATGTTAGGAGTTTATACATTTCCAAATGAATTGTTTTCACCATTTCTTACATTTATTGCAGAATGCCTTTGAAAAGATCCTTTGTGAATGTCAAATCACTTAAGCTAAACTCTATTGTTCATTCACAGGGAAGCCATCCGACACTGGGCCAGCTATGTGTTCATCACAATCCATTAAAGACACGGGTCATCACCATGATTAATTAAAGAACCCCCGATTAAACACAATAACCAAAGTCACAGAAAACAGCAATTCAGCTTGCCTTCAAATGCTCACTTTCTTACTTGATTTGTACTACAAAGTTACCTTCCGCTTCCATTTAATGTATTTGCATCTTTCATTTCTTTTAAGACAGTTCACTGTGGGGAAATATACATATATTTACTTACTGTGGAATTTTTAAAATTTCTTTTATACCTTGACTTTAAGTTATGATTAAAGTCAGCACTGATTTGATACGCTTCTGTAGTACTAAGAATTGGTGTTGGAAGGTGTGTGTTTCCTTAGTATACATGAAGGCATTTTTACTTCTTCCCTGAACGTGGTAAATGATTCTAGAATGACAATGATGTAGAAATTTTTCATTATGGACAGAATATATGAAAAGTGTGTGTGCATGTGTGTACATCTATGCATGCGTGTGTGTATGTGCATGTGTGTGCCTGCATTCGTGTGTGAGTGTGTGTGTGTGTGTGTGTGTGTGTGTGTGTGTGTACATGCATGTTTTGCCAAGGGGAGGAGGCATGTATGGCGTAAAACGCATGGGGATGACAGAAGGCAACTTTGTGAAACTCGCTGTCTCCTTCCACTTTTTCCAAGTTCTGGTCTTGGATGTAGGTCAGCAGGCTTGCCTATAAAGCACCTATTCCCAGTGAACCCACAAAAGTGTTCTTTTATGGAAATACAAGTCTTAAAAGACTTAGGTTTGTACTAAACTCGAATATACACATAATCTCCCTCACACCCTAGTTATTGGTGCATCTGTGTAAGCCTGCAGATCTCAAGGTGCCTCAGCTCATGTAGAAAACTGTTATGCCGAATAACTGATGTTTCAGATGACTAGTGAAGAGCTTACCCTAATTCATTTTATAAAATATATTACACAGCTAAACAATATGACATCTCAAGTGAGAAACCAAAGATGCATAACTTACATTTAGACATGCATACAAACACAAATATGTTCAGAATGTAAAGGAACTTTAAGTGATAAAAGTTATATGGAATTAAATATTTAATAGTTGACAGCCCTACAGAGAAATCAACAGTATTCTCACATTTTGTACACAACAGCTACATCCCAGATATTTGTATTATGATATCTAAACACAGATTCAGTATTATCACAGTTACCTTTATAAGCCTGTTCATAAATGTATGAGAGAATGATTTTTATTATCAAACATAGAAAATATTTTGCTAAGTCCAATAAATTTTATATTTTCTATAAGTGAAGAAATTAAATATTTTCACTATGTAATCATTTAAAATATTGAAAAACAAAACGCAAGAAATAAAACAAGTGTTTATATTATAAATATATAATAAATATTATTTTATCAGGATTTATTACATTATAATAAACATAGCTGTATTATAGTAAATATAAAATATTAATAAAAATAAAGAAACAAATGAACTTAATTGTAATCTGTATTGAGGAGTGAATATCCATAAAGTTTTAGCATCTAAGAGACTTCACAATAAATATTTAAAAGTGAATCCTCAATTTTATTATCAGAAAACAGGAACTTGATGCAATGCATTCAGAAAGAAGATATGCTAGTTACAGCCTACTGGTTAAAATTTACATCTTACAGCATACATTCTCACCTTTTATCTTATTGTAGATATTTATTTGTGTGAGGGTTTGAATTTGAAATGTCTTTCCACAGCCTCAGTATTTGAACGAATGTTTACCCCTCCGAAGCTGATGGTGCCTTTTAAGAAAGTTCTGGAACTGCATCCATCCTGAGGAAGTTAATTGATGGGGGCTCAGTCATTTGCCTCACTCTCTGCTTCCTGGTCCACTCTGACTTGACAGTTCCAGTGTGCTGTGCTGTGCCCTGCTGTGCCCTGCTGTGCCCTGCTAGGCCTACCCTGTAGGAAGGAAACTGTGGAAACCAGGAGTCACACTTACCATCTTCACTTGCTTTTCTCTGTCAGGCAGCTTAGCACAGAAGCACAGAAGAAAGTAGCGAGTGTGCTTTGTATCTGAGGCAAATTCTGAAACAATGCAGAGACAGGGTGATTATGATGCAAGGCTGGCTTGCATCCCCAGGAAAAAATATTTACACAGAAGTTCTCCTCTGAGCTCTTGCTTATTTACAAAGCAAATAACCTCGTAGAAATGTATCTAAAAATCACAACGGACTTTATAATGTAAGCTTTTGAAACTCCACAGGCTTCAGCGAATGCTCACTCTTTGAGTTCTACACTTAGGGCAGAAATATTGTTGTTTGCAATGGAAAAGAGACTGCATGCATCACAGCTAGGAAACATGTTGTGGATGGGAAAGAGTGTGTGTAGACATGGGATCTGATTACAGTCACCAGAGACTCTGGGAAAAGGACATATTTTAACTACAAGGAAATTCTGTCACAGATCTTCAAAGTCAGCCAAGATCCAAAATTTTAATTCATTGCTCAAATAACGTACATAAAGTATAAAATTTTTCATTTAATGGGTTGACTTGTTTGCACAGAGAAACTAGGATTTGCCCAGAGACTTATTAGTAGCCAATTTATTTACTGCAAAGCAAATAGGTTTACAGGAATTCCTATGCAAGTTGGCTCGATGAGTATGTGGGCTACAGATGAAACTTTTATTTAACTTGCATGTGGTCCTAGGTTCTATCCCCAGCATCACAACGTTTGCTAAAGAAATACTGAGAAAGTGTTAACAGTTATTCACGTGGTAATTTAGAGCACTGCAGTTTCATCACAGCGCTAATATTTTAATGTATTTTTGACACTTAACATTGTCATTAGCTCTAGCTTCTTATTGGCTAATACTTATATCTTAATTTAACCCATTTCTAATAATCTATGTATCACCACATGGCTGTGGTTTACCGGGTATAATTTTCAGCATCTGTCTCCAATGGGGCTACACGGCTTTTCTCGGACTCCACCTCCATTCTCCCAGCATTCAGCTTACTTTTCCCCACTTAAGTTCTACATTGCTATAGTCCAAGTCTGTTTCTTTATTCACTGATGATAATCACAGCATACAGAGGGAAATCCCACATCATAAATAAGAAAGGGAAAAATATATATAATCTGAAATGCTTTATATGAGCATCCAAGACAAATTAGGAATAGATTTGAAATAACTTCTAAAAACTTTTATTCTAAAAGCACAAAACATCTTGGATATAAAGTTTGTGAATATTTTACTATGAGCCTGTACTTATATTTGATTTCTATGTGTCTGATCAATAAGAGAACCCAGTGATGTTAATAGCCAACATATGCACCTGCTTCATGACATTTGCACAGTTCATCAGAAACATGTGAGCCTTTTGTGTCACTTCAGATCATATAACATCACCCAAATTGCAGGTGCTTTATCAGGGAAGGACTTGCTGCAACAAAACTAATACATGATCACTTTTTTCAATGTCCCCCATGTAAGTTTATTTTTCTAAATTTATCTATGGAATATTTATCATATATTATCAATGTTTTATCGGCTAGGTATAACTAGCATATGCTTAAAAAGTCATGTATAATTTTAATGAATTTGTGTATGTAGATAGTGTGTATCTATACGCTCTCCATATTTTATAGTATGGCTCAGTGTTGTGGCCCCACCTCTAACTTCAGCACTCAGGAGGCAAAGGCAGGAGAGCCATGTGCAGTTTTATACTAACCTGGTTTATAGGTCTACTAAGTGAAACATTATTTTAAAAGTAAGTTTTATAATACAACAATTCTGTACAGTATGATTGAAAATTTGTATAAGACCAAGCATTTTACAGGCCATTTTAAGGGAACATTTACTGAGCACTATAGTATAGTCGGGGGACACCTACTTTTCATATAGTAGGGCGAGAGAATGGCAGAGCAAGGACATGGAGTGGGAACACCAGATTTAAGGAACTCAAGACCTTTGTAATTGATAATAAATATCATTAAACTTTGCCACAGCTGGAGACGTAATTGTTCATATCCCAGACAGTTAACACATCTGCCCTGTGCCCTAGGGATATACTAACTTTTCTTCCAAAATCTTTGGCTATAAAAGTATTCTTGACTGTTTAGCATCTCCAATTGCAAGACAGACAGACGGACACCTCTATCAGCACTGACCTCCTTTAAGAAATCAGGACAGGAACTCAGGCCAGGAACCTGAGGGCAGGAGCTCAGGCAGATGTCCTGGAGGGTGCTGCTTACTGGCTTTCTCATCATGGTTTGCTCAGTCCATTTTCTTATAGAACCCAGGACCTGGGATGGTGCCACCTACAATGAAATGGTCCCCTCCCCATCAATGGCTGGTTAAGAAAATGCCTTACAGATCTCATGGAGGCATTTTCTCAACTGAGGTACCCTCTTTTCTTAAGACTATAGCTTGTATCAAGTTGACATAAAGCTAACTAGTATAGGACTAAAGGTTTAAATTAGAATGTGCTCCATCTTTACTTAGTGTGGCAAACTAACAGTCAGTCACCAACCCTGACCCAGAGCTGAAATTCTATGCTGGCAAACAAATCATCTGAAATGTCAGTTTCATATTTTATTTAAAGTGAATATGTTGCTCTTACACTTGTATTTTGGAAATTAGTAGTTACTTTTGTAAAGGTTCAATGCAAATGTACTATAAACCCGGTGGAAGGTCAAAGGAGGTAAGTAATACCAGTTGCTTCTGAGGCTCACATCAAATATTGTCTAGGCCTGCTTGTCCAAGGCCCTGCCTGTCTGGGCTGCTCTTGAAAGCCTAAATTTAAGCTGTCCTGTTACTTCAATGTCTTAAGGAGATGGAATTTCAGATACCTGTTGCCACACCCAACTAATTTTAAACTCGCATGCCTAAAAAGTACTTTGTCATATTCAGATTGTACAGAGTAGAATATATGTATCAGTCATGAAATATTTGTACAAACTATTACAATTTACTAGATTTTAGTCTATAATGTAAAACATTTCATGGAGGAAGAAATATGCTTCAAATTATAACATTCTTATATGTTATTTTATATTTATATTAATATTTACCTTAATAAAATACTTATAAATTTGAATAGAAGTGTTTGAGTTTTTTAAAGGCCAAAGTTCCAGTTCAGACTTAAGTATCTTTATGTTTTGGCTGCACTTCAAACTGGAAGCAGAATGAATATTGAGATAAGCCAAGCAGAGGAGACTAGCTTCATATCAAGAACAATTAAAAAATATAAAAACAGAACAAATTTCTAGTTGATCATTCTGGGTACTGACTTTGCTTTGAAAGTTACATAATATATAGAAACAGCATGTGATACAAAAAGGGTATTTAAGTTGCTTGTTAATTTGGAAAAATAGGACAAACAAAATTTTTATAAGGGAAGGCTGGAAGATAGGATTTTAAAAAACTGGAAAAGTCCTGGTTAACATTGGGTCCCTCAGATTACTATTTAGGGTGCAGTAGAGACAGAAAGAAATTCATTATCATAACTGAGATAACTGAGGGTCATTTGGGCAAATTAACTTTTATCTGTATCATGATCTGAGGCTTCTATTTGGTAAGTAGAATGTTGCTGCAAATAACTCCATTTTGATGCTGCCTGTTCTGAAAGAGTCCTTGCAGACCATGGGTTTAGAGCACTGAACCCTAGAAAGTATTTTTCTAAATTTAACAACTTGAAATGAGGCTCCAGAATTCTTCAGGATCTATAAATTGAATGTAGATTATTTTCACATGAAAAATACAATACTTTGATGGTACAACCAAAACAGAAAGCCTGAGTCAGCATCCTAAACACCTCAACAAGCCACAGATCACATTTTTACTTAGTTAATTTTTTAGTGTGAGTAAAATTGCTTTTATAACTTCAACCGCAACATTCCCCAAAATGCATTCTTGCCGGTGACTGACAAGATTACTTGTTCTGAATATTTGACGTGATTTGCATTCAGCTCTGTTTGAAGTGCACACAACATGACTAAAATTAGGGATTCCGAGATGGGAACGGTGCCACAGAACTGAACAGCTCTAGCGGGGAAATCGGTTTACTTCCACAGTTATCAGGGGTGCACACAACCCTTATCTCTAATGGCATCAGTACAGGCAAAATAACTCTGAAATGGCTTTACTGTTATGTCTTTTGTCACCTTTGATATTTTTCTTAGAAATGCGAATTGTATTTGTAGAATAGCGGCACCTGCAAAATGGTGGTGACAATTAAAATATTAATAGAAGGAGGCTATTATCTATTATGCATCAATTTTATGAAATTGCCTGAAATATTGTAAAAAGTTGAATAAGAGAAGAGTGACAATAAAATCTCTTCTACATTATTAAAAGTATGACCACCTGAATAGGATAAATATTCAGGAGAAAAAATTGCATATGCTACTGTAATTAGGTTAATTATGTGTCCTTTTTAGAATAAATAGCCATTGTATTCATTGTCGTTGTTTGAGACATTATCTTACCCTGGCTCATACTATCCTAGAACTCACTATGTAGCCCAGGCTAGTCTCGGTGTTATTATTAATCTGTTTAAGTTTAGTAATGCTAAGAAGATAGGTATAAGCCACAATTCCCAGCATATTTCTTTTAAAGATATTTTTTATTTTTATTAGTTTACCAAGTAATAAGTTTAATATGGCAATTTCAGAATACATAATTTAGCCTATCTGCCCCCACTCTATCCTGTCTCCTTTCCCTTCTTTTCCCGACACACCCGTCCGCAGAAAAAGGTTTTCTTTTCCTCTATGTGTTCTTGTCTTTATCAACTTTCTCCTTCCTAGTTTCATAGCTCCTGCTCTAGAGTCCTAGATTATGAGGGTGGGATGGATGTGTGAAAGAGAACATCACCACGTTCATTTTTCTGAGCCTTGGTTACCTAGCTTTATTCAGTGTTTTTAGTTCCATGGACAGCGAGGCTGATTCTATGCGATTGAAAAACTGTAAAGAAAAGTTGCTATGCATGTATCTGTGCAAGTGTGTCTGTGGTTTGGCATATATGAGTGTTGGTTTATATCTGGGTCATAAGTTCCAACTGTAGTATTTAGACAAGTGCCCTGCTGATTTCTGTATTAACTGCACACATATTTATACTCTCAAAGACAGTGAGCAAATGTTCTGTCTTTCCTATATCCACACCGACATTTGTTGTGATGAAGGTGGAAATGGGTAAAAAATGATCAGGAGAAATAGCATTGTTGGGGGGCACAGAGAGGGAAAAGGATGGAGGTGGATCAACATTAAGGCTGTTTAAAAAAGTAATGGACAATAATATAGTTTTGCGTTTACTTTAAATTATATGTAATGTGTATATATTTCTGTATATAAACATTGAAGTACCATTTTAGGTGACAGGCTTCCTCCAAATTATTCAGGCTATCTAACAAAAACCCAGGTGCCAGGCATGGGAAACCTCTTCTGGAGTTGTTGATCAAAGTAGTCCAACAGCTCCTGCCCCACCACACACACACACACACACACACACACACACACACACACACACACACACACACACACTATGTCTGTTCTCCCTTCCAGTATGGCTAGCACCTTCCAATACAATGAACACTAATCATCACAGTGAAGGTTCTCAGATCCATTTTTGATTTTTATGTGCTACTCTTCAAGTGTGTGGTATCTTAAGCAGAGTATTTGACCCTGAGGTCTGGTTGGTGATCAAGAGCAACGTAATGAAATCCACTGCTTTGGGAACCTCTGTGGGCAACATATTTCCAGCAACATATAGAAAACTATCTGGCACTGAGATTTTACTTCAAGTCCTGTGGACTCTGAGAACAGCATTGCCCATTCCTTTCAATTCCTTTTAGTTAATTAAATCTTTTACTTTCCTTATGAGTTAGTAGATTTCTGTGTTGCTTCTCTCATGTTCTAAGTTGATCCTCCCCTTCCCAGCTCCCCTCCTATTTCCACGTAGATCTCTCTAGTTCTAGTCCTCCCCCACTCCACATTCATATGCTTATTTCAAAGTCTATAGTTTCATAAACACGGAAAGATTTGAAAAAAATTACAGAAGACTGTTGGCATCCTAAGAGTGTGCCTGTTACAGAGATCTGTAACCACAATGTCTCCTCCCTAGTGTGTGTGCACTCCGTCTCCCCTCAAACCGTATTCCTGACCTTCCTTGCAGCTCGGGTAGCTATGTGACCTACTTCTACAAAAAAGAAACACTCTGTGAGGGTTTCTATGGAGACATGCTTCACATCTCCATGTAGTAGACTGACCCTAACCCTTCTCCAATGGATAGCAAGCAAAAGCAACAGTTTCTCATGTTGCTGCTGTATTGAGTAAATAGCAAAAATTATTAAATAATACAGCATGATGATACAAATAGTGAAACTGAAATACTTAAAAGTTGCTTTTGAATCTCACTCCCCTCCCTCCAAAAAAAAAAAAATTCAACAGAAAGACTTTTTAATAGAGAAAAACATCCAGTTTGGGATTTTTCTTCTTTTTGATTCTTTGATATTAACTGTAATCCTTAGCACAATAAATAAGATACGTTTTGAATTAATCTAGTAATTACATCAACAAGAGAAATTTGAGTTTTTCAGTGGGTGCTTTAAAGATAGATGTTGAAATCCAGTATTCATTCACTTTACAATAAAACTGTGCATAATGGCAGATACCTATAATTCCAGTACTTGGGGCACCAATGAAGGATGGTAAATTCAAAAACATCTTGCCTTGGTCTAGCTCAGAAAATATATAATAGAACGAAAAATTAACAGTGTTTAAGTGACAAAGACACAAATAATATATTTTATTTGGTCATTACAGGGGGAGGACTAATTGTCCATCAACTGGTACCACTGGTCACATTATTATGATATCTAGAAACTAGAAATAGCCTCATCTACGACTGTCAACACTATGTTTAGGTTTTTATAAGTGCGTCTAGTTCGTTATAGCCATATATGACCATCACCCATCCCGCCGCCCGAGCTACTGCCTCCTTCCTATAGGGACTACACAGTGATTTAAGTCTTTCCACTCTGCCTCTGGCTCCTCCCACTCCATTACTGAGAAAGCTATTTTCCCTTCTCATCACGCATTATGTCATTACGTACATCTCGCCATGCACCTTCCTAACACATCCTCTCCATACACCACCTCCCCCGACTCTAGCCTACTCTTCCACCTACATTTAAGCAGTCTTCTAGGACTTCAGGTTTCTAAAAGTTACAACGTCAAGACTATTCCCCTCCCCCCACGTTATTATCATATCCTATTGGCACGTGCTTTGCAACATTTTGCCTCATTTTTCATGAACACGCCATTTTATAATTCAATATTCACTTGAGTAATCACACATTAGTAGGCTGTAGAGTGAAAGAAAATTTGGTGTATGTCTGTGTTGTCTTCTCTCCTCCCTCATAGCTTTCGGCCAAGCAATATATAGTTAGCAAATATTTACATGAGACATGGGCCAGGGCACAGCATCATTACTTGGGTGGAAGGGGCTTTGAAGCTGTTTTGATTTTAATCCTAAAATAGTTGTTGAAGTAGAAAGACAGAGACATAAATCATTTACCTGAGATATTCACTTCTAAGTAAGAATAATTTTTTGACTAAGATTTATACTTCTAATATTTTAGAGCTATAACCAAGAGCAATTTATAATAATATACATTATTTTGACTGAGGTATTGATAGTCTGCAAGAAATTTTTCACTAAGGTTTATGTTCTGTTTTATTCTCTGTGTGAATAATGAGATGATTAATTCATTAGTCATGCTTAAAATTCTTTAAAAAAATGTTTCCATAAATTTAGATTTTGCAATTACTCATTTACTTGATTCTAGGTGTGTCATTATGTTATCTGATTTAAAAACACATAATTTATATAAATGTAAACTTGAATGGATGAGCATAGGCTTTAGGTGATAAAATCTAGATTAAATATGATTACTTATTAAGGTTATGAATCCAAGACTGATATAATACATTTTACATAGGCACAGAGCAGAGATACCTAAAGTAATCATAAAAGCAGTGTTCATGATGAAAATGTTAAATGCAGTTAATCCAGTCTGCAAACATTTGATTTGTCTTCCCATGTTGTTAAATATAAAGATGTTTGCTTGGTTTTGTTTTTTTACAGTGGGGCAAATGAGCCACGGTGACACGGAGATGCAAGGGCAGACCTCAGAAACACTGATGAAGGATGGTCAGGACGCATCACATAAGGTGCTATGCCTTGGAGCAGCACGAGAAGTAACCAGATTAGAGGTGCTTAGAAAGGACAAGTGTGGTAGAGTCCCCAAGGTCATGCTAGCTTCCACTGCCTCACTTGCGTGACTTCTTAGGTTCCATGGCGTGAAGATTTTCCTGGGACAAACCTGTTATCTGTTCCCAGGCCACTAAATCTTACCTTTGTTGAATCCTGAGGCTGGGAGCCTTACAAGAGAAATGGTTGAGGTGGGGACTTAATTAGCTATTCAAGTAGGAACTGAACCACCTCAAACCTGGGTTGTAGTGGGTCCTTCTGTCTATGTGTTGCTTTCATTGGTTGAATAAAGAAACTGCCTTGGCCTTTTGATAGTGCAGAAATTTGGTAGGTGGAGTAGACTGAACAGAATGCTGGGAAGAAGGACACACAGGCAGATGCCGTTAATCTCCTGTCTGAGATGGACGTAGGTTAGAATCTTGCCGATAAGCCACAGTCACGTCGTGATACACAGATTTAATAGAAATGGGGTAATCCACATGTGAGAGTTAGCCAATAAGAGGCTAGAGCTAATGAGCAAGTGATTTAATTAATATAATTTCTGTGTCATTATTTCACGAGTTAACCTAACCGGGCGGCCAGGATGACAGGCAGCCCACTCGTTCCTGTTACACTGGGTCAAGACAACATTCAGACAAAACAAACCTGCAGTACCTTTGTTCTTCTCTGAAATTACTTGATTTTGTCTGGATGTCACACTTCTTTTAAAATAACTGTATTTTAGCAATTTTGCTTTTTACATTGTCAACTCTTCAAATCCTAAATTACTGAATAGAAGAGTATAAAGACATTGAGACAATCATTAATTTATACTACAGTGACAAGTTCAGAAGGGAATTCAAGCCAGTCTTACAAACCCAACCAGGACTATAAAACCAGTCCAAAGTATGTGTCTTGGTCCTTGTGGGTAGGCAGAGGAACTAAATACTCTGTACAGCTACATTTACATGGCCCTAAACTACCTTCTTCATACATAGGTCACTAGCCAGGCTCAAATCCTTTTCTCGGCTTTGAATGCAGAAGATACTTGCAAAGAACAATAGTGAATGAATGTGGCTTTTCTACTAAATGCACCATCTTTCTCTTTTGTTTAACAAAAGTTTAAATAAGATAAAACTTGTGGGATACAGTATTTGTTTAAGGAAAGATGTGTTACATTTGTTTGCATTGCAGAATAATTGTTTAACTATGTAAAGATGTGCTGTATTTGTTTATGCTTCATTTAATTAGGTAAAGATGTTTTGCTGTTTCACCTTGACTGCTGAAGCACCTGGTTTATTTAATTAAAGAACTGAATGGTGAATAGCTAGGCAGGGGAGGGATAGGGCCAGTCCAGTACTGAGAACAGGCAAGGGACTGTCAGCCAGCTGGGGACAGTCAGCCAGACAGGGATGAGGCAGGAAAACAGGATGGATGGTACATAGATGAGTCAAACAAGCCTTAGGGCAGCACATAGATTAATAGAAATGGGTTAAGTTAAGTTAAAAACAAAAAAGCTAGCTAGAAACAAAGCTAAGCTAAGGCTGACCATTCATCATGAATAATGTCTCCTTGTCATGGTTTCAGGACTGGCAGTCCAAGAAAGTCTGCTACAAAAACTTCATTTAAAAAAATAAAGTTATTTTTACAGTGTGAGAAAAAAAAAGATGCTTATAATGAAGATGTTTGGCAGAAGTTCAAATTGTTCTAAAGTAAGCACTTCTTGAAATCAAAATGTCTTCTTCAGGCTCTAGTAGATCCTCACAATTGAACATGCTCACCAGGTTCCAGTGGATCCTCACAATTGAACATATTCACCACGTTCCAGTGGATCCTCACAATTGAACATGCTCTCCAGGTTCCAGTATATCCTCACAGTTGCAGTAATCATCAGCTGTACTACTTCACATGGGATAATCACATAAGAATATCAAATAAAGTTGATCAGTTAGGAATAAAAACCCAGTGGGAATCGCTGGGTGCTTACCTGGCTGACTTGGTATGGCCATGCCCCCTCTGCAGAACTAAAACTTTTACCTTGCTGAACCCTTATGATTGTGTGATCACTTTTTAGGGGCAGTGGGCGGAGGGGGGGAGACCCAAAGCCTATTCCTAGTGTGCAGAGACACATGGTTACAGGACTGAGAATAAATGGTAACCACTCCCTCGGCCCTGAACAGGACACTTGAAGCAGAACCCTGCTCAGTGCTCAGCAAACATCACAGAAGAAAGGATTGAAAGAAAGTAAACTACGAAACAATTTTAACATTTTTTATTGCTGAAAACTGTTGGAAAAGAGAATTTTATGCCATGTATTCTTCAATTATTCCACTTCGATAAATCCAAAATAGCCACTTCTGCTCCTGTGTTGAATGGCTGTCTAATTCCAGAAAGTCACTTCTTTATGAGACCTTAAAATGACATCTAGTAATGATGATCCTAGCGTTACTTAAGGTAAATTTAAAACTTTTGGTAGTAAAGTAATTATGATACAATTGCAACTATGAAATACTGGAGTCATGAGAGTATGCTAATGTGTTTTTTCCATAATTAATTTTAGGAGCAGATAAATAATTTACCATGGTAGATGTTTATAAGGATGGTTAAGAATGGTTGGTGATTTAGTCTTACCTTGTCTTTTCTTTTTAAGAGGAAAAGTGGTCAGGAGCACCCAAAGAGTATGCTATGGTGACAAGTTTCTGAACTCAAAGGCAAATAGACATGAATCCTATAAGGTACAATCAGAACACACAACAGTAATGGTATTGGTTCATATGTCTTAAAGCCACACTCAATTTTAAGTGCTACAAATTGTAAAAATTTGACTTCAATATTTGTGCATTTATTTATTATTTATGAATGCAAGCTTGTGTATGTACATACCCACCTGTGCCACACCCACCTGTGCCACTGAGAATGTGAAGAGATCAGAGGACCATCTGTG
Organism: Microtus obscurus; assembly: GCA_963919715.1. Taxonomy (NCBI): domain Eukaryota; kingdom Metazoa; phylum Chordata; class Mammalia; order Rodentia; family Cricetidae; genus Microtus; species Microtus obscurus. The sequence goes on along the minus strand of CAWTZC010000288.1, from coordinate 4,937,138 downwards.
GGAGTCAGGTCTCTCCCATCATGTGCATCTCTGAGGATCGAATTTAGATCATAAGGCTTGCATGCAAACATCCTTACTCTCATAACCATCACTGGCCATAATTTTTTTGCTTTTAACATATAGACTGTTGGTCAAATGATGTTAAATGTGAGAAAATCCAAACTTGGGTATGTAGAGAATTTTTTTCGAGGCCTTATATTTTTCAGAAATTCAAGATATTGAATATATTTAATTTTAAACATTTGAGGCATGTTTTTTGGAGTCTCACATATAGAAATTGGGTTTACATGTGGAAGATAAGCATGGAGGTCACTCATTCTGTCATCTGCTAGAGATAGATTATCCAAGTCCTTCTATCACACAGTATACATTTCTTTCCACTTCAATAAGCTGTCTCCTATGTGAACCCACACAGTTCTAAAGATGTTTCCATAGTCCCATCTCCTTGTTTTAGTATTATTGTTCATAATTTGAGGAAGATATCTATTCTTGACTACACTGTTTAAATACAGTAAAAAACAATTTCTAGAGAAGTGTCATACAAGAATGCTGTGTTTGTGATGACTGTAATTTGATAGAACAGGGAGGTGGGCATTAGGACATGCCTGTAGAGATTATCTTAAGTATTTAATTGATTGTGGCAGTCTTGTTTTAACTGTGGGTGAGACACTTCCCATGGGAGGAGCATCCTGAGTTCATTGACATAGAGCAATTGACCTGAGCTACAGCATGTGTTCATCTGTTGCTTTCTGCTTCCTTACTAAGGGTCCAGTGTGACCAACTACCTCAATCAGCCACTATGACTTCTCCCAAAAATTTATGGGCTGTGCACACAACTGAGAGCAGAAGCAAACCCTTTTCCCTGTCAGCTGCTTTTGTCAGAGCATTTTAGCACAATAACAGGAAAATAAATAAGACAGCTAAAATTGCCTAGAATATCAATTCTTTGCTTTGGAGGCTGAGACAAGAGAATGAACATTGATTCCAGTCTCAGCTACAAGGCAAGACTGTCTCAATAATAATTTCATATCATGATCAATAGTTTCACACATAGGTTAGTTCTATAGGTGGCAAATTGGTATATGCACAATAAGTGCAAACATCAATGTTACACCAAAAAATTGTGCTGGAAAAACTATTTGAAGAAAATACATTTCAAAAGATCTTTGTGACTCTCACTATATTAACTTTTAGTCTTTTAACTGAAAACAGGCAAAGGGTGCATTACTTATACACTTTTATTATTTTAACAAATTAAAGTAATATAGCTTTGAAAATGTGAAAAATCTGTGAGTCTGTTACTAGTGGTTGGGGTGGAGGCTGGGTGTTTCCCTGTTCTTGGCATCCTGTTTAAGGAAATGAAATAAATGCATATACACTGCAGAGCAGTAAGGAAGGTTTATTCCAAAGCAAAGGGATAGGTAGATCAGAAAGAAATACAGTTGTGAGTGACCCAGTCAGGAGAGACAGAGTCAGGAGTGAGTCAAGAGAGTCACAGTCAAGAGAGACACAGTCAGGAAAGACAACAGGACACATGAGTCTCAGTACTCATGGGATGGGATTCTTATTTTGAAGAATCAAACTATCCATGAAAGGACCATTAACAATGGTATGAGGAGGAAGAGAATCTTATCTATTGTTTGGAGCAGACACTGGACATAATCTGATACACGCAGGATCCTCAGAATGTAGCAGTATTATTTTATTCTATCTGTATACCTAAGCATGGTCTATCGAGTAATAATATCTATTTTTTTCTTCTAAAACTATACTGGTCAGTGTGGTAGCCAGAAACCAGATGTAATTATTGAGTACTTTAAATATAGTAAGTTTAAAACATCAGGAATCATATTAATTTTCATTTACAAAAATTTATGTGATACTTGTAAATTTATGCATAGTATTATATATTTTAAGTGAATTTATCTTACTTAGACTGAGAATGTTCACTCCAAATCCATATCTATCTAACAAAGCCCCAGAAGCAGGCATGAGACAATTGAGTTGTTGGGTGAGGGAGTTGAGAAGACTTCCAAACAATATAAGCTATGGCTATTACCTTTGTCTGTCTACCAGAGGCTGGAAGTAAGTGCCTATTATTAAAGACACCATGCACTTCAGACACAGGACATGGAGTAGCCGAGCTGGGTCTAACCTGAAACCCTCCTCCCTGAGAATGAGTCTTCACAGTTTTGGGAGGGGAGAAGCAACCAATAGTCCTAACCAGCTGTGATACCTGCCAATCACAACAAAGACCACCATGACAGTATATCTGTAAAAGTGTAATCATGGCACTAACAACCAACAGTTATCTAAAGGGACTTAAGACCCATTCCGTAGTAAGGAAACCATGCCAGCATGCTTTGCTTAAACAGACAGCAGTAGACACTCCTCCTACAGTTAAGGCAATTGAATGCTCCCAAAATATTTCAACTTTTTTAGACAAAGCAGCCTATACCAATTTATTCTTCACTTTAAACTGGTCTTCCACTACTGTGCAGCACCACAGCCCCAAAGCACCAAAGCCAGCCATTCATATACTAAAACCTCCAACAGTAGGAGCCAAAATAGCCTATCTTCTTGCTAAGCTGCTTCTATTGGGGTTTAGTTCTAGTAATTGAAAGCTGAGTAGACACCAATACTTGTATACCACACAATGCATCACGTCTCTCTAAATGTGCTTAAAAGTCTTTATGCAGTATCGACACCCAACAGGAAAGACACAATCCTCCTCTCATTCAGTAGATGAGGAGATTACAGTTTACACATTAATAATTTTCTCCAGGGTCTCAAAGTCAGGGAGGGGACTGGGTTATTCTGGGACTCTGAGGACCCTCTAAGATTTCCTGCAAAATTGTGTTCTTTGGTTCCAGTTTTGTGAATCTCTGCCATGATTTTTTGTAGTATGTAGAAGATCTAATGAAAATATTATAATTAGATGGCTTCCTATGCTGTTCATCATGAAATAAATTGGTTTCATATTTAAGATCCAAAACTTTTAAATTCGTATTTTCACAAACTAGTTTGGAGCAGGGTGGTGCTGTCCGATCTAATTACAACACTGTTAAAATTCTTTATTGGGGTTGATTAGGTATGCAATTCATTTGGTAGGTACATGTCTAATGTGCGTAAAACCCTGAGTATGATCTCAAAATGAATAATCTGGATGTACTGTTACATTTGTGATCTTGGCATGCAAGGGGGAAGAAGGAAGATCAGAAGTTCAAATTCTACCTTGACTACATAGTGGGTTCAAGGCCACCCTGGGATATTTAATGCTCTCTCAAAAGAGCAGTAAAAATACAAGCAAAATTAACCTTATTTATTTACTTTTACCAACAAAGTCTATGTGATAACAACCTTGTAAACAATCAGGTTTGAGATTTTTCCAAAAGTAGTACTTTTTAAAGTGCCATTCAAGTGGGATTTCGTTGGAGAATGTTTTCTCAGCTATTTGAAGACTGTGAAGGAGTAGGAGAAGGACAAGAATGTGGCCAAAGGGTGATAAAGGAGTGAGGGAAAACATTTGAGGAACAAAGAGAACTAATTAACTCAGACATATGGTTCATCTCACTCTGGCAAGAGCCAATCGCCTCTGGTGCACGCCAACTGGAAAAGCACGATGCTGGGGCTGCTCATGTGGGCATAAGTAGAAAACTGTCAGGAAGTGCTGATCATAATGATATCTGCTTTTCTTATTCCTTAACACTCTGTTTCCTTTGATTAATAGAGTCATTTCTTTCTGTTGTATTTTAAATGATTATTTAAAAATGTTCCTGAGGTATATTAGTGTTTATTTCACTTCAATAAAAATACCATAACAAATAAAGTGCATTCCAAAGATGGGTAGGGTGCCTTTACAGTTTCATTAAGTGAATAGGAAATAGTTTCTATTTTTACCTGTAAAAGGGTGATCCAAAGTATGCCGGATGACACATTGCACTTCTACCATGGTCTAGACAGCTCCATAGCATATTATCTAGACAGTTTTAAGAATTACTTGGAAAACGTGTATTGATTTAGTAGAGTCTTGATTGAGAACAGCAGGCTTATATGAGCCCACTTACAAAGTATTCCCCAATGGAGTATTTCTTTTATAGCAAAAGTTAAAGTAGAAAGACTTAAAATATGAAATTGTATTTGGTGTTCCAAATTATTTGATTTTTATTGACAGATGTTTATTGGAAACTGTTACTACTGACAGTTATAAGCATATCTCTCTCTCTCTGGCTGTTACCGCAAGTCCCCATGATGAAGAAAGGGAACTTGCCCTTCCTTGTCGGGAAGAGAGAAGCTCCGCCTCATGCATGTGCTCAGACTCCCACCACATCATCTTTTAAATCATTCCTCAAACCTCGTCTAATGAGCGGTGGTTTCCAGACTTGACTGTTCAGCAGAATCCCCTGGAGGGCTTATTAAAAAGTAGATTACTGGGTCCCACCCCATAGCTTCTGACTGATTAAGACTCAGGTGAGAAAAGGGGTTTTCATATTAACAAGCCTCATTGACACTGGGCTGGAAATACATTTTGAGAACTTCTGTATGTCAAGAGAATACAAACTTGGATCAGGGGTATGTTCTAAGAGCTGTCTGTGCTGGCTAAGAGTTCTGAAAACATGTTAGCATCTAATGATGCAGATTTTTATGATGAGCATTTTCAAGCTATCCTCGAATAATATGTTAAAAATTTAGAAAAGAGAATAACTATTTTTTTTTGTATTGTCCTAACAACTAAGTAGCCTATCCATCAAACGTATGTCATTTAAATTTAAACTAGTTCTGGTAGAAACATGAAAAGTACCCAAGATTTTAAAAGTTATTTTGTTCAAATGCGTGATATATTATTTAAATGATTCATTTTAATGTTACATATTTAGATCCTGAAAATAAATAATAAATAGGTTTAATTGAGTTTAAAAAGTGAGCTTGAAACAAAAGTTCAAAGCGTCATATTTAATCTTGATTCTGTCAACCGTTTGAGACTTGAGGCCACATGGAAGAAGTGTCATGTGGAATGCCTATATTTGCTAAATCAAACAAACATGTTTGTTCTAAATTGATGGTTCCTTCCCTGTGTCCTGAAACACATCAGGGTTTATGCTGAAAACATGGTAGAAATTTCAAGCACTTTACTACAATAGACTTAGCTACAGAATTCCCAGGTAAGGAGCAGAAATCCAGGTGACACAATACCATTGAGAATGAACTACCAAACTGTCATATGTGCCACCTAGCATATGAGAGAGACAAATGCTCTTTAGGTCTGCGGTTATTTGCCTAGGTAGTTATAGCTACCTTTGCTGGAAGATTTTCAAGATACTGGGTATAGTATCAAAACAAATATCAAAATCTTCTACTTTACATAGACTCACAAAACATTGTAAAAGCAGTAAATACAGACAGAATAATTTATATGCTACATAAACAAACCATGCTTAGCCCAAGAACAAAATGTGTTATCTTTAAATTGGATTTTAATATAAATGGAAACCTTTAGTGTGTTTGTACAATTAATGATTGTATACGGCTAATTGTTTTCCATTTGTTTTATTGATCCAATAAGTATAGATTCTAAATTGTATTTTCCAGAATTATTTCTTTTCTTTCTTTTAACAAGAAAGTTTCACTTTAGTGCTTTTTATTTTCCTTAATAAAGTCAATGCCTATGGCATTTAATAAATCTTATAAATTAATATAAAAACATATCAGCCAACACTTCTGGATTTTTATGAATCAAACTTGTTTCATGAACATTCTGGGAAAAACATATTGATGAAACAATTCTTTTCCAACAGTTCAGAATAATTTCAGTTTACCTGAAACCACTAGTCTGTCTTATCACTTAGGTTTTGGGTGACACAAGATATTTTTGTAGACCATAAATTCATTTTCCTTTTATTAACATGCATATGAAATAGAAAACAGCAGTGCACACAAAAGTAAATAAACAAAGACCTGCAGCCTCACAGCAGCAGGCAACTAATTTCTCTACTCAGCACATTCTCTTCGTTCTTCAAGTGACAGGAAACCGGCAGTGTATTAACCACAGCGTCACAGAGGATGTGCAAGCAGGAAGCTTCTCACTCTAGATTCCTTTGCTCCATAAAAACCCTTGGGAAGCTCAGTTTCTCAATGGTACTTGTCTAATGCCCACAACATTTTTGTGCAATGCACTCCAATTTCTACTATCTAACAGAATTGCAAGTGTGTATTTCCTACTCATTCTCCTATAAAAACAAACAAACAAACAAAAAAGAGTAACTTCGGTGTTTAATTACTTGGAATTCCAAAAAGTCAACTTTCAGCAATTTAGGAATTCTTGCTGATAAAAATTTAAATTTTCTAATAATTTTTGGTAGAAGCAGTTTTGATATTTAGTCTTATAAAGCATCACTACAGAATCCACTAGCTTGGTCAATGATATTAGAGCTGAATGAGGAACAGAAGAACTATCCATGTAGGTAAAGTACACTTGAATTAATACAATAAACCAAACCTGATAATATTTTTTATTTTACCTAAACTATCAATAAAGCACTTAAAGTAATCTCAACTTTGCAATTAGGAACAAATATAGAACTTGGCCAGTCAAAATTTTATGTCCATATGCCTAACTATGTTCATGGGAAAAATTTGGAAGATTCTACATAGCCAATTAAACCTATTTTTTAATATAGAGAAAAGTGTATTTTTCTAGAAGCAGCAGTAGTCAAAATGGCAAATGAGCTATTATAATCACTGAACTAAATAAAATCAAAAGTTTTTATTATCTGTCATAGAGTACACGAAGAGAATTGTGTTCACAAATGACATGTCCAATGGAAAGGACTACAAAATAAATGTCTCGTGTACATATAAGGAAACATCAGGCTGGATGTTATCCATGGCTAACACATATGTGTAGTTGAAGCACTTGGTAGGCTAAGGCAGGAGTCAAATAAGTTCCAGACCAGCTTGGGATACAGAGAAAAACTAATCAGTGATTAGTTAGCTATGTGAACAAGATGTAGAAACAGAATTGCTCTCTTCCCCTAATGATGCTAAGGTCATGATAGCATTGGACAAGGTGAAAGTTCCTTAGGGAATCTGAAGTGGGCTGGTTCGCAGACACACTCAGAAGATAAATGCTTGCCTTGTAAGCTTGATGTCGATTTCCAGAGTCCAAAAAAGTAAAATGCTGAGGATGTGATACACACACACATACACACACATACACACAAACATACACACACAAATACACACACATATCACACATATGCACACATACACACATATACACACAAACACACACAAATACACACACATACACACATATACACACAAATACACACACATACACACACATGATGTAGGTGGGTCTTCTGTCTATCTGTTGCTTTCATTGGTTAATTAATAAAAAAAAACTGCTTGGCCTGATAGGGTAGAATTTAGATAGGTGGAGTAGACTGAACAGAATTCTGGGAAGAAGGGAAATGAGGCACATGCTATAGCTCTCCTCTTCAAGATGGTCATAGGTTAAGATCCTTCCCGGTAAGCCACCACCTCGTGGTGCTACACTGATTATGAAATATGGGTTAAAGCAAGATGTGAGAATTACCCGAATAGAGGCTAGAGCTAATGGGCCAAGCAGTGTTTAAAAGAATAAAACTTGTGTGTTGTTATTTCAGGTATAAAGCTAGCCATGTGGGCGGCCAGGCACAGGGAACGCAGCCTGCCGCTCCGTCTACACACACACACACACACACACACACACACACACACACACACACTGACCAGGTTTTCATGTAGGTTCAATCCAAGTCTTTAACCACCTATGAAACTTAACCATTTCAACAGATATAAAAAAGGAAGCAGGTTTAAATTTACAAATGGATCATTGTGTCAGGATTAGTCTGTTCTTTTGACCCAATAGATACATACTGTATGAAGTAATATGTTGATCTTCTGAACATAAGTAGTATTTTCATCTATTTTTATTATTGCTTTGAGTTGTTTGTTTGCTTGTTTTTTTTAAATCATGTTTGTCTTTCCAGCCCTGAAGCAATAATTTTAATAAGAAAAGAAAAAAGTAAAAGGCAACATTTCTGAAATACAGATTTCCAATATTATGATTTCTCAAACTTAAAAAATAAGAAAGAGTAAATAAACCAAACAGAAAACTTTTATGGTCAGCTTAAAGTTGGTTGCAATTTTATCTAATAATTAACTATAAAATAATAGGTACTTAACACTAGAACAATTCTGCCCATACAGATGTCATCTATACCCAAAAATCATATTTGTTCTTGTTATTCTTCAGATATTACATAATAACAAATAATAATGTCTCTAGACTTTTATTTCCATTTGAAAACTGTTTTCTCACATCATGGAATAAATAGCTAATAAGATGTGTACATGGATAAAGCAATATGTTGTATACTAAAAATGCCTGTAACCATAAAGAGAGAGGTATATAACATGCTATAAATCATCCCCACAGTTCTGATGTTCTATGGTATGAATGCCCTAGCACATGGCCTTTCAACCCTAATAACTAGGCACTGTAGTGTGTGCCTCACTTACACTGTGGACAATTAGACCTTCCTAAGAAGGTGATGGTACATTCCTTTGCACAGAATCCTAATCTGAGATAAAATGAAACATACAAAATGCACTTGATAAAAATATAATAGAGCCAGAAACAAAAGATAGTCACTGGTACCCCTTGCCTCCAAGACTTTAGCTTTCTCCTCCCGTGTTTCCTCATTGCTGCTGTTCCTGTACCTATTATTACTCTGGTTGTTAGAGCACACTGAACACTGGTGCGTATGGTTTTAAACAGAAGCGTGGGAAAATAAGAGTTCCATTTAGTAATATTTGTGCTTATTATCCATAATAATTTGTAGAGCCATCACAGGTCAAATGTGCTTTCGAGCACGTCTGTCTGTGTGCAAGGCATATTATCATGCCATTTCTGGAAGAAACCTTGTTCTTTTCAGAGTTGAAGACGCTCTTGAAAAGCTGCTGGCCAAGCCCTCAACACGAAAGCTGGCAGGTAAACTGCTTACTAAGGGAATTGTGTTGCAGGGTTCCTCTGCTGTGGGCACTGCACACTGTCAGTATCCCAGGGGTGGACAAAGTACTTCGAGACTGACAGCATTCCCAGGCGCTGTTCTCTAGAAAAGCAAGTTGCTTTTATATTTGTCTGAACTGATTATTCTGATGTTTTCTATCTATTTGAAGAGAGATAGCTTTGCAATTCAGAACCAAAGTCAGTCTTGTTTGTTGTCCAGGATAATAGTGTTGTAAGTACCACCAGGGCCAAGGTCAAATTGGTTTGCTGCCTCCATGCCTCTTCTTCCTGCTCTCCTGGGATTGAATTGCTATTTTCAACATATCAGATATTTATTTTATTAATTCCTTCTATTTTGTTTTGGCTTTTTAATTTGTATCTCTTTTCTATTCTCGTTCTCTTTCTTTCTTTCTTTTTTTTTTTTTCTGAGACAAGGTCTTAAGGAGCCCAGGCTAGTTTGTAGGCATTAGCTCTATGAACAAATGCTTCGTGGAGTTAAGCTCCAGAGTTATCAGTAGTGTCGATAAAAAAAGCGCATGAAAGGAAGAGAGGCAGTTCCCCCTGCCTCAGCTAGTGCTGGGGTTTTTGTCTGGCTCAATCATGCTGTCAAGGTAACTCTGCTGTGTCTGGAACACACTCCTTGATGTTATAAACTCTCTCTGGCTCTTACAATGTTTTCACTTCCTTGTCAGTGAGAATCCCTGAGCCATGGAGACAGAAGTATTAGTTTGTGTCCTGTTAAGATGGAGCAGGCCTCAGTGGGGAAAGAAATAAACAAACATAACAAAATAAGCAGTCTCAAAGTTGAATGGAACGAGAAGGAGTGGGGAGGGTAGCTGCGGTTGAATGTTTTTAACACACTGTGTGAATTCCCAAAGAATTAATGTGAACATTGAAAAATAATGGTGCCTAGTTACAGTAATTCAAAATATAGGGATGCCAATATGGATTTCATCTCCGAAGCAATTCTGTCAGAGAAGAGAAGACACGGGCACACCAAATGTTCTAGCTCTATTTGCAAGGCATAAAAAAAACATGGGCTTTTATCCATCGGGGTCTAATCTACCTGTGGCTGAGGTTTCTTTGCTTCCTCCTATTTTACTACAGTCATTTTTTTCCTTCTCCATGACCTTCAGCAATCTATCACTTCTTTTCCTCCTAAGGATTGGGTCATCATTTAATTGTTCTTACTTTTTGCCATTCACTGAGTTACATAGACGTTGCTTTTAGCACACTATTTTTCCTTGGAAGTCTGTCAATCATTTATATTTTTTATGGACTCATTCAATATATGTGCTTTCCAAAGCAAAAGAAAGTGAAAGTGAATTTTTTTTTAACCTAACTCTCTGTATTCTACGTTTCTGAGTCACAGAAAAAATACATATGCACTTCAAATATAAAAAAAAATCATGATAGTATTGAAGAGCTTAAAATTATTATGAAAATAACATAGACAAAAATCACTTGTAGCACAATTAATAAAAACCTAAAGACCGATAGTGGGATTCAACCTGAAAATCAGAAAAACAAAACAGCCAAGCCACTAGAGAGATCTTACCTCTGTGAAATCTTCAGACTGAAAGAAAACTAGTTCCTGTCTCATCCTGCCTTATATTTCTCTCTAGTGCTTGGATTAAAGGTGTGCACCACCACTGCCTGGCCTTTATGGCTAGCTAGTGTGTCTGCTGGGATTCAAGGTGTGTGACACCACTGCCTGGCCTGTAAGGCTGACAAGTGGGGCTGGTTTGAGTTCTGGTCTTCAGGCAAGCTTTGTTTATTAAAATGCAAATGAAATATCACTACAATTACTTCTAAGTTTGTTCCTAAGAGGGTAATAGCAGATTTTTAAATAAGCGTGGTACTGGAGCTTTTTGACTCCCCATGGGGGGCCTCACCCTCTCTGCCCAGTGGATTGTGTGTGGGGTGGGGAAGGTGGTAGGGGAGAGAAGAGAGGAAGAAAAGGAAACAGGTATTGGTATGCAAAATAAAAAAAATATTGTTTTAAAAAAGTAAAACAAAGAATTGAGGTATTTATGGCCCAGAGTGATAACTCGACACGCAAGAGCATTTTGTGGTCTTCCTGAGGACACAAGCTCTGTTTCTAGGACACACATCAGGCTGCTTGTAACCACATCTCGCTCCAGCCCTAGGCGACCCTACACCTCTCCCAGCCTCCACAGGAACCTGCCTCATGTGTTCCCCCTCGCCGTATACTTAATTTTTAGTTAAATCGTTATATTTATATGGCAATACAAATATGGAAATCCCAAAGTGTGAGAGGCTCATGAGAAACAGACTGAATTTGTCAATATTTATGGGTGGCCTGGCCTTTTCTGAAGAGGAGCAGGAGAATTGAATGGGGAGAGAGAGGGGAGGCTGAGGTAGGCACTGGGAGGGAAGACAGAGGGGAATCTGCGGTTGGGTTGTAAATTTTAAAAAAATCAAACAAGAAAAAAGGAATAAAAGAAGCAGACTAGAGAAATATTTGGGGTCTTACAAATGTTCTGCCATGGTCTGATTCAATTGTAAATGTAAATCTATACTTTTCTCCTGCCTTGAAAAAAAATCTCTGTGGCTAAAGTAGTATTTGAAAGTCAGTATTTATAACACATCTGTTAATAAATCTCCATCACATATGTCTATATTCATATTTGCTGCTATTATTTTACAACTCCTAGTAGTTTATTTAATAAATGTTTAATTTCAGTGACTTTTGAACATTCTTTTCATAAACATTTCTAGTATGTAGGGTTTATGTTTCTATGAGGAATTCTCTGTCCATCAAACATCTGCTAGAACTTTTGTCTCTTATTCAATTAGTGGGACTAGGAACTGATTTGAGAATTGACTGGTCTGTATATAAAACCTTGAGTTTATACTAAGGGGATTATTTCTGCTTTGCCATTCTTCTCAGATCTACATGAAATATGAAATTTTATAGCACCATAGTACACTTGCATCCCAACAGCAAATAATAAAAGAGAATTTAGCTGTCAGGTGGTAGAGGTACACACCTTTAATTCCAGCACTTGGGAGACAGAAGCAGACAAATCTCTGTGAGTTCGAGGCCAGCCTGGTCTACAAGAGCTAGTTCCAGGACAGCTATGACTGTGGCATAGAGAAACTCTGTCTAAAAAACACAAAGAGAGAGAGAGAGAGAGAGAGAGAGAGAGAGAGAGAGAGAGAGAGAGAGAGAGAGAGAGAGAGAGAGAGAGAGAGAGAATTTAGCACATCAAACCACAAAATCACATTCCACAATGGGTTTCTTTCTTCTTTTTTATCATTAATGAAGGCATGTCTTTTTTTATCATTTATTCCATACTAAAACTTATTTAATGGCACTGTTAGTATCATTGTTTCTTTACAGATTTCCCACTCTATATTTTTCAACATTAGGAAAAACACTGATGGAGATTATTTTTGAAATTTGAATATCATCTATAAGTTCATATTCTTTCATTAGAATGCAGACAAAATACAAATACTTCAGGTAAGAATTTAGTAACTCGATAGACATAGGACGGTGAGAAAATTAAGGCAGTGCATACATAACCAAATTGACCAACTTTCTTTCCCTTTCTTTCTCATTTGTTTTTCTTCTTTTCTCTTTCCAGATTTTCTCTATCTTAGTACTAGAAGTGACTGCACATGGGCACATTCTACAGAGATCTGAGAAATCTTACCACTTGTAGCATGCACAGTAAAAACCCAGAGACAGATATTGGGGTTCAATCTGAAGATCAAGAAAGCAAAGCAGCCAGCCACTGACTCTTACCTCTATCCCCAAACCAAAATGGTGATCCTGCCTCCAGGAATCTCAGAATGAGACTGAGACTGGAAGCTGTCTCCTCCCATCTTATATTCTTCTCTAGTCCTGGGATTAAAGGCATCCACCACCACCGGCCAGCTTCCATGTGATATGGGATTCCCCTCTGTATTCTATGAATATGCTTTATTACCATTGGTTAATAAAGAAGCTGCTTCAGCCCATAGCAGGACAGGGTAGAGCTAGGATGGAAGAGATAGATAGATAGATAGATAGATAGATAGATAGATAGATAGATAGATAGATAGATAGATAGATAGATAGATAGATAGATAGAGATAGATAGATGATAGATAGATGATAGATAGATAGATAGATAGATAGATAGATAGATAGATAGATAGATAGATAGATGATAGATGATAGATAGATAGATAGATAGATGATAGATAGATAGATAGATAGATAGATAGATAGATAGATAGATAGATAGATAGATAGATGATAGATAGATGATAGATAGATAGATAGATAGATAGATAGATAGATAGATAGATAGAGAGATATAGATAGATGATTGATAGATAGATAGATGATAAATAGATGATAGATAGATAGATAGATAGATAGATAGATAGATGATAGATAGATAGATGATAGATAGATAGATAGATGATAGATAGATAGATAGATATAGATAGATAGATAGATAGATAGATAGATAGATAGATAGATAGATAGATAGATAGATAGGGAGTAGGCAGAGTCAGGGAGATGCCATGTAGCTGCCAAAGGAGACATAGACATAGGCCCTGGAACTTTTTCTGAGCCTCATGGTAAAATACAAAATAATAGGAATGGGTCAATTTAAGATGTAAGAGTTAGTTAATAAGAAACCTAAGTTATTGGCCAAGCAGTGTTGTAATTAATACAGTTTTTGTGTGATTATTTCAGGTCTGGGTGGCCAGGAAACAAATAAGTAGTCTCTGACTACAAATATGGCTAACTAGTGTGGCTGCTGGGATTAAAGGTGTGTTTAACCACTACCTGATCTGTATAACTGACTAGTGTGTCTGCTTTGCACTGACCTTCAGGCAACCTTTATTTATTAAAACACAAATAATATATCACTATAATAACTTAATTAAATTAAATTATATAAAGAAAGAAGCATATCTAGGGTCTCCTATCAAGCTCTTGACAGGGCTAGAGCAAATCTTTCTTTGAGTATATAGTCCAATAAAACTCGGGCCAAATACAATAGATAGATAGATAGATAGATAGATAGATAGATAGATAGATAGATAATAGATATCAAAGACCTTTTGCATGCATGATGCATCTGTAATATTTGGAAGTCAGTAACTGACCTGAAGGCATGCACACATCTTTGTGGTTCTGAACTTGATTTGACTGAAATTTGTGGGTGCACTCTTTACTAAAAACTAAACTAATTCTGTGTAATTTTCCTGAACCAAACTTTTCTGTGGAACCAATGGAAAACATCCAAACACCTAACATATGATAAGCAATATGGCATAAATTATGACTCTCCAATAGAAAAACCCATTATCTTATATCAAGACAGTTGTGAATACAGTAAACAATGAATTCATTATTATTACCAATTTTAAACTAGAATAAATCTCAAATGCTATATAATATGATCATGGGAAGGAAATGGGCTATGCTAGCTGCGGCAATGCTTTTATAATGAAATACCTTGAGTTGCCTACCAATCATAGCAGAAGCTGCATTTAGAAGGTTAGTGATTATGGCTCCTCTGGGCAGCAGTGAAGTATTGCTATTATTCTCCGTTTCAAAAGGAAATATAAATTGAAGGTCATGAACCACATTTCCTTCTACTATTTAGCAAAATGGATGTAGAGTTTAATAAAACACAGAACTCTGTAATAGTTCCATTTTCGCACTAACGGGGAAAGTGGTCTCCATATTTCACAGTCTAACACATATAAACACCGAAGGTGAAAAGATAGCAATTATGTAATGCAGACAGTTTGCCTCCAACCTGTGCGGTGGGTCACTTATCTATCTGTTCTTTTCCTTGAGACCTTTGGAGAGAAGCATTCTGAAACTAACAAGCAGGGCACACTTCCCTCTGTTGTGATATAACCAAAACACCTCAAAATCCAGTGTCTAAGAACAACAGTCTTGTTTGCTTCAGGAAGGGTGAGACTCCCCAAGACCTATCACTTACGGTTCTTTCATCAGCTTATATATGTTATCCTGCCTTGCTTGCTGCTAGATTCAGCTCTTACACAGTTTCCTTGCTGCGATAGCCTTGCTAACAGGGATCTGACTGGAACCACCTCTGGAGTTACTGGGTGAGGCTTTGCTCAGTTTCCTTCTGAGGTCTCTGTTGTTCTTGCCCTGTGCCTCTCCTGTTGCCAGAGCAACTGCTTTTGAAAACAGCATCTTGCAATGAAAATGCAAAAGGAGGTGTTACTAAGCCCCAGCTTACACTGAGAATTCCTAGGCTAAGCAAAGTGTGACTTTTATCACATTGTAGCATCTTCAGAATAAAAAGGGTGCAACCACAAAGATGTACATATGAGATGCTCTTACCTGATGGCAACACGCTTCATCACCGTACATGCAGTTGTTACTAACTGATCAGTAAATTCTAAGACATCTAATTTTATTTGAGTGTAATGTCTTCCTGGATGCCTAACTGAAATTCCCTTATGCCATTTAAGCATATTTTCTCAAAGTTAAAATTACTGTAGCTTATGGTTGCTATGTGGTCAAAATCATCTTCATAAGACATGCATTTGTTTAAAGACAAGTGCTTAATCAGAGAATCATTCACTTCACAAAAAAAATCAAATTTCTTTTCTTGCTATATAGAAAATACAAACAGCTAAACAAATACTTGGCAAAAGGAATTAATGACTTGTCCTTGGAAAGTAGAACAGCTTGGCCTATTTTGTTTTGAAAGATACTTTGGCTGATTTCAATATGCTAGGAAAGAAAACTGTAGCAGGGAGGAATGATTTATCTTCTGTAGTCATGAGGTACAAGTTTGGATTTTAAAAATCTTCATTCTGTCCCAAACAGTACATCTTGAACTGGCCGCTTCAGATGAAGTGATTCTTTCCATCCAGAGGTCCAGTTTCTCCAATGGGAGCATTGTTCTAACGTTTCAAAAGAGACCTCCAGTTACAAAACTACAGGATCCTATTTGTAAAACTTAAGTCATCTGTAGTTAAAAAAACAAACAAACAAAAAACAAAAAAATTATTTGGTTGATTTCTGCTGGCATTTATTTGTGTTCATGATACAATAAAAAACATCTATTTTTTAAAAAAAACATGAACTTTAACATTTTTCTCCTCATATTTAAAATAGTTCTCATGAAAGTTCTGAGCTCCTTTGTATTTGAGAACCACTTCTCCACAGATATAGGTAGTCACCTGAAAAAAAATGAGGTGATATATTTGAAAGAGAGAAAAAAGATACATGGGAAAGGTTGGAGGGATAAAAGGGGAAGGGGAAAATAATGAATTATATTCAAATCTCAAATAATTGAAAACAAACCCCATGATAAAAACAGTCACTGGGAACTCCCGTGAGGGGTTTTCTTGATCAGATTAATTGAAGCAGGAAGACCCATCTTAAACGTGTGCAGAAGCTTCTGGAAGCAGCTCCAGTACAAAGACAAAGGGACTTTGTTTTTTGCTAGCTCGCCTTTGCTCTCTGTGACATATTCAGCTATCCCATCGCCGCAGCGTTCCTGTGCTGCTATTAAAACAAATCCCACCTTCCAGTGTAGGCCGCTGTGCATCTTGAGTACCTAATTTGATAAAGTTCTGCTGTCTGTCATCTGTGTCATTCTTTACTTGTTATTTTTTGTTTGACTTTGCTTACCGTCTACCTAATAAACTCATTCATGCAAAACTGTAAAAAAAAAAAATTAGTTCTATTTGTAAGCAAAGGTTTTCACCTTCGGGGATGACATTTTAAAGTAGAGACACTTTTATAGAATCATAAATTTGTATTAGGGTTTGACAAAATCAGGTCGTCCCCTCATTCGCTCACTGCTGTTTTTCTCACTGTAGATCTGGTGAAAGGGGCCCATTGATTGGTCGGGAGCACGTCATGAAGCAACTCAGTTGGTGAGCACAGTTTATTACCAAGCTGGACTTAGATTGCCCCTCTTCCACCATGCAGCCAGTGAGGAGAAATGAGCCATCATAAATTTACATACTTGTCTTTTGTTTCTTCCCTTCAATATTTTATGTAAAGTGAGTTTCTCAACATGTTCATGCCATAGATCCCTAGTCAAGCAATCTAAGAGTAAAGGGTAGAATGAAGCCCAGACAGAATACAGAAACAGACACTGGCTGGAAATGGAAACTTGAATTTAGAGTTAGTTCTGTAGTAGAAGCATATTCATGATTTATGTTAAAACGGGTAAAACTCTCTAAGCCAAGAGCAATGCTGACTTGTTAGGAGAACAGAATAGTTGAAAGCTAGAGGTAGAAATGCTCTGCAAAGATTGGTGACAACTTTAACTGTCATAGAACCTACATCCATAACTGATGAAGGCAGATGCAGAGATCCATAGTTAGCACTGGGCTGAGCTCCTGGAGCCCAGCCTTAATGAGGAAGGAGCAATAATAGGAGCAAAGGGGTCAAGACCGTGATGGAGAAACGGACAGAAGTGTCTGGCCTGAGTAAGTGGAAGCTCAGGGACTCTGACTGAGAGCTGGAAACCTGTATAGAACTGAACAAAGCCCTCTAGATGTGGGTGACAGTTGTGGGCCTTGGGCAGTTTGTGGGGACACTAGCAGTGGAACGAGTGTTTATCCCTAGTGAAAAACTGACTTTTTGTGGCAGGTTCTCTAAGGCTACATACAAGGGGGAGGGCCTTGGTCCTGTCTCGAGTGATATGAGGAACCCTGTTGACTCCCATTGGGAGCCTGAGGAGTGGATGCGGTGGGGTGGGGAGAAGGCTGGAAGGTAGTGGGAGGAGGAGAGGGAAAGGGAACTGGAATTGATGCTCAAAATAAGATTGTTTAAAACAGAAAAAAAGAAAAAAATACTCATCAAATAAAGAGAAGATGGTAGCACTGATAACATAAGACAAATTAATAGGGATTTTTAGGTCATCATAGGACATGAGACTTTAAAAGTAAAATCAGAGAGAGGATTGGATTAAGAAAGTGACAAATCAAGAAATAAAATAAGTAACAATTCATGAAAAATAATTTTAGTCTGCTGGGTCAAGCAAACTAGTGAGGAAAATAAAAGATAAAGGGAAAGAAAGCACAATAATTATAAAAATATTCTTTTACTTTTTGAGAGGAAAAAGGGTTAATTTACTCATTTACATTGGTGTGGTAAAAAAGAGATTATAGGTGGTTATAGCATCTAGATGGTATCTCGAGGATTTGATAATAAATATTATACAGAGATTAAATAAAGCTCTCTAATGGGAATCCTCAACTTTTCCCTGAGTCGGGATACTTTTTACTAAAATGGCAAATACCAGAAAGGAAAACTTCAAAATTAAAAATGGATGCCCCAAAACTAAATAGTGTAGGTTAAATATTTGTACATATGAAAGGAGTGATGTCAATGATCTGTTCAATATATGAATATCATGGCTCAAGTGACTGACATAAAGTTGGGAGCTGTTTACACACACATAATATTAGAGAACATTGACCTGGAAATTTCCGGTGTTCAGAAAAAGAAAAGAGCAAACAAAACAAATCTCAATGTAGTCTAACAGCTATCAATGGAAAACTAGTAGAAGCCTAAAGGCGTAAACCACGAACCATGCCACACCAGTTTGGAGTTATTATTATTAGGGTAGTATTTATTTAAAGAGGAAAAACTTACAGATCAAGATCCCAGACAACAGCTCTCTGCACAACTAGAAAGGGAGTCTAGTCGCCAGACGAGCAGGAAGCCAAGAGAGAGCTCGGAGGAAGTAGAAGCTTTTTGAATGGAGAGAAACCACGCCCCAATGGGCTGGTATCTCAGCAGCTATTGGTTGGAGGGGCGGAAAGACCTCCAGCAACAGAAGCCCGGTATGGAAAGGGAGAGAAAGAAATGAAAGAAAAGAAACAAGAGAATCGTTGAACTGGTGGCTAAAGGAGTTAGAAGGAGACCATGGAGTCAACTCACTCTTCATATTTGTCTAACAAATGAATTAGAACCAAGGCATAGATATCAGGGGAGGCACTTTCTTTAAGATCAAGAATTCTGGGTCCCCCATACATGTTGATGAGATCAAGGTGAGCGAGAAACAGTGCTGACGATTAAACTGGATAGAATAGGTTACAGTGAAGAGAACTGATAAGTGGATGCTGTGATTAATTTTGTATTTATTTTCTTAAATTTTTCAAAAGATGTTATGAGAGCAAAATAAAGCAGAAGAGGATAGGAAGCTAGAAGGAAATGCTACATACTGGCAAGCACCGATAGACAACAAAGGTTAGGATGCTGTTTCTGGGGCACTAGTGTGTTCAGATTTATGGCCACAGAATTCTTCCTACTCACGTTTTTTCCCCTACAGTTCCTTTGAATACTTTCCAACAATCCCCCAAATAAACATAGAAATATACAACCAACTTGTTCTCCACAATGCTAAAACCTATAAACAGAAAGGACAGTCTGCAAGAAGTGGTACTCAGAGAACTAGAAATCCAATAGACAATTGTCTCTGATCAAATACAAAATCAACACTAAATGTGGTAAGACCAAACAGAATACCTGACACCAAAATGCTACCAGAAGAAAATAAGGGAACCCCAAGCTGTTGATGTGGGATTCCCCTCTGTATGCTGTGAATACGCTTTATTACCACTGGTTAATAAAGAAGCCACTGTGGCCTATGGAAAGACAGAATACGGTTGGGGGGAAATCTCAACAGAGAGAGAGGAGAAAAGAAGGCAGTATCAGGGATTCACCATGCTGCAGTCAAAGGACAATAATGCAAGAAGCTTACAGGGAATCCAAAGCCTTGTGGTGATGTATAGATTAATAGAAATGGGTTAATTTAGCATGTATAAGCTAGCTAAGATTATGCCTAGGCTATTGACCAGTGCTGTAATTAATATAGTTTCTGTGTGATTACATGACTCTGAGCAGTCAAAAACGAAAGAACAGTTTCCATTTACATGCTGATGCTAAGAGCAATTGTTCATTGAATATGAATTCCAGAGCTTAGAAAAAAATGGATGTAAACAAACAAAATTACATCAAATTAAGGAAAAGATCATCAGCTAAGAAACCACTTAACATCATTACAGAATGAGGAAAATATTTGCAAACAATGCATCTGAGAAAAGTTCAGTTTCCAAAACACATAAGAAAGTCAGCAACACCAGCAAAAGATAAGCCCCTGTACATTGTGCATGCATGCAGCTATTTGGGGAATAATAAGTAAGTCCCACAACTAAAGCTATCATCCACATCAATCAAGATAAAACTATATGTATATTCAAGGAATACAAGTCGGTATGCCAGAAACATCTGCAAGCCCACATTCCCTGCAGCATTTCTCCAGCAGCCAAAGCATGAAATCAACCCACGTGTCAATCAAGAACGGATGCAAAGATAGTAATGAAATACTACCCAGCCTTTAAAAAAGAAATCTTGCCATTTGTGACAGAAAAGAATACTTATATGCAACCATATTAACAAATTACCAAAATAAAAATCCTAAATACTGTATTATATCCCTTACGTGAAGAACCTACAAAATTATTCACTCAGAAACAGAGAATAGGAGTGGTTCCCAGACACTTCAGTGGGCCTGGAAATGGGCAACAGATACAGCATTATAGTCATGTAGGAAGAATACACTCAAGATATATACTCAACGGCCTTCTGACTGTCGTTAATAACAATGCATTGTGCTTATAAAACTGTTGGAACACTGGACTGTAAATGGTTTTGACACAAAGCAGTAGGCATTTGAAGTCATATGTAAGTTAGAATATTTCCAATTCTACAGTGTGTGTGTGTCTGTGCCTGTTTTTATATGTTCAACATTTAATTTACATATAAATTTATATGTAAATCCCTATGTTGTATCTTCTGTTAGTCACCAACAACCTGATTAGTCATGTTACGTATCTCTTATCATTGGCTTTCAGAATGTTTTAGAACTATCACTACAGAACACTTTATATTATTGGATATTAACAGTTGATATCCTTTTTCTTACTGAGTTGATTTTTGGGGAGGTGTGATAGGTATTCATGATACAATTTTATTTCCTTTAGACCCAAAGACACATACAGCTATCAATGAGCATGCTCATTTTTCTTGTGGTTTTAATGTGCTTACACATTGAATATGGTGCAGTTCCTTTTGATGTCTTTAGACTCATGTTTTGTCAACTTCTTACATACAGCGGAGATGCCATGCTTTTAAGGCTTCCTCTACATTCAGGCTTCATGCTATTCCACATTGGATTGCCCTTACTTTGATGTAAAATTCTCCCTGAATATTTTAATACTAATATTTGATATTAATTTTTAATGTAAAAGCACATTACAAGTTAAAAGTATGTAAAAAACTTCCTCTCTTTGAACTTAGTATTTGAAAAAGGCTGTGAATGCCTTTACAGAGTCTGCACTTTGGGATTAGGAGTAGATTAACATAGCCAACCTCCTGTTGGAGATGGTAAGAAATATGTTCTCTGAATGTGGGCTTTAGGACTAATGTAATGTCGCTTGGCGGAAGAAAGGGAGAGGGGAGGGAAGCAAGAAAGGAAAAAGCTGTGAGAAAAATTAATGTCTCCATTACTCTGGTTGTATCCCTCTTGAAACTGAACATTACTATATCTGTACCTCTCATAAATATAAACTGGGAAAACTACAAATGTAGAAATAAAAATGCCAAGAATAATGCATTACTCCACGAGAGAAAGAGACTAATTTGTCATCTATAATAGATAAATACCATTTGGGTTTTCCTTTATTTTTCATTTAAGTTTTGAGATTATAACTACATTTCTCCTTACCTTTCCTGTCTCAACACCATTCCATATACCCTTCCTTGATCTGCCTGTTTTTCATTAATTGATGTTATATGCATCTTCATATATGTATATACATATGTATTCCTATCCATAACCTGGTTAGTCTGTATAATGTGAATCGTCTGTATATTTTCAGGGCTGACCAGTGTGTAATGGATAGCCAATCGGTGTGTCCTTTCCTGGGAAAGACTATCTCTCCCAATCTCACCAATACTTAGTTGGCTGAGGCCTCCTGAGCTATCCCCATCAAAGTCAGCATACCTACTTATGTCATCCTTGTTCAGGCCACATTTTAGACATTCATACTGATGAATCTTTATGTCTTTATGGGGGTAGCTTCTGATATTACTAGGACACACACTCTCAAAGCAAACAATCAAACAAAAAATTCCCTGTGCTCTGATCTTCTGGGTCTTATGACCACCCTACGTCTTTTCTGAAAATGTCGTTTGAGCCCCAGGTAAGAGGATGCATAGATGTCTCTGCTTTTGGGCTCCACAACTCTGCCCTTTGATTGGTTGTGATTTTCTGCAGTGCTATCCTTAATGAGGGGTGACGATTACACTTATTGGTAGATTTAAGAAGGAATGTATAGATTGCTGTTAGGGAGTACAGGTTCTAGCGGTGTAGGTTCTTCTCCAACATCCATGACCTCATTAGCCCTGGATAATTGTGCAGGTTCTCAGTAGATGGAAATTAATACAGAGACCCAAATCTGGACAATTCATAGAGTGAGAGACCTTGTAACCGTCAGTCCTAAATGGAATGTCTACATCAAATCTCTGCCTAAGGACTTAGAGATCTCTGTGTAAGAGAAGGCAAAAAAGATTTTAAGAGCAATAGGAGATGAAATTCACCAACGGGACGGTGTGCTGCAGACACAACAGACAGGCCCACACATGAACTCATAGAGCCAATGGCAGCATGGTCAGAGCCTACAAAAGTTCATGTTAGATGGAATTCCAGTACTAAGAAGGGAACTGGACATCAGTCCCCATCCTGAAAATGGACACTATCTCAAAATGATGACAATTTACAAATGAATTAGATTTTCCAATGTAGTCTCATGGGGTATACAAACCATACTTACGGCAGGCCTTTTGCCCAGCAGTAGAAAGACAACACAAAATGAACTCAATGGTATTTTGGGAGATGGTTTGTCTCATAAAGCTTTGTTTGGGAATTTTTTTTAACCTTACAGGTCTTTGACTTATATGTTATGGTTTCTATTTTTTGTTTAGATTTTATGTGTTGTGTGTGTGTGTGTTGGTGTGTGGGGGTGTGTATGTGTGCATGGGTGTGTATACTCAAGTGTCAATGTGTGCACATATGTGTATCTGTGTATTTCCTTTAGAGTTTTTTTGTTTGTTTTTTGCTTGCTTTGTTTTATTCTTGTTTATTATTATGCTTCTTTTCTAGGAGTTGGATATGATTTCGGGAATGATCTCTTGATATTTCACAACCAATTATTAAGGAAAAGATTTTTCTCTCCGCTCTCAGTGGTCCTTAGCTGCCTGTGTTATTTGTCTTATGGTGTGGCAATAATATTTTATCCTTTCACATTAATGTGTCTATGTGAAAACATGTTTTTCTTTTTTGAGGTCTTGTTTACTAATGAATTTTTTCTGTTCCTGTTTCTAAACATGTGTCTCTGAACCAAATCATTTGCTCTGAAATGCAAAAACCAGTACCTCAACAGGTACACAAGGACCTATTTGAACGCCTTCCAAAATCAGAACTCCACTTATCACATACTATGACAGAAAATAATATTCATATTTTTCGATATAAATGCTACTACCACATTGCTAAACTAATATTTTTAATTTTTCCAAGATACCTGTAACCATCCTCCCAGAACCACCACAATATTATCTTGAAAGATCTTGAAAGGAAAGATTATATCAGGAAAAATATAATTTTTAATTAAAATTTTGGCAGGGCAGGACAGTGCAGAGGTTTCTCCATCTTGTACTCTTGCTAAAGCCATTTTAAGTTTGACTAGAATTTGATCTTCTTGATGGAAAATTACCCATCTCTCCTCCAGGAACCAGGTGCCAAGAAGTCCCAGATAATTTAACTTCTGTTAAACTATTTGCTTGCACAAAACCTCACACTACAGCTGTAGAATAGTATAAGAGGTTATAGTTTTTGTCTTCAAAAGTGCCTTGCTTTAAATGCTTGGTACTATACTTGGGTTCCCAATAGTTGAGTGTACTTCTATCAGGTGGAATAAAGACTTTCAGCTGACTATAGACTATGTTGGAGTAGTCTTCTCTACTGGACTCCCCAAGGTGATTTGTAAATTTTAATTTAAAATATCAAATATTCCATACGACATTATTAGGATATTAATTTAAGCAAATGAAAATATAACATTATGTCAACAGTAAATGCTCGTTTCTAAGTATCAGCCAAACCAGACTGAAGGTGTGAGAATAAAGACCTCTCTTCTGTCACAGTAGGTGTGTAAACCTAAGTGGTGGCTGTACCTCTGCCTCTGTGTTACCAGCTACAGGCTCACATTTCAGCTCAGGACCTCAAATATACACACAAAGAATCATAGGACACAGAAGCAAATCACTTCTTTTGGAAATTCTCTCAAGATGAGGACATACCCAGCAACCCTTCCTCACTGGTTTTCGTAATACACTTGGATAGAAATCACATTGCACATGATGGTTTGCTTTCACTGTCAACTTGATTGTCTGAGCATGTGCCAGGAGGCTGGAAAAGGACAGACTGTATGCGTGTGGAGATGATTTCAAACGTAAATCAAGAACAATGGCTGTGTTGGATGTCTCAGAAGCAGGAGTCTCGAATGCAATTAAAAGTAAAAAAGAAAGATTTTTGGAATATTTTCATTCACCCTTTCCAGCTGGGTCATGAGCTGCTTTGCTAAAAAAAAAAAAAATCCTGCTGTGATAAACTGAAACTGCTCAGGTATTTTGTGCCATTGATGAAAGTCTGACAGACAGAGAATGCACATGCATTCCATGTCTTTGTGTGGCTTAAAGTAATCAGACTTTCTCTTACGGCCAAATGGCAGCTTCACCTTATACGTGTGAACTACCTCTATGAGAGATGAGGAAGGTGTATTTTGGGGGAAAGAAAAGAAGGGCAATTTGGGATTTTTTTTCTTTTTTAAAGTAAACTTCACATAATAAAATCTGACTTCCAAAATCTAAGCATTCAGAAAGCTGAGGCAGGGGGTTGTTGTGAAATTGAGGCTTACCCAAGCCACAGGTTGAGATGTTGTCCTCCCAATTAACTAATTAATTAATTACAGCTAAATAAAGTCTGACTCCCAATTTCCCATGTCCTCTCTTTCCATCCCATTGTACGTCCACTGTGGTTCATGTCTGATGTTTATTTGATAATGATCTCTAAAGAGCCTTTCTGCTAATTTATTCTCATGTGCTTTGAGAAAATTCATGCAGGACTAACTCATAAAACAGTCATAAAATCAAAGAGCTGCAACTTAGTAACCAACGGTGCTTCAATAGGAATGGATAATCAGAAGGTAGTTGGGCAATAAGCTCCTAGCCAGAACTAGCAATTGTCAAGAGACTGGTCTTACCCCCACATGTTTCCTACTTTGAAAAGTAGTAACTGTTGTTTTGAAGAGACAAATCACTTTCCCATCTCTTGATAGCTTTAAAAGGAAACAACAAATTTCATATATTTTTTTTTCTTGTTGAAACTAAATATCCATTCATAGTTTATATTCCTTATGAGTTATAAAACAGTGCTCAAACACTAAATATTGAAATATTATCTAAAAAGCCAAATTGATTTTTTTTCTGAAATTTGAAGTCATTCAGTTACACTTACCTCTATATAATAATATGTGCTTCAGTGAGGTTCATGACTTATACTTTTTAATGCTGTGATTCTGAAGATACCAGTTAAATAATTATCTGGATACTAAATAATTAAATATGGACACTAAATAATTTAATATAATGGACTTGTTTTTCTGTGATATTTCAAATATTCTCCTCAGTTAAACAAAAAAGTAATTTAAAGTAAATGTAAATTAATTACTAGTATAAGTTATGTATAATAGAAAGTTTTAAAGAGCAGAAACATAAGATGTTATTAGTCCACATCTTTATATCACAGAGTAAAAGGTTTTAAGCATCTCAGTGAAAAATTTCAATAAAATCCATTTTGTCTTGTTCTTGCTGGGAAATGGTTTTCTAGCGTCATGGTTACTACATGTATGGCTACATATGATTCTGTCTGTGAGATAGTTAGCTATATTTCTATAAACCATTGTATTAATAGAGAACTTTCAGTGGTGGATGTGGTGTATGATTTATTTAAGATACACACTCTTTATGCAAGTAAAATTGAAATGTGAAAAACTCCACACATTTGTGAATATGATGAAACGGCTGACTAAATGTTTGTGAGAGATGAAAAATTAAATCTAGTAGACTGGTTTGCTAAGTAAAGAAGGTAATATTTTAACTAGATTAACTAGTCAAGATGAATAAATCTCAGCATAGAGGGAAAAAGAGATGTGAGATTAAATGAATGCCTTTTAATTATGACAACCAGGTTACGTTGAATTATTACCAGACTGAAGAAAAATTCTAGGTTAAGCTCCCAGAAGTAGAATGAACCAAGACGATGAATTTAAAAAAAAATATCTTTAAGACATATGGAAATTAGATGGAGGGGGCAGGCATCGCAAGGGCAGTAGCTGTTCAGTGCAGCAGAGAGGGAGAGGTCCTGCCTGTGGGGGAGGCTGCTCTGAAGAGGCGCTTGGAAGGAGGGAGAGCAGATCACACAGCACGTCATTAAGAAAAGCACTAAAGAATAGGGTCCAAAGATTACACATGCGAGAAAACATGAGGTTCTAAGGGTACTGCTTAGATAGTTTGTACCATTCAAAAAACTAAGTTAAATGCTTATTAAGTATATAGACTTGGTTTTCTTCTAAAATCAGAATATCAACTGGGCGTTGGTGGCACATGCCTTTAATCCTAGTACTCAGAAGGTAGAGGTAGGCGGATGGATCTCTCTGAGTTTGTAGGCTAACTTTCAGACCGTACAAGTCTCTAAACACTAGTCTAGTAATAGCATTGATGTTGCGAAGCAAAACTAAAAGCAGCTTCATGCAGCTCTAACTTTCAGTCCATCCAAGTTCACCATATCATATATGAAAAGAGGATGACCGTTTCAATAAAAATACTGAATATTTGACCTAATGTGTGCATTTATTATTGCATATAACCTGATCATTTTTTTATCAGAAAATTCACTCCACAAGATCCATGAGTAATAAAGGAAGTACTCATCCTAAAAACTCACTAATTATGAAGCTAAGATGCCAATCGCACAGTACCAAAGTGCAGTGTTCTTAACAGAACTCATGGACAGACGGAGCTAGGCTGCTCATGAAGACTTATGTTTGTTTGTTATGTCTGGATACGGAAGTTGTACAAACACACTCACGATGTGCTTTATAACAAAGCTGTTCTGATAACTGATTTGTTTTCTCGAGCATCTGCTTTTGTCAGGGGAGCGATTTGTACGATTGCTGACTGAGTTGATTTGAAATTTGCCTGATCCAGGCAAAGCCACAGTTCTGGTTTCCTGACTGTTTAGGATCTCAAACAGTATCACTGAATAGCCTTGAATAGTGTGGCTGTGAACACAAATCCGAAGCGATCCCAAGTATTTAGCTACAACGTAATTACCACACAACAGATATTGTTGTCAGTTTATTGCATTTGCTTACATTTAGTCAAGGTAATTGTGTAAAATACACAGTAACCAAATACAGACACATTTTTTAAAGAATACTGGAGACAACAACTAGTTTATAAAAGTGCATGTCTCTCTTCCCAGTGACTTCTCATTAGAACTACTGACAAATGCTCTCTGTCACAGACCTAGAAATATATTTTCCAAAAGAATACTCATTCTACTAATAAGGGCTTGGAGTGTCTCCAGTATAGTATATAGCAAGTAACTGTGATAAGAAGATATCATCCTAAATCTTTGATGTCAGCCTCATTAGAGAGACATGTACTAAACAGAAATGAGGTAATTATCAATCACAATACACAGTAATTTAAAAGTATAGTTTCCTTTGTAGACATTATGGCAAGAACTGGTCTTGATATATTGAATCAAGACAACTACTTAAACCTGTGTGAATTAGAATGTGACTGTAAAGAGAAAAGAGAGGAAAACAATGTACCCCAAAACTGTAGGCACAGAGACACAAAGGGAGCTCTTGAGAGAAGCAGGACAGGAATGGCCAACACATGATGATAAAATACAAATTTTAAAAAGAAATAAGATTGGAGACTGAGAATGTATCTCGTGGTAGAGTGCTGAGCATGCATAAGGCCATGGGTTCAAGGCCTAGCGTTTCAAAAAACAACAAAAAAGAAATTAGAGAAGGAATCAATATATGGAGTTTGATGACAAGTTATACTTCGTCTACTTCAATAGTATAGAATTTTGTCTGTGTATAATAATGATCTTTTAGAATAGTTCAATTATTTTTAGATTTAAAAATTGTCAGTGGAACCCCTGATTTGAAAATTGACAGTATTGGTTAAGTGACATCAAGAGAGCTTACACTTAGAATAAGGGCAATGAAATAGAGAGAAGCAGATAGATTTAAAATATGGTTGAAATGGCCATAGTGAACGTCAAGTTTTTAGCTTGAAAATCTATTCAAATCATCTTGCTCTTCTTAGAAATACTTAGTCTTAGAAGAAAAATACTAGAGAATAAATTAAAAGCAGAAAACATTTAAGAGATTCATTAAGACAGCCAAGTGTAAGCATTTGATCCACCAGAATCCATCTGGATATTTACCACAAAAGAAAATACTATTCTACCTACAGATATAAAACTACATTTGAAGCCATGGGTCAAACACTATTTTACACCATAAAAATTACAGTTGTATTCCCAATTAAGATGATAAGAAACTATGGAAGTAGATTGATTATCCAAATAAAATTCAAGTCAGATAAGAGCTAGACCTTTGGATAAAGTATGTGATCAACTCTGTGTAACGATAATGGCAAGTCCATGCTGGGTCAAGAGAAGAGCAGATCGTTAACGATCTTAGAAGCAGTGTTGTTGCCAAGCTCTGGTAAGTGCTTGCTATTAAGTGAAGTGGCAAATGAACAGAATTTCAACAGATTTCTCTGAGTGTAAAATTCTTAAGAAGTTTGCTCTTTGAATGTGACC
The DNA here is from genome assembly GCA_963919715.1 of Microtus obscurus. Lineage (NCBI taxonomy): Eukaryota > Metazoa > Chordata > Mammalia > Rodentia > Cricetidae > Microtus > Microtus obscurus. Next base: position 4,908,068 of record CAWTZC010000288.1, on the reverse strand, counting down.
TGAGAAAAGAGGCAACAGCACAATTCGAAACCTTTGTGAAAAATAAAACATCGAAAGTCTTTTGTGGGATATTTGTAATATTCCATCAAATATATGTATGTGTATATGTGTGTGTGTGTGTGTGCATACGTATTTGTGTGTGAATGTGCGTGAGTTTGTGTGTTTGTATTGTATGTGTGTATATTTGTGTATTGTATGAGTGTGCATGTGTATATGTATATTTGTATATCTGTGTGTATTGTATATATTGTATGTACATGAATGTAAATGTATGCTAGCAATAATTTTATAGGAGATAGAATGATTAAACAAAAACAAAGTTGTTAAACAAGAGGGTGTGGTGGGACAGGAGAGATTGTTTAGTAATTAAGAGTACTGAGCGTTCTCCCAGAGGACTGAATTCTACTCACAACATCCTGAGATTCTTTCCTGTTCTCTGCCAACTCTGGGCATGCATACATTATACCAATACACACATTCAGGCAAAATACCCATACACACAAATGTAACAAAGATATTGAAAGGTTTCTTTTAAGAGAGAGGGGGTAGAGTAAGAAAAGCTAAGGAAAGACGGATCCATTTCAGTAGAAAGAATACTTAGAAGGAACACAGATGGCATTTAAAAGATATGCAAAGTAAGTAAGGAGACATTAGGGAAATTCTGATAGAAACATTGACAAAATGCATCATTCAGTTTTAAAAGGAAAAAAATTGCATTAGACAAAGGGGATCAGAACAACTGATTTAATTCTGTCAGTGTTGGTGGTGATAGGAAGACCAAACACATACTCAGTTCTACTGATACAAAGGGCTCAAGAGCTCCAGGTGGAAGCTGTAATCCTTCTCTGTTTGCTAATAATCTTTAATCAGCTAAAACCTGAACTTTTTCCTTTCTTCCTGACAGTGATTATCTGCGCATCTCGGAACAGAGCATGCATAGAAGTTAGGTTGCTCAAATGACTGGAAGACAGAGCCTCTTGCCTTCCTAGATAATTATGCTTTAGAAGATGATTATTCTCTAGGATTGGAGAGATCGCTCAGCACCTAAGTTCGTGGTATGATCTTCGGAGGAGTCTGGATTAGTTCCTGTGACCCACATCGTTACTAAAAATCATCTGTAACTCAAGGTTCAGGGGTTCTGGTGCCTCCTCCTCCTTCCCGTCCTTCTTTTTCTTCTTTTTTGATGTAAGAATGTTTTTTAATAGTCTTTTCTCATTTTACACAACTATCCTCACTATCATTCTCTTCCCTCCTGCAATCCAAACCTTCCTCCCACCCCACCCTTTCTCCCACCACATCCTCCATCCACTCTTCAGAAAGCGTAAGGCTTCCCACGGGGGGTCAATGAAGTCTGACAGATCACTTTGAGGCAAGACTATTTTTTTCCTGCGGCCATGAGAAGTAAACCACAGAGCTCAACAAACCCACGTAGAAGTTTATTAGGGAAGGGCAGAGATAAGAAGAAGGAAATGCTGTCAACCAGCAGTTGACCAGTTGAGCAAGGCTCCTCACTCCTGCCCAGGCTGGGGACTGGGCATGGAATCTCCCCAAGGAGCAGCAGCTGTGGAAATAGGTTGCTGGTGTCTGTCTCCTGCTGGTATGCATCTTGGATGCTACTGTGCCGCTGGTTACGGCTCACAATTGTGCCGTGGGTGTGCATCTCGCAACTGTGTCTCCAAGCTCTGCCGCTGGAGCAACTAGTTACTGTATATCTCGCTACTGTGCTGCTGGTGTGCATCTTGCTGCTATGCTGCCCTTGGAAAATGCCAGTGACTCGGGGCACACTGAGGCCAAGCCCACAGCCTCAACAGTGCACGAGGCGGCTGTGGTGGAGGCACGAGGTGAGAGGACAGGCGGCAGTAACGCTGTGGCAGAGGCTGCAGCTCCAGCCAGAGGTAGCAGAGGCCTTGGTCTCACACTGAGACGGGGGGGGGAGGAGCAAGAGCACTGTGCAGGCACAATGTAGCCACTACTGTCAGCCCTAGTGGGTGGGGCCAGTATTGATGCGAGAATCCTAACATGGACCAAGGTCCACCCCCCTATATCTAGGCTAAGCATGGTATCCCTCCAAAGAGAATATGCTCCAAAACACAAGATCAAGCACTAAGGATGAATCCTGGTTGCACTGCCAGTGGCCCCACAGACTGCCCAAGTCTCACGACTGTTCCCCAATTTCAGTGGCCCTAGTTTGGTCTTATGCAGGTTCCCCCACTAACAGTCCAGAGTCAGTGAGCTCTCACTAGCTCAGGTTAGCTGTTTCTGTATCACCATCATGGTCTTGACTGCTTTGCTCATATTACTGTTCTTCCCTCTCTTGGACTGATCTCTGGGAGTTCACCCCAGTGCTTTACTGGGGATCTCTCTATCTGCTTCCACCAATTGCTGGATGAAGGTTCTATGATGACTTTCCCTATAGTCCCCGGGGAAACTAGGTAACAAGAAGAATCCTGGGGGAGACATACATGGATCCCCTGGAAAGAAGAAGCAGACAAGATTTGCTGAGAAAATTGGGAGTATTGGGAGGGTAGAAGAGGGGGTGAGGGGAGAAGGGGAGAGAGATGGAGAACATGACAGAATGGGATGCTCAATAAGGAGGAAGGACAGAGAAAGAGAGACAGGGAAGAGATAACTTGGTAGAGGGAGCCATGAACTAGCAAGAAACATGGCAGTAGGGAAATTCTCAGGAATTCCCAGGAATCCACAAAGATGACCCCAGCTGAGACTCTAAGCAATACTGGAGAGGTAGCCTAAATGGTCTTCCCTTGTAATCAGATTGATGATTATCTTAATTGTCACCTGGTGCCTTCTTCTAGCATCCATGGGCAAAAAGGACACGCCCCAGGGACATACATAATTACAGGCAAATACTCATACACATAAAATGAAAAAAAAATTAAAGATCCTGTATTTGAAAAAAGGATGATCTATGCTGAAAATTATGGAGCAAACATTGTAAAAGGATTTGCATCTCATAGGGACAACAATGAATGCATAATGACCAGTTTCCTAAATTAAATGTGTTATGATCTGCTGGCTTATAACCTGGTTATCCTGTCTCTTTAAGAGACAAGCCCTGCCCACTCCCAACCCCCTTCTGCTCTCCCAATTCCCCTTCTACTGAGACAAGCAGGTTTTCCACCTTTTCCAGCCTGTGCGCTCTTTCTCTGTCCATCCCTCTTCTGAAGAGGTGGATGCTGCCTGTCTCTCTCCCCACTTCCCCTTCCTCCCCCTCTCTCTCCCCCCTCTCTCTCTATTTCATCTCTCTTTTTTCCCTTCTCCCCTTCCCCTTTCCCCTCCACAACCCACTAAATAAACCCTATACCTATACATTCTCTGCATGGCATATCTGTCTGTCTCTCAACGGCTGTGGTCTCCCACCCACCAAGGGGACCACCGAGGCCTCAGGTCATCTGCTGATACCCTGATGAGACCTTGGGTGACCCTCCGTTGCCCCACTGCGACCTTGGGTGACCCTGCTGTCGCCATGCCAAGGCCTAAGGTGACCTGCTAAGGCCACTTGTGGGACCAGCAGCCCCTCATGGGATTACCATCCTTCATAATGACTAACCTTCCCCCACCTTATCTTTAAAAAAAAAATAACAAGCCAGGCGTTGGTGGCGCATGCCTTTAATCCCAGCACTCGGGAGGCAGAGGCAGGCAGATCTCTGTGAGTTGAAGGCCAGCCTGGTCTACAAGAGCTAGTTCCAGGACAGGAACCAAAAGCTACTTAGAAACCCTGTCTCGAAAAATAAAAAAAAAAAAAAAGTTCTAAGAGAAAAATGTTCAGAGATCTAAAATCATGATCTATCTGAGGTACAGACAAGTTGAAAAGGACATTAAGGAAGTCTCAGTATGGAAGAGTACTGAGCAAATAAGTTTAAATTTCACATAGACATGGTCAGATATTATAATTGTTTTAAGCAGAATGTCATTTCCAAGAATGTTGAGATTATAACAAAGAAAGTTGGTCAACTGAATGCATGACTCACGATACTAGATTTAAGATTCCCTCTGCAAGGTTGTCTTCAGACTTCTTGCTTGCATTTGCAGAGCCTTTACAGTGATGTGTGCATCTCTATTTCTTCCCCTACAGGTTACATCCTGATCGTTTAGCACATGGCACCTACTGCTTTGTGTCATTTGTAATGGCTAGTGTTTAAACAAACTGTCTTTGGTGGAGGACTTAAAGGCATAATTCCTACATCAGATCCAATTTGAAATTTTGTCTGCACTGGGCATATTTCCATATATGTGAGGTGTTAGTTATAGTTTGGTTGTGAATATGCCCCAAAGTATGCATGCTTTAAAGATTTGGTTCTCAGATCTTGGCACCATTGGGAAGACGGGGAATGGAAAGTGATACATGATGCTTGCTTGGGTGGAAGTGTCTGAGAGTTTGTTTTTGAAAGATGTTTATCTTGCCCTTGTTTGTTCTTTCTCTACTTCCTGTCTGCTATGAGCACTGTAGTCTGTTGCAGCATGGATTCTTTGATTTAATGTCCAACCTCGCCTCTGCTCCACAGTGATGTGGACACAGTAAACCTTTCCCTTTCATGGTGTTTTTCTCTGCTCTTATATCACAGCAATGGAAAGCTAACACAGGAAGCTACTTGCTTTTAACTCTGTCCCCCAGCTTCCTGTCAGTCTACAAGCTGAGTTCCATTTTACCTGCCTAAAAATATACCATTCCAATTAACATGCTGCCCTGGTAAAAGGATACACAGCTAAGCAGGCTTAGGAAGTAATTCCTTCTCACCCACCTACATCCCACTTCAAAGAGAGAGAAGCTTAACTCCTCAGCTGTCAGCCAAACATTACCAAATCCTATATAACCCACCAACTCCTGGTGAATTTAAGTTGAAAATTGTATCACTCTTGTGTCTGATGCAATTTACATCTGTGATGGCTATCATTCTTTGTCAACTTGACTACATCTGGAATTAACTAAAATTCAAATGGTGGGCACATTTGTAAGGGATTCTTTTTCTTAATTAGATAATTAGAATGGAGAAAACTCACTTCTAATCTAGATATTTGAGTGAAAGATACATATTTAACCCAGATATTTTGAGGTGAGATGATCCTATTTTAATCTGGGTCACATCTTCTGCTGGAAGCCTGTATAAAGGATGTGGAAGAAGGAAGTTTGCTTTTTCTTTGCTTGCTTCTTATTGTTGGTAAATCCATTCCATCATTGACATTAGAGCCTACTTCTTCATAAATCCAGAGTATTCTGAAACATTTAGCTCTGTGGGCTGAAATACTATTCATTCTTGGACTTTCTGTTGATAGACAGGCATTGTAACACTGAAATAAATCATATATATATATATATATATATATATGTATATGTACATGCACACAAATATATATATACAAACACACATATATGATTTATTATGTATACACACACACACACACACACACATATATATATATATATATATATTTATATTTATATTTATATTTATACAGTTAAGTTCCTCTAGGGGGCTCTAACAAGGGTGAGTACATTGCAAAATCAAACACTCCATAATGGGAAGGCCTAGAGTGCATACCCTTTGCTAATCCTATACGGCACAAAACATCAGCACATCTGAAGAGCTTTGATGTCACCCTTTTTCTTGTGTCAGACCTTAGGGTTGAAAACACTGGTGCTCACTTGGATGAATTAAGTGCAATAGGTACAATTGGGCCCTGAAATAGTAGGGTCCAGGTGGCAGCAATGACTCTCCAAAGCAAGAATATGGCAGTTAGCATGATGGGCAGTGTCCAAAATTGGCTAACCTAATGACCAGCAAAGGCAAAGTGATTTTTATAGTGTCATGAAGTGTATGGACTTTTGATCCTGGATAATCAATAGTAGTGTGTTCAGGCATAAAACAGATAAAAAGCCAACTGGATTTTTTTTTTTTTGATCTACAGAAAAATTCTGAAACAAGTGAAAGAAAGACTACACAGAATACTGCAAAAGGTAACTTGGCACATGGACCAATTTCCAGATTTGGTCTAGTTTGAACTCCAAGAAACCCTTGGATGAAGGCATGATCAGGTTCCCCTGAAGAAGGACCATAATAAAATACCTAAAAGTTTTACAGTTACCCTTTCTCCAGTCCTTCCCCAGAGGGACCTGTAGACTTTTACACTGGATAAGGAAAAGAGTTAGACTTTCCATCGTCTATGAGACACTGGTTCTGAATGGATGCTGTTTCCAGGAGATCCCAAGGAACAATGTGGTCATCTAGCTAAAGTAGGGGCTTGTGGAGGTCAGGTGATCAATGGCGTTCTGGCCTAAGTTTGACGCACTTAGTCATAAGTATGGTCAAGTGGGTTGCTGAACACATTCTGTGGTTACTTCCCCAATTCTAGCGATGTATACTTGATATAAATATACTTAGAAGTTGCCAGAATTCTTCCATTGATTTTCTGACCTGTGGAGTAATAGCTTATTATAGTTGAAAAGCTAATTGAAAGCCTTTAGAGTTGCCTCTTCCAGGGATAATAATCAATCAAAACAGTGTCACATACTTAGAGGAAGTGCAGAAATCAGTGCCACCATTAAAGGCTTTAAAAATGCAGGGGTGGTGGTTCCCACGACTTCTCCTTTAACTCTCATATCTGGCCAGTGCAGAAGACAGATGGATCACAAACAACAGTTGACTACCAAAAATCAATCAAGTAATGCCTCCATTTGCATCTTTCCACGTTCCAAAGATGACCTAGGTAAAGCTACTGTTGAAAGCCAGGTCTGCCAATAGCAAGGACAAACACCTAGGCCCAGATTTAACCATTCCTCAGGATGACCAGCCAGCAACCAGGTGACAGGTTGACTACATTTGACCACTTTCTCCTAGGAAGGATAATACTCTGCCCTTACTGGAATTGGTACTTTTTCTATGTAATGGTGTGGAAAGTCCTTCTGTATATGTGTTGCTTTTATTGGTTAATGAATAAAGAAGCTGCTCTCAACCAATGGCTTAACACAACATAGCCAGGCTGGAAGAGATATATAGAGAGAGTAGACGGAGTCAGAGATGCCATGGAGCTGCTGGAGGAGAAAGATGCCCTATTATCAAACCACGTTTTTGAGGAAAAAATATGGAGGACAAAAATAATCCCCAGAATCAAATATTATGATGTAGGAGGGAAATCATATAAACCTTGCATGGCATCATACATATGATAGGTAATAAAGTTAGTGAATTCCTGAATTTTTAAATTGTCCATCATTTTGCCCTTTTAAATTATATATTTATAAATTTTTTTTTTATTTTAAATCTTACCTGTGGTTGCATTAGCTGGAGTAGGTGCATTAACCATTACTAGCCAATAGGTGTCGCTGTGCACTTATAACCGCATGGCTGGTTTGAATCTGAATTTAGAGTCAAATGCTGAAAGATATACTTAAATTAAAAACAGTTATTTAGTGTAAATCACAGATTGTTTGATTCCCGGATGTCTCTGACTATTCAGTAGCTACATGAGACAGTTGGCAAAGCGAGGCGGGCGCCTCCTGCTCAGAATAAAGGGCATTGCCTGCAGTGGTGGTGGCTGCGCTGGACATGATCTCCTCGGCCTTTTCTGCCTCAGCCTCCCATGTTTCTCCGCCTGCCTCGGGCCAGAAGTCAGCCGGTAGTGGCTACTCAGGGCCTGGAATTCTATAACCAAAATGAACGGTGTGGAGCCTGATCGCAGCTGGTCAGAGCATCTGGAGACTCTAGCCCCATGATCAGGGCAGCATCTGTAGAAATTAGCTCGGTTCGGGAAATAACCAAGGCTAGCTAAAGGATAAAACAATTACATTTTTATTTATTATAAAGGGAAACCTCATGAAACAGGACTGAGAAGTCCAAGCTCAGCGGTGCTCCATGGGAATCACACAGAGAGAGTGCACACCTTAACTAGGTTCCACCTCTTAAAGATGATTGGTTAACAAAGCTTCCCCCATCAAATGATACTACACAACTTAACCAGCTTTTTGAAAAGAACGCTTTCTAAATAACAGAGAAATTCCAAACATACAAATTAAAAGTAAATTACTAAAAGCAAAATCTTGTGGTCACAAAAGATCACTTTGGGATATCTACTGAATTAAGCAATCTTCCTTGAAAGTCAGTTCACATGAATAACAGACTATTTTAAAACATTGTCTTACATATGTATTCATGTTGGTCACTAGAGAATTTATGCAATTCTTCTGATTAAAATTTATATATTCCAGGCAGCATTAGCAAGTAGAAAAAAGTGAGGCATTAATGAATAAAACCTTTAACTTTATGGACAGCTGAGAGCTTCAATAGACTGCCAAAGCCAGCTTACTATTAAAAAAAAAATAAAATAAGAAAGAAAGAAAATAAACAGCAGGTTTTTGCAGTGCTTCATTTGTAGTTATTCATGTAGGCTTGTTTTCTTTTAAATTCATGTTTTTGATTTTTTAAGTGTCTGGAAGGAACTCAAGACTGCTAGACAAGACACAGCAGTCAGAGAAAGACTTGCAAGGCATTTCTTTGTAGAAGACTAGACTAGGTGGTTGGAATAAGAAACAAAACAAAACATCATGTCTTTGACTTGCTAAAAATGAAAATCCCTCCTCAAGACAGTTGGTCATGGAAGTCTATAGAAAATTATGAAAATGGGCATGTCGACAGGTTGACATGAGAGGTACCTCTTAATTGAATTTTAATGGTACCTCTTATTACTGTATGTAACTCTGTTCAATAGCACAACATAATATTAAAAATTGCCAGTATAGATTTTAATTGTTTTTCTCAACGTTCATAAAAATTAAAACAAAAAATACTATTTAAAGATTAATTGACCTGAGGAAGTTCTTTTTACATATATGAAACTTACCATTTTGTTCTCTCATTATATTTTATAGATCTTTAGTTTATCACTAGCTGGTTTCAGGGATAGCTAAATTGTAAGAATTGTTGCTTTTAAGATCCAGTTTAAATGAGTTTTGTCTGATTATTCTTAAACACCCAATAGCCATCATTGAGGAAGAAGATGAACTAAAAGACTTTTGAAACAAGCCTCTTTTTTTTTGTATTTGCTGTTACTCTTTTTTTTATTTATTTATTAAAGATTTCTGTCTCTTCCCCGCCACCGCCTCCCATTTCCCTCCCCCTCCCCCAATCAAGTTCCCCTCCCTTGTCAGCCCAAAGAGCAATCAGGGTTCCCTGCCCTGTGGGAAGTCCAAGGACCACCCACCTCCATCCAAGCCTCTTTAAGACTCTATCTTCGCTGACTAAGGAGTTTTAATTCCATGATTACTTCGATGAGAATTATGCTACTTGTTTTTGCTTTTTTAAAAATGTGTTGCTTAAATTTTCAGAAAATTCGATTGTTTTAAATTTAAATTATCTTCAAAAACCCAAACAGATAAACTTGAATTCTAAATTTTCACATCATGATTTCAATCCTCTGAGAAATATTGAATTATATTGAAACCTTCATTTATCTTAATTATACTTACGCAATAAATCATCCTATCGTCTAATAAAAGTGCTGTAATTTTTCTAAAGGTCATGAATTTTAATTTATTAAAGTAAATTTTATTTAATTATGTTTTAATATTTCATTGGTAATAAGGTTAAAGATGAAGACTATTGGAAATTTATGATTTTTTGAGTAAATTATAAGTGAATATATTCTCTGTAGCATTTTACCTTGGGGAGTAGCATAATAATGTAATATTACAAAATACAGGCCTATTTAGTGCATTGCAAAATGAGTCAATTTCATTTTCCTTCAGGTTCTGAGACTACACAAATTGTCAGAAATCATCCAACCATCATTCCAAAAGAAAGAACAATCATGTTGGATTGTCTGTATTCCAAGTGGAACTCTGACCACATTTTGCATTTGTGGATAGGTGCCTGTTACTTGGTTACTGATGAGAAGCTTCTATCAAGAACAAACAGATACGATATATATATGAAATAAAACACTTCTCAGTCACTTCAAAAGTATTGATGATATGCTCAATCTAAAAAAAATAAAATTTATAAAGAAGATTTAACATCAAGTTCTAGAACAGACAAAACTAATTGTAAAATAAAATGTCGGAACAGTGAATGTTAGTATGAACGGTAAAGAGACCAGGAATGGACAACAACAACAACAACAACAAAAAGGATATTGTTTAAGGTGATAAAGATTCACTTTTTCTCGTGTCAGACTTATGGGCTTTTCATCACTTAAGAAGGCATTAAGAACTGTGAATTTCTCTTTATCTACATATTACCTTCCAAATAATGTAAACTTTAAGAAGTATTAAAGCCTGGGCTGGAGACATGGCTCAACCATTAAAGGCTGAGCTCACAACCAAATTAAGACCCAATTATCAGTCTATATATTAAAGTTCTTAGACGTAAAATGCAATTTATTCTTAGAAGACCATTTTAAAGGACATTAGTTCAAACTCTTCCGCATGAATTATGGTACTGATGCCATGAGCCTATGCTTGGTCAAAATACACATATCTACACATGACAGGGGTCTAAATTAGACTTCTGTGTGCTTGACAAATGGAATTAAAAAATAAATATGTGAAAACAAATATCGTAGTAATAAAAGCAGTGTAAGACTTTTTGGATATTGACTTAAAATCATTTCAACCTTTTGAATATTTTAGCCATATATGAGAGAAGACTGGACATACACTTCTGTGTTTGTTTTTAGGACCCTATGGGAAACCTTGTCAAGAATGATAGGGACTGTGTAAGGTCCACATCCCAGCATCCCTTCTTGAGCCCTAAATTTTATAGAAGGTAACTGTCTCACACATCATGTCAAGTATCATTCCTCCCATGCCAAGGCCTTACTGTTAGACAATAGTAAAAGTGATGCTCTCATTGTCTAGCTCTTCCAATTGTATCATCATCATCATCATCATCATTATTACTATCATGGTACACTAACATTTCCTTAGTCCGTGCCGCTCAGTCTGGAACTAGGCCTAATGAAGTACCAACTACAAGACCCGCCAAAATTCAGGTGAGTCCAGACTGAGGATTTAGATCACCGCCTTCATTTCAAATGGTTGATGGATTATTTGTTTAATGTAAATACTGAGTTTATTATCTCTTCAAAGACTCCCCACGCAGTCTATCGCCACCATCCTTGTTTGCTTGCCCCTGGAAGTGGATATATCCCTATTGCAAAAGGATAGTGATTTTGAGTGAACTGTTTAAGATACTAGGAAAAATATCTATGCATTCATATGCTTTATCTAGTTATGGCAAAAAAAATAAGCAATTCTCAAAAAATATTCACTTGCTAATTTTTAAAAATTTTCTTTTTATTAGTCTTTGTGCCTTCCACATCATGTATCTCTATTCCATTTATCTCGCCCCTCCTTCATATCTGCCCCCTTCCCTTGAAACCTCCCACTCAAATAAAAAATCAAAATTTAAGAGAAAAAATGAAAAATATCATTATGGAAGCTGTAGCGTGACACAGTTGGTCATACAGTAAATCCTATCGTCCGTGTATCTTTACTTGCAAGTGTTTTTGGAAAGAGTCTTTGGTCTGGTTTGAGGACTCTGAATTCTGCTATGTCATCAATACTAGACCTTCACTGGGGGATCCTCTTCTTTATGGTGCCCTATATCATGGAGATCCTGCAGCTTTGTGTCTGAAGGATCAGCCCCGTCATGTGCTCCCACAGATCATAGATGGGACAGATATTAGAATGGGCCAACTCATAGGCATGGTTCAGGGCTTGGGTAGTTACAAGGTTGGTGACTAGGGTGAGCTCTCTGGCACTGCCACATGAGCAAGGGGTAGCACTGGTTCTCATGCCTTCATGTTCTCAGGTTATCTCACCCGCCTACACCAGCAGGGCCAGCTCTCCTGTGCTGCCCAGGTGAGGTGCAGGGCCTGCTTTCCTGACTGCTGCAGCTGGTAAGGGTGAGGGTCAGCTCTGCTGCCTACCACAGGTGGCAGGGGAAAACGGGTGATGAAATTTTGATTTTCAAAAATTTCAGGAACTGATTGATCGATTAAATTGGTTTTATTTTACTTAAAATTAGTTTGTTTTATATCGTGTTATAATAAACAATAAAGTATTTACATGAAATTTATAAACAATGTCTTTAGAGAGAAAAGGACAAAGTCAAGAGAATCCTTTGTCAGCATTGTCTGTTGATGGTCTCCTTCTTATGTGTAATGTTGGAGCAACCTACGGAGTATGGATCCTTTTACATTGCTCTTAGACAGACGTGACTGCCATTGGTACTTAATAGTCTTTGCCATTAATTAAGTGACCAGAAGCAAGTCAGATCTCCATTGTTCAGTTTTAAAATATATACACAAAGAAATGAAATATCTCAATCCCTCTGTCCCCTCCTTTCCCTCCTTCTCCCTCCTCTCTCCTTCTCTTTTTTCCTTAAAAAAAGAGAAAAACTTATGAAAAATTAAGTCTATAGAGACACTCACAGAGTAATCTTCCAGATAAAATGTGAGAGGGGCTCAAAACAGTCTTGAGATTCTGCAGAATTGGAAGAGATTTTATTAGTACCTGTAAAGGATGAAATGCTAATGTTTTAGCAGTATGTATAAAAAATTGTCTAAGTTTTAGTAGTAGCTCACATATTCGATTAGACTAAAACATCATTAATAAGGCTTCTTCTCTCACAAATTTACCTCTAGAAGTATTCACTGTTGGAAGCATTAAAATTACACGACCCAGTTATGGTAGTCTATAATAACTGAAGATTTTTTGCAATGGGAGAAATGAGGTCCAGGAAGCATCTTTAAATTGTCACTTAGCTATGCAGAACATGCCTCGATGTCTTCGTTTGAAAGTGTATAAATGAGTCAGCTCAGCTGGGAGAAGGCAAACTGGGAATTAGAACGTGGAGGAATAGAGAGCCAGTCTTCCTAATGTGGCTTCCTTTTATTCTTTTATTTTGCAAAGTCCTAAGGAAAGCAATAAAGATATCGATTCTCAATTATCTATTCCCAAGTATTTCCTAATTTACTTTATTTTGCTTTCCCAACAATGGAAATGTCTTAATTTGACATGAAGCTCATGTCTTGGGCCATACTACTCTGAACGCACCCGATCTCATCTGAAATAAAGCTCATGCACTCATGGAACTCCCTCCGGAAGAAGCAAGTAGAATGATGGAGACGTGCTTTGCAGTGTCTCCAAAACCCTGAAGGGTAGCAAAGGGTAGCCTGACAGCCACTCAGCCTGGCTCATTCCTTAGATGATATGATCAGACGTGGATTCCAACTTCCTACAAATGCAAGTCATAAAAGGCTAGAATGTAACAAAAGTAAAAAAGCGTATTTATTTCTCTGAACAATGACTTGATTCTCTCCAGTAATGTACCCATTTCGCTGATTAAGTATTTTCCCTAAGGCAAAATCACATGGGAGCGAAATAGCATGCTGCTCTAAAGAGTAAGAACCCAGGATTTGGATGCTCTGAATGGTTTTCTTAGACTAGGGTGTTCTTTCCCTAGTATTGAGGGGGGTCCTTAAGCCAATAGCCTTTAAGATACTGGCCTACTTTGGGCATGGTCTCGTGTACTATAAGTGCAGACAAATAGCATGTGTGGCCCCCCTTTTTTTCCCTGCGGAATTTGGTTCCAGTTCCCAGCACGCACCGAGGACTGTGTCTAGCTACACTTACTATGAATTTATCCCCAAATAAACAAGCCTTTGTTATATTTCATTCTAGGCTATTGTGGAACTCTTTGATACAATTACAACTTGGCACCCGGGTGGCTTGAGTTCACACCATTTCCCAACCTCGTGTAGACCCATTGCAGCCTCCTCCCACACCATGCAACTGAACTATCCACCTGGCACAGCTGTGCATGGCTTGGCTCTGCTGGCCCTCTGCGGCGACATGGCAATTTCTCACCAACCCATGCCCGTGTGTGGCTCAGTTTAACTATGCAGCCCTATGACACAGCTGAGTTACTGCCACTCACAGCTTCCTGAAGCAACTCCTCTGAGGATTCTCTGGCCCTTGTGGCTCATTATTGCTACCCGTTAGGATCTGCTTATGAGCTATTGATATTTGATGGCTGCTAGGGGATTAAAAATCAATTTTCCTTAAGGGTATGTCTTCTGGTGGGTCAGTTAAGCCCAAGCATGGCTCTGCACCCTGGGTATATGGGCAGCGCATTGTTGGTTACAAAAGGAAATTTAAGATAACAAAATGTTGGATGTGTGTGGGAAGATGGAAGGGGTTGGGAAAGGAAGGGGATGAACATTCTCAATTGCATTCTATGTATATATGAAATGTTAAAAGAATAAAAATGTTGTATTTTGAAATTCCATGCTTAAAGAGAAAGTAATCCGGCTAAAAAGCACTGATACGTTGATTCACCAAAGCTCCGTCTTTTACAGTCTCACAATTCATGCTGTATGTCAAATATTTTGAGAGTTTCACTGTTGTTCCAAAGACAAGTTCACTTTCTGCTACAGTTATATGGAGGTTTTTGTTTGTTTTATAAAATATGCAATTTGTAAAACTTTAACTCTCTAGACTGAAAGTTTCATTTTATACAAAGACATCAGCTAGATACAAGGGAATTTTAATAAAGAAATGGCATGGACAAAATGTTAGCAGCTTCAATGTATGTATAAGGCTTGTCGATTAGAGAATGTTTACAGACTCGGCTAGAGAAAATGTGTTAGAGACAGGAAAATTCAATTACAATATAAATACTGTGTGTTGACTATCCATAGCCTTGGATACAAGTGTCTTCAACCTTGAAGCTTAGTGTTACGGTACACATTCTAAATATTGGGAGAAAAATATAATAGCTTATTAATTGGTAATTTATCTCACAACATGGAAATTTAATGCAAAATTGGCTGGCATCTTGAATGGGGAAAACAAGCAACACAAAGAAGACAAATTGTGGATGTATAGCCAAACACAATGCTGATGCCTATCTGTTCTTTAACGTAACTAGAGCTGTGCTGTTTCGATGAAGCTAGTTTTGTTTTTTGTAAATGCTTCACCGTAATCATGATCTGAATCAGATCTGCTTATGTAAAAACATGCAGTAATACTTTAATCGATATTTATTCTACTTCACATTCTCAGAGTCGATAAATTCAAGCAATGATATATTTGATTAGATGTTAAAGTGTGAGTGTATCATGACTCAAATAGTTATTAAGCACTTAGGTTTTCTTTATACTGGATATAAGAAATGTAATATAGAAGTCACTAGTTACTGCATTATCAAAAGCTTAATTTATAGTTAATATCTGAGTCACTGCCGGTCTATAACCATATAGGCTGTCTGAATAATACATATAAACTGAGAACATAAATTGTCAGAGGCATGCTGCAGGAGCATCGCAAATTTTCTACTGTCTTGGTACAGCACAACAGTTAATATGACCCTCCAATTTCAGTACAGACACATTTCAGTAGTAATTTTGTGGGTAACGAAAGTTATGTGCCAAATTTATATAAATTTAAGTTGTTTATTTTCCATGACAGGGCATTTCTAATGCAGACATATTGCCTTTTTATTGAGCATCCTCCCTCCTGCTCACTTAACAAAAGCTGATGCTTAGAACCCAGGCTGTGTATCCAGAATGGCTGCTGAGAACTCAGGCTATGTATCCATACTGGTGTTTAGAACCCAGGCTGTGTATCCAGACTGGTACTGAGAACCCAGGCTGTGTATCCAGACAGGCTGAGGCTACTGCTATCTTGACCATTGTCCATAGCTAGGCTATGAGAAATTCTTCATTGCTTTAATAATATTTTATCTATTTTTTGAAATATTCATAGATTTAAACAATGTGTTTTGATATTATATATCCACCGTAACATCCTTCCAATTACCATAGTGCCCTCACCCTACTTCTCTGCTAGCTTCATGCCCTCGTGTTTTTGTTGTCAATATTAGTAAAGCCCTGAATTTAATTAGTGCTTCTCAGAGGTGCATGGCGAAGGGCATCCCCTGAGTCCTGAGCAACCTCAGTGGCCATGGCTCCAAAGGAAAATGACTTCCCCTAACTCAATAGCCACCAACAATCAATAGCACTTCTGCTAAGGGAGACAGCTCATGAGACACTTCGCCATCAATAATGGAATTTTAATTGGCTTCATCTTGTGCAGATAACCACAGAAGTTATGAGTTAATGACAGCAAACAGCTATGTCATTTCCACAAGTCAGCATTTCACAGATTTCTTCCTCATTCTCTGTGAAGATTACAACATATTCATGATTAAGCCAGAGTTACCAATAATGCATAGGTGTCCCATTAAATAAAGAAATAAAAGCATTTTCTCTTTAGTCATTGAATCCCTCATGTTCCCTGTGATTTACATCCTCTTTCTCTCTATTATATAAATCTGAATCTTGGCTTGTCTGATGACTGTCTTGTGACTCTATTGTCCCTATGCTTCTGTGTGTACTTCCCTGTGTGTTTCTGTCTGTGGTATATGTGTGTGTATATGCACTTGTTCATGCATATGAGGAAGAGAGAGAGAGAGAGAGAGAGAGAGAGAGAGAGAGAGAGAGAGAAAGAGAGAGAGAGAGAGAGCTGTTTGTGAGTTGTGTACTGTCTGTACATAGGAACAGGCCTCAGAGACAGATATTGGTGTTCAAGGTGAAGATCAGAAAAGCAAAGCTGCCAGACACTAGAGAGTTCTTACCTCTACCAAGGCTCAGACAAAGGGGCAATCCTGTCCTTAGCATGACTGCAGACTGCAATGCTCTCCACCAAACCTCAGACTACAATGAACTCTTGTCCCCTCCTACCTTGGATACCTCTCTGTCCAGCCATCTCACTCCTGTCTCTACTTCCCTCATGCTGAGATTAAAGGTGTGTGAGTCCCACGTGCTTGGGGTACCTTTGTGTGTGTGAGTTCTATCTCTCTTTTTAGACAGATTCAATCTCGTGTAGCCCAGGGTGGCTCTGAGTCCTGCAATTAAACGTATGTGCCACCACCTCCTGGCCACTAGTGGTTTAGCTCTACACTCTGATCTTCAGGCAAGCCTTATTTATTAAAATACAAATAAAATATCACTGTAACTTTACTCCGTTTATTGAATAGTAATGAAAGCGTTGCGTGGTTAAGGGATAGGGTATTTACAGAAATCTTTGAGTTTTAAAAAGGATTATGTCAGTACTCCAGTTAATCCCAACTAAAAATAACATATCTGGAATCAGTTGGTTCCGAATAACAAACATCATTATACATCAACCAACAGCCATAAACGGTTGTTTCAAACCTTTATGGGAGATTTTAGGAAGTTGCTTGCAATGTCTGTATTTGGTGCTTTCAGCAAATCATTTGCATGCATTACTTTGGGTCAGGGTCATGGAAGAATGCACAATTTAGGATTGCAGCTGTGCATTGATTTTCATTATAAAAATTGATTGCGTAGGAAATCCAAGGCAAATTAGGTTGATTGTTACATTGTAATCTAAAAGATAGTTTCAGTATGCAGTAGACTGTATTAAGTCTTAAGAGGCCTCAAGGTGTATTAATAACTTTTGTGAGGTCCTGCAAGCTTCTAGTCTCTTAGAATATAAGAGATATTTTCAGAATATTGCATAGCCACAATTCCCAAGCTCTTATGTTCTTTCTGCCCACTTGAATGGTGGGTGTTCAGTGCAAAGCAGAAATTCTAGGGACTGATTATAAGCTGGTAAATACGTGGAAGGCACCTAGGCTATCTCAGTCCCAGGAAAAGCCTTGTGTAAAAGTCTATTCTTTGTATGGACTTGCCCTGTTCTTTCTAATCAAATCCTACACAGCGAGTATGACATATTCCAGGGTCAGACAGCTGCTTTCCCTGATATTTTACAAGGTACTGAGTCTTTTGTATCCAACTCAGTCTTTTGGATCCAAATTAACACCATTATACCCCATTTTTCCTTAAGTTTTATGATTTTTTTAATTAATTAATTTATTTATTTATTATGTGTACAACATTCTGCTTCGCACACACCAGAAGAGGGCGCCAGATCTCATTACAAATGGTTGTGAGCCATCATGTGGTTGCTGGGAATTGAACTCAGGACCTCTGGAAGAGCAGTCAGTGCTCTTAACCTCTGAGCCATCTCTCCAGCCCTTAGTTTTATGATTTCTTATGTATGGATATATTACAAGGAAGAAAGACAAAGTATTCTCTGTTGAATGTCACACTTTGAAATATAGTATTAGAACAGACCTAGAACGCTGGGCGGTATTGGTGCTTGCCCTTGAGAGGCAGAGAAATGCAGATTGCTGTGAGTTTGAGGCCAGCCTGGTCTACAGAACAAGTTCCATGACATGCTACAAAAATAAATAAATAAATAAATAAATATAAATAAAAATCTACAGTGGAACTCTGTCTCAAGAAAACAAAACAAACACAAAAAGGAACAGACTTAGAAGTAGAATGTGCTCTCCTTTGCTTATTCATATTTCTTCCTATACCCAAACATGCCTATCATGTTTCCAGGTGTTGAAAATGCCAATGTTGTTGCATATATAAAAGAAAAATAGGTCACTGGATGATTTTTCTTTCCTGAAGTACTAGAGATTAAACCTACAACATCATATACGCTAGGTAAGAACTGTGCCACATACCCTGTATTCTCTGTATTTTGAAACAGGGCTCCTTACATTGCCCAGACAAACATTGTACTTGCAATCATAAGTAGCAAGGATGGTAGACTGTACCACCAGATACTCTTTTGCTCATCTTTCAGTATCCAAAATAGTTTGGAAGGGCCAATCTTGCTGCTAAATGAGTCACATACATTGAAGGGCAGTAATATAAACCCACTCAGTTTTAAAGAAGAACCCCAAAATGTGCTCACATGGGCAATAAGGACAGGAAGAGGATGTGCTCCACAGTGACTTTTAGGCTTTCAGTGTTGAAGTGCAGTATTTAATAATGGTGATATATTTCTTAGAATGCAATCCTTAGGCATCTGATGTAAGCAATAATGGGGATAATGTAGAAAGCTGACCTTCTCTTCTGTAAAACCAAGGCAAAAGAATAAATAACTAAAAACCTTTTCTTATTTTTTAGAATAGTACAACTTTAAACATAAACTCAAAACAGAACTGGAGGGAAAACCCAAGTATATTGACATTTTAAGCTTTCCTTGCTCTTGAGAGATACAGATTTTTATTCATATAAATATATATTTCTCCAACTCATTATAAACGCCAGAACAGGAAATATGGTGCCAAAGTACATGGAGTCTTCATTGGTTGAAAACTCATCCAAGGTTATTATTTCAACTATATCTTGATATAAAGACAGAGAAAAACAGCCAAGAAATTTGGCTGTAATGTCTACTAATGACAAGTAACCACAAATTACCAAATATAAAATAGATTTTAGGTATAAAAATGTCACTGTTTTTACCATTAAATCAGACTTTGAAGCCAAAAGTCATCTAAAGAGTTTGGATGAAAGTAATTGGGTCTTGAAAAACCAGAAGTATATCATATCCCAAACATTCATTTGCTATTAATTTTTCCTCCTAATGACATTTTAATATCTCAATGTGGCTTTAGATATGTGATGATTATTAGTATTTATTATTTTTATTTTAACAAAGTCTGTTTGTTTTGAGTATAGAAAAGTACTATAGAATCTGGCTGGAGATATGTCTAAGTTGGAAAAGAACTTGCTGTGCAAATGTGAGTTCCTGAGAAACCGTATTCATCAGGTGATGGGAGGTCCTGAGGACCGCATGCATCAGGTGATGGGAGGTCCTGAGGACCACATTCGTCAGGTTATAGGAGGACAGGAGGACCCGTATATGTCAGGTGGGGACGCATACATGTCTGTAACCCCAGTGCTAGACCATAGAGTCTGAGGAATTCTCAGAATCAATTGGTCAGCAAGCCTATCTGAATCATTAAATTTCTGGTTCACTAAAACACTTTGTCTCAAAAATATGTAAAAAATATTGTAGTAATACGGTGCGGCCGGGCTGCTGAGTCCCCGCACCCGGCCGCCCGCATGACTTAGCTTATGCCCCGAAATAATTACACGGAAACTGTATTCTTTTAAACACTGCCTGGCCCATTATTGGCTAGCTCTTCTCGGCTAACTCTCGCACCTGGACTAGCCCATTTCTTATAAGGTGTGTAGCACCCCAAGGTGTGCTTACCAGGGAGATTCTAGCCTGCGTCTGTCTGGAGTGGGAAAATCATGGCGACTCCTGACTCAGCTTCCTTCTCCCAGAATTCCATTCTGTTTACTCCGCGTACCTAAGGGTTGGGCTATCAATGGGCCTAGGCAGTTTCTTTATTGATAAGAAATCACTCCCACATCAAAATATATATACTAAAATAATAAAAACATAAAGCAAAAAGTTATTAAGGAAGCCATCCACTTCTGGCTTCCACACTCATATACATACATGCAAGAAAACACACAAGAACACCTACACACACAGAAAAAAGAAACAGACAGATACAGAGGGAGAGACAGAGAGATAGAAAATAATACATTGATCCCAGTGGAAGATAATTATCTTGTTTCTTTCTCTGATCTAGTATATATTTCAGGCAAAATTCAGAAGTTGGAAGCTGGCGAGGTAGAGTAATTTAAAAAGGTTTAAATTAAATCCTGTCACCCGTAAGCATCTCCACAGTGTAGGTTAGCAACGACCTAAATGCACTTTCATCTGAAAGCTGTTTGGAAGGTAAATTGGATTGTTGTTCTCATCTAAGTTCTTAATGGAAGTGTATTTTCTCTTGAGAGTTCTGCCACTGTCAATACTCCACATAAATATAATGGGAATAAATTAAAGTTACAGATTATATTTGCCTTTATATTTACAATTTTTAATGCTTTATTATAACTGTGAGCCAGGTAGCTCCATACATTGAACACTGTTGAGATGAATGACTGTTAGCTGGATTTCAAAAATGAGACAAATTTTTCAGTTAGTATCCTTTTACCTGTATGGTAGCTTCCCTCCAAGCTGATCTTAAATGACCTTGCCACTAGACTTCACACTCTTTTGTGCAGCTTATCTGTTGTCCAAGGGCTTTTCTGTAAAGCAACTGAAATTCATCAGACTTATTGATGAGCAGAGAGACATCCTCATTGCCCCCAACCATTTATGCTGGGGAACATTAGCTACCCCATCACAGGATTCTCATATTGTGAACATCCCTGACTGGGAGCCATTTTGTCCAAACCAGTATCTCACTGGCTCTCTTGTGAGTCCTTGAACCACAGCAAATAATAGCAGCACAAGCCAATAACTCACTGAGATACAATAAAACAATTAAACAATCAAATTTCTGAATTTGAAGAAACAGTGAGTGGGCCAGCTTGATGGATCAGCAGGTAAACTTGCTTTCTGTCAAGTCTGGTGATCTGCATTGTAGCCTGGTACCCACTTGGAAGTCCAGAACCAGTTTCCTCCAGTTGTCCTTTGACCTCTACTCATGTCATTCTCTGACACTCACCCTGTCTCTCCCACACCCACACACAATATAAATAAATATAAAACAAAGAGTAAACAATGCAAGGTAGCCCTTTAAAGTCTAAATATTACAATGATTATCTACACCAAAGTTTTTGAAGTTTAGTAAATAAAAAATGCCAAAAATGCCAGAATTTTCTTTTAACTCTAATAAAAAGCTTAGTGTTCAACATTTCAGAAATCTTTTTACTCAGCAAAAACAAATTTATGTTTGGATCATTATATACAGTATTAAGCTGCATGTGTTTCTGTATTTAAAATTATTACAGAAAATTGCAACTTTTGTGACTATTGTAAGCTCTTTAAGCTCCATGAGCTTTGAATCTTAGCACTTGGTGCTGAACTCTAGTCAAAAGATTACCAGCATCGCTACAAACACTTATGATTGCTTGTTTATTTCGTGTGTGTACAGGTGCATGTGGAAGTGTGTGTGTTTGTGAAGATGTGTGTGCCTATAGGTGTATGTGTGTGTGTGTAGAATATATGTGTGCATCTGTGTGTGGATTGTGGGTGTGTGCCTGTGGAGGACACAAAAGGTATACTTAGATGAAAGAATTAGCAGGGTTGTATCACACCACAAACTCTGGCACCAATATTGGAGACCCACATAAGAAATATCTTCCATACTTTAAGACACTGAGATTTTTATTATTTTCAATATCTGTGTGTTTTCATATAAGGGATAAAATATATATTTTAAAACTGTTTTATGAGACCTCATACTTTAGTTGTTCTGTCAGGGTCTGAAGCCCCAACATAAACTTTTTTTCCCTCTCTGGACCAGCATGGAGGCACGGGAATAATTGAGACATAGTTCACACAGCAATATCCGAAGGGAGTCTCAGGGTTCATTCGAATCCTGAAGATCATCCACGTTTATTATCCAAATACCTTTTGTCCCCCAAGGTAAACTGAGGTGGAAGTTCATTAGCATTCTGTTTCCAGGGTAGCAGGACTAAAGTCATGTCTGCAGCTCAGACACTAACTTGGAATGGACACCTCTTCTCAGGCGATCTACATAATTACAAAGCAAGGAGCAGCATGCCCTAAACTTTTGTTACGGTAGCGACAGCCTGTCTGCAAGGGCACTTGACTACTTCAGATACTAACCATGGCCTGAGAGCCATGTAGAAATATGAGCCTACATTGTTCTGTACCATGTATTGGAACATTTGATGTGGATAATGAAGGCAGGATGATTTCAACCCTGGTAGAAGAAAGTCCACATATATACCACATTCTTAGTCTGCATATACACATCCTATGTCATAAAATGACAGGGCATAAAAGTAATGTCTACATTTCAAAACACCTTGAAATTTTTCAATCATTTCTGTGTATTTCCCTCAAATTTCAAGATGTCATTATTTTTTCCTGTGTGTAGTACTCCATTGTGTAAATGTACAGCATCTTCATATCCATCAATGTAATGCTCATTAAAATCCCAGCAAAATTCTTCACATTCCTTGAAAGAACAATACTCAATTTCATATCGAAAAGCAATAAATCCAGGATAGCCAAAACAATCCTGTACAATAAAAGAACTTCTGGAGGCTTCACAGTCCCTGACTTCAAACTCTACTGCAGAGATACAGTACCTAAAACAGCCTGGTATTGGTATGAAAATAGACAGGAGGACCAATGGAACCAAATCAAAGACACAACTATCAGTTTAACAGCTATGAAGACCTGACTTTTGACAAAGAAGCAAAAAAATAAAATAAAATGTGAAAAAGCATATTCAACAAATAGTGCTAGTATAACTAGATATCAACATGTAGAGGAATGAAAATAGGTCCATATCTACCACCATGCACAAAACTCATGTCAAAACGGATCACAGACCTCTACATAAAATCAACCACACTGTACCTCATAGAAGAGAAAGTGGGAAGTACACTTGAATGCATTGGCACAGGAGACCACTTTCTAAATATAACCCTAGTGTCACAGGCACTGAGAGAAACAATTGAAATGGGACCTCCAGAAACTGAAAAGCTTCTGTAAAGTAAAGCACACAGTCAACAAGACAAAAGGATAGCCTACAGAATGGGAAAAGATCTTCACTAGCTCCATATTGGACAGAGGCTCCAAAATATACAAAGAACTCAAAAAAATGGTCATCAAAAGAACAAATAATCTAATAAAATTGGGGAACAGACCTGAGCAGAAAAATCTCAACAGAGGAATCTAAAATGGCTGAAACACACTTAAGGAAATGCTCAACATCTTTAGTCATCAGAGAAATTCAAATCAAAACAACTCTGAGATTCCATCTTACCCCTTTAAGAATGGCCCAGATCAAAAATACTGATAACATCTTATGCTAGAAAGGATGTGGGGTAAAGGGAACACTCCTGCATTGCTGATGGGAATGCAAACTGGTACAGCTGCTTTGGAAATCAGTATTGTGATTTATCAGAAAATTAGGAGACAACCTACTTCAATGCCTTATTTTCAATGAAAACTCTAGTTGCTCATCCTAACTCAAACTGCAGTTTCTATTTTTGTCTAAGTATCAGTAGACTATTGGATACAATAGCATATAAGTAAGTTGTAATATCTCAGTCTAAAACTCTTTCAGTGTGTACTTTGAACCATGATGCTCAGGGAAGCATTAAAGAATTCAGGTATTAATTAACCTTAAAACCTAACATGATCTTATTCCTTAAATATTTATATTAGCTTCAATTCTTTTAGATATTTTTGTCATGAATATTAAAGAGCTCATTCATTTTCAGTATCAAACAATTCAGAAATTAACCTTATTTCAATATATAGAGACATTACTTTCTCCAAAACTTCCTTGTTTTCATAGCTCCTCTCTAGTAACATCAATTTATTGCTGGACTTACAGATGATACAAGAGTCACCAAATCCTGCAGAATCTTCTTAAAAAATGCCAAGTTTTCCCAGGATTCCGAGCTCCTTACACAACCCATTAAAAGAGTGAATATTTTAATAGTCTTAATGAAAACATTTCTTGATAGATACCTCTCTATGCACGGACTATTCTAGAAAGAGATCTCTATTCTAATTCACAATCTTTCTTTTGTAGATTCCAAGCTCCTTACTCAACCCATTAAAAGAATGAATATTTAGATAGTCTTAATGAAAAGATTTTTTGATAGATACCTCTCTATACATGGATCATTATAGAAAGAGATCAAAATTATGAATCATAATCTTTCTTTTGTATTTATTTTTTGTATTTCATACATATGTAAAAAGAAATTTTTAAGTATTTATTTTACTTTATATGTAGGTCATAACATGATATCAACCACTCTGGAGCTGCACAAACAAATAAGGAGAGGTCCTGTTGCTCCCTGTCTTTGCAGGCATTCGGTGTCTTTAAATGCAAGAGCTTTTTCCTTGTAGACTATAGACAGTATTAGCTCATTGCTGTAATTTGCAGTTTACTAGTGACATACGGTATGAGCATTTTTCCATGAGTTTTTCATTTCTTATATATTGATCTCTTAGAAATGTGTGTGTAACTCTGCTGAGTATATTTTAATTGTTTTACTTCTTTTTATTGGGTTTAAAGAGTTATTTATGTATTTCAATACCAGATCTTTTTATACCATGCATCTTATAAGTGTTTTCTTCTGATGTTTGACTTGACGGTTGCTTAAAATATTTTGAACTTCTTTACTGTCCTTTAAAAATAAGTGTACCATATCTTTTTAAGAGTCATTAATTGCTAAGATTACAAATTAAAAATAATTATTCTTATTTTTACTTGAATAAGTTGATTGCTGGAAACATGGGCCCAGCACATAATAGTTTTTTCTAAACATGAAAATTACTGTAACCTTCCCTTACATCCAGTTGTTAATATTTAGACTGCATCAAAGCATTTCCCTTTCTATAATTTCCACAAGACTTAATACAAATAAAATTTTCATAAGTTCATAAATTTAAATGACTCAAAAGCAGTAAAAAAAAATCTATCATTTGGGTTCGAATTTGACAAAGAAGCAATGTAGACATGTTAATGTAGCAAAAATAACTTTTCACTTAAGTTTAGGTCTGTAATTAAGTTCTTGTATCATTTTATAAAGATTGAGCAGGAATCATACTCTGTTGAACAAAAAATGTGTTTACGAAGACAGAATCAATACATAGTTTAGAAGAAGCCAATTTCGTGTATTTCAGTTGTAATTGGCCACAAAGGATTCTATTTGCTCTTTTATGATGGCACTATTACTATAGAGAAAAATCAATGCTTTTCCTCACCTAAATGTTTGTCCTACAGTTCCCAAAGACCTCATCTTATTTATGAACGTGCTTATTAATATGGATGTTCAATAGAAGGACATCAGGAAATAAATTTTTACTGTAGAAAATTACAGTGCCGTGTTCTGGGTAAAGGCCAGGAAAGTAGTTTCCTCAAGTGTTCAGATGACACCATTGCAAAAGCCAGCCTGCTCCTTATCACCTGGAATAGTAACAACGCTCCTGAAGAGATGGTTCAGTCTTTCTCACTTTGGCTATATCCAATCTTTTAATGTTCCCATACATTTTTTGCTCATTTTTATACTCATTTCTCTTCGTTTTGTAGAATAAACCAGTGTCAAATACAACTGCAGGAGCTACCTACCTAGCAGTGAATGCAGGAGGCAAAACTCCTGTTCTTTATAAAGCTTCAACAGAAACTCAAGAAGCAATCAAATACATGATAGCACCCGAGAAATAGAGAAAGTGCTGCTATCAAGAATGGGCACATCACACATGATAGGAAACACGGGTATCCATAGGAGACGGGGGAAGATGGACTTTTACCTAGATTGCTTGATGTCCCTCAGATAGTGAAGCACTTGAACAAATGTTGGAGGGTGATTGAAAACCATGTGGATGTAGTATATGATAGGAAACATGTGTGTCCATGGGAGACGGGGGGAGATGGACTTTTAAATAGATTAATTAAGAGGTCCTAAGATAGGGAAGCATTTGAGCAAATGTTGGAGGGAGATTGCGAACCATGAGGATATTTAAAGGAAGAGGACTCCAGGAATTGAGGAAACTAATATAAGCCCAGAGATGAGAACCCTCGTTTATTCAAATGTTTCCCTAATTAGCCCAGGCTAGCTTCGACTGACTTCAGTTCACAACCCTTTCACCTCAATCTCCAAGGGATGGGACAGTGGGACTGCTGCCCTGTGTGGCTAAAAATGGATGTCATAAATAAAAGAAATAAGATTAATAAAATAGAATTATTATTAAAATGGAGTTATTTCATGTTCTTTTTTTATCTATGTCAAATGTTCTGATATTCTACCCTACTTCCCACTCTTAAGTCTTACAAAAAGAGCTAATTTGTTTTGCATTAGAGGTCGATCTTTTAAAGTCTATCCCCAGAGTGCAATTGAGAGCAATAAACTTTCACGATTTTCTGAGCAAACTGTTATTTTTTTAGAAATTGAAATTTTCTTGTCTTAAAAGTTATATAAAAGACAAATATGGGGTGAATTAATCCTGAGTGAAAGTGACACTTTTTTTTTACAAAGGCTACTTTAAAATTTGTATTTCTTTATGGTGTGAAATATATAAAATTGTCTCAGAATAGAAGAATCACTCAGACATATTTATGGCATTGTATAGAAAAATAGAAAAACAGTAGTAAAGATGTTAATGGAAAGCATCATCTTATATGTGAGATAAGAACAGCAATTTTTATGTATATTTTATAAATTTTCTTAAGAAGAATTTGTCTATATGCTTATTGGGTAGTAAATAGTCTTATTTCAGTTCCTTAATCTTGAGGTTCAAGGCTGTACATGGAAAAGTGGTGAGCAGGTTTGTTTTAAACAAAATCCTATTAAAACTTTTGTTTTGAATTTTATTAAATTTCCCTTTATCTTTTCACACAAGCCTTTTATTAAGAATTTATTAATAAAATCTTTTCTCATTTTACATAGCTATCCCCATTCTCATTCTCTCCCGTCCTCCCTTTCCACCCTTCCCTCCACCCAATACCCCATCCACTCCTCAGAAAGGGAGGGGGAGTCAACAAACTCTGGCACTTCACTTCCGGTCAAGACCGAAGCCCTCCCTGCTGTATCAAGGCTGAGCAAGGTATCTCTCCAAATAGAATGGGCTCCTAGATGTCACTTCAAGCACTGGGGATAAATTCTGGTCCCACTACCTGTGGCCCCACAAACTGCCCAAGCCTCACAACTGTCCCCCACAATCAGTGGGCCTAGTTTGGTTCCATGCAGGTTCTTTCGCTATCAGTCCAGAGTCAGTGAATTCTCACTCTCTCAGCCAACTGTTGCTGTGGGTATCACCATCATTGTCTTGACCCCTTTGCTCATATTATCACTCTTCCCTCTCTTGGGCTGGTCTCAGGTAGCTCAGCCTAGTGATCCTCTGTTAATCGCTGTATCTGCTCCCATCAGTTGCTGGTTGAAGGTTCTATCAGGACAACTAAGGCAGTCATCAAACTGATTACAGAGGAAGGCAAGTTTAATCATGCTCTCCACTCTTGCTTAGTCTTATCTGGGGGTCATTCTTATCCACTCCTGGGAATTTTCCTAATACCATGTTTCTCATTAGCCCCTTAATGGCTCCTTCAATCAAGATATCTCTTTCCTTTCTCTCCCACACCGTTCTTCCCCCTTCTTGATCCAATTACCTCATGTTCTCCTCCTCCCTCCCCTTTACCCCCCCCCCCCACATTCCATCCTCCCTTCTCCCCACTCCTAATTTTCTCAGGAGGTCTTGTCTCTTTCCCGTTTCCAGAGGGAGCCATGTATGTCTCTCGTAGGCTTCTCCTTGTTGTCTAGTTCTCTGGTTATCCTTTGCTTTACATCTAATATCGACTTTTGAGTGTGTTTTTCAATATGGGTCTGGGTTACCTCACTCTGGATGTATTTTTCTAGTTTCATCCATTTGTATACAAACTTCAAGATGTCATTGTTTTTTACCGCTGAGTAGTACTCGATTGTGTAAATGTAACACATTTTCTTTATGTTTGAGGAGCACCTAGGTTGTTTTCAGGTTCTGGCTATTACTAATAATACTGCTATGAACCCAGTTGAGAAAATATCCTCATGCTATGGGTCTGCATCCTTTGGGTATATGTCCAAGAGTGATATTGCTGAATTCTGAGGGAGATTAATTCCCAATTTTCAGAGAAACGTCAATACTGATTTTCAAAGTGGCTGTACAAGTTTGAACTCCCACTAAAAATGGAGATGAGTTCTCATTACTCCACATATTCTCCAGCATGGATACACATGCTTCCTATCCTGTGTGATGTCCACACGGTTTGCAATCACCCTCCAACATGTGTTTAAATACAATCTATTTAAAAAATTTGTCTCCCTCCTTGTCTCTCCTAAAGCTATCATTGGTGTTTTTGATATTAGACATTCTGACCTGTGTAGGATGGTATCTCAGCATTACTTTGGTTTGCATTTCCTGATGGCTAAAGATGTTGAGCAATTCCTTAAGTGTGTTTCAATAGTTTTCAATTCTTTTCTTGAGAATTTTCCATTTGGATTGCTACCTGATTTTTATTGGATTATTTGGTAACTTAATATCTAGTTCCTTGAGTTATCTATATATTTTGGATATCAGTCCTCTCTCTGATGTGAGGTTAGTGAATTTTTTTCCATTCATTAGGCTGCTTTTTTATCTTAGTAAGTGTGTCCTTTGCCTTTCAGAAGCATCCCAGTTTCAGGAGGTCCCATTTATTAATTGTTGTTCTTAGTGTCTGTGCTACTGCGGTTGTATTTAGGTAGTGGTCTTCTGTGCCATACAGTCCAGTGTATTTCCCACTTTCTCTTCTATAAAGTTCAGTATAGCTAGATTTATCTTGAGGATCTATATGTGTTCTTCCACATGTTAACATTCAGTTATACAACCCCATTTTTATTTATCTTATGCTATCTAAGTGTTCTTTGTTTTCTTCAGACCATGAAGCAACTTTTGCTTTTTCTATTAAAAGAAAGGAGCTCATGCAGCATTTATAACCATCACAGTCTCTGTGAAACTCTTCAACTCTCATAAACATCTTGGAAACTTGAAGTTGTCTTAATTTCTCATTCTCCACTTATGTCCTCTGTTACTCTTCATAGAATAGCTCCTCTGCCTTTTTATTGATGTATTTTCCTTAAACTGTGAAGGGAATTTTAATTCATGAGCCCTCAATATCTCATTTCAGAGGATAGAAACCACAAGGACTAACCCTATACATTCTACTGCTCTGTGTGCTTGGGTATCCATAACAACTCTGTAACAGCAATGGCCCTTGTGATACTTTACTTTCTCAACTCTAGTTTCTCCAAGAACTGCTTCTCTGCTCTAGTCGGGATTTTCTTTGCTTCTAACTCTGCTGTTTTCATTTCTGGCTGAGGCCACACAGCCTTTGGAGAGGTGGATCTGTGCTGCCAACCCTGGTGATCTCAGAACAAATGAGAATGAGTGAAGCTGTTTTCAGTACTCTCTGCGAAAAGGATAGTCCTTGTGATTTCAGCTGAAGGGATGTGGCCAACGAGAGGGTCTTTCCTAGTCTGAGGAATTCTTCCATATTGTTTTTTGATAATTCAAAATCAAATAAAAATACCTGGATATTCTCCCTAGCCTGACTTAAAGTGACAGAATTGGGAATCACTATCACGTTCTAAAATTGGATCAAAATCGGAGCAAAAGATTTCCTATATTTCTTTGAGATCTTCCGAATCACATGATCATCTACCGAGTCAACCCCATTTGTTGAACCACCAAGAGAATGGTAGGCAGCAGAATGCTTTCAGGCAGTTTGTGAAAATACTACTACCAAACTCTGAATATCATCTGGGATGAGATTAAAACCAATACATATTTTATTTTCTACTATCAAGCGGTGTCTTCAGTCCTTTGATTTAAATTAAAAGATACCTCAAAAAAAAATAAAAAAAAAGATACCTCAGACATCATTTTTTTGAAAGTGCCAGAAGTATCCAGAATGGAAACTGAATTGCCAGTTAAGTAGTGGTGCCATTTTATTGACAAAGGGCTCTAAGACAACTACTACTACCAAGAATTAGCGAAAATGAGGACTACGCTGGTTTGACCGAGGATTGGCTGGAAGAGGGAGGAGGAGAGAAAAGAACTCACAGATTCCTCTGTTGACTCTAGGTGGGTCTTAACATGCATACTAAAGATGACCTGCATGGGACCACCATGAAACGTTTCCCAAAAGAACTGCCATCACTCTCATTTCTACTGAAGAGTGTATTAAATTGGACAAACTAGCCATGAAGAACTGGAGAAATTGTTGTCATCATCTTGCTATGACTCAGTTTTGAAATCTTTTCCTTAATGAAAGGTAAAGTGTAAATGTGTTTTTTTTTCTGTTGTAACCAATTAAGTAAGTAACCATTTAGTAAGTAACAGCAATGTCTACCCACCTCCACCTTTCTGAGTAGAGATCCATTGTGAAGGATTTGTAAAGGCATTGACTTAAACGTTCGTAGTTACTTAATTGTTTCTCTAGAAAACCCTTCTCTTTATGTTCATCATTCTTCTGGAAGAAGCCTATGCTCCAAAATATGAAGGAAGTGGACTTACTATGCAACTAAACACTTGAACCTTCAAACTTGAAAATTTCCAAACTCTACAGTTGTTGTGCATCTTTTGAAGAGGTGCTGATTTGCTCTGAACATCAGGCCAGCAGTTAGAAGGCTTCACAAGATAAATGCCGTTCTCTGTGTCACTTGGAGCACCTGCTGGACTAATGAAACACCTGGCATCCTTTATTACTGATTCAATGTTTTCCAAAGACCTGCCACAAAGCTCTTTGCCTCAGGGACTCAACGTTTATTTCTCTTCTAATTCGTTTTTGAAATTGCCGAGACACTCTACAAATGAAATTATTAAAATATGATTGGTGTATATGGCTGCACACTTATTACAGTAACAAGCTAAATGAGACTCTTTAAGACTTTTTTCTTTTCTTGCTTTTATTGCTATTAGATTTAATTGACAGTTTAGAACAAAAATTAAATTCAGTGGAAATAATGATATGTAAGTCACTCAAGAAAAAACTGAAAATCTTAACTATGATGAAATGGCTGAGTAAGAATATTGAGTTAATATTTTAATATAGTGCCACCAGGAAATAGCCAGGACCTTAGGAAGGAAATAAAAATATTTGCCCTGTATTTAAATATTACACCTGCACTTGATATTCTGTTTGTTGTACTGTGCACAAGATAGAGTAGATTTATCTTTAAATGAGAGGAAATTAAGAATCATGAAGGAGAAATTTTGGCAGGGAGAGCTCAGTTTAAGAATCGACTACAGACGTAAGTATTTTTTCACATACAAATGCAAGAACTCAAAGATCATCCATTCACAATAAAACCTGACAGAAATAGTCAGGGTAAATCTTCCTTTTGTGATGCTAAAATGCAATGAAATAAACTATTTCTTGCTCATAGTTACAAGGTATACACATTTTAAAAGGGTTAAGAAACTCATAGCCAACAAAACCATGGAAACTGTCATTCCCAGAAAAAAGGAAAAACTGTCAGGCATAGCCAAACTTTCACATAAATACTCAAGAATTTGGCAGAAGGGGTGTTGAACTAGGGCTGTGCAACAATTATTTTGTAATGAATGCTTGTTTTTGAAGAAATGCTAGCCATTGTGTTAATAAAAATGTAAGAGAAAAGTAAACAAACATCCTCTTACATAGAAGAGATTCCAAATTCACTCTGAGAAGTGAAAACTGATGGTTCTATTTCTTAGTAAACTTGAGGAATTCCAGTAAGTTCTGCATTTGGAAATATTTTATCATGCTTAAAATTCTAAAATACATTTTAAATTTTATGTAGTTCTTTTTACTGTCCTTTAAAAAATATTTGTTTTTCTTAAAGAGAACTGCTTTTTAGAGATTGGGATAGAACTGTTTTCACAAAACACAAATTATACAGAACACTGTCAAACATTGTCAACTAATTCCTCATCCTGAAAACATTGGAAAACTCAAAATTGTTGGTAACATCAATAATGAATTTATCTTCTTTCTCACAAAAAAACATTTATTTATAAAATATTTTAGAGATATAAGTAATTATATTAGAAGCAGTCTACACACAGAGAATAAAGTATGCTGTATTAGAATATTTCCCAGAGGTATAGATAAATTGTGTAAAATGTAAATTCCACTTTGAAGAAATAATTCAGACTGGTTGGTTAAAGGAGAAAAGGGAATGTCTGAGTCTTATTATTTTCTCCAGTGCCTTTGGGAACTGATCAAATATATTCTGCTCTTTTATTATTATCATTACTTATTTTAGTTTTGCTTTTCTTTTGTTTTGGAATGAGAACTTGTCAGAACCAAAGGCTTCATTCTTATGAAGCTCCTACATTGTCTCCTGAATTCTGCTTTTAAAGATGTACACTATCATAAAAATCTTGTTTGTTTTCCTTTTTAAAAATAGTTTTAACTCTATATCAGAGTCTAGCTTAAAGAAAATATATTAATCTCAAGATAATAGTCAATTACAGTTCTTCAGTATCTATAAAGATGTTAAGATTTTAACCTTAGGGCTGGAGAAATAGATGACTCAGAAGGAAAAAACACTGATTATTCTTCCAGAGGTCTTGAGTTCAATTCCCAGCAACCACATGTTGGCTCACAGCCATCTGTAAAGAAATCTCGTGCCCTCTTCTGGCCTGCAGGCACACATGCAGACAGAACACTGTAAAATAAATAAATAAATAAATCTTTAAAAAAAGATTCTAACCTTACACCTTTTGGTTGCAAATATTACTTAAGAGTGATAAATGTTTTCCCCCATGCTTTCTACAGAATTTAGAGGTCAGAGAATAGCTGAATATGACAATTTAATACCAAAATAAAAAAAAATCGGCCATGACCATCAGCTCATTTTATCATACTTAATTACCTAAGATTAGAAATGCTTTTAGTTTAGTTTTGTTTTGTATTTTAAATACCATAGTAATCAAATAAGTTTCATTCATCCATTCCAAAACTTTGCATTCAAAAGTCATGCTTTGTCAAATACACTAAGAGGTTAATGGGCATAACACTCTGTGGAATTTTCTTAAAACTCATTATTAAGGTTTTTTTTTAACTTATATGGTTAGCTGGGTGTGTACCACGTAGGTGCAGGTGCCCAGGTAGGCCAGCAGAGGGCAGCAGATCCACTGTGGATGGAGCTAGCAGCAATTGTGAGCTTCCAAATGCATGACCTAGGGACAAAATCCACATCTTCTGCAAGTACAAGACCTCTTAACCTTGGATGATCACTCTAGCAGTTACTTTTATTTTTTTTTATTACCAGCTATTAAACAGATAAGGTTTTCATAACAGGATGATGTTTTTTCTATACTAAATGTATTTCAGTAGAGTCTTCCCTTAGCCCTATCCCTAGCTCCCCCTCATGCTGCTTCTTCTGTAAATCTACCTGCTGTTGGGACCAATTAAGTCCTGGCCTTCAGCTCCTCTTCCCTGTCTAGAGCCTTCTAATTGAAGTTACTAGAAGCTGTACCTAGCCTAGAGTATCAGAGGATGGGATTTTCACCTGTTGGCCATTGACTGCAGTGTATTTAAGCCTACATGGTGCTTTTTAAAAAAGAGGAGCTTTTGGTATTAGTGTTTAAAGGTCTGCATGTCGGTCTCTCTCTCTGCGTGTGTTTCCTCAACCTCCAGCCCCTTGCCCGAAGCTCGCAAACTGGGTTCTAGCGCATAGAGCACAGACCAGGGCTGTGGTGCGCGGCATCCTGCATCATCTTTGTACTCTTTAATCAACTGTTTCCTCAAATACATAAATAAATAAATAAATAAATAAATAAATAAATAAATAAATAAATAAATAAAAAATACCAACGCCTTCTCACTAAGAACATCGTTTTACTCTCTCTTGGTATGTTTTCTAGTTATCCTAGATTATATTCACACTGCACTGTAGGAGCCAAGAAATTTTTTTTTTTCCATTGTCTGGCAGTCAGAGGATTTGAGAGACTAGCAGGCACAATTTTCACATTTACACAGGAGGTGGTCACCTGGCTCTTTTGACGTTAAGTAAACTTGGCGCCATCCTGAGAGGTGGTCAGGCTATGCTAATGTGATTCTGCTCCTCCCATTGTAACTATGAGGTCACCTGGGGAAGAGATGATGCTTGCCTACGTGACCAAGTGTTGACCAAGTAAACCTGACTTGAGTAACCCCATTACCTAAGCAAAAGAATGTTAAAGCAGCCTTTTGTTACCCGCTCCCTCAGTTTACATTCCTATAAGAGCCATGGAAAAGTAAATGTGGGTGATTTCAGTATCTAAATAACACTTGAGAGCCCCTCCTGATATTGTCCTATGATTTCAGTCTTAATATATGTATGTGCTTTTGTAGGTTTCACTTATATTTCTTCAATTCCCATGCCTCTACCCTGACCAAAAAAAAAAAAAAATGTTTTTTGTTGAGGCTGGTCCTTAGCAATACACCCATTTAGATCCATGAATGTATATATTAAAAGCTTGCTTTCCCACATAAGATAGATCTTACAGATTTGAGCTGCCTCCTTTATAATATACTTTGTAGATACATCTATTACCCATCAAATTTTACAGGGAAATTCATATTTTACAGTGAAATAAAGTTCTATTATGTGTCTATTCCAAATTTTTATTGTTTACTTACATGTTGATGGACATCTAGATTGATTCCACTTTCCTGATATTGTAAGTAGAGCAGCAATAAACATGGATGAGCACGTATCACCATTATAGGATGTTGAGTTCTTCGCAGTATATGAATGGAAAGATGTCACTGGGTCACATAGTAGTACTGTCTTTACTTTTTTGAGAAAATACAATTTCCATATTTGTTATAAGCTCGCACTACCACCACCATTGAAAAGGAGTTCACTCCATCTTCACGTAAACCATCTGATTTCTTTATCCAAGTCTTTCTGACTGGCTTGAGGTGGCATCTCAAAGTAGTTTTACTATTTCTTTTACTGATAGCAAAGCATGCTGAGCATATTTAAGAATACTTCTTGCTCATTTCTCTTTCTTCTTTTGAGAACTGCCTATTTGTTTCATTAAAGTGATTGGAGATTTGTAGTTTGGGCCTCTGAGTGTTTAATTTTGTCAGATTTTTCTTTTAATTTTAATATCTTTTTTTTTCTTTTATCGAAGATATGTATTTTTCAGCGACATGTTATTTCCATTTTCTGTTGTGGGAAATCCTTCAGCAATAGTCTTTTAGATACCAGCCCAAACAAAATCAAATACTTCAATGTATCCTATTTCGCCATTATGCAAGAATACTCAAAATTTACAGCAAATATTGTCAATGTCTAGTGTGTTGGGGTCCCTGGATAAGGGTCTCGTGCAAATCAGGACACAGGGGATGCAGAGTATGAACAACTGCATAAGAAGCTTTGTTCTGTACGGCTTTTAACACAGACTAAAAAGGATTACCTCAACTCTGAACCCCCCTTACTCGTGCACATGCTCATAAGAAATTCCTGCCTCACCTTGCAAGAAACAATATCTCAATAAATAACAGTAATAAAAATAAAAAGAAGTCCATAGAAACAAGGTAAAAGGTATACCGAAGCAAAGCAGTTCTTTGATCTATATCTGGTAGAGCATGAAGAACTGAGCTCGAGGGCCACTTCCTTATCCAGGGTACAGATTCCGACAGAACGTTTGAGAAATGGGCAGAGAAAGTTTGCTTTCGTCTGTGCTTGGTTTGCCAAGCAACCGTTTCCCAACTTCGTCTCATCTGCCTCAGGTGGAGCCTGCACTGTAAGCCAGTTCTGTGTCTCCACAAAATGTAACTCTAGTAAGTGTATAAACAAATATAGATTAAACACCTCTTTATTAAATGATGAGTTAGGTCAAAGAAGAAATCGGGGAAAAATAAAATATTCCTGAAGCTAAATAAAAATGAAAGCACCACACATCAGAAATTTTGGTACATATTAAAAGCAGTTCTAAGAAGGAAGTTTATAGCCCTAAGTGCCAGCATTAAAATATCCAGAAGGGCATAAATTAATTAATTAATTCTTCATCTCATGAATTTTGAGAAAAAAAGAACATATGAAACCCAAACCCAGATAATGATAAAATATAACAAAAAAAATCAAAGCAGAAATTAATTGAATAGGAACAAAGAAAACAATAAAAATAATCCATGAATCTAAAAGCTGATTCTTTGAGTAGACCAACAAAATCAACAGACCCTTGATCCAAATAGAAAAGAGAAGACAACCCAAATCAAAAAAATAAGAAATGATCAGTGAAATATTATAACATACTCCAAGGAAATACAGAATGCTATAAGGGAATTCTCAAAAAACCCATACTCCACTAATATGGAAAATTTAAAAGAAATGGATTTCTTGATTCAACCAAATTACCAAAGTAAAATCAGGAAGAGTCCATCAACCTAAACCAACCCATAACAAAGGAAAGAAGGCACTAGAAACATTAATAGAAAAGTCTTCTTACTAAAATTCCACATCTAAAAGAAGTCACTGCAGGTTTCTACCAGACTGTCAAAAACTATAGCCAATAATTCTTAAATTATTTTTAAAATATTCAAGCAAAAGGATCACTCCCAAATCCACTATGTGAAGCCACTATTACTCTAATACCCAATACACACACACACACACAAACTACAGCCTAATATCCATGATGAAATAGATGCAAAAAAATCCTTAATAAAATACTAACAAACTGAACTCAGGAACAAGTCAAAAGAACATCCAATATGGTCAAATTTAATTTACCCTGGAAATGTAGGGTTGGTCCAATATTCAAAGTCAATAAGGTTAATAGATAGTTTAAAAATGGACTAAAATAAAAAAAAATCCTCTCGACAGAACAAGGTTTAGAAAAACTCAACATGCTTTCATGGTAAAAGTCCTAGAGTGAGTAGTACTGGTGAGAATGTACTTTAACATAGCACAGGCCCCAGATAACAAACCCACTGCCAGAATTATTCTAAGTGGGAACTCTGACCAATCACCTTTAAATCAGGAAGGAAACGTGGAGACCCATCATTCTCATTCTTCTTCATTTGAACGGTGGGAGCACCAACTGGAGCAATATGGCAAGAGAAAGGAAGTAAAGGGATACAGATAGGAAAGAGTCAGATCGGTGCTGGTGATATGATATTCTACAAAAGAGATCCCCAAAATTCCACCAGAAAACATTTAGAAATAATCAACTATTTCAGTCAAGTATACAAATTCAACTTACAAAAGTCAATAGTCATTCTACACACAAGCACCTAGCACACTGAGAAAGGGATAATACACACACTTCTATTTACACTAGCATCATAGTATCAAAGACAAATATATATATATATATGTATACATATATATATGTATATATATACATATATCTCAAAATAGGTGAAAGACCACTTCAATGAATTTCTCCAATCTCTGAAAAAAAGAGATTGAGAAAGTCACTAGAAAATAGAAATATCTTGTGTTCATGAATTGGTAAAATTAATATTATAAAAATAACCATCTACCAAAAAACTATTTACAGATAAAATGTAACAGCAATCAAAATTTCCACAACATTCTTCAGAGAAAGAAATTTCCAAATTTCATATGGAACCAGAAAAGAAAAGAAGTCCAGCCAAAATAACTCTGAGTGGAAAAAAGTAACATTGAAGGGATTGTCATTCCAGACTTCAAGATAAACTAGAGAGCTATACTAGTAAAAACAATATGATAATAGCATAAAAGCAGACAGCGAAAATATCAGATCTGGATGTGAGTACTTGTAAATACAGCTGTCTCATATTGAACAAAGAGGCGAAAAACATACACAGGAGAAAAGTCAGCATCTCCAACAAATAGTGCCAGGAAACTAGATATCTTCATGTAGAACAACGAAATGAGATTCATAGCTATTGCTCTGCCTAAAACTTAGCAACAGATGAATCAAAGACCTCATTTGAAATCTGAAACACTAAAACTTCTAGAAGAAAATGTAAGTACTCCCCTACAAGATTTAGATGTGGTAAAGTAATTTCTGTTTCCATTGTCCAGGAATTAAGGTCAGCAATAGACAAGTGAAACCTCAGAACACTCAAAAGCTTCTGTACAGCTATGGAAACAACCAATTTAGGGCAAAAGACATGGGATTGGAGAGAATCTTTGCTTTCTATGTATCTTGCAGAATATTAATATGTAGAATATACAAATAACACACACACACCAAAATAAGTAATCAAATTAAAAATTTTGCTAATGATCCAAACAGGGAGCTATCAAAGGGAGAAATAATAATTCTTAAGAAATGTCTCACAAATTATTGAATCATCCTTAGCAGTGAGGAAAATAAAATTTAAAACTATTTTGAGATTCTATCTGAAATGGGAAAAAAAGCCTAATTGTCTTTCAGCAGATAAATGGATTATAAAAATGTGGTGGACACTATGGAATACTATTTATCTGTAAAGAAACAGAAAATGTATACATGTGAATGTATAGACGTGGGGGAAATTATATTGATTGAAGGAACAAGGACCCAGAAAGATAAATGCCACGTGTTCCTTGTTATCTGCACTTCGTAACTCAAAATCTTAATGTATGAATACACAACATGGAATAAATGCAAAAACAAAGAAAGAATAAAGGGCATGGAGAAGCAAGAAATGAAAAAAACAGAGAGGGTGTCTCCGACTAGAGAGGAAGGAGGTCAATACAGAAGGAGACAAGGGCAAGAGGGATAAACAGCATAAAGGTTGTTTAATAAAGTCTCAAGATATCTTATTATTTATATTTACCTAAATATATACACACTTAAATATTTATAAGTATTTAGGTAAATGTGCACTTACAAATGCATGCATATATATTTATATATGAAATTCATGCCATTAGGACTGATAATCTAGTAAAGATCCCAATAACAATCCTAAACTAACAAAATCCCCAGTGCCAGAAACAAAGAGGTCTTTTTAGAATGGTTGGTTGGTGTAGATGAAGTGACTCACAAAACAAAAGAGACCGTGGCGTCTACCCTTAATTACCTCTTGGAGGTGGAAATTAATCCCTTCTTATAAAGACAAGGCACACATAAGCCACAGGGCTTAGAATTTGCACTGGTTCTGACCTCCCTCCTGTTCTCTAGCTGCTATGGTATCACAAAATAATAATGCCAAGGGATGGACGCAATTAATAGTTGCATACAGCTAAAGCACCTTTGAACCATAGTTTGTTTGTGAAGAAATTTTTATAATATGCACAACAGTGACCAGCACAGCAAGATAGTCATAAAGGTGCAGTAAGTGGCATTCACATATTGAAGGTAATTAATAGCTCAACTGGACTCAAGACCCACTCAGCAAGTAAGAAACTATGTCTGGTTTTAGAAACCTAGACAAATCCCTGTGACTAGTGGGTACATGGATATTAGAAGAGAATCTACTGCCGTCACTCTGCTAGATCATCATTAATTCCTAATTACATTCTAAATCATTATACCCAAAGGGAAGTGTATCTATCTCTCCTCATGAAATATGCTTCTCTTTATAGCAAATGATGCATCTACATCATAACATCTGCATCTGTGACTCAGGGACCAATAGAGGAGA
The DNA here is from genome assembly GCA_963919715.1 of Microtus obscurus. Taxonomy (NCBI): domain Eukaryota; kingdom Metazoa; phylum Chordata; class Mammalia; order Rodentia; family Cricetidae; genus Microtus; species Microtus obscurus. The sequence goes on along the minus strand of CAWTZC010000288.1, from coordinate 4,868,025 downwards.
GTTGGCAGTGAGATTGTAAGAGCAAGAATACCAAGAAGTCCGCTGTGAAACAGAAATATCTGCATAAACAAGTTCTTAATAATACCAATATTAATAAACATGCTAGCAATGGAGGGGAAAATTCTCACAGGGTTTCACCCTAGTACAAGGAATTAAGAAAAACAGTGACTGCTGGAGAATTAGCCTCTCCCAGGAATTAGCCCCCTACCTGGAGGTTGAATACAAAGTAGAGAACCCTGAAACCAAATAAACACACATGCAAAAATGGAGTGAGCAATTGGTATTTATACATTTGTGTGAGCACACGTGCAAACATACATACACACATGCACACACACACATCAATAATAATTGAGGAAGACACAGGTATCAATATGAGTAGGGGGAGGTCATGTGAAGAGTTAGAAGAGATATGGAAGTATCTGAAGGGAGGAAAGAGGAGAGGGAAATATGTAATTTTATTTTAATTTCAAAATATAAATAGTAATACAGAATAATGTTTAATTTGCAATGCCTATTCTTATATTTTATATAAAGACATGACACATATATGCAATTGTTATGCATTGCTTTTATCTGATCAGCTAGGTCTGTATTATATCCCTAAAGAGTTAGTCAATATGTTGTGTATATAATTTGTACAGTATATACAATTGAGAGAAAGAGACAGAGAGAGAGAGAGAGAGAGAGAGAGAGAGAGAGAGAGAGAGAGACATGCTTTTTCTAGTCATATGGAAGACATTTTGTATAAAACCATAAAATATGACAGCCTTATTTATGGAAGTGTGGGGCTGAAGAATATAATGATTTAGCACAAAAATCCCAACTGAAACAAAGTCCAATGGAGAGGGAAAGTAATCAATGCAGCTTGGAATCCAAACAGTATATGCAAATTTTTTGATCCTTTGTACTTAATCTAGCATGAGCACATCTTGGAGAAAGCCGTCTTTATTGTATGGCATAATGCTTGTGATAGAAAGAGGGCAACTATAAAGTTATTAGGCAAGTTTTAGTAGACGTCAGATAATTGTGGTAACAGCTCCTATCCTGGAAAATATCCAAGGGGCTACAAGAATATGAAAGTGACAAATTAAAAACTATCAGAAAATCTAAGAGAAGATTCCAAGCTAATTTAAGCTTGAGAACCAAATATTTTTAAAGGTTTCCAAACATTAACTGAGAAGTCAAACTCTCAGTTTCAATTCAAGTCCAAATTTAGAGGAAAATATACTATTTTTCTTCAGTTCTGTGTAACTGAACATTCAATATCCAGTAAATAAGTCATCAATTGAGCAACTGATCACAGACAATGGAATTAACAAGAGATCCTCCCTGGCTTGTCCAAATAATAGATTTTTTTTTCTGAGCTTGTAAGGGTATTGTTTTAATTTTAATAAACCTTATCCCTTAGATATTGCCTATAATCTAGATTTCATTTACTACTTTGTTCTAATTCTTCTGCCAAGAAATTTCAAGTTGTACCTCATAAATGATAATTCTTTTGCATTTATTATGATTTTGATGCTAATAGCTATGAGAGTGTTTCATGAAACACAGCAATAGAATCACAATATACAAGAAACATACTTATACCAATAACATAAAACATAAAAAAAGTAGAAAAATAAATATAATGCCAAGAAAATAAACATAAATTGAACTGTCAAATGTGAATGTAACATCATGTCTACACTGTAAAACATGTAGAATCTACAGTGTAAAACATGTAGAATCTACAGTGTAAAACATGTAGAATTTAATGTTTTAGGTCACAACTGAAAGAACAACATGGAGAAGTTTTGAACACTTAGAATATTGGACACAATAAGTTCGGATGTTCACAAGTATGAACATAAACAACTGAAAACTTAATTTTATTATGCTATTCCAATTAGATTTGAATGATGCAAACTCAATACTCAGTACCAATTACGTGCTTTTAACAATGTAGTAGATTTCATGAAAATATAATCATTGAATCTTTAAATTTTGATAAATCAGTGTAAAAGAAGAGGAATACATAAACTATATCTGGGAATCTTATAGAATAAATAAGGACGAACATTTAAATTCATCAGTCGTCACAACACACTGTACACATGTATTGCCATGCAGCTTAAATAGATTTAAACTTGCTATGTATGAATTTAAAAAGTATGCACACATCTTTTTAAAGGGAAGAAAGCGGAGAAAAATAATTTTTGGATTCAGAACACAGTATCTCTGTATTGTTTCAAGAGGACCATCTGTTACTACGTAACCAATTTGGATGTTCTTTCCCCAGGAAGACTCTCTTACCTCCTCAGAGCTTCCAAGTCGCCTTCAGTTCTTTCTGTAGGTTTGAGACCTTATGGTCTTTCCCCTTTCCACCCCTCATTTAGGAAACTTCTCTCTGCAACAGAAGTAAACCATAACAGAAAACCACAGCAGACAAAATAGAGAATTGTGGAGCACAGTTTCGGAGGACACAGTACAACTCTGGCACATAAGGTTCATGGATCATTGAGGAAGAGTGCAGGGGCAATGTAAGATCCAGAGGAACAGTGAGCTTGTGAAACTGTATCTCCTAGGAAGGTCAGAAGCTATACCCATAAAGTCTTACCAACAAGTCTGTATAAATATGAGCTAACATAGGACATTACCAATAGATATCCAATTGCCTTTTGAAGCATGTGTGATAACTATGACTACCTAAGATGGGTTTTATATTTCCTTGGCAGTGGACACTCTAGTATAAATTTCAAAGACTTTCATTCTCACTAAAATGTTGTTCACTATGCTTTTCTTTTTCTTTTGGAAGGATCTTGTGTGTGTACCAAGATTTATTTCAAGTCTCGTTTCTTATTTCAAGTTTAATAAGACAGTGTGATAATGTTATAAAAGTGCATCAATTTCTCAGTGAGGGAAAAAAAAACAGCTCACAATGTTTGCAGATAGTTAGTGGGGATGAAAACTGACATTTCAGTTCATTGGAAACAGATACCTCATTTAACACATTACAATGACACCATCGGCTAATACCCATCTGCTATAGTGGAAACTGGAATGTTCCTCAGTCTCTTGTGTTAAAGTCTTAGTCACCAGCTTGACACTTTTGCAAGATGGTGGAAGATTTAAGAGTTTGGACTACCTAGTGGTTGGTCTTTAGATTATTGTCCTTAAAGAAAGCTCTGGGTGAAGACTCTAGCTTCTTTTTTATGTTTTTTTTTTTTTCTTGGCAACAAAGAGTGGGTTTGCTCTGCTGTGGTCTCACTATGACTCATGTACAATGGACTGAAGTCTCTAAAACAATGAGCCAAAAAATAATCCTTTTATTTTATAAACTGGTTATCTCAGGTTATCTTATTGCAGTAATGAGTACTAGCATACCGCCCGAATGAAAAAAGTTCAACAGCCAACCTATTCAACATATGAACACCAATTGCAGATTATATACATAAATGTAAAAATGGCAACAGTTTACAGTGTAATGTAAAACATAGTTTAAAAGTGGAAGAGAATGTTGTGGCTCATAAAGCAAGCCTCTCACTTTCATTATCGGTAAAAATGGAACCCAGAAAGGATTGCCTCTAGGTAAATGGATGTTACTAGCTCATAAGAGTACTTAACTTCCTAACCTTCCCAAACTTTTAAACTAGCAAGCTTAGTTTTAGCTGATTTCAACTAGAGGGTTCTTGAGGCAAGATAGAAAAGTAGAAGAGATTGGGGAAGACATGAGAAGAGAAAGATAAATCTTCACTCTGGGTTTCAGCTCATTAAGAGCTTTCTATTTCCTCAGCTGTAAGCTCACAAGTGTCTAGGAATCTGACCCAAATCCCATTTAAAGAAAAAAGACGTTGACTAAATTTCTAATGTGACTCTAATGGCTTTCATTTGCAGTAAGATTATCACTCTATCCAAGGTATCAGAGTGACCCATCTAAAACAAAAACAACACAAGGGTTTGTTAAGAAGTTTTGAAATGGAACTTATGAACAGGAAAAGTGGCATATTAGATGAGTGCTAAGACATTCAGTTGTGACCTTTCCCTTGAGGAACAGCATATGCTCTTACAGGTTCCTCTTTGTGAGACAGTTCTTTGCAGAAGCAAAAGCCCCTAATAGAATATGGTTTACTTCCTTCTGAGAACCTTTCTTTCTCTTAACACTCAGGCTTAAGTTCCTATTAAAATATCTTTAATAAAATCTTCAACTTTGCTTCATAATATAGCTAGTTTTGATTTTTTTAACATTGTACCCACAGTTTGGGTTTTATATAATTTGAGTACCCAAAATTTCAGGGCCACTGTTTAGGTTGCTGAGGGTGATATCGTGGAGCCATACATATCCTCAATGAAGTGCAACTCGTCCAGGGTCTTTATTTTAAATAAGATTATCCATTAGGCCTGCATTCTTAGAAGAAAGGTAAATATGGTTTGATCATGCTACAAAATATTGGGATACCTCTAAATTGTTCTTGTGTTATTCAGAAAAAGATCAAGGAGAATAGCCCTGAGTCCTTACTACATTTTTCCTCCTTGCCTAAGGGAACAGAGGTTAAATCTCAGGAAGCATGTGGATATACCTGCTTCTATGCTCACTGATAAGTGTATATTTATGCTGATCCATAAATCAAGAATGTGTAACAGAACTAAGATTAATGAGCAAAGAGATTGCTAGCATATGCCTATGGCAAGCATTTAAAAATTTGCACTTGAGAAACACTTTAATAGGAAAAGTTGACAAACACCAAAAAGTTTTTAAACATCTAGAAGAATTACACATTTTTGGAGAAAATGGCACATGATCTCTTAGCTTCTGTGAATTCAAAGCATTTATTAATAAGCAATTTCCTAAGAGCACAGAGTAACACATTTGTTTCATTAGGAAATCACTTTAAAACAAAGACGGATGCTCTTTTCCCTCATTAAAATACAGGATAGACATAAAAAGTCAAGCAAAAAGGTTTGAAAAATGTCTCTCTGTAAATGAACACTGGGCATGATTGCTTGGGCTGTGGCAAACACACAGAATGAGTGATGAGGATACCCGAACACTTTAGCAGAACTTAATGAAACATTTATGGCTGCAGCCGAGCTCATCAGCGAGAGCTCTCATTGGCAGAGACGTCATGGGAGCTAAACTCATCCCTCTCCTACCTCATATCCAAATTTCAACACATGAAATCAAGAGGCTAGCGCAGCCAAACACAGCCAGTCAGCAAAGTTCCCTTATCTTTGGAATATGTTGCTTGGTCATTGCACCAATATGCTAACCAGAATGGTCTGAACAAGTTTGGTTATCTTTGCAGAATGAACCTTAGTGAGACAATTTAGAAAAACATGGAATGATCTGAAGATAATATTTGAAAATATCGTCAGAAGTCAGAGGCTTTGATCTCTGCTACAGATATAAGTTAAGTGCAGTTACATCCTGCAAGATAGAGCACTCAAGTCTGATATGCTAATCAAGAGGTATTGTTGGGTCAGGGTGTTTAACCCTAGGGTACTGTTTCTGTTTAAAATTTCTATAAGCTTAAACCCATCCTTCAGTAATGAGTAGTTAGTTTCACATGTCTGTTGTGTGGAGTATTTATTATAAGTCATTAAAAGTATGAGTAATGAACTTACTGATTTGTAGTCTAAGAAAACAGTTGTTTCTATTAGCTAACATAATTAATTAAAAAATTTCAAGTAACATAAGTTATAATAATCACTTTCAATTTCTGTTAACTGTCCTCTCCAACACCCCTTTAACACACACACACATATGTATATATACATATACACATACACATACCTATGAAGAATTTTCCAAGCATGGGAACATTGATTTTGTTTGTCTTACTTCAGGTTACAAAACTCCCACTGCTTAAATCCTTCTAGTGGAATTATATGTTCAAAATATCAGTCCATTTTTAATTTGGCACAAGTTTATATTCTTGAAAATTTGTAACAATTTATTTTTCTATTTCTAATGTGCAAGGTAACTTTTCCTTAAGTTTCTGGTTCTCCTTGTATGAGATAGAATAGTTCATAGCATTTCTATGGTTTTCACTTTCTGATGTGGGAGTGTCATATATCAATCTGTTGATTTCATTGGTTAAGCAATAAATAAACTGCTTGGTCCTGATTGATTAGAACATAGGTAGGTGGAGTAAACAGAGTAGGATGCTGGCAGGAAGAGGAAGTGAGGTCAGAATTCATGCAGCTCCTCTCAGAGCCAGACTCCTCAGACAGAGATGCCATGATCCTCTCTCGTGGGCAGACGGGATAGCTCAGCTCTCTGAGGCACACTCGCGATGAAGCTCCGACCCAAGATGGACGTAGGCTAGAATCTTCCTGGTAAGCACACCTTGGGGTGCTACACAGAATATAAGAAATGGGCTAGTCCAGGTGTGAGAGTTAGCCCTTTAGGAGAGAAATCTCTCCAGCTGCTGTATTTTTTATTTCTTAAATATAAAAATTATACTGAAAATGTCCAACTGAGAGTGAGTTATTCAAATAAAGAGGTCACTAAAAATATAGTCTTCAAACGTTATTTCATAAGTATTCATAGTTTCCTAAATTGTTGGTTCCAGTACCTTTTGGATGAACATAAAACTCTAACTATCATAACCGAATACTCTTATTTTACACAATAGGTTCTGGAAAATATAAACAGCAGTAAAGATATAACTGCATCCTAACGTAGGAGTCTTGGGCATATTATCTAAACCAGAATTACAGAAACAGGAAATTAAAAAATAAAACCATGGGAGTCATTTTTTAAAGGTGACAGTATAGTAGCATAGTGTCTAGTCATAGTTAATTTTATTTTTTTTACTTCTTATGGGAATGAATTTCATCAGTGTTTTTCTGGAGTAATATAATAACATATCTAAATGTTGATTTTCTATATAATGTCCAAATATTCTTCATCATAAATGTAGACATGCAGTTAAAATATTATGTCAACCAAAGATCTGGTGTAATTAAAAACAATATTTCATAGTAAATAGAAATTTAGAGATGGAAAATAAACATGTCAGAAGATTATTTATAGATATTGAATGTCATATAGGACATATGTAAGAATTTTAATGAAAATATTATAACAATATAAGGTTTATTAAATGTGAAATCCTCATATTTTTAAAAAAGCACACGGAATTAGTTGGTTTCTGGTTCTTCCAGCCCAAAAATGAAAGTTGAATCTTAAATGTTTGGGGAAAATGGCACATCATTTGTCTTAGCACCTTAAAAAAGTTTTTGTTTATCAGCAAACTAAAACTGTAAGTCCTTTTTGACATATATGTGTAAATTTGCCAATACATTGTCAAGACTAATTTCAAAGACGTGCCACTAAATGAAAGTCCTTACAAGGTTGACAAATGTTGTTGACAGAAGAGGTTAATGATGAGTACAGGGATTTTATCATTTGTTTTCTGGATTCTCTCTAAAACATTTAAACATGATTAATTTTCTATGCTTCTTTCCTTCTGTATTGGTATAAGATTATAGAGAATGTAGATCATGGAGGAGATCATAGATCATGAACTATTTACCTTTTGCCAAGTTCCTATACCATTTATTCAGATGTTTTATTTTAGAGTATGATTCATATCTTTTAAAGAATTTTCAGACAAGGTTTAGAGTTTATTAGTGGGGAGTAAGATACCCAATTCAAGATTCTTTTAGACAGGCTGGTCTCAGTAGACAGATAGATGACCAACATCTGCAACATCTGCAATGTCCTGGATTCCATCATCCACACATATATACACAAGTCAGAAAACTCAAGTAACGAATAAGCAATGAGATCAAAGCTGTAATCAAGATGCCACCCGAGTAGGTGGACTGACTGCTGAATTCTATCATAGTGTTAAGGAAGATCCAATACCAGCAATTCTCAAATTGTTCAATAGTATGAAACGTGAGATAACATTACCAAGTTCACTCTACGAAGCCAGTACTATCTTACTACTGCTCGGTACTGTGAAGCCTTACTTTCCTGAAACTAATACTAGATAAAAAAAATTACAGAAAAAATTCTTAATAAACATGGATACAACATTTCTAACAAAATGTTTATCTGCTGAATCCAACCGTACGTTAAGGAAACCATGAATCGTGAAAACTGAGCTTCACCCCAGATGTAAGATTGGTGTAACCTGTGAAAATCAATTTGGTGTATTATATAAACTTGACACAAAACCAAGTGATGATCTCTGTTGATGCTGAAAAGTTTTTATCATGCTTTCAACATAAAAACTGTGAAAAGATTTTGAACATCCCTTAAACTAATAATGCCCACACCAACTATGTACAATACACTATAGACAACATTATTCTAAATGGAAAAACTGAAAACATTTCTCATAAAAATCAGATGTTAGACAACAATGCCTTTTATTTTCAGTCTTACTCATTATAGAACTTTTAAGTCTTAACTAAAGCAATAAAAAGGTGACATATATGACACGGATAGAAAATAGGAACTTAAGAAGTCAAATTATTTCTATTTCTGTACTTAAAGATCCTATAGAAACTACCAAAATACCCTTATCTATAGTAAATGCTTTCAGCAATGTCACAGGAGAAGTCAAAAGCAAAAATCAGCAGTCATCATACATACCAACAATGAATTCACAGAGGAAGAAAATAGAAAAAATTCACCAAGGACTTGGATCCAGTTCCCAATATGTATTTCCTCCCATTCATAATAGCTCCAAACAATACGAAGTCTAGGAATAAACCAAAAACAAGGAAATACAAAAACATCTAAACTGAAAAATTTAAGCCATTATAATAGGACATTGAAGAAGATACTAGACAGTGTTCTTATATTGATAGAATTTATATTATGACTATAAACAAACTAGAAAAAGTAATCAAAATATTTGATAAAGTGCCTATCAAATTTCCAATGTCATTTTGGATAGAGATAGGAAAATAAATTCAGTAATTTGAATGGATTTACACAATACCATGGCTAGCTAAAGCTATCTTAAGGTATCTATTCACTTATATGTGAATGCTAGCTGTTAAGTATTTAATAAGGAAGCTATAACCACAGAGATAACATATAGAGTAAGGAACCAGAGTGGAGGCATGGGACTCCTTAGGAATGGTGAATAGAATAGACAGCTATCAGTGGGTGAAAGGAGGTAGGGCTAGAATGAGAACAGTGAGGGAAGAAGAGGAAGAAAAGGAGAATATGGGGAGGGACAGCTAAAGCTAAGGTTTATTTGCTAGTTTGTATGGAAAACTGATACGTTAGGAGCTTTTTAAAGCATATAGAGTTATTAAGAAAATTTAAATGAAACCAACAAATAAGAGAGAAAGAGAATCTCCAACTGGTCACCACCAGTCTCCAAATGAAGCTCCCAGTACCAGGAATGGGTAACATCAAACTTCATGGTGCCAAAAGAACAACCCCTCTACAAGAGGTTCCATCTACAGCAATGATCTTCCTGCAGTATGAGCTAGTGCATTAGTGGTACAAAACTTTTGGGAATAACCAACCAATATCTGGTTACATTTAAGGCCCATTCCATGAGATGAAAACCATATCCTACACTGTTAGGGTGCTCAAGATCCTGAGATTAGATAGCCCAGCATTTTAGGGAAAAAGCAAATACCATTTTCTTGTAGAGAAACATAACAGTAAAATGACTGCTAATGACTTTCTTTTTTTTTTTCTTTTTTGGTTTTTCGAGACAGGGTTTCTCTGTGGTTTTGGAGCCTGTCCTGGAACTAGCTAGACCAGGCTGGTCTCGAACTCACAGAGATCCGCCTGCTTCTGCCTCCCGAGTGCTGGGATTAAAGGCGTGCGCCACCACCGCCCGGCTCTGCTAATGACTTTCTATCATACTTATAAATCAGTGCCTTGCTCAGTCATCATCAGAGAAGCTTCTTCCTGCAGTAGATGAGGACAAACACAGGCAGACATTATGCAGAAAACGAGAGACCTTGGAAGATTCATCCCTAAATAGGATGTCTCCAACAAAACCCTAACTTCAAGGTTCAAAGAGCACTACAAAAGAAGAGGCAGAACAATTGTAAGGTCCTAAGGGCAAGGACCCCAAGGGAAAAAAGGCCTTCTAAACACAACAGGATTGGTGCAGATATGAATTCAGAGACTGTGGCAGCATGCATAGAGCTTACATGGTCCATTCCAGATGGGGTCCCAGGTCTGAGAGAATTGCACAGAGTCCCCATCCCCAACACAACATCTCTCCAGTTGATAACTACCTAGAAATTAAAAATTAGTTTCCTCCAACGGATTCTCACTGGTGATACAAACCACTCTTAAGGGTAAGCTCTATGTCTAGTTGTAGATGACCAACAGAAAATGAACTCAATAGTGCCTTTAGAGTTTCCTTATCACATAATATTATGTCAGGAAATGCTATTTTTCTTATAGTTCCCGCATATATATATATGATGGCTTCTGGTTTTTGTGTTTTTATGAGATTCCTGTGTGTTTGATGTGTTCGTCTCTGGGTCTATGTCTCTTGTGCTTTTTTTTTTTTTTTGGCTGTTTTTCTTCTTTTTGTTTGTTTTGTCCTATTTCAGTTTGTTTTTCTTTTATCTTACTCTATTTTATTATCACGCCTTATTTCTATTTATAATAGAAAGGGTTTGGATCTGGATTGGATGAGAGCTGAGAAAGATCTCAAAAGAGTTGTGGGAGGGAAAATCATAATCAGAATATATTATATAAAATATATTTTCAAGATAAAAATAGAATAAATAGCACACACACATACACTGGTTATACTGCATAGGGCACAGAATTTGACAGCTCTTTCGATGATAATTGACGGTGCTTCTTAAAAGCATCATTTTTCTTATTACTCATGGCAATTACGGCATAATATATTTAGAGCTTTTGTATAAAAATAGTATAATTCTTCTGCAGGGTTCCCTGAGCCATGAGGGGAGGGATTTGATGGAGACATCTCATTTGGGGCTCCATGTTCCAAGGTCAATCATTCTTTGCAAAAAGTCTGTCTGTGAGTCTCTGCATTTTTCCCATTTGATACAGGTGGAAGAAGAAGCTTCTCTGATGATGGCGGACTCACACACTGATATGAATATAGCAGAATGTTATTAGGAGGAATTTTATTGCTGCTTTTGAAATAAAATTTAAAAATTTTGAACAGTATTTTGTTTTTTCCCAGGTCCCTAAGCTATCCAGTTTCAGGTTCTTGGTCACTCAAGCGAAGTTGAGTCTGAGTTCTACCTCCTGGAGTCACCCTTAAGTCAAATCAGATATTGATTGGTTGCTTCCACAAACTTTGTGCCACCACTGCCCCAGCATGTCATGAAGGCAGGACAGATTGTATACCAAAGAGTTTGCAGCTGGATGGGAGTTTATGTTTCTCTTTTCGGAATGTGCAGAGAACCTTCCTATACCAAACACACTAAAGTGAGGACAAAACAGGGGAAATATAACTTTCAGAATAGGTGTGCAGTTAAGACAGTTCAGAATAAGCTCCTTTCGGTGTGCAGTTAAGACAGTTCAGAAATAAGCTCCTTTCGGTGTGCAGTTAAGACAGTTCAGAATAAGCTCTGCTTGTCCTATATTTGCTTGACTCATCTGCACTGAATGTGCTTAGTCACATGTGGGTGAGAGGAATGCAGTCAGGAAATACATTAACATGTATGCTTACCCATGACTGGACCTGATGGGAAATGTGCTGAATTACAGGTTTTGCCCGTGTAAGGCCCTGCAAAGCATTATTCAGGGCCGTTTTCTGGGAACACAGAGATGGACCTTGGCAAGATAGTTCATCAGTCTGGCAAGTATTTAATTAAAGCTTCCTTCATGTGGTTTGAAATTGGGGTAGTGGTCTTATTCTCAATGATAGCTGGGATTAAACTACCATATGGGGTGAAGAGTCTATGTAGGCACGGACTTTACTTCTCCACGTTCAATGGGTTGTGTATGTGGGGTCTTCAGCAATGGGGCTTTGCTGCTAATCTGGGGAGAGCAAACTATGTTGGGGTTCCCATAGGGCCCTTTTCTTCAACAACTCAATTAATTGTAATCTAATTCTGGTACTGGAAGCTTCATTTGGTGACAAGAGATGAACAGAAGGGACAGAGGACGTTAGAAAACATGTCCCTCTAAATCCCCATGATCAAGGCTCATCTGGAGTCCCAGAGACGGAGGCAGCATGCACAGAACCTGCATGGGTCTGCTCTAGACGGGGTCCTAGGGTTGAAAGACAAAGAGGACACCTGCCCCCTGCCCACCTCTACCCCATTGTTACAGGTGACCCTTGGACAAAGCAGGTTTAAGGGCCACTGATCTGGACCTAATCCTATGAATGTGGAGATGGTTTCAGGTGGGGTGGATCATCTTGAGGGCTGGTAAAGGGAAAGAATTAACCTATCAGGCTAAAGTGGCTCAAAGACAATGAAGGTTAATGGGCCAAAGGTCTGGAACTAGGCTTAAAGATGTTATCAATACCAAATGTGAATTATTCCAAAAAAGAAGACAGTTAAACCAGATATAAAAATCCATTACGTTCAGAATGTTTCTGTACTAAAGTCTTAAGTTATCATTAGATTAAGTTGCATAAAATTCATAGAAAGGAATAACATTTTATGAAGCACATAAGGACAGTGAGTCTCAGATGCTCACAGGCAAGCTACAAAGAAAATTGTTTCCAACATGACATAATTTGTACAGATATTGGCTAGGATATTTTGTGCTGGTTCTATTTTTTTTTCATTTATTTATTTATTTATTAAAGATTTCTGTCTCCTCCCCAACGTCACCTCCCCTTCCCTCCCCCGATCAAATCCCCCTCCCTCAACAGCCCAAAGAGCAATCAGGGTTCCCTGCCCTGTGGGAAGTCCATGGACCACCCACCTCTATCCAGGTCTAGTAAGGTGAGCATCCAAACTGCCTAGGCTCCCACAAAGCTAATAGGTGCAGTAGGATCAAAAACCCATTGCCATTGTTCTTGAGGTCTTACGCATTGTAAACTATGTTTCTTTGTTCTTTTTTTTTCACTTTGTAACCAAGTATGAAACCCATTATGTAATGGAGGGGAGGTGCCCTTTGGCCTTCTCATTCTCCCACCTTCCGGGGTTATAGGTGTGTGCAGTCACATCAGACTTGAAAATGTTATTTTCTACTTCACAGTTCCTTAGAGGTATAGACAAACTTTTAACAGTAGCAATTAATGAGTTTCGTTCATTAATAATCCCCCAAATGCCAAGCACCATGCCTGAAGTATGAGGCACTCTATAAATTTTTTAAATGAGTGGAGGCATGAATATTTTTATGTTCCTCTTTTATCACCAAGGGGAAACGGCTCCTAAGACAGCTGGTCTACATAGCAGTGAAGCTATTGGGAAACAAAATGTTTCTCTGAATAACAATAAGTTCCTCGTGCCTGTGTTTATATGGATCCTGACTGAGAACGGTGATCTTTATTCCCTTCTGTTTTCTCCAGTGCCCCAACCAATCTGAAACTCCCCCTGGCAAATAGATACATAATACATTTTTGAATAATTGAACGTATATATAAATAAATAAGTGAATGAATAGCAAATATCTTTTTCAAATCGACTACTACTCAAAACCCACTAAATAAGTTACTGAGTATTATTTGGGAAATAAAGGCATATCATGAATTATCATAAGGAATGTGTCATAATTGAAAATATGACATAAACTACTGATCATCCAAAGAAAATTTCTTGATTAAGAATGGCATTGATCTGTGGAAGTCATGGGGAGAATGCCAGGAAGCAGCACTCCTCCATGGATTCTCAATCAGCACCTGTCACCAGTTTCCTGGTCTGTATGAGTTTCTTTCCTAACTGCCTTCCTTCAATGATGATCAGAGATATCTAAGTGTAAACCAAATTACCTCCCCAAGAGGAATCTTGGTAGGACATGGTGAGATCTCCTTGCACAGAGATCTGCTCCCTGGGTGAAATGTTCAAGGATCAGGGAGCAGGTGTCTAGAATGTAGACTGTGGGAGCACCATATAAAATAAAATATAAAACTGACACATAGTGTCATTTGCCCAAGAGTGATCCTGATCTATTCAGAAGAGCACTGGCCTATCCTGTAATAATATAAAGGAGTCTAACCTAAAAATTAGAAGGGAACAATCATCAGCCACTTTATAACAGCGAAAATAGAGCAACAAAAAGGAATAAAGAATTTTTGAGTTGATCTTTTCCCGGAGTCTCATAAGGGAGAACATTTATATTCCTTGCCTTACTGACTTAGTGTTGCACCAAAGGTACAATTAAATACGATCACTCTCTATCCACAAGTTGCTTCCAATATATTCGGTGTTTCTTTTAACATTTCACTGTTTCCAGAGAATGGTCTTAGACCGGGTCACCATATTTCACACACACATATAACGCTCTGAGTCAGCGACATGAAAGTGAACAAGGGAAGAATGGGGATTTTGGTACAGTGGAGACTGTGCATCCTAGCTGAATTCTTAGGAGGTAGTTATACTGAAAGTTCCCAGTATAATAAGACTGATTGCAATGCTTTCCTTAGAAGTTGGTTCATTCTAACCATGTTGAATATGCGTTACATAAGCAGATGAGTGCATAATTATAAATGTTCTCAAAGCACACTGCTAACTTAGGTGGTTTGGGTGAAACCCTGACACACAGGCAAACCTTAAACTCCAGAACACACACTCCCATGGTTGACAAAGTTGTAACAGGCACAACACCAGAATTATTAGTACATAATAGGCATCATTAAATCCATATCTATTCTTCCTTCTCTCCTCTCTTCTTTTTTCACTAACATTGGCACATTATCTGGAGAATATATATATATGTAACATATGCATTATATTGTATTATATAAAGCACAGAATGAAATGAGCTAGTCATTTGCTTAGCTGGGGTCTCAGTTAGGAATAGTAGATTGTGACCTGAAAGAAGTTAATTCACTGCTAATATATAAAATTTAGATTTTTCTGCTGTTGTGATATTATAATTTTCCAAGTCATTTACACAAGGCCAGTAGAAGAATTTGCTATAAATGAAGCAAGAAATTCCCGATAAGTGAGTATATGTATAGCTGAGATTTATAAATATTTTATGTGATACTAAATCCATTTTCGAATGATTCTATATAAAAAATAATATCTCACTGGCCTTTGGATCAAATATCTTAGAGATCTGTTACAAAATCTTCAATATTTAATCTGATTTATTCATATGTTAAAGTATATATATTTGTAGAAACTATCTAGTATATAAAATTTCAGAATTCTCTATCATTATAAAACAGTTCTTTTTATGAGAGTTTACAACTATGGGATATAAATTCATTACTAGACATGTCCAACCTCCAGCCAACAGGCAAGGACTGTTCAAATGTGTTCTAAAATACAAAATTATAAAATTCAAAACTATAAATTTATGCAACATTGTGAGCATTTTGTAAAGTTTTTGCAAATCAAATATGTAATTCTTGAGCATGAGCTTTGTAGAAGACAAAATTATGTCCCAACTTCAGATGACTGGACACATACACCAGCAATGACATTTTCTTTCCTGTTTCTCATATTTAAGCAGTGACTCTGGTAGCTTCTGGAATAGATCCAGAAGTTCTTTATTGAACACAGAGGAAAAGGTATTTGGGCAGAAACTCACGAGGGGAGAATGTAACTTCTTCCCTAATACCATTGTGCCTGACCTGAGATGCTTATTAGCAGATAGCCCTACCATTATCTTCTGTCTCTGGAGCAAAGATCAGAGGTAAGGGAATATGGGTGTAGAAACCAGAAACTGGTGGGCAGTGATCTCCAGACAAGAACACTCTCCAGGAGCATGGTGAGTCTGCAGACTTCATGTGTCAAAAGCATTTTCCTGACCCTCACTCCTTCCTTAGGCAATGGCACTCAGTCGCTTCCCTCTGGGTGTGTCCAATGGAAAAGTTTACCTAGAGCATAAAGATTTTAATGCTGATAATAAATTTCAGATCTTTTTGAAGGTTAGCATTGATTTTCTTTAGCTATGTCTTTGTTCAGATATTAAATATAATGTTTTGTCACAGACATCTTAATTTAATGTTTATCATATCTCCCACCTGCATTTATGTATAGCCACATTATACACATCATATGGAATAAGGACAATAATAGCTTTATGGAGCTAGAGGGAAAAGGTTGGCTAAAATTTAATTTGAGCAAATTTTAGGGAAAAATAAAACAAAACTGGGTGACCTTGCTACGATGATTCATTGAACTGGTTTATTACAATGTGGGCAACAGAGTTAGGGTGGTGGTATGTACAATGGAGACAGCCATCTGGGAGACAGACTTCAGTGAATCAGCTGAACTTTATTCCAGAGTATAGGAATGTATAAGATTGGCGAGCCTGGGAACAAACCCTAATTTGCACTAAGTGCCACGTCCTATCGTAAGAATCCCAATACAAACATTAGTCATCATATATGCAGCAAGGAAAACTTCTAGCATAGGTTGTGCCAAGGGTCAAGCTAAAGATAAATCAGACATCGGATGTAGAGACAGCTTTTAGAAAAGGCCAGTCTTCAAGGCCCAGGGACATTCGGGATAAGGGCAGGTAGAGAGCAGAAAACTTGATTGGAGAGAGAGAGTGTCTCCATATGAGGACCTTTGACCATCCAGTAAGGCCTCCAGACAAATATCATAGCTATTTACTAGTTTTAAAAGTAGTATTGCAGACAATGAAGCTATTTTATTGAAACCCTGATCAACAGTATCTCATAAAAGTGTCTGTTGCAATGCCTAAATTAATTCTTCCCAAATGCTTTTACTATAATGTTTTTTTTGTAAAGCATAAGATATTTATCCTCTCACTATGTGGAAAGTTTCAGTGTTTTATTGAACCATTCCTATGATCTACAGGTCTTTGGCAAAGAAGCAATTTTCTTCCTGCTTTTCTGAACTTGGCTCACATAATCAATGTAAAAATTGAGGAAAAAATGCTAATCAATATCTGATTTGTGGTGAAGAAAAAGGAGGCATCATAATACAACTTTCAGAGGAAACATAGTTATAGTCATAATATACTGTAGTGTAGTGAATAATAAAAGCAATATTCAGCTAATTTATATATTTTGAGGAAGGAGGCCAAACATAATGATCACATTAAATCATACGAGATGAGATGGGAAATGGTTCATCTGGCATAACATTTGCCATGTAAGTCTGATGACCTGAGTTTGACACCCCAAACCCACATACAAGAGCCTGATGTGGTGGCACATACCTGTAAGCCCAGTCTTTCTCCAGTGAGATGGTAAAGAAAAAAGAAGCAACACCCAGAAGTTCATGGGCCAGTTACACTGGAGTATGCAAAACAGAAGAAACTGTGAGAGAGATGCTGGAAGACGAGAGATGATGCCCAAAAGTAGTCCACTCACTTTTACACGCACACTGTGGCATTCTTGTGTCCAGGGTGGGCTGGGTTCTGTTGCATCAGTTGGTAATGAAAACAATCTGCCCTCATCCATCTGATCTCATTAACTCTTCACCCATGTTTCCTCTTCTTGGGGGACTTTAGGTTTGTGTCACGTTCATACAGGAAGCTAACTATGACACAAATCTGGCCTACACAATTTAGTAAGACTGTGTTGCAATTTTTTAATTAATTAATTTCATAAAAGACTTGGGATATAGCGCAGTGTCATAACACTTATCTAGCATATTCGTGTCAAAGAACGCCATCTCAAGTACTGAAAAATTTATAATAATATAATCTATGAGTAATGTACCTCCCAACCTAATAAACGTACTAATATGTGTGTGTGTAATATATATACATACCATATTTATATATATGGTGATTTGAACATATACTATATGGTAAGTTATTAATTTATAAGGAGTAGAATGAAACAAACATTTAGTAGAAAATTCAAAATGTTAAATATAACTGTGTGATCTAAGAAATTCAAGTTGCTATGAACAGAAAAGTTAAGGATTGCAAGAAAAGTATGTTAAGCTGAAGAGGATAAGGAGTTCTTCTTTGGATATGAAAAATTTAAAATGTTTACTGGGTTTCCAAGTGAGAATTTCCTTTCAGCATTTAGATTAGGGAAGCCACAGGATAGCTCAGCAGATAAAGGCATTTCTCCCAGGATTCATAAGGTAAGAGGAGAGAATTTGACTCTCTCAAATTCTCCTCTAACTTCCATAGGTTGACCATAACAAACACGTACCTACACACACACACACACACACACACACACACACACACAGAGAGAGAGAGAGAGAGAGAGAGAGAGAGAGAGAGAGAGAAAGGGGGAGGGAGAGAGTCACATCACATATGCAACAGAATAAACAAATATGTTTTTGAAGAATTTAGATATAGGACTCTAGAGCTACCAGGAAGGTGCTGATTAATGATAGAAATTTAGTCCTTATCAATGTCATGTGATATTTAACGTTATTCCAAACCACTGGTGTATTTTGTCTAATTTGGGGGTGTATTTTCTCAGTAGGATAGAAATCAGGACTGTCCTAGGAGCAGCACTGACAACCCTAGACACCAGAGGAAGCCACAGGATGTGCTTACCTCCCAAGGGCTAACACTGCTAAGCCATGAGAATCAGGAGCTTCAAAGCTGGCACTTATTGCTGTAGGCATTGAAAGCAGAAGCTAAGGGTGCAAAACCCTGCAGCTCCAGTTACAAGCCCAGAACTCTTAAGTGCTGAGGCTTTAAGCAGTTTAACCCGCAGCAATTCTTTTATGCATCATATAATCTTCATCATCTCAGCTCCCATCATCAAGGGTCTACAGCCTTGCTTTCTTCGTCTCTTCTTCTCCTGATTGCTTCTTTCAACATTTCAACAACCTCCCAATGTTGTAGTTCAGAATTCGGCCCTTAGAGCCCTTAGCTGTACACATCAGAGCCCTTGTCCTTCCAGTGAGGCAGTGAAACCTTTCAGTCATCTCCCTGATGTCAAGGACTTGCCTCTTCATCATGAAATCAGGTCACCCTGCTCTACCCATGAGTGAGGCCACGAGCAAGCAGAGAGATCACGCAAGAGAAGCCATTGTTAGGGTCACAGGTTGCAACACTGGGGGATGCACAGGGAAAGTCTCACGGAGCCAGCAAGCCTGGGCAACAGCATCCTCAACTATTCTATAATGAGCGTGGCATGTCTGCTCAGCGGGCAGTTCTACCATTCACAGAACGATTTCTGATCCTAGTAATCTTACACCTCACATAAAGACCCATTTCCCAGGTCACAAGGCCACAGGAAATACGTAATCTGGAGATCTCTGGGGACGTCTTGGTACTGCTGCGACTGAAGCAGTTGTGGCTCAGCAGAAGCTGTGACTTCAGCAGCAGCCGTGGTTGCAGTGTGGAGTGTGTTTTCATCAAGTCGTCCATGTTCATAGCTGCTCGGAGGCCACAGTTAAGATTTGGCATAAACAATGGCTGCTCTCATCCCAGCTTCCTGTCAGGTGCAGGGCACAAGGCTGAATGCGGCATATGAGTCAGACAAGCTAACCTAGACATCTAAGCCTACTTAAAGAAAGAGAATTGTAAAGGTGCTTAGAACAAAAACCTATAATTGATGTTAAAATTCCTTTTTAATCTATTTTTCTCTCATATATTAATACTGACATCAGTTTCCCCTCCCTCTCCCCAGTTTTCCCTCATCTCCACTCTTCCCCAGGTCCACTCCTTTCTGTCTTCTCTCAGAAAAGAGCAGGCCACCCAGGAACATCAAACGAACACGCCATAACATACTACAATAATACCCGGTACATATCATCACACCAAGGACAAGGCAACTCAGTGGGAGGACAAAAGATACACAATGAATTTTGAGACAGCCCAGGCTCCCACTGTTAGGAATCCCACAGGAATTCCAAACTACTCAGCCATAACATATATTCAGAGACCTAGGTCAGACCCCTGCAGACTTCCTGATCTCTGTGAGTCCCCATGAGTCCTGGTCAGTTCATTCTGTGGTCCATAGTGTCCTTGTATCCCTGACCCCTCTGGTTCCTCCAGTCTGTCCCCTTCCCTTCTCCACAGGACTCCCTAATCTCTGTGTAATGTTGCACCATGGGATTCCACATCTGCTCCCATCAGTTTCTGGATGAAATATCACTAGTCTCTTGGACGAGGATTCTGCTAGGCTCCAGTCCCAGAACACTCTGCAGGCAGGTCAAACCATAGCTCGAAGGCTTTATGGTTGGGTTGATGTCCTAATCCCTTCACTTGAGGCTTTGCTTGGTTATAGAAGATGGACAGTTCAGACCCCATGTCCCCCATTACTAGAAGTCATTGCTAGGGTTACTCTCATAGATTCCATGTTATTTCCATTGCAGTAGGTTTCCTCCTCACTTCCAAAATTCCCCACCAATTTCAGTCCTTTCTCCCAGAATTGTCCCCATTCCCACCAATTGACCCCTTCTGTCGCCAATCCCACATACCCCTAGTCCACCCACAAAATCTATTTCCTCTTCTTAAGGGGATCCTTGTACCTACCCTTAAGACTTCCTTGTTACTTAGGCCCTCTGTATCTGTGGACCATAGCAGGATTATCTTTTACTTTACAGCTAATATCCACTTGTAAGTGAGTACTTACCATGTTTGTCTTTCTGGGTCAGGGTTATATCAATCTAGGTGTTTTTTGTTTTTCAGCTCCCATCCATCTGTCTTCAAATTTCCTGATGTAATTGTTTCTTCTTAACAGAAAAACAATAGCCCATTGTGTAAATAGAACACATTTTCCTTTCCTACTCTTCAGTTGAGGGACATCTAGGTTGTCTGCAGTTTCTGGATATTATGAATAAAGCTGCTATTAACAGTTGAGCAAGCGTCCTTGTGGTAGGATAGTGTGTCCTTTGGGCATATGCCCAGGAGTGGTATAGCTGGATCTAAAGGTAGATCAATGCCCAATGTTCTGAGAAACTGTAACTGAGGAGAGAATTTCAGACATGTAGAGAGCCAAGAAAACAAGAGGTGGCAAAGAATTGTGGATTAGTTTCTCACGGAATTTTAAAGTTAATGGAATTTGGAGGAAGAATGGGGTCCTGACATGAAGGGCTAATTTATGTTGATACAGGTCTCACATCACAGCCCTAATTGCAATGCCAACATAACTAATAACTGAAACTTTATATCCATAATAAAATGTCAAGGTCAAGTGTTTATACCAATGAGAAGAGTTTACATGGAAATGGAATATAATGGATTGGAGACGTGGCTACAGAAGTCAAGTGAATACCGAGGTGACAAAGACCTAAGTCAGAAATAGTGTTGGAGAGAGCAACAGCAAACCTGGGTTCAGATTATCAAGAAATGAAGAAATCTAAAGTAAATATACATCAGCTCTATAAGGGGTAGAGTTCAAAATATTATATTCTTATCTAGGAGAGCTAGAAAGAAGGGAAAGCAAGTGAACACCTGGGAAAGGACACTGAAGGTCAGGTGGAATCTCCTGAAGTTATGTCAAGGCCTGTGGTCCTCACTGTATAATGGAATCAGTGTTTAAGCACATCACTAAAGTCAAGTGAGTTATGACGGCAGCTAAGAAAGGGGAACATTAGACACAACGTGATGTGAAGTCAGAACTAAGAACAGGGTAGAGTGAGGAGGATAAAGCAGAAGTCAAGGATCAGAATTTAGACCTGAGACATGATAATAGCCAAACTGGAGACACAGCGAAATTTTGGAAATGTTTCATTTTCAATTTTTTTCCTAAATAAGTTATTTTTAAGTGCACTGGGTTTATTATGTCTCCCAACACACTGTAAGAGACTTAAAGGGAACAATAAAAGATTCTTGAATTTAAATCATGATCATCAGAACCAACCAGGATGATGAAATTTAAAAGCTCATGCATTTGGAAAATAATTCAAGATGGGTTGTCAACGAAGAACTCGCTTATAGGTAAAATGTTCTTTTTCACGTCGAAGCTTTGTGTGATTAAGTAGCGGATGTACCATCCGTCTCCACCAACGTCTGCCAAATGGGAGTGCACTTCACGTGAGTGATTAAGGGTGACTCTGAGAGGTGGGAGGGGAGAGATTCTCTCACCGTCATTGTCTTTATTGAGGATGCCGTGCAAATGAAGCTTTTAAAAGTTTATGTGTCTTTTCTTGCAAAACCATATTTTCTCACTTTAGTTTGTAAAACAAAGATTATGGTCTAGGAACTAAAGAGCTGGTTCCACAAGTAAGGACACCTGCTGCCTTTGCAGAAGACCCAGATTTTGTTTGCAGTATCTCTGTGAGGCAGTTCATAGCCACCTGGACGCCCAGGTCCAGGGAATTCAACATGATCTTCTGGCCTTCATAAACACCCACACACATACAGTACACATGTACACTCAGACACACACCCCACACACATTACATAATAAATAAACATTTTTAAAATTTTATAACCAAACAAAATCTCCTCACATATAATTGAGCGATCTGTGAGTCACTATCCCCCAAATCATATGTGTATTATAACAAGATATGGCTTTATACTCTTATAGAGTGCTACAAAGTCAATCAGTGAGCTCTGCCTCAAAAGTTCCAGTCTGCATTGTAAATGAAAAATTGTAAATTGTGAGGGCAGTCAGGGGCTTTGCCTCCGATATTCTGTTCATACTATTAGATTTTCAGACTGAAATTTCTACAAGTCTAATGAGAATAATATGTTAAAACCTTCATTGAACTTCTCCTTGTGCAGACAGGCTCCTCCTGACGAAGGCCCAGATCCCTGCCAGTCTAGCACTCTGGGCCTTGACGGTCAGAACTATGCACAGCAGCACCACTTAGCAAGCCTCTGCCTTCACTCTGTGTTAGAGTGAAGTTGGAGAAGAAAAACAGAGCCCCACTTTCCTGATTTTATTAGTGCAATTTTTACTTTAGCCAGCTACTTCAGACCATAAATGCTATAACACGGAGACAGTACTCATTTCCAGTTGTTGAATTTATGATGAATGATTTATTTATAATGCTGGATAATACATTTTTAATAGTAAAACCATATTGCTTGCAGTGCTTTAAGTTATCTTCTTTATCAACATAAAGTGCTAGATCCAGCAGGGAACATCACAAAACTTTGTGACAGCATAATTGTATATATCGTATTAATCGTTAGGGTTAGGGCTAGGGTTAGGGTTAAGCATAATCCCATATATCGTATTAATCATTCTGTACTTTACACATAGCAGACAAGCTATGGGTCATAGAGTCTTCTGTAATGGAAGGCTATAAAAACAACAAGACCAAAAAGAAAGCATTTTATTCCACAATACTAATACTATTGAATGTGGAGGGCATTTGTCTCCAGTAGAAACTGTTCTAGTGGCCATGTTAATACTGAATGAAATTATTTGTTAATATAGTCCTATAAAAACCTCAACATAATTATTTTGAAACTACCATAGTAAACAAGAAAGGACCAGGCATAAGCAATGTCCTGTAGCCACTGCCTGATGTCTACTGGGAGGCATAAACCTAGAAACAGTCCTTACAAGGAACTGTTGAAATGGGGAGGCAAGGATTATTGTCATGAAGATGGTTCTCCATGGATTATACTGTAGGTGGGAAATAGCTAATCACAAATGAAAGCTGGGCATCATAAAGACAGGAAAGACCTTCCACCATTAAGTAACATGCATACCTACCTCTCTATATTTTGATGAAACAGCAATTTGAGAAACTCTTTCTTGGCAATAGAAATAAGTTTTCCATACAATTGAAGCCTAGAGTGTAAAACCTATAAAATTTGAAGGTGCTAAAATTATACTACTAGTAATGTTTTTAGTGCAAATATTTTTACTTATTAGTGTTCAGTGTTTCTTGTACAAACATTTTATATGTTTTTCACACAAATTGGATAGTTTAGCATTTTCAGTCAACCTATACAACAGGCACAACCTTCAATCTCAGATAATGTAACCTGACTTAACCAACATTAAAAGAACCAACCTGGATGACTCAGATGTGCTTGGCAGAATAGGAATTTGAATATTTCTTGACTTCAGTGTTAGCCCATCTACCTTTCTATTTATTCTGCACATTTCTTACCTGTTTAAATTTCAATATGTCTGAGAAAGAAGAAAGCACGTTTAATGATAAAAAGGTAACAAAAATTAGAAAATTCACTTTAGCATGAATTTCCTTGTAAACTCCCTATCAACGTTAATAGATTTAGGATGAGAAGAGTATGTGTTGTGTGAGTTCAGACAAAACTGAGCCTTGACAAGTGGCCATGAAATAATCAGTTATTTCTCTCTCAGAGGAAAATATCTGCGCCGGAAAGCAGTGTCTGTGAGGCGTACATTTTTGTATTCTTTCTTGATCTTTCTCTCCTGAACCAATATCATTCTCAATTGGCTTTGCTATCATTCTTTCCACAGGGCTAGAAACTTTTAGTTTAAAATTCAAAAGCCATAAAGTCTAGTCTAATTTGACAGTCATTGAGAGCCTCTGCCACAGTGTTCCAGAGTCCAGTGTTGAGAGAGCCATCTTGTAGTCCATATTGGAGGAGGAGGAGATAATTACAACATCTCTATACTTTCAGGAAGAAGCAAGAATGCTGGGATGTTCTAACTAGGCTATTTTCCTTAAGTCCAGTCATGTTTTAGATGGTATACAGAGGTTCAGGCAGCAATACATTTTGTGATACTCTTCTCAATAGAGTTTCAAAAAAAATAACCCACAACATTATCATACCTTAAAGAAAGGTCATCATGAATTACATATAATAATGCAACATCTGAATTCACCCAGTTAATTGTGAGATTAATGAATTACCAGCTTCATGGAGTTTCTAAACTCACATTAGAATTGGAATGAACAAGAATGTATCAGCAGATTGTTAGGTCGACAAGGTCTCTTTTTCAATTAAATACTAGAACTATATTTTTAAAGACATGGGCTTATGTAGCCTATGCTTGCCTCAAGATCACTATATAACTCGGAACAACCTTGCACTTGCAATCTTCCTGCCTCCATTTCCTCTAGTGCTGGAATTACATGCATGTTCTACCGTGTCTTGCTCTGTGAAGTACTGGGGATCAACCTTGAAACTTTTTAAATGATAGACAAGCACTGTATTAATTGAGCTACATCTCTAACTGTATGTGTGTGTTTTAAAGAAAAGAATTACAATCAGTTAAAAGGAAATCAAGATTCAATTCCACTCAGGATGAGCAACTTCTGAGAGCTTCCAGGACAAATGGGGTCTAGAAAGACTTGCCTCCTCTAGTAAGACCAGAATTACTTTGATGGGGCTTAGGGTCAGTCCCTCAGATAACTAGTTTAGGCTGGGTTCACGTACTTTGTCTTCTGTTAAAAAGTAAGTGCCTTCATTAACATGTTTATTCATTTAAGGAGAACAATTGCATTGACTACTTACCAAGTAACCATCAACCTATTAAATACTAGAAATTCTAAAAAGAAGTGAAACACCATTCTTTACATATTGAGTTCACAGCTTTGGAAGAAAGCAGGCATGTAAACCAACATGTAGGTCTGACAATAGGGTCCCACTCAGCTAATCCCTAAATTAATATCCCATGAAAGAAACTTCATCCAGACTGTTTAGGCAGGGAATTTTCGTGGAAAGAATCTGAATCTGAGCCTTATAGAATTAGCTAGTACGCATTCTCTAAGGAGAACAGGCAAAAAGACTTCTTTTCCAGAGATGTCAGAGAAAGAACCAATACTCCAGCAAGGTAATGGAAGCCACTATTGGAATTTAATTTTTGGTAAGTGATGGACACTGGGTTTGCTAAATGGCTAGAACTCACAATTGACCTTGTCGCTTTTAAAAGATGAGAGAACCTAGAAAGACGGATAATATAAGAATTTATAGTCAGATGTAAACAGAAGTTTTTCTCCAACCTGCCAGTTCCCAAATATTACTCAGAGGCTTAATATTACTTACAAATGTTTAGCTGATGGCCTAGGCTTATTACTAATTAGCTGTTACTTTTAAATTAACCCATTTCCATTAAACTATGTATTGCCACATGGCCATGGTTTCACCTCGTTTTTTACATGTTTTGCTACCTCGGTGACTCGTTGGTATCTCCTCGACTCTGCCCTTCTCTTGCATCTCTGAGTGGATTTCTTGCCAGGGTCTAACCGCAGGCCAAAATAGCTTTAAAACAATAACAATACTAGGAAGCTGACATTATCACAGTCCACACAACTTTCTCAACTTTTATCAGTTTTATATCCTCAAGTCATTAGTGCTTATATATGATATGTAGCTTTAGCCCCCCAAAAGTCATGATCTTGTGCAGGTTCATGTTACCCCTTTCACAATGTATGTAGGATTGGGAGAGAAAGGAAAAAGGCTAGAGACAGTCATGGATTAAGAGAATAATGTAAAGATAATTAAATGAGGTCCTTGAGAAAGGAATAGAGTAATAAAAAATTAAAATAAGTCACATACAGATGGAAAATACAGAGTCTGGATTATGTGCATTGTTACATTTTCTTTGAAGTTTTTGACTGTCAAGGTTCTATTTGCTCAGAGACATTTAATTGTGGGAGCTACTAAGTTAAGCCAAAATATATATTTTAAAATTAGCTTGAGTTTAGAATTTGGGTCTAAGGATATGTTACTTTGGAAAAGAGACTCTGTGGTATTTCCCAATCCAAAGGGGGATGGTTCTGTGGAGCCCATTTGTGTAGCATGCTGCAGGTGATACTGATTAGCACACATACACTGTGGATGATGGATGGAACCTGGAAACCACTAAGTGCTAATGCTCCCCAGTAGGGACAAGACAATGGCATTCAAATGTTTACTGTATAATAGCCTGGTGATAAAGTCCAGATCAGGTAGAATTAGCTTGTTTGGTTACTGTCTATAACCAAAACTGGAATTGCCAGTACAGTATGATTAGTTTACTATCAATGTTTGCTTTGCCAACAATTTTATAGTTATAATATAAGCACAGATTTATAGTATAATAAAGATCTGTATGACTTATTGTCTAATATTTTAAAAGGCCTAAAAACGAAAAAGATCTGATTCTGACCAAACCTAAAAATGATTTTAATAAGGAAGAAAGAGTATGCCAGCAGAAACCCATACGTGGAGCAGTGGCCATCGCTCAGAGATAGTGAGAATGACTTGATAACTCACACAAATTAACTTAAGAACCAGATATTTGAATATTCTTATAGTCAGTTTCATTACCTTGTTGACAATGTCTCCATCATATTTACAAGTTTTTGTCTTTGATCTTAAGAGTCCTCATTTAAAAAAAAACACATTTTTGGTAAAGCTATTAATGAAGTAACGGAAATATAGTCTTTGCTTGAACACAGCATGTTTTTACATCTCCAGAAAATCCTGGTAAGAACAATGGAGAAAAGCCTGGATGAGCGTGCAGCCCCAGAGTTTGCACAGGAGTTGAAGAAGGTCATAAAATACACAGCTAATTGGTTCTTTAACAGCACAGTGAGACATGGTACTAAAGTAGCCCTTATTGGGCACAGTCCTGAAAAAAAAAACTGCTTTCAGTGACGTACGTAAGAATTAAGTAACATGATCCTCAAATCTGGAATTGCCAGGAAGCCAATAGGGAAAGAGTATGTATGTGGCCATGCCATCAGCTGGTGAAATGAACAGCTCAGAACTCATAGTTTTAAACTGGTTCAGCTCCAACCGCATAAAATTTAATGGTCTCTAGAAGTTTATTTTAAACTTCATGGACCTCAAAGAAGAGGACATGATATTGATGGTGTAAATCTGCGAAACTGCATTAGGGAGTGCTGTGTCAGTGTATGTTAAGCACAGGATCTGAGTGATATTCTGTCAGGAAATGGTGGGGATCTTTTCATTGTGTCCATAATAAGGAGGTTGCGAGTCATATTCCAAACTGGTTGTGCCATGTCCGGATTGATGAGGTCAGGTGCCGGCCTCAGACAGGCTGATAAAAAGTTTGACATGAGAACAAAGGGAAGAGGGAATGGTTGAGACGATGCTACAGAATCAAGTTTCTGAAACATAACTTTTTGATTGATATACATAGAAATGACTAAATTGGTTACTTGAAAAAGAAAAGGATGACCTATAACTGCATCCTACATCAGCTGTGTTGGCAGACATTGAAAAAGGGTTAGTGATGCCAAATATTGAATAAGAAGGCTAGGGCTTGTAAAACATTCTGAATAAAGTTTTAAATGTTAGGGGCTGGAGAGATGGCTCAGTGGTTAAGAGCATTGCCTGCTCTTCCAAAGGTCCTGAGTTCAATTCCCAGCAACCACATGGTGGCTCACAACCATCTGTAATGAGGTCTGGTGCCCTCTTCTGGCCTGCAGGCATACACATAGACAGAATATTGTATACATTATAAATAAATAAATAAATAAATATTAAAAAAGTTTTAAATGTTAATTTACAATGATGTAGTTTCTGTAACTGCGGTCATATCATTTGTTTAAACAAAAATAAAGAAAATGAGCATTTCATTTCTAAAACATGAGAGCTAGGGTTATAACTCAGTGGTAAGTTTTTACCTCACATGTACAAAGACACACATTTGGTTCTCCCAGTCCTCCCCCTCAGGCAACCCCCAATCCACTCCTCCTCCATTTCTATTGAGGAAAGACCAGGCCTTCCGTGAATATTAACAAAATATGGATTACTAAGTTGCAGTAAGTATGCACCTTCCCATATAATATACTAGCAGATATTAAACACTTGTTCACCTTTAAGGCATGCAGGGAAGAAACTGGTTGAGGAATTCTTAGCAAACTATGGAATATAACATACATATAATATACAGTCATTTCTCTCAACTTGATCCACGAACTGACAACCTTGTTACTTTTAGACAGCAAAAAGTAATAAAAATTTGCAAGACCCAACTCTGGAGCCATAATCTGTATTTCATCTAGACTCTAGAGAATTCATAAGTACATAAAATGTTAAGCACTTACTTGCTATATCTTCATATTTACACAATTAACAATTTCTAAATTATACTTTTGGATATAATACATATGACAGAGATTACCACACAAAGAGAAAAAACTGAACAGCTGTGTTGGTATTTGTCCCATCATTCTCCCGTGGATACTCCTTCTAAGAAAAATTTCAGGTCATGTCTAGATACCAAATGATATGAGCATGCTTATTAGGCTAAAAAACAAGGAAATCAAAACCTTAAACATCAAATCAACACAAGAAGCAGACAGAAAACATTCAGTTTTAAGTTCAGTTGTAAGTCCATTTTAGAAGATGGCGTATGTAACATAATCAATCATTTTGTAGCCTGTCGCTAGGCAAAAAACTGTAAACCTTCATTGGATGAGCTGTCATGTGCAACTGTAGTTATTGGGAGTAATTTCTAGTTATTTTCGTGTTTCCCTGGTCAATCACTAGAGAAACTTACCATGTGGTCTGCTGAGGTACAGCTGTCACAAGTCATTCTCAGACGTGCTGGAATAACCACCGACCAGCACTGTCGAAGAATGTAGTCAATCTTAGAATTTGACAGTAGATCACTGTCTTTGGTTCATGTGAATATTTATCTCAGGATGTGTACTCTAGAACACTTAACTTAAATGCAAACTTCCTTTGAAATTTATACCAACAACTGGTAATGAAATGTCAGAGAAAATAGAGGCTGTTGCTGGGTTTGGGATCTGAGATTGGAACCTTTCTTTCCATGGTGTTATTCGAGCTGTTTTTTATTAAGTGTTGCAGTATATTAAGTGAGTTCAGTCTCACCCAGGAAGTCATCAATCCTCCCCTTAGCATCTAAGCTGCCCGGAAGTGCAGTTCAGGCACATTCCTAAACCTTTAGAAACTCTGACCGAATCCTTTTTCTTTTTGTCATGATCTATACACAAGAATGCTGATCACTGTCACAATGAAGATTCTCAGAAGGCCCCTCCTGGATTCAGAGACACATTCTGCACAACGTGAGATCATTTAATGAAAACAGCAGTGCTTGAATGTGGAGCTCATTCCCACTCCTCCACCACCCACAAGTCTTGCTTACCCACTTTTCTCTCCCTCAATGTTCTTTGACTTCTGTTTTTGTTTTTTTCCCCCCCAAACAATCAATGTTGATGAATCAATAGAAACTGAGTCTTTTATTTTAGAGTTGGCAGCCTCCGAAATGTATCTCATTTCTCTAAAAATCACCAAAAATGACTAGCATTTGCTCATAATTCTATTACACTCCACACTGTTTACTAGACAATAAATTTGAATAATTTGGGCAATATGTAAGTAATTTTCAATCATCAAGTACATAAATTTTGCCCCATATTGCATATATGTTGCTATTATAAAAAATCTGAGCTCTTTGGAAAAGATTGCCTATAATGGAAACAATTTTCATGGAATAGTGAGGATTTTTTTCAAAGTATACTAAGACAATTTACCTTTCGGTGTGTCCTGCCTGTGCTTATGCATAGATACAACCAGCATATAATGTGCCCACTGCCTTGGTGGGAACCGTATAATAAGATGCAATCATCTATACGTCTATGACTTGGAGCCACAAAGAAGTGAGAATGTGTTCAGTGCTGCATGACCTAAGACATATGGCTTTCTCTAGAGACCTTGTTTCATTTCCTGTTATGGCCATGAGATCTCCCTTACAGAACATTTATCAGGATTAATTAAGAAAAAAAATCTATTAAAATGTCAATGTGATGCTTGCCTGGTTAAATGACTCAATAAAATATATATTCATTGTTATTTAGATACATTAGAAACAAAAGCATTTTTATACACTCATATCAAAACAGCTCTGCATTTTTCCATGAATGGTTTTGGTCAGTGGGTTCAAATAATAGATTATTTGATGATTAAAAGGAGACTCCCCAAGAAAAATGGGAAGATTCCTTCCAGAAGCAGCAAAACGACCTGCTGGTATAAAATTAAGGCTTTAAGATTCACATGTTTCAGTCTTCAAATGAATGACACCCTGGGAATATATACATATAAAAAGCAAACAAGTTTTATTGGACACTTGCACATATGAGTTTTATTTCTAAAATAAAATTTTATTTCTAAAATTTAGCTTTCAAAAGTTTTTTTTCTTTAAAATGAGAACTTATATACGTTTTTAATGGTTAGTGAACAGAAGGCAGACAGACACATGGACATCTAATCACTGGTAAAAAGCCCTCTCTTTCATAGCATCATGGAGGCTTAAATACCCAGCAGTTAAGTGGGCCAACAGGTAAAGACCCCATCCTCTGATCTTCAAGGCACAGCTTTTAGTAACTCCAATCAGAAGGCTCTAGCAGGGAAGAACAGCTGAAGGCCAGGACTTCAATTGGTCCCAGCACAGAGGTACTTAGAATCCATGTCCAAATAACTAGTGTTTTGACTAGGTTTATTTTCCATTCTCATTCGGCCTTGGGATGATTTTTGGTTTCTTTTATTATATTTTGCTTGCATCTCATGTACTTAAACAATTTGCTTTAGTTGTTCATTTTGTTTAAGCATGAAATAATGGTTGTTGGTTAAAATATTTCTTTCCGATGTCTGACTATTGTACCACTATTTTTCAGTGACTAGTTTAGGGCATAATATAAATCTAGCTAAACCTATTTTTATTCTACTTCTAATAAGTTTTGAAAGCTATGACTTATAGTATGTTCATAAATAATAATCAGTTATTAGAGGAATTTAAATTTGGTTAATTTTAGTTTGCTTGTTTCTTTTTCCTCGTCTTCCTCAACTTTCTCCTCCTCTTCCTTCTCCTCTTTCTCCTCCTCTTCTTCTCCATGTTTTTTTCTCTTTTTTTTCAGGCCTAATTACAAGACTATCCCTTGGAGGAAAGGCTAACATCACACTTGCCACACACTAAGAATTAGAAATATATTACTGAGGGTTAACCAAAATACTTGACTTGGCAAAATGACAAGCAGCTTAATTTTTAACAGTGTATGAATTCATAGAATCTACAAGATAGTATTTGCTATTTGTACCGAAAAGTTTGCTTTTGTTGAGACTCTCTAAGAGTAGACTACTACGACACTGAAATAAAGATTACACTTACATGGACTAGCTCCTCTGAAGACTGCCTGCACAGATTGCAAAACCTTTGATGCTCAGGAGGACATTAAATGAATGTGGCCATGAGGAACTCTAAGCACTGAACTCAGAAAATGGACAGCAAGAGGTTTTTAGCTATTTATGCTGAGGAGAGGTTGGCTATAAAATGAGACCACGTTTCAAGAAACAAAGAAAGAGAGAGATAGAGAGGGACACACACACAAACACACACACAAAGAGAGAGAGAGAGAGAGAGAGAGAGAGAGAGAGAGAGACCAGTCCCTGTAGACCACGTTAGAATTAGAGACACTTCTAGTTCCCTTCTGTCAACTTGTCAACTCCTTAAAGGAAGAAGCCTTCCACTTGCCCACAACTTCCTGCAATAGATCATGCAAAAGCAAAATCAGAAAATGAATTTGCCTTTGAAATGAATGAATAATAAATTCCAAAGACACAATGTAATTAAATTAGTTCTTTCCAGTGTATCATTTCATGTGATAAAATAACCCTTACTTTATAGACTGGTGGGAACCTCATGAGAACAACAAAAAATAATGATTAACAATGGTCACTATAACAGCAGAATTCAAAGGAGACCAAATTGCATTTTGTTGTTTCTGTATTAACTGTGCACTCAGAGGAATTAAATTTAAAGTAAAGGCATATTATAAACTCCCAGATACATAGTTCTTTATCATAAAAAAGATACAATTGTTTCAGACCTTTGGCTCTGCTTTTCATTTTAAGTTTTATTGTGTTTTAAAATGTGTCAACCACAGACAAAGCAATCACTCAATAAAGAATACTATCCTTAGAATTATCTAAGAGGGAATTGCTACACTAAGCGGTAGGCACTGCACTGTGAAGAATAACGCTGTGGAATTTGCAATCTGCCCCAAAACACTTTTTTTCAGTGTCAGAGAAATTATAGCAGAAAAATTTTGAAATCATGTAAGTCAATTCATTGCTTAGAAAATGGAGAAGAGTTAATAAAGCACAGAGAGTTAATAAAGATGAGAAGGGAAGTGGACTGCTACAAAACAGTCACCAGCACTCAAAGGCCACAGACAACCATGCAGAGCATCCCACCGTGAGTACAATACCTACAATGATTCAGTAACTAACTTTCTCAATTAAGTAAGAAATCTAGGTTATAATATGGTGAGTTCTACTTCCAAGTGAAAAGAAAAAAAAAATACCTGAAATCTTTGTCTTACTTTGTTCCAGCTGTAGCTTGTGTGGTGAATACTCACCCCGTCACGCCACAGAAATTCTATCTCATTATTTCTGCTGAGATTCTGGTCTGTGTCTCCACTCTCTTCCTAGATACTTCAACTCAAGTTTTCTGCTAAAATCATTGCTCAGCTTTTCTAAACTGTGCCTCTCTTTTCCACATGTATCGCTGATTTTTCTGATAGGTTCCTTTAGTTAATAGTGTCCTCATCAACTCTTTCAACTGTTTCATTCAATAAATTTTGTTAGCACTGATCTCTGTATGTTGGCTCAGCACACAGACACTGACTGAACCCAAATGCAGTAGTTCCTAATATGAGAAATATTTCTCATATTTTATCTCTATTCTCTGCAATTCTGTCACTGACTTTATTTATTAATGACTTCTGTCATCTAACTTTGCTCCAATAGCCTTGCTCCATGCTAATATATCCTTTTGATATTAGACTTGAGCAATGTGCTAAGTTATAAATCTAATGGTTAAAGTCCTCAACATGAGAAAATCACTAGATTGTCAGCTTTATGCTTATACCTAGAGTCCCTCAAAAATTCTGTGTTAAAGATAAAGCTTCCATGAACCAAGACCCATGAGTCAAATCTACTAGAGTCCTTGCAAATCACAACTAGTAACATTTTGGAGCAAACATAAATGAAAAAGGTAAAGTACTGTTTATAAACTATTGAGGTTTTGTAAAAGGAGACTGCACCTTGGTTTCCCGGGTGCCCAAGCCCAAATAATCACCCAGAAACTATGTTGATTAAGACATTGTCTGGCCTTTTAGCTCAGGCTTTTTACTAACTAACTCTTACATGATGATGTTGGATGTCATTCTGTATTTGTGTTGTTTTTATTGGTTAATGAATAAAGCTGTTTAGACCAGTGGCTTAACAGAGTAAAGCCAGGCAGGAAATCTAAAAAGAGATAGAGAGAGAAAGTAGGCGGAGTCAAGAAGATGCCATGTAGCTGCCTAAGGAGAAACATGCTGCCAAAACCTTTGCGGTAAGCCAGAGCCTCATGGACATACACAGATTAATAGAAATGGGTTGATTTAAGATATAAGAGCTAGATAGGAATACACCTAAGCTATTGGCCAAACAGTGTTATAATTAATATAGTTTCTGTGTGATTATCCGGGTCTGAATGACTGGGAGACAAGAGTGCAGTATTAGTCTACAAGGTCTTTCTGATATGTTTTTCCCACTCTCCACTGTCACTTTAAAGACAGCTGAATAGAATTTTCCTCTCACAGACACCAAGACTTGCAGGTCATCATCTGGTTTCCCCTATGCTTCCCTATCATTCGTGTCCCAAGCCTGTTTTTGATGAATCTTTTTATATTTCTTCTCCAGACCCTTTGACATTCTTGGAAAACTACAACTTATTCTCCAAACCTCATTCAAATATTACTATCATGATAGACTCCTAGTGTTTCCAGGATTCTTTTGTTTTAAACTTCGCGTTTGTATGTATATGTGTGTGTATGTGCATGTCTGATGTGCACACATTCCATGGTTCATATGTGGATGTCAGGGGACAATCTCTACCTTAACTGAAACATATTTCTTGTTGGTCACCATCATATATGTCAAGATAACTGCCCAATGATCTTCCAAGAATTTTCTAGGCACTGTCTCCAACTGCCTGTAGGAACCCTGGGATAACAGCTGTACACTGATGGACCAGCATACAATGGGTTTTTAGATCTGACCTCTACTTTTCATGTTTCCCTTGTACATGCCTTACCCATTGAGCAATCTCTCTAGACCCCGCTTTCCAGATTCTGATAATGCATTCACATCACTAATTATCTTATGAACAGAGATCTGTATGCAGTCATTTTATAGGCTAATTCTTAAGTAACCATAAAATTCATATTATGAGTTCGTACAGAGACTGTGTCCAGCAGTTTTCTTTTTATGAATTTAATTAAATGAATAAAGAAATTAAGTTCTAAAACCAGGCATTCATAACTAAATAAAATCCAGAAATTAGAGTTTCTGTGTGAAAATCATCCCCTTTTGGATAGCATAGAATCGGATAATTTCTTTTGTGCTAACATTGTTTAGAAGTCTTCA
This sequence comes from Microtus obscurus, assembly GCA_963919715.1. Lineage (NCBI taxonomy): Eukaryota > Metazoa > Chordata > Mammalia > Rodentia > Cricetidae > Microtus > Microtus obscurus. The sequence continues at coordinate 4,832,747 of CAWTZC010000288.1, read as the reverse complement.
CATTTGCCTCTGTAAACAGCTGCTTTTTAATTTCTCTTCCAGAAACAGCTGAGACTAAAATAGATTTTCCTTGCCTATTTCTACTGTTTTCAAATTCCTAAGCCTATTGAGTTTATAATGTATATTAAACATATATATATGTGCATATATATACGTGTGTGTGTGTGTGTGTGTGAGAGAGAGAGAGAGAGAGAGAGAGAGAGAGAGAGAGAGAGAGAACTTTATCAAGCACTGTACAGCAGAAAGATAAAGAAAGTAGGTCAGGTTTCTGACCTGTGAATCTTGCATAGTTGTATTTTCACACAAAGGCATTGGTGGGCATTTAAAATGTAGACACCGAAAGAGAAATGTGAAATCCCTCTCCATTTGTATATTTTCTTTGTTCTCAGAGGAGGTTGATTTTAACAATGTGTTATACACAAGGAAAACAGTAGCCTAAAATTCTGCTTGTCTAGAGTTTTGTATAAAACAATTTCATATAAATCCATGACTTCAGATCCAAGATATTTTAATTTGCTGTCCCACTGAGCATCGACTAATGAATCACATGAAATACAGCTTACATTCAGAAGTTGTGACTTCTGAATATAATAGGAAATCAGCACAAATATAATTCTGAAATAATAGGGAATATGCGAGAATCAAAATGTAATTAGTCTTATCATTCTGTCAGGTACGTTCATGTCGTGTTATGGCAACATGTCTTTAAATCTTAAACTGCCCTTTCTTTCAGGATGGGAAATAATAATGAGTATTATGATTGACAACTTTATAGGCTTAAGAAATGCCTTGAGAATTAATAAAGTACTCTCTCTCTCTCTCTCTCTTTCTCTCTCTCCTTGGTCTGCAGCTTCCAGAGATTATGAAGATTCTGCCCTTCATGGTTTTATATTTTTATGGATTTATAATAAAAACAGATTATTTTTATGATTTTATATTTTTATGGATTCATAATTAAAACAGATTTTTGTTGTGTGGCCTTGTTTTAGGCTATGTCATTTACTAGCCACTTCTGGCACACCTTTTTTTCCTACTTAATATTACCCAAGAGTGAAAAGCTCTCCTTGGACATGCACATACAACACCATAATGTGTTTTTTTTTTCCAAGTACAAGTAATCAGTCAACCACAGCTTAAGTCCTCTGAAACTGAGATCATAAAAATAGATCTGTCTTTCTTTAGTATTTTCTTGTGGGGTATTTAGTCACACTGTTGAGAAAATAATTGGCTTAATCAGGATTTCTATTGCTGAGATTAAACACCATGACCAAAGGAGCTTGAGGAGTAAAAGGCCTATTTGGCTTCTGCTTTCTCATCAATGTTTATTGCTGAAAGTAATCAGATCAGGAACTCAGGGCAGGAACATGAGGCAGGAGCTGATGCAGAGGCCATGGAGGGGTCCTGCTTACTGTCTTGTCCTCCTTGGCTTGGCCTAGCTGAACTTGTCTTTTTCTTATGGAGGGGGAATGTCCCACCAACTTTCCTGCACGGCCCAATTCACTGATGTTGGACTGCTCATAGTTTCTTGATAAATATTGTTCGTAATTTTATTTGTTGAAGCTTATGTATTTTATAACTTCCAAAACCCTTCAGTGGATCCTCTGCACAAATAATATCTTTGTTTTTTTGACAGTGCTTTGCATTTTCCTGTTTTTATTACCTTAGATATGCTTGTGGGATTTGGAGATTATGACAGTGACCAGGATCCAAAACCACAGAATTTCATTTCTAAGTATGTGTGACTTAGGAATATATTTGCTGCAGGCATACTCACACATTTTTTTATATGAGCAAAGTATTTCCATCGATCTAATGTAATGACAGAATTAAAAATACAGCACAGAAAAATTTGACAATGGTCATCTGAATATATTTCTACATATGATTTGTGGGGAATGAACAGAGAAATTGAAAAAGCTTCCTACTTATAATTGGTATCTAGGATATAGTTTAATTTCCAGAAGTAAAAAAGCAATACATAGTGGAATAATTTCATTGTTCAGAAATACTTTAAACCAAAACATTGACTTATTGCCCCAGATTTAGCCTCTGTTGAAATTCGGTGAAAGCTGTTATCAAACGTAAATTAAAATTATTTAGGATGTCTTTCACATTAGAGTCCAAAGTCTTATAGTGCTATCTAGTGGTCACATTGAGTAATTAAAGGTTACTAGCTTAAATTCTCTCTTACACAAAACACTTGCTTTGTATTTTGGAAATCACTAGCATTGTCTCATTGATTATCTCCAAAGAGGAGCAATCCTAAAGCCTACATTAGTGGTTTATAATGGGTACTCTATAAACTGTTTTAAATGTCATGTTTCAAGAACCAATGTGTATTATTTTGGTCATGATAAAATGATGTTTAAAAATGGAAATAATATGCAAAAAATTCTGCTTATAGCAATGTTCAAATAATTATTCACTTCATATTACCACAAAATTTAAAAACACTGTTTTTTCAGGGCATGATGGCACCTACCTACAATTCCCAGAGCTCAGGAGAGTCATGAGGCCAACCAAGTAAAAGCAAAACTCAAATGACCATGTAATTCTTTTAAAGCATGAATCTTCTGTTCTTAATAAGTGGTAGAGTTTTGATGTTTTCAGAAACTTCCTGGATTTTCACTCAGTTTTATTCCTAAACTATTAGTGCTAAGAAAAATGGGGTTATATCCTAAATCAAGCAATTTTTAGGACAAAAAAAGTTCAAATAAATTCTAAAGTTCAAATAAATTCCATCTTGTTATTTATGTGTATTCATATATGGCCACCTTTTAAAGGATAACAAATATCCTTGCGCTTGAACTACCTATAGTGGGAAAAAAAAGTAGAGAAAAGTAACTGAGTTAGATCCAACTGGGAAAATGTGGCCTTAATTGCCTTCTATTTTATAAGAACTATATTACATCAACCTTTGTAGAAAATATCAAAGGACAATTAGGAGGAAAATAGCACAATCCCTGAACCTGGAGTCTTTCCTCCACTTTCATGCATGTGTTCAGATTTTATGATTGATGTGTCAGGTGCTGCTCTTCCTTTAGACATCTGAAACCGGTCTCTGACTGCATACCTGTACCCACTCACAGAATGATTGTATCCTCTTAGCTCCCCTGCCAAGCCAATTTTAGAAAGACATGTAAATACTATAACATACTAGAGTTCTCAAGCAAAACATCATTTATTGGCTAATCACATAGTAAGACTTATTTTTGTCTATGTCTTATCTGCTCTTTTCTGAGGTAGCATTGACATCCTATTATTGAGGTCTACAGTTAGCATGAGAGCAAAGCATGGGAGACCTGGTTTTGCTATGTGTCGTCTTTGTTAGTGTTTTATCAATCGTAACACAGCACTAGAGTGTGATGGGACATGCCTGTAATCCTGGTACTGGGAAGAGTGAGACAGGAAGATCAAGCATGTTTGAAACCAGTTTACACAATAAGCTAAAGGCCACGCTGGGCAACAGAGTGAGAAGATCGCAAAACAAAAAAGCCACCAAGTATCCCAATATCGTTAGTAATATTATTCACCAAGCTCACATTTTCAGTTAGTTTTCTCATAGTTTAAATACCGTATGTAAACAAAGCTTAAAATGTGATCCTACTAATAAATGAAAATTATATCTGTAAACTTGGATATTCTTGTCTAATACAATTGTAATTCGCTTATTAATAGGTCAGGAAATATTATCCTCACATGTTAAGCAATGGACTTGATTAAAATACACTTTACAAACTAAGATACCTATACTTTGTTTTGTTTTAAAATTATGTAATGTTTTCTTTCTTATATAGATTCCAGGGAAAGCAAAATAAAAGAGATTGCATTGCTAGATTTCTTAAATCAGTGAGAGAAAAGAATGAATGCAAAACGAAGTGCCTGGCACATGTTCACATTGTAAAAGTTGCTTGGCAACAGGAACTATATACTTCCCGGGGCCTTCACCTTCATGTTTTCCTCACTCTGTTCCACTTAATCCTAAATTCTTCTAGATTTAGTACTCTGTGCATGTTGGCTGACAGCAACCCAGTGAACCTATGCACACCAAGACCTGTGCTCAGCCCGGCAGAAATGAACCCTTAACACCGCATTAAGTCATCCATTAAGGGCACCTTGTTTCTTCCACTTCACTGCTGCTGGCAGAGATGCCCAGCACCGCAGCAACCTGAGAAGCTGGATGCTAAGAGACAAGGTAGTTGGCTTCCCTCCCCGTCTCCAATCCTATGTGAGGGCAAAGGTCAGAAAGGAAGACACAAACAAAATGGGACAACAAGTAGAAAATAAGTATTCAAATAACATTTCCTTTGTGTTCAAATGTAATATGCTAATGTATATGTTTGTTTGGTGTGATCTCTCCATGCTGTGTGCTGTATTTCTAGCTGTTTTCATATTGCTGTTGTTTTTTTTTTTATTGCCACCCAAAAGGTTTACAGAAACTCACAAATGAAATTGGTTAACAGTTACTGTTTTAAGCTACCTCTCCATCCCTAGATAGGAGTCTTTTTTTATAAATATGATAAAGCATTTGAAAAATAATTTTCTAAGTGAAGAGAATGGGCTACAAAAAATAATGAAGATTTTAAAGAATATTTCTTCAAGTCATGTACTGGTAAGTGTTCACCACATCATTCTTCTACTTAGACATTTTCAATAAGCATTCTTTGATATTTGCACCCATAGCTAATGCTGATAAATACACAGTGAAGGAGAGCCATAGATCACTTTTCAAATAAACTCAAAGGGGTCCAATGATGAACTGAAAGTCAAGCAGTCTGTGAATCCGGTTAAGGCAAAGTTTTGTGCTCTATGGCAGGTGACTGTGGAACATGAAGTGCTTTCTTTTTTACAGAACTAGCTTCAGGACAGTCGTAGTTGTTACACAAAGATACTCTATCTAGAAAAGCCAACTAAACAAACAAACAAAAACAGAGTATCGTTGTAACACTACTGTTAAAAGCAATGCTCTGAGAGCAATTAAATTCAGAAGAGTTTAAACAAAGCAAACACACACACACACAACCAAACAATATGCAAGTCCAGGGGCTCTGGGTTCTCTGGGTTCTCAGCAGCCAAAGTTTGGACTTCGCCGGAAGCTGGGGAAGCGAGGCAAAGGAAACTTAGTATGATTTAGTCATATGGTCACAGCTTAATGAATCAGTTTATTCCATAGCCACCTGGAAAGCAGCAGGCTACTGTAAGTACATTCTGGCCATGTTTGTTGCTCTGCCCTGTGCAGGTACCCAGAAAGCCATGGTTTGTATTTAACACTAGAATAGTGGCGTGATTGATACTAATGTAATGGGTATTTTTAGTCTGCATCATTAAGGTTCTTATTAAGTCTTTGTGAATATGTAGTTGGAATAATTTGCACTGAGATTAATCTGTGTTTGACTCATTTCCTAGATGTTTCTATTCCCCACAATCCCGGGTTTACTTTTCCTATTGAATAAAGACTTTCAAAGTGTTGTGTTCAACTGTTATTCTGTGAAGAACAGCAAATAACTTTTGCTTTTAGGAAATGGTGATCAAAAATTCATAATGGAATGCAATCTCTCGTACATGAATATGGGAATGCAGATTTTTCTCCCTCTGGAATTAGACGAATCTGGCAAATGGGTGTGTTTTGTCATGCTTTTTAAAATTAGATTTAATGCTCAAACGTTAAAGAATTAGATCACAGGAAAGCTGGCAGCATCTACATGAGCAGTCTTCAAAGTGAACGTTTACTCCTGACCAGCAGCAACACCCAAATGCTTTCACCTGAGACCTGCTTACAGTGAAAACTCAGTAATTAGTGCTCTGATGAGTCTTAGATGGTTCTGAGGTGCCTGCCTGCTGAGAATCGCTCCTCTGTATAGACGGAGCAGAGAACTCTTGATTCCTTGATGGAGATAGGCTGTTGTGCGGCAGGTTAGACTTGTCTTTAGCACATGCTCAGAATTCGAACTCATGTCAAATCCATTCTGAACCTTTCGGATTCTCTGGAGCAAGCGTGTTGTTGGTGGGTTTAAAGACTTGCCCCTGTAATCACTCAGGTAACCCAGGCCATAGATTCAAGGAAATGGTGGAAGGAAATTTATTTATTCAGTCCAAATGTCATTGTTTCAGCAACAGCCAAGATAGGAATACTAGTATTCTGGGAAACTGTAGGACTGTCCATGGGATCTAGCATTGGCCTCTCTATCCTTGTGATAATCTATTGAAAACCATAAGAGGAAACAGCGAGGCACAGAAGAGAAGGAAACTTTCCTGCTCGGAACTAAGAAGTACTGTTGCCAGTGAGAGTGGCCAGTTTCCAAGACACCGTTGTGGAGGAAAACACTCTTGGGGTGAGAGACCAGGAGACCGTAGTGTGGGCCACAGTCTTGAAGAGGTGAGCGTGTACAATGGCCAGGGGGACAGCTCTGCCAGCCTTCATTTCTAGGGGGATTTTATGAAACTGTTTCTTAAAGTCTCTAGAGCAAATAGCTTTCTTGACGGTTATTTTCTTTCTGCCCAGGTGGTATTCAGGGCCATTTATACTGACTTGATGTAGAATTTCCCTCCGTATGCTGTTATTGCCATTAATCAATAAAGAAACTGCTTAGGACCTGTAGCAGAGCAGAACTTAGCTAGGCTGGAAATCTAAACTGAATGCTGGATGGTGGAAGAAGGCAGAATCAGAGAGAAGCCATGGAGCCCGGCTGGAGACAGACATGCTGAAACCTTGCTGGTAAGGCCATGACCTCTTGGTGATACACAGATGAATGGAGATGGTTAAATTAAGATGTAAGAGTTAGCCAATAAGAAGCTAGAGCTAATGGGCCAAGCAGTGAAATAATTAATACAGTTTCTGTGTTATTATTTCAGTTCTGGGTGGCTGGGAACCAACAAGCAGCCTCCTTACTGCACTGTCTCGAAAAAACAACAACAAATTATTAAGTGAAAAAAAATGTAACATTGTGAGTGTGCACTGCAACACAAGAAAAAAAATGTAACATTGTGAGTGTGCACTGCAACGCAAGAAAAAAAATATAACATTGTGAGTGTGCACTGCAACACAAGAAAAAAATGTAACATTGTGAGTGTGCACTGCAACACAAGAAAAAAATGTAACATTGTGAGTGTGCACTGCAACACAAGAAAAAAATGTAACATTGTGAGTGTGCACTGCAACACAAGAAAGAATGAGAGCAGAAAATAGGTTCTAGGTTCCGTTCAGAAGCAGAAGTTGGACATTGTTGTAGGAGCGGGCTGCGTCCCGCCACCCAGCTAGCTTTAGCTGAAATAATTACATGGAAACTGTATTCTTTTAAACACTGCCTGGCCCATTAGTTCCAGCCTCTTATTGGCTAACTCTCACATCTCATTAACCCATTTTTAATATTCTGTGTAGCCCCACAAGGTGTGGCTTACCAGAAAGATCTTAACCTGCATCATGGTGACTGACTGACGCGGCTTCTTTCTCCCAGCATTCTGTTTGGTCTACTCCACCTACCTAATTTTCTGTCCTATTAAAGGCAAAGACAGTTTCTTTATTAACCAATAGACATATGACCCTCCTCCATCAGGGCAAGGCATTTCTTACACATGAGCAGTAGATGATTCTCTTTTCAAGTAGCTCATCAACTAATAAGGCATGCAATATCCCTGTATGTGGAGGAAACTGCAAGGGCCATCAGAATTTGCTCAGCATGCAGGGAAGAATTGTCTATAGCTCTCACTTCTGAGCACCCTCTGATTTAAGTCTGCCTTACACTTCTACACATGGTAGCTGGCTCAGAGCACCACACTGTGATTCCAAACCAGAGGTGTGCAAAGTGTGTTAAAGGAAGTTCCAAGCCGGGCGGTGGTGGCGCATGCCTTTAATCCCAGCACTCGGGAGGCAGAGGCAGGCGGATCTCTGTGAGTTCAAGACCAGCCTGGTCTACAAGAGCTAGTTCTAGTACAGGCTCCAAAACCACAGAGAAACCCTGTCTCGAAAAACCAAAAAAAAAAAAAAAAAAAAGGAAGTTCCATTGAGCTCCTTCCTCTCTGATATAAAATGACAACTTTGTCTCCACTTGCCCATTTATATATCTGCTTTTCCTATTTTATTAAACCAGTTTTGACATGTCCTTAGTAGTATCATTCATAAATTAATAGAATAAGCAGATGTTCATCTTTATATGTCACCAGTTTGACATTAATAAAAGAACTATTATATATATCACTAACAATAAATAGCATAAACTTCATTATTTTCCATATTATTTCATCCTAAATATTAATATATCTAGTAGATTGTAGTACAGGTAATATTTCTTTTATATTTTACCTATAAATGCTTTTACATTTTACCAAGGAGAAACTAGAGAAGAGGTGGTTTCCAAGAAAATATCTTGATAACCACTAGGTGGCAAAAACGGCATTTGCAATATCAAATTTCAAGCAAGACCTAAGCTCTGCTGAAGGCTGCTGGGACAGAATTGTTCGGCGGATTGTAACTTAATAGCATTTCCCAAATGTCCCTTCAGTTAATGAACTTGTCTGTATTTGTTTTCCAAATGCAAGTACATCTCCACAGAAACATTTTAAAGCAGAGAAGCTATGCCTCCTAAATTAGACCCAGCTCTTGCAAAGCCAAAACAGAGCTTCAATTCCAATCTTTTCTACCTGATATAACACAGTAGTTAAACATAAAGATCACATGCCTTTGGTCATGTTCCTGCTAATCCATGAGAGAAACAGGTCCTCAGAAGTCAACGTAGTCATACTGCTTCCTCCTTTAAAATTAGATAAAGAGGAAACAAGAACCTATTCGACCTCTATTTCCACGATCCAGAATTCTGTAAATATTAACCTTTGACCCATCTTTGAACAGATCTATTTTGTACTAGAAAAAAATGCTTTCTTTGGAATGGAGATCTGGCTCATAAATGTGAGAGAAAGGGGCCCATGAAGTTCCAGGGAAGCAGTGTGATGGATGATTGTTGTAGACAGGAAGAAGAGCTCTACAAGACAAGAGGATGCAGTTGCAAAAACTGACGTAGTTCCCAGTTTTCAGCTAAAAACCAACCAAAAAAGGAAAAAGTCCATAAACTATATTTTCAGTGGAATTATGTAATGTACAACTATAAAGACATTTAAAAGAAGGAGAAAAAGACAGGAATGATATCAAAAAAAGGACAGTAGTGATAGATCAAATAATTGCATCTAATTCTGCATAAGTATCTATCTTTTTTTTTGGATTTTTCGAGACAGGGTTTCTCTGTGGTTTTGGAGCCTGTCCTGGAACTAGCTCTTGTAGACCAGGCTGGCCTCGAACTCACAAAGATCCGCCTGCCTCTGCCTCCCGAGTGCTGGGATTAAAGGCGTGTGCCACCACCGCCCGGCCATAAGTATCTATCTTTATTTCTTTATTTGATACTATATCTTATATTTAATTATCATTATTATTCATTTTATTTTAATCCTGGAAAATATTTTTGTTTGTATTTCATTCATTTAACCTGACTCAATCTCAATCCAAATCCATTTTTCTCTTCCTTCCTTCATTTGTTTTTCATTTTCTGTTCTAGTTTCATTTTATTTTTTGTTATATTGAGTAAAGGATGAATACAGAGATATAGAGATATTGGAAATTTAACGGGAGATTTCACAGAATCAGACTGTGTCCTGTCCCAAGTGTCTGTCTAACCTTTATGTTTTATGTACTGAGAGGAAAAGCAGGGCCTCATAAATCCCAGTCAGGACCCTTGCTGCAGTGCCAGGTCCTCAACCCAGTGCCCTGACGCTGCGTGCCTTCAGCCTCCCAAACTCTTTGTTTTTATTTATTAAAGATTTCTGTCTCTTCCCCACTGCCGCCTCCCATTTCTCTCCCCCTCACCCAATAACCATCTTACTTTTGACTCACAGAATGTGTGTGCAGCACTGGCGTTCCTGCTGCTGACGGAGGCCAGAAGAGGGCATCCGATCTCTTGACTACAAACAGTTGTGAGTCACCATGTAGGCAAAGGAAATCAAAGCCCCGGTCCTCTGGAAGAACAGCCACTGCTCTTAGTTACTAAGCCATCTCCCCAGCTCGACGTGCATCATTCTTACTAGAGGAATCCTAGAGCATTTCATTACGTTCAGGAACAAACGGTACTCAATATCCGTCAGAAAGAAGTAATACCCTTCTATAACTTTGCAGCTTCAGACAAGCTGTGTTTTCACACAGCTTCAGAACCCTGAAGCCAGGCATGGCTGCATTAGGTAGTCGGTTGAGGGGCTCACAGAGCTGTAATCAAGCTATCTTTCTTTTTTTTTTTTTTTTTGGCTTTTCTTTTTTTTATTATTTTATTTATTCATTTATTAAAGATTTTTGTCTCTTCCCCACCGCCACCTCCTCTTCCCTCCCCCTCCCCCGATCAAACCCCCCTCCCTCAACTGCCCAAAGAGCAATCAGGGTTCCCTGCCTGTGGGAAGTCCAAGGACCACCCACCTCCATCCAGGTCTAGTAAGGTGAGCATCCAAACTGCCTAGGCTCCAACAAAGCCAATACGTGCAGTAGTTCAAGCTATCTTTCTATCAGGGCTTTTTATCTATGAAAGACTGACTTCTCAGAGGAAATCTGGCTCTTGTAGCGTTAGCACCTAGGACCTATAGCTGCATATCTTTTCCTGTTGGTCACCCTGTTTCATCCCAGCCTCTCTAGCCATGAGTTTTCTTTCTCCCAGGTCTCCAGCATAGACAAACTACAATGCAACAGCTTCTCCATAGACAGTAGGGGACAGAGTGGTGCAGACCGTTCTGCAAGACCAGCGCTACACTGTTATGTGCCTGGTCGCTAGCATTTCACATCTCTGCTGATTTTTTTTTTGTTGTTAGCCATAAGCAAACATAATCAATTCTTGTTAGACATGAAAATGTCTGAGGCTCAAGTAGGAGGCCTCCTGGGGAGACAGCCTGAGGTCTCTTCCTACTACTTACACGATGTTAGATTTCAAACCTGGGACAAATGACCGAGGTGCCTGTTTAACTGATATCAAAGTGCATGCTAGCCACCAACGATGGTTTTCTTCCATCTCTCAGTCCCTACCTGTTATGGGGCCCTCCTGCATGGCATACCCTGCCCCTTGGCCTCCGTGCCCCCTGCTTCCTGGCACTCCTTCCCCCTTGCCCTAAACTTTTCAGGCCTGGCACTGCTCTTCCATATGTAAACCAACAATTTTGGTTACCTGCCCTTTTTGTGCTTTTGACCTTCTGACTGCTGTACCTGGTCACCCTCTCACCCATCTCCTTTTTCCGTCCTTCTCCCCTCATGGCACAGAGATGTCCCTGTGTCTGGTTCTGGCTATGCTCTCTCATATATCTGCTGGAAACTTTTTCCTCTAGCATACCTAGGAGAATCTTCTTCTTCTTCTTCTTCTTCTTCTTCTTCTTCTTCTTCTTCTTCTTCTTCTTCTTCTTCTTCTTCTTCTTCTTCTTCTTCCTCTTCCTCTTCCTCTTCTTCTTCTTCTTCTTCGTCGCCGTCGTCGTCGTCGTCATCATCATCATCATCATCATCATCATTATTATTATTATTTAATTTGCTTGGTGCCCAATCCTAGGAATGGCATAAATGAGCTCCCTTCTGGAGAACTTGGCCATTTCAAACCAAGGTGGTGAGCTCTCCTAAAATATTGTTCATTTGTTTATGCAGGCTTCTGCCACTCACAGAATGTGAGCCCAGACCCTAGAATCCAATTCTTTAGTTACAGCTTCTCTCCACCTGCTTTCACTTGTCTCTCTGGTCTCTGGGCTGCTGCATCTCCCATAGTGACCCAGGAATATGTCAACACACCACAGCGTCATGGATCATGTCTGGCCAGCTGCCTGGAATTGAAGGGTTTTTACAACAAAGACAGCCTTGCTCATTGACTTATGTCTTGATGTACATATTTTTCGCTAACAATAGTATGATTATGTAGTTGTTTAAAAAAGTCACATGTTTTACTTATCCTTTGCTATTTAGTTATTATCTGCATTATAGAAACAGATCTCCTGTGCTTGCTACAGAACAGTATTTCTCCACCTGTGGGTCACCACCCGGATGGGTGTCAAGTGACTCTTTCATGGGGGATGTCTAAGACCACCAGAAAACACAGATATTTACATTATAATTATTAACAGTAGCAAAAGTACAGTTATGAGGTAGCAACAAAAACAATTTTATGGTTGTGGGTCACCACAACATGAGGAAGTATATTCTAGGGTTCCAGCGTCAGGAAGTTTGAGAACCACTGACATAGAGGACCAGGATCACATAACTAATGAGATTGGTGACATTGACAAATTAATGACTTAACCATTTGTTAAAGGCAATAACAAAAATCCGCCTCTTTTTTCTAAGCCAATTTTGTGTTTTTTAAAAATGATTTTTTTTTACCTGTGCTGTCTAAGAATACATACATACAGAGAGAGAGAGAGAGAGAGAGAGAGAGAGAGAGAGAGAGAGAGAGAAAGAGAGAGAGAGAAAGAAAGAAAGAAAGAAAAGAAAGAAAGAAAGAACGAAAGAAAGTAAGTGTCAAGCATTGTACGCACTATAACTCTAACTCACAATCCTTGGGTGTAAAAGAGTTTAGCAAAACTCTAAGCAACTGTAAAAGACGCTCATGTTTTCTGCGCACCAGACCTGACCTGTCTGCTACATTAGCTAATATCCCCACATTAGCCAAGAGACGAATCCTCATACAGGAAATCTTTCGGCCTTCCCTGGCTGACTGTCCAATCACGAATTGAGAAAATGGAGTGACGTAATCAAATGAAACATTTAGTTCAAGAAGTTAGATTTAAAAAGCAAAAATACAAACTATGAAATGAGAGCAAATGGATTAGTCGTTATGAAGTTTAGAAGGTCAAACCAAGAAACAGAAGGAAATTATCAATGTTTTAATAAAATATTTCATCCTCTTATAAATCAGAGAGTATCTTTAAAATAGGGTGAGATTTTAATGCAGTAGAAAATACTATATAACAGTGTTTATATAGTTTATATAGTTTTTTATTGTTTTGTTTGTTCTAGACAGAGTTTCTCTGTGTAGCCCTGGCTGTCTGGAACTAGCTTTATGTAGCCCAGGCTAGGCTTGAACTCAAATATCTGCCTGCTTTAAACTTCTGAGTGCTGGGATTAAAGGCAGGCACCTCCACACCCAGCTTCCTATATGTTTCTAAAAGCAATCTGAAATAGTAACATATTAAATACAACAAATTGACACAAAAATACAGAAAATCAGAAGACATAGTGTTAAAATAAGTACCTCCCTGTTCTTCCAGATAGTTCCACTTTCCTCCTCTCTCTTCATCCCCGTTTGGAAGAACATATCTCAGGGTAGACCTGCTACACAATTCACTCCTGTACATGTGTGTGAAATAAAACAATTGCCATGACCCACCATCTCACCTTCTACAACTTACAATACTTAATACGAGAGCACAAACATTAATTTTGCATGTAAAACAATATTACAGAAAAGCAATGATTATTTTCAAAGGGAAAGTCTACTAAGTCTGTATTGTTACTTAGCCGAGTAGTTTTGTCTAGAAGCAATAGAAGTAAAATCTAAATAGATGAATTATGGGAGCAGTCTCACCCTTGCAATGAATAAGGCTGTGCAGCTTCTCGAAGCTGTCTATGCGTAGGAGCATCTAAGCAAGTATTACCTCTTTCATCAGTGAAGATCAAGCCAATCATGACATTGAAAATTAACTTCACTTATTAGAAGTGATGAACCACTTCAGATCTCCTATTCCTGTGATCTCAATGAGCTTTTTCAGCTTTTGATTATTTCTCTTGTTCTTGAGTGATTTTCTTGTTGTTCTTAAACTAGACATGCTGATTTTCATGACTCTTGACTCTTGTCCTCTCCAAACAGAAGTGCCACCTACAGCCCCATGGTTCTGAGCTGGTGACACTACCTCAGGCGGTAATGGGTGTGGTAAAGTCCTATGACTTTTTCTCAAGATGGACACCTAAGATTCATATCTATTGCTGTGATAAAATATCCTGACAAGAGCTACTGAGAAGAGAAAGGGATTAGCTCACTGACCTGCCCATAGGAACTCCAGTAGAGAGAAGGCAGAAATAAATGCATGCACCCTTCGTGTTCTGCTGACTTACATCCAATCAGGACCTGAAAACCAGGAATGGCACTGCCAATTTTCAGGTTGGGTCTTCCCACTTCAATGCTGTGGAATAATCCTTCTAGATACTGTGAATATTTTTTACTCACGTTGGTTAATGAAGAAGCTGATTGGCCTATAGCAAGGCAGGATGAAGTTGGGCAGGACAATCAAACTGAGGATACTGAGATGCAGAGGGGAGGAGTTAGAGGAGTTGCCAGGAGATACAGGGAAAAACAAGATGAGCATGCCATACTAAGAAAAGGTACCAACTCATGGCAAAACTTAGATAGCAAATATAGGTTAATTTAAGAGTAAGAGTTAGCTAGTAACAAGCCTGAGCTATCAGCGTAGTATGTATAAATAATATTAAGCCTCGGAGTGATTATTGGGGAACTGGTGGGTGAGAGAGAAGTGTTCCACTACACATCAGTTAAGGTAGTCAGGGTGTACCCACACAGACATGCCCGCAGGTTGTTATTATTTCGAACCCCCTCCATTGAGACTCATCCCAGGTGATCGCAGGTTGTGTCAAGCTGATAGTTAAAGCTCATCACTAGGGTAGCCAGCTTTACTCTTTCACAGAAGTGCACACGGGGCACAAGACAGGAGTAAAGCAAGAACTGAAGGCAAAGGGTTTCACTGTGTGGAAGGTAAATAGAGATTATGATCAGGAAAAAAATTAAATAGAAAAGGTAGAAAAGGTAACTGAGATGATGAATGAACAAGAGCTACAAGGTAGAGAAATGCAGACAGAATTCTCTTACAGTTATTTCGTTGAACATGCTTGACGCTTACATTTAAATGTCAAAAGTACAAAAGGCCTTTGGGAAGGGATTGTAAAATGAGCTATAGATTGTGCATTTCTTTGTAACTTATATACTTAAATTTTTTCTCAACCAGGTGTACTGGATCAAGCCTCTGATCCCAGCACTTGGGAGGCAGAAGTGGCTCTGAACTCACACCCAGACTGGCCTATGTAGTGAGTTTCATGGCAGTCGGAGCTACATGGTGAGATCCTTTCTCAAAAAAAAAAAAATAAATAAATAAATAAAAAAAATGCCTTTCTGAAGATTATTTTGACATTTGGTGTTTTTTTAACCATAATTAACATTTTATTTATTTCTATAAATGTGACAGCATTTTTAGATGTTTTTTTTTAAGTAAAAAGAGCCTTCCCTTATAAGGCTGATATTTTTAAATGCCATTTGCAATCCCTGTTGCTGCCAACTCACTAGATAGTATTTATAAAGATCTTACTGTATGCCAGGCACATTATTACCTGTAGCTATATGGGGTGAAAACTGAAAACAACCACAGGAATACACTAATTGAAGGGAAAGTTTTCAAAGAAAGAAGTCATTTATAATTAATTTAAGGCATCCACATACCAAAAGCAGAACGCATATAAAGAAAATCCCTATTTAAATGGCAATTCTCCAGAAAATTAAGGCCAATCATAAAAAACAATTTTTACATATAACCGAAGGAGAAGAATCTGCAAGCACGAAATCTCTGGTAGGAAAAGTGTGAGGCACTGGAGATGGAAGACCATCATGTGGTCAATCTGTGACCCACAGCCCAACTTCTTCCTCAACTGCTCGTCTCCTCCGAAAGCACTGAGGCAGGCAGTATGGTAAGCATGAATGCATAGCCAACATAAGCTCCAGTCAACCTAGTTGAATTCCCCCAGTTATTTCCAGTATGGAAGAAAAAAATTTCTATTAAGAAAAGCACTAAAAATTATTTATTATCAGTCATGAGGTAAGAAGGCCATGCAATGACATGGAAAATGTTAATGGTACATTATAAGAGTACAAAAAATGAGAGTCTGCAGAATAAAAGTTTGTCTTTTTCTCTACAGTTCTGTCTAAAAGTTATGAGTTGAGTTTGGGCACTGCAGACTTTAGTTGTGGGGTGAGATTGTAGGACAACAGGGGAAATGGTTCAGTATGAAAGATGATAAAACCTAAACACTGAGGAGGGCATCTAAGGAATTTTGTCAGAAAGTATTTGATTTGTGGTAGAAGATTTGAAGAGAAGTCAAAAGAATTCCATGTGGAAATCAACTTAGCAAAATGAGAGTAGAGAAATGTCAAGTGTGCAAGGAACCATGGCAAGAGATAAAGTTAGTGAACATTCATATCTATGATGAAGACTCTCATTGTCAGAGGAAGCAATATGACAAGGAAGACAATAAAAATGAAACCGCTGGTGTTGGATGGCAATTTGGAAGTCATTGGAATGGCTCAACCAATTAAAGCACTTACTAAACAATACAACTCACCCGAGTTTGATCCCCAGGAAACCTGTGAAAAAAAAAGAGCAGACTCTCAAAAGTTGACCTCTGACAACTGCACGTGTGCTGGGCTTTCATTCTCTCACACACAACACACACAGTGACACACAATAATAGATAGTTGATAGACAATCAGATAGATTATATATGGATGGATAGATAGATGATAGATAGATAGATAGATAGATAGATAGATAGATAGATAGATAGATAGATACATAGATAGATAGATACATAGATACATAGATAGATACATAGATACATAGATAGATACATAGATACATAGATAGATAGATATAGATAGATAGATGATAGGTAGATAGATAGATAGATAGATAGATAGATAGATAGATAGATAGATAGATAGATAGATAGATAGATAGATAGATAGATAGATAGATAGATAGATAGATAATAGATAATATATAGATGATAGATAGATAGATAGATAGATAGATAGATAGATAGATAGATAGATAGATGATAGATAGAAGATAGATAGATGGATGGATAGATAGATAGAGAGATAGATAGATAGATAGATGATAGATAGATGATAGATAGGTAGATGATAGATAGATAGATAGATAGATAGATAGATAGATAGATAGATAGATAGGAAATAAACAATTCATTTGAAATATATTAATATTAACTCATGTTTGAGATATCAGGTCTCACTGTATATATATCCTGGAAGGCGTTTCTACAGGGCTCTCTCTCTCTCTTCCTCTCTCGCTTGCCCCCTTGCTTCCTCTTGCTCTCACTGTTTTTCTCTCTCCAACACCTCCTCATAGGTATAAAATGTATAACACTTTGCACTGTCCATCTCTCACGGGTCTCCTGGGGTTAGGGTCAGAACAGAGGTGCCTTATCTGCAGAGGAAGAGGTGGGTGTGGACCTCTCCGTGCTCAGTTCCAGCCCCTTCTGTTGACCAGCCGTTCAGAGCACAATCAGACCACGGATACACACACACACATGCACACCTTAATCAGTTTGGCATACTGTAACAAAACATTATTTAAAGGCTGGATTAAATGATGGAGGTCAATTTCTCATAGTTCAGTGAGCTGAATGAGACTGAAATGATCACACACTAAATGTCCGCCTAGGCTACATACGGAGTTAAAGTCCAAACTAAAAAAAAAAAACTAGCAAGAATTTGTCACAGTAGAAATCTTAATTTTATATGGCTAGAGAAATAGCTCAGTTGTAAGGTGTTTTCTTACCACAGGAAAAATTTAGTTGACTTTTAAGTTCATTGTGATGGGGCATATTAAAGAAAACCATAAAATTAAGAGAAGATATAATCAACCTATAATATCTAACTTCGGGCTGTGGTCAATGATCAGTGAATAAATCCATTGCTTTACAAAGTACAGATTACTGGAGCCCATATAAAAGGCATTGCATGTCAGCATATATCCGTAATCCCAGAGATGGCAAGAGGGTAAGCAGAGCCCTGGAACCATGAAAACCAGTAAACCTTCCTATTTGGCTAAGTTCAAAACAAGACAACATGTCTCTAACACAAAATGGAATGTTGGTAAATATGGACAATTGTGGTTATTCTCGGAGCTCTACAATACCACAGTGCCTGTGAATATGGAATCACACACAGGAGTGCATCAAAGGCACAAGTACACACACACACACACACCAAACCCACAACACAGACCTACAGATGCATATCCACACATGAACACATACCTATATAAACTCATACCAACATCCAACTTAAAGGGTCCTCAGGTGATCTCTACTCAGATACTTAATATATGATATACATATGTATTTTCCCCATCAAAAAACCCTTGACTTTAGAAGACCAGGGCTATATTTTATTCATCTTTGATTCCACAATAATTTGGACACAGGAAGTAAATATTCATTTGGGTCTTTTTTTATTTCCTATTATGAGTGAGTGGCTGTTCGATGGATTTTTCATTATCCTGTTTCTCTTTCATGGTCTTTTCTTAAGAGGCTGACAAGATGTTTCCGAGTGAGCTTTGCCAGGTGCCGGCTCATTTGTGGAGTCACCATGGATACAAGTTCTACTCTTTAATTTAGTGACTCAGGAATCTTAATCATAGCAGTTAATATAGTGGAGGCCAGATTCTAGACTGTGTTTACAATGACTGGATTCACCAAAAAGATTTATGCACACATACATGCATATGGACTGTGAAGATATTTGTTAAGAAGGCTAAAGAGTGATCTAAACTAATAAGAAACAGACATAGTTTATATCAGCATTTAGCATGGTTGATATTTTGGAGAAAAGGGCAAGAGTAGAGATGATGGTAGAATGTATAGATGCAGTGTGTTTGAAATCAAACAGACCACAGTTTCATTTTCAACCATGGTTTTTGTTTGTTTTGTTTTTTGGGGTTTTTTTTTAACTTATTTTTTTTAATTTTTTTTTCCAAGACAGGGTTTCCCTGTAGTTTTTCAGCCTGTTCTGGAACTAACACTTGTCTTGTAGACCAGGCTGGCCTCAAACTCACAGAAATCCACCTGCTTCTGCCTCTCTGATTGCTGGGATTAAAAGCATGTGTCATCACCACCCAGCCAGCTACAGTTCTTAAGAGCTTCTTTCTCTATAATCAGGAATCACTAAGCCTACAAATATGATTATTGTGAAAATTTAGTGATTCACTTTATGAAAAGTCCCTGTGACAGTACTAGTAATATCACCTGAGGTGTAATGTGAATATTATTCTCATTATTTGATCTTTGCTACATATTACATCTTTTTGTCCTTATTCTCCTCTAGCCAAGTTACATTCCAGAAGAAATAAAGTTTTATCTTCTCCTTTTTCTAGAATCTCCTAAGTAACAGATACCAGGACTCTAGGCTGCAAAGTCAATATTTTCTTCTTCATTCAAGTTCAAATGTAAATAAATACATGGTCAACAGACTGCACACTCTCTACATTTAAGCTATTAAAATATATAGATGCTGACTTTGACTGGGAACAGCAGGAACAAGTGAGAACTCTTAGACTCTAGAGAGGCAGGCAGAATTTTAGAGTATGTTGTTACAGACGTGTTAACACAAAAACCAGGCTCCCTGTGAATCTGCTGTAATAGCCAATTTCATAAACAACTTGAGTGGGCCACGGTGCCCAGACATCTGGCCAAATTTTATTCCCATATGTTGCTTTGAGGTGTTTCTAGATGCGATGATGGAACAAGCCGACTGAGTATAGAGGGCGCTCCTTGGTGTGAGTAGGCTGCACCCCATAAGTCACAGTCCTTAATGGAATTAATGGGCTGACCATTCTTTGAGTAAGAAGGAAATCTTCTTATCTCACTGGGTTGATCTTGAACCCACACTCTTTCCTATCTTTGAAATTAAATGTAAATATCAACTCTTTCTGAGTTTTGCACCTACTAGCCTTCAGATGGTAGTGCTGATCCGGAACTGTCACTTTGCCAACTGCAGATCACATGAAAACATGTGTCAATTCAATCCATAAGACTCCCCTATGTATAGACATGTGTACTTCATATTTGTGAGGAGATAGAGAAATGATAGCCAAATCTTAAAATCTTAGACAGATGGATGGATGGATGGGTGCGTGGAAGGGTGCGTGGAAGGGTAGATGGATGGATGGATGGATGGGTGGATGGATAAAAGATAGGTATGTCTCCACTACTGAACTGATTCAGTGTCTCTGATGAACCCTAAATAATACGACCACCTGACTAGGAGAAGACTGAAAGAATAAAAGATCTTGGAAAGGGCCCCCCGAAGGCACAGCTACCGAGCAGGGCTGTTATAGATTGTCTTTAACATTTACCAACTCAGTCAATGCCACTAGGTGTATGGATGAATATGTGATAAAAGTGCATATGTAGAAGCTTTGGTAAGCCTTTGAACATATTCCAGGTTACCTGGGTAATCAAATTACAGACTTGTTTGTCGCAGGAACAGCTAATGCAGGCTGCACTTCTCCCTGACAACCCAGTAATTACTTGATTTTTTTTTTATATTTGCAGCATTACACTTTTAAGAAAATGTTCAATCCATCTCAAAAGTGCTTATTAAAGACACTGTAAAAGCTGAACCATTCATTTTGAAATTCAAGAATTCAGAAGTATGCTCCATGCATCCCCTGTACATCTGCACACATTAGTGCCACACACATGCACACACACACACATGCACACACAGACACACACCCTCACACACACTTGCACCACCAGTAAATGTTTAAGGGAAAATAAGAGCTTTATATTTTGTTTTTATTTTTTTGTTTAATAAAATATTGTGTTCATATTTTATGAAGCTTAGTTTCAATTTTAGTTAGCCAGCTATGGTTAAAATCTGTAGTGTAAGTTTCCAAAACATAAATAAAGATGAATGCTCCCAGTGAATGCTTGGTGTGGTCTTTGGCATTTCAGTTAAAGAAGAGCTACCTTAAATTCCCTTCTGTAGAATATGCTTTATTACTATTGGTTAATAAAGAAACTGCTTTGGCCTACAGCAGGACAGAATATAGATAAGTGAGAAATCTAAGCAAAAATAAAGGGAAAAAGGAGAAGTCTGGGAGATGCCAGCAGCTAACAGAAAAGCAAGGTGAGTCATGAGCCTCACAGTAAAATAATAAAATAAAATATTAGAAACGGGTTAATTTAAAAGTAAGAGCTACACTAAAGCAACCCAGGGAAACCCTGTCTCGAAAAACAAAAACAGAACAAAACAAAAAACCAGTAAGAGCTCCTTAGCAAGTCTGAGCCATTACCTTTTTTTATTTTGTTTTGTTTGTTTGTTTTGGTTTTTTGATACAGTGTTTCAGCAAACTTTTACAATAATTTAAGTCTCTGAGTGTATCTTCAGGAACAGGGAGACAGAAGAGAATCCTCTAGTTAAAACTGGCATAAAATCCAGAGGCTCTTGAATTTCCACAGGGCCTGAGATAGCTACGAAAAAGGAAGTTTCTGAATGCACAGACACAAAGCCACACTGGGCTTCACAGTCTCACAGTCCCATGCCAACAGCAGCACAGAGGTGTGTTGTTTGCAGGATGGAGCCGGGCACCAGCTGCCATGAGCTAAGCTGCGGGTTTTGCTGACTCAACAGGCCTCAGAACAGAGGCTAATCAGCACGGTGTAGTGGATTTAGCTGTTGCTCATACAGGCAAAAAACGTTTGTGGGTTGGCTGCAGCTACCCGACGGTAGCATTGTGAGAGTAGGTGTACACACGTTGTTACCTCTGCTTTAGAGAGCCTTTAAGACTCCAGAGTTCAGCCGGGCGGTGGTGGCGCACACCTTTAATCCCAGCACTTGGGAGGCAGAGGCAGGCGGATCTCTGTGAGTTCGAGACCAGCCTGGTCTACAGAGCTAGTTCCAGGACAGGCTCCAAAGCCACAGAGAAACCCTGTCTCAAAAAAAAAAAAAAAAAAAAAAAAAACAAACAAACAAAAAAAAAAACAAAAAAAAAAAAGACTCCAGAGTTCAGTTAAAGACACCACAAATAGCTAAAGGGGGGCTACAAATTTGAGGGTGAAGGTCTGAGGGGTAAGAAACCTACTTACACCAGGAATCGTCCATCGTATTTTTTAATTCTTTCTTTTCTTTCTCATTCCATCAGTTATCTCTTGCTCCCTCTTGCTCTTTCTTCTACAACGTTCTACACTGTCCCTACTTCTACCCATTACAAACTTTCAAAGCCCTACCAGGTTCCAGGGCCGGAGTTCTTTTGCACCCTAGAAAATCAGATAAAGGTTTACACACACACAGAGAGAGAGGGAGGGAAGAGAGAGAGAGAGAGAGAGAGAGAGAGAGAGAGAGAGAGAGAGAGAGAGAGAGAGAGAGAGAGAGAGAGAGAGAGAGAGAGAGAGAGAGAGATTTGAGAGTGGCTAATACACGGCTGGTTAACTCCGTAATGGAGAAAGTAAGTTGAGAAAGGAATTAAATCATCAGGGCATTTATTGCGAGGAAGTTAGTGTGCTACATTATTAGGTGATAGATACAAGAGCTGAAGGTTATTTTCAGCAAAAATTATGAATAGGGCAAGGATTATATTTTAAATAAGCGTGCCACGTCTTTTCTCCCAGTATGCATAGAGGCTGTGAGGTTACTAGGCAACCTAGGGGAAGCTGATGGCTCTTTATCAGATAGCACATACACTAGGTACTGTAGTTTCTACGGGCCTGCCTCTCTAGTTAGACTTACTGCTCTAAGCGAAGAAGAGACCCAGGCCTCTAAATTATCAGTTATGGGCTATGCTGTTATCAGCTGATCTGATCGTGGGGACTGTGGGATAAAACCAGAGCAGCAGCTTCGGCAGGTGGTAATTCTGTCCTTGGAGATCTGTGAATATTTTAACTGAGATGCTCTATCCTGGTCCTAAATGCCTGCTGATAAAGATAATCTCAGCAAGGCAGATCTCTGTGCTTACCTAGGAGAGAGGGACAAGACCTGGCATTGAGAAATGAACTAGGGAATGAATTCCCAAATATGTAACAGAAAGGGAAGTCAGATATAGCAAAAAATCTACAGTAAAGGACAGCCACTATATTCACAAAGCAACAACACAAAACGCCTTGCCTTTTGGTTCAGCCTTTACCTGATCCCTTGGTTCTGATAAATCACTCGTGAAAAGATGGCTGAGCAATTACTGTATAATGTTGTGGCTTTTAGCAAAAGCAGAGCAGGCAGAAAACAACAGTCAAAGTGGCTGTTCTGGTACTAGCCATGCCCACTTATCAGTTTAAAACAGTGATAAAATAATGATTACAGATTTGCAATAAAGACAGATTCAGACCAAAAACAACAACAAACAAACAAACAAAGAACTCTAAACATATCACAGTGTATTTAAAAAATGTACATAGGCTTGGGTGAGAAAGTAAAAAGTGTTTAGATACTTATAAGAAGAAATAAAGAGTTTTAAAAGCTAAAGCAAAGTCTTTAAAGAGACAGTAAATATATATATATAAAAGAAAAAACCTACAGGATGTCTGTAATGATGGAAAACTCATAGGAAGTCTGGATCCTGTATAGAATTGTATTGATTTAAAAGTTTGGATGGCTGGTAGTCTAGAGACTGCTGCTAAGAGACATGGCATTGAAAGAGAAACTGATAAAATATACCAACCTAAATATTTTTAAAATCCCTTAACTTTAAAACAGAAGTCAAAAATGTATTTTTTTTTATTTTATTTTATTTATTTATTTTGGTTTTTCGAGACAGGGTTTCTCTGTGGTTTTGGAGCCTGTCCTGGCACTAGCTCTTGTAGACCAGACTGGTCTCGAACTCACAGAGATCCGCCTGCCTCTGCCTCCCGAGTGCTGGGATTAAAGGCGTGCACCACCACCGCCCGGCCCAAAAATGTATTTTTAAAATGAAACTTAAAAGATGCACTGCTTTGGAAAAGAGGTTTTTATTTCCTGTAGAAACAAAAGGCTAAGGACTTATTTCAGGTTAAGATGGACCAGTTTTGATCAATGGACCTCCTGAAACTTGACAGGTGATATCTATCAACAAAAGTTACCACTGGTCCTCTGAAGACTGAGTCATTGTCTCAAAACTTTCTCAGGAACCCTAAAGATACTTTGCCCCCACACAGCAGGAAGTAATTTGGAGAAAACTATATCCACATTCCCAAGAGTTTTGGGGCATATGGATGAGCTTAGGTTATTTGGTAGGTTATGGATGTTTGTTTTATTTAGGGGAATATAAGAATATAGGATAAAAAACTACTATTAATCTCAGATATTTTGCACTGACACAGATTTTGGTATGCTGATACAAATTTAAAGTTAATTTTGTTACATTGTATCTAGGTTTCTATTCTTGATTAAAGGATTTTTGTATATAAGGATTTTGATACAAATATAAGGTCAATTTTGTTTTACTTTATATATATTTCTACTCTTGTTTAAAGTATTATACTTACGCAACTCATTTAAAATGTAATGTATCGTTAAGATACAAATTAATAGTCATTTATAATAGTCAAATTGTTAGGTTTTCTAGATATGCAAACATACTTCAAATGGGTAGGTAATCTTTAAATATTTTAAATACCTACAGAATATGGCATTTTAAATGTTTTAATAACTTAGACTTTTCTCAACTTGAAATGTGTTTTCTCCAGGCAGCACCAATTACTTCAAAGAGAATAATGAACATCGAAGAAGCTCCTTATGAAGTTTGCTTTCAATTTGGCAAGGCTATTCATTTGTCAAGAAACTGCTCTTGCCTGGACTGCTTGACAGTATGCTTTATACATTGGACATGTAAGACCCACAGGAAAATAACTCCTAAACTTTGTCAAAACAAGGTAGGCTTGTCCTTCAGGGTTTCTGCTTCAAAGTAGAAACTGCAAGACATTTTGCAGGACATTAAGCAAAGGAAAATGATGGACTGTCAGTATAGGTGAGACAGTTTCAAATTTCCTGCTTCACTGAGAAGTCTGGTAGACACTCTAGAAATATAGGATGAAGATGGATGCCCCAAGATTACAGAAGAACTTTGGGTGACTGTCCAGACAGTCATATATCCCTGTTATTTCTAGAGTTTTGGAAGTTGCTTCCAATATGCTTCCTGTTTACATAGGTAATATATCAGTCTGGTGTCTTTGATGGAGTTGAAGACAGGTAGTTAAAGTTTTTTTTAGTTATGACAAAGATAAATTAGTACAAATCTTTAAACTCACAAAGATAGGATATAAGACAGTTTTTCTTTAACTTTGCCAAATACAAATAGATTAAATATTTTAACTGTAATGCTTGCTTGATAACTGCTTTGTTATATGTAATTTACAATGTTAAAGTTAAAACCTTCTGTTTTAACTAGACAGAAAGGTAGAGATGATGTGGGATGCCCTTCTGTATGCAGTGACTATGTTTTATTACCATCTATTAATTAAAAACTACTTTGGCCTATGGCAGGAAATCCAAGCAAAGTAAAGGGAAAAAAGAAGGTGGAATCTGTGAGATGCGGGCAGCAGCCAAGCAAGGTGTGAAATAACAAGTCTCAACCCTTGTGGTAAAATATAAAATTATAGAAATGGGTTAATTAAAAGTAAGAGCTAATTAGTAATAACCCTGAGCCATCAGCCAAAATTTTTAATTAATTTATGCCTCTGAGGGTTTATTCAGAAACTGGCTGTTAAAAGAAAAATCTCAGTTACTAGAAATGGCTTCAAAGGCAGCAACAGATCTGAAAAAAAATTGTCAAAATTTTAATGTATGCACATTGCTGCTAATAATATAGAATACATAAAAGATTGCGATTTCTGATGCAAGCTTACTTCTACTGATTAAACAAAATGAAAAAGCACAATTTAAAACTTACTCTTCCTCTCCCTTTGTGAAAAGCAAATAAATGTCTTCTCTTGTCCTTGCTAATACGCCACTTTCACAAAAGAGTAGAATCATGATTCTCATGTCTGCTTAAAAATGAAGAGGTATTAAAAATGCTGTTTAGCTCAAAATCATTGAAAGAACTGGAGAGATGTTAAAATATGACTCAAACTAAGAATTCAAAATGCAGACCATGCATAAGTCAGGAATATTTATGCAAATGTGGAAATGAACACAAAGTTGCTATTCTACAAGTGGAGGGGAGAGTGGAATGAAGAAAGAATTTCTCCATGTAGAAAACGAGTCTTGAAGAGATAATTTTTTGAGACTTACTATTAGTTATTAATAATTTATATGACTTTAAAATAGCTTCCATTGAACTTGAAGTTGTAGAATCCAAAGAGTTTGATTTAGTTTTTCTACTATGGCTCAAATTTTATTTTATTAAAAAAAAAAAGTGAGACTTTGTGGGTGAGAGCAGAAGGAACTGAATTCCGATCCCCAGCATCTGCGTAGAGAGACAGGAAAGTGGGGATGTGCATATCACCTGTGAAACACCTGCACACGCTGTGGGGGAACTAAGACGGGGAATCGTTGAAACTTGCTGGCTGACATAAACTCAGTGAGAGACTCTGTCTCGAGGGCATATACTGCAATGTATTAGAGCAGGATATTTAGTGGTTTCAACTGTCCTCTGTGCATGTAAATGATAATTAGGGTGTTTGGAGTGAAATGGGCCCCCATAGGCTCTCAGGGACTGGCACTATTGGGAGCTGTATCTTGTTGGAGTATGTGTGGCCTTGTTATAGGAAGCATATACTCAGAGCAGGCTTTGGTGTTACAGAAAACCCAATCAGACCCAGTGACACTCTGTCTTCCTACTGCCTCTGAGCTACATTTCCAGCACCATGTCTGCTGGTGTGCCACCATGCTTCCCATCACGACAATAATAGACTAAGCCTCTGAATCTCTAAGCGATCTCTAATTAAATTGTTTAATTTATAAGAGTGCCGTGGTCATGGTGTCTCGTCACAGAATCCTAAGACAGGCATGTGCACCTGCATAACATGTGTAAATAACACACACACATACCAGTTGTCATGAGCAAGAATGCCCGCATTTAAGTCTGCTTTGGTTGTTTGGGTCTGTGTCAACAAAACATTATACAGAACTTTGGGGTATCTTTTAAAGACTGACTCCTCTAGTCCAGATAAACACACGCAGTCCACAAGGTCCCTAGCTTAGCTATAAAATAAAAAGGCTAAAATTCTGAGCTTTGTAAGGTTGGATTCAGTAGAGCACATGCTGAGAACTGTGCTTGGAGCAAGGAAACAGTGGGTGGACTTCAGTCCCCTCTCTCTTCCTCTTCTACCTCACAAACTCCCTTTGTATCTAAGCCATCAAAATAAGTGTGAGTTCCACTATCTCACACAGTTGTGCTTTCTCAGTACTATATTCTTTTGACATCCACGGATACATTTCTTAATTTGTTCAAAATACTTACAACAAAATGTTTGATTCAGTCATTTTAGGTGTATAATCCAGTAGATTGCTTGCCAACCATTTTCTGTTTAATTCCAGATATCTCTGATATGACAGATAAGGAGAAAGTATTTTATAGACTGCATAAAGAAAGATCTTCTCAATAGATGTATTTTTTAAAATTTGCACATATTACTAATATATTAGCCTCTGAGATGTTTCAAATATTACTAAATTCAGTCCTGAAAAATTAATCTGAAATATTGTAAGTTTACCAAGGCTCAAAGACTTGCTTGCAATTTTTTGAAAAATTAATTGTATATGACTTCCGTTCAGAGTATTCTCAACATCTCTTTGCTGAATAATACTGAAGAATGAATATATCATTAGACAGCAACATAATATAAAAAGCCAACACTCTCAAGGAGAGTATCTGTATCTTCTTAAGAACCGCAGTTCCAGCTCACCTTGGCTGAGTCATATTCAGAACTTGCCATGATTCTGTGAAGTTCTCTGCTCACCATTTCCTCAATATGAGTGAATCATTTTACTTACTCCCCAAAACGTTTTCCATCATCACTGTCTTTTCCTATTGGCTGCTGTCATTTCTGAATACACTTCTACTCAGCCCCATCATTTTTATTAAAAAATAACGTCGGCAACAACAGAGCCCGTATTTTGGACAAGAATTGATACTCACATCAACCCCACCCCCCCGCAAAAAGGGAGCTGATAATCCATCCTATCTCCATATTGGACTTGAAAGCCATCTACAGCAAAAATAAACTTGATTCATTTCTTTTTATGATTAAACCCATTTCTCAAGAATTGAGCTATAACCCCACCTGTAACCTTAACTATAAATGATTCTGTAGGGTCTTATCCAGGAAAAGACAACCGTGCCTTTGTTTCAAAGAGTCATTTGACTACCTACCTATGACTACCTTTTTGTGACTACTTTGCAACCATGTCTTTGTTTTAGGAGGTTTTAGTTTGTTACATATATGTTCTGCATCTGTAACCCCACCTACTTCCCTGTCAAATTCCCTTTTTGGAAAGCCCCTACTCCTGAGCTATAAAATCCCCTTCCCCATGTCCAATGCTGATCTCATGAACCATACCTTAGGGAGAGATGGCTCATGTCAATGAATAAAAAAGCTTGCTTTACTTAATTTGGCCATGGATTGAGTCAGTGGTCTTTCTCCTCAAATATGTAGGGTCAACAGAGCAGCATACTAAAAATTTATAATTGTGAGGGATGCTGTCATCTTTTCTTAAAGACAGGCTTCATGGCTGCCTATTTGTTTTATCACATTCCCCCCTTCTCATCAAGAGTCTTTGTGTGTGTGTGTGTGTGTGTGTGTGTGTGTGTGTGTGTGTGTGTGTGTGAATGCTTTGCTAGTTAAACTTGTTTGACCAAGTGTAATCAGCTTCCGGGAATTCCTGAAATACTTAAACATCTCAATGTTGCTAATTCGCGTTGTTCTCTTTGTCCCCTTTTCTTATTGCTTTCTAAATTAGCCAATTAGGTAGATGCTGAACGTTAGCCATGGAATAACAACCAATCTTCCCCTTGTACTTTGGTAAAATACAGAGGCCACCTAGGAATTGCAGGCTGCCACTCACTAGCCTCACCTGGGGCATGTGCATTCTTCTTTTACAAGAAGAAACTGCCTTTCCAAGCCCTTGCCACATTGCCGCATTGCCACAAGCCATTGACACTTTGTTCCTGCATTCCTGTAACATTAAGACTTCTCTTTTGCAACATAAGTGACAAAATTGAGCTTTCAAAGCTATTATGTGGCTGAACTTTATCTTACAGACATTTGGTTTATTCCTTCATTCAGACCCTGTTGGAAAAAATATTTATTTTTCAGTGTGTGTTTGTGTGTGTGTGCTGTACAGGTGTGCTCCATGTCTCTGGGAAGATTAGAGGACCTTCATTCCTGCCACCTCATGGTATCTAGGGATCGATTTCATCAGGCCCTTGTGACACAGCCTCTACCCACTAAGACATTTGAGCATCAAGTTCTTTATTAAACTTGTATTATATACAGGAGCTAGGGACTAATAAGAATGAACAAAGTGAATAAATTCTGGTCTCAAGTTTTGTTTACTGTTGAACATGGCTAAGTCACTATCTTGGCAGATCTTGACTGGAAAAGTTCTATTTGAGGATTCAGAAGTGTTTTTTTTTTTTTTCTTTGAAGAAGTGTCTGTGACAGTTTCTTACCATATTCTTTAAACTGACCTTGATATACCATAGTCAGGAATGATAAAGAGAACCAGTCCAAATTCCTTTTTATTAAAAGCTCCAATCATTGACCGGATGATCTAAAATCTGGTTCTTCAAGTCCAGGAATGCATGCTGGTCACCTGTGCCCTGGAATGCTCACTGAGATATAGATTTGGGTCAGCCTGCATCTGATGAATAGTACTTGTCGTTGAAATTGTTAGAGCATAGACTGGAAGTCACGCAGCTCTGTATTTATGATAACTGAATTTCCGCAACAATCACGGTCTGACAGACTCCTTTGTACCAGGAAATAATGACAACAAATTACATTTCTGAGAGTCCATTGAGGACCTTCTCTACATTCCTGTCATGAACCCCATGATGAGGACACCTGTCAGGGTCCAGTCTCGACAGGTTTGTACATTCCGGAGTAGGGGCATGTGTTCGGCAGAAACAAAAAGAGACACAGAAGAAATAGACAAAAACACAGGATAGAGTTGGGAGGGCAACCCTGTGAATACTGAATCTGCCTGTGTTTCTTTCTCATGAACATTAAATAACTGAATTCAAAAGGGAGGAAGAAGGCAAGACTTTTTTACCATGGTAGAAACAAGGAACAAAGTAATTACTATCTTAACACCCAGAACACCAAGTAACCATACCCTAGCTCAAGACATTCTGTTGGTAGCCACATCTTAAGTCAAACCTCCCATCAATAACTTTGAAGGAGCTGGAATAGGCCTGAACTCTCTGACCTTTAATCAAGGTGGAGCAGACCCACTTCTGTGGGCTCAAACACATTGCATTTGTGACAGTGCATTAAGGGACTTCTCTACCCATTTCCAAAGACCCACATTGCTCCCTTAGAGGGTAAGACCCCTCCCTTCTTCTTATGACCCAGGAATCAGAGTTATCCGACAGCATCCACTGTGTACAGTTCTTCAATCACTGCAGGGAGCAGATGAGGTCCCGAGTGAATGTGTACTGTAGACACATTCTACATATGTGCATGGCCATACCAAGGACCCCCATGTTTCAGACCCATGGGAATTACGGTAAAGCCATCCCCTGTCCATGTGCTCATGTTAACAGTGTACACAGAAGTAATGAACCACAGGATTCTCCATTCCAGTGACTACAAGCAGAAAGGGCTACATAAGAGACCTCCTATGGTCTCTTTAGGCTATGGCTAAATCTGCTTCATCCATGTGCAATACACCACCTCCTCGTTCACCTATATGCAGGAAATCTGCCTTTTCACTCAGGAGTGCGTGATGAATGTACTGAGCTTTGGGGCTGCACTTGGCGTCTCTTCACCAGAGTGCATAGCCTGCCCAATCAAAGCTTTTATATGCCTGTGTCTGCATGTCTTTCTTTATTCTTTCGCTACCCAGTGAGGTCAGCCACAATGTAGTGCAGGCCATAGCAAAACATTTGTTGAGGAATCGTTAAGCCCTTCTTTTGAAGCTTATGTGGGACTCTCTCAGTCATTTGGGCATCAACTCTCCTCAGGGCACTTCCTTCTATAGGTATATCAAAGTGTCTTTGAGAATAATGGATCCTTTCTCAGATCTTGTTGAAGTGGATCAGGAGTGGGTGGGTGGGGGACTGGGAAAGTTTAATGGGAGCAAAACTCACCTAGCCAGTGGCTTCTTTTCTCATGAAGTCCACAGACAATCAATATACGATAACTTTTAGAGAGAAATTTATCTTCATAGAGTGATTGGCTCTTCAAGTTTGAGAGGAAAGGGGTGGAGGGAAGTTGGAGAGAGAAGGAGTCATAGCTCCAAATGGCAGGGAGTTTTTTTGAATGTATGTTCATAAAGGAAATTGGTCAGTAATTCTATTTATTTTTAAAGTCTTTATGTGGTTTGTGTTCAGGGTAACTGTTACCTCATAAAATTAATCAGATAATATTTCTTCTGTTTTTAAATTGAGGAGAACTGATGTTAGCTATTCTTTGAAAATCTGATAGAATTCTGTGCTAAAACCACCTGAACCCAGTATTCATTTAATTGTTCGTTTGTGAGGATTTTAATAACTATGTCTATTTCATTAGAGTTGTAGGTATGATTAAATTGCTTGTCTGATCTCGCTTTAGTATCCGTAACTGGTACCTTCTGAGAAAAATTTCCACTTCTTTTAGATTTTCCAATTTGGTGGAGTGCAGGTTTTTAAAATAAGCCCTTTTGATTCTTTGGATTTCCTCAGTGTCTATTATTTTGTTTCCATTTTCATTTATGATTTTGTTAATTTGAATACTCTTTTTGTGTTTCTTTTAGTTTGGATAAAGGTTTTCCTATCTTTTTGATTTTTTCAAACAACCGAATCTTTGTTTCATTGATTCTTTGTATGGTTCTATGCTTCAATTTTATTGATTTCAGCCATGAGTTTTATTATTTCTTGCTGTCTTCTCCTTTTGTGTGATTAGACTTCTCAGATTGGGTTCATTATAGGTCTAGCTGTTAATTTCTGGATTTTTCTTGTTGGGTTGGTGGTTATTTCTTGTTTTTATGTGTTTGTTTGTTCTTGGTTTCTGTTTTCTCATTTGGAGAGTGTGATTGCTATGTGTTTGTTGCCTGATAGGAAAGTTTTTTGGACCTGATAGTTGTGGCCACCGGGGGTTCCAGGTAGAACATGTTTCTGGGTATTGGGAGCTGGAATTAGGAATGGAGCAAGACTAGGAGTTCTATGGGGTTCACAGAAGGGAAGAGAGCAGGGTTTAGCCAAGGTTTTCTTATTTCATCTCCTTGGAATGGGGCAGTGAAGAGATTCATCTGCTATAGCACCGGAGATGAGACTGGGGAGTTTAGATCTAGAGTAACAGTGGGAAAGGGGAACATCTACAAACAGTATACCTTCTTCCCTCGATCTGTGGGTTAGCATGAAGTGTCTGCTGGAGTTGGGGGCTGGGTTCAGCAACAAGTTGGGACACGGAGGCTAGGAGGAGAAGGTCTGTGGGCTCCACAGGAGATGTAGGCAGAAGGAGAGGAAGGCAGCAACTGGTGTTGAGACTGGGCTTTGGATTTGGAGGAGAGCAGAGGATAGTGAAAGTCTTCATTAGCTCAGCAGTTCCCCTGACCTGCTCAGCTGCTGTGTTCCCAGGGAATGCCTGATGGTCCTGGGGGCTGGGATCCTGGGATGAGCAGAGGAAAGGAAGGTTGGAAATGATCTCTGTCATCTGTCGTGGATGGGGTCAGGGAGGAAAGAGAGACTGAAGCAGATGTCCTGCTACTAAGATGGGGATGCCACTGGGGTGACGGTTGAAATTGCAATAATAAAAATGTAAGAACTGGGTCCAGTGGGGAGCTTTGAACCAATTTTATTAGAGTTTGAGAAACGACAACAGGACAGGACAGGAAGTGTGACCCTCAGCAGTCACCAGGACAGGACAGAAAGTGTGAATCTGAAAAGCAGACACAGTCAAAAGAGTTGCAGTGTAGCAGTTCCACAAAGGGTTTGGGGAAACAAAAGATGCTTGGTTTTTCCTTCCCATTACGGTATCTAGAGGTGGATCAGCCTTCCTGAGGGAGCATCTCTCAGCTGGCTCAGCGACTGACAAAATAAAGTGGAGTAACTCTGAAGGGAGAGACATGTTATACAATGTTCTAATCTTTAAAGCAGATCAGAATATTATGTTTCCGCCTAGAACCAAGGTTCTACTAAGGAGAAGTCCTTCCTCTGTGGCCATTAGAGCTCCTGTAATACAAGGGAGAGCATGATTCTACTCGGTGAATGTATCGTGGTGTTGAGAGGTTCAGCAATAAACTTGTTTATAATTTCACTCAATGAAATGAGACAGCTCACTATGTTGGTGGAAAATGTATATATATTCCCAAACCCAATATTTTTTTTAAATCCTCACCTATTAGTAGCACATCTCTCATTCCTCTTATTATATATTAATAATCATAATTATTAAA
Source organism: Microtus obscurus (assembly GCA_963919715.1). Classification (NCBI taxonomy): domain Eukaryota; kingdom Metazoa; phylum Chordata; class Mammalia; order Rodentia; family Cricetidae; genus Microtus; species Microtus obscurus. The sequence continues at coordinate 4,799,379 of CAWTZC010000288.1, read as the reverse complement.
TAACATAAACTAGATGGCTTAAGATAATGGAGATATTATTATTTTTAAAGAAAAATGTTGACTTCTCCGTAGGTCTTCTATTACGAGTATTAAAAAAGAAATAAAATTCATTATCCCACTGATCTCAAGAAAGGATAGTAGCACATTTATAAATCATAAATACCTTAATCTTGAAAAAAGTAGAAGGTCGTGAAGGTAAAAATCATTAGGGACATTTAAATTAGCAATATTTCAGAATTCAGGGGTGACCTCCTCCTGTTTTCTATACTAAATATCAACAAAAATCTGACATTTAAGGCCAGAGCAAGAACATGCCATAAGGCCCAGGTCATGATCTCTATAGAGCTGTGAATATAAATTCTAATATTGTTATTTAGCCATTAAAATTACTGATTAAAAGGATGTTAGCTTAATTCATATTGAGGATAATAATTGGTTTTGCCATATTTCTTTTATGTTTAATATTTCACAGTTTTTTTTTCATCTGTCAGATTTCTTTTAAAATGCAACATTCTGGGTGTACAGACTTATCAGTATCTGAAAAGTAGCAGAGAAAAGTTCATTTTAAAATTACTAAAGCATGCTTATGAAGACTGTCTCTAACCTGTCTATCTTCAGGCAGTTTGAGAGAGAGCAGGTGTGACGGAGACAGAAAGAACAGGAAGGAAATTTGTTTCCTGAGTTTTTAATTCATCTTCCTGGGAGGAGGTTGCCTTGTAAATTAGATTGAATAACTGGGTTTCTACTTATTCAAATCCTGACATGTTAAAGCACTTCTAGAAATAGCATCGAATTAGCTTCATCCCCGCTGTTTTCTCCCTCCCTCCCTCCTCTCTCTCTCTCTCTCTCTCTCTCTCTCTCTCTCTCTCTCTCTCTCTCTCTTTCTGTCTCTGTCATTCTGTCTCTCTCCCTTGCTCTCTCTCATTCTTTCTCCATCTCTGTCTTTCTCTCGCTCACTCTCTGTATCTCCCCCACTTTTTGCTGTGTCTGTTTGTTATCTCTCTGACACCTGACTCTGCCTCCCTGTTCCATACACAAATTCATGAAATAAAATTTGGAAGATTACACAGAGGGATTGTTGTCTGTGGAGTGGGGACAACTTTGCCACCATCAACCCTCCAATCTCTTACTAGACTGTTCAGAAGAAGCATCCACAGAAAAGCATTTATCTCCCTTGGATTAGTCTTAGAGGCCTGTGGAGATTCTTAGTAATAATTATCATATTCTGCTACAGGAGTTTGATTGCCTTTTGTACTCTGAGAAGAACAATGCGGCCTGTTTTCTCCCAGTGTTTGCTGAGAGCAATTCTCTATCTTTAGAAAAGGCTTGCAAATATCTCCATGAATACAAAGGGCTCTATTCTTCCATTCAGTGTAAAAGAATTGTACAAATAACTGCCCATACACATCACTTGGTTGTGAGGAATAAATAATTCCCTGAAAATATCAAACACATCATTGAAAATTATACACATCAGTCTTTCAAGATCTATTATCACAGCTCAGACATTTGAACTGGAAGACCTTAAGCATTGGCATTACAAAATATGAACACAAAATTTGACATGAAAGACTATTTTCCACCTTTAAATTATTAATTTTAACCCAAGTTTGTGGCACATGCCTATAATGCCAGCATAGGGTCACATATTTGATGCCACATAAAGCTCCAGTCCAGAGATGCAAAGTGTCATTTTCTCAAATACACCAAAAATAAAATAAATAAAATTGATATAGTTTTTAAATTCAATTTTTGGTTTTAAGGTTTACAATTTTCCAGAAGGTCTTACATATTTCTTTTGTATATTAATTATGGCATACTTTATATTTTTGATAGCATTGCTTTTGCAGATTCGCAATGTTGTTAGCAGAAACAAGCTATGCCCTGGTAGATATCCAGAAGAATGTCTTGCTGGATCGCTAACACATTAACCATATTATTGTATATTGCCATATTTCTATACATATTCTATGCATTTATATTTTAGTTAAAATGCAGTTCAGCATATATTTCAAATATACTGTATTTGATATAATATGGTTCCCAATTAATAGCTTTAATTTCAGGTGACTGTGAAGTATAGTCTACAATCCCATGGTCACTGTGACTCTTTGGCTATACCCAGAAATGTCCGGCAAGTGTAAATTAGGAAGAGTGGGTAAAAGGGGGAGAACTTAACCACCTGCCAATGCCAGTTTCACAGAAACATGTTAACATGTGAAGAGCAGCATGCATCCTTTGGGCCGTGTGAGAAGCAGTTTCTTCACAGTGGCTCTAGGTCATACAAAACCACATATGCACATGGGCCAGGCCTTGGCCCATGGACTCTACCAATTCTTTGCTCAAAATAGTTGGGAAAAGGGCACCGCTATCAAATAAAGTCCTAATTCTTATTAAATTTCTATTAGTATTTCCTAAACAATGCAGTACAGCAACCATACGTTCCATATATACTATTGCATATCATACATGTATACATACATAATTAACATTGTATTATGTATTGTGAACACTCTAGACATAATCTAAGGAACATAAGAGAATTGTGCAGATCACAAGAAAATACTGCAATTTTATACAGGGGCTTTGTCTGCCCACGGTTTTGGTATCTGTGGGTGCTCAGAAACGATTCCACTGGTGTACTCAGGGACAGTGTGCATGTCTGTTTGCAGTGTCCCTGGAGAGTGAGGGACAGTGTACATGTCTGTTTGCAGTGTCCCTGGAGAGTGAGGGACAGTGTACATGTCTATTTGCAGTGTCCCTGGAGAGTGAGGGACAGTGTGCATGACTGTTTGCCGTGTCCCTGGAGAGTGAGAGACAGTGTGCATGTCTGTTTGCAGTGTACATACAGAGCAAGGCACAATTTGCATGTCTGTTTGCAGTGTCCCTGGAGAGTGAGGGACAGTGTGCATGTCTGTTTGCAGTGTACATACAGAGTGAGGGACAGTGTGCATGTCTGTTTGCAGTGTATATACAGAGCAAGGCACAATTTGCATGTCTGTTTGCAGTGTCCCTGAAGAGTAGACAAAGAAGGCTGACTGTTCTGGCTATAGGGATAAGAGAAGATGCATCAGCAACACAATGGTTCCTTTTTTATTTTTAGAATAGACAATGCGGAGATTGGCCTTGTGGGGTGTTGTAAGGAGGCTTCTTGTTCTCCTATCTAAGTTCTGCCTTATCAACAGAAACAAGGCAGTTTCTTTATTCATTAATGGTAATCACAGCAACAGAGGGGACTCCCTCACAGTAGGGTGAGGTGGCTGACCAGTCTAGAAAGCAAAGAGAAGGTAATAGGTACAGAGAAAATATCAGAGGAAAATGTCTAGGGGGAGACGATCCTAGTCTCATTGTAACTTGATGTGCCTTCCTGTTCCACTGACATCGCTGATATCCCGGAAGGCCTGCCCTTGTCTGATGAGAAATGGAGGAGAAGTGGATCTCAAGGAGAGGGAAGGTGGGGAAGTTACTGGGAGGAGAGGAGGGAGAAGAAACTGCAGTCGGGATGTAATAGGTATGAGAAAATAATAAATGATAAACAAAAAACCCTAGACGAAGCACTTATAATGACTGCATCTTTCAAAAGTTTGGTTACGTTAAACAGGCTAACTTTGAATATTTATCTAATCTTAGCTAATTTCTGAGAAACAACTGTTTAGAAGGCAGGAGTGTAAATGTCTGGGAATAGATTCTTTATTCGATAGCTGCTTCCTCCACAATGTCTTCCTGAAGAACACTTGCTTTGCTTCCCAGCAGGATTGAAGCAAGCCTTTGGGTTAGATCTTTATAAAGGGGACATGACTGGGTATCAGGAAGTTGCTTGAGAGCTGGTTTTAACATGCAGTGTCTTTCTAATTCCTTTCCTAGGTGATCATTCTTTTTTATTCCTGCGTCTGCACTCTATCCATTCACTCAGTCCTTCTGTTTGATACAACAAGTAAACATGCTGACTTCTATTTTATACCCTCTGGACATTTTTGTGATGAAGAAATTTCTCTATGTCCATTCTATTTCCTGATGCAGCTTTGCCTTAGTCAAGATCCACTGATTTTTCTTATTAAAAGATAACTATTTCAAGTATAAGAGAGAGAAAAAAACAGAGAGAGAGAGAGAGAGAGAGAGAGAGAGAGAGAGAGAGAGAGAAGAGGGAAGGAAGGAAGGAATGAAAGAAGGAAAAAGGAAGAAGAAGAAGGAGGAGGAGGAGGAGGAGGAGGAGGAAGAGGAGGAGGAGAAGGAGGAGAAGGAGAAGAAGAAGGAGGAGAAGGAGAAAAGGGAAGGGAGGGGAGGGGAGGGGAGGGGAGGGGAGGGGAGGGAAGGGAAGGGAAGGGAAGGGAAGGGAAGGGAAGGGAAGGGAAGGGAAGGGAAGGGAAGGGAAGGGCCAGCCCAAAGAGGATTTTTTGATTTAGTCTCTAAACCTAGGGTGGACATAGACCATATTAACTGATCTGGAAAACTTCAATGACATAACTAGAAACTTCATTATTGTACCAAGATCAGAGGCAGAAATTTGTCTGACACTCCCTTGTGCTGGGAATACACCTTCCACTATCACTCCTGGTTTATTCAGGATTCATGTCCAGGGCTTCCAGAATTCAGGCAAACAATCTGTCAATTGAAAGACATCAGCGGTCACCTTACTTTCAAGATATTGTTTCTCTGTGATCTGAAAATTCACAATGCAGACAACTGCATTGACAGTCTAGAAGATTGGCTAACAACCTACACTGTTACTGTACAAAATGATTTTTATCAAAAGACAGCAATGCTCTTCATTTATATATAAACTTGCTGCTCTTATTCTCAATTTTAAAATGGAGTGATTTTAACAGAGAAAAACAGCTCTCAAGTCTGAAGAACTTACTACTATTTGAGTACATACAGAGAAATTTGCTAAGCTTAGTGCAGTTTTAAGGCTTGGGTTATGTAGACTTAAAGGTTTATTCACTATAATTAATATTCATTTAATGGATGAACCAAAAGGCTAACTCTAACCATAGTCACTAACAGGGCATGTGCTATCATAAATAGCCTGCTTAAGGGAGAAAGAACCCTCCTAATAGTTTTTAGACTTTAGTATATATGAATACATTTTCAACACAACACAAAACAAAAAAAAAGTAGCCTAAAAACACATTAGGTCTGGGATGGTGACCCAGTGGGTAAACTGATTGCTGCACAGAGTGAGGACTGGAGTTCGGATCTCTAATATTCACATAAAAATGTATGATCATTAGGAATTGTGGTCCACCTGAATTCAAGCTCTTGGGTGCAGAGACAGGAATATCCTAGGCAAGCTATACAGTAGACTAGCTAAGTAGATAAACTCTGGGTTCTGTGAGAGACCCAGGCTCAGTAAATAAAGTGGGTGAAGTGGCTAAGGTACCAAATGCCAACGAATGTTCTCCACACAATGCTCACACACAAAGTGCACCCCCATGCATGTATGTCCTCATTCATGAAACCATGCATGCCCATATGTACAAATACGATACATGCAAAGTCATAGGATTTAGAGAAGTTCATTGTTTAATTGGAGCTGGAGAGATGACACAGAAATTAAAAGCACTTTTTATTCTTGCAGAGAACCTCAGTTCTGTTCCCAGCACTCATATCTATATTATAACTGCATGTAATGCCAGTAAAGAAGAGTCAAGTCATTCTCAATAATCCTGAACCTTGTCTTGCAAATACACAGGTCATTAATTCATTTATTCACCTACATGTTTCTTCTCTACTATAATCTCAGCCCCTCTTTTGCAATTTATTTTCTATATTTATGACCAGCTAACTCTTTTATTTTCTGTTCAGTATCTTGAGTAAGGGGGATTACTGTGTCCTGGACTAGCCTGGACTTACAATTTAAGACTTTGCTTCCAAAAGAAAAGAAGGAAGAGGAGGCAGATGTTGGTGGGTCATGACTTTGATCCCAGCACTCAGGAAACTGAGGCAGTGAGATCTCTGAGTTTGAGGCCAGCTGTTCTACAGAGTGAGTTCCAGGACAGCCAAAACTGTTACACAGAAGAACCTTGTCCAAAAGGAAGACAGAAAATAAAAGAAAAAGAAGTATTTCATTTCTAATTCTTAAGAAAACATCAGTCAGAAAATATTGGAAAGGGATTACAAAGTGTACAATCATCTGCATCTTTGTGTTCTCTCCTCTTGTGCGGTAGGCTGCCTGTTACACTACACAAGGAGCCTACTAAATGAACCCTAAAGAATATTTTTCTGAAAATCATTGATGGAAATCCTCTCTATAACCTCATTGCTTCCTCCTGTTCCCAATGTCATTCTTCTTCTCTCCACAAAATTCCGTGAATGATGTGTCTCTACACCCACTTTCCCTGCTCCTGTTCTCCTTTGAATATTCTAATCAACCCTTCACCCTCTCCACTTCACTGAATATATCCCTATTGAAGCAATGGCATTTCAGTGTTCATTCTGTACCCTGTAGTCTAAGTCCTTTTGTCACTTCTTTCCCTGCCTTTCAAAGTCAATGCCCATATTAGTTGACACTTTTCCTGGAAAATAAAATAAAAAATAGAAAAGCCACTCATTCTCTCTTAAATATTTTTGGACACTGTCAGTCTCCTAAACTTGAAACTCAGAAACTGAGTGATTTGTCTTTTAGGACCATATCCTTATACCAACATCCCATTTTGGCAATGTTTTCTAACTTCCTGGCTTGGTATGTCCTCTTGATGCTGTGTCTCCATCTTGAAACCCCCTTGTAAAATCTATACCAACTGCTCTCTTGATGTCGAAGTCCAAAAGTCACCTCAAGTTTAAATGTCCAAAACTGAATTCATGCTGTGTCCTCCGTTCTCAACAATACAAAGTTCTTCTCACAGTTTTTCTCAGACAGCACTAACTATATCAAGTCGTATTTTAAAATGTAGTACCTGTGACAGATGTTGTTAAAAACTGAAGTTTTTATGGTAATCCCAGCGCTTAGGATGATGAGACAGGGGAATTAGTGAGTCTTAGTCTAGCCTGTACTATATACATATCAAGACTCTGTCTCGAATTAAAAGCACTAAAACTTCTATTTTAAAATAAAAGATTTTGTGTTTTTAAATTACCATGGTAATATAAAATTTCCCATACATATGTTGAGCTAAAAAAAAATAATCCCTATCTTGTACTGTTTTGGGAAGTAAGAAAGGCCTTTTTGTCCATGTACTAAGTAATAGACAGCACATTCTCATGGCATTAGTGAAAGAAAAATTAAAGCAAAGAAGTTAGAAAGAAATTCAAAATGATATCATTAGGTGGGGTGTCATTATTTTATCCTTAAAAACTGATGAAATAAAACAGTAGCAAAGGAGGAAGAATACACAGAAAACTGCCTGCTGGTCACTTTTGTCTTTCTTATCAGCTACTGGCAAAGTCTGTTCCATGAGAAGAGTTTCTGTGTGTCCCCTAGTCTCTATGGGAACCAATGGATGCCATCAACTAGGCCAGGCCAGGGGGCTCTGAGGACATAGATCCAGTGTTTGAGAAACTCTTGTGTTCTCTCGCCCAGATTTGATGGAGAATGTCTTCTAGATATGGGTAGACATCCTTTCTTCTTGAAGCTGCACTCCAGTAGTTTGGAACCATATTTTAATTGTAAAAAGAAGATAGTCATTCAGAAATGGTTTTGTTCATTTGTAAATAAATAGTATCTCAATGATATGCCTTGTTATTTTGGAATAATCTGAAAATATACAAGCATTCCGATCCACCAGATAATCATCTCATGAATATTTACAACTAGAGTTTCTGAGTCATTTTCTAAATTATTTCTGAAACTAGAAACGGCATGATACAATTTTACTCCGATTGTACCTTTTAATTTGCTTGATGTTTGTAATGTTCACTCAACTAAATTATATGACTTTTAAGTGTCTAATCGCAAAGCAATATTTTTCATATTTTCTATTTGAATCCTAGCATGAATCTTATCCTTTCCATTTCTATTTCTACTATTTTAGTAGCCATGAAATAAAATAATCTTTTGTTAATTAGTTTTGAGAGCTAAACAAAGTTTAAAAATACTTTGACATTAAATTTTATTTCAGACTGTGGCTGCGTTATGATACTCCCTGCCTTAAAAGTACCTCAAGAATGAGTTACTCTCACTGTGTTGGGGGTCAGCTTGCATATTTACAGCAATAGTGATTGTTTCTGTGAAATTGTGTGCGCCTGGACACAATTTGACATTAAATTTTATTTCAGACTGTGGCTGCATTATGATACTCCCTGCCTTAAAAGTACCTCAAGAATGAGTTACTCTCACTGTGTTGGGGGTCAGTTTGCATATTTACAGCAATAGTGATTGTTTCTGTGAAATTGTGTGTGTCTGGATTTGGCAGGTGCATGTTTAGGATTATAATATCCTGTTGGTAGATATTTTTTTCTGTAATGAGTAGTAGGTGTCCCTGCTCATCTCTTCTGATTAATTTTGGTAGCAAGTCTTTTTTGTCAGATATTAAAATAGCTGAGTCTGCATCTTAGTTCCATTTACTTCTGTAGTGGCTTTAATGTGATATCCTCCATAAGTCTCTGGTATTTGAATTCTTGCTCTCTGTTGGTAGCTACTAGGGGAGGGTTGGCTAACACAGTCTTGCTGGAGGAAGTATATTACTGGGGCTGAGCTTTGAAGTTTCAAATAATTTATCTCACTTCAAGTTAGCTTTCTTCCACCTGCGTGTTGTTTGAGATGTGAGTTCTCACCTATTCCTGCCTCTATGTCCTTGCTTCACCATCATGGGCTCTAACCCTATGAAACCATATGCTCCATTAAATGTTTTCTTGCTTAAGCTGCCTTGTTCATTGAGTTTCATCTCAGCAATAGAAAAGCAGCTAGTTGAAACAATAATTAATTTGTAGAGTTATTTTTGAATAACGTGTATAATTCCTGTCATTTTGTTGATTTTGTTGTGTTGTCTTGACTTGTCCTAGTATTATTTCTTGAGAAATTTTGCGTGTATTTGTCTTTCTCTAAGATTAAAGCATTTCTTTCAGAACTCTCTGTAGAAGTGACTTAGTAGCCGTAACCTCCTTGAGTCTGAATTTATCACAGATGTCTTCATTTCACCTTTAATCTAAGTAGATAGTTTTGATGAATATAATAGTTGGTGTTGAGAGCTCTGGTCTTTCAAGACTAGAAAGCATCTTTCTAGGCCATTCTGGGTTTAAAGTTTTCTGTCAGGTAATTTGATTTATTATCATTGTCCTGCATTTGTAAGTGATTTGATATTTCTCTCTTGCATTTTGCTATACCTTTACTTTAGTCTGTGTTTTTAATGTTTTTAAGTTTGGTATGCCATGGAGAATTTCTTTTCTGGTTTTGTCTGTTTGGTGTCTTAGAGGCCTCTTGTATCTGGATATAAATCTCTTTCTCAAGGTTTAAGAATTTTTCTTCTGTGCTTTCACTGAAGATATCTTTTATGCTGTTACTATGGTGTTCTGTTCCTTCTAGGCCAATACTTTAGAGGACATGTGCTTTCATGATGTCCTAAAACTCCTCCATTCACTTTCGTGTTTCTAAAACTTCTCTTTGACCTTCACTGGGTGATCGAATTATTTAAATGTGTCTCCAGTCCCCAACTTTGTTTTTAGCGTGGTCCAGCCTGTTGCTGAGACTTTCCACTGAGAATTTAATTTGATTTATTAGGTTTTTCTTTTCCAGCATTGTTTCAGTTGAGCTTTCCTACTGAATTAAAACTCTGCTTTTGTATCTTATTTCATTCATCTCTTTTTCTTACAGAGCAAGATGGAAGACCGGAGTTTAATTCTGAGAAATGCCAAAAAGGTTTAGGGGGAGAATTGTCTCCACAAATTGTCCTCTTATATCCCACATGTGTGCAATGGTACAATCACCCCTATATACACATATCACACACATGCACACACACTCAAAATAAAGTAATTAAATTTTTAAAATTTCTCACTGAAGCTTGAATTTTTCCATTATTGGTTATAAAGTCAAAACTTCTACAAAATTCTCAATTTTTGCATTCTCTAGTTGTTAATATAAATTTTAATTGCATATATCTGTTATATATAATATTCAGAGAGTAAGTGATTCAGAAGAGTATCAAATCCAGGGATATAAACTTATACAAGATATAATCAGCCTCCAAATCATGTGACTATTATGAAATTTCCTTGTTTTTGTAGCAATGTGAAAGTAGGTGTGACTATGAATTTGTATAAATTAATATTTTCTATTCAACTCATTTTTGAGCAAACTTACATTATACTTATTTTAAATCTCTTCTAGAAAATAATGATAATTAAATCTAAATTTCACTTTTAATATATATGAGTGAACTTATTCTAAAACGCAATTATATTCTGGTATTTGAAATCATTATCACTTTGTCTTTTGTAGTTTACATCAGGTAGATAAATTAGGCAGATGAGAGTGTCAGTTTTGAAAGAAGGTTGTGTTTCATCATTACATTCATTTCTTTCTATATAAAAATGTTTTATTTGTCTTTCTCGAACCTAGCTACTGATAATATATGAAAAGGAAGATAATGTTAATCTTTTCTACAGATGAGCAATGTTTAAGAAAGCTCAGAACTGGACGTATAGGGTCATGTTTGCAATTCCACCATTGTGGAGGCTGAAGCAGGGTGATCATTGCAAGACTGAAGCCAGGCTGGGCTACAAGTAAGGCCCAGGCCATCACAGGCCACAGAGTAACACCCTTTTACAAAGAAACAAAATAAAAAGTTCAAAACATAAATGCCCTGTAGTCATATTTACAGACTTTTAATAAATATGTATAAAGAACACTCAGCTATATACTAATAAAGAATAATAACACAGCACATGACCATCCTGTTAAAGGAGCAAGGACAAACTTTATTTTACCTATAAGTGAATTTCTTTATTTCTGTTTTTCAAGACAGGGTTTCTCTGTAGCTTTGGAGGCTGTCCTGGAACTAGCTCTTGCAGACCAGGCTGCCCTCGAACTCACAGAGATCCACCTGCCTCTGCCTCCCCAGTGCTGGGATTAAAGGTATATGCCTACCACCACCCGGCACACATTTCTTTCTATAACCCTTTGTTCTAAGGCAGTCTCTTATTTGGTGATGTAAAAGTAATCTGTCTTCTTCCTAGTATACCTCATTAACACTAGCCATGCATGAGGCTCAACATTACCAACTGTGCACCAATAGTAAGCCATTACTCAAGGCACACAACTAAAACATAGGTCAGCTTCATATTACAAAAGCAACAGCAGAAATTTTACTGAAAGTAAAAGTAAATCTGCTTAATCCAGTAATTGCCATAGATGCTAAATCAGCCATATGTGTGTCCAATCAACATTGAAGAGGATGAAATTACATTCAGAAGTGACCAATCTACGATAATCATATAGGTCATATATATATATATATATATATATATATAATTATCGTAGATTGTGTGTATATATATATATATATATACACACACACACACACATAAGGACATATTTTATATTTTATTTGCTCCCTAAAATAAACCTAAATAAATCAACAAGAATACAATCACTTGGTGTCAAAAGTAACTGATGGCCATTTGGTCCAGCATAATGCCTCCCACAGCTTCCCCCTCTGCACATGGTCACTTATGGAAATCTGTAAGGCATTCCCTTGAATAGAACAAAGGGTTTTCCAGCTCTAACCCAGAACACTAAAATAGTTAAGTCATCATCTAATTAGACAAAGACACCTAACATGCCGCCATCTGATTTTTTTTACATATTCAAATTGATGTTATTATATACAGGATCTTATGTTAGTTATCTATTGCCACATAAATTTTTTTCTCAAAATTATCAGCAGAAAATTTTCAGAATCTCAAAAGGTTTGACTTTAATATTTTTGTTTATGCCTGTCTGTGTGCATGTACACACATGTGCAGGTGCCAACAGAGGCCAGAGGTGCTAACTGGAATGGTGCTGGCGTTTTGCCTGACTGGGTGCTGGGAACTATATTCAAGTCTTTGGCAAGAACAGTAACAGACAATGCTCTAAACCACTGAGCCAACCTTCCAACCCATTCACTTAATTTTAGACCACAGTTTCTGAAAACCAGAACAGTTGACCTGTACTGGTGCAAGATTTCTCACAGGGTTCTGGATAAGCTGTCAGCCAGGGACCCGCCTTTTCTAGTCCCATCTGGAAGTGAAGGATCTGCTTCCAAGTTCTTTCACACATGGTTGGCAAGCTTCCCTTTCTCTTTGTTAGAGGGTTCGCCTTCTCATTGGACAGGCTTCTTTATAGCTACTGCAATATGTATAAACAAGTGTAATGAGAAACAGTGAGCACCCAAAGAAGCTGCAGACTTTATAACCTAATCAAAGACTCTACACAACATCAGGATTTCCTTTTCTCACTCCAGGTGTTTAGCCCTGCCAGGGGAAGGTGAGGGCACAGTTGCAGATGTGTCAGATGTGTGAATCACAGGAAACTGCCTACCACAAGATCACAGCAGTCTGTTATCTATTGCATATCACGTAAAGCAACAAAAACAAAAGTTTCTAAAATGAAGTTGCCTCTGTCAGCTTTCGTCTGATTTCTAGATAAGCAAGACAAGCAGTCTATTTTAAAATATTCCTTCCACCTTGGGAAAGCACAGGAGCACTGGTGTGGTTGAGTAAAGAGGTGGGGAAGAGATTCTGCCCCTGAATCTCCGCGTCAGCCAGGCGGTTTATCGGGCTAACAGAAGTCGGTGCTGTAATCAGGACACAGCAGCTTCCAGATATTGTTTCCTAAAATTATTCCCATTTTTAAATTATGGATTAGGACACGAAACGTATGAACAGCATGACCCTCTATTGCAGATCTGTCTTTCATCTGAAACGTTCCTACATTCCCCGATGAGTCTTCCTAAGACTTCACTTTGTTTGTAGTGCAAACATGAAGGAGGCGGCCGCGATGTTTTTGCCCATGATTAGTTCCACTGACTGAACTGGGTTGTTCCTTCACCATGCCAAGTTTCTACCTCCTCAAGCTGTGACCTGAATGGAAGACGATGGTATTTGCAGACGGTGCCAACGAAAACTTTCATATTTTATTAGTCTCTAATGACTCAATAGAACTAATTAATCCCCCAAGATCCTTGTAATTTTTGAATAACCTGGAAAGTGGCTTTGGCATGGAATACAAATAATAGATACATAAAAATACATGAATGCGTAACCATAAAACCTGACTGAAGGACGAATTTGAGCACTTCTACTCCTTTATCTCCTTTGATTTGCATGTCTGAGCAGGTATTTGCTAATTCTAACAGGCTCTGCCATCACAGTAGTATTATAGTTTCTGTGGCCTCCTGGGGGAAAATATGGTCACGAAAAGCTGTGCTCCAACCTCTCTGGATGCTGTATGCTGTACTGTGTGGTGGTTATAAATTTTCCAAAAACAATACTGGGCAAGCATGGGGAAAGACCAGTACTATTGCCTATTTCTCGCCTTCTGTATCTCTATGCTTGTCGTACTAAGTTTGCATCCAAAATCGGCAAGGTTCAATCAGGTCCACTTTAGTACTGTGGTACAGTGGTGCTCAACCTCGCCAATGCTGTGACCCTTTAATACAGTTCCTCCTGCTGTCGTGACCCCCAACAAATTAATTAAAAAATTAATTTGTTGCTATTTCATGACTCTAATGTTGCTGCTCTTCTGATTGCAAATATCTGTGCTTTCTGATGATCTCAGGCAACCCCTCTGAAAGGGTCACTTAATCTCAAAGGGATCATGACCCACAGATTGGGAATCACTTGCCTAGAGTTCAGGTAGCAGAAAGGAACTAGAGATGCGGGGCACAGAAGAGGAGAGAGGGGAAAGGGGGGAAGAGAGAAGCCTCCGTGGAGTTGTGCAGATTGTACAATATGGAAAAACACATAGATGGTGTCTTCCTGGGCTTCTGCGCCAAATTCCAGTCTGCGTCTCCTTGACAGCCACTTGGAGGCTTAAAAATCTCTGCTTTATAGCTGAAAATGCCAGAAAACAAAATCCTTCTGCTATGAGCAAATTTCAGGTGCTAATCCGCCAATATCATCTCCAACGGGGAAAATACAATAGAACCTGTTAACAGCTCTTGAAGCTACAAGAAAAAGTCATTTTTATTTCTAATCTACAAGTGATATAGATAGGTATAAACAATTCTTAACCTTCAGTTTCTTCTATGAAGGGCAAAAACATAGAGTGAACTAAAGTGTGTTAGTATTTTGTGGGAAACGGCCTCTCTTCAACAACAGAGCCTGCTGGGCCATCAGAAAATCACTCTGATTTCTGTGGGCAAGTTCATAAGTTTTAGAGCCTTGTAGGAAACTATTGGTAAGTCACTGTGCTGTGCCTCGCTATGACTGACTTAGATTCTCCTCTGTAGACGATTAGCTCTGTCTGCGTTTGAAGTTCCTATCAGTATTTCCTCATCCCGTGATGGTTTATGATTTCCTTATGACTCCTTTGTACCAGTTATCCATCTCATATGTTCCTATGGTATCAGTAAATAAGCTCTCGATGTATGCATATTTGTACGTCTGTAGGAGTCATTTTTCATCTTTCTGAAAAATTGTCTTTTCACAGTGGATGTTGATGCTGAGCACAGAGTATGAAACTGTTGGAAAACAGAAACAGCTGGTCCCCACTCCTGCTTCAATACACAGTTATAATATTCTGAGTCTTAAAGTTTTATCTAAGTCCACAAAGATCGTCCATGGACATTGTGCAGACAGTAGCAGGTGTGCAGTTCATGCTGCCGATCAACGTCAACATTAGATCCTCATCCGGCTAGCCGTGACCCACATACGCAGCTCCTCCTCAATTTCCTGTCTTAGAAACAAACATACTTCCATTCCTACTTCACAACCTAAACATTTTCAAAGCTGCTTACACTGTGACCAGTTAGAATTTAGCACTTGCATAGCATGAGTATTCATTTTTCTCAGCCTTCCCGACGTGTAGAGGTACCCTGACTGTTAGTTAAATGATGCCAGTGTGTAGTCATATTATATGATTTGAAAGGTGCCCCGAGGCTCTGCAGTGGAAGACAGAGGATAAATAATTATGTTCATGTAAATATTCTGTCTTCCCTAACAAGTAGCGTACTGTGACTCGTACGCCTTTCCTAGTGCTGTGGTATTTGCCGTCTATTGCTGCTTAGCCAGTGACTCTACTACTTCCCTGCTCAGGCACAACAGCAAAGTCTCATTCTTTTACATTATCTTTCATCATCTTGCACAATGTTCTGAAGAGGTAGTTGTGATGCTGGCCCTGGGGGCAAGCACATAAGGTCTTCTGAGGGGCGACCAGATGAACTTGAGCCAGCATTAGCCTAGAATACATGCCTACTCGGAACCTGAAATCTAAGTCTTTGTAAATGCAGTGATCCTGGATTCCAGCATGCCCTAAACCCAAAGTGACTATTGCCTAAGAAAATAGTGGCATTTTTACCAGGAAGACACCCCTGTAGCAACAATGGTATTTGAATACAGAGTCAGAACAGCAAATCCATACTCTGAGGAAGCAAAGTCTGGCAGTGACTAATTGCAGTGTATGGGAGAACAGCAAATTCCCCTCCCCACCCCCCACATACCCAGCCTCCTTGACTATTCCTTGATTTCAGCTCCTATCCCCCGGAGCTGTAAGAGTATAAATGTGTGGGACAAGTCACAGCTATCTGACTCCTTGTCTAGACAGTTCTGAGACAGAGAGTCACCATGTTTCCGTCACGCTGAATGCAGAATTTTGCAAGAACAAATAGATTCACTTGCTTCTTTAGAAAATTTATCTCATATTAGTATGTTGTAAGCCCACCCCCTTCTTTTTAGGAAACAAAAACTGGAGGCAGTTCCCAGCCTAGCACTTTTTCCTGATGATCATGGGACCATGAAGGCAGTTTCTGCACCCGCTCCCTGAATGGCCGCTTCTCCCGGACAGGTGAGTTCAGGCAGGACAAACATTATCTTCCATCCATGATATGAGGGTAAAAGAATTCAGTTCTTCCTATTGTGACAACTGAAGATAAAATCATAGCTTTATATATTTAAGCTAATTAGACATATAGGTGTACTTCTTATATATAATTTTCGGGCCAGGGCAGTGTGTTGCCCTTTTTTCTACAATAAAAAAGATATTAATTTTTCATTTATGCTTAGAGATTTCTTTCATCCACTAATAACCCACTAAAATATTTTTGTTTTAAGATGGGTGAGAGATAAAAAGGGCTGTAGATAACAAGACAATCCAGAGAGGGATGAATTCTGGAAAGAACCTGTCAGTTCTGTCAAAACATTGTCCCCAAGGCAGTATAAGTGGGGTGAGCTCCTGATGTCTTTGCTTCCTTAAAAGGGACGCGAGAGGCCAAATAGCTACCAGCTCCTAACTGAACTAGACTTGAGCAAATGGGTAGGTGTGCAGTGTTCTGCTCTCTCAAGTCGTCTGGCTTTGAAGGGAAGGAAACGCGAGGCCACTTATACTACAATATTTTTAGAACTGAAGACTTGAGGATGTTTACATTCAGAAAGGAAAGATGCCTGGGGAAAAAAAAACAGGCTGGGGCGCACAAGCTGTAAGAACTGGAGACAAGGAAAGAAATGGAAGGGGAGTGAAGGGGAGGGTGAAGGGAGAGAAAAAGAGAAACCGAGAGAGGAAGGAGGGAGAGAGGGAGGAAGGGAGGGAGGGAGGGAAGAAGGGAGGGAGGGAGGGAGGGAGGGAAGGAAAGGTGGCGATACAGACTCTTTCTGAGTAGGTAGGAGACTTTGAGCCAGAGAGCAGCTTGTGTCATGGTGAATATCTTGGACACAGGCACAGCCTTAGAGCAGACAGAGGAACAAGCGCAGAAGTGACTTTGCTCTCCAGGAGTCCAGGAAGAGGGAAAGGAATAGCCACCTTGATTTTTCTGTAGCTGTCAAGTTTGAAATTATGTGTTGAGCATTTTCACACATCCATGCTAAACTTGCTAATCTTTTATTATTATTTTACTTCAACTTCAAAATAAGAAAACGAAAACGAGAATACAATTGGCAAGCTTACTAAGAGCACCCTTTTAAACCACACGGATAACATGAAGTGACTTCCGGTCCTAAGACATGGCCGGAGCCAATTACAGAAATTATGGATTCCACACAACCCATCCAATTTGTATTTTTTAGTTAGTTCACTTACAAAAGAATAAACGGCAGGTGCAGATGTGGAACGAGACCTGCAGAACAGGTTCTGTTTTATCTGTTCAGGTTCTAAGTCTCTTACCATGTTTCGATTGGGGGAAAGAAAGGCTTCCTCTGAAAGATCTCTATTGAGGATGTGGCTTATGAGATATGGTTTCACTTTACACGCCTAAGTGCTTGCTCTTCAGGGTGTAATAAAAAGTTCCAGGGGAATTATATTTAACTCCTTGTAGTAACACTGTACTTATTTCGGGGGGGGGGAGGGAGAGGGATGGTTAAAAAAGATGTAGTTCCCTGACAAAAATTTTAAATATCAATACAATAAAGAAATGTTACTTACTGAAGTGCTTTAAATCAAACTCTCAACTCCCCCCCCTTTTTTTTAACAAGAAAGAGGTGCTTACCTCAGTTAAGCATGCAGTTAATAAAATCCCTTTAATAAACTGAACACACACACAGAATAAGCCTGTTGTTCATAAACGAACAAAAACAGCTATAGAGACAAGGGTGAAACCCAGGGTTCTAGAAAGTGCCACGGAAGTGTTGTAACATTCCTATTTTCCTTGTGAAATTTCTCATCTAACATTCATAGCAGGGTGTTGCAGTCAGAGAAGAATGCAGCTCTCACGTACACTGACTTCCACACCCAGGTGAAATCCCATGGTGCTAAGTATCAGCCAATCAACCCCAGAGGAAGCTGCCCCTTTCCAGTCAGTGGCTGCAAGCTGCCCTTGGGTTTGAGATGCTCTGTTTCCCCGCAGCCGGTTAACAGAGACCGAGAAACGCTGCAAGGAAGGCTCTACCTGCCTTCCTAGTTAATCCTTTTTCTACCAAGAATTATTTCTGAATGGATTTCAGCTTTGCAAATTATAGTGCCATGTCAGGTTCTAGAATTCTAAGGAAAAACTGAAAATATGGAATTATGGAAATGATCCTAGCCACATTTAAAAAACCTTCATTGTATTCATGCAAATGACACTATTTTTAATTCAAAGTTCAGAGAAAAATTGAGGGTTCTGATTTCCACTGAAATAGAACTTTTTTGTTTTGTTTTAAATGCCCATTTTCTTAATAAAGCAGGTTAATATGAAAGCATTTCTAGAGTTTCTGAAGACTAGAAGAAACAGTGTGTAGTCTGAGAAACTATGTACACAGTTAGTGAATTAATTCATAACAAACACTGCATTAATGAGATTCCACTTTTACACTAGTTCTATTATTCTCTTCTACAACACAGATGCATGTTTAGAAAACATTTATTGTACCCAATAGGCTTTCTTTTACATAAAAAAAGTCAAGGAAAATGGACAGTAACAAATATTAGAGCAGCGTGTTAAACAATATGCCCATACTTGCAAGAGCCCATACATACGAGAGATTCATATGCTGTTGTTGCCAGACTGAGTGGTGTGTAACTACAACCCCAGCACTGAGGAGGCAGACTCAAGGGTTTATGTCCTTAAAATCAATGTGGACTGTGTAGGAGAAAACAGGGCTCTGTCTCAAATATGAAGAATGAATACTTGATGGCTTCCCAGATGCGGCTAGGACAACTGGCATCCCGGCCACTCACCACACACCGAGTATGTGTGGGACATGATCTACGACGTGTGTGGCTTCACGCCCTACAGTTTCTGTCTTAGAGCTATTCAAAGTGTTCTAGGACATCAGTGCTAATGTTAGTCAACTGGAGATGACCACTCAAACATAGTTAATAGTCTTTATTCTAGTGGGCTGGGATTGCACCCAAATCTTCGGGGACCTAGGTGTAGCCCTGAATGTCCAGGACAGGATTTTTGAACAAACTAAGTCCTGGCATCCTAGCTGCTTGGGAAAGGGTGGAGTGGGGCTTTGCATAAGCAAGCAGTTTGATGGAAGCTAAGTTAAGGAGTTAGTTAGCTGGAGGGGTTCCACATAAACAGGCAGTTTGGCAGAAAGGAAGATAAGTTAGCTTAGAACATCCTGACCTCAGGTTGCTAGAACGGTTTGGTAATTTTCCATCGGATTCTCCGTGAAGGAGATCAATTCTACTTAAACCTGAAATGGCCTCAGCAAGAAAACAAGATGGAGGAACCTCTACACTGTTTTGCCCTATTACAGAAAAGGGTGGGGACCTTCACAGGTACCAAAAGCCGTAAGGAAGGCTGCTGCCAAGATGGGTGGATGGACCCGGCCCCTCAATAAAAATTTATTTTGCCCAGAATAAGAGGAAAAGAAAAAAGAAAAAGAAAACGCCATAAATGCAATTTGCCAAACAAATTTTGTATTTTCAGCAAAACACCTAGATAATCTTTACCTTTATTGCTTTTGTTGATTGACAGTTATACATCCCGGGATTACATAATGCATAGAAGATTACACTAGAAATTTATAAAGTTCAACTGTGGAAATGCACAGTTCATTTCTGCCATTCAGTACTTTAAACTCTGGTGAATCCTGGTGAAGCTAACCGTGGCGGATCCTGGTGACCCCTGGTGTTGCAGAGCTCACCGCTTTGCCCAGGCAGCTACCACAACGCTGTTATCAACTCTAGCACAGTGTGTGGCTGGTTTGTCACGGTTCCTTTAATGACACTAGCAGATGATTAGCCTCTGGGACTGTCTCTCTAGGCTTTGTCCCTTGGATATACCTGAATTAGCTCCCTCTGGGAAGCAGAGTGTCAGGCCTCGAGTCAGATCTGTGGGGCACTAACTTGCAAGTTAACACGATTACCAGTTATCAGACTGCACATTAGAGACCGCACAATTGCTCAAGGGGAAAAAAGTCTAACAGGTTGAGAAGTTTAGAAGTCTCAGGTACTGAAGGGAAAAAAATAAATTCCAAAGAAGTGTAATCCTATGTACGTTCAGGGTTCCTTTTTCACTTCTTGGCTTCTTATATTGCAATCTAAATATTGCAATTAGGCCACTGAATGCATCCAGTGAGTAAATAGGTATAATTAGGAATTTCAGAATCTAGTAGAAAAGGTTGTTTTATTTCTACTGAAATTTTTTATTAGAATAGCAAGAAAATAACAGGTGGTTACAGTAATATGTTTTACTGGTCAATTTCTTCAACATTTTAAATTAAAAGTTTTAATAGTGCTCAACATATCTGCAGTCCTGTTTGATGGTTTACACCATGTGAGTGCACTAAGGTGCTGTGCCTGCATGTGCTAGGTCCTCTCTGTTTGATGGTTCTCTGCATGTGTGTGCTGTAGGGTGCTATGCCTGCATGTGCTAGGTCCTCTCTGTTTGATGGTTTTCTCCGCGTGAGTGCGCTAGGGTGCTATTCCTGTGTGTGCTAGGTCCTCTGTAAACATTGATTTCACAATGATCTTACAACCAGATGCAATGATGTCTTTCTGAAATAAAGAAATGAAGAAAAAGATATAGGGAAACACTGAAAAGAAAGCTATAGATACTTTTATCTGTTTAGTTTTAACAGCCGAAAGCCAATTAATTGTAAATTAAAATTTTTATCATCAACATAAAAGATGCTTAGTTTGCTGATACTCTCACTATCTTCCTAAAGAAAAACATCTCAAGCAATGTCCCAGAAAGAAAGTTATAACAACCAAAGACACCAGAGATGGCTATAATGACTAGAACAATCAAGTCCAAACATGGCCATGTTGCTTTATACCATAAAGTGTACTAAGACCGTAGAATAGATGCTACATTCGCTGTTCACAGTGCCTTGCCCTCTCGTTGGTACAGAGACATTTTACAGCTGCTTTTCTTTTTCCTTTGTAAGAAGAATGGAAGACAGACTGATAGAGGACAGTTAGAAGTCTATTATTCTACTGGTGTGTGTGTGTGTGTGTGTGTGTGTGTGTGTATCTTCAGTTGTTAGTTTGTCTAGAGCACACCACACCTATTTGTTCATACTTATTTATCATTTGTCCAGAGTTTCTCAATTTTAATCAGAATACTAGTGTTAATTTTTCCCATTGCAATCATCAATCCTGAGTTCAGTAGCTATAGCCTTTGTATTTCTGCCATCTACTCTATGTCCAGTGTGTAAATATTTACTAAGAACAGCGAACAAGTTAACCATCGACTTTTTCTTGAACCTCTCCAATTTCAGCATAACTAATGTTGATCTTCTGATGAACAAGCACACAGTAGGCTCGCTGACAGAATCAGCTACACTTAGAGATAAGCAGCCTAGGCTACGTATTGCTAGGGTTTCAAGTGGTCTTTAGAGATGCTTCGGAAGCAGTGGCTGCTAACAGACACTTGGAAGAAGAGCCTGTTGTGAAGGGAAGGCAGAGAACATCAAGTAAAAAGACAGACATACAAAATCTTGCTGCAGTATAATGTAGAAAATTCTTTGCAATCTCTTGTCAGAATAGTTCTGTCATTTGCTAAATATGGCAAATCTATAAATATCTATTTTGTTGTTCATTGAAGCTTCTTATTTTTAAATAGACTCCTCTGGAGGTAATCGACTCAAAACGTAAAAGTCATGTTTAAGGGAAAAAAATAGTTGCATCACTTTTCAAACAAGTAGGGAGCTAATGGGAACTGAACCAAAATGTGTCTGTGTTTGTTGCTCACCATAGAGACCGCAGTGCAGTTAATTGTCACTAGAAGAATACACAAATCAATCACTATTTCAAAATTAATAGTTAATTTTTCTTATTAAATTAGTCTTCTGGCCATTTTAAGCATGTAAGCTTTAGTTACTCTCAAAAGGACTTTTCAAAATCTGGGGACACAGTTCAGTGAAAATGGCCTTTTTGTGCAGCATGATGATCTAAGTTTGTAAGAAGTTAGCTGATTAAAAAAATAAAGAAACAAAAGTCAGACATAGCAGAATGACCTCTGTAGCCTCAGGATGTGTGTGTGTGTCTGTGTGTTTGTCTGTGTGTGTGTGTACAAGCAGATACACAGGGCTTTCTAGTCAGCAAGTTTAGCTAAAACTGTAGTGAGTTTCAGGTTCAGTCAATGACCCTGCCTTAAAAAGTAGAGGGAAAGGTGATAGGAGGAAGACACCTTTGACTCCCACATATTTGCATGTGCACCCGTACCCCACAATCACACACACACACACACACACACACACACACACAGGGATTTATCCACAAACTTACGTGTGTACCCATACCACACGCGCACACAGGGATTTCCTCCACACACTTACGTGTGCACCCGTACCCCACATGCACACACAGGGATTTATCCACACACTTACGTGTGCACCCGTACCCTACGCACACACAGGGATTTATCCACACACTTACATGTGTACCCCACATGCACACACAGGGATTTATCCACACACTTATGTGTGCACCTGTACCCCCCCACCCACACACAGGGATTTATCCACACACTTACGTGTGCACCCATACCCCACAAGCGCACAAAGGAATTTATCCACACACTTATGTGTGCACGTGTACCCCACACGCACACACAGGGATTTCCTCCGTGACTCTTCCACTCCTGCATTGCTGCCTTCTTCTATTTTTAAGAGTGAGCTTTCATTTACACCACAGGGATTCTTTAAAAATAACGTAACTTATTTCAGTTCTAAATTTCCTTTGCCACCTAGAAACTGTAGGAAATAGCTCTGATGTCATTTTTATTTAAGTACTATTAAATGCTTCAAATAAGAAAACATAAAACCTTGATTCAAAGAACATTGAAGTTATTTTGCCATTAAGTTTAGGAATCAAAATGATGCCAGAAGTGAAAATTTTGGGGGTGAAGCATCTGACTTTTAGTAAATTATATCAATGTTATGAATTCGGTTTGGAACTTCAGCACTCAGGCTTGATGTGAAAAGTCCCTTGTCCCTAAGCCTGCTGACCTCAGTTTGATATTCAAAGCCACGTGGTGTAAGGAGAGAATAGATTAATAGTTTTTCTCTAACTTCCACACATAAATACATGGTTTCAAAAAGTTAATAATGGTGATGCTGAACTGTATCCTCAAACTTCCCTCCCTTTTCTTTGCTTTTTTTTTAAAAAAAAAAAATTGAAGTAGGATCTTATTAGCTTGCCTAGACTGTCCCTGACTTCATTATGCTGCCTAGACTTGCCTGGAATTTGTATCCTCCCCCCGCAACCTCCTAAGGATGTGTGCTACACAACTTGGCCGGTTTTGCGCTTTAAAGGTTTAGAAAGTGGGCTATTCTAGAATTTTAATTTGGTTTGTGAGATAGTGTCCTGACTTATTTAGCAGGACATTTACTAACTCCTCAACACTCATTAGGTTCTCTGTTAGCATAACCATGCATGGTTATTACAACACGTTTCTGTGTTTTCCTGTCTTTCAAGAGCTAATATTACGCTGTCGCTTAATATATCTTAGTCATTCCTCGACTGTCTTTAAATAAATTTTGCACATGAATTTATTTTTGTATTTTAGAAAAATCTTTTCAAGATGTGATGTAGAATTCTGCAGTGAACCAGCACTCCCTAATCGATAGGATATAGAGAGGTGCATCTAGAGTCTGAATTCCATCTCAACACCTCCTGTTTTGAGGACGATTACATCTAAACAACTAAACTTTACCATAGTTTAGTTGAGTGTCACTGCATATAGAGGACAAGTACTTCTCAGATAACTAAACACAGAACAGGCAATAAGGCAGTTAAGTGAAAAAGAGAGTCAGCTAGATTCTTTTTTTTTTTTTTTTTTTTTTGTTCCTGTCCTGGAACTAGCTCTTTTTTTTTTTTTTTAATTTATTTATTCATTTATTAAAGATTTCTGTCTCTTCTCCACCGCCGCCTCCCATTTCCTTCCCCCTCCCCCAATCAAGTCACCTTCCCTCGTCAGCCCAAAGAGCAATCAGGGTTCCCTGCCCTGTGGGAAGCCCAAGGACCACCCACCTCCATCCAGGTCTAGTAAGGTGAGCATCCAAACTGCCTAGGCTCCCGCAAAGCCAATACGTGCAGTAGGATCAAAAACCCATTGCCATTGTTCTTGAGTTCTCATTAGTCCTCCTTGTCCGCTATGTTCAGCGAGACCGGTTTTATCCCGGGCTTTTTTCCGACCCTTAACAATTATCAGAGAACGGCTTCTAAAATTGACATGGAGACTCATTTTCTTTTCCTTCTCTTTTTCCTTTGAAAACACAAAAGTTGTATGGCATTCACTTTAAACTCTTCATGCCTTAAAGATCAGAAGAAGGAGAGAGAGCACGAGCAAGGAACTCAGGAACGCGAGGAGTGCACCCACACACCGAGACAATGGGGATTTTCTACCGGGAACTCACCAAGGCCAGCTGACCTGGGTTTGAAAAAGCCTGGGATAAAACCATCTTGGGAAAAAACATAGAGACAATGAGGACTACTGAGATCTCAAGAACAATGGCAATGGGTTTTTGATCCTACTGCATATACTGGCTTTGTGGGAGCCTAGACAGTTTGGATACTCACCTTACTAGACCTGGATGGAGGTGGGTGGTCCTTGGACTTCCCACAGGGCAGGGAAACCTGATTGCTCTTTGGGCTGAAGAAGGAGGGGGACTTGACTGTGGGAGGGGGAGGGAAATGGGAGGCTGCGGTGGGGAAAAGACAGAAATCTTAAATAAATAAATAAATAAATAAATAAATAAATAAATAAATAAATAAATAAATTAAAAAAAAAAAGATAACTCACTCCTTATGACATTAGAGTAAGGCAAACCAGCATCCTGTCTTTGCTCCTGGTGAGAATATATCTCACCCACCTCTACTCCAGTTACTCAGCTCTTTGTGATTTGTGAGTCTCCACCCAGCTCAGGCTCTATCTAATCGTTAGCTGACTTACACCTGCCCTCACTGCTCCCTGGAAACTACTGCAGAGATGCATGCATTCCTGCAGCAGCCCTACACATGTGCATGGAAGAACTCACTCTCCCCCGTCAGATCAGTTCTCCTGTGCATACAAATATTGTCTATAGCTTCCAGTTTTAAAAAGCGATTTCCCCATTCCCATCTCCACCAGCTACCGTTATGTCTTTTTTATTCTTCTTCTCAGCAGTTTCCACTCACTTGATTTTCTTGTTCTAATTTCATTTCTCTAATTAATCAATCAAACAACACACATTTGATTTTATTCTCTTTTTTCCTGACCAAGGTCAGAGTCAACAGTTCTAATGGGAATTTCTCCCTGTTTAACCTCCCTGACCTTCCTCTAGTAACCTTATTTTATGAACAATGTTCTGAAAACATACACTTCTACATTCCTTGATCTGATAGTTGGGTTTTCCTCCAATTTCACAGCATTAAAGAGAATTTAGTTTGGAGAGAAAGCCCTTCATCTTTACTTAACAATTACTTAATTAAAAATATTCTGTAAGTACCTAATTCCTTTTATCTAGATGGAATCTAATTGCAATTATATTATACAATTCACAGGTTTTACTATTGAGATCTACATATTCTAATTGATATGTATTTGGTTATACATACGAGGAACTAACTTTAGATTTTATTTTATTTTTAATTATTAAAAATGAAATTAAGGGCCAGGCAGTGGTGGCACAACCTTTAATCCCAGCACTCGGGAGGTAGAGGCAGGCGAGTGTGAGGCTAGCCTGGTCTACAGAGTGAGTTTCAGGAGAGGCTCCAAAGCCTGTCTCAAAAAACCAAACCAAACCACAAAAAAACAAACCAAAAAATTGAAATTAAGACTAAAGTAATTAATAATATTTATTCCTGCAAACATCACTTTGTCATGGCTATTTGTCACTTTAATTATTAAAACTATAATCTTAGAACAGAGATGCATGGATTATTTTGCAGAAAAGAAAAAAAGAACATACAAGATAATGTTTTCATGGTTTACATACTAAAATAATAATATTTTGGATATTAAAAAATGAAATATGATACAAAGATATATTCAAGGAATTTATTTTTAGCTTTCCCAATGTGGTAATGATATTTTAAATTATGTAAATGATTTATAGCTTGTTTCTATTGGATAGTTATTCAATATATATAGTTTCAAACATTTAAAATGAAGATTTTTTAATGGGCTTTTTATTCGACTGAGCATTTGACTAAATCATCTATTGAAGGCAATAAATAAAGGAGATATATTTAGAATTTTGGAGCAATTGCTTAGTATCTAACTTTATTGAACAGTGCATTATTTGTTAGTGAAAGTCAAACGGGTATTTTATTTTTTACTTTTGTATACAACGTTGGGGAAAAGAATTTAAAAGACACATTTGCTATTGAAGAATGGTTATAAGAACCTCACGTCTTTTCGACTTTTGTGCTAAATGGTCAAGAAGTTGAGGGATCCAGTGGAAATTTTTGGAAGAACATTTTTATACACTATAAAATTTGTTATTTCCATAGAGCGACTGACCCTTTGTATGGAGCACATAATAACGACTTCTAACAAAAGCACATTTTTATAGTGCTAAGATTTATTTCTAACTTTGTGAATACATTACTATGATGATACCTCCTTTTAAAGAAGACTTTAAAAAATAACTCTAGGCAAATGCAAGGCTATTCTTTAAAAGGAAAAATGAATGCAAGCCCATGAATATAAGTGGCTGCGATCTATAGCCATTTTCTGTCATTTGTTCCTGCCTCTGGAAAGATGCCGTGTTCAGCTTTAGAAGACAAAGGCATACAGACAGGAACACTTCCTCTGACTTTATGAGACAGTGTGTGTCACTTTTAAGCTCATATCTCCTGTCGAGGATCCCTCAGGAGTTTGCAAAGATCAGGAATGAAATACTTCCCAGGATAGTTCCAAAGGGCATTGAGCAGGTGGTCAGAATCCACAGCAGTGGCCCTCCAGAAGCATAACACCCGCAAAGTACAGGAAGCCAATGGTCAGGACTGCCTTTGCTCTGTGCTTTGATTGCGCCATATGGTCAACAATTCGGTATTGCATACCCAGCATATTGTCCAAATATTGACATTTTTGTGTCTCAGGCTACTGTTACATTTCTACACGGCAAACTTCATGATGAGTGTGAAGAAAATCACTAGTGTAGAAAAGGAAATACTTTTGAAAGTTTACGTTTTAAGCTAGTATACCAAATAATAGGATTGACTGTGGCGTCTTCATACACTCGTGTCACGGTATTTTGTTTTTATTTTCTACCTGTGTTATTATTGAGAGAATATATATTTAAATTTGTCACAAAACGTCTTTTGGATCTTATGTCAGTTGTTATATCTTACAAGTCCAGTCATAGTCAAGAATAACTGGGCCCAAAGTTCCTGAGGCCCAGTAACAGGGTAGATAGACATTAGGTTACCAGAGAGTCTGTTTCCAGGGACTTAATGGCCAAAACACAGTGGGAAAAGTGTGGACTGTAGCTCCTTGAGGAAGAGGAAAGGACATGCTATGCTAAGCTGGAAAACTCATCTAAGGACTCTATACTAATGTGCAGCATCATTTAAGAGTCCAGTTGAGAGTGATTGGCACGCCACATTTACATCGGTATGACTATCACATTGGCTTTGCTTTCTCTAAGGAGCATGCTCATATCCTGGGCAGAGTAGGGCTTAGGTTCTTGCTGCTGGTGTTACCTCAGGCTGGATGCTCTCAAGATATGTGTGATACGAGTGAAATAACAGGGCTGTTTTCTAGGGCACTAAGTGGGCACTCAGTCCAGCAGTGGACTGTTAGTAGAATTTCACCACTGTCTATGACTAGTGAGAACCCACCGGTGCCCACACTCGGAGACAAGCCCTTTACATATACACTTGGGAAGCTCACTTAGAAGGCACTCTGAACTCTCTGGGGTGTCTCTTACAATCTCTGTCCTCTTTCATGCTTCTGCCACCGCTGATTATATAACCAAGATCACGCCAATTAATTTTTCTGGAAGTCAGTTTTCTCGTCTTGAATACGGGGACAATAATACCACTTTATTTACTTCACAGAAGTGCTGTGAGAACCAAATGAGGCAGAATATATCCTTTATCTTGGGATGCAGGTTGGGCAGGAGGGAAGCGGGGGACAGGAAGAGAGAGAGAAAGATTGATTTTTCTGAAAGCTCAGAACGATTTTAACAATAATAACTCTAACAAGCCCTCATTTTTGCTACTGTTTCTCATATTAGGAATCGCATGATTTCAAGCAATAGAAATCAACTCAAATTAGCCGGAGGGGAACAAAAGGTGGAGAGAGGAAACTGTGGTAAGGCCAGGAAACGGTTTCCTGGTATCTGAAACCAGGGACACATCAAGTTCTCAGGAAAGAACTGGAACCAATTGCTTCTCCTTTCATCTTTTCTGTTTGTTCTCTGTCAGAAGCATTAAAAAAATAAATAAATAAAGCCAGATTTCTTTTGCCTGTTCATAAGTGAAATGGCGCTGCTTCCCACGGAGCCACAGAATGCGTTTTGCAGACGCAGTCATATAAAGATTCTAGCTTTGTCTTTCGTGTTCAAACACAGATTCTAAGGGTATCTGTCCTGCGAAACTAGGAATGATCTAGGTTAAGAGAAGTGAAATAAGAGTGGGGTGAAGACTGTTGTTTGCCCTGAAGAGAGCCCTTCCCCCCCAAACTGGAGCGTTGGATAAGACTTCTTTATAGAGCCAATGCCTCTGTAACTTTCCACAGCTCCCTCCCGTGAGGGTGGAAGAAAAAGAAAAGCTAACAGATAAAAACAGAATTTCTCTGAGGGACAGAGCTATTTTCTTTGAGAGAGGAAATAAGATACTTCGACAAAGGACCTGAAAGAGAAGTGCGATCTTGAGGGCATCTGCACCAGTGAAGTTACAAGAACAAAAGAGGCTCAGGATTCTCTGTTGCAGAAAGTTAAAGGCATTGCCCTTCTTCCTGAGGGGACTGGAGAGCAAAACCAAGGCATGGAGGGGGTTGGAAGGCAGAGCCCAAGAAGTGCAGACCGTGGAATCTGCTTGGAGTAGAGAGAAGAGACGGAGCTCTGCCCACGGTACAGAATCTTGTTCAACAATGTCTCCTCCAAGTTTTATTTATTTATTTTAAAGATTTTCACGTTTACGTGTGTGTCTGTGTGTGTGTGCATGAGCATGCTCACACAGGTGCACATAACTTTGGGTTCCTAAGGAGACCATAGCCATCAGCTCCCCCTGAAGCTGGGGGTTTCAGTTTACTGTAAGCCATTCCATGTGGGTGCTGGGAACGGAACCTGGGTTTTCTTTAAGACCGGTGCACACATTTAGCTTGTGAGCCATCTCTTCTGCTAAACCCTACAGTTTTTAGAAAAGAATATGTCTCTTATGGCATTTTTAGTTTCTGTATAATTTGTAAAATTATCTAAATGAGAAACCGTGTGTGAGTGTGTGCGTGTCTCTGTAAATTCTACAGGTAATGACCAAATCCCTTTGGGACGGAAGGAATGTTTGTTAAAACAGAGGCTGAGGAGGAATCTATTCCACTCAGAATGCCCGGGGAAGGTAGGCGTCCACTGACTTCGGATTACAAACATTTCATTTCTATATTCCACCCAGGAGCTTATCAACTAATTACAGCCCATCCAGTTACCTATTGACAGACAAGGAAAGTACAATCATTGACCCAAAATCTTCTTGTGAATGAGCCTCAGAGCAGATAGCAAGTAAGGGCAAACAACAAATCCTGGGCTGTATTATTGTATTAAATTTGCTTTCTTTAAATAGTCTGATAGTGACAGAACACACTGAGGTAGCAAGTCTCGGCAGCAGGGTTCAAAAATACATTCCTATAATTAAAGGCTTTCAGGGCTTTTCATGAAACCACTAAAGTTATATTTAACATACCCTTAACCCCCCCATTTGTGTGGTTGAATATCTACTGCCTAGCAGCTACTACTGGGATAGGTGACTGTCCTTTGCTTCAGAGAAAGAATAATTTGACCAAGGGAATCCTAAAATTAAGAAAAACAAAGACTAAACAATAATGTATGACTTAATTCAACTCTCATTTAGAAGAAACCAAGTTAGAAATACGTGGGCCAGTGTGCTTGGGCTCACGGCAAACACTGTAGCACGGGAAGGCTTGGAGCCTGTACAGCAACCCAGGTGCTGCTTCAAACAGAGAAGAAACTCACACAGATGTCGTGGTTGAGTCCGCCCACCCAGTGAAAGACAGAAGAGCTTATGTCTTATAGCTGTAATATAAAATATGTCTTCCCCTTTTATTCCATATGTAGCTTAAAACGTTTCCTATGTAGCCTAATAAAGTGTGGATATTCAGCAAAGGTTTCTAAGTCTCTTAATACCTGTGTGTGGAAAAATGCTGCCACCAACAATGACGAGAATGGCAAAGCTCTGAGTGCCTCACAGAATCCTTTGGACTGTCCCCAGTGTCTGTCCTTTACCAGCCCCTCTGTCATTGTCCTGCTGAGAAGAACAAGAAGAACAAGTCAGTCTCACTGCTTCCCCAGAGCCTTGCAGTGAAAGAAAAACAGCTGAGCCAGCAGGAAGCCCCAACAGAGGGGGCGGTGGCAACAGAACTGTTTTTAAATCTCATGTAGTAAACAAACAGACTCCAAGGAACCTGGAGCAGGTAGCTCTGAGAAGCTAGTCTTTGCAATGAGCTTGGCCAAAGGCTAGCTTGATTCTTTAATAGAACAACACTTTTGGCATTTTGATGAAGTGGAAAACAGGAACTGATGTTTGAAAATCACATATACACAAGAAAGAAAGAAAGAAAGAAAGAAAGGAAGAAAGAAAGAAAGAAGGAAGGAATATAGAGAGGCAAAGGCTAGAGTCAGCTGGAATTTGAGTATTCCCTGTTGAACACAATGGAGGTTTTACTTTTTTTTATTTTTTATTTTTTTTTTTTGCAGAGGGGAGAAGGATGTTAGATGTCTACAAAGAAATAATTGTCCTGGTATAAAGTAGTATTTAAATCGATTAAGGCAAGAAATTAACCCATGGCAAGTCAGAGAGGGTAGGAAAATAAAATATGGTCAGTTAATGGCTGGAAGATTTCTGCTGGATTGAAAAATTCATGGTGAATAGGTCCCAGAAGTGAGAAGATTGGAGGTGCAATCAGCGAATAGGGAAGGCATGTTCTTCTTTTCGGAGCACAGTGCGCTCCAACCCTCCCTGTGCAAGCACTTACGAAGGGTCTAGGTGGAAGGAAAGCCCAAGTCCTCAAGACCATGTCTCCATGTGCTACCCCACGTGCCGACCACATTCTGAGGGTGAAATTCCTGCACCCCCTCATTCACCTGCCACTGTCCCCAGTATTTCCTCATGACTTCATCCTGCATGGTAAGGCTTCTGTGCATAAGAGCATATCAAAAGGCTTCTGTCCTATTGAAACGACAGCTGGTGAAAATACACAATAATCAGAACCTCACAGAAGATCTAACTCACCATATTTGTGTTCACACACAAGAATTCTGCAATTAGAAGAGCCTGTAACTTTTTAAGGCATGTATGTAATTGAACACAGGCCTCTGAACTGTCTCAAGAAAAGCTGGTCACAGGCCTAGAACACATTCCTTCTCCCCACTCTTGACTGTGCTTTTTCTTCATGTGTGTTCCAGGCAACAGTTAAAAATAGCACCTTAGGTTTCCTTTGTTTATTTATTTATTTTCTAAAATCTCTCCCTCATTCACCTCTGCCTCCTGGCTTCACCGACAAGGACCTCAAGAATTACTAGCATCAGCAGGAAATTAAACCTCACCAAATACAGTTTAATATGGAAAAATTAAAACTGTCCCAATATTTCCGAGTGCTTCAAGACGTCTTCAACATCCATGTACACTCATAAGTTAGTCTGTTGCTTGATGATACTGTCTCAGATACTCCATAACCTACTCTTAAAGATCCCGTTGGTTGTGGCCACTGTCTGTGAAGCTTCTTGAGGGAGACTGAGCATTGCAGGAGAAAAGGTCCATTATGGAATTGAAACTACCCACGCCCAAAGGGCTGCCTGTAGATGATCTTAATGCCTCCATGCCAGGATGGTTATGTGTAGAGAAAAGCCAGCATCTGATTTTACTATCATGGTGTTGTAACTCTTATAATGAAAGAGTCACGTGAAAGGTGACACCCACAGTGGGCTGATCTTCCCACCTTAGTTCACGTAATCCAGATAACTCCCCAGAGACACGTCCAAAGGTCCTGAGGTGAGTCCAGGCTAGTGGTTTTCTATCTTTCTAATGATGTGAACCTTTAATACAGTTCTTCATGTGGTGGTGACCACCAACAATAAAATTATTCTGTTGAGAATCACTGGTCTAGGTTTTTGTCAAGCTGACCATTAGCTCTAATGATTACATCCTCTGTGTCACCTCAATGGGGTTCTCCCCAACCAATCTTTGCTTAGAAATCACATGACCTCTCATGAAAGGATTTCATTTCGGGATCTGTAAATCTCTAACTGGAAGCAGATGCCAGGCTCTCGCACATATTCCTAATATCCCTAATGATTGTCCACACCAAACTCTTCTGATTTATTAAGTAGAAGCTCAATTGATGCAATCAAAGGTGCGGGGCTCATTCGTCGTCCCCGTTGACACTGTAGCCAATGACATGTAGCGTCCTTTAGACCTCTCTCACTCCTAACCTATAGGTATCCTGACTTTGTTTTCTCTGTGTTCTTCCTCCACATACTAATCCATTGCGCTCTCAAAGCAACACTTGAGGGAACTTTTGATTATTTTTCTGAGATTATTATGAGTAGGAAAGTGTTAGTGCCAGAAATCGTTTCTGGGTTCTGGTAATTTCATTTTTGACTCCGGTCTCTTTGATGTTTGAAAAATACAAAATCTTAAAAATCCATATAGGTTTAGATTGCTCAGTCTAGATGTTTATGTCTTAGAGTCTAAGATTTAGAGAATCATGAATAAGATTCTCAGATTGTCTTTTGTAGGAATTGTACACCCCTTTCTGTAAATGGAGACAGCTCATTCATTTCCCAGCCACCCAGACCCAAGTAATCAGAATAACAGAAACAATAATAATTACAGCACTGCTTGGCCTATTAGCTCAGGTTTCTTATTAACTAACTCTTACCCTTTAAGTTAACCCATTTCTAGTTATCTGTATATTGGCATAAGGCTGTGACTTACTGGTAAGTTTCAGGCATCTGTCTCCTTCGGCAGGTATATGGCATCTCCCTGACTCCATTTACTCTTCTCTATATTTCTTGTCCAGCCTGGTTTTATTCTGCCTTTCCATAGGCCAAAACTGCTTTATTCATTAACCAATAAAAGCAACCCATATACAGAAGGACAGCCCCATCCCACATTATCTTCCTCCTACTTTTTCCCCTGTTTTTCCTACTGTTGCATTCTTTCCATAATTCTAGACTTAAAGTGACAGTGCCTCTGATTTATGACTTTTGATTTATGATTTATGATTTATGATTTTTCATTTGTAAATAACAGTCAGGACACATGTGCCTTAGCATTTCTACATTAAATATGCACATTTTCCTCCAAAGATAATGTATGTGATAATAATATGACACAGTTTAGTTATTTTAAACCGATGCTCTTAACTAAACCTGTTCCAAATTTTCTCTTGACATATGCGTCCATCTCTCTTAGGTTATGAAGCTCAGTGTCATTCGCAATAGGAAGAAGTAACAGAGGAAACCAGTGACAATATAGTGGTAAATAAAAGGAGTCAGTAATAAAAGGCTGAAGAGTATATGGCTCCTTTTGCTTATGTAAACGTGTAGAAAAGGCAATAGAAGAAAAATGAGATCAGTGACTTTTTTTGGGGGGCTGGGGGAATGGAATGGATTGTGGATGATAGTTATAGGATGTGGGGCTTCTTTTGGGGAGCCATAAAACGTCTTATAAATAGTATGGTTGTAGAAGTCTGTGTCTATGCTAAAAGCTATTTAACTGTGCATTTTCAAATGGGAAGATGTTGTGGGGTGTGATTTATGTCTTAGCATAACTGTTAAAAACAACCATGATGTTCCAAAGGAAAACAAGCATTCAGAAGCTGTTGTTTTAACCTATGTAATCCCAGTTTCATTCACTGGCTCTCTATAAATTACACAGTTTAATAATGTCTGTTCCCCATCCACGACAAGGTTGTTGAATCATGTTTCACAGCATCTTACTTATGTAAATTGTTAGCCTGAGCGTGGGCTACCAGCTCATATCTGGATTACGAATGTCACCCACTTGTTGGTAGCTTGTTTGTTTTGCATATGATGCAAGGAGCATTTTTTTTTCCTTTTATACATCTATTGCCTAACTCGGGAATGTAGGGGCACAGAACTCACTGCATTACATCCAACTTTTCATCTTAATACTTACAGTTTTCTTAATTGTCTCATGGTCTTTCATTCATCACAGCAAACGTGATGCCAATCATAAAACAATTGTCATCTTCTATGCATTCTTTGCCTATTAATCTTTTAGTTGGATACTTCCTGTTCTGGGCTGAATGTTTGCGTCTCCTCAAAGTTCTTAGCTTGAAGCCCTAACTCCTGGTGTGATGGTACTGGGGGGGGGGGGCAGAGCTTTTGGGGAGGACACAGGTACAGACGAAGTCCTGAAGGTGGAGTATCAATGCCGGTATAAGAAGAGAAAGACCAGACAGAAATCTGCCCCCTCTCTCATTCCTTGTTATCCTTCCTCTCTCTCTTCCTACTTAGGAAAGTGGCCATGCACAAGCCAGGAGGAGACCCCTCACTGGAGAGCATTTGATCCACCGGCCCCTTAATGTTGGACTTCCAGGTTTGGGAATGTGAGAAACACATCCCTTTGTTTAAGACATCTCACCACCAGCCGGGCGGTGGTGGCGCATGCATTTAATCCCAGCACTCGGGAGGCAGAGGCAGGTAGATCTCTTTGAGTTCGAGACCAGCCTGGTCTACAAGAGCTAGTTCGAGGACAGGCACCAAAGCTACAGAGAAACCCTGCCTCGAAAAACAAAACAAACAACAACAAGACATCTCACCACCACACATTGCTATGGCAGATGCTCCAGCACGTACCCTTAAAGTCCATGCCAGCACCCCGTTCACCCACTCCATTGTTTTATGTCATCTTAGAAGATTGTCTTCACTTCTATTCATTTGTTTTGTTTTCTCCCCTCCTTGACAAGCTTTTCAGAGGAAAGGCGCAATTCATGTCTTTCTTTACAACTTCATTTCAGCAAAACCCAAGTTGTTTCCACCAGCACTCGGTCCTCCCTAGTCCCCCTCCAGCTCACAATCCTCCCTAATCCCCTCCAGCACTGAGTCCAACCTAATCCCTCTCCAGCACTCTGTCCTCCCTAATCCTCCCCAGCACTGAGTCCTCCCTAATGCCCTTCCAGCTCTCAGTCCTCCCTAGTCCCCCTCCAGCTCTCAGTCCTATTCCTCCTTGGATTGAGCTGCTGGCCCTGCACTTCATCTGAGCATCCAGCTCACAGGATAGACAGCTAATTTACAGCTTCCAATGGCTAGCTCACACTGGGTTGACTGTTGGCTTCATTAACTCTGGAATTCCAGATGAACATTTAGCATGCCAGGAGATAGAGAGCTCGGTGACTCAGTGGCAAAAGTGTGTAGATTTTACTGTTTTATTTTGAGAAATCATAGAAAAGCTTGAGGCAGTTCTTACAGTTGCATATCTCGAGCCCAGCAGGGTTGATCCTTTTCACAAAATGGGAACCCACAAGCCCTGCCAGCTCCGAGGGATCCAACCGGCAGCTGTTGTCCCTGTGTTAGTTCAGGCACCCCGTCAAACTCAAGACCAGCTTTCCAAATGATTTTTAGAAAATATGAGTTTTAAGCGGGAGCCAAAGAGCAATTTCTCAATTTTTACCTCATCAAAGAAAGTATTTACTTTGCTCCTGGCTCCGTTTTCTAATTCCTCTATGATCAGCAGAGCAACTGACAGGCAGAGCCCAGACCTTAAAACCTTTGCCTGTCCCCTTACACGGGCAAAAAGCCTCCTAGGCCTAGGTCTGGGTCTAAAAGGATGGACTGCAGAGTGTATCAACTGATTATTTACCAGCAAAGAAGCTAAGGCCTGCAAAACGGAGTAACATGCCCACGGGCACAGAAGTTTCCACACGGTCATAAACATGGCCACACAGCTTGGCTAGGAACTTACATGTGCCCTAAAGGCTATCCATTACCACAGAGCCAGCCTTGTTTGTGTGTCTTGTTGCTCTTGTCGGTTTAAAACACATTCTTTGATTCTTTGTCAAACGTCTTCTCAGGCTCGGAAGGAATTCTTCAAAATGCATTCCCTTATGAAAAGGAAGGTGAGCAATAGATTACAGGGAGATCTGGAGGAAAGAAAGTGGCAGGGAGGATGTGGACATTCGTAGCCCCTAGACTCCCTCCACAATTCCCTCTTGGTTGCGTATGGTCCCCACCTCGGGTTTCCCAGCGCCCCGGGCTCATTTCACTCCCTTTCCCACGGTGCTTCACACAAGCCGACACATTTTGCAAACCCGTGCTGGGCTGCAAGCGCCGGGCATGCTCAAATGCCCAGGCCTGCCTTTCTTTTCTTGCTGGCAACTTTGGCAACCGTCCCATCCACACCCATAAGGGACAGGTACGCACTGATCCCGGCTGCGGATCTCAAGAGGTGGGGAACGGGAGCTGGGGGCACCCGGCTGTGGCCGGAGAGGGCTGCGTGCAAGCGCTGGGCACCTCGGGGGCACGCGCGGGAAGCGCCCGGGGCGGCGACCACGCGGGCACGCGGCCGTCGGAGGGGGCGCTGTCCGAGCGCACGTGCACGGGACGGCGGGCGGGAGCGCGCTCTGGGAGTGGTCGCGGGGCGGGCAGGGGCGGGGCCGCGGCGGCGCGCGGACGCCGGGCTCGCGCGGGCTGGGAGCTGCAGCGGCTCGGCCACCGGCAGCAGCAGCGGCGGCTGCAGCGGCGAGAGGTGCTGATCGCGGAGTGTCGCCGGCCGGCGGGGACGGCCGCCCGGGGCGGCGGCGTGCGAGCTCGCAGACCTTACCTCCAGCTTGCCGGAGCTGCGGACGTAGCGGGGCCGCCTCCGGGCCAGCCTCTCCCCGCGCTGCCAGCCGGCCCCGGCGCCGAGGGCGCGGCGACGCTCGGCCACCATGGGCTGCACACTGAGCGCCGAGGACAAGGCGGCCGTGGAGCGCAGCAAGATGATCGACCGCAACCTCCGGGAGGACGGCGAGAAGGCGGCGCGGGAGGTCAAGCTGCTGCTGCTGGGTGAGCGGGGCCGTGGGGACGGGGCCCGGGGCCGGGGGACGGTGGGGGAGCGAGCGCGGCATCCCAGCCCCTGCACAGCGCAGGCGGCTTCTCGGCCGCGGTGGTGACTGTCGCGCGACCCCACGGGCAACGCACAGCGTGGCTGGGCGGCCGGACGCGTGGGAATCCTATTTTGGAAGTTGAGCTCTGCCTTCCCTAGATGAGGGATAATTCGGAACCTAAAAGCCGAGAACCCCCTCTCCGCGGACACCCCGCGGTGAGAGGTGTCTTGCGGCGTTGTAATTGCCCACGCCGGGGAAAGTGTCACGTTGGGTGGCCTCGGGGCGCCTTTTGTGTGGTCTCTGTAGGGGGTCTCGGTTGTCTCGCCTGTCAACTTCCTATGGCGACTCAGTGAGTAGAAAAGAGCGCTGAGTAGATTTTCCTGCGTAAGAACAAGAGCTGCGCTGGATGCTGGATTTTGTCTGGGTGGGGGATGGAAACTACCAAAGTTGGCTTACGTTTGCTCGCATAGTAGGAGACGAAGATGCTTCGCGGTGCAAACAGCCCTGACAGGTGCGAGGGTCTCATCCTCCACGACAGGGTCGCCTCTCCGCTGCAGCGCTTGCTCCAGCGAGCCTTGACAGGTGCATCAGGCTTTTTAAAAATCCATTCTTAACACTGTTTAGCTGAGAGCCGATGTGGAGGTGCTTCTTCCAGTTTTTTTTTTTCTTTTCTTTTGAACCGGAGGTGGGAGAATAAATCGGATTTTGATTGAGCCATATATTAGGAAAGCATCCATAGGTTATGGCTTTCAGATTTGTGAGTCGGGGGTTCCTTTTGTTTGTTTTCCTCCCACGCTCTAGGTATTTAGGCAGATGACAGATTTCTTAGAATCTTCGTTTGCACTTCCAGCGACTGCTTGTCCTTTCTCTAACAGTTGTTATAAAAAGAGAAACCTTATTGCCCGGATCTGCTTTTTAGCAATCCCCTGTTTCATTGGTTTAACGACTGCAGGAAGATGGTGGTTATTTCGTTCTTTCCCCATTACTAGTAGGCTTAGAAGAAGCAAACTTGGCATGACTAAAAGTAATAACGATCTGAGTCATTTTGCAAGCAAACTGTGAAATAACTTTGCATTTTAAAGAGCTGGGTGGTATTTTTCACCCTCCACAGCCTCCCCCATAAATCTTTCTCTGTAAATAGGATTGTCCTGAGTTTTTTTGTATTAAAAAGATACTGTGTGCTCGTGGGGCCGGTGGGTTTTTAGAATACTGACCGACGAAGGCACACAACTTGGTACTGAACCACGTACAGGCCCGTTGGGTGACTTACAATAATTACGACATAAAAAGACTATAAAATTATTTTCCGGTGGTTTTGGTGCACCTGCCTGGAATATCTTAATGGGTTTCAGTTCTCCTTTGGAGCTGCCTGCCACCATATTGAAAGCAGTTGTAAAGGAGCTGCCCTTGGTGGCTTGTCTTTATCTAGACAACTATGAAAGGGTTGGAGAGCAGGGTTTTTGCTTCTGCATAGTTCAGAGGGCACGGTATCCCCTTTTAACACTATTGACGTTTGGAATTTGATAATTCTTTGTCAGTTCTGGCTGTCCTGTGTGCTGTAGGATGTAAAGCAATGCTGTTGATCTCCACCCATTAAATGCTAATGGATGCCCCATGGTTGGCTCTAATCTCCCAACATGTTGCCAAATGCCCCCTGGAGGCAGAAATGTAGCCTGCTGAAGGCTACATTTTTAATCTTTTAGATTAAGAATAAATATGAAGAAAAAAACAAGAAAAAAAGAATTAAGTAGAATAATAGAGTTGAGTGTTCAACAGAGAACTAAAGTTGATCTCTAACCATCTACAGAGAGGCAATGAGACAAGACCAGAGTCCTGGTTTTCAGAAATTATGCTGTTCTTATTCCTCCAAACAAGTGTTTTAGAAAAATCCCCACAGTCTCAGTGTGTGGGTGCACCCCTCACGGTCCTGAGCTCCCTGCTGACTCTGTCTCTCCTTCCGCTCCTGACTTGGACCTTGAGATTTCAGTCCGGTGCTCCAATGTGGGTCTCTGTCTCTGTCTCCTTTCATCGCCTGATGAAGGTTAATATTCAGGAGGATGGCTATATGTTTTTCTTTGGGTTCTCTTTCTTATTTGGCTTCTCTAAGAACCCGAATTATAGGCTCAATGTCCTTTATTTAAGGCTAGAAACCAAATATGAGTGAGTACATCCCAGATGTTCTGTCGGGAACTCACCAAGGTGAGCTGGCCTGGGTCTGAAAAAGCCTGGGTTAAAACCCGTCTCGCTGAACATAGTGGACAATGAGGACTACTGAGACCTCAAGAACAGTGGCAATAGGTTTTTGATCCTACTGTACCTATTGGCTTTGTGGGAGCCTAGGCAGTTTGGATGCTCACCTTACTAGACCTGGATAGAGGTGGGTGGTCCTTGGACTTCCCACAGGGCAGGGAACCCTGATTGCTCTTTGGGCAGATGAGGAAGGGGGATTTGAATGGGGGAGGGGGAGGGAAGGGGAGGCGGCGGTGGGGAAGAGACAGAAATCTTTAATAAATAAATAAAAAAAATTAAAAAAAAAAACAAGAAAAATCCCCAAATGATGAAAAGCAAACGAACAAAAGGCAAATGGGTTTCTTACATGTTGTTTCTAGCTTTGAGTGTTTGCTTTTCCCTACAACTGACTCTTTGGTCTAGAATTCCAGTGCATTGCTGTCTTCTTACCCTCTCCTGCTTTGTCTTACCCTGTTCTATCCTTTGGCCAGAGTTCTAATACACTAGTTCATATATATATATATGAACTAGTGTATTATATATATATATATAGTATATATATATATATGTTGGTGTACTTGCTTCACAAATGTTAGTTCTTGTAATACTTAAAACATTTTCTTTCCCCCAGATCAGAGTTTAGCAGTGAATTTTGACCATTGATCCATGTTTGGATATTTAAGGCTGTGTGCAAGTAGTGGCATGGTATCGCCCATCTAACAAGTAGAAGTTGGTCATGTGAGACTTACAGTGGTATCTAGGTAACCTGTAACCAATTGCACTTCGATTTTTAAGAGGACATCTTCATCTTCAGTTTTTTTTTCCAACAATTTACTTACAAACACTTAAACCATAAAAAAATTTAGAAGTCTATCTGTCTGGTTATGTTGTAGTTCTTAATGAAAGCATACGTTGTTCTAAACATTTGAAGTCAGAGATTCCTGCATGAGATTTAGAAATAAGTAATTATTTGGGTGCTGGGTGTCTAATATTTACTATTTATATTATAGGTGTCACATGATTCTCTAGGTACAGTGAATTTGGCTTAAGCAAATGGAGAGGACCTCATCTGGTCTACTGACCTGAAATAACTTGCATTGACGTTTCTTTACTCAATTCTTTCACTTTAATTTTCAGCATTTAGTAATTGACTAAATAAGCTAAGAGGTTTACATGAACTAAGCTGTGCTTAGCTTTGTTTCCACTATGCATGGATAACTGTTTCAGAGGAAAGTGACTTTTTTTGTTACATCGTTGGTATTCTGTAATTCATAATTTTAAGGGGAATATGAGTATAACCATGATGTCTTTCAGTTAGACTATGTTGTACTCCTGGTATTTTTTTAATTATAATTGGTGATGATTTTTCTAAGATAAAAGGCGCTATATTAAGAAAGTTCAATTTTCATGAATCAGTTGTTCAGTTGCAATGCGTTGAGTTCATTTTTCTCCATCACTTCAGTCCTTCCTCTTCTTTGCTGAACCCACTTTTATAAACAAACAAGCAAATCAAAACCCACGGCCCTACCCCCTCCTTTAGTATAGCTAAAATTACAGGCTGGGGAAAAATTGGGGGGAGAGATCTGGAGTCTTCTGTTGATGGACTCCTTACCATTGCCCCCATTATCGATCTTCTATCACCTTTAGACTTACACAATGTCTTCCCTAGCTCAGAGATTCTGGCTTAGTCAGACTTTTAATTTTGCATTGCTTTAGCTCTGTCTTAACAGTTGGCCCAGAACCTTAGTTATCAAAAAAGTCTGTTTTCTTGGACAAATGGACCTGCCGTTTTCAACTGGGTTGTGTGTTTCTCTGTCTCTGGTCTATTTGTACTAACAAGTATTCTAATGGAAGCCACTGGTTGTGTGATTTTATGTTTTGGATGTGTTAAGTTTTTCTTCGCTCGTTCTCTACATACCACCTCCCACTCCCTAACCACAGGCCTCTTTGCCTCACACAGCCTCACACACTAAAGAGTTTTCTGCCCCTTCCTTCCTGCCTTTCCCTATGGCCCTGCTATGCTGTCTACTCCATCTGGGACCTTCCTTGCCTTCTCCATTGCTTGCAGGATAAACTGTTGTTTTAGACCCGAGTCCTCCTGCCTTCATCTTCTCAGGGTGTCCACTCCTCCCACCGAAGAGTTAACACAGATCAAGGTTGATGTCAAGTGTTTAGTCTTTCACCCGGGTCCAACTACTGTGACCACAGTAGGGGGCAAAGTCCTTGTGTTTCCTTGTGTTCTGCACTTTCTTTACTGTCCCTTTACTCTGCTGTGTGTAAATGTGTGCTAAATCATGTAGAGTCATGCTGGAATGTATTCGTCATCAATTTCTATTATCTGCAGCCCGTGTTAAAGATAAAGGACTACCGAAAATATGAAATGGCCAAAGGTAATGGATGGTATCCAAAAGCAAGTGCAATGCTGTAACATTTAATTCTCCACACTTGCCATATTGTTTGATAAATCTAATAAATGCTAGAAAGTGACATTGGCAGTTTATTGCAGCAGAGTCTATTGCTCCAGTTGCCCTGGTGACCTAGGTGCATTTATTTTTAGTTTTTATTTATTTATTTATTTATTTTGTAGAAGTAGATCTTCTGCTTCAGTCTTTCTTTGGGCTCCTTTCATTTAGAGCCCGAGACTTGTGAAATGTATCAAGAGCAGTAACTATGTTACAGGATTTAGTGACTGAATTAGGAAATAGAATTCTGTGAAGATTTTAGTAAAGCCTGAAAGCATTGATTGCAAGATTTTAAACAAGAACTTGACGACCCAGCCAGAATCTGAAATTTTATTTTGTTGTGGTTTGTTCTTTTTTCCTGGGAACATTTAAGATCAACACACTCATGTGAGAGGAATGGAGTGTATTGGTCACATTCTTCGGTCACACATTCCTTGGCATGATTTACTGAGTCCGTGATTCCACAGGGTAAGGTCCTAGTGAGGTTCAGATCCCAGGTGGTGCTGGACCCTAGGGAGTAAGATTAAGAGAGCATCCATTATCTGGCAATGCACAGGCCACCTTTGCCATAATTTGTTAAATGATGGTTAGACATCCTCCCTGCCTCTCCTCCCCAGGGCAGGGTTTCTCTGTAGCTTTGGAGCCTGTCCTGGAACTGGCTCTGTAGACCAGGCTGGTCTCGAACTCATAGGGATCCGCCTGCCTCTGCCTCATGAGTGCTAAGATTCAAGGTGTGCGCTACCACCGCCCGGATGATAGTTAGAAATCTTAACACAAGTAGGAGGAAATAATTTTAAACTAAATGTTTATTAGTTTATAGTAAATGGCTGCCTAGATTTACTATGGGGTCCTGGAGGACCGAATTTCCAAATGGGTTTCCACTAGTTTAAGAAGAATGAAGGCAAGATGTTTCTTCTGAGGGTTCAGGAAACTGCTTTGTTTCCTCACTTTCCTTACCTGATCTAGAGGCAGCCACGTGTTTTCATTGGCTTAGAGAAGTCCTCTACTTCTTCAGAGCCCACAGGGACCAGTGGGGTCCCCCCCCCAGCTCTTTTTCACTTATTACAATCTTATGATTATATCAAACTCACCTTCAGATTCCAGGCTAAAAGACCCACCTTGGGATTTACAGTGATACCTGCAGCATTTATTTTATCAGATAAGGCAGCCTTCACAGGTTCTGAGGCTGGGGCTTGACGGTCACTGAAGCTGCCAAAGCCAAGTATGCAGCTCCCAATGATTCAAGTCTATTCTGCATAGAAAATGTCTGCAGGGCCTCTGCCCTTCACAGCACCTGTGGAAATGCCTAAGCTTCTGATTGTGTGTGGGTGAGAGTCTGTATACTGGCTAAACAAACAGAAGAACAAGTTGTCAGCTCCAGAATGTAACGATGCAACAAGAAGAGGCCGTGAGATCTAGACACGCCCCCACCACACCAATTGGGAGCAGGAGAAAAGAGTCCTTCTCTATCACTCCCAAGTGCCATCAGATCTCCCGTCCATGAAGATCTGCTGAGGGTCTGGACCATGAGATGTTGCATTCTGCCCTGTGGTCTTCTCTCTTTAAGGGATGGGTGCACACCTCTGCAGCTGGTAGTGACGTCATTCAATTTCTTGTTCAAAGAGTTTGGATAGTCTTATACCATTATTTATTTTCTTCACAACATACCTGTGAGAAGTATGCTTTTCATTTGATCATACTCAGCAAGGAGGAAGA
Source organism: Microtus obscurus (assembly GCA_963919715.1). Classification (NCBI taxonomy): domain Eukaryota; kingdom Metazoa; phylum Chordata; class Mammalia; order Rodentia; family Cricetidae; genus Microtus; species Microtus obscurus. The sequence continues at coordinate 4,755,755 of CAWTZC010000288.1, read as the reverse complement.
AGCTAACCCAAACAGAATACACCTACACTACTGCAATATCGACCTGTTACTATTATTATAATATGTAAAAACACGAAGTCTTTTCATTTGAATATTCAAGTTGGCTTCTCACAGGAGTCTCTAACTCTGTATAATAAACATTGTTTTTACTCTTGTTCCTAACCAAGTGGCCTTCCTTTCCATGTTGCTATTCTCTGCTGCATTCACAGTTCCTGTGTGTCCCAACAGGGTGTGCATGAGAACTTGAAAGCGATCATGCTTCTGGCTTTCTTCTGAGCCCTCGCTCGGAGAGAACTCAGGGTCGTGTGCATCCTGAGCACGTCAGGGCAATGGTACTATATCCTGCCAGATGTGCAGCAGCTGCCTCCGCCAGGCATCTCCCCTGGAATCTTATGTACAATACTATGAAGGTAGCTTTTCTTCCTCCCTCTCCTCGTTGGTGAGGTTTTTCTTGATCATCGAGTCTGAATTAATCTTTCTTCCTGATTGCACCATACTGAAATTGCAGACTTAAAAGAAAAATTGTCGGTTGCCCTGTTCTGTGGGATTGGCTTTCAGAGAATGAATCCCGTGGGACTCGAATCATTTACCACCTGATGGGGTGGCCTGTAGCACCCTTCTCTTTATTGCTGGTGAACCGACTACATATGTGAGTCAACATTAAGACTGACTAGTAGGGTTTATGTGGAAAGAATTGACACATTTGTGTTGTATCTGGGGTGATTGGAATAAACTTTTACCCAGTATAGTAGCATATCCCCATTGATCATATATGTGTATATATCTATAGATAGATATAGATAGATATATATCTATACATAGATAGGTAGATCTGTATCTATAGATAGATGTATCTATAGATAGATAGATAGATAGATAGATAGATAGATAGATAGATAGATAGATAGATAGATACAGACAAATAGTTTGGATAGGATTGTTACATGGCTTCTTCATTTGACTATGTAAAATTGGATGCAGTCACAAAAGGACTCATGCACTATCACAGCTGTGTGTCACCTAGGATAATATGTTCCCCAACAGGATGTGCTGAGAACTCACCCACAACGTCTTCTTGAGTTGCTTGTCCTTAAGTGGTAAGAATTATTATTGGTGGCATTTACAAAGTACGCCCTATGCTTTTGTTATCAGTCTTAGGCTTACCAGTCATATTTAGAGAAATAATATATTTATATTAAAAAAAATCAACATTCCCATAGGCAGAAGGGGAAGTCAGAGAATAGAATTAGCAGTAGGGAATGCACTTTAGTTTGGGGGCTTCTAGTGCACAGAACGCCTGTGGTTATAAATTCACCAGTCTCTGTCATGTTTTTCTGGCATATTGGAGCCTAACTGGCCGTGAGCTCTGTGTGGTCGAGCATCCCAGTGGGCCCTTTGCTATCTGTAAATAGTTTCTATCCTCTTAGGTTAACTGAGCTTTGTAAAGGTGGGTCACCAGAATGAAGGCCAGGTGAATGAGAACTCTCCAGGCAATTGTTTTGCATGAGGCCTTAAGTAGTTCATATTCTTTAAGATTCTATTTTTTAATATTATAAATGCTGAATAATAAATATATCTGGCTCATGGGGCTAGGGATAGAATAAGTTAATGTACTGAAGTTCTCAGAAAATAGCACATGAGTTCTTTTTTTTTCTTTTTTCTTTTATTTTTTTAAACATTTTTTTAATTTTATATACCAATCCCAGTTGCCGCTCCCTTTCGTTTTTCTGCACCCCCACCTTTCCACCACCCCATTCCCCATCCATTCCTCAAAGAGTGTGAGCCCTCCCATGGGGAGTCAACACAGTTTGCCACATCACTTGAGGCAGGACCAAGGCTCTCCCCCCTGTATGTAGGTCGAGCAAGGTATCCCTCCATAGGGAATGGGCTCCAAAGAGCCAGTTCATGCACTAGGGATAAATACGGGTTCCAGGGACAGTTGCTCCACAAAGGACCCAAGCCACATATACACAACTGTCACCCACCATGAGGTCTAGTTGAGTCATATGCCAACTGTCACCCAGAGTCAGTGAGCTCCCACTAGCCTGGGTCAGCTGTTTCTGAGGGTTTACCCATCACCTAAGAGAGACATGTATGGATCCCCCTGGGAAGGGGACATAGATGAGATCTCCTGAGTAAAGTGGGAATGGGGGAGTAGGGAGGGGACAAAGAGTGGGCAGGGGAGAAGTGCAGGGTGAGGTGAACATGAGGGATTGGGAAGGTCAAGTTGGGTGAAGGACACAGAGAGAGAGGTCAAGAAAAGAGATATCTTGATAAAGGGAGCCATTTTGGGATTAACAAGAAACCCAGTGCCAGGAATCCACAAGGATGACCCCAGCTAAGAGCTAAGCAACAATGTAGAGGGTGCCTGAACTGCCCTTCCCCTGTAATCAGATTGACGACTACCTTAATTGTCACTATAGAACTTTCATCCAGTAACTGATGGAAGCGTATGCAGTGATCCACAGCTAAGCACGGGGCCGAGCTCCTGGGGTCCAGTCATAGAGAGGGAGGAGCAATAATATGAGCGAAGGGGACACATGAGTTCTTAATAGACAGAAACGGTTATAGACACTGTAGTTTCAGCCCGCCTTATGAGTTCAGCCATTTCCTGTATTAAACAATCGTTTTGTTGGCTTTTTTTTTTTGCAAAGATGTGTGCATAGCAAAGACTTCTGGAGGTAAAAATCAATTTCAATTACTGTATTCTGCTCCTACCGCAGATTCCTCATGGATTCAGGTTTCTTTACTGATGCTACACCAGGGAAATGTGTGTACATTGTTTAGAATTCTGCAGTCAGAAGACTTTTAAAATGATTTTACAGTATTTCTCTTCCATGGTATTACTCACTAATAATATAAATGCTAAGTTTTCTTACATATTTTCATTTTATATTTCTCTCTTATTTTTTTGAAATAAAACAAACCTGTAAGACTACATTCTGAAACATCATTTGGACAGATTCAAAAGAATGTACTTTTCCCTGGGAAAATTGATTATATTCCAGAATATTTTAAATAATTCCTAAAGTTACCATATTTTTGATTCTCAAGATTTAAAAAAAAAAACCTCCAGGCCTACCCTAAATTTACTTTTTGGGAGAGGAGATGCATCTCTTGAAAAGTTATAGTAGGCTTTATTTTGAATTATGAGTTATTAAACTTGTGACAGGGTTTCTTGTAGCTTTGGAACCATCTTGAAACTTGCTGTATAGATCAGGTTGGCCTCGAACTCACAAGATACAAATGCCCCTGCCTCCCGAGTGCTGGAATTAAAGGCTTGTGCCACTACCACCCAGCTTCTTCTTTCTTTTTGAATTTTTAATTATTAAGATTATGTGTAATGACTTTCTGTCTTCATGTGTCTGTGTACCACATCTGTTCCTGGTGCCTTTAGATCCCCTGGGACTGGAGTTGCAGATGTTTGTGAGCCAACACGTGGGTGCTGGGAATTGAACTTGGGTCCACTGGAAGAGTGTCCAGTGCTCTTAACCACTGGGTCATCTCTCCAGGCCTGTGTTGGTGCCTTTTGACAAACAGTAGAAAGAGTCCCTTAAGGTTCAGCCAGGAGTTATAAGGAATGCTTCCTGCTTGCATGGCCCTCCTAAGCTAGGATCCTGAGCTTTTATTTTCAGAATTTATGTACCTAATCTTTTTTGTAATTCTCCTTCTTGGAAAGCTGCCTTTTATTTCAGAGTCTAATACACACCGGTTCTCTGCTTCACCGTGTTTTGCAGGCACAGGTCAGATAAGTAAAGCTGCAGTGAGATCATCACCATAGAGTGGGATCCAGAGAAAACTCTTCTTTGACTCAGTGGTCCTGATGTTAATCCAATTTTAAGAATTAAAATTCATTTTTATATGTTATAAACATAACTAGTAGCCTGACTTTGCACAGGTCTTTGCAGTCACTTGGAGCAATTGTATCATGACTGGTTGGTAAATTTGCTCTGTGGATGGGAGACTGTACTCTGCTTCTGCCCCATCATTGATCCTTACTTACCTCAATGGCTGTACCTCTCGTCGCCATGGTTTCTGGTATCCTCACACTTCTGTGTCCTGTTTTTTAGACAAGTTCAACTCATGCTGGCATTAAGGTAATATGAGACAAAGAAAACCATTCATGTGTTTCTTAATAATTTTAAATCTTTTAAATAATGCTAGGTTATTTCTAGTTTTGCTTTTATAAATCATAATTTGGTCATTAAAGATTGGTTTCTTTTTTTTTACCTTTTGGTGGTACTGCAAATTGAACTGAAGTGTTCATGAATGCTAAGCAAGGTTCTGTACCAGTGTTATATTCTATCCCTATATAGACTTTTTTTTCTCCCTCTCTTCTATTGGGTTGGGGTTTCCAATAGCCCAGTTTGGCCTTGAACTCACTGTATATCCCAGATGGGTTTTGAACTTACCATCTTCCTATTTCAGCCTCCCTAAAATTAGCTGGTACTAGAGGCATGTACCACCATATCTCCCTACATTATGGATTTTTTTAATGAAGTGACTTTAAATTAAAGACTTTTTCACAGATTTGGATTCCTTGAGGAAAATAAAAGACACTCATGTTACCGCACCTATCAGTGTTTTTATTTTTTTTTGTTGTTGTTGTTGTCATTGTTTTTTAAAAAGAGATAGTGTCTTGTGTTTTTCCTCACCTCTTGAATGAAATACTTTATATTTCAGCTGGACTTTTCCATATTTCTCTGTGCTGCTTCCAAATCCTCATTTAATAAGCTCCTTGACAAGCTATCCTGCTTTTTTTTAAAAATTAATTATATTAGTGCTGACCTTTTAATGGTGCCATTGTCATTTCTAAATCATTTTCTGGAAACCATTTCTAAACTCTTAAGTTTTTTTTTTGTCTCTTTTATTTTCCAGAGTTTTAATTATTGTCTACTGTGCATAGTTTGAAAAGTTGCGCGGTCTGCTGTTCAAAGTGTCTTGATGCCATCCCACCATAGAGTGTGTCTCTTTGAGACTCCTTCCCATGAGTGCACAGGGGCAATATGTGAGTTTTCTGAATACTGGCAGGTTCCCACCCCCCAGTTGGCCCCGTGGAATGCAAGGCAAGGGTAGGCTTTTCTACTTTCTCAACACTATATGTCCAAGGTAGCATTTCTCATCCTTTGTTTAGACACTTTGGCCTCATCCCTTTTTTTTTCCTTCCATAGTTGATGGTACCATCAATTCTTGATATGCGAAAATGTGGAAGTTCCTGGGGATTGTTGAGATTCCACCAACAGCAGCTAGTACCCTAAGATAGTTCTTATCTTTTGGCAAACCCCGTTGAATCGTCACTGCACCTGTTAGTCCACTCTTTCTTGTTTCTGTTTCGACTGGCCCATCCTTTCTTTCTGCCTTGACTGACTGTCTGTGTGGATGCTGTGTTTCTCCCCAGTTACCGTTTTCCTCAGGCATCCTGTTGCTGCAAGGTCTGTGTGGAGATCCAAGCTCTGAACTGTCTAGAATGCTCTGCATTTTCTGGTCATTTCAAGCCTCCGGAGAATCACGCACTGTGTTCATTGCTCACAGGTTCTGTGAGGTTGGAAGCTTCAGGTTCAGCTTTTCCTAGCCACTCTTCTCCACCAGACTGCCTGGAACCTCTTCCTGGGCTGCCAGTTGCCCTGAGAACTTTGGTCCAGAGGAGAAACGAAGAGAGAGGTCCAACTCAGCTTGGCTTGTCCCCATGTGCCTTCTCCCTTTGCTACTGATTACCTCCCAAGCTTGTAGCCTTTGCCAAGAGGGTTGCTTGGGAAAGTAGGCCACTTGGATATTCTTCAATCTCCATCTGGATGACACTCATGTCTGCTTCTTTCCCTATTATTCTTCTAAGTACAAAAGAAAAAAAAAAGGAAAAAAAGAAAAAAAGAAACCACCAGGAGACCAGCATATTTCTAAACATTACAAACATCATCCTCTTTTAAAATTTATGTATACATTATGTGTATGTGTGTGTGTGTGTGTGTGTGTGTGTGTGTCTGGTGGTATATGCGTAGGAATGTAGGTTTCAGTGGATCCATCTGGGGCTGGAGTTAAGGTTGTTGTTGGACACTTGATGTGGATTCTGGGACCAGAACTTAGGTTCCCTTCAACAGAGCCCTCTCTCTAGCCCTTGAAAATTACGTTTTCTGTTGCCTGCTCTGAAGTTAGGTTTTTCTCTTTATTTTTTTTAACAGTCTTTTTCTCCTGAAATTCTTCCCCTTAGTCACCTCTGCTATATCAAGAGCGCCAGCTCGATTTTTCTAGGACTGCTTTTCTCAACGTTATAGCATGCATAGATGTACTTGAGTCAGACTGTGACTCAGGAGGTGCAGCATTCGGTCCGAGAGTCTGCATTGTTTCCTCAAACTCCCAGGGGATTTGGGTGCTATAGGCCCACAGCCAGTCCATGTTATGAAGTGTGCAATCCTCGAGGAAATGATTGTCACATATCCTCCTCATAAGTCTTTTCATGCTTGGTCTTCTCTCTCTCTCTCTCTCTCTCTCTCTCTCTCTCTCTCTGCTGCATTCATGAAACTTCATGTAATCTTTATCAATTGGGTTTAACGTGTATAACGTGAAGCCTTATTATGCTTTTTTTTACATTCACATATGCACACATACGTATTTGTCAATATCACTCATGCTTGTTACTCTATAAATTTCTGATATGAATCTGAAGACTAATTTGAGTAGGCTATTTTGAGGGAAAATAGTTTCCTACACCGAAACATGCACTTTCGGAAGACTGACCCCAAAATTATAATTAGTGACAATCAATCTTCTATTTCTGCATGTGGAAGAGCTTTCAAGTGAAGTCCCTTTGATGATAAGATCATTCAGGTCTGGCTGGAAGTGCCCCCGTAATGTTTTTATGACTGTTTTCTTCTGTTGACGCTGGTGATGAAATGCCTTTGTTGATCGTAAATATAGGGCAGTCGCTCTTTGGGTGAATTCTGTGTCCTCCCAGGGCTCTTGCTAAAACATGGATTCCCCATGTAATACTAAGCATGGAGCCTGTCGGAGGTACCAAGGGCTGGAGTTCAGCAGGGGCATCAGACCTTCATCACTGGGTGGAAGCAGATAGTGATGGCTTCTCCTCACAACTTTCCAGCTTCCAGAACAGGGAGGAGCAGATACTTCATTTTCAAAGCTGCCTAGTCTGTTTGGGTGTCAGAGCAGCCCAAACCAATTGAGACTTTTGCTAAGTGTGAGGATGCTGAGAATCAGGTGAACATGTTTATTATAGAGACTGGACTTGAAATGATTCATTCATGTATTTTTTCATAACCTAATTTTTTCTAATCCAAAGTTGTGGCATGATTATTGCATATAGGAGGGAATTCTGGGCTTACAACTTAGCTCCTCATTAATAATTTTAAGTACTGATGATCAGATGTAGCCCATGGTCCTCAGCTTCTTTCATTCCTGAGTATCATTTGTGGACTGGGCTTACTCAGAATTAGTCACCACATCTGGTTCTTAAACACATGTAGTTTATTTAACAAATATTTATAGAATGCCAACTCTATGGCTTGTGGCTCCACATATCTTGGAATGGAACAGTCTTTGGGAAGTTAATAAGAGTTAGAGAAAACAGTGTTTAAACATTTGCCATCAAATCAAGCGGTCTAGTTATTTTGGTCTGCTTTATTATCATCCCTTCCGCAGATCATGTGACCAGTCTCACGTTAGCGACTGTGGTCTTCCTGTTTTGTTGTAGCGTAGTCTGTTGCCTTGAGCATACTTTGTGCCTATGTTCCTGGGTTTGTCTTTAAATTCCTAGGTTATTGGTGTTGAGCTGTTACAAGGGTCGTGCTCATAGGAAGAGGAGAAGAGTTGCGATGGTGTTGTAAAGCTTCAACTCTTACCTAGGGTGCCAGGTACTCAGATACTCATCTTCTTGTTTTCTTGGCAAAATTATTTCACATATAAAAGCGGGCTTGGGTATCGTAGGCCAAAATCTGCCAACTTGTGTATGTCTCTTCCTGTGCTTTTGCATTCTGCTGTCCCCGAGTCTTGCTACTCCTCTTTTGGAATGTGGTCTGCACCACGCCTCCACCCGTCTTTTCCATTTTTACCCAAGTCTATCTGCTGCAATTGTCTCCTCCCCAGTCTGCCTTCCTGCATGCCTTCAGCCTACAGGCCTCCTGATTGACAGCCTTGATCTTATCGGAAGTTTTTCAGAAGTCCCTGGTGGTTCCCATCTTTGCAGAGCACCACCCTAATTGTTAGCCTGGTAGGAAAGATTCCACAGGGCTTGGTTTCCACTCTGCCTCTGCGTGTTTCCCATGACTTGGCTTTGCCGTTCTCTAGCCCCTCCCATGTTTGAATATGATGTCAAGCATATCTGAAGGCTCGGATCTCTATCTCTGTCCTTGTCTTATTCCTCTTCCCAGGGTGCCTTCCCTCTCACTTGCTCCAGTCTTGACTATGCAAATTCAAGAATAAAATCTGAGATTTTTTTTCCCCAATATTGAATGTTGGATTCTTAATAAGTTACTATTTATTGATTCCTAATAACGATTTAAATATATTTCAACATCATTCGAATATGTGCAATTATGCAAACATATAATTAGACTGAAGATTTCGATAACTACAAAGCCAAACAACTGCATGCAAACTCCAAAGTGGAGCAGTTTGGCTTGCACCATATGCTCTGTAACATCTAGGTGCGATGTCACACAGGCCTAGGTTGAGTTGCATGCTCCACGCCTACTCCCAAATGCCGGATGGTTCTGTACTCTCCTCCTTTTCCTCAGATTGCAAAAATCCTCTTTGGAGAGTGGCTCCACCTTCTTCAATAGAATGAATTCTTCCTTGAGGCACCATCTATGATTAAAAAAAAAAGGCTCATTATTGCAACTCCAAGTATCACCTTTTGAGGAGGGAGTATAAAAAATGCAAAACACAACAGTTCATCTGTATCTGAATTTAAATTGCCTGAATGGAAATTATCAGTTAATAACTACTAAGTAAGTTACTGTCAGTCATGGGTTGCCCTATGGATCGAAACCTATGTCTAGAGGGGATTCTGTCCTGGAGAAATGTAGTGTGGAAGAAAACAATATGGAAAGGATGTGAGCTGGAGCATGGGACTGAATCTTGTGCAAGGCAAGATGACTCCGGTTTGGTTCCCAGCACCTAGGTTAGATAACTCGCAATTCCTTTAACTCCATCCCCAGGGGGGGGATCTTATGCCCTCTTCTGGCTGCTGTGGGCATCTGCACACATGGACACATACACAAACACACAGGCACGGAAACATCAAGTAAATCTTTGGTTTCAAATAAAGAGCATATTGTCTATATGTTTCCTTTTCATTGGTGTTTTTTTAAAAAAAGTGTATATGCTTTTCCATTTATTTCTTGTTCTTTTCCCTGCTCCATCCTTGCTTCAGTTTTCAAGAGATGGTGTAAATAGACTCAGTGTCATGTTACAAAGCAGGAAATTGAGACGGACAGCCAATTTATTTAACCACAATATGAGCTGCCAGACTGGGTCTTACCTTTCTTCTGACTCCCGTGTTTTAATCTCTTGATGTTCCTCTAAGTAATTTTCTACATTGGAATCTGAGCAAAGTTTCCTTATATTCTTTTAAAATGCGGACATTTGCAGCTCTGAATGGAAGGGTGTCTTACTTATGGAAACAAGCATTGGCAGAATAAATACTAAGCACATATTTACTGAATCAGTTAATAATTATGATAGATGAAAAAATAAACAAGCCACTTAACATGAATAAGAACGTATGCCTAATCTGTTTTTTTAAAGGTGAGAACGAATCTTATATATATAAGATTATATGCATTAAAACGGTATGGGTTGCTTTTTAAAAACTAGAATATGAAAAACTAATTTCAGAATAAAGCTGGAGTTAATATATAGGTATATTTACTCTCATGTCTTACATCTTCAGTATCTAGGGATGAAATATTTCGACTAAAAATTTAAATTTATTTAAAAGAAAAACCTGAGGCAATTTCATGTCCTGAGTCTTTGAAGGGAGAGTTAATTACATCTAATGCACTGTACTTACTGAAGATAGACTGTAGACTGTTCCATTACGTTTCCTTTTAGATCTCAATGACTTTTCCATTAATCAAGCAAACAAGAATACTGAACTTGTGGGAACTTGGCACAATGTAGGAATATCCATGTCCTAGCATTCTGGCTTCTACCAGTTTTATGAGGGATACTGGGAGAAGGAAGATTGTATTAATGAAGTTTATGACTTTAGCCTTCAAAGGGATCGAAGGACACATTTTGACTTTGTTTCCCTTCCTTTTTGTGGCCATAATAAAGTTTTACATTCTAGGTTTAATGTCTATCTTGTAAACTGTTTATCTTAAAATTAGCCAACTGAAATTAACACATCCTTTTTCTAATTACGGCCTGAGTTTGCTTGAAAACTGACTTGTTTTTGACGAGTTAATTGAAGTTAAAGACATTTCCAACTTCGATTTGGCTGGGAATGTACTGTAGTCTTGTGACTGTGGTGCTGTTGGAGAAATTAGTGGGGTGATTGTCAGTGAAGTCAGCAGGATGGCAGTATGTTCTTGCTATCCCAAACACTAGTGTGATGGGGGTATAGAGAGAATATTTCTTTTGACTTTATTTTGAGAGGTCGTATTTGTCAGTGACATTAGCATTCCAACCACAGTCTTAGATAGCTGCCCCCAAATGCCATTGTGAAGAGATAGATGTACACCCTCTGTTCTGTTGTCAAGGAGAGGGAAATTAAGAAACCCAAAACGATGAGACTGAGGGTGTTCAGGATCTTAGGACCGTGAGATGAGGGCTTGTACCTGGTCTTTTGTAACTTGTTATGCGTGTTTGCTTCAAATCCCGGGATATCTGCTCCTTTCGGAAAGGGAGGTAGGGTGGATGCTGGGAGGAGAGGAGGTGTGGGAGACTGAGGTTGGGATGTAACGTAAATGTATGAGAAAAAGGATAAATAAAAATAAAAAAAACAACATCAGAAGATACTGGCTTTTTTGTTTGTGTAGATTACTGGATTTTTGATCTCAGTATTGTCTTCTGTGACTTATATTTCCCTTTGCATTATACGCAGACATATTTCAAGCATAAATTCCCATGGAAACCAGCTTTAGTTAGCCACTAAGTTAATCTTTGCAGGAAATAAATGGAAGAGATACTTTATTTCGGTTATTATTTTGTGCCCTACTGTCTTGTGGCAGAGTGATGGGTTTTAAGCATTTTTAGGGGTGTATTTTTAAGTATCTGTGTGGATTTGATGAATTGTATGTGGTTGCACTGTGCGGACTAGCCTTGGCCTTGGTACCCAGGGTCTAGTGGCAGTTCTCCAAGCTGGTGGAAGGGACAGTTCTGCATATTCTTCATGAGCACCAATTTCCAGACTGAAGTTACTAGGCATTCCAGTATTCTAGTCTTTAGTTTGAGACTTTTCACACACACACAACACACACACACACACACACACACACACGCGCGTGAGCACACGCACACACACTCACTCACACACACACACACACACACACACACACACACATAACTATTTTGAGCTTGAGGAGAATTGTATTAGATGTTTATTTATAAAGAAAAACCCAAGGTCACACAAACTTTAAGTCTTGGCAGCTGTGTGTAGGAGGTAGGTACAGAGATGGAGGAGGGAATGCCATGCCATTTAAGTTAAGCTGTCATGGAGGTCGCCATATGGAAGACAACATTCTCATGCTGGGAAGGGAATTTGCTCCAGCACCTTTATATAGGCTCATGATGATAGATAATTTAATTACTGCATTCTTCTTGAAGACTTGTTTTTTTTCTCGTTTATATTAAAGGAAATCATGAATAGATTCGATGTTTGAGATAGAACTATGTGAGAATGGCATTATTCCCAAGTAGCAAGAACTTAGATGGTTTCAGTGGTTCTAACTGGAATTCCAGGATCAACAGTTCTGGGCTGTGTTCCAGAATGATGAGAGGAATATAATTGTTAAAGACTTGAATTTATGGTTTAGTAGGTTACAGGTGGAGTGTCTTTTAAAGTGGGTTATTTTTCTATAGAGTATCTTTTTACCTTAGTGACAAATACTCAGTACAAACAGCCATGACATACTACAGAAAATCTGGATTGATACATTGGGCATTGTTTTCTTTTAATCTGCTTTTGGACTCATCTTAAATGTCCTGTCCATCTTTTAGTTACAACTGTAACAAAAGCGCAGAGGATTTTCCACGTTAATGACTGAGATTGTGTACATTTTTAACTTTTAGTGCTTTTGAAAGTAAGCGCTTGGTCCACTTCTTAGTCTCTTTACTTGAAGAAGGACAAAATATCCAAGTTCATTCTCATCAGCCCACTATTCAGACCAATGATGCTTGCAATCAAAATGACTTTGTTGTAGTATAAATAAGTAAATACAATTTTGTTTATTATACTTGTTTCAAGAGATGTTTAATTTTGCACTTTGAACAGACAGTATAATTATGCATAAAATGATCTTTTTACTGTGTGCAAGGCCTATGATAATTGGCCATTTCAGAATTTAGTTATTAGCGATTTTTTTCTTGTTCTGGAATAAGATGATTTCATCACAATTAAAGAAAATCTATGCGCTTACTTACTTCTTTAAATACATCTCGTATAGTCTGGTTTTCAAGACTGCACGCGTAGTCATTAAGGTGTCAAAGTTAGTGAGTAGGCTGGTGTCTTTATTATTAAAGATCACTGATTATAATTGAGGTTTTGAAATTCTAAGTAGCAGTGGTATTCCAGGAGGAATGATAGCAGAGTTATGCAGTTGGGTGCTTAAGGGGGAAAAAGAGAAAAGCTCCGTGCCACTGAGCAGACAATTAGGGAGCTAATGTATCCACCAGCAAGCAAGGCTGCCTTTCCACTCTGTGACTCGAGGAAGGAAGAGCTGCTGCTGCAGGCCTTGCACGTTTCAGGATGCTGCTTCATGTGTAGAACCGTCCCAAACTCTGCTCAACACACTGCACTGTGTTCACTAGGCATATGCTGTGGGCTTGCTCTAAAGATGCGAAAGCCAACAGGGAGAGAGTATTTTGGGGACTGGGGGGGGGAGGGTGACAGAGCTCTAGAGTGTGTGCTCATCTCTTGGTGAATGGCAGGGAGGTTTGCAAACATTGTTGTCTAATTCTACCCCTTAAAAGTCATAGGCTTCTTACTGTAGCATCCTTGCCTTTGTAGCAGTATTGAGCAGGAGACAGTGAGTTCCCCATGTCCAGATAAGCTATCCGTGCTTGGCCTTCTGTGTTCTTAGTATCTGTCTCCAGAGTGGTACGAGTTTTACAGTTATGAATAAAGCTGCTGTAAGCATCGGTGTACAGGACTTCCCTATAGACCTGTTTCCAGCTCCTTGTCAACAGAAAGGGGTGTTGATTTCTGCAGTAGTGAAACAGTAACTACCGGACTCTTCCACACTAGTTGTTTCTGTTTCTATTTCCACCAACAGTGTGTAGAGTCCTTCCTGTCCCACACTTTGCCATTCCAGGTTTGTGACTGGGACATTCTGGTATGCGTGAAGTGTAAGAGTTCCACTCACTTGTGGGTTCCTGGTGCTCTTAAATGGGAAGCAACTTTTCGATTACTAATTTGCTACCAGTGTCTCTTATTAAGGTCATTGGTCTAATTTTTAATATGTTTTATTAAGACTTCTGTGCATATTTTATATTTTAGTTTTTTAAATTTTTTAAACTGACTAGACCATTTTATATTTTGCATGATATCCCTGTTTGCTATATGTTGGAGACAATTTCTGCCAGTATTGTCTTGGCAGTACCTTCATCAAGCAGGAGTAGGCAAATTTGTTAAGGTCCCACTTAACACACTCTGCGTGTGTGCTGAATCTAGTAAGTTGAGAGTAGCTCAGATCACGTAGACTTCCTTCAGCAGGGTTATTGTTTTCTCACTTCCAACAGTTGCCTGGATTCCTTTCATGCAGACGTGTAGCTCAGCACACTTGACATTTGAGGCGACTGTCTGCTTCCTTCCCGTGGCTTTCGTGCCTCTGTCCAAGGTCAGCTGACGGTGTGTGGGTCTCCTGCTGGCCTTTCACTCTGGCCCACTGTTGGCTCTCCTCCGCTCTCTGACCAGGAGCAAATGGTTTTGATAAGCTGGGCTGCGCTGAAAATCTTGAGGACTGGTAATTAATGTAACTGCTCCAGTGTTGTTTTCCTTCGGCATGTCAAAGGCGACTCAGGATCTCTTATTTCTATATAAACTTTAGAATCCATTTGTTGACAGTGACAAACAGTCTCCTAGCTAAACCTCAGTCTTGATTTACAGATTTCATTATCATGCTCTTGGTTTCTATGGACTTAGTCATTTGACCCCTCTCTTACTGTGGCCTGGTTGAAGTTTCTTTCAAAGCTTTTGAGTTGACTTTAGTACAATATCTGCACTACATGTTTTTCTTTGTGTTCTCCTTCTTATTTAGCTTCTCTAAGATCACGTATTATAGGCTCAATGGCCTTTGTTTATGACTAGAAACCAAATATGAGTGAGTACATCCCATGTTCCTCTTTTTGGGTCTGGCTTACCTCACTCAGGATAGTGTTTTCTATTTCCATCCATTTGCCTGCAAACTTCAAGAAGTCCTTGTTTTTTACTGCTGAGTAGTACTCTAATATGTATATATTCCATACTTTCTTCATCCATTCTTCAATTGAAGGGCATCTAGGTTGTTTCCAGGTTCTGGCTATTACAAACAGTGCTGCTATGAACATAGTAGAACATATACTTTTGTTGTATGATAAGGCCTCTCTTGGGTATATTCCCAAGAGTGGTATTGCTGGGTCCAGGGGTAGGTTGATCCCGAATTTCCTGAGAAACCTCCACACTGCTTTCCAAAGTGGTTGCACAAGTTTGCATTCCCACCAGCAATGGATGAGTGTACCCCTTTCTCCACACCCTCTTCAGCAAAGGCTATAGTTCGTAGCCCACTATTAACAAGGCTTGGGGCTGCTGTGTCTCTCCTGTGTCATATTCTCAAGATGAAGCTGAGAGTTTTATCTTACTGCACATATATAAGTGATATAGCAACTAGCAAAAGTTCTAGTGTCTTACCCGTCACATTAGCACCTAGATTTTTGTGATTTACTTCTTTGGGGTTTTCTTAGTTTTGTATTGTAGTACCTTTGTGCTCCATTCAAGAATAAGTCCCATAGTTCTGGACTGAGTGACACCATGCTCAGGCCTTGACTTCTTGACTTCTTGCTTTTCAGGTAGACTGTGTTGATTATACTCCCCTGTCCTTTGGGTAATTGAAGACAGTGAGAAATTGATAAGGAAGCGGAACTGTTTGCACATGTGATCATGGAACAGTCAGCTGCATAGCTTAAAAAATAGTGTTTCATAGAGTCAAGTTGAGTTCTCTGGACCATACATTGGCAACTGCAAATCAGATGAGTGAGTCAAATGATGCTGTAAGAACGTCTCTGTGTTAAAAAAATTTAGCCCACGAGAGAAGATCTACTTTGTTTAGTTTTGTCTTTCAGTCAGGTAGTTTGCATATAACAAGAGTCAGTTGTTTCCATCCTGAAATAAATATCCAGGGGAAATTCACATTGAGGTCAGGTAGAAATGGATCAGACAGTGTCTACTCACTTTGACCTAACTTTCAAATATTTTAAAGAGTAATAACTGTGATATTCTTTTAAAAATCAAAGCCAGAGTTTATTCATTTGTTTTTATTGAAAATAGATTCTTTTCATACAATACATCCTGACCACAGTTTCCACTCTCTCCATTACTCCCCCTCAACCTCTCCTCTCCAACGGATCTGCTTACCTCTATCTTCTTCAGAAGAGAGCAGGTCTCCAGGAACTGACCTTGTACATAAAGGACAATAAATAAGACCACCTCAACTTCTTGTTAACGTAACTCATGATTGTTTGTATCCACTTGGATAAACTTACAAAGGTACCTGTAATCAGAGAAGCCAGAAAGATGTCCAAGGAGGTTGACACTGTGCATTAGAATATTTCTCACCTCTTGACTGGGCCTCTAAACAAGTAAGGTGAAGACAGCATGGAGAAGGACTTTGAAAAGTTGAGAAAGTGAAGCCTTTGGGAGAAAACTGAGGATGGCTCTCTGTCTCTGAAATGAGAAAGCCAAAGACTTTTCATGTGAAATTGGATTTTGATAGCCCAAAGTTGTATACATTCCTCAGGGACCAAACAAGGAAATGAATTTACACTGCGTCATTCAAGGATTTGTGTTGAGCACAAGTAGAATTTTATGATTCTAAATAGTTTTCTTCCCTGGAATGACTTTTTGAAAATGTTGCGACTTTTTCCCACTCCAAACTCTCTTAAAAATAACTGGATTTCATCCGCAGTGAGGTGGGAGCTGTGCAGTGCCCCAGCAGGCAGACGGGGACTTGGTGACCTTCACACGTCCTTTCTTCCCTCGGTGACCTTCACACGTCCTTTCTTCCCTCGGTGACCTTCACACGTCCTTTCTTCCCTCGGTGACCTTCACACGTCCTTTCTTCCCTCGGTGACCTTCACACGTCCTTTCTTCCCTCGGTGACCTTCACACGTCCTTTCTTCCCTCGGTGACCTTCACACGTCCTTTCTTCCCTCGGTGACCTTCACACGTCCTTTCTTCCATGGGCTCTTTTCACAAGTCTGCTTTCCCGTCTAGAGCTCTGCTCCACCTGGTTCCGTCTTGTGCCTTCTCTGGGTGTCATTTAAAGTCCTGTTAGCATTCCTTCATGAATCTGCTAATGGAAAAGTGACCGCGAAGTCTGCTGGGCTATTCTCAGAGTGAAATAAAGCTCCGCCTCACATCTTTAGCGAGGACCTAAATACTGTGGTACGTCAGCAATTCGCAGAGCAAGGGGATGCCGGCTGCTCAGTTTTAAAGACGGCCTTTATTTTCTCTTTACCTCTAACGTTTTGACGGAACATTTATTTCTTTTTGCTGTGTTCTTGTTTTTATTTTGCCTTCAGATCATTTCTCACTAGGTAGTGCTTTCGGCTAAATAATTCTGTAATTGGAGGTGTTTTTCACAGTAATGATAAAAAAAAAAATACGTTGCTACTAAGCAGGGTCTATCAGCTACCTGAAAAGACAGATGCTCTCTGGGAATCTCACCTCTGCAAGTTTCTGCCTTGGAGAGGAGCTGCGTCAGTTTTACCATTGAAAATGTCGCTTGGTGAGGACATGATTGTCAGGATGAATGAACATGAACGGTGAAAGCAGAATGCTTCCCACCGTGTTGGCCACACAGTGCGTGCTTAGCGGTAATTGTGGTAGGCATTAGTGAAAACGTTCAGCTAGCTGCCGCTGCTCGTTAGGAAGAATGCTAAAGACAGAGTATACAAGAAGGAAGACGCAATCCTGCATGGCTAGGGTAGGCGAAAGAAAAACATTACGAGAAAAGAAGCCTCATAGAAATGCGACCTTTTCTCAGAGCCTGTTAAAATAAGGCTGCTGGCTTCTGGTGGTTCGTGTTTGTGATTCTGCGCTAGGACCTACCCAGGCATCTGGATTTAGGACATTTGAGGTATGTCTTCATGGAGAACACTGGTCTCATCTGTGTTCTCTGGATGCTGTTTCCACTCTGGGTTCCAGCCAAGTGTGGAAACTCTGGGGTTCCTGAGTCTTACCCATGCAGGGGGACTGTGGGGTCCCTGGTAGAGAACTATTCTACAGGCCAGGTGAGGCTTCACGAAGGAGTGAAGATGGTCTAGAAACAGTTGAAAGGGGTAGAAAAGAATAATTACAGGCCCTGGGTCTACACCAGGAGGCAGGGCCGAGTCCCAAAGGGATCAAACTTGTCATGAGTTTGATAATTAATCACTGGGCCAAACAAATCTTTCAAACTCTTAAAAACATCCCCCCCCCCCCCCCAAATAGAGATACTATTTCCTTTTGAAAGGTAGATGGCTGTTGCAGGGAGAGGAGCTGCTTGTTCGTCCCAGCCGCCCAGAACCAAAATAACCACACAGAAACTGTATTAATTAAAACACTGCTTGGCCCATTACCTCTAGCTTTTTATCGGCTAACTCTTATATGAATTTAACCCATTTTTATTAATCTGTATATCGACATGTGTCAGTGACTTTAACGGCAAAGATTTGGCATGTCGACTCTATGGCATCCTCCAACTTTGCCTCCTTTCTCCCAGCATGCCATTTAGTTTTCCCGGCCTACCTAAGTTCTGCACTATCAACAGGTCAAGGCAGTTTCCTTATTTATTAATGATCATTACAACACACAGAGGGGACTCCCACGTCAGATGGATGCATCATTCATGCAAAGGTGTTGGCTTTAGACAGGGAGTTTCCATGTGTTAGAGCCTAAACAATAATGGGATGCTATTGGAAGAAGGAGAAAGTCCATTCTAACGTGCATATTTACAAATTGGCATTGATCGTTTGAGCCCTTCACTTTAGTATTAGTCACTTTGAATTTTGATTTGAATGAACTCCAGTCCCATCAAATTATATATGAATTTTGAACAGGTACATCTGTACAGTTATTTCAGAAAATTTTAGCGTAGCAATTCTCAACTGTAACTCTAGCACTTGAGAGATGAAGGCTGGAGGGTCAAGAAGAGGATATCCTTGGGTAGCAAGTTCAAGTCCATCTGGGGCTACATGAGATATTGATTCAAATAAAAATAAAGAAGTTTTTTTTTATTATCTGCCATATTAGTCTTACACCCAAGAATAGGAGTATGGGATTATATGTTATTCTTCTCTGTGTAATGTATCAATCATTCATCCATCTGTCTGTCTGTCTGTCTATCTGCATTTATCTATGGACACACACACACATCTCTTTGGTTTCTGAAGTTTTTTCTCCATTTCCTCCTGCAGGTTTCTGGTGCTTTGCTATTTAGCCTTCAGGCTTATGAGTTGATAAGGTCTGTAGTGCTTTTTATGTGACATATTTGTCTGTAGAGTGTGTTACCTGGGATGTTTTATTACTCACAAAGATAGATAAGAGGTATAAGTGCTGATAACAATGGCTAGTGAATGGCGGTTCCCTGGTCCTGAGTCACAACTGGAGCCATCGGAGAACAGTTGGTGATGTGGTACACTTAGACTAGAAAAGGAACTTGGAGTTGACCTTACTGTAGCCTCCCAGCTGATATGAAATTGAACGTCATCCTCCTACAGCTCTGTACTAAGGGTCATCTGGCTCCTAAGTACTTGGGAGGACGGAAGGGAGAGAAGAAGATCATGGGCATCTTCCTTTGCAGTGCATCCTGTGGAAGGCAGACCTTGATGATGTCTGTAGAGTCTGTAAGGCGGCGTCATTTGCCTGTGCTGAAGATGCTCTGTGCCAGGACCAGGAAAGCTCGGTTACTTATGCGTGGAGGGAAAAGAAGCTGAGATTTTGGACAGTTCATGGTTCTCATTTCTATCACAATCAGTGCTCCCTTTCTTAACAAATAGCTTTTGCCATATGTCATCCTCTGAAGCAAAATGTATACATAACCTGTCTGTCTTCGTATGTTTACTAGTTTAGCCCGTCCTGGCTGCAGTGTATTGGGAAAAGAAGAAAGGGGAATTTGTGTTTTGCAGAATGTAATTGTTTTCAGCACTTTAACTACAGAAACCAATGGTGTTTCTTCTGTAAATAATAACATTGGTGGCTTCCTGTACTGCAGTCTGTGTGCCACCAAGGATATGATTTGTGGGCGTGGTGCACAAGTTCTCTAGAATTTCCAAGCGATAATCTTCGTTTTTCTAGTAGGTGCATTGCTAAGAAAAACATATATTAAAAATATTTTGTTTGTTTCTGTTTTTTGACACAGGGTTTCGCTTGTAGCCTTGGAGCCTGTCCTGGACTAGCTCTTGTAGATATTAAACGTATTTTAAAGCCATACAAAAAAGTCTGTGTTCATGGTGAAAATAGAGCTAATACAATTGCCATTTGTTCCCAAGTAGAATACTCAGGTAGTCCTCAAAAACATGTGCATCAGGAAGATACTCAGTATACATTGAGAAGTTCTGTATATGGGGTAGTGCGCCCAACAATTCAGATAACTGAAGATACTCTTAAACTTCCCATTGCTCTGCCTCGTGCTGACTCAGTTAGAACTTCAGCCAGCAGTCTACACCCTGGTACTACCCAATGATAGAGAACATACATGAACCTGACCATCTGAAAGCTGTGCTCGAATCCCCACTGTGGATCTAATTCTCCTTTCAGTAATGTACTGGATTATTTTCCTGAAATCACTGTAAAATTGTTTAGAAACAAGGATGTATATAGAAAATGACCATACCTGCAGAAACAGGTTTATTTACTCATGATAAATAAAAGTCACCATTTAAGCTCTTTTTAGTGTACAATTCAGTGAAATTAAGTATAACTACCTTTTGTCTAACCATCATCAATGTCTATTCTCTATAATTTTTAAGATCAGTCCATGCCAAAACTCAGTGATTAAGCAGTATCTCCCCATCAATGCTTCTTCCAGCTCCTGACACCCACCTTTCTGCTCTGTGTTTCTTTGAGTTTGACAGTGATATATGAAAGTCATAATGTCATAATAGTGGAATCATAAAGGTACAACATGAACACACACATATTTGTTTTGTGTAATTGCATGTATGCGCATGTGGACATGCCCGTAGAGGCCAGAGAGGTTTGAGATCCTTTGGAGCTAGAGTTATAGAGCTCTGAGTCACCTTACCTGGGTGCTTGGAATTTAACTCTAATTTTCAGAAAAAGCAGCAAATGTTCTGAAGAATTGATCCACCTCTTCAGTCCCTGTAAAAATATTTGCCTTTCTTATCTAGTTTTTTTTGCAACACACGCCTTCAAGGTTCATTTGTGTTGGTAGGTGCATCTGCATCATGTATACTTGAGTTGCTTCACTGTTTGGCTTTTGGAAATCCTACAGTGAGTGTATATGTGTACATATGTGTATGTATAAGTGTGTGTGTGTATGTGTGTGTGTGTGTGTGTGTGTGAAATGGTGACCATCCTGTGAGGTGTCAGTTGGTATCTCATGTTGGTTTTGATTTGCGGGGAATATAAAAGCCAGCACTACTCCCAGCCTTATGCTTGTCCTTTTAGAAAGTGATGGCATTTTCTGTACACTTTTTGTGTTGACTATCCAACCCTCACATGTAATGCATTTAAAAATGCATCGCATATATATATAGATCTTTATATAATCCCTAGTCATGAATATTTCGGCTGGCTGTTTTTATTTCTTTTAATCCAGAGTTAAAACGTATGAATGTGTTAGGACCAATTGCTAAAAAGGATGCTTGAGTTTGTATTTAGGATGGAAAGTCTACGGTAACTGTGCTCTCAGGAAGCAAGCAGACTCCTTGCACACATTCCAGCAATCTGGCTCACTGGTGTCACTGAAGTATTTTTTGAAGAATGTTTTTGACGGTGCATGAGTGTAGCTAGCTGGCATTTCATGGGCACGGAGCCCGTGTGTGCCTCAGTCGTCAGCTCCTGCGCTTCTGTCTCGATTCTTGTGTTCTCCTTATTCTGTATTCATGTGTTGATTTCATCTTAGCCTATTTTACATGTACATGAGATTTCCTCACTGTCTTCTTCCTGCTCTTTTCTTCTTTATTTCATTTTCCACTTCATTTGTTACAACATTTTTAACTCATGATATTCTTTTTCATTTTAAAATTCAGATTTTTAAGATTCAGATCAGAGACTGAGAGTCATCCCTTGAAAGATGGCAGTTACGGCACGATTACTTACCTCACACATGACTGGTGCTTGCCCACAGTGGCCTTCCTGACCTCTTTAATATAGTTATATCAGGGCATTTTTTTTCTTTTTTTCTTCTTTTTTTTTTTTTGTGTGATTCTGGACTTTTACCTAGGCCCTTTCACACTACTGTAGAAGTGTTTTAGAATTAAACTGTGCACATTTCTTTTATTTCTGGACAGGGTCTAACTGGCTTCCGCCTCACTGTGGATCAATTGTGGGATTCTAGCTTGCGAATCTCCTTGCCTCTGTCTCCCAAGTAGGTGTAGCCACAAGCTTTTGGCCACAATTATCTCAAGGCCTGTACTTCGAGGCCTATAGGACAGAGAAAAACCTGGCTCAAGTATGAGTAAGCATGAGACAGCAAAAACTAGGTAGACTCCCCTCCAGCCAGGGGGAGGGCTTGGCTGCCTCTCATCGGCTGGAGGTACTCTTTATGATGTGGGAGTGTCATATATCAATCTGTTGATTTCATTGGTTAAAATAAAGAAACTGCTTGGCTGGTCCTAATAGATTAAAACATAGGTGGGAGGAGTAAACAGAACTGGGAGGAAGAGGAAGTGAGGTCAGAAATCATGCAGCTCCGCTCAGAGACGCCAGGCTCCTGTCTCGCGGGCAGACGGGATAGCTCAGCTCTCTGAGGCATACTTGTGATGAAGCTCCAACCCAAGATGGACGTAGGCTAGAATCTTCCCGGTAAGCGCACCTTGGGGTGCTACACAGAATATAAGAAATGGGCTAGTCCAGGTGTGAGAGTTAGCCGAGAAGAGGTTGAAGCTAATGGGCCAAGCAGTGTTTAAATGAATACAGTTTGTGTGTTGTTATTTCGGGCATAAGCTAGCCAGGCGGCCGGGGTATTGGGGACGCAACCCCGCGCCCCCTATTTCAACACCTTTATATCACAGGATGTCACTTACCCTTTATAAGCGGATGCACACAGTAATAAACAGAGTTACTGCTTTGACTTGACTCCCTGTTGCTTCTGATTTGTCCTGTGTCCAAGGAATGGGTGGATAGTGCACACACCTTTCCCTGGGGAATAAGGAGGCTCATGAACCCTAGCAACAGGCTTGTTCCACCAGGACCAGATGTGTCTTGTCTACTCAGTGGCCTGAGTCTTTAGACTTTTGAGAAGCTGGAGACACAGAGACTAAACTTTCCTGCAAAGGGAGGTTTTCCTAGGACGGTGTGGAGGAATGTAGATACACCAGCCTCTCATCAAACAGCACCCGTGTGCTGGGTATAAAAATGGTGGAACTTCTCTATATGAAATTAGCGGGCATTAGCAAACTGTGTGGTTAGAAAGGCTGCTGGGTGAGAGGAGCTGGGGGAGCGAGGGTTGTGTGTAGGAGAGGCTCGGTCTTTATTCTTGAAGTCCTAGCAGTGTCTTTCTGTCATTTGGATATTGGTTTCTCCCGTCACTCGTGGTACTGAATATCTTTTAAAGCCTATTGATTTCATTACTCTTGAAAGTTAACTATACTTTAGGATCTCCAATGGAAGCGTTAGCCTGCTATTAACATCTGTTAATGGGAATAGATCAAGGGGATTCAGAGCATATTTCATTAGCTCACACACACACACACACACACACACACACACGTTTTTACACTTTAGGGCACCTTCATATCTCACAGTAAATGTAATATCATTACGGAAAAGGCATTTTGTAAGCAATAACACATTTAATAGTTAAGAAGTCTATTGTTTTGGGTTCTCTAGTCCCTATAGCAACTTGTAAAATCTGACACTCTCAGATTAAGACTAACTGATTCTACCTCTTATTACCAGCTTAAGATTTTAAATAACTCATGCTGTACCATCTCAACTTATTTTTTTGAATGAATGACTAGTAGCTCCTACTTTACCATGTTGGAGCCATTCTTAAAGAATTCGATATAATATTCTCATTCTAAAAGAGAAAGAAATAAGAGAAAAGGGAAAAAAGCCAAAAGAATCCATAAAATCCATATTTCCTTATAAAGAGAAGCAAATTAAGTTATTGAGTGCCAAGAATTCTTGTTTATGATTTTATATTGACCCTAGTTCACTATGTCTATGGTATGAGGAAGTGTAGGGGCTTAGTTAAAGCCACATTGTCATTTCTCACCCTTAGTTTCCCTCTAGTCAGGGGAAGAGAGGTGATGAGGAAAGGCGGTCCGTCTAATCATTTATTGATTTCCGCGTGCTTTGATTTTCTGTAGACCTGGCTATGTCTAGGATGTGAGAACTATATGGTGGTTTCACTGATGTTTATCCGCAACTTAAAGTTTTCAAATCTCTGCCTGAATCAAGGTAGACAAAGTCCGTACTTCCCAGGCATGCCAGTGAGTGAGTAGTGTTTCCTATTTCCGTCAAAGTCACACACTGATGGCACCCAGTGAAACGTTAAAGGACTGGTGTGGAGGGCAGCAAGTGTATGACAAATGACAGAGTAGGCTATGTTCTGCCATCTGATAATTGACCGATTACTGTCTCTCCAGCTCCAGTCCCACATCTGTGACTGTTGAAACTGGGGCGTCGGGTTGTGTCCCCAACACCCCAGCCGTCTGGCTAGCTTATGCCCGAAATAACAACACACAAACTGTATTCATTTAATCACTGCCTGGCCCATTATTTCCAGCCTCTTATTGGCTAGCTCTTGCACCTGAACTAACCCATTTCTAATAATGTGAGTAAGCACCCCAAGGTGCGCTTACCGGGGAGATTCTAGCCTACGTCCATCTTGGGTCGGTCGGAGCTTCATCGCGTGCGTGCCTCAGAGAGCTGGGCCATCCTGTCTGCCCGCTAGACAGGAGGCTGCTGTCTCTGAGCGGAGCTGCGTGCTTCTCTGAGCTCACTTCCTCTTCCTGTCCGTATACTATTCTGTTTACTCCTCCCACCTATGTTCTAACCAATTGGGCCAAGCAGTTTATTTATTGCTTATCCAATGAAATCAATAGATTGATAAACAGATTGGTATATGACACTCCCACATCACTTCCCTTTTTCTGTTTAAACAAAAAGGAAAGGCTTTAACTTTAGCATAGCAAAATTACATAAAACAGTTATCAAGTAAAAATTACAATAATCTTTATCATAACTAAGGAAAAGTATAACTATAACTAACTATTCTTAACTCCATCAAAGACTCCAGAAAGATACAATATCACCTAAGCAAACAAGAAATAAGCAACTTTCAAACTCTAGAAATGACAGAGACATCTCGCTGCCTGTACAGTCACCCAAAGTTCCTCTGTACTGTTGGAGCATCCGTCTTCGGCCTACAGGCCCATAGTTTTCAGCAGACATTCCACAAAGCAGGAAATTTCAAAGGCAGTCACTATCTGCTTGTCCTGAAGAATGTCTTGCAGACTCTTTCATGAATCAGGAACCCCGAAAGATCATCTCACCTTTAGGCAAGTTCAGTAGTCCTCTCTCTGCGGGTTCTCTGTGTCCACTTTATGCAATAGTCCAGGCAAGAGCAGTTTCTTGCCCAAATGGCTATCAAACTCCATAAGGATCCTCTTCGATGCCCATCTTCCTCTTGAAGTAGATTGGTGCTGCCAGGAGCAGAGTGTCTCATTGTCATGAAAAGCCCTAAGTTACTAAAACATTTAGAATGCTATATTCTATAATCTTTGAAAGATATGAAGAATGCCTATCTAAAATATATCTATGTACATCTAGAAAATCTTAACTAACATATTAACTAACTTAACTTAACTAATCTATTAACAACCTATATACATTACATTTTTAAATGAACTACACAATCACTACACCTAATCAAGATCAGAAATACAGATACATATAACAAAATTGACCTTAAGTTTAAATCACTAAAGCAAAATCCATATCAATGTAAATTATTCATACCTATACCATTTCCCCCTTTAAATGTAAAAGAACACTTATAAACCATATTTGGGAACATGGGCGCAGTTATCTCTCCAAACTGCTTCCTGCTGAATGGGGGCGTCGTTAATTAGGTCTTTCATGGTATAACCTGTGTGCTAGTTTCATCTCAGTTGGCAGTTGAGCGAAGCAATTTTCTGAAGGCGTTCACAGCAACCCTTCAGGAGGGCGTGGTCCATCATACCATATCCGAATAGAAGAAATGAACAGGATCTCGTCCTCTGTGAAAACAAAACAAGAAACTCCTTTCCAAAGTATTTTGTCCTTAGATCCAAATTCCAAAGTCAAGGCAATTTCACATTGGGTTAGTTTAGCAGCATTTATAATCAAATATCTTTTAGCAGCTCTTGCTCCTTCCTCAGCATTCAAACAATTCAAACAGAGCATAATAGCATACAGTATCAACATTCTCTGTGTATTTTCCATCTTTGTACAGCTTTGTTTTAACCTCTATTTCGTTTATTTTTACTTTTAACTTTTTGCTTTTTAAGCGTATATCTTTGACCTGGACACTGTAGACCAGGCTGTTCTTGAATTCTCAGAGATCCACCTGTCTCTGCCTCCCAGGCGCTGGGATTAAAGGCGTATGCTACTACACCTTGAACTCACAGAGATCTGTTTGTCTCTGCCTTCTAGGCACTGGGATTAAAGGCGTGTGCTACCACACTTTGAAGTCACAGAGGTGAATCTCCCTCTGCATCCCAAGTGTTGGGATTAAAGGCGTGTACTATCACAACCAACTTCTCTTTTTCTTCCAATTTTTTTTTTAATTCTTAAGAACTTACTTCTAGCTTGCTTATATTTTTAACACACTGTAAACCATTTAAAAATTTTCTTTATCTTTGAATCTTTTTTTACTGTATCTCTCTCTGTTTTTCTGACCACAAAAGTCTTTAATTTACCAAGCAATATCAGTAGGATTAAAGGCGTTCCAAACTTTTGGCTGAGGTACCGGCCAGGGCCGCGTTCAGTGCCACAAGTCTACAGTGTTTCAAGGTTCCTGCCAGCAATTAAGCTGCAACAGACAACACTCAAGTCCTTTCTCTGTAGTCTGCCCTCCTGCCTCAAACAGATAGAGTTTGCCCTGGCAGGATGGCCCAGAAAGCCGGCATTTTTAAATGGCGCAGCTTTTTTTTTTTTTTTTTTTTTTTTTGCTACGGCTGAAAACCGAAAAGCATGCGTTCAGCTTTTCGTCAATACCGTTTCAGTGTTTCGTGGCAGGACCTCTTAATGAGCTGCAGGGTTTTGCAGCTAAAGCTGAGTCAGGAAGCCTCTCTTAGATGAGAGCGCTTGCTTCCTTCTAGCAGCGCTAGACCCGAGAAATCACTGCTACCAAGAAACCATGCTTTACTCTTTCCCAAGGTTTCTCAGACTTTCTGTGGATTCAGTTGTCCACACGTTGGGCGCCATCTGTTGAAATTGGGGCGCCGGGTTTACATCCCCAACACCCCGGTCGCCTGGCTAGCTTAGCTTACGCCCCGAAATAATTACACGGAAACTGTAATCTTTTAAACACTGCTTGGCCCATTATTTCCAGCCTCTTATTGGCTAGCTCTTGCACCTGAACTAACCCATTTCTAATAATGTGAGTAAGCACCCCAAGGTGTGCTTACCGGGGAGATTCTAGCCTACGTCCATCTTGGGTAGGTCGGAGCTTCATCGCGTGTGTGCCTCAGAGAGCTGGGCCATCCTGTCTGCCCGCTAGACAGGAGGCTGCTGTCTCTGAGCGGAGCTGCGTGCTTCTCTGAGCTCACTTCCTCTTCCTATCCGTATACTATTCTGTTTACTCCTCCCACCTATGTTCTAACCAATTGGGCCAAGCAGTTTATTTATTGCTTATCCAATGAAATCAATAGATTGATAAACAGATTGGTATATGACACTCCCACATCATGTGACTGCTGTTTCCGTTGTTAATTCTGGTCTCTCGTGTGTCACATGGTGTAATGTATTCTGTGTGAGGGATCTTCAGCTCTTCATGAGATATCTTACTTACCTCTAGCTTTTCTCCCTTCTTAACATTTCCTGCCTTATCACTCTTCAAATGGAAACAGTTTGTCTTTTCTTACACCATCTTCTGGTTGTAATCTCCCCCCCCCCAGGATCCTTTCAAGTAGGGTGGTTTTGTAGCATTGTGTTTGAAATGGCAGGGAACTAATAGAACTCAAAATAGGGCAGCAGACAGACCTTGAACTTGGCTGTCTTCGCTGTGAGTGCAAGCTTTATGCTGAGTTCTTTATAGTCTTCTATTGTCACTTCTTGCTTTTCCTTCATTTAAATTCTCATGATGAGTTCCTATGTATGTGTTTGATTCATATTAATAGCAGGTGTTAGTAATTTAAGTTTAGGCTCCATGTATGCTAATCACTTCCTTTCTTTATCACTCAGTGTGAAGTATTTACTGCCACCTGTGCTCCGCCTTCTATGAGCAGGAAACACAAATCTGATTCTCGTGGTCTCTTTCCTTGGCATCTCACAGTGTGCCTATGAAATGGTATCTACATAATCCACAATTTTGAATGAATGCAAAGGTACTCTAATGGTTTTGTTTCCTTGCAGTCTAGACTGAAGATCAGAGAGTTTGGAAATTATACCCTTCATTTTTCTGCTTCAGTTTAAAAGTATAGTTATTGATAAAAGAGACCGCAGTGTCTGGACTGTGTGTACTAGGTAATTTTAGAGGTATAGGTTGCCTTGGGTAGTTAGATGTATGTAAAGAGGGAGTCTAAAAGACTTTTGGATCCAGTTGTGCAATGCTTATGCACTGTGCTTGGAAGGCTGCAGAAAAAAAATGGTACAGTTGTTCCCATTCTCATGGGAATTGGATGCAATTAAGTTTGGAATTAACAAGCAGGGGATGTCTTTTGGTATCAGAATTTGACAGCCAACAACAACTTCTCTTGAGGGGAAATTCTAAAATTAAAACAAAAGTTATCTTACTTGAAACGTTGTGGAAATTCTCTCACCCAGCTATGTTCTCCATGGGCTCATGACTTTGTTTTGTTATGATTCATTGCTGATAGTTTCTATTTTCCTTTGGTTCTAAACTCAAGATAGATCCTTTATTTCTTTGACATGGTTCAAAATTAAGTGGCAGAAAGCAATCTGAATGAAGAGTACTTCCAAACTGCGTAGTTAAGTTCCGTGCTTAACCATTGCTTTACACTTATTGAATTCATGGCTTTTAAAAAGTTATTTTTCTTATTTCTCTTTTCTTCAAGGCATTCGACTTAAATTACAGGACAAAGATTATAATGAAGGAAAAAAGAAACCTAGATTCTAGTGTCTTTGGTAGGGGAAGGTACTCTTCATGCTACTAAAAGAGAAATGTAAACACCAATGCTGCCGCAAACCCTTGGATTGACAGTGGTGTCCTGCCTGCAAGATTCACTGGAGCAATGGTGGCACAGACTTATGGGAGTAACCAACCAGTGTCTGATTTGACTGTAGGCCCACTTCATGAGATAGAACCCATACTGGACACTGTTTCAACTTTTTAATTCTACGTATATTGAATCACATAATACTCACTTCAGCAAGCAATGGGACAGAGGAAAAGTAAGGAGAGAATAAGGATTCTACATGCTGCAAAGTTTTTGGTTATCTGCTAAGCAGCCCTTAGTAACTGTTCTGGGATACATCTCCCCATACCTAGTGAGTGTGGTTCAGAGTCTTAGTTTAAACCAAGGGCAGTTGGAACAGTTTGCTGTAGCCATGGAGATGGGACTAGAAGCAATAGGAACTTTTGGGTTTATGCTTTTATTAGGAAAGAACATGTTTTTTATTTATTTTTTTATTTTTCCATTTTCTCTCTGTGCTTCTTCCCACTCATTGCAAAGCTCCTATAAAGATGGAGTCAGCTTACATTTGAGATGAAAGTCAAAATCTAATATCCAGTTCCCTTTCTAAATATGTTTCCAGATCTATTACTTATAAGTGATTAGTGAGGATTGCAGGGGCTGATTTATACGATTGCTCTCATGTAGAAAAAAAATACCATCTGAATTTATTTTGTAATCAGATCATCGCCTGCTGGTTAGGAGGGAGCACTACAACATGTTTAAAAGATTAAACGACTCATGGGAGCCTTAACAAAGCCCAGACATGTGAACAGTCAATGCATGTGATGTTGCAGGAAAATGTTCCTTCATATATTGTCCCCTTCTTTGTGTCACTAGTGTGGGGGAGAGAAGGTGAGTTTGAGGGGGAAAAGAGTAAACACCTGAGAGCTCCTTTTGGCAAGCATAGCCTGCACCTGATAGGGCGATACTCTTTGCTTCCTTTGGTCTGAGGGTCACGAAGGGTGTTGCTCCACAACTTTGCTTTGAGCCTGTCTGTCATAGCTCCCTGAACTCTCCCCTAAGTCTCAGTCGCTCTGTGTAGCTCTGATGTCGTTGCCCTTTCTACTACTATGGTGATCCATGTACCAGCTCAGCGTCTGTCAACTCATGTAGCATAGCCTTCGAGAGTGAGAATGGCCTTGGGTGGGAACACTGAACCCCCAGTGGCTCCGGTGCTAACCACGTCTTTTACCTTTTTGGGACCCAGTTTGGTACAGTGCTCAGTTCTGGAATGAGGCCAGGGAATAAAGCAGGCAAGAAGGCTCATGCAATTCTGAGAATAAAAGTAAATTCCTACAACTGGAGTGTGAGATTTATGTGCATGGCTGATGAGCTGGGAAGGTGGGTAGATGCAAATGAGCCTCAAGAGCATGATTTTATTCAGTTTTAAACATGGGAGAAATGGGACTGAATTTTTCTAAATAAATTACATAATTTTGATTCAGTTTTATGTACAATATAAAAAGTGGGAAAGCGCAGACATGTTTGATGATATAACTCAGATGTAAATACCATTATGCTATATTCCATTATAATTTTCTCTTACATATTTATATTCCCTCATATATTTATAAATATACGATACATATATATATAAATATATGATACATATATATAAATATATGATACGTATAAATATATGATACATATATTTATAAATAGTTTTAATTTTTTGTTTATGTGTTTTTCTAAAAGAGTTCTTATATTTTTTATATTTTTCCTGTTTAAACCAGTGCCTGGGACACAGCGTATTGAATAAATGTGTCATTTGGAGTCTTGGGCTATTTCTGGGAAGTAGATGATAATCTATCTACACTGCCAAAGATTCTTCTTTAAAAAAAAAATAGGATTTATTTTGTGTGACTAAGTGTCTGCGTGTGTGTATGTATACCACATACTGTGCCTGGTACCACAGGCCGGAAGAGAACATCTGAACTGGGATTACCGACAGATGTGCACCAACCTTTGAGTCCTGGGAACTGAACCAAATACTCTGAAAATGTTACAAGTGCTTTTAACCACTGATCCGTTGCTCTGCCCCCAAATCCCACCCCAGAATTCCTTATCAGCTACTGCACTTTGTTAATGTTGGGATTTTTTTTTATTATCAACTGATATTTCATGACTTAGTAAAAAGCCATTTTTTAAAAAAAATCTTTATTCTTTATGAGAACATTTCCCTATTATGTAGTTGTGTTACTCTTTTAACATACTTAGGTTCTGACCAAAATCTTCCTGGAAGTCAAGTTCTTATATCTAAGAAACTTAACCAAAGAAGACGCTTATGGTACCCCAGAGTCATGTTCTAGCCTTCCGGTCATTCAAAGACCAGGTGCTGGCATCTTGCTGCTCCTTTATCTCCTGGGCATTGCCTTAATCCACACTGTAGAACAAGTCCATAGGAATAGGTCTTCTCATATATAATGGTAAGAATTAGAAGCCACATGGCCACTTTTGCTCTGTATGGGTGTGACTTGGGTTTTGGTGACAAACCTGGTGACATGACTTCCTTTTAGCAGCAGGAGAGACACAGCTGTCCAATCACAGACATGTTCCCGACTTTATATTTTGCATTGCTAGGACCAAACTCAGGCCCTTGAGCTTGCAAAGGAAGCATTGTTCTGGGCTGCCCTTCAACACTGCCCAGCTACTGCCTGAATAGAAGGGAGAGGGAACCTCTTCCCGTGGGCAGCCAGACTCAGGCTGCCACCATGATCTTCATTTCTCTCCCACAAACATTTGCCTCCTCCCACAATCCACGTATCTGCTCTGTTTTCTTATATTTCATGGGATCTTTCTTCTCTCCCTCTGGAACAGTTCATTAAAATCTATTGAGTTGCTGTTGTGTGTTAAATACAGCAGTGTGCAGTAGGCTCTCACGGTGGTGAAAAACATGGGTTCTCTTTATTTTGGGAGTGTAGTGAGTTAGGCAAAGATGACATTACATCACCAGAGTGATACTGGGTGTGGGGCATTCTAGGATACTATTTCATAGGATGTTCATAGGACCTTTGTTCTTTCCTGCTGTGCTCTTCCTGGTACTAACAGTACCCCAGCAATGATGGGTCAGAATGTTGGTCAGCAGAGGGAATTAAGTCAGTGACATCAGATTGCACTAGTAATTACTATATTCCGCTGCCTGCACTTTCTGATTAAAAGAGAAAAATGAGAGTTAAGAGTCATTGTCTGTTAACTATTTACTCTTAATTGCACACATCTCTACAACTATCGGGTTGGTATTGTTTTGTCCAGGATCCAGCTCTATAGCCCAGGTTGTCCTTGAACTCCTTTCTTTCTTGCCTGGACTGCTGGAATTACTAGTGCAGGTCCCCGGGCTCACTTCATTAATGTTCTATAGAACTAGATCAGAAGCACCCCCAAAGTGCCTCTTCAGTGTCCCTACATGTAATGATGCTCCCGGGAAAGCAGACGTGTAACTGAATCGTGAAAGGGACTCACCTTGCTTTTGTTGGAAACTATTTTTACTTGCCAGGCTGCAAAATTATAGTCCTTCTGACTTGGAGCTCTGACCTTAGTGTTTAATCCAGGGAAAACACTGAACAGTACAGTGAGGAATAACATTTAACCTTTCAAGACAGAAAACTTCTTGTCTCCGGCATGGGACTTGTAGGTCCCCCCACAACACATTTCCTGATGAAATTATGTATAATAAAATAGGATTAAAATTTTTCATAATGAAATACATCAGCATCCAATTCTGTGTAAATCAGTGAGCCAGTTTCTAGAACAGACATGCATAAAAACACCCACTTCAAAGACTACAAGATAAACTGATGGATTTTACTGACCAAAAACTATGAAGAGTTCATAGAAACGGCTTAGGATTCTGTGTTCTAACCAACTGTAAGACATTATCAGAGTAAATATGATCTATGTGTATTGTACTTATACAAGAAATTACCAGTTGGATACAGAGAATACAGAGAAGCCTCTCATCATAAATTTTTGATACCGAATCAAAGACAACCAGTTATCAGGAAATGATGTACAAATGCCCTCCCCTTTCTAACTACATCACTTGTGAAACTGAGTTTTCCTCGTGCATTTCTTCAATCAAAGAAATATATTAAATGCACAAATAATTATGAAAGTCCAGGTGTCTTTTGTTAAGAAATTTGCCAATGGGTAAAACCATAGTACTTGTCTCATTTGTTGGGGCTATATCTACTTTGTAGACTATATTCATTTTTAATAGCAAGTGTGGATACCAAGTTAGACTTATCCTTGGTGACACACCAGAGTGATACGATTCCTGATTTGTCTGATCGGTCATGATGGTGATGAATTAATTCTAGTTTACAAGCATATGCAGAGCCAGATGTGGGGACAACCTGTGTTTCCAGCCCATGCTAAGTCAAGGCAGGAACATCAGGGGTTCAAGGCTAGCTACTGCTCTCTAGACTATATGTGACCTGACTTAGCATCCACCCCTAGCCCCCGAAGCATAAACAGATCAGATAAGTGAATCTTTTCCTTCTCACAACTTTTTGGGACCCTTTTGGCTGTTTTTTTTTTTTTTTTTTTTTTTTTTTTTTCTGGTTCCTGCCACCATTTGATCATACAAAGTGATGTTAGTGTGTTCAATTTTGTATCACTCTTTTAGTACCTTGATATTTGGAGCTAATCTTAATGTCAAGGCAATGGGAGGAACCTGATTTGCAACTGTATCTTGGGGAGGGAGATAGTCCTGTATCCAGAGAGATTTCTTTCTGGTTGCATGTAGTCATTAGTTTGTCTACTTCGTCTAAGACCTGCAAACCTAAGAAGCTTCAGGCCTAGGAGTATACACTGGTCTAGCTCAAAATACACAATTCCATCTTTGGAGGTTGCTGGTTAGGTAATTGACAACTAAACCAACTACAGTGCATAGTACTTGATGCTTGCTAAGAAAACATAAGGTCTGGAGAGATGGCTCAGTGGTTAAGAGCACTGCCCGTTCTTCCCAAGGTCCTGAGTTCAATTCCCAGCAGCCACATGGTGGCTCAGAACCATCTGTAATGAGATCTGGTACCCCCATTAGGAAGAGACCTGGTTAGTCGTCCTCATCAACGTAGACCATGAAGCCCAATATGGACAAGTTCAACAGAACTACCATATACGGGCTGCCCGTGCATGCCTCAGCATTGCCAGTGCATGCTTCAAATTCGAATTCAAGAAGATATAACCGCAAACTGTGATAGAGACTTTGGAATTGTTTGTCTCTCATGGAGCCATGAAAGTGACTCAGAATGGGATAGAATAAGCTGTTATTATTGCTCTCCAAAAAGAACCGCTGGATTAAAACCCCCTGCAGACACTTGCAGAAGGATGCCTTCAGCATCTAGTCCTCCGTTCTTCTTCACCATAGCTTGGCCTGCCTGTGGTGTGTTTCCCAGCAATGCCAGGAAAGGGCAGAGTACAGCACAGTTCTCCTTAATGCTCTCCTCTCTCTCTGGGGTTCCCTAGCCAGCACATCGACTTTTTTTTAATATTTATTTATTTATTAAAGATTTCTGTCTCTTCCCCACCGCTGCCTCCCATTTCCCTCCCCCTCCTCCAATCAAGTCCCTCTCCCTCTTCAGCCCAAAGAGCCAATAGGGTTCCCTGTCCTACTGAGAACTCAAGAACAAGGGCAATGGGTTTTTGATCCTACTGCACGTATCGGCTTTGTGGGAGCCTAGGCAGTTTGGATACTCACCTTACTAGACCTCGATGGAGGTGGGTGGTCCTTGGACTTCCCACAGGACAGGGAACCCTGTTGGCTCTTTGGGCTGAAGAGGGAGAGGGACATCGACTTTTTTTCTTTCTGTCCATACACTATTCTTTCACAGTTCTAGAGGCTGGAGCTCCAAGGTTGAGGTGTTGGTAGGATCACTTTCTCCCTCTTTTTGACATGCAATATACATGTGTATTTGAAATAGATGTGAAGGTGTATGCTATGTTTAGTACATATGCGTATGTGTGCTTAAATCAATCTAATTGTCATATCCATCACGATATACCTACCGTTATTTTTTTGTGCTGAAGATATTTAAAATCTGCTGCCAACAGATTTCAAGTACACACATAAGCACATGAAGCGTGAGCACACATGGGCACACACGCACACACGCACACACACACAAACACGGGCATGCACATCATCATCATGTGTTCTCGAACCACTTCCGTTAGATTCATAGGCTATCTGAACTGTGGGACTAGTGCTGTAGTGAGCATGCGGATAACTCAGGGCCAGGCTGATTTTGCTTCCTGTATACTCGTTCTTCATGGTGAATAATTTTATATTAATTGAAGAAAATGGATTCCTTTGAGGTCTTAAATTTTTGGGGTTACAGTCATCAAATTGTCCTTCTATCCTAGATTATCAGGCGCATTGTAAATATAAGTTAAATACATTTGGAGCTCTTAGAGCAAAGTAGAAAAGATTATAGATGATTTCAGCTGTTGAGGAATTACAATTTATAACAAAATCACCCAGCCCAGAAACCTTCCCTACATAGTAGAGTATGTTTAGTATTGAATAACCATTAAAGTGATAGTCAAGGTGTATTATAGAGTCTGCAGAGATCGAATAATCGAGCTGAGGATGCGTGTTTGAGTTGAGCAGTAACCGAGTCTTCAGGCAGGAGAACTAGACCTTCCTCCACTAGCACACAATCCCTCCTAACTGTGCTTATGTTCAAGGAATTTGGATCACGTAGTTGTTGACTACGGACTTCCTACATTTGCTTAGGTTTTCCCATTCACTGCCCTCCCTCACCCTAGCTGTCCTCAGTGTATTCTCAGTGGTGCCACTGATGGGCTGCCATGTTGGTGGGACCTCCAACTGCAAGGCCTTCCCTCTGTGTCCTGGGGCTCCTGCGTTGTCACTGTTTCTCTTCTAGCATCTGTTTCTGCAGTCATTTTCCGATAAGTTCCACTTCACACACATGCTGCGCCCAGCATGGGCTCTCAGCGATGCAATGTTCTGCCAGTCATTTCCTCCTAAAAGGAGGCCCGGGGGAAGGGGAGGGTTCCCCTCAATGCCTCCACTTTTAGCTCTGCGGGCCCATCATGACCTATGCATGTCTGTACATATCCTCAGTCCCCTAGGAGTCACTGCCCCTTCTCTGTCTCCTCTCAAGTCTCACATCACTGTGACCAGGGGAGTCACCTTGAGCTTCTAGGCCTATGACCCCAATGCCTTCACACCTGAGACTTTTCTGTCCGATGTGTTGAACGTGAGCCTTTCATGTTCTCATTGAAGCTGCACTTGGTGGGGTCTGCGCAACTGTTTTTTCTTGTCTCACTCTGGATGTAAGTGGAAAGTAATAGTCTCCTGGCGGAGTACTTCTGGGGACAGCAGGGTTTTCCTTCTGTCACTTTACAGGTTTTGATGTTTGATTTTTAACGTTGCTTCCGGTTGCCCTCTTAAACACGGCTGTTCTGACTGAGGTTTGCAGAGAACAACCTTTAAGCTGTTTCTTTCGTGATGTTAGGAGGCAGGATATCACGATTTGGAATGCTGAAATTGCAACAGGAAGGATTTATAATTTTCATGCTAATATTTTCTTAGCATGGAAGAAAGAATTGAAAACTAACTACATACATTGCTAAGTGTCAAAACATTTTTCAGGGTTTATGCCTCTAGATGCCTATTGTCCAGAGATTTGTCAGCAGTGGAAAGAGGAGATGTCCGGTTAATAAGATGGCCGCTTCTACTCTACAACCCTACACAGGCATCAACAGGAGCAATCGGTTGAGTGCTCCTTACAGAATAAGCCAAGTACCCCATGTCACCAATTATTTTCAGAGAGTGAAAAAATGGTTTAGAATTTCAAGATAATCTTAGCATTAAAATAATTCCCTCCACTGTAAGGTTTGAAAGTTATAGCCAGGTGGTGGTGGCACATACTTGGTAGGTAGAGGCAGTTGGATCTCCAAGTTGAACCCAGCCTGGTCTATAGAGTGAGTTCCAGGACAGCCAAGGCTACACAGAGAACCCTATCTTGAAAGACAAAACAAAGTGAGCAAAAGTAAATCCTAGTCTTTGTATAAATAGTCAGCTGAGAACAGTCTCATTTAGTCCCCTGACTTTCTCCTCAGCAAGGATGTCAGACCTCACTGACTTCTCTAGCTCGGAATGATCTCATTAACAGCACAGGCGAGGGGACCTGTGGGCTTGCCCTGTGTCCTGATGGACCCTATGTTTTGACATGTTCTACCACGGTATGACACACTACTCTCAGCGCCTGCACTATTCTAAATGCAGAATTAGAGACTGCCCTCCTGGGGACTGCCTACCCTGTACCACTTAGGGGACCCAGCCCTGGTTTAGAGAAATGTGTGAGCCACAATGCCTGCAATTGTGCCTTTCACAGAGCCAAGCCACTGTCACCGAGAGCAAATGATGGGTTGTTTATCTTGGAATTGTTTTTTTATGGGCAGATGCCACGAAAGATTCAAAGACTGTCTGTAGAGAAAGAATAGCCCTATTGTTTATTCAATGCCTGCTTTTCTATTTGACGTGAGGGTTCCTTGAATATCAAACACTTAGTAAACTTAGTTTCTTCTTGAGCTGTTTCAAACAGGTCATTTAACTGCAGCTTGTTTTCAGATGCCCCCTGTGAGAGTGTGTGTGTGTGTGTGTGTGTATACTTGTGTGTTCTATGTCTGTCAGTCACTACAGGAGGAAATGACGAAGGCAATGCTGAAGTTTAGCATCTGTGAGCTCTAAAATCTTCAACATAACAGCTTTCTTGCCTTCCGGTTGGCTGACTGTGTGGTGACAGGTGCTGAGAATCCCAGTAGAATCAGATGCAGGAAGGCAGCGAGTATCACCTGTGGAATCTGGCGGGGCTGGCAGAGGAGATAAGTGTGGTTGATAGAAGATCACAGATGGCCAGAGGAAGCAGAACAGGGTTGGTGGGTGTGGGGTAGGGGAGGTAGTGTTTGAAGAATTGTAATGGGATTAGCCCTGGGCATTCTCTTGTCTATGCTCTTCAGTAATGCTGAGCAGAAAACACCATGGGGACAACCCTAGGAAAACAAGAGAATGAGGTTCATAAAAGCACATGACCCAGGCTCTTTCTCAAACAGGAACTAAGTTCTTCTGTACACATGGTTATGCCAAAGAGGGCACACGTGTGTGCAGTTGTCAGCTATCCCTGTGTGCGGTGCTCAGATGTTCTCAACACATAGAAAGTGTAATCGGTCTACTGTGAGATCAGCTCCTGCTGAGTGGGCTGAGAATGAAGGGGGGCCCCCATTTACTTGCTAATATTTATGTGGTAGTACCGCATAAAGCAAGGGTTTGGCTACTAAGGAAACCTTTTGCAGGTAGCAAGTGGTCGGGGAGGCAGGTTGGTTCCTGGGTTGTTGACCTCTGTGATAGGAGGATGGAAAAAGCACTGTCTTGCTAACCTTGCTGCCTAGCATGAGCAAGTCACATTGACTATGTGCTAGCCTTTAGCAATGGCGATTAGCAGGCAGTGCAGAGCCCCCCTTCCTATTGACATTTACTCTTTAAATTTTCCTAATGTGGCTTCTTTAATTTTTTCTGGATTTTTAAATTCTGCTTTATGTGCGTGAGTGTTTTGCCTGCATATATGTATATGCACTATGTGTGTGCCTGATACCCACAGAGGTCTCTGAAGACTGTGTCAAATCTCCTTTAACTGTAGTTATGGGTGGCTGTAAAGTCACCATGTGGGTGCTAAGATCCAGGGTCTTAAGCAAGAGCAACAAGTTCCCTTAATTGCTGAGCCATCTCTCCAGTTCCTGGAGACGGTGGCTATCATGGATGTGGATGCCCCTTCCTCCATCCCCTTCCTGATCCTCCATCCCTTCCCTCATCTTCTAAATCTCCTCCTCCCTCTTCTTCCTCATCCTCTATCCCCATCATCTATTATCCCCTATTCTTCCTTATTCTAGATTTATTTATTGTGTATACATTAATGTTCTGCCTGTATGTATGTGTACCATGTATATGCTTGTGACCTGTGTGTATCAGAAAAGGGCATCAAATCTCCTGGCACTGGAGTTAGGATTGTTGTGATCTGCCATGTGTGTGCTGCAAATCAAACCTGAGAGTGCTCCTAATTGCTAATCCATTTCCATGGCTCTCTGGATTTTTTAAAATATCTATTTTTTATTTTGTGTACATGAGTCTTTTGCCTACATGTGTGACTATGTACCACAAACATGTCTTGTGCCTGCAGAGACAAGAAGAGAATGTTGAATACCATGGAAGTGGAATTACAGGTGGTTGTGAGCTCTCTAATGTGGGTACTGGGAGCAAAACCTGGGTCTCTGTAAGATCAGCAAGTACTTCTAACTACTGAGCCATCACTCCAGTCCCTCAAGTGGCTTCTTATACCAGTGTCCTTCTACTTCAAAGTAGCCAAAAGTTACTGTTAAGATATTTGTCCAACAGTTGAAATGCCTACCAATGTGGAAAACCATGAACAAAACAATTTGTAATACTTCAATTTTCAACTAGAGCTGATTTATTTTTATTTTCATAGTTTTGGTTTTGTGATATAGAGGCTCACTAGCTATCTTGAAACTCACTAGGTAGCCAAGGGTTGCTTTAAAGTGTGTCATTCTTCTGACTCAGCCTCAGAAATGTTGGGTTATAGCTGTGAGCTACCATGCCCAGACAAAGACTGATGTGAGATTCCATTTTGTATACCACTGGTTAATAAAGAACCTGCTTTGGGCCTATCAAAGGACAGAATAGAGTAAGGTAGGAATTCCAAGCCAAGATAGGGAAGAAAGTGGGTGGAGTCAGTGCGAATCCATGTAGCTACTGAAGGAGACAAATGCCTAGGACTTTACTCCATATGCCATAGCCACATGGTGATGCACAGATTAATAGAAGTGGGTTAATTTAAGATGTAAGAGCTAACCAGCATGATGCCTAATTATTGCCCAAGCAGTGTTTTAATTAATACAGTCTTTGTGATTATTTGGGGTCTGGGCAGCTGGGAATGAATGATCAGTCTCTGCCTACAAAAGACTGAATACTTCTAATGTTTTAGAGAATATATAATACCAGAAACATTTTTTTTCAGCCGAGTGTATTGGCATTGAAAGGCTTATTATGAAGTAATAGAATATAGACTTAAATTTGAGTATTCTTACGCTGGGAGGCAAAGTTAATTTTAAATTGTATTGTTTTATAATGTATTAAGATGTGCAACATACTGTTAAGAGATCTCTCTATAGTAAAGTCATAAAAAAATTAACATTAACTGTTTCACACAATTACCCATTTTTCTTCCAGTGGTAAGAATGGCTGAATCTATTTGCTTGGCAAAATCCTGAATACAGGGCTGGGTATTGTTTAGTGGTAGAGCATTTACTTCCCTTGAATATGTGAGGCCTGAGGAGTGATCTCTAGCAGCAAAAGAAAGAATGGGAAGGAAAAGGTCAGGAAAGAAGGATGTTAGTTCTGAGACCACTTCCTCCTGACTGTGTGGTGCACCTTATACCTTCGGTCTTTGTACTTCTTCATCCTCCATAGTTTGTATTTTCTGTAATATAATACAAGATTCAATATAAGTGACACAGAGGGTGTTGCACACATACATGTATGTGTGTGTGTGCGAGCGCGCGCACTGGGAGCTGGAGATACTTAAGCGATGATACTGAATGAGAAAATCCTTATTTTATTTTCCAGGTGCTGGCGAATCCGGGAAAAGTACGATTGTGAAGCAGATGAAGTAAGTCGCTGGAGGCGTTAGACATGTCTGTATATCTCTGAGTGACTTCTGTACAGGAAGTAAGCCTGTTTTCCTCTGCTCTCCTCAGAATCATCCACGAAGCTGGTTACTCAGAAGAAGAGTGTAAACAGTACAAGGCGGTGGTCTACAGTAAC
Organism: Microtus obscurus; assembly: GCA_963919715.1. Lineage (NCBI taxonomy): Eukaryota > Metazoa > Chordata > Mammalia > Rodentia > Cricetidae > Microtus > Microtus obscurus. Next base: position 4,714,954 of record CAWTZC010000288.1, on the reverse strand, counting down.
ACCATCCAGTCCATCATTGCCATCATCAGGGCCATGGGGAGGTTGAAGATAGACTTCGGAGACTCTGCTCGGGCAGTAAGTCAGTGGCTTTGTTGGAGCTTGTCTGAGGACTATCTTGTCGGTAAAGCATGAGACTCTGAGTCTCATGGTGTTGGGTTTGGGCACCACGTTGTGCGCCATTATGTCTGGAACCAGCCTGGACATAAACCATTTCTTCTACCAGAGTGGAGATGTGGGAATGAAAACACAACTCACTCAACTATTTTGGGAGGAAATTTTGGTGATCCTTGAAGAAATCCTGAGTTCACATCCTAAAAATCACCCACATTTATTATCCAAACAATTTGTATTTCAAAATGTAAATTGAGGGGGGGGGAATTCATTAGCATTCTGTTTCCTAGGTAGCAAGGGGAAAGACTTAGGTCATGTCTATAGCTATGCTTGTTTTGTCACGGCCATGCCCATTTTGTCACATAAAAAACCACTTCTTCCCCAGACAACCCCCTAAATTACAATAGAAGGAGCAGAACAACATTAGCATATCCTGACCACTTGCTTTAGATGGCATCAGGTTGTTTCAGTATCAAAAGGCTAGGTGACCATGTTCTGTGTGGCAGGTGCAAACTGTGCTTTGTAGCTCTTATCAGCATTCTCTGACCACCAGACAATGTAGGAATATGGGCCTATATAATATAATTCAACCCCTACAGGGATAGTTCTGTAGCTGCATAACTGAGGCCAGACAGCTACTGGGGAGGCTTTACACAAGAAGTCAAAAGGACAGGCGTGAGTCACGAGCCTTGGAAGTCAGTAGAAGAAGAGCACAGATGTGTACTCTTCAGCCTTGCTGCTGTTTCTCCTGGCTTATCCAGACTGTCCAGGAATCACTGAAGTATTTTCTACATAATAGGTACATTAGAGTCTTAGGACTCTAATTTTGTCAATCCTACAAAACACCTGAGCAAACCCACGTAAAGTGGGGACAACTTGCTTTTGGCTCACATCGCTAAAGGTTTCAGTCCATGGTTGGCTGGTTCCATGGCTGTGGTCTTCAGCCAGGCTGAAACAGCATAGTGGGGAGTGTGTGATTGGACAGTGGGGTCACGTCATGGTAGGCAGGAAGTAGACAGAGACAGGAAGGGGCCAGGGACACGATATGACCTGAATCTGCCAGCCAGGCCCCAGTTCTAATTGCCCGTTGACCTCTGAGATTGCCCGTGGTTTAATTTAGTGATAATGTTATAACTCACCCCACCTCCGATCCAGACATCTCTCAATCGCCCGTGAGCCAGGGGCCACACATTTAGCACATGGACATTAGTGACCCTGTTATATCCAGGCCATGACATGTTAGATGCTTCTGTGTCCAGTACTCATCTGCCGTCACCACAATGGAAATCTCAGAGATAATTAGCTTAAAAAGACGGAAGATTTATTTTGACCCACGAGTTTAGATATTTCAGTCTAGCACTGGGGAGGCTGAGGCAGGAGGACTGCTGCAATGACCCCCAAGCTGGACCACTTGGGTTAGCCTGGGCTACACAGCAAGAAAACAAGACATTTGAGCACTGAAATGATTTAGCGATTTGTTCTTGGGCCTGGACTAAAACAATGATAACTGAACTTTGAATAATGGGCTCGCTCTGAGATTGCTTATCTTTGCAACAGGAAAATACTGGCTGCTACTGTGAGCAGTGGGTTAGCCTGAGCTACACAGCAAGGAAATAAGACATTTGAGCACTGAAATGATCTAGCGATTTGTTCTTGGGCCTAGACTAAAACAATGATAACTGAACTTTGAATAATGGGCTCGCTCTGAGATTGCTTATCTTTGGAACAGGAAAATACTGGCTGCTTAAAGATATGAATCAGAGTTTCAGAGCTCAAGGGACTTCAGCAGACAAGCCAGTGCCTGGTAGAGCAGCCGGGAGGCAGGAGGTACATGGCAGGACTGCCACAGGCTCTGAGGGCAGCAGGCTCAGTGTTGGTCCAGGTGCTGGGCTGGACTCCCTCCTTTGAACCCCAACGTACTTTCGGTTTGGTGGAAAAGAGCCTGGGCCATTCCACAGGGCACATTTTTCTCCTTCTTTCTCTCCATTTGAGACTTCATCTGTCAGCTTCAGGGTTGTTGCTTGTCTTTTGTCGATGTACTACTGAATGGAAAGTCTGCCATTTTTGCCCCATGGATGAACCTCAACAATATTATGAAAGATGAAAAAGTACTGTCTGGTTTTACATATATGATAATCAAAATTAAATGTAGAAGTCAAGTATCAAAGAGAAAAGCAAGCAACTGTTAGTAGGGGTTTAGGGTAGAGTGGAAGGAAATGAAGGTGTGCAGTTGGAAGTCTGTAAAGTAGCAGACATATAAGGCAAAGAAATCTAGAGAGAAAAGGTACAGTTTGGGGGCTTTGGTCATGATCATTTTAAATAATGTATTTTTCATTTATTCAATACATTCAGGACATTTGTTAGTAGAATAAATGATAAATGCACATATTACAGAGTGAATGATTAGTAGATGAGATAAGATATTCTAGATATTATGAAATCTTATTTCGGGAAAGAAAATTTAGAAGAATATTATGAATTATTAAAAATTATTTTGAAATGTTCTTGGAAATATCAGCAACAGTAACTTTTTAGTCTGTTTAAAAGATGGCACAGATGGAATCCACCCTGAGAATAAGGAGGAAAAATAAACAGAAATCATACTTTATGCCAATTCCAGTTATGGCAATTGAAAACTTAGCAAATTCATTTATCTAAGTGAGTTCTAGAGTCTCATGCTTTTTATCCTAACACTTGGGAAAACTGAGACAGGATGATTGTCATGGGTTAGAGCTCAGAAACCTACTTGGTAAGTTCCAGACTAATCTGGGTTGCAAAGAGAAACCTCATCTTTGAAAACCAAACCAAACTCAGCAACAACCCACACGCACCGCACTGTGAAGCAGATCTTCCTGTGGTTGCAAGAAAAGATGCTTCGAACCTCTGCTGGGAGAGCATGCAGGGGCCATGCAAGCAACTTCATGAGAAGGCATTTGATTTTCATGCGTTTCTCTGCAGGAATTCTTTTTCTTTTTTTAAACTCTTTTTTTTTTTTTTGATACGCTTTTTTTGCTTAGCCTTAGCTCTGGTTTATGGCTGTCTCCCGCAGCTGTGGGACCTGTGTGTGCATCCACTCTGCTCAGCTCCCTGCTTCACCGAGCAGCTGTTCCTTTCTGCTCTCCGTCCATTATCTCTGATGCTCACAGCCTTCCTCGGTTACCGCTGCACACACAGGGTGTGTTTTCCCAGGGTCTACTGCCGTTCCAGCTGTCCTGTATTTCAGGCTGCCTTGCGTCTGCATAGAATCTAAACCACTGCAAGGCCCTTGCAACTGCTCTCAGGGCTATAAAGATGAATTAAATAGAGCCACCCATGAGGATGACACACCTGAACTGAATACTGTACCCTGAGTCAGACGTTTATAGAGAACAATGAATAAAAGACAGTTTACAACCAAGGAATAGTGTGTTCAAAGGCACTTTGAAAATTCCCTTTTCAGAAGTAGCCATCCCTGTGAAAGAAAAATACATGTTAATTCTGCTAAGGACCACAGATCTGCTTCGCACGTGAAGGCAGAGTGGATAATCTTCGGTAGCAAGACCTTCGTCTCTGTCTGTTTTCTGAGGGCCACACTGACTTAAGTCTTACCAGTGTTCTAATTTTGAACACCTTACAAATGGGGAAGATTATCAGGGTCATCTTTTCATTTTTCTCTGGCATTGATCAAAGATGAGAATGCTTTATATCATTTTATTTGTGTTTCCACCATGGATTCCTCTAAATGTTCTCATTTTTGTTAAATTGGTTGTTTTTGCAGTGGGTTTCTTTTAATATTAGAGACATTCACCCTTCATCTGTTGTAAATATTTTCCTCTTACAAAAGATTTTTTGTTTGCTTGCTTGGTTTTTTTGTTTGTTTGTTGGCAATTAATTCTAACACTTCTGTCTTGATCTTGATATAAAGACAATATTCCCAATTGCTCTGATTACTGCTGTTCTTGTTTAGCCAGGGTCTCATGTATCCTAGAATGACATCAAATCCAATGTAGATCTTAAGATGGTCTTAAACTTGAGAGTGTGTGTTTGTGCATGTGTGTATGTGTGTGTGTGTGTGTGTGTGTGTGCAACTATATGTGTTCCTGTGCATTTTGTGTCCAAAAAGAAGTCCACGCCCTCTTTTGTCTCCTCAATTGTTCTCACTTTATTTTTCGGTACAGAAGCTCCCACTGAACCTAGAGTTTATTAATTCAGCCGGGTTGGCTATCCAGGGAGTTCCAGGACTCCTCCCATCTCAGTCTTCCCCAGACTAGGATTAGAGATGCCAGGCCCGGCTTCTTACCTGGGTGATGGAGACCCGAGTTAGGTACACATGCTTGTGTATAGGCTCTTACTGTTTGACCCATCTTCCCAACCTGAAAGTTACAAGTTCTATGATACCATGGTTTTTCTGTGCGACATGTTTGTATCCACCTACTTGTGGGTGTTTCCTGGTAAATAAGATCTAAACATGTCATATGAGTTGACTCCTGCCTGACTGCCATTCATTGAGTAACCAGTCCATTCACCAATGACTTGGGAATACCACCTTTAGCAGTCAGTTGGTTGTGAGTATACACTCTTCTTTCCCTCTGCTGATGTAACCTTTGTTCATTCCCAGACAAGCCAGCAATTATGTCACTCAATGCCTCCAATCTTGTTTTATTATATTGGAATGGGAAAAAAAATAAGAACATCTACCTCATAGGATTTTAAGAAAGCTAAAATCAGTACTGATTGTTTATAACATGCTTTTGGACATAGCAGATCTCAATGAATTGTTAATTTTTTTTTTTTTTTTTTTTTTTTTTTGGTTTTTTGAGACAGGGTTTCTCTGTGGCTTTGGAGCCTGTCCTGGAACTAACTCTATAGACCAGGCTGGTCTCGAACTCACAGAGATCCGCCTGCCTCTGCCTCCCAAGTGCTGGGATTAAAGGCGTGCGCCACCATCGCCCGGCGAATTGTTAATTTTGATATCTATAGTTGTACTGTTATTGTTGACAGATTCACAGGGTGTTAGTTTGCTTTGCTTCACAGATGAATTGGCACCTAGTAGGTTTGATCACACTCAGACATTAAGACCAGTATGCATTTCTGTTTCAAATGGGCTTGAGAATTAATTTTCTCTAATTCTGTTGAAATGAAACAAGTGCTAAAATAGCCTGCTTGTTTTTTGGGGGGCGGGGAGTATATCTTTTTCATTAAATAATTAATTAGAGTATAATTACATAATTTCCCTTTCCCTCTCTGCCCTCCCTCATTCCCTAATTCAGGCCTCCTCTTTTAACCATGTTGTTACATATACACATAAATAAATAAACATATATTTAGTATATAAATAATATGTATTCGTATATAACTTGGGGTAAGAGGGCTGTCCTTATGGGAGATGATCTCACCCTCTCTCAGCCATTGTTCATTGCTTATCACTCCTCCTCTAGGAGTGGGGCCCCGTGAGATTTCCCCCATCTGCATTGAGATTATATCTTAATATGCAGTTTGGTTCTTGAGAAGCGAGGGGAAAAGAAATAGACTTTTCAGAAGTTATGACCAATGTATGGTGATTTCTACAAATAGCAGGTTTGTACACAGTATATACATTGGCTATTTTAGGCAAGGTCAGGCATGTTCAGACTGATATGGCCACAGCTCACATTATATATTTTAATTGTGAAAAATAAAAATAATTGTTGGTGGAGGTTTCTTTCCCACCAACAGCTCGCAAATAAATACATAGAGGCTTAATATTAATTATAAATGCTCTGCCAATAGCTCGGGCTTGTTCTAACTAACTATTATATTTTAACTTAGCCCATATTTATCTAAGCTTTCTCCCATGGCTTGGAACCTTTCCTCAGTATGGCATGTCCATTCCATCTTGCTTTTCTTTGTGTATCCTCGCTACTCCAGACTCTGCCTTTCTTCGTCCCAGCATCCTTTTAATCTGGGTCTCCCGCCCAATCTCTTCCTGCCCAGCTATAGGCCAGTCAGTTCTTTATTAACCCTTGAAAGTAATACATATTCACAGTGTTCAGAAGGATTATTCCACAGCAAATAATTCTCAAGATTGACATAGTACAGTTAAATTGATGGCTGCTGTCTCTTTAAATCTTTCTCAGAGTGAGGGTGGTCCATTTATGCATACTGAAGTATTGATAATTTAGAATATTATGTGGTAGGAAGCTTTGTGTAGAACTGTTAACATATGATAGGCCCTTGTTCCTCTAGTTAGAACAGTGGGCTAGCCTACAGTAAAATACACAGAATGAGGCCAGCTGGAAAGCATGTTTGTATGGGTTCATAGTGATTGGAAGAGAATGTTTGCTAAGATAGCTTTGAAGATAGGAAGTTTTATTTATATATCATTGGACTTTATTTTTCTATTCTAAATTGGTAATGAATCTAAACTATTATTACAGCTTTATTATTATATAGGATTTTATTATTATTTATATTATATTATTATGTATGTATTCTAGGATGTTTATTATTATAATGGATTATTACACAGCTAATAATTTCACTCATGCTTTATGCTATGAGGAACCCTGAGCCTGCCCAAGGTCCACTAAGCATAAGCATCTTCCTGAACAGCCTCAGTTTGTCCTTAGAAGATGGTCACTTTTCTCCTTGAATACTTGTGTGGTTTGTTTTCATCAGCTTGTTGGGTACTCTATGTCTCTTTGCCTGATTTGCAAGATGGCTGTTGAGGAATATTTAGCAGTTCACCTTGACAGCAATCTGAGTATATATTTTCTTCTTACCCAAGGTAGCCAAAGTTAAGGGAATTGCCTGCTTTGTGGTTAGTGAGTCCTAGCTCAGTGTAATGCGAATTCTTTCAGGTGTGTGGTTTTTCACTCCTTTACTTGCTATGTATTATTTTCTGTTGTGGCTTGCGCCCTGTTTGCTTACCCACTGTTTGCTAAGTTCATTTGCATTAGCCTTTTGTCCCCCAATGGTAATTAGTAACTAGTTTCTCATATTTTGTTTATTATCCTTCATCTCATTGTTAGATATTTTTCATTATTAAAACTCCCTACAGTATTATTTCTGCTATGTTTTTTTTTTAGAACATCTTCAGTTGACCAAGGATTTACCAAATATTTATACCCACTTTAAAGGTTCTGCAAGGCAGTGAATTTCAGTATCTTTGTTTGTTCTTTGATCTCTCTGAAACCTCTGTTGGATGAACATAATATTCCATATCTATGCTTCCATATTAATAACTTATTAGCTACCAGTATGAATAGTATAAGGTGTGTGTACTTTCCTATTTATAGCTTGTTATCTATCAGTGTTTGTAGACAAGCACTCCTTTCACAATGATTCATTCTATCATACAAGCATATGTTGTTATTTTTATCTTCCTGACTTGTATTAAATTCAGACTGTTCTACATACTGTAGGTTTTTAATAGCCAGTAATTTCTACTCTTTCTGAATCTCATTTCTTCAAAATGTCCCTGAGGCATTTTTTCCTCGCTGGGCCTGCTAGATGAGCACCAGAGGCATTCGCAGTAGTGTTCCACTTAACGTTAGAGCGGAGAGGTGAGGAGCTCGTGGTTTTACGTGTTTCCATCCTGAGGATGACAGGAAAATTTGAAGTGTAACGTGTTCTTCCAGCATAGGCTATTTCCTTGTCTCAGGTTACTTTTAATTATGTCTTTCTGGGTTTCTGTCGGCTTATGAACATCCACATGAAAAACAAAAATGACAGTACATTTTATTTTTATGAATTTGAACATATATTTATAGTCATAAACATGCATAAAATTATTTTGGTAGTATCAGTAATTTCCTTTCTTAATACAATGAAGCTTATGATCCCTCATAAATTCACTGAAATTTAGCAAAAAATTTTTTTAATCTAAATGGAATTAAAATTAACTTAGTTTTTATTGTTTTTAGACTTACCTAAAAATTTACCCTTTTAAATACTGTGGCAAAAGAAAATGACTGACGATTTTTTTGTCATTTTTACTTGTGATTGTAGACAAAATATATTTAGTTTCATGAAGCAGCTTTTGATCATCTGAGGTTCCACTGAACCACAGTGTGTCAAACCCACCAAATCCTTCGTTTGCCCAATTATGGTTCTTCAGAACTTTTTATTTATTATTTATTTATGAATATTTATTATTCTTTGTGTATATGTGTATTGTTTGTATATATATTTATATGTGTATTGTTTATATATATCAACATATTTATAGGAATGTAGTAGGTTACACATAAGCTATCATTGTGTGATTTCCAATATCACTGACAAATACTATAAATGATGTAAGCTCTGGGACATATCCTTATAAGCTTCAGTTCAGACCTATCACTGCTTTTCATCTAGTTTATCATATTGTTCACCTTGTATTTCAGATGGGTCTTTTGATGCTCGGTGTGCAAGGATTACTGGTATTTTGTCTTCTCTGTCATGATTACTCATCTAGCCATTGCTTTAAAAGCCTCCCCTGGGGATTTCATATTTCAGATTGCTTTGACTACTAAAGAGTGTTTGAGCTTCTGACTGAATCCCGATGTGTTTGGCCCTGAAAGTGCATTGTTTCTGCTCTGTACCCAATAGGAAATATACTCTTTTTGTGCCTTTTGTGACCTTTAGCATGTCAAAAGTGAACCATCCTGGTCCTTCAAAGTGTTCCCCATCCTGGATAGAGGCTTCTGAATCTTGTAGAGAATGAGATAGTTTCAGATAAAATGCATAGCACAACCCAGTGTCTAGCTACCCCTGGGAAAGCCTGTGCCACCTCCCTAGTACAGTACTGAAGTGGCTTCTTTATGAACTTCAAAGCTCAGTTATGAGCTAGGATTTACACTCTCAGATCACATGTTAACTGGCTTACTTTCATGTTCATGTCCATTCTGTCCTTAAAACGAATTATTAATTTTTTATATTATTTTTACGTGTGTGTGCATTATATACATAAACTGTGCCCCACATGCTGCTTGCCGTGCTGTCTAGTATGTGGAGCGTGGTCTGGTCTGGAGACGGTAGGGAGGCTGGAAATGGAGCTAAGTCTAGCTCTGAGCTGTGCCCTCCAGCCCTTCTTTGCTTTCAACACCATTTTAGGCTCCTGTAAACTGCTTCAGGCTTACCTCACTCCAGTCCTCTCTTCTGTGCCTTTTATCTCTTACCACATGTGCTCCTGTTGATGTCTCCAAATGATTTTGAGTTTTGTTTTATGTACATTTTGCAAATACTTTGTTCCAGAGCGGAGTATATAAACACTGTCATTGTCCTACAGTTTTGTTTTCTTGCTTTAGAGAAGAAAAGGACTTATTTTTTTAGACAAATATTTTATATTTCTAGGCAATTATTTCAGACGATAAGGACTTACTGATTGTTTATGTACTGATTTATATGATTTCTGGGCTGTGGTATTTGAGACAAATCACCTTGGGTTATGCAACACAGAAGGTTGGGTAGACATCTTCCTATAGTGCTTTCTGCTCAAATCCATTAGTTTTTCCTGTGACAGGGTTTCACTATAATTTAGACTGACTTTGCACACACTATGCAACCCTGGTTAGCCTAGTACTGAAGATGCTCCTGTATCAGCATCCTGAGTACCAAGACTATAGCTGTTCACCATCACACCATGCCAGGCTTCCAGTTATTGTAGGGGAAGAAGCTCCTTGACATTTTGTGAAGAAGAAAGTTTTTTTCTTTTTTTTTATGCTAGTTTTACTGTGTAGTTTGGGAGTTTGCAATTTGATATTGCGGAATCCACAGGATAATGGCGTAGTTACTACAGGAAAGCGAATTGACATGTCCAGTATCTCTCACATTTAGGGGAGTGGCTAACATGAGCTTAATTAACATAATTCTAATAAAATGCAACTTATATGTTTAGTTTAGGTGCTGTGCAGTTGCTCCTCCTACTACCTAATCTCAACCTGCTTTTTGCTGCGTATCGTTTGAAGAACACTTCCTGTTGCTTCACCCACTTCCTTTCCTCGGGGCGAGGGGGGGGGGAGACGCACATTTTAATTTTCTACCTCTGCACATTTAGCCAACATTTTCTTCTGACTTGGAGGATTCTGTCTTAAGTCGAATAAGGCAGACATGGAAAGAAAGGGATCGCGTGGTCTCACTGACGTGTGCAGTCTAAAAACGGAAGAGACATTTGAGTGCCTCGGGAGGGAAGTGCAGTTTATAAATACAGCGTCCAAAGTTCCTTACGTGTTTTCTTTAGGGCCTCTTCCTAGAAAGTATGCAAGAAAGGGCTCCGACCCGATGATCTAGCCTGGAGGGTCTTGTTCTCTTCTGCCAAAACTTCACAATCATTGACGAGAGATTGCATAATAGAATGCAGTTTTAAAAACTACTTAAGTGTTTTTCTAAACAAAATCATGTTTTCTGTGATTCGGTAAATAAAATTGGCAGGTTGTTTGTGCATAGGTTATTACGTGGAAGGTGGGTGGGCTTTATGCTCCTGGAGCTAAGTCAAAGGTACCAAGCGTGGCTGCAGTCTGAGGGACTGTTTTACTAAGGACGTGTGCGTGTTGCTGGCTTGCACGCAGTTCTCTTGTGGTTTACTAAGGAAGAAAACATATGCTTGAATAATGTGTTCCCATGCTGAGAAACTTAATTAGTTTCTATGATGAGTTCCAGCTGAAAAGAAAATGTTTCATGAATTAGCGGTAGGATGAGTCTGTATCGTCAGCTTGTCTGTTCCACAAGCCTGTCTTGAGACGTATTTCTTCCTTATCCTTCTTCATCTATCTGTAAGACTCAACTGCAATGTTTTCATCCCCCAGTAGTGGTGGGCGATTAGTTCACGGAAGCCCAGCAAATACCAACATCTGAAGGTGATCAAGTTTATTTATAATTTGGCTTCCAGATGTGGTGGTCCCCTTCTGTAATATCAGCACTTGGCAATGAGGCAGGGGCATCACAAGTTCAAGGCTAGTCAGGACTGTGTAGTAAACACCTACTTTAGAAAAGCCAAATGTGTACTTATATGTAATCTATAGAAATCCTACCTGTGTATATTTAATCATTTCTAGGTAGCTGTTAATAATAACCTGATCATATAGGCTAATAGATTTTATACAGCATTTTGCATAGAATAATGATAAGAATAACAAAATATTAAAGCCTCTATACCTCCCCAGTAGGTGCTTTTCAAATACCTTCAAACTGAAGATTGGAGAGCCAGATGTAGCTAGGAAGAATGGCCCTTGGGAATAGCGGTGGTTTTTTCCCCCCACTAAACAAAACCACACATCTCAAACTAAAAATAACCCGAGTAAAGTAGTAACTTGTGACACCAAGGTTTCCTTTTTAGACGGTTTCTCCCTAAAGTCTCCGCTCTGCCCCCAGGGATGGTAATTACTGCCCACACTCGGAGACGAGAACTTGAATTATGTGTCTGGTCTTAGTAAAGATGTGCTACACGACAGTCCAGATGTGGAAGACTCCTTGGAGCGGGAGCTCATTCCTCCTGGTGCACAGCTGTGTAAGGCAGCCTGGATCACACCCAGAGGCTCCTCCCCTGTTTCTCTTTGGCCACAGTGACTACGAGTGGTTGGTTATTTGTGGTTCAGTAACTGTTAGCAGCTTCATCTCCAACGCAGAACCAGACCCCCTTTATATCCAGTCTTCTTTCCCTTAGAGCTTGGTGTGTGTTGTCCTCACGTGGATTGTGGGTGTATCTACTCCAAAGCCTCCAGATGTCTGTCCTTATGCCTGGGTTAACAGACCCTGCCTCTAGCTTCTCTCTCCCTGATTATCAGTATGTGTACATAGTGAGAATCCACAGACTATTCTGTGAAACCATTGTTGCTTTCGCCACGTTGATTTCTCTCTTCCCTGACAATATTTTGCATCTGTAAATTGTATCAAAATGCTAACACTTAATTAGGTTGTGCTTTAGGTAGTCTTTAATGATTCTGTGCTTCTTTGATTAAAGTCTCTGGAGAAGAATGACTTTCTGAATCATCCATCTTTTTTGTTTTAAATGAGCTTCAGTCGACAACATTCTGTCAGTGGATAGCGGAGGTCTCTTCACATGCCGTGATTAGGGATTCTTATTGCTCCAGGTGCTTTAATAGCTGCCACCTGTACCACAAAGCAGAGGCTTGTGACATCTGTTTATCATTTTGTTTTGCATAAGCCAACTTTGCAAGTGGTGCGTTAGATAGAGAAAAGTTGTGGCCCTTTATAAAAACCACGAAGGAAACTCACAATTGCCTTTTTCTTCTTGCTCATCTCTCCATCTGGATCTTTTAACTCTAACACCTCTGGTTCCCTCGAATGTGCAGGATGACGCTCGCCAACTCTTCGTGCTTGCTGGGGCTGCAGAAGAAGGCTTCATGACAGCAGAGCTTGCCGGAGTCATAAAGAGATTGTGGAAAGACAGCGGTGTGCAAGCCTGCTTCAACAGATCCCGGGAGTACCAGCTGAATGACTCTGCAGCATAGTAAGTAGCCATAGCTTAAACTCAAAACCCAGCTTTAATGAATTATCTTGTGCTAACAAATCCATCTCCAGGTCATTTGTTCTGGAGAACTGCCTGGCACGTTCTTATACTCATGATTTCTGAGTGACGACAATATTTGAATGCTTTCTCTGTCGTGTGTGTGTGTGTGTGTGTGTGTGTGTGTGTGTGTGTGTGTATGTTTGTGGTAGCAATGCTGCTATTACCCATGTTTCTGAAATGCATCTTTCATGTTCAATCTCTAATTAGAACTGTGTAGAACAGGGTTTTCTCCACTTTACCTCCAGGAATGTCACTGAAACTTCAAAAACTCACTCGCTTTTCGCAGAGCTCTGATCTGGCTCTTATAAACCCTCCTCCTCTTCCTAAGTTCTCCGTACCTTAGAGAGGGTGGTGTCAATGTCTTGTTTAGGTTGGAGACCTCAGACATCTTTTCCTCTCTTCCTCTTAGACATCCTCGAGTCTCAATGTTCACCATCAATTACTGTAGAAAGAGGCTTCTCCATTTAAGACTGAGAGTGGTTTTTTGTCTGTGAGCATAAACATAGATATTTAGAAAGTAGCTTTATGTTTTATCAATTTAGTAACTATAGTTGGGCCTATGACTTCCCCAGAAAAAGGTTGTTAATGGGATTCTCAGCTGTGGAGCAGGTCTCAAATAAAATCAGACGGCAGGTGATGACCTCTATGAGAGTGGTGACACTGTTGAAAGATGAGAACGTCTTGCTTGTCAGCTTGGATGTTTGATTCATAGGGTTCACCATCCCTGTGGTGTCTTCTCTCCCTCAGCAGCTGCATGGCACCTCTGGGACGTTAACACTTGCCTTCAGGGAAGAAATTGTTCTAACTTGCTTTTTCTATATCTTAAGCTGGAGTGTGTGGCACCTTTAACAGTAGTGTCTTATCCTTTAATTGTGATGGGCAACTAAGGCCACTAACAAGAGCCTATGTTGTTTTGGGGGACTTGATGTTTGTAGAGCTGTTGAATCAGAGAACAGAACAGTGAAATAGAGGGCTAGAAGGAAAGAACATCCCACCCAGTGTTTGCTGAGCTTGCTTACCACCACCTCCACAATTAAGACCTGTGAAGTCTTCAGCGGAGGCCAAAGTATAGACCCAAGCATGGCATTATACAAAAAGTATAAGTTAGAATTTTAAGAAGCAGCTCATGATGGTTTTCAGTTTAGGCATTTTTAAGCCACCTTCCTTTGAATTTCTATAACCAGAAAACAAATTTGAACAGGTACTAAAAGATTTGGGAGTAACTATGTGACATAGGGGCTTAAACTGGTTGTTTTATTGATCATAAAGACCCTTGAAGACTTCAGGGCACTGCATAACTAAACTATGCTGTCGTTTTTGTTTTGAGCACTCTTATTTGGCTCTAGTCCCTCTTGACAATGTGGTTGTTATTTGTTTTCAGTTACTTGAATGACTTGGACAGAATAGCACAGCCAAATTACATCCCAACTCAGCAGGACGTCCTGAGAACCAGGGTGAAAACAACAGGAATTGTGGAGACTCATTTTACTTTTAAAGATCTTCATTTTAAGTGAGTAACTTTCAAATATATTGTTCATAAGCTTGGTTATAAAATGCATTGCTTTAGAAACAAAAGGCAAAGTAATAAATGTTTATGACAGTTTTACTGTTGGGATTTTTTTTTTCAGAAGATTAGACAAGATAATTGTATGGAAATGAGTGAGAACAACATTTTCAGAAGAATATTTTAACTTTTATTTAAGGAAAAATAACCAGACAAGTGCCCTTTGCCTGCTATTTTTCTGGTGCCCAAACCATAGTAGTATCTGGCTGTTTTGACTAAACAGAAGATGTGTCTTTAATATATAAGCATATGTCAAACAAGGGCATCACTGTGTGTCTTTAGGTAAAATGGGAAGCTTTAGTTATAGAATATGTGCTTACTTAGAAAACTGTTTCAAGAAAGGTGTTGTGTGAATTCTAATTTGTCTTATTACTTAAAACTTTTGAATCAGATATTAGGGGATCCATGCTGAAAGATCAGAGAAGTAAAGGAGCCAGATACTAGAGAGACCTTTACCAAATCTAGACCCAGGGTGGGCAAGATCCTGTCTCCATGAAATCCTCAAACTGAGTTCTTAGACTGAGTGCACTGAGCTCCTGTCTCCTCCCACCTTACATTCCCCACTCCAGCAAGTGATATCCCTTCCCTTCTCTACCTTCCCAGTGCTGGGATTAAAGGTGTGAGCCATCACCACCTGGCTCCATTTCTCTTTGAAAATGTTTCAGTCTTGTGTAGCCCAGGGCCACCTAGAACTCATAGAGATCCATCTGCCCCTGCCTCCCGAGTGCTGTGATTAAAGGTGTTTGCCACCACTGCCTGGCCTCTATGGCTAACTAGTGGCTCCCTCCTCACTCTGATCTTCAGGCAAGCTTTATTTGTTAGATCAGAAACAAAATATCACCGCCCAAAGGTGATTTTTAATTTTTTCTTGAAAAATTTCATGAAGCAAACTGATATTTGAAGTCTGGTGGGGGGCAATGTTTGTTTCAAGTGTGAACCTACTGCGTGTGAAGAGTGGTACATAGTGGAGCATTAGGAAGGAAAGGGAATGGGGGATGTTCCTTCCATCTCCTTCCTTGGAATGAGCCAGTTTCAGAGGAAGGCAATGAATCATCATATAGACATTCATAAAACTGTATCTCTCTTCTTCTAATAAATAATACTTTTCAAAAACATGAGAAAGACAGGGATTTAATCCCAGCCAAACCCAAATTTTAATTTGCCAGCCCTAAAGCCTCCTTGGTAGTTTCTTTCATCCAGTGTTCCCTTGTCCATACCTGCTGCTGGAGTTTTAATGTTTAATTTTTATCCCCCATTTCTTTGTTGTATTGCTCGACTTGCTAAACCAATGCCCTCCCAGTCAGAACTGCTGAACCTCATTTTGTCCACCTTACTTTCATTTAAGTAATGACGATAGAATCAAGGAAAACAAGGCTACTTATTTCATATAAATATGTATGCCTGAAAACCATAACTTGGCTACAGAATCTTTTACTGAAACAAACTGCCTGTGATTTCATAGAAATCTAAGACCACTGTGCTGTTACTTGATGTTTAAAATAATTATATACTTGTTTATGATTTTCATTATTAATCTTCCCTCCTTCATATCATGTTTCTCTATTTTGAAGCACTATACAGGAACTGGAGGAAATTGTTTTCCAATACCGCATGCCTTATGATTAATTGCATTTAAACTGGCACATCCCCTAAGTGTCAGTTCTGTGTCCAGAGGCAAGGATCCTGATGTAAACCTTTGGACAGCTTGCTGGGCCCCACTGTCACATAAACCTGATGGTAGATTACTCAGACTATATTAAATACCACGTTCCCTAGACCATATACATAACAGCTAATTAGTAGCCCCAGAGAAAGGATACAAGGCTGGAATTAAATGTGTTGCGTGGGTTTTATATCATTTTCCTTGGTTCAGCAGGCGGGGGTTTCTTTTGGTTGTTTCCTTAAACCAGTGTGAGTAAGATAGGTTTAGGGACACTGCAGCTATATTCATGTGTAAGTCCATGCAGGTGCCTTCATATTCCCACAGGACGCTACAGATCCCATGACTCAGACTGAGTAGACCCCACTTGTCACTACGGAAGTTATTAGAAATGAAATTTATGATAAGTTCCTCCTTATGAAAACTGTCATGATATTCATACCATATGTTTTGCATTACACATTTTCTTTTCCAGGTTATTTTTAGTGCTTTATGTTTGCTTTATATAAATTCAAACTGTATATGATATATATGTATACACGTGTATATATATACATATATATATATATATACAAACACCCTTTATTATACATGATTGTTTTGATTATCCTGGGTTTTCTGTTTTTCCATATGAAGTAAAGTATTGTTCTTTCAAGATCTGTGAAGAATTGTGCTGTGATTTTGATGGGAATTGCATTGAATTGGTTTTCATAAGATTGCCATTTTTACGATGTTAATACTACCTATCCAGGAGCATGGGAGATCTTTTCATTTGCTGATATCTTCTTCAATATTTTTATTTAAATACTTAAAAGTTCTTATCATACAGATCTTTAATTTGTTTGTTTAGAGTTACAACAAGATACTTTATGTTGTTTGTGGCTTCAAGCTCTACTATAGAACTATTGTAGTGAAAATAGCTTGGTATCGGTGGTGCAAAAACAGACAGGGGAACCAATGAAATAAAATCAAAGACCCAAAGAATCCACATACCTATGAATACCTGATTTCTGACAAAGAAACTAAAATTATACAGTGGAAAAAAAGAAAGCATCTTCAACAAATGGTGCTGGCATAACTGAATATCTGCATATAGAAGAATGCAAATAGGTTCATATATTACCTCTTACACAAAACTCAAGTCCAAATGGACCAAAGGCCTCAATATAAATCCACCTACACTGAAACTAATAGTAGAGAAAGTGGGAAGTAGCCTTGAATGCATTGGCACAGGAGACCACTTCCTGAATACAACACCAGTAGCACAGACACTCAGATCAACAATTAAAAAACAGGACCTCCTGAAACTGAGAAGCTTCTGTAAGGCAAAGGACACAGTCAACATGACAAAATGGCAACCTACAGAATGGGAAAAAAAATCTTCAACCACGCACCTGACAGAGGGCTGATCTTCAAAATATACAAAGAACTCAAGAAGCTACACATCAAAATATCAAATAAGCCAATTTAAAATTGGAGTACATATCTAAATAGAGAATTCTCAACAACAAAAAAACCTTAAATGGCTAAAAGGTACTTAAGTAACTACTCAACATCTTTAGCCATCAAGGAAATGCAAATCAAAACAACTCTGAGATACCATCTTACAGCTGTCAGAATGACTAAGATTAAAAACACTAATGAAAGATTATGCTAGAGAGGATGTGGAGTAAGGGAAACACTCCTTCATTATTGATGATGGAAGTGCAAACTTGTACAACTACTTTGGAAATCAGAACAACGGTTTCTCAAAAAATTGGGAATCAGTCTATCTCAAGACTCACTAATACTACTCTTGGGCATATACCCAAAGGATCCACATTCATACTAAAAGAACAGTTGCTCAACTATATTCATAGAAGCATCATTCATAATAGCCAAAACCTGGAAACAACCTAGGTGCTTCTCAACCAAAGAATGGATAAAGTTAATGTAGTACATTTGCAGAATGGAGTACTACTCAGTGGTTAAAAAAATAGCATCTTTAAATTTGCAAACAAATGGATGGAACTAGAAAAAAAAAACCCAAATGAGGTAACCCAGACCCAAAATGACAAGCATGGTATATACTCACTCATAAGTGGATATTAGACATAATGTAAAGAATTACCATCCTACCGTCCACAACCCTAGAAAATACAGGAAACAAGGAGAGCTCAAAGAAAGACATGGATCCCACTGTAGGCTGAAGTTTTTGTTCTGCCTGGTCCCACAGCCATTACGTCACAAAGAAACACACAGAGGATTATATTAATTATAAAATGTTTGGCCTGTTAGCTCAGGCTTATTATTAGTTATCCCTTACAGCTTTAACCCATAATTATTGTCTATGTTTAGCCCCATGGCTTGGTACCTTTTCTCAGTGAGGCATTCTCATCTTGCTTCCTCTGCATCTGGCTGGTGACTGACTCTCTGACTTTCCTCTTCTGATAATTCTCCTAGTCTTGTCACCCTACCTATACTTCCTACCTAGCTAGTGGCCAATCAGTGTTTTATTAAACCAGTATGAGTGACAAATCTTTACAGTGTACAAGAGCATTATCCCACAAGATTCTCCCTCCTGGGAAGGGGAAATAGAAAAGACCTCTTTAGTAAATTGGCAGCATGGGGGGAGTAGGGAGGCTGGTAGGGGAGTGGGGAGGGGGTATGGGAGCCAAGGGGAGAATATGAGGGATCAGGAAGGTCAAATGGGTGAAGAACAGAGACGGAGTACAAGGAAAGAGACATCTTGATATAGAGAGCCATAATGGGGCTAGTGAGAAGAAATCTGGCACTAGGAAAATTCCCAAGAATTCACAAGGATGACCTCCACTAAGAATCTAAGCAATAGGGGGGGAGGGTACCTTAAATGCCCTTCCCTTGTAATAAGATTGATGAGTACCTTAATTGTGATCACAGAACCTTCACCTAGTAATAACTGATGAAAGCAGATGCAGAGATCCACACATAAGCACTGGTATGGACTCCTGGTGTCCAGACATAGGGAAGAATGATATTATGAGCAATGGGGCCAAGACTATGATAGGGAAACCCATAGAAACAGCTGCCCTGAGCGACTGGGAACTTACTGACTCTGTATTGACATCTGGGGAACCTGCATAGGACCCAACTGGGCCCTCTGAATGTGCATGGCAGTTGTGTGGCTTGGGCAGTTTGTGGGGCCACTAACATTGGAACCAGTATTTATCCCATGTGTATGAACTGGCTCTTTAAAGCTCATCCCTATGGAGGGATACCTTACTCAGCCTAGGTACAGGAGGGAGGGCCTTGGTCCTGCCTCAAGTGACGTAACAGACTTTGTTGACTCTCTAAGGAGTGGATGGGGGAGGAATGAGAGAACTGGAATTGGTATAGAAAATAAGATTGTTTTAATAAGAATATATATATATATATATATATATATATATATATATATATATATTCCCTTAGCTTTTCTTCTACACCATCATCACAGTATCTGAAAAGCTGAAGGCACAAAGGAACAAAAGGCAAAGCTAGCAGCAACTGCTGCATCATCTGTTCAACAGTCCTTGTCCACATCAGCTTGAAATGGACTAGTTTATGTTGTCATTGAAATTATCTTCTGTTTTGTTTTGCTTTGCCTGTAAAATGCTCTGGTTCAAGATTGTCATTCAAAAGAAAGCTTTGCTATGAATCATGGGTTAGACTGCTTCGGGTAGCTTCAGCTCTCTCAAATGATAAGGACAAAGGAACAGATTTTTTTAAAGAAATTTTGTCAAGGAGATTGTCAGTTGGAGATTTGTTAGCAAAACAAACCATTGTCAGTTCACTTCCTAATGAAGGCTCAGTGCTCGAAGCTGGGAAGTTGAAGCACCTCAGCTTGCCCCCCTCCCTCTCTATCCGTGTGTGTGTGTGTGTGTGTGTGTGTGTGTGCTTTAAGTGACGCGTACCTGCTGATGTCAATGTCACTGTGTTATCAGTAATTTCCAAAGAACATCAGTTCATGTCTAATTTCCCATAATCTACCTTATCTCGAAAAGGGTCAATTTCCCTACTGTCTTAAGTGAAAGTGTAGACTGTTTATCTTCAATACAAATTTTATTTAGTAGGAATGGCTTTGAATTCACTCTTATTGTCTCTACTTCCATTTCTTTTCTTTTTTTTTTTGCACCTCATAGTGGATATATTTTTTTTCTTCCTACTGAATCTCTTGCCATGTAGCCTTCCTGATAAATTTGTAGGCTATTAAGTAGCCATATGCAATGTCTTGTCTGGGACATACGTTGTAGGGGGTCCACTTGTTGGTTCCCAGCCGCCCAGCTAGCTTACATCTGATATAACCATACAGAAACTGTATTAATTAAATCACTGCTTGGCCCATTAGCTCTAATTTCTTATTGGCTAACTCTTACATCTTAATTTAGCCCATTTCTATTCATCTGTATATCACCACGAGGTCGTGGCCTACCAATAAAGTTTCAGCAGGTCTATATCCGGCAACTGCAGCTCCGTGGCATCTCTCTCCGCCTTCCTTCTCCCAGCATTCAGTCCAGTTTTCCCCGCCTACCTAAATTCTGCCCTATCAACAGGCCAAGGCAGTTTCTTTATTCACTAATTGTAATCACTACACACAGAGGGGATTCTACAACAGACATATCCATTTGTGTTAAAACTATGCGATGATATTTAATCATAAAATGTTTATTGTTTGAAGACTTAAAACATATTTGCCTAACTACAAAACATCTTCAAGTCTTATTTTTCAAAAATTTTGTCTACTTAGGTTTTGCTTGTTCATCTTTTTTTTTTTTTCTGCTTTGTTTTAGAGACAGGGTCTCAGTTTGTAGCCCTGGCTGGCTAGAACTTACTGTGGCTAGTCTCAAATTCATAGTGATAGGCCTGCATCTCTGTCTCTTGGAGTTCTGGATTTAAAAGGGTGTTTTAGGTTTTTTTTTTTTTTTTAGATTTAGTGACCATGGACTAAGAAAGTGTATTTTGGTGAGGAAATGGCTAATTGTGAGGTGGGATGGTCTAAGGAGGAATTGGAAAGCATTTCATTTAAAACAGAAGGAATTTGGACACAGATTTCCCCATTAAGTAGCTGGGTAAACCCCACTGAGTTGCTTGAATATTAGAACATTGCTTTTAATCAGAAGTGCAATAACAAAAGGAGTCTATTTTTTCTTTTTAAAATAATTATGTAAAGATAATAGTCCACCAATGTGACGGCAGCACATGACATTGTATTATTTGGGTCGTAAGATAGTCTGGCCATACGAAATCACTTTAACTTTGTTCAGGAGAGTCTCACATACTTATTACCAGAACATATGCCTCCTAGCTTTGTCAAAGTTGTCATTTCAACATCAATAGACCCTAGGATTTGATGAGGTTGGCTGTCACCGTGATCCTCCCAGAAAGCCATTTTTACTCCATGGGCAAGGACCCTTGAGGGACAGTGTTACAGGGTGTGTTGAGTTTCACTTTTAATATAGTGACATAGAGATAAACAGTTTGCTCTAACACTAGGTAAACGCTCTTCTTTTGGATTTGAGGTTGTAAATCACAATGATTGCTTATATATGCTTTTAACTTTTCTTTTTCTGTGTTAAATGGGCCTGAAATGGACTAGGGCAGAAATGTACTTAGAATAAATCTACTACGAACCATTGACTGTGGTAATCCCTTAGTAATGCTCTGTATATTTTCCTGTTACAATTCTTTGTCTGACTTTAACTGGTGAATGAAATAGATTTCGTATTTTTATACGATTGGCTTAGCAAATAGAGGATGAGTTATGAGAGAATTTCTTAGAGTTTAAGTTTCTATATGACTGGGCTTTTATGGTCAGGGTCTTTGTCTAATGAAAGAATTGAGCAGCTCTGGTTATTTATTTTCCAGATATAGATTTCATGTATCCTTTCTGTCATAAAATTGACCTGACTTAAGAAAACCTGCCATTTCCTTTCTATACTATAAATGTGTAATAGATTTGAGGACACACTGTTCTCTTAATGAGCTTGATAGTCATATACAGTTAGCTAATTCTGTACTGCTCAGTCCTGGCCACGTGGTACTAGATGGTTTCAAAGGCTAAGGTAGTGCATCTCAGGAAGCATTTCCTTCAACTTCACATTACCAAAATACCTAAAAAATTCAACAAGATTCTCTAGTTGTTAACAGCCTTTTCATATAAAGGAGAGCATATTTTATGAGGAATTTTTATTGTTTAAATAGATACTCAGAATTTGAGAAACAATATATTAAAGAATTACATTAGTAACATTTTGTGAATAAATAATTATAACATTACTGAATACTCTGTGATTTATGTGGAATCTGAAAAGAGTAGTAAAAATACTTAATCTGGTTATTATCTTCATTTAGCTCTTTAAATAGTTATAAATTTAAACAAAATCTCGTCACAACTATTGTTGCTCCTTGGATTTCAGGTTCTTTCTCAAAACACAGTCTCTGACCAGTGACTTCAGCATCTCTCATTTGTTGTTTCTGATTGATGCTACTTGGGAACCACTGGTGTAGAATGAATTTTCCATTTTATGACCAATATATGAAGGACCATCATTCATTTATAATTCATAAGTTAAATAAATTGGGGAGGTTCCTCCTATACTCAAATTACTTGACTGTGACATTATAATGAAATCTCTTGGGTTTTAACATTCCCCTGATATAGAAAGTGTTTCCAAATCTTAAACACAACGTTAGTCTATTATTTCTTGAAAATGTTGAAAAGTATTCAGTAGTCATGGTCGATTTATTTAGTAGTAAGTTCTTTGTGTATCAAATGTTGGGGACATAAACAAGCAAAGAGAGACAGTCTTTGCTTTTTTAAACTGCTTAAGGAAAAAGGCAGATGAATAAGCAGATATTTAATTTTTAGGACATGGTAATTGCTAAGGCAGAAAATAGAGCTTACGAGTAAAGAATATTCTTTGCAAATGATATTTTCACTCCCGAGGGTTGCCATGCAAATTGCCCAAAAATGGATTCATGAACAAGTAAACATCATCATCCTCCTTTTCTTCAGGTTAGAACTGAAATCAGTGTGTTGGGAGACAGTGCTCCCCTTCAAGGCTCTAGGGAAGAATATTCTTGTCCTGATTTTAGTGTCTGGTATCTGCTGGCAATTCATGGCACACCTTGGCTTATACCTCTGCCAACTGTGCAGTCATATGTCACTCTTTCCTGTGTGGGGGAGGAGGACTCGCTTTTGGCTTGGAGTTCATTCCTCAAGTTTGCTTTTCTGCTGTTATGTTCCTATAAGAAGGCAAATCCATTACTTACAGACTGATGCAGATAAGCTACGCAACCACTTCCCAGTCTGTTACAGCATCACCTTCCTCACAGTGGGCATTTTCCATTTCCTCTGAGAACTCATTAAAACTGTTTCTAAGCAGCTTGGTATTTGCATGCTGTTCATCATAGTCTATGCATTCCCTAAGACTGTAGAAACTCCGGGGGTTTTGCTTTCATCTGAATTTGAAATAAAATTAACTTTGTTGTCTATATTTCAAAAAAATCTGGTTGTTTCTTTTTATGTGAAGTAATTCAGGACACTTCAAGATGCTACTAATGTATCCAGTCCCAAGCCCCTTTTCGTTTTCACACCTGTAGATCTTTGTTACTGTATCCCCCTTTATTGGTACTTCCTTTTGTACCACTCAGTATTCTCCAGAGAGCAGGAATGATTAAGTTGTTGGAAGGCACGGGCAGACCTGAGTATGCAGAGCAGACTGTCAGACTCAACTAAAAGCTGTGGTGGCATCATGAGGATATTTTCATCTCTTGTCTGAGAAACCCTAGCTTTGGTTCTAGCCCCCTGGCTGAGTGCAGGGAGCCTGGCTACCCCATTAAGGAGAGTCTGCTTTGCTTAAAGTCAGGCATCTCTAGACGTCGACCTCATCAGTAACACAGAAGCACTAGTAAGTGACTGAGTCACGGAGTGAGCAGAGCAGACAGAGAAAGTTGAGGAAGGGATGGGTTGTTCCAGATGGATGGGCGAGGCATGCTGTGTGAAAAAACTCTCTAAGCTTATGGAAAAATTGTTTACAAATTGTATTCTTGTATTAATGTTAATTGAATTAAATCGGTTCTCCCTTTGTTCTCCTTTACACTGGGTTGCATCTTACCCCCTCTGCCCTCTTTTCTCCTTTTAGCCTGTCTGCTGTGATGTCTGCTATGGTAGGATTGTTCTGCAAACGTTAATGAGCAGGTTAACATCCAGCTAAATCAAGACGACAAAAGTGACGGCACTAGTGGACGGATTCAGATTTGGTTTTAGGCCACCGCTGCTCTGTGGGGAATTAACCAGGAGTGGCTTTAATTAGTGCACCATTGAGATAAATGGGGCCTTTAAAATGTGCCTGTTTACGCAGTGTTTCCATTATATAAGTGGCTATTTCTAGGCAGTATAATGTAGTCTATGCAAATTTAAACTTTGGCTTAACTTCATATCCTTGCCAGGAACAGGAAGAAAAGGTCATTGGCATTATATTGTTTGATTGTGCCAGAACCATGCACACTAACCTCCCTTTGTCCATGGTTATATATTATATAATTATTGAGGAATTCTTATTTTATTGGTCCGTCACCTCTTCCCCCCCACCTCTCTCATTTTAGTCTATAATTTACACAAACCTCTTGGTCATTTTAGAAAATGTCTCATAACCCTCTTCTTACTGAGATGGTTTCCCTGACGTTCCAACATCCTGCCCGATCTCATTTCTCAGTACTAACAGGGAGCCCTGTCCTGTGGCTCTATTGCTTGGAACTGGCAAGTCGAGTGTGTTTCCTTTGGTCTCTGGCTTCCTCCATTGCTTTATGTGGCTGCCAGTGTTTACAAGCAGTGAGGTCCTTTAATCTGTTGCTGGTTTGATATCCTAAGTGCTTTCATGATTGTTAATGGATGTCTGTGCTGTTTAAAAAAATGAATTTTAATTTTCCATCACTTGTGTGTGTGTATGTGTGTGTGTGCACATGAACTCACACATACACACATGCCACAGAGTGCCTGTGGAAGGGACCGAAGAATTGAACTCAGGCTTCTGAGACACATCAAGGGCCCATATGTGTTGTTTGTTAAGAATATTTTTCATTTGGTTTAGAGTTACTCTTGCTGCAATCAAAGAATTTATTTTAAAAAAATAACTTAACCCCCCACCCTGGGCCTTTGAGAAAACAAATTGGTAACATTTTTCCCCTCCTACTCTGTCTCTTTCTTCCCGTCCCACAGTCCCCAAGCTATGCAGAGCATTTCTGTTGGCGTTGCAGAACTTGTCGGGGCTTTTGAACATTGAATGTGGTGTCAAGTCATAAATCTTCCTCTTACAGAATGTTCGACGTGGGGGGACAGAGGTCAGAACGGAAGAAGTGGATCCACTGCTTCGAGGGCGTGACCGCCATCATCTTCTGTGTGGCCCTGAGTGACTACGACCTGGTTCTAGCTGAGGATGAAGAAATGGCAAGTAGAAGCACTTCTGGGGTACAACATGAAACGCCGGCAGCTGCAGATGTTGCCAAGAGCTTTTCTGAGAAATCCTGGCTTACGAAGGAAGTGTTTGAAAGTTCAGGCTGTTTGCTGTGGCTTCTCTGCTGCAGCCTGGAGGGTGGAGATGCTGGGAAGCGTAGGTGCCTACACACACACACCTGTGCATTTCCTGCATCCGCTTCAGGCTCACACTTTCTCATGAGTTACTCTGATAGCTTGTTGTTTTGATATATACTACCCTTAATTATGTATGGAAAAATAATTTTCAAATAGCATTTTACAAATACATTGTTCTCCCGGGGAAGCATTTTTGGATCCAGATTTAAAGTTCTGGCCCTTAAGTACAAAGAAAATTTCAAGGGGGAAGATTTCAGGTTTTTCTACATCAAGTACAAACAGCTGTTGGCCAGAAGGGAAAATACAGCATCATGTATACATTTCTTTCATTCCTACGCTGTAAAATGCGGCAGTGTCCTCTTTGAACTCAGTCCCTCAAAGGGTAGCGTACAAAACTGGAAGTCGTCTTTGCTCATATCCACAGTGTTGACCTACTTGGATTTCCGTTTGCTCAATTTAATAATTACTCTTCAAAGCGTCTTCAGCCTAGGTGATCTGCACGACAGTGACATTTCTTTGATGGGTTCAGACATGAACACCCCTTGGTTGTAACATGCTGCAACAGCAGGGCCTCAGGCATAAGACATTACACAGTGGGCACTGAGCCAGTGGTGATTAGGTGATCCTGAGACACTCAGCTTATCTAAAACCCAAGTTGTGCTTGTGTAGAGATGACAAAAAATATATTGCTATGGAATGCTTATGAGTTCTTGATCATGAGACCTGACTGCATAGACGTCTCAGTCAACTAGACCTGGCCACCGCTCACCTCAGTAGTCTAATTAGAAGGTGACTGGCTAGGAAGAAGTGGAAGATATTCCATCAGTACAGCCTTACGGGAAGAACAGGGTCTCAGCATCCTAGATGCTTGTTGGATAGTGAGAAAAGCTCTTGGATTCTAAATAAGGAAGAAGAAGTCGGAAGTCAAGGGGGAGGGGTATGCATCATTCCACTGCCGGGGTCAAACCCTGGTCTGCATGATCATTGGCACAGGCCTGGCTGTGCTGGGTCTTCTGCTGGCTTCTAGAAAATTGTTGTTGCATGTAGGAAAGAAGAGAGGTCCGTTTCCCATGAGGAGGTAATAGCTTTCACTCAGGGCCAGCCTCCGTCTCAGCACAGGGAATAAACCGGCTAAGGCTTTCTTTGCTTGAGTTTGAAATCAGCCCAAGTGACTCAGACAGAGCAGGTTAAGACAAAATCGGAGTTGAGGTAACAGCTGGGACGTCCTTCGGGGTGTTGAACGGTTTACAGCTGCAAAGATCTAGTCTGGTGCAATGTTTGTTCTTTTTAAAACAGTTCCCCAGTGCTTGACTGCATCTCTGCATCTGCCTCCGTCGGTTGCTGAGTGATGGCTCTATGGTTACAATTAGGACAGTCACCAATCTGATTACAGGGGAAGGCCAGTTCAGGCACCCTCAACACTATTGCTAGGGGTCTTAGCTGGGTCCTTGTGGATTCCTTGGAGCCTCCCTGGCACCAGGTTTCTCCCTAACCCCGAAATGCCGTGCCCTATCAAGATGTTTCTTTCATTACTCTCCCCCTCTTCCAGCCCCCAATCCACCTCACACCCGACCCGCATAACCTGCTTCCTCAAGTTCCCATCCCCTGCCCCCCGATTACCTAGGAGGTCTCTTCTATTTCTGCTTCCCAGTGAAATCCATGCAACCCGTAGCTAACCTCTCATGTTATCTAGCCTCTCTGGGGTTGTGGGCTGTAGGCTGGTTATCCTATGCCTTACTCCTAATATGTACTTATGAGTGAGCACACACCACGTTTGTCTTTCTGAGTCTGGATTACCTCACTCAGAATGATTGTTTTTCTAATTCCATACACTTGCCTGCAAATTTCATGAGGTCATTGATGTTCACCACTGAGTAATACTCCACTGTGTAATGTACCACATTTTCCTTATCTATTCTTCAATAGAGGGGCATCTCGATTGTTTCCAGGTTCTGGCTATGACAAATAATGCTGGGCTGAGCTCTGCTGAGGAAAGGGAGGAAGGATTTTAGGAGCCAGGGGGGTCAAGGTCATGTCAGAGGAGCCTATAGAGCCAGCTGACCTGAACTCCTGGAAGCACATTGACTTTGGACCAACAATTAGGAAGCCTGCATGGGACCGACCTAGGCCCTCTTCATGTGTGTGACAGTTGTGTAGCTTGGTCTGTCTGTGGGGCTCCTAGCAGGGAGATGAGAACCCATGCCTGGCACTTAGCTGGCTTTTGGGAACCTGTTCCCCACTCTGGAAAACCTCAGCAAACCTTGACACAGGGGAGGAGCTTGATCCTACCTCAACTTGGTGTGCCATGTTATCTGTTCTGTGTTCAAGCCCTTGGGAGGCCTGCCCCTTTCTGAGTGGAGAAGGAGGAGGAGGAGGAGGTGGATGGAGAGGGGGCTAGTTGGAGTGTAGGGGCAGGGGGAAATACGAGAAGACGGACCAGGACAAGGGAAACTATGGTCAGTATGAAAACTAAAGGAAAAAAATGTTAATTAAGTAAAAACAATCTTCCTGAAAGCCTTCGCTGCTCATGAAAATGATTTTTTTTATGTTCCAGAATCGAATGCATGAAAGCATGAAGTTGTTTGACAGTATATGTAACAACAAGTGGTTTACAGACACATCCATTATCCTCTTCCTAAACAAGAAGGACCTCTTTGAAGAAAAAATCAAGAAGAGCCCCCTCACAATCTGCTACCCAGAATATGCAGGTATTGGACCCTTAGATGAACTTAGCAAATCATGGGTATCTAAGCGAAACTTCCCAGAAAACATGATTTTCAGTTGTTGGCTTGAGTTTATTGGCTTACTAATTCTTGCACTGGTCGACATAGTATTTTCCAAACTGAACACAAATACGCCTTGAAGATGTGGATGAGTTTTCTCTTGTCCGTTTTCTGGAAAAGCTTTCTGGTAATTTCCTAAGGTGATTCCATGTCTTTAATGAATTTAAAAACTGACTTCCTCATACAATAAGCTAATGACAGGTTGGATGAGCAAAGATAAGATCTGTCTCTGTTCGCTATCTCGTGGCAAACACCCACACATGCTAATAAGCCCATGATGAACAATAGTAGTCACCCAGCCTGATGGACAGAACATGTCTTAAGCAGACCAGGGAAGAGGACCCAGTAGGGCAGCTTCTTCGAGTGTTGATGATCTGGCCAGTGAGCTCCAAGAGCACAGCAGATTTGAAGGAAAGACCCAGCTTTTATAGAATTAAATCCACAATCTTGAACAAGGCCGGTGCCTTTTCTAGGTTCCAGTGCCTCATCTGTAAAGTCAGGAATTGGGATAAAGCTTTGGTTGAAATTTGGTTTAGTTCCATGGAGCACATCCCAAGCTGCTATTGAACATGAGTCTGGTGTTCACACTTGTAAGCCCCAGACGTGGAAGGTGAAGCAGGAAGATCAGTACTTCAAGGCCATCTTGGGCTACATAGTAAGTCCAAAGACAGACGAGGGTATCTGAGAACCTGTTTCCAAAACAAAAATTGAGTGCCGAGAAGAGAAATACGTACCCACTCCTGCTGTTCCAGGCTTCACATACAAGCAAAGTAAATCAGTTTTCATATACGTGTATGTATATATTGCATATATATTAATATGGCATAATTAAATATGTATTATATATTTAAGTGAGGTGCCCTTTCCCTTCAAAAAACAAAACTGCCGTTAGTTTGTATGAACTCTAAATATAAATATTTTAACCTTTGCCTCAGTCTATTTGAAAGAACAAAAAAATTCTCAAGAACTTCTTAAAGTCTAAATAAAATCTGAGTTAGCATTACAGTGGGTGGGTTGCTGGTGAGTGTTGAGTGAGTGCCTTCACACAGCTGACATTGGGTAGCCCATTGGTGTTTGTACTTGGCCAACCCCGTTCTGGCAAGAACAAGAGCTCGGTGCAGCCATGGAGTCCAACTTCAGACCCCAGTGCATCACGCAGTGTCTGCAGATCTGCCCCAGTCAAGCTGCTTTTAATTAGAGTCTCGTTGGATGCAGAAAGGAAGTGTCTTTGATAAACACTGAATATCACATAATTATTTGATATCCCAAAGGCTAAGATTATAATTTCAAATCTGCACTACTTACTTGCTCTGTGAATGGCTCAGTTGTTTCTGGCACAGCGTCACCTCCTGGATCTTCTGGCTATGACTTTGTATGGATAAAGCCTGGGTGGCCCTGCCAGCCACTTGGGTGTTTCCTTGCAGTGCACTTCCTCTCCTATCACTGAGAGCGGCCGTTGCACCAAAGTCTGTCTACAGCCCTGTATTCCTTTTGCAAGCTATCCTATCCTTTCATAGTTGTATTTATTCTTTTTTTTTTTAGGTTTTCTTTTTTTTTTTTTATTGGAAAAAAAAAAATTTCTGCCTCCCTCCCCGCCTCCCATTTCCTTCCCACTCCTCCCTCTCCTCCTCCCCTCCCCCCCACTCCTCCCCCTCCCTCTCCAGCCTGAAGAGCAGTCAGGGTTCCTGTGGAAAGTCCAAAGTCCTCCCCCCTCGATCCTGGTCTAGGAAGGTGAACATCCAAACTGGCTAGGCTCCCACAAAGCCAGAACATGAAGTAGGATCAAAACCCGGTGCCATGGTCCTTGGCTTCTCAGCAGCCCTCATTGTCCGCCAAATTCAGAGAGTCCGGTTTTATCCCATGCTTTTTCAGTCAGAGTCCAGCTGGCCTTGGTGAGCTCCCAAAGACTCAGCCCCCACTGTCTCCACGGGTGGGCGCACCCCTTGTGGTCCTGACTTCTTTGCTCATATTCTCCCTCCTTCTGCTCCTCATTGGGACTTTGGGAGCTCAGTCCAGTGCTCCAGTGTGGGTCTCTGTCTCTATCTCCATCCATCGCCAGGTGAAGTTTCTATGGTGATATGTAACATATTCATCAGTATGACTATAGGATAGAGTCATTTCAGGTTCCCTATCCATAGCTGCCCCAGGAACTAACTGGGGACATCACCCTGGGCACCTGGGAGCCCCTCTAGATCCAAGTCTCTTGCCATCCCTAAGATGGCTCCCTTAATTAAGATGTGTGCTTCTCTGCTCCCCTAACCAACCTTCCTTTATCCCAATCATCCCGTTGCCCCAAGTTCCCCCCACCCTCCCCTTCTCACATTTCTCTCCCCTTCTCCCCTTATCCCCAGTTGTATTTATTCTTAACTGGGCAAAATTATGTTGTCAGCCCAGGTTTCTCTCTGCAGGCCATATTTCCTCCAGTAGAAGGCCATGTTCTGCTAGCATTATTTGTGAACTTTCATTGACCATAACAAAGCTCTACTGAACCTATACCTAACAATTGGAATTTCTGGGTCAGAGGATGTGTGTGCTTATCCCCTGATTCTGCCAGGCCCTTTCTAAATTGTTCTTGCTCAGAGCCAGTCTCAAGCCCCTCACCTAAAAGCAGGAGTAGGACATCATTTTTTTTTCTTTTTTGGTAACTTCATAACATTTACCATATTAGAGACATGATATCAATTTTGAATAAAAATGATGACAAAAAGATGACTAATGAGAAAATATGAAGGGGGAGAGAAACTAATTCAGCTGGCATTGCTGATTCACCTGTGGGTTAGCCCAATAATACTAAGTCACCAGTAGGGTTCAGTGGCTTGAATTCTCCAGCGTGGGAATGTTGATGATAGACAATGATAGAAAGGGGTCTGGCTCTTGGGAACTTGAGCACAAACGGAGCAAACATAAACTATCATGTAATGGAGTTATTAAGGTTAAAGATGAGTTGTGAAAAGGAGTTTACCCAGGTGTTTTTCAACTGGAAAAAAAATCATTTTGTTCTAGAGGGTTAAGTGGAGTTATGGAGTCCCTATAGTTTACATGCAGAAAACTGGCCTGTGTTTAAAGGTGTATTTTACTTAACCCTATACCAATATAACTTTTTGCATACTACTTTTTCTCCATCTCAGGATCAAACACCTATGAAGAGGCAGCTGCGTATATCCAGTGTCAATTTGAAGACCTCAATAAACGGAAGGACACAAAGGAAATCTACACCCACTTCACCTGTGCCACGGATACTAAGAACGTGCAGTTTGTGTTTGACGCTGTCACCGATGTCATCATAAAAAATAACCTAAAAGATTGCGGTCTCTTCTAAGTTTCGCAGTTGGTAGTAACAAGCATTTTCAAACCAAATGAGTACTTCTATATGGATCTCTCTAGACTAGAGTCTCCCAGCCACACAGAATGTAGTGTACTACAAATGCATCCTGGACATGACCAAAGTTGTTCTGTTTTGTGTCTTTATCCGGAAGGACTAGGACCTTTCTCAAAGGGGAAAGAGGGGCCTGCAATGTCAAAGGGAGGTGTGATGTTGTAGCTGGGCTCTAGTGAAACTGATGACTTCTGTGTAAGTGTAAATATGCAAATGTAAGATGTATTTATATCTTTTGATTTCCCATATTATGTTTAGGTTGTAAGAGTGGCAACTTACAATTCCAGTGTGATGGCTTTGGAAATAACATAACTATTAAGTACCTTGTACTGAATGACAGAATAGCTCCGTGTTTGCCAGTTTCAAACAGCTTTATTTATGTTCGTGTCCTATGAATTTTAGGTACCATAATTAATATTAGGAAATGTCACGGCCCTTTCCTTGATTATATGTATACTTGTATTCATAAAATGTTATTTGTACAAACATTGCACAGACTATTTTAATACCACGAGCTGTCCTCTAAAGGTTCTGTGTGTCACAGGGATGTTCTTACCAAGGTTAGCACACTGCCTTTGTGTCAGTTAAGCAAGCATCGTATGCATTGACATTTTCTTTACAGGATGCATGATGTTACGATTGTACCTTACATTTGTCTGAAGAAGCTAAAGGTTCAGAATTTTGAAGATACAGGATCTTAGACTTAAAAACACTTCGCTTTTAGTCCACCACTTTGTTTCAATTGAATATTAGTACCCAGATGGCATTTCTGCATTGCTTTTGGTGATGCCAGATTAATTTTATACCCTTAAAAACATAGTTTATTCATGGCAAAGTTTAGGTGCGTGGTGAAAACATTTTTGTGGGTAAAAATTTTTTGTGTGAATTTTGAGACATTCATGTATGTATTTTCTTTGGCAAATCCCTCATATTTAAGCATACATGATAGTTCCTTGTTTGGAAGCTAACCAGAAAAATCCTCTATTACTGATAGCATACAAGCTTTGTAATTCACTAGTTTCAAGTTTATCACTTTATGTCAAAAATTGCTTCTTTTCCCTTCGATTTCCAAATTCCTTCCACTTGCTGGAAGTCATATTCATTTAAAGCTATACTGTGGTTTCTGACATTAAGCGGACAATTATACTTAGAAATCGAATAGTAGTATTTAACAAGATCAGTGAGTGTGTATGTGTGTGCTTACATATCTGTTACGTAAGAGCTGCATACTAAACTTTGTTAGTGCCGTTTTTCTTTTAATCGTTTACAGTGTGTCTATGTGCCCTTGTGTTGGCAAAATGAGTAACATTGCCCAGCTCATTCCCCTCTTTGAGTCATCCTGTAAAGTTAAGTCTTTCTATAGACTGTACCAGTGTGTGGTTCCTCACTCACCTCAGATGTTACCATTTCCTTAGTCTTCTTGTTGACATGCGTGCACACGTAAGTGTATGGAGAATCATGAATTGAATTCACGTGGTTTACTTTGGGGCAAATGGTTTTCTTATTTGCAATGTCAAGAAATTCGAGGTGATCAAAATTCCTCTCGTGTTAGTTTAGATTATTTTATGTGCCTTTCATGAAATGTACGTTTCCATTCATTTTTACTAATGGAAGACCTGTCAGACCCAGATTGTGAAGCTCTGTATGAAATTCAACCATTATCTGAATAAATTTGAATGATGGAAAATAGGGTTTAAAAACCACGAAGAAGCACATATTGGTGACCATCATTGGTGAATCCCTGAAGTCTACTCTGTGTAACTGTGCTACTACTACATCCTAATAAATTTAAATTTTTAAAATTTTACAACCCTGTTGACTGAACTCATTTTGCGTTAGAACTTAGGTATCCGTGTACGGGAGCTTCCTTCCTGTTTCCAGTCTTGTTGGCGTTACTTGTCTGAGAAGTTTGAGTTTGCCCTATCTACATGTTCTTCTAAAATTTGATATAAAAAATTGCCTACATGCAAGCCCCTTATGGGAATTCAACTCCCTGGATCACCTTGCCCAAATCAAATGCTCATCATTTTCTTGTCATCCAATTATTACCCTTTAGCTACTGCTATAGTTTTGCTGCTGAATTCCTCCAAAGACTCATGTATAAATTTCTTTGTCGAAGGGTAGCTAAAAGGCAGGTGGTAGAATCTTGGAGAAGTTGGGGTCCTTAGGTCATAAGGGTGTCCTTTAGAAGAGGCTTGTGTGGATCTGGCCCCTTTTTGTTTTCTTTAATGCATGGCATAAGAGGTGAGTGGATTCGTTTTCCCATGTGCTTCCAGAATGATACCTTGCCTCAGAGTTAAAACAGTGGGATCAATCTATCTAAACCCAGAAGCCAAGATAAGCTCTCCCTTTGTAAGTTCGTTATCACAGATGTGTTTTGTAGTTACAGAAAGCTGCATAACATACGTGCTGAGTCACAACTTCATGCAGATGCATATAATTCAGAGGTCATATATGATTCAAGACATGTAGGAATGCAGTCAAACACATAACCATTAACTTACTTAAAGCTTCATAAGAGAGAGAAAAACAGAGAAAGAGGACATTATTAAATCTTTAAGTTGAAATTGGCCATCTGGAACTCTGCATATTCTCTGTCTGCATCTCTAGTTGGGGAGTTCTTTCTCTCTGAATCATTACTAGTTTATGGTTGAAAGTATGTTTTATCTCTTTCTCCCCTGTTTTCTTGTCTTTGTTGAGCTTCCCCTTAAAATTGTTGATGAAAGTTAGTCAACCCCTTGAAATCTAGATTGGCATGCTTAAAAATAGAATTGGGACTATGTTGCCCTCTATTTTAATCCACACTGGTTCTGACTTAATATAATTGAGTATTATTGAAAGCCTCCTTGTCAAAGCCTTTCTTTCTCTGAGCTCGTATCAACTTTCCAGCTTCTTTTTTATACTACATGCAAACAGTGCCTTGTGTTTGACTGAGGCTTTCTCTAAGTGTCATGTGCATATGCTTTAAAATGCTGCCTAGATAGTTTCTCAGAAAGATGTGAGTCTATCTCCCTCAAGATCAACTATACTTCTCTGTAGCATATGCCCAAAGGATAAACAATATGCCAGATATTCAGCAGGACACAGAAAAAAGTGACTGACAAACTTTGCCATTACATGGCAGAACAGATCTTCAAATTTTCTATTGTATAAAAAAGTCTGCTGGATACTATGGGCCTGTAGCCTGAAGATTGATATCTCAATATTACAGAAGAACTTTGAGTTACTGTCCAGGCAGCAAGATGTCTCCATCAATTCTAGAGTTTTAGATGTTGCTTACAATGCACTTCCTGTTTACTTAGGTAATATTATATCCTTCTGGAGTCTTTGATGGAGTTGAAGACTAGATAGTTATAATTATAGTTTTCCTTAGTTATGACAAAGATAAGTTAGATATAAAACTTTAGGTTCACAAAGATAGGATAGATGACTAAATACTGTAATTCTTGCTTTATACCTATTTTGTTTTATGTATATAAAACAAAACATAACATTTTGCTATGTTAAAGTTAAAACCTTCCTATTTAATTAGATAGGAAAGGGGAGATGACATGGGATGTCCTTCTGTATATGTGTTGCTTTGATTGGTTAATGAATAAACCTGCTTTTTTTCTATAGCAGAGCAGAATATAGCCAGGCTTGAAAAGACATAGAGAGATCGTAGAAAGAGTCAGGGGGACACCATGTAGCTTCCAACAGAGGAGGACATGTTGGAAACTTAGGAACTTTACTGGTAGGCCACAGCCTTGTGGAGATACACAGCTTGATAGAAATAGATTAATTTAAGATATCAGAGCTAGCTAGTAAGACGCCAGAGTCACTAGTCAAACAGTCTTGTAATTAATATAGTTTCTTTGTGATTATTCAGTTCTGGGCAGCTGGGAAACAAAGGTGCAGTCTCCTATTACGGGGCTATGCAGAGCGGAGCCCTTTTGGGTACTGCCATTCCAATCACATTCTTGTTTCCTGTCTCTTGGCTTAAGCCTGACCAATCTGATCACACATCCATGAGCAGGGGATCCAGACTAGCGCACATACAGTCTCAGTTTCCATTCTTAGAGCCAGTAACACTTTAGTGTTCGTAGGATACCCTTCATTTCAGTACACCGCTGAAAAACCACTCTTCTGTTTAACCCGATTCAAGCATGCTCAACCTCTTAGAAAAGTGGAAATGTGTGAGTTCTCCCTGAATGCTGCCAACTGGTAGAGGTGACATCTCTGATAGGCTAATTTTCCACAGCCAAATCAAGATTTCAAACCCACGATTGCTTGTCTGTCAGAGGTATTTAAAGAATTATCTTATTTCCAAAGGAGCCATCATAAGACTCGCCCACTTCTCCGCACTCATGGCTTTGGAGTTTCTCTGAACACTAATGCAGTTTCAGCTCACAAAACCGCAGTACCAGATATGCTGGTATCTATATTGTCAATGTGACAATATAGTGAAGGGCACAATAGTTACATATTTTTGCATGTTTTGTTTTTTTGTCTGTAGAACTACTCACTGCCCTTCTTATTGTTAATGTGTTTACTTAATAATGTGATCAGTACTGCAACTGTTATCATAGAATGCTTAGTATGCTATTCTATAGCAGTCTGGGTTCACAGTCTGACTCCCTTACTAATTGCTTAACTTGGGCATTGTTACTCCATCTTGCTTTGACTCATTTTTTTCATCTTAGGAAAGTGGTACAAAATAGACCATTCATCTTAATGGTTGCTGTCAGTTTGAAGTTTATGTGAATTTTAACCACACAGAAGAGAGTACAGTATTTGTGAAACCCTTACAAATGTTGTTGTTATTTAGGTATAAAGATTTCTTATTCACTCATTCATTTATTCATTCATTCATTCATTCAGTGTCTGTGTGTGTGTGTGTATGTATGTGTGTGTGTGTGTGTCTGTCTGTGTGTGTACCCGTAGAGACCAGAGATGCATCAGATTCCCTGGAGCTGGCGTCACTGTCTGTTTGGCACTTCCTCCTCTGTGTGCTGGGAACCTGATCCCACTCTTAACTGCTAAGTAACTTTTTCAAACCCCATTTTAGGATTTGGAGATTTAAATCATAATCAGTGCTCAACAAATAGATATCTGTGAGCATTTTGTGTGAAATGCCTCAAAAGCTTTCTACATAATTCACCTTTATGGTTAAAATCCTCCTAGTGTCTTATGTGGCTACTGATACTGGAAAAGTCAATAATGCTCTCAATTTTGGGACAGCTGTTATTTTTAATAATGTAGTGAAATATATGGGAGATTTGCAGTTTTAAAGTCAACTTAGGAAATTTTCTTTGATTTCCTTTTCATAACCCTGCCTTCATAGTTAAAATACATTTAGATTCAGTTTTGTACTTCACAATCCCATTGGCCTGTTTCCCAGGCATTTTACCCTGACTGCTTTGGTGTTTATAGTGTTTTTTTTTAATTTACTTCAATTTTCTTAGTTACATTAAAAGTTATAAAACACATATCATCAAGTCTAGAGACACCCAAGTTGCAGACAAGAACTGGCTGAATTGCCCAGACGAAAACCAGGGAAGCTTGACTGTTATAGCCTTGCTATGTATGCAATCCTGAGTACCAGGCAAAGAATCAAGCCTTCACAGCTTTTGTGATTTTGTTGCCAATCCTTTTAACTTTCTCCATAGAATGGAGATTGCTACCATTGTAAAGGAAGAGTAATTATAATAAAATTATAAATGATTGAAAATTAGATTTATTGAAGAAAGCATACATGGAAGACCAACCTAAGTAGTCACTCTTCATCTAGTACTGGTTAATAATGGTGCCATTCCTATTTGAATGTTATAATGCATTGTATCTTTAAAGAAGTTTATAGAGCAAGACCCTGAGAACACAAGACTAATGAAATGTCTTCTCCCTCTGCAATCTTTGAAGTATGCTGTGGTTTGAATGTGACTGATATTTGACAACTTAATCCCAAATTCAGTATGTTGTGGCATTTGGAGGTCAGGACTCTAGGAGGCAGATATGACTGGATGAACTGAGGAGGCCTGGGCCCCACACTGAAATGTGTGGCTTTATAGAAAGAAAGAGGAAACTCTGAACTCAAATTTCACTGTGTGATGCCCTGGCAGCTTCCTGACACTAGAGCCTCAGCCTCCCCAGCTGTATGAAGTACATCTTTGCTCTTTATAAATTTTCCAGCCTTGCATATTATGTGAAGGTGGCGGAGACACTAAGATACGGGGTTTTTGCTATTTCATGACTTCACAGACATTCCAAGCAAAAACACATTTACGATTTCAGTGCAGCTTCCTGCTTTACCTAATTAGATTTGTAGTTTTGTAGCATTTTTAGCCTCATTTTGATTTGTTACCAAACTACCAAATAACTGTGCACTTTCACTCTGAACCTCGTCCTCAAGATGAACTGATGTAGAAATGTAATTTGATTACCTCAAATTTTCTGGATTCCATGTTTGGATCACAGTCATTGTCTATGAAAGCTACAGAATATCATCCTGTTACTGCTGTGGAAATCAAAAGACTGAAACTAAAGCTGTCTCAGAGCTTTCTTTATTTTCCATTGAATCGGATGGTATTTTCTCAGATTTTAGCCTGCTGTGTTGACTGTCCCTCTGACATCTTCTTTAATATGGCTTACATGGGACATGCTTCTCAGTGCTCCACTGAACATAGCGGTTCCTTTATTTAAAACACACAGAATTACCCTTTGTAAGTGACAAGGTCTAGGACCCTATTGCACAAGCCAGTCTACCTGTCATAAATACAGCTTGAGTTTTCATATTTGGGTCCACACTCTGTTTTGTTTTCATCAAATTCCCTACTCTGAACTGACTCTTCACAAAGAATAACCCAAAGTCTGGTAGTTTCCCTACTGAGTTCAGAGTGGAAAGCTTAGAGTCAGTCCACAGGGGCCCCCTGTCTTCTCTCTGAGGGTCCCATAGTTGCTGCTCAAACAGCCTAGCTCTACAGTCTGATGAAAATGCTATTGTAACAAGAATCATTAGAAATATAACCCCACATAGCTTTTCTTTTTCTCCCAAAGCAAATCTGTTTGAATTCCATGAAAGGGTTTCTATGTTTTATAACAGAAGACACACTAAAAAGATAAAATTTAGATATGAAAGGAGTGAATATTAGAGTCACTACTATAGGGACTCATCTCTGTGAGGGACTGGACTATTTCAGTTCCAACGTGCTGTGGTTTGGATGGATGGAATATGGCCTTTGCTGCAGAGGGAGGAAAAGGCCCAATTTTCTTTTCAAATCTGTCATCTGTAACAGAACAGAGGAGCGTACGTTTGGAAGTCCAAGGTTTAGAAATGAACTTTGGAATTATTTTTAGTCCTGATACTTGGAGATGGCTCATGGCATAACAGAAAATTCCTAAGCATAGCTTTACTGCCCATCTCCCAGTGTCCTGCAGCCAAGTCACAAGTGCAGAGTGTTGTTGTGCTGTGGTTTTTTGAAAATATGTTTCTACTCCTCCTTACAATTCCTTCTTCCTTCCACACTTCCCACAGCACAAGGTTAGACCAGGCATGCATGAGAGGCAAGCCTTCCTGACGTGGTTCAGAAGGAGGGGCTTCAGGAGACAAAGAGGAGAAAGGGAGCTGGAGCTCCAAGGATCTAGATCATCAGGACACCAAACCCCTCCAGGAGTCACTTGAACAGCTTTGTTTTTGAGAATGACAACAAATGGTTATTTACTAGTCCATAAAAATCTTCTAATCTGTCTGGCTGAAGCTTCCCAGATTTGCAATTTCCTTTTTGATTAGGTTCATTCGACTCATCAGAAAGGTTGCTATACATATGTGCATATCCAAGCAAATCCAAATATATATAATATGTATATATAGTATATATAAATTATATATATATATATATATATACTTAAGTATGGTGTATAACACATACATTAGAAGATGTCAGTAATTTCTTTTATAATTTACTAAAACTATAAAGACGTTTAGCCATGGCTTTTTGGGACAATCTTCATTTGTACTAAGGAGAAGCTTCTCTGGTGAGGCTTGATAGTAGACAAAAGGTGAGATTAGAATGTAGTAAGAAAGAATTCGGATCCAGTAAAATGGAGGTAGCAGATTATTCTCTAAGCTACATGACCTCTTTCACTCCAGGATACTGGCTAGGTTTATAGTACAAGGATGACTTCCCTACTCTTGAGTAGGTCTTTGCTCCATTTGGACAGTTATTGATCATCACTATCCTATGTGTGCCATTTATTGCTCCTTTGCAGATCTTTGCCAAGACGATCGTTGCTGTGGTTCATAGGCATAAGACAAATTGCGTCCCTCCCTTGATATCATGCATAGTATCGGTTTTCCGGTTAGACACAATTCTAATCATTAGTTTTCAGTGTATTCAGCAAGAGGGGCTTACCTTCAACTTCTGAGTGGCAACCGAGGGCTACAATCACAGTCTATATTGTTTTAGGACTCACTGGACTACTTGCCCAAACATTCTAAATGATATGTATTGTGTTTGGTATGAAGGTGTTGTTAGTCTCTGCTTCCTCTGGGGATCATTGTCAGCCTGAGTGGCTTAACGTTCATATGTGTTTATATGTGTGTGTGTGTGTGTGTGTGTGTGTATAAACATATATAATATGATCCCTTAAGGCTTTATTAAACACTGATGCTATTTGTCCGTCATCTTTATTCCTCTTTATGTCTTGACTTCCTTCTCTCCAGTGAAGCTCCCCTCTACAGTTTTCTGTTTCACACTCCACATTATGTCTATGTCTATGAAAACCTGTATGCGATTCCCATCTCTAGAACAACCACATATCTGTGATCCATTTACATTTCCCAGGTTTCTGTGGTTACTCCATGCTGCATATTCACACTTGAAGATTTGGAACTTCAGATGAGACTGAACTTGTGGTGTTTGTCTTTCCAGGTCTGGGTTACCTTACTAAATAACCTTTTTAGATGCATTGATTCGCTTGAAATTTTCATTTTGCTCTACAGATGAATAATATTCCATTGTTCATGTGTACCACATTTTCATTTTATATATATATATATATATATATATATATATATATATATATCACATTATATAGTACACATTATATACATGTACCAAATTTGTTTATGTACTGTACAAGGTTAAAGGACATTTAGGATGTTCCCACTTCCTGGGTTTTGTGAATTGTGAGGCAATGAACATGGTTGAATGAGTATCTGTGAAGGAAGATGGTAGATCCTGGGGAGCTCAGCCCTAATGGATGCACATACATCAAACTTCTAGCATCACTAGCTTATTGAACTGTAGCAAATCTTTCTCTGTCCTGCCTGCCAGCTCCTAAATCACATCCCAGCTTGGTCACTAGCTTGGAATTCACACCTCTTCTCAGGCGATCTACATATTTACAAAAGAAAAGGAGCAACAGATCCTGAGCTTTTGTTAGGGTAGCGACAGCCTGAGAACTCGGCTGTCACACAGTGTAGAAATATGGGCCCACAACACACACGGACAGTATGCTATCTTTGTACATACATACATGTATGTGCATGCACGCATACATACACACACAATGCACTTATGTGTGGAACAATAATAAAGAAACAGAGCGATTTGATGGAGACTCATTTACAGCTGAGCGTTCCAAGGTCTCTCACTTTCTGTATAACGTCTGTCTGTGGGTCTCTGTAT
Source organism: Microtus obscurus (assembly GCA_963919715.1). Taxonomy (NCBI): domain Eukaryota; kingdom Metazoa; phylum Chordata; class Mammalia; order Rodentia; family Cricetidae; genus Microtus; species Microtus obscurus. The sequence continues at coordinate 4,673,734 of CAWTZC010000288.1, read as the reverse complement.
TTGTTTCTATCTGCTGCAGGAGGAAGGGTAATTGATGATGACTGAGCAGGGATCTAGGAGTATAGCAAAATGTCATTAGTAGTCATCTTGCTGTCAATTTTTTTTAAAGAACAGAAGTATTTGGTTTTACTCTAGGTCCCTGGGCTATCTAGTCTCACACATCACACAGAGACACGGTGACATTTTCAAAGCCATGCAGATGTGCTTTCTTTTCTAATTAAATATTATAATTTCTATATAGTTACTCTCAAGGACAAGTGGACAAATTGCCCTGGTGAGAAATCTACAGTTGTCAGCTCCTCTCATAGGCAGGCACACTGTGGTTACGCTCTGAACACAAAGTCAACTTGAAAAAGTACATATTCCTTTCAATAACTCTTACTTCCCCTAATCAATTCTAATATTTTAATTTTAGTTTGATAAAACCAAGGTCAACACTTTCTGTGGACAGCTTCTTCTTTCTTAGCTTGCCACAGAGAGTTGGATGAGATGCAAACTACTCCATGGTTGTTACTGCTTGTACACTAAGTTCTGTTTTTCTCCAATATTTAGGATCAGAATGGAAGTGCGTTTCCTCTGCCTTGCACCTGATATCTCCAAATCTCAATGCTGAGCCTGCTGCAGCCTGGTCTACAGCTTTGAGTGGGCCCCAGGATTCAGTATCTCTCTAGAAATGAGATAATTTAAGTGATATCCCTTTATAGTTGTAGCTAGGGTTAAATAGGTTAATTGGTCATGTGATGTACCAGACATATAATAAGGTGGCAATTCTAAGCAACTGGAATTTCATGATGGTGATGAGTACATGAGAACTAGAGGCTAGGAAGAAAGAGATGAGGGACAGATGTTGTCAACAATTAGAAAGAGATGAGGGACAGATGTTGTCAACAATTAGAAAGAGATGAGGGACAGATGTTGTCAACAATTAATTGGTATACAGAGAAAAATGAAGTGGAACTCTAGAAGAAATGCCATCTTTGCCAGTCCAGTCCTTTTCATCTCCACAATCCCGGCATGCCGTGTTAAAACACTATACTGTCAGAATGGGCTTGAGGTTATAGTAAATAAAATCAGTAGGGTTAGGTTGGGGCTTTTAGTTTATATAGGGAAAATACTTTTTCACTGGTTCATGAAAGGACAGAGGCAGAGGGAAAGCATTTCTCTGTTCTTTGCCAAACTGCCCCTGAAAGAATGGTCAGGTTGAAAGCCAAGATTTTCTTGAGTTTTCATTCAATCAGAAAACAAACAATCAAATCCAATTAAGCTTCTATTTTCTTCCTATTTATGTAGTAACAAATACACACAAAATTAATGACTTAGAGTGATAATTCAGTCTTATAAATTCTGTAGATAAGCTAGCCTCCAACATAAGACCTTGGTATCCATCCTAAGTACTATAATACATATAAAAAGATAAATGGATGTGTGAATTGTGTGTGTGTGTGTTGTTTGCTGATTTTCTGTTGTGCACACATTTATGTCAAAACAAAAGGCAAGAATTGGGTTTCTTTTCTTCATTACTCTTCAGCCTTATTTCTTTTGTTTATTTATTTATTTGTTTGTTTGTCTGTTTGTTTCTTTTGAGACAGATTGTCTCTTGGAAAGCAGAACTAATCAGATCTGCTAATCTGTCTGGCCAATAAGTATCATGAATACTGGAATCTTATGGTCTCCTGTCCCTTTGGCCAACCCTCCATTTCAGTTACAGGTGGGCTCTTTTATGTGGGTTCTGTGGAACTGATCTTAGGTTGGCACAAGTTTAGTTCTTTATGCAGCAGCCAGTTTAAGCTGTCTTCTCAGGTACCTGCAAAACACTTTAAAAACTCAAAATAGGTGCATAGGCCTTCACTTGACCTGGAGACATCAAAGGAAAACTTTGAGTCCTTATATTCTTCAGCTTCTAGAAACTGTGCACAGTCCTTGGCCCACGACTGCTGCCTCTGTCTTCAAGGCTCACAGTGTCACATCTTTCCGGTAGCCTTTGCTCAGTCCTAACATAATGTCACGTGCTTTATGACCTTTTTGCCACCTTCTTTGTAGGATCCTTGTGAGAACTCTGCTCTTGCCTGGATAACCTGGGACCATCATTTCATCTTCAGATCTTTAACTTAAATCATCTACAAACTCCCATACACAGTGGAAAGTGATCTAGTCAATGCTTCTCAGATGCGAGCCTAGCACCTTTGCAGGCTCATTCCATTACCCTGGGATTACCAAGGAGGTGCTCAAAACCCAAAAGCCAGCCTCTTCAAGATGAAAGGGTCGGCATTTAATAATGCTGTGCTGCAGTGCACATGCTCAGTCAGTTACCTGCAATTTGTTTTTTTTTTTTTTTTTTTTTTTGATTTTCGAGACAGGGTTTCTCCGTAGCTTTTTTTGGTTCCTGTCCTGGAACTAGCTCTTCTAGACCAGGCTGGCCTCGAACTCACAGAGATCTGCCTGCCTCTGCCTCCCGAGTGCTGGGATTAAAGGCGTGCGCCACCACTGCACGGCTAGTTACCTGCAATTTTTAAGGCAGAATCAGGAGCTCGTTGAAAAGTACAGTCGACACTTCAATGTGAGTCTTTAGATAAAAATGATTGGTAATGAAAAGGATCTAAAGCCGAGTCATCCTATAATAGAGAAAAGAATCCATAGAAAGTAATGGAACATGAGTTTGGGTGAGAGCTTTTTCTTTCTTGTCAAATTAAGCTGAAAATTATAAAAAAAAAATGTGTGGACTGCTATGTTTACTGAAATTTAGATGATAATTTTAAATTTGCTGTAATTGAATTAAAAATAAAGAGAAGTTGACCCCTTGTCATGGTTTAATAGTAAGATAATAATAATAATTAGTAATAACAATAATAATAAGTAATAGAACCTGTCTGACTTCCAATTTTGTTTCTATGGAATGGTCATACAGAGTTGTTATTCTAAGACTTTCTCTGAAACCTTGAGATCCCTAAGCACCTCGTGCTCTACCTCTTAAGGCCAATGTGATGATGGTTCAGATGGTGCAAACAATGTCTCCAAGTTTGGTAACTGAGCTTAATCCCTAGAACCCACACAGTGGAGACAGAAAACTGACCCCAAGTTGTTGTCTGACTTCACAAGTGAGTTAACTCAAAAGTATGTGTAAAACAACAACCAGCAACAACCATGACAAATTTGACAAATAGAAAATTAAGGTGAGGAGAGATAGTAGAAAATGTTAGTGAAAAAAAAAATGTGTAGCAAAGTTAGGAGAGCAGAAGCGCTGAACAAAGGTGGGGTAGATGGGCGATTAAAAGCTTGTGTTCTGGTGCTCTGGTGGCCCACAGGGAGATGGTTTACACTGAAGGAAGATACCAGTCTTATCACTGACCTGAATATGCACAGGAGGTGTTGTCCAGTTTTTAGAGCTACTATGATAGCTGTCTTCAATTATTTCCAGAGCAAAGCCAGGAAGAGCTGATATTTCAATTCTTTCTCTTTAAAGAGACTTCATGACTGTTGCATGAATGAATCTTCCTGTCCCTAGTTCTTGGGGGTCTTAGAATCTAGAAGATGCGCCAAAGGCTGACTGACTAGATTCCCATTTAGATTAGTTTTAAGAGCCTAATGAGGCTAAGAGTTATTATAATTAAGAATGTCATAAATGAGTATGCACAATGCACATGATGTAGGGGATATACATATATATGCACATATACATATATATGTATCTAGATATCAAATATGTAATGAAAATTAAAGAAGTACATCTCCCTCCATGTGACACGAATTTGTATTGTCTTTGGGGTCTTGTTTTCCTGCTCCAGGTCATAACTGTCTCTGTCTTCTGTACATCTGAGTAGTACTTAGGTTTTTGTGCTCAAATTGCCTTGCACATTTTTATTCCCTTAGCATATATATAATATATATACATATATATAATTTATATGCATGTGTTTATTTATATACATATGCCATATGTATATGATATATACCTGTACACACATGAAAACACCCTTTAGCTAAATATTTAGTTTTAGTTTTAGACACATGACCCCCAACTTTTGATCTTTTCTTAGGACTTCCTTTTATAGATATTTGAGAGTGCGATATTTATCCACCTTGCCATATGTTGTTCCTAACATATTTTCACTGGTAAATCTTAATTTCTTTAATGCTCATGTACTACATTATTTAGTAATTTTTCACCACTGACCATTTTGTTCATTTCCTCATCTTGGGTAAACACAGCTGTGGACACCCTCCTCTTTAGTAGATAGTTGGGGAATGTGGTAAGTAGGCACGAACACTCACACCTTGGTCTTCCCTGAATGAGAGAGACTGTTCTTCAAATTGTAGTTTATTCCTAGCTTCAACAATACTTGGTTTCATTATGCTGGCAGCCAGTTTGCAGCAGGGTTACAAAGTGCATTCCCTGAACAGCTGCCAGGAGGCAGAACTTGTGAAATTTAGAGTTGATCCTCTAGGAACATTTGTGTTGCTTGTTCAAACTCAGCCTGGGTTTAGACCCAGCCAGTCTGGTGTACATCCTGTTCTGGGAAATACATCCTGAGAAAATAAATATTTACATGAGATCTGTTTCCTTGCAGCTAAAAGACAGTGGCCATTCCATCCCGTGAAGGTGTCTGCAAAGGCAAGGGCACTGTAGCAAAAACAGAGGAAAAACTGTCGGACTGTGAGCCACACTTCGCATAGAGTATGAAAAAAGATTAATTTTCCATTGAATTTGCTCCCTGATTCTTGGACCAAGGAACGACTGGATCAGAGAAGTGTGCATTTTAAAGGGTGCTTAAGTTGACTACAAAAACTTGAGCAGGTCATGGAGATGAGAAGTGTGATTATATTTGTAGAGCAAGCCACTTAGACAAGTTATGCTCAACTCATCTTAGTAAATAATATAAAAATCTTCCTCCTATTTCATGCTAAGTTCAGTTAAAGCTTTTCAGATAAGCTATGCTCTAACCCTACCTGTCTATAATTTACCAGGCTTATTTCTCACTACCTTCTCTATAATTCCGCATTATCTCATTAGTTTGGTCTTCTCAAAGCCACAGGAATGGACATACTCATTGTCAACACTCTGCTTTTCCTCAGATGACCTTGTCTTACTCCTCTGATATAAATAGCCAGATAGGTTATGCATAACTCTTGTATTTTAAATCACTCTAGTGAGAAACCTCACCAAGCTTAAAGAAATTCCACTAGGTATAATAATCTCCTTTTCTAGAAACTTCTAACATTCACTTGTAGAAAGTTAAGAAATATTTTTCCTCTGTCTTATCTTCCATGACTCCAAGGAAGCAATACCGTGAGGAAATCTGCGAGAATCCAAACTCAAATTCCATATGCTGTCTTCCAATGGTTGACGATAGTTTCTGAGACTCTGGTTTATTCTTTTATATCCACTGGGCATATCCCTTGTTCTCTAAGGCCCTGATGAAACAAATTACTATCCACGTCCGTTGGTGGCTCCTTCCTGTGAAAAAGATGGCCTATCCATTAGTCAAACAAAAGAGACCAAATGCACATCCATACAAACTCAAATATATTTGTTGCCATCTGGTTTTCTTTGGAATGTGTCTGTTGTTCACTTTTAAAGTAAGACAAATCTAGACAAGAAGTAGATTCTGAGCACTTTGTGACCCAGTGTTAGCAAAGATGATCCACCCAGTCTCTCCCTGTATTCCTCTGTGATGACTTCATTACTTTTTCTTTATTCATCTATCTATCTATCTATCTATCTATCTATCTATCTATCTATCTATCTATCTATCTATCTATCATCTATCTATCATCTATCTATCTATTTATCTATCTATTATCTATCTATCATCTATCTATCTATCTATCTATCTATCTATTATCTATCTATCTATCTATCTATCTATCATCTATCTATCTATTATCTATCTATCTATCTATCTATCTATCTATCTATCTATCTTTCTGTTTATTTAAGTGTTTGAATGTGTGTCTCGTTCTATGTATGCCCTGTATGTGTGGGTACCCATGAAGCCCCTTGATCAGAAGTTACAGGGTCAGGAGCTGCCCTCTATAGGTGGTGGGAGCTGAACTCAGGATCTCTGGAAGATCAGAAAGGACTCAAGTTCTGAGTCATCTCTCCAGCCTCTGACACAATTCTTATTTTCATTTCCTCACTTTTTTTTAGTTCTTTGAGACCTTGAAACAATGTATTTTGGTCATATCCACCCTTTCCCATAATTTTCTCTGATCTTCCTCCACTTCCCTGTCCACAAAGCTTTGTGTCCTTTCTTTTAAAATAACCCGTTAAGTACAGTTGGCGTTGCCCAGTACTCCTGGATATGTATGGTTGTCCACTGGACCATGATCCGCTCTCCAGGGGCCGCACCCTCAAAGAAAACACACTCTCCCTGTCCCAGCCACCACTTGTCAAGCCCTAAACAAACTCAGGAAACTAGCTAACTGTACCTATTTAACACACCAGAGCTCAAACTGGCCTCCAAACTCTAGCTCTGAGCACCTGTTACAGGGTCCTGGGCTGGGCCCTCCTCAGCACAACTCACCCACCCCATTCCTTAAACTTCTCCGCCCCTGAACTTTGATTCCCCCAACCCCAGCTTCTTTTTGGTATGCAAACCTGCCATTTCAGCCCTGTGTTTTTGTCCTCCTGTCCTCAGCCTGTCCCCAGCCATTTCTTGGTCTGCTTGCCCTGTTTTCCTCCTCTCTTGCTCCACCTCTTCTCATGGCTCTGTTCTGTCTGGACTTTTCCAGATGCTTCTGGATTTAATCTCCCTCATATATGCAGTAAAATCCTTCTTTTTCAACCACAGCTTGGAGTGATCATATCCTCATTGCCATTCACTGTCAATTGCCAGTAGCTCCTTAGTTAGAAGTAGAACTTCATGCCAAATTCCCCCATCCATGCTGAGATTTTATTTGACCTGTTTGTTTATGAAAGCTTTTCAACCTGTAGCAAAGACAGCTCCTTTTCATAGATTCAGGCCAGTATGCTCTGAACCGAATGATAGATACCATTTCTCACCCAGCATGAGTCTAATCTCATGAAAGACTCAAGTCCTGCCTGGGCCCCATATCTAAACCTCAGACAAATACCCTTATTCTTGAAGGAGACAGTTTGGTGAGATACTCTCTGCTAGCACTGGATCCTAGCGGTGGTTGTGTCAATATCCGTACTTGACAACACAAAGGAAAGAGTGAGATACACCATATAGATTGATATTTGGGAGTTCTTATGCTCTCTCTCTCTCCTCACTAGTTAGGACACATCACTAAAGGTTTTGTTGGAGGCGATATGTGTGTGTGTGTGTGTGTGTGTGTGTGTGTGTGTGTGTGTGTGTGTGTGTATGTGTGTGTGTGTGTGTTTAAGATTTCCAGAATGACTGTTTAGGGAGTTCTAAAATAAGTGCCCAAGATCCCTGAGAAATCACTTTCCTCTGATCTTAGAGACTGTGTGGTTTGGTTTACTGTCCAAACATCCTCATTCCCAGATGAATTTCTTTCTGAGGAACTGAGATTAGGAAGAATTAACTTGCAAGCTTTTCTTGGCTCCACTGGCATTTCAGATGGTTTTGCATAATTAATATCTCAGTGATCCTTTTGGTAAGACTTCTTTTCCAAGGAGGGTCACAGACATAAATGCCTAAAGGGAAGAAGTGGACAGGAGAGACTCACAAAACACACCCACTGGTACTCAAATTCAAACTTTGCTCAATGGATTCAGAGCTCCAAGTTCCAACTTTCTAAAATTATGTAGAAATGTGGGAACCTAGAGCAAAATTTGCTGCTTTAGATACGTATCCTGTTCAAAGACAGATTTCAGCATAGTGTTCCAATTGCCGTATACTGGGCCACCTTAAAAACATGGAGAAAAAAAAAAGAGAGAAAATTTTCTGTCGGACACAGCTTCGCAGGGTGGACCATAGCCTCTCTCACTTTCTGATTATGAAGTCAAGCACATTCAGGATTTTGAGCTTGTCTCTTTTTCATTATCTGACCAGAGTTCAGAGCTGTCCAGCTGCACGATGTCTGTCATTCCTTTCTGCTCACCTGAATTCCAAGAACATGGGTATTACTTAAAATCATGTCTAGAAATACCATAGAGATTGCTTATAATGTTTTTACAGATGATAAAGAACCAGACTGCCTACTATAGTAAAAAGCCATCCTATAGTAACGACAAATTAGCTTCATTCCTGTTTATGAATAAATCTCTGTTTCTTAGGGATTGAGCCAGGTGCTACCTGTAAGCTTAACTACAAATTGTTCTGTACTGCCTATTTCAGGAATGGCAACCATGTTCTTGTTTCAAAAAGTCAATAACCATCTTGCAACCCCGACTTTGTTTCAAAAGGGTTGTTATGGCTACCTTGTCATGCCTGCCTGTTGGTATGCCCACCTTGCAATTATGTCTTTGTTTCAGGAGGTCATTATGACTAACATGTTTTCTTATATTTTGCTACTATAACTCTCCCTATTTTACTAGCCAAATCCCCTATTTGGAAACCCTCTACTCCAGAGCTATTAAAACCTTGCCTTGTTTAATAAAATGCTGATTGGTCAGTAGCCAGGCAAGAAGTACAGGTGGGGCAACCAGGCAGGAAGTAAAGGTGGGGCAATGAGAACAGGAGAATTCTGGGAAGAAAAAAAATTAAGTCTGCAGTCATCACCCAGACAGAGAGGAAGCAAGATGTGATTGCCTCACTGAAAAGGGTACCAAGCTACGTGGCTAACATAGACAAGAATAGTGGGTTAATTTAAGATATGAGAAAGAATAAATTAATAAGAATCCTGAGCTACTAGGTCAACCAGTTTATAATTAATGTAGACCTCTGTGTGTTTCTTTGAAACTTAATGGCTGCAGGACTGGGTGGGACATAAACTTTGTCAACATGCATCTTCAATCCTGACGAGGAGGGAGGTGGACAGATGGACAGTGTATATGAATAAAAAAATCTTGATTTAATTAATTTGGCCATGATGGCTTGGGTCTGTGGCCTTTCTTCTCCCATCTTTGGGACTACCAATGGCTCTTTGAAAAGGCAAGACGCATAAATTCTATATTCAAATTCTACATACTCCACATACACATGCAAAATGATTTTACCCATCCCCTAATAGTTACAGCTCTACAGCTTGCTGTGACCAATCAGCTTTTATTAGATATTTATCAGCCATTGTTTTAACTGAACCTGCTGTTTATTTAAATTTGGATGGCAACTTATTGTGTGGACTAAGGAAGACTCAGAGTCTTTGAATCATAATGGGCAGCTTTGGAATCCCAGTCTGCATATCTTCACACAAAATGGGTATTCTGGAGGAAGACTGGGGTTCAACACTAACCTTGTGTAGGAATTAGCACATGAAAGATTGAGCTGCACTGAGAAAGGAAACTGACCTGACTTGAGAGAGACAAGAAATGTTGCAAAAGGTTGTGAGTGTAGAAAGGGTATAATTGAAGAGTGTGTGATCCATTAAAACATTATGGATTCCCCTTTCTGCTCCTATGGCCTAGGGCCATCAATATGGCAGATGACATGGAGACATCAGAAGTCACCAGAAAGATGGCAACCCTTGAGCTGAAGGGCAAAGACAATTGGAGATCTTGATCATATCGTCTGAAGCCAAGTCTTCCCACCTGGGACCAAGTTATGGCCCCATGCACCAAGTGAGAGGTGTTATCCTATGAAACACAGAGCTCTATGTCACCTGAGGATGTTTCTCCATTGATGCTAGCTTCTTTGACCTGTACATCTGTGGTGTCTCTGAACACATCTAACCAGCTCCTGCCATGTTTACTAATGACGCAGTGCTAATGCCTGGATTTTTGGACCATAATAGATTCATTCATCCATCTGAAGTAGGTACGGTGTTTAAACTTGAATCACTTCCTATTGGTATCATAACATTTTTATTACTATTAGAAGATGCCAAAAGGAAAAAGGAAAAATCAATCACCCTGGTGATCATGTGTTTATTGATTGGAATCCTCATGGAACATTTACTGCTAACTGTTCTTTGGGTAATAGTCATTGATTTAATTGTAGTCAGTCAGTTCTATGGGATGCATGGGAATACATGTACAAGATTGGGAGATGTATTTAAGTTTTGATGTTATGCAGTTACAGCAGAAAGTTTTGGATACATTTTCACGTTGATTATCAGGCATTTCTTCAAGGGTATGGCTGATGGAATAGCTGAAGCTTTAGAAGAAATGGACCCTTGTTCCTCATAGCAGAGCATAGCAAAGAATTCTATCACTGGTCTAATGTTATTCATTGTGTTTATCATTTGCTTACTTATAGGGTACTTGCACATTAAGTGACAATTTGATTTGTCAACATCCTGAATCAAAACCACTGTGGATGTGCTGCACTTAAGAAATGAATAGAATTGTGTAAGGAGATTTCCAAGAGCTTGTGAGGAAACTTCAAGTAAACAAGATGAGACTCTTGTAACCTCTGTTCCTCTGTAACATGAGTTGTTCCTGGCATATGGTTTTGTGCTCCTCCCAGTTACAATAATATGAGGAGGTTTACTTTAGGTTACGGTCATCTTACCCATTATTGCTCAGAATGATGCTTTCAAGCATGAGTTGCCCTCCTAACTCTTTTCAGCTTGGACTAATGTGACCTTGCATTGTGACTGCATTTAACTTGAACGCAAGTGAAATTTGCTTACATGACCTTCAGAATATCCTCAGAATACAAGTTGTCCGATGCTCTGAATAAAGTTGTCTGCTAAATGAGACTTTAGTCCAGCTCATTTTTATATTCCGCGCTCCTAGATTCATGCTGCCAAATAGATGAGTAGCATATCAGTTTCCTAATCTAGAAACACCTGATGACATGTCTCTGCATATGCTTGTGAGCGACGGTGTAGGCCAGTGGTTGTCAACCTGTGCATCCCAGCCCCTGGGGGAGGTCACCTAAGACTACTGGAAAACACAGACATTTGCATTAACATTCATAACAGTAGCAAAATTATGACTATGAAGTAGAAACAAAGATCTTTTTTTTTTTTGGTTGGGAGTTGCCACAACATGAAGCTGTATTAAGTTTTGCAGTCTTAGGAATGTTGAGAACCACTGCTCTAAGTTATGTTGAGCTGTGAAAATCGACCTTAATTGTGACTGAGTGAAAACAAGAAAGCCATTATTGATCTCTCTCTGTCTTTTGACTGTGAATGTGCTATGCCTAGGTACTCTGAACCCCCACCACTTTGACTTCCTTGTCCAGGAACTGTGGGCTAAAATAAACACTTTTCCTCCCTTAAGTTGCATTTATGTGGTGTTTTGTTCTAGCAAAAACACTTGTCAATTGCAAAAACACTATAATCGAAATAGAAACTGAGAAATTATGGTATGATTTTATTATATTATAGATCTGAGAAATAAATATGTTTCTTCAAAATTAATTACTTGATGAAATGTCCCCTTTTAATAGTATTTTATTCTTATTCAAATGAAAGATGAAACCAATGGTTTGAGAACAAGTAAGAAAACATAAGAAATAGTTTGAAGATTCACCACTGTCCATAATTTCAGTAAAGGTCTGTTTTTCATCCTCAGCGCATTGGTATGTATAACCCACATTTCTCTCTAAACCAATACAGGACCCAGTAACTACCACTGCTAAATCTCATAAATTAGAGTCACAATTAAATTAAACATTTTGTGGTTTGCTTATACTTCCATTTTGTTCTTCTGATTTTCCAAAAACTTTAGATAATTTATAAAAGACCCCCTTTCCTTAAACAAAATATGACCAAGGAAAATTTGATTTTCTAGTCCAGTCTGAAGTGTTTCACAATATACACAAATCACTTCAAAGTTCTCATTAAAATTAAAATCCAGTCTAATAGACTGATCATGGTTTAATCAGATTAGATGTAATTTAAGTCATAAGCATAACTATTTTTCATAATATAAATTTTCATTAAATAAATCTCATTTTTCAAAGACGTTATACCACAATGTTAGTTACTTTGTTCTTTGTATGACTCTTCCTGCTTAGTACAGTCATGTTTCATGCCTGATGGTAAATAAAGAGTAATGGTTATCAAGGCATTTTCATATTGAGAAGTTATGAATGAGTTTGAAAAGAATGATTGGCATATTTCTACAAGACTTATGCTTTCCTTCCCAAGTCTTAGTTTAATTAGTAATGAAAAATATGAAAGGATCAAAAATTTGATTATTGTCTCAACTCTTGGTTGTAAAATGCAATTTCAGTTACCAGAGAAGCTAGCCATGCAAAACCAAAGCCATCAGGCAAATGTGTAAGTTGAGAAGCAAAGAGTCAGTTGCTTTCTTGTCAGTTAGGGAAAATCTGTCTTAACAGATGGATTCTGCTCTCAGCCTGAGGCCAACAGACTGGGTGTTGTTGGACCATGACTACTTGCCATGGCTTTGTCCTTCCCTTGTCATTAATGTACAGCACTTTACTATTCTGGAAAATTAAACAGCTAAGGTGACTGTGAAATTAACTATGTGGAGCCTGCTAAAAATGTACAGGAAATGTGAATAAGCAAAACCTCTGCATTTACTTAGCATTCCGGATTATTACCATATTACACGGGGACTATACGCAAAATTATCTATTTTTGATCAATTTTGTCTTTTCAATTTTTCCTGATGTATACACTTGTTTCATATGATGGTTACTGTTATTAATCTTAAAAATTTCAATATTACAGAAATGATCAAAAGGATCTACCTAGAAAACTTGGCCGATTAAATCATGCTATACGTGTTTACTGCATTATTGCTGGAGTCCTTAGTCACAAAGTTCTTAATTTCCAGTCAAGAATATTTAGCTAGTACCAATGTGAAAGAGTAAACTAGGTGCTTTCTCATATAGGTCTACTTTTAGTCTAAATACCTAGTGTTTACAATTAACGTAATCAAATGGAAAAGACATTTTAAAGTTTGTTATGGTGTTGACTTCCTTGCTCATGTTCTCCCTCCTTCTGTTCCTCATTTGGACCTTGGGAGCTCAGTCCATTGCTGCAATTTGGGTCTCTGTCTCTATCTCCATCCATCGCCAGATGAAGGTTCCATGGTGATATGCAAGATATTCGTTAGTATGGCTATAGGGGTGCACCCACCCACTGAGACGGTGGGGCTGATCTATTAGGAGATCACCAAGGCCAGCTAGACTGGGACTGAAAATGCATGGGATAAAACAGGACTCACTGAATACGGTGGACAATGAGGGCTGCTGAGAAGCCAAGGACAATGGCACTGAGTTTTGACCCTACTGCATGTACTGGCTTTGTGGGAGCCTAGCCAGTTTGGATGGTCACCTTCCTAGACCTGGATGGAGGAGGGAGGACCTTGGACTTCTCACAGGGCAGGGAACCCTGACTGCTCTTAGGACTGGAGAAGGAGTGGGAGGGGAGTAGGGCATGGGGAGTGGGGGGAGGGAAAAGGGAGGCAGGGAGGAGGCAGAAATTTTTAATTAAAAAATTTAAAAAAAAGTTTGTTATGGTGATGGGCAATACTAGTTTTAGTATGCAGGAGGCTGAAATGGAAAGGTGCTAAAGTCAAGGCAAGCTTGGATTACATCACAATAAAAAAATTTTGCTTGAAACATTAGTAGAATATGCAAAAAATGACCTATAATAAAATCAGCTATTTATAACATGTTATAAGATATTAACTGAGGTTGTGTTTTGCCATTTTCTTTTTCCTTTTTTATCATTAGGAGTCATTTTATTTATTTCTTTTTTCTGTCTTGGCATATTTTTTATTGAGTAGGGAGTTGTTCAGGTTCTATGTGTTTGCAAGCTTTCTCTTGTTTCCATTATTATTGACACCTAACGTTAATCTGTAGTGATCTGATAGGATGCAGGGACTTATTTAATTTTCTTGTATCTGTTGAGACTTGCTTTGTTTCTAAGTAAGTGGTCAATTTTGATGAAAGTTCCATAAGATGCAGAGTAGAATGTATATTCTTTTGTGTTTGGGTGAAATGTTCTGTAAATATCTGTTAGGTCCTTTTGATATATAATGTCTCTTATGTTCAGTATTTCTCGGTTTAGTTTTGGTCCAGATGACCTGCCTACTGGTGAGAGTGGGGAGTGAGAACTCTCCCACTTTAAGTGTGTGAGGGACAATGTGTGTTTAAGCTGTAGCAGTGTTTCTTTTGCAAATGTGTGTGGTATTTTGTTTTGTGTCTAGATAGTAAGTGTTGAAATGTCATCTTGTTGGATTTTTCCTTTGATGTATATATAATATTCTTCCCTATTTCTTTTTATTAGTTTTGGTTTGAAGTCTATTTTGTTAGATACTAGATTGATTACAATGGCTTGCTTCTTGAGTCCATTGGCTTGGAGTACCTTTTTTTCAACTCCTCAACCTGAAGTGGTATCTGTCTTTGAAATTGAAGTAGATTTCCTGGATTCAGGAGAAGAATGGATCCTGTTTTCACATGTAGTTTGGTAGTCTGGGTCTTTTTATTGGGGAATGGAACCATTGATAATGGAAGGTATCAGTGACCAATAATGTTGATCATTTTCACTGCAGAAAAAAAGAATGACATCTTCAAATTTGCAGGCAAATGAATGGATCTAGAAAAACACATATTGAATCAGGTAACCCAGACCTAGAAAAGCAAATATAATATGTACTCACTCATAAATGGCTTTTAGACATAAAAAAACTAGCCTACTGAAACCCAGAGAAACTAGACAATAAAGAGGGCCCTAAGAGAGACATACATGGATCTACATAGGAAGAAGTAAAAGACAAGATATTCTGAGTAAATTAGGAGCATAGGGGTCATGGGAGAGGGTAGAAAGAGAGAGGGAAGGAAGGGGATTAGAGAAAAAATATATAGATTAATAAAAACAGTAAAAAAAGAAAATAATATTCATTTCTTTTTAAAGAACCTGTGTCAGCTTCATATAGGCCTTTTCTTTGTGCTTCAGCTACACTGGAATATTCATGGCCTGCTGTGGTTAGTTAGATAAAGGGACTCTCGTAGGGACATATTTCCCTGCATGTTATTGATGGTGTTTTTACACTTTTGTCTAAGCATCTTGGTTTGGGATGATTATAGGTCTAAGTGTTGATTTCTAGATTTGTTTTTTTTTTTGTTTGTTTGTTTGTTTGTTTTTGCCTTGGTTTCTGTTTCCTTTCTGGATTTCTGGAGAGTGTGAGGTAGTGTGCTGCCTATTTTCCTGGTCTACTCAGCTGGTATGTTTACAGGGAAGGATACTGGGATGAGTTGGAGTGGGTATGTTGGTGAAGTTTTACTAGCTCCTGGGGATAGTGTCACAAAAGAAAGGGAAAACAAAAATTTTCAGGCTACAAAACTTGGGGTGAGACTGGGGATAGGTGGGTGTTGAATCTTAGAAACAGTGGGCGAGGTATGCGTCTCCCTTTAGCCTACTTGTTGCCCCGAGAGCAGTGATTCTTGGATTAGCAAGAGGGCCCCGCTATGTTGGAATCTGTGGCCATGAAACAAATGGGGTGAGGACGATTAGAAGGGGGAGATCTGTGGGATCCACCACTGATAGGAAGGTGCGTGGGGTCACAGAAGTCTTCTGAGTGTGTTCTACTGTAGAGCTGGGGATGGGACTAACATTTTTCAACAAGTATTATATTTTTAAATATTGAACATTGAGATGAGAAAGGGCTGCTGGAGATTGGCTATTGAATTCTCCAACAAGGCACATGTGCTGAAGGCTGGATCCTAATGGGAGCTGGGGCACCACTAAAAAGGTGAAAGTTAGTTATTTAGAGTTGCTTATTCCTGTCTCCTCTATCGCTTCTTGAATGCGCAAGACTAGCAGCTTTCTCTGCCTCTGACCTCTCATTCTAACAGGCTTTTCACAGGCAACAGAGGCAAGTAACCATGGTGCAATTTCTGAGACCATCAATCAAAACAAACTTCTCCTAATTAAAAGTCTCCAAAGCAAATAGAAACCTAACTCAGGATTGTAAAGAACATGGGCTTGGGGTGGTTTAAACATTTACTCATTTCTTTGATTCTAATTCATTCTGGAATTGCCCTTGAATTTGATTCTCATTTGAAATATTTTTTATCAAATAGAAGCAGCAAATTTACAGTAAGTGGCTCAAAGTATGAATAAAGTATTTAGAGCATCCTGTCTGTATCCTTTGTGTTTTGCTTTGTACTGACGGGGGCAATAAATTTCAAGTATTTGCCTGCAGCCAATGCAATAAATACCAAGAAACAGAAGTTCAAGGAAATGCCATTTAATCTTCATTTAGGATTCCTGGAAGTGACTGTCTATACAAGTTGATAAGTAATTTAATCATAGTACATAGTATTTTAAAAGTAATTTAATTTTCGTAGCTTGAAGAGCAAGAAACATGAGAGATTAACTATTTCAACTTTGTTCACCAAGAACTTGATACCCAGAACTTATAGATGGATACTGGACAGTCAATAGGTATCATATTTACATTTCAGGTATAGATAATGTAGATGATAACATATTCTGATGAGTTAAATATATTCTGGATGTACTAATGATGCTTATGTACTCTTGTGTATCAATTAATAACCACAGATCTTGTTCAATGAATCTAAACATCTGTAATTTCAAGAATCACTCAGTGTGTGTGATGCAAGCCATGTTGCTTAATATCAGTAAATAGACAACTATGGGATGTAATGATTTTCAAAATGAATGCAGTGATAAATGAGCAAAATTACTCTTTTTCTCTTTTGCACAGAGTCACAAAAAGCCCAGTCTGACCCTAAACTTATTATGTAACTAAGGATGTCCTCCTGTCCCCACCTCTCAGGTACTGGGATTACCAGTGTTTGAGATAATGACTTTGGTATATGAGCACTCTCTTTCTTACAAGCCAGCATCATATTCCATTGCCTTTTTTCCTTTGCAGTTCCAAAGAGAAGAGAATGCCACTTTAAAAAGAGAAAATGGGAAGAGCACAGAACAATTCTTATGCAGTCATGAGCACTTAACTGAAAAGGAGACATGCCTGGGAAATACTAGTAAAATTGCATGTTCCTGCAGTATTCCTCATGGGAGCTACATAATGGGACCTAGGATCTAGTTTTCAGAACAATTTCTGGTGATTCTGTTAACCCAGTTTGAAAGCTTGGCCATGACCTGCTCCATGCGCAAGTTTCTCAGTGGTTCCCAATTCTGATGTATGAAACAAATGTGATTCTCTGTCCCTGCCTTCAGGGCCCCTCAATCCACCCATCTGCAGATCAGCTGGGGTCTGAAGATCTAGAAAGTTTCCAGGTGATGGTAATGATGGTTTTCAAGGATTGTAGTTTGGAAACTTTCGGGGTAGACTATACTGTGATAATCTTTGTAGAGGAGTCACAGTAGAAAGCTTCAGGGCCTCTGTGACATCTCAGCTGGCGTTTACACAGCTGTCTGAGAAGGATGTTCTCGACTTTCCTTTCTACCAAATATCAAGGGTGCTTCTCTTCAGTAGAACTTAAACTGGAGCCTCCTGGTAATGATTTAGACCCATGGAATTTCTAAATTCTATCTGTTGCAGTGAATGGCTATGACTCTAGCTTGAACCAGCTAAAATATAGTCAGCTAAAATATATTCGACACAGACGCAGAAAGACGTAGGTTTTGATAGAGATGTTTAAAAAAGATGCTTTAAAGTCTAAAGAGAGGAAGAAACTTTTGGTGAAGTGATTGCTATGAGGCTAGATTGAACAATATGGCTGGGAATACAGATGCAAACCGTATGCTTAACACAATCTAAAAAGGAGTGGTCCCTGAAGGAAGTTATTGTACATTGTTGGTTTTAGGGGTGGGGTAGGGCTGGACATTATTTTCTATTTCAATGCACTCAATTACATATTGCACGACAAATGTGTATAGGTAAGGACTCCCCTTACACATGAAGAGTGGGCTTCACAAGCAGAAATAGATTACAACAAATCTGTGTTGGGGACCTAGAGACTTGAAGTGAATAGGAAAGCTTCAACAGAGGACACAGAGGAGAGCAGGTGCCTGCTGTCTGATGTGTATGCACCAGAGAAGGGAAGTAAACAGATGTTGAAGTATAAGCAACGTGGGAGACAGCAGCTATTACAACAGGCATGATTCAGTTCAGGGCTCCTGCACTACTGAGAACAAAAAGAAAGAAGGCAAAGAAGTATTAGAATATTCGTCATATAAATATCATATTATTTTATCAGTGATTAGACAGGGTCATTGATGCTGTCATTGGGAACTCAAGGCTCTCTCTGCCTGCCCCCCAGCACACACTACATATTAGCACAGAAAAAGAAGAATCAGATTTCTAAGCACGTTTCTCTTTGTTTTTCCAGTTTTCTCTTGAATTCTTAATTGTATTTTAAGAAAATAAAATCACAATGCCTTCTATTCTGAAAAAAAAGTAAATTGATACCCTGCATTGCTAAAGTAAACAAATTTTAACATCCGTTTAGAGTTCAGAAATTGAAAATCAGTGAGCGGAGGACATGGTGCCATGTGCTTGTGATCCCAGCACAGGGAAGGCAAAGCTTGAGGGACAGTAGTTCAAGACACTGGTCAGGTATGTGGCAAGTTCGAGACCAGTCTGGGCAACATTAGGTTCCCATATCTAAAGAAAGTAAATGACAAAAAATTTGTAGTGAATGTTGAGGAGAGAACAATTTGTTTTATAAAATTGTAACATTAAGGCAGCTGAAAATTATGTCTTTTAATGAGCAAGTGCTCAAGATACATATAATTCATATATACTTTCTTAAAATGTTTTTTCAACTTTGGGGATTATAATTTAATTACATTTCTTCCTCCCCCCTTATTTTTTTTCTTGTAAATCAACCAACAAAGCCTTTTTTGTTCCATTTCAAATTCATGGCCTCTTTTCACTAACTGTTGTTACTTGCATATATGTACTTGTATTTACTCTCAAATGTAACCTGTAAAATCCATATAATGTTACTTGTACATATGTTTTGAGTGTCAACATTTGGCACTATACAACCAGTTGGTTGCCCTTCCTGGGGAAGGCCAAATCTTCTGCTCCCAGCCTTTCTCAGTGGCCTATAGTTTTTTTATGTAGGGTTGAGCCTCCATGGACTTTACCCCATCAAGTCTGGCATGTTTATATATATGTACCATGTATTAATTATAAGTCATTTTGTACAATACCAGTTATGAATTTATAATCTATTAAAATACAAACTTAACATTAGAATATAAAATATCATTGTAGAAAGGAATGCAGAACTTGTAACTGTTGAAACAAAAGCTACATAACAAAGATAACACGTCTATCAAAGGCCTGAATAAAAATAGTATGCTTTAGCCTCACAATAGGAATACTGAAGGGAGAAAAACAGTCCCACAATATTCTCAACAGTGAGATATGACACCTTCTTAATAAATGTTCAGTGGTGACAAGGATTTCCTCAGCTACCATCAGCGAAAGTTGTTGGATGTGCTTCAAGTCAACAACCCTCAGACCTCAGCAAATTCCTGGAACTTGCCTTATTTGAATTTACACATCTGGTCCCAAGGTCACATCCTCTTCCATGTACTGAATATAATAACTGGTCACTTGGGATCCACTTCAAAATGTGAAAATATTGATTGACTACGATTCCACATTTGACATGGCCTTTCTGAGACTCATGAGAAGAAACTTCCTCTTGTTCCCTCTGCTCGTCCACAGGTTTGGAGTCAAAGTCACGCCACTCAAATCATTCTCATGTAAGTCTCTTTCTCATAGAACATTGCAGTAGATTCTACCTAATAGAGTAGGACAATAAGTAGATTAGCTCTAAGAAAAGAGACATCTGTTACTACTTGAAAACATAAACCTTAAAATTGCAAATGTGAAATGTCACCTGATTTCCATAAAAAAAAAACAACTGAAAACCAGTACAATAAACTCTAGAGTCTCCACACATCAATGATCAAAAATTGCAAAAACTGGGATAACTCTAAAGACTATCAAAAGTTCAACATGAAAACAAACTTGAGAAGAAGAAAGCAGGTAATGTACATGAAATAGTTTCACAATTTTACCTGGGGAAGACAGTGAGAAATATGGCCATACCCAGTTGATTATCAGAATGTCACACAAAACTACTATATAATATAATATAATATTATATATATATATATATATAATATTGAATGAGAATAAGAAAAATATTAAGCAGACTCATCTGAATAAAAACTCATGGATATGTGAAGTTTTAATTTGTTTTCAAAGTAGAACTTAATGGTAATGAGGGAAGAATGAACTGAAAGAGACATATTGCTGCCTGAACAGTCACTCAAATTACTTCTGTAAGATTGGAGCATTCATCTTCAGCCTGCAGGCCCATAGTATCTGGCAGTCTTTTCCATGAAGCAGGAAATTGGAAAACTATTTCGCCTGTATTGGCAGTTTGTTAGTCACTTTCTTCTTTGTCCTTCAGAATGTAGTTCCTTTCATGAAGCAAGAACCCTGAAGGATGGTTTCACCTTCTTTTGACAAGTTCAGCAGTCATTTTTCTGTGCATCCTTTTTGTCCAGTTCATGAGCATAACATCAAGCAGTCTAGGCAGAAACAGTTACTTTCCCAAATGGTTAACAAGCTCTATAAGGAGCCCCTTTGATTCCCATCATCCTCTTGAAGTAGATTGGTGTTGCCAGAAGCAGATGTGTCTCATGGTCATGAAACTCCTAAGTTTTTAAGACATTTTAAATGTCATATTCTGTTAGTCATTGAAAAGTTTGAAGAATACCTATCCATCTGAAATATATTTCTTTATATCTAGAAAACCTAGCTAACGTGACTACAAGCTTGACTATTATAGATGACTATTTATTAATTTGTATTTATTATGCATTACATTTTTAAATGAGTTGCACAAACACAATACCTTAATCAAAAACAGAAACATACATATAAAGAAAATTTACCTTAAATTTGTATCAATAGACCAATATCCATCATATTCAAAGTTTTCATCTTATATTATATCCTTTAAATGTAAACAAACATTTATAAACAATATTTGGGAATTCAGCATAGTTCTCTCCAAACTGTTTTCTTTTTGTTGGACAAAGTTATTTTGAGGTTCACAGAGACCTTTCCATGGGGTCTTGGTTCATAAAACCACATTTGTCTTTAAGGAATGCAAAGGTTCTCATCCTCTGTAGAGACAAAAGCAGAAGCTCTTTCCAAAGCAACATATCTTTAGACACAAATTTTGAAGTCAAGATACCTTTAAAATGTATATGTTGGCTTAGCCTGTACAGTGAAATGTCTCTCTCTACTTAGCTTGCTCAGTCAAAAAATTAAAGAAAACACAATAATGTACAAGTCTAGTGTATATTCCATCTTTATGTGGTTTATTTTTCTTACTCTATTACTTTTTCTACAAGTTTAATATTTATCTTATTATCTTATCTCCTTTAATCTATGACTGTCTGTACTCCTTTATATTATAACTGTCTAGACTCCTTTTTTTCTCTCTCCTAAGCCAATGTAAATTTATCCAACACTGTGACCCATTGAGAGGTCTTTTCCAACTGAATATGTCTTTATTATATGCTATTTCTGACCAGGGGCACCTTTTTTCTTTTAAATGCTAAGCAGGCATGTCTAGGACAAACTCCATGACCCTGCCCATTGGTTTCGATCAGTCCAACATGGCAGACGCCTGTTCACTCCCTCTGAGAACCATACACACCACCCTAGCTCTAGGATTGCAGTGGGCCTTTCCTTGCTTAAATAATATTTAAGTGTGTGTGTGTGTAAAGGTAATGCAGAGATTGTTAGCATGAGCGGTCAATGACTGGTCCAGTCTGAGATCCATGCTATGAGAAGGTGCCTAATCCTGACACTGACTGGAGCCTCAGGACCCAGAAGTTGAAAGGTCCAGAGGATACAACCAAACATGAGAAAAAAAAAATGTTGGTGTGATGAATCCTAACAAATACTCTACTATACTCACAGTTGGTGCCTTGCTCTGTTGGGGGAGGCTGTTTGTGCATTTCCCTGCTGAAATAATCACACAGAAATCTCTATTAAATACTGTGTGGCCAATAGCTTAAGCATATTTCTTGCTTACTCTTATGTCCTAAACGAACCCATCTCTATTAATCTGTGCATGATCACAGTGGGAACCCAATCTGAGCAGCTCCTGGCTTAAAGATAGCGGAAGCATCTTTTGAAAACAAGAGGAACGAATAAATTTGGGCAAAAAATCAGATCAGTTGTTGCGGGGACTCTGAACACTGCTTGATAACCACAGTTTGAGCCAACACTTTGACGCCAGTCTGCTTGATTCTAAGTGGAGTCTGATACTGCTGTGCTGGGCTTCTGAAGTACTGATGTAAAAAGAAAATAAATCTGTGGTGGTTAAATGTCCTGAAATCGTGATCATTTCTTATGTCAGTAATAGAAAACTTATACACAAATAGTAGAGAAAGAATGTCTTAGCAGTTCCAAACATAAACAAATCATATCTATTTCATCTCTCAAGCATAGCATTAACTAAGACGATGAGCCACAAGACAAATAGAAATTTTTATATCATTTTTTTTTCCTGATAAGATAGAGTTGAATGAGGCGATTTGATGTGTAGCCGATTTGGACTTTCTAATATTTTACTTCATAAATAAATGCATGTGTCCTGTCATGAACAGAGCTGAGCAGTCAGTCACAGGCTTTCTCTGTAGGAGAGAGAAGGGTGAGCTTCCAAGGACAGTGAGAGGATCTTGGGCATCCTTCTTCACAAGCAGGTAGGTGAAGAGTGCAAGGTCCCATGTAGCTGAGCACGGTGTGATTGTCCACCACACATAAAGTCAGATAAGTCATTCTTGGCTGCTGTCTGGAAAGGGGAATTAGAGTGACTTTTCCAACAACAACAACAAAAAATGATTCCATGTGGAAAGAGTATATCTTTCATAGCAAAGGACCTGGCAGAGATTAAGTTCGTTTTACAGAGTTGTTGGGAGTGACAATTTCATTTTTTTCCCCGAGCACTATAGAATCCTGGGACACAAGCCATATATTATGGTTCCTTCCTGGATACGGCCCTCCTTCTTCCCATAGCATCTGGGTATCCAGAGGTTTCCATTCAATTCCCTGTTGAGGTGGTACCTCTCCGCAGCTCAGGATACTTTTGGCTGACAGTTGCCTTCACCTCCCGTTCTGTTGTCCTTTGGGATTATTCCGTTGTCTTGGAAACCTGGTGCCATATCCTCTACGCTTCTGCAGAGGAATACTCGTAAAACATAAAGCAGTCATGGTAGATAGTCTCAGGAAATAGAAACAGCAAAATTCCCTCTTCCTCCCATTCTAAATGCCCCCATGAAACTCAAAATCTCCCCCATAGAATCTGAGTGTTCACAAAATTCATCCCGTAGTGATAACCTTTCATTTTAAGGGACAAAATGAAACACACCTAAAATTTTATACCTTTAATTTTTTTTTTTTGAGACTCATTTATATGTCCCCTGTTCTTTAATCATCACTGGTATTCATCCTGCCGCAAAACTGTTGCTGGCACAATTTCATGGTTAACAGATTTAAACAAATCTGTAGCGCTTCTGGTGAGCATGACTTTCATGTTTCATGCCAAAGCAATCTGATCAAGTGTGACGTGGTGCGGGCTGATGCAAGCAGCAGACAGCTTAGGCCAATGAAGTAACGGCGTGGGATGGCAGCCCTCCGCGGAGGATGCTCAGGAAGGAACACACTGCAGAGGCAGCTCACCAGTCACAAACGCAAATAGTCACCAACGCTAAATCTCATCTTGGTTCTGACTATAATACTATTTCATGCTTCGTGTTCTAAACTAACTAAAATTCCGACAATGACATAGCATCCCAGTTGTCTGTTTTTACAGTTTGTATAAGGGCAGGCAGTCTGACTGGAATCACAGGATTCCAGACCTGGGATGTGGGAGGAAGCCTGAATAGTACTGCGTTCTCTTAGTTACACTGATAAGCGCATGCATACACACATATACATGCATACATACACTCGAATGCATACATACACCATACACAATCACTTCATTCAATTTCGTGAAAGAAAATGTATTATTTATCTATTGCCATGGCCAAGTTCAAAATGTTTCTGGATATTTGTTGTAAAAATTCATTTGTTCTTGCTGTACTTACACTTATGGCATAATCAAAAAGCTGTGGAGCCTTTTACAAATTATATTTTCTCCATTTTACTCTCTTCATCTGAAAAGATAAATACAATAATATTTATTTCAAAGGAATATTTAAATATTAAATCAGTACCTTTTTCTATGTGTGTTTCATCACACAATCAGACAGTCAACCACACACTACACACACCACACACACACACACAAAACACACACACACATGCACCTTCGCATGAACCGTGCCAAACACTTAAAAGGGCCTAAGACTATTATTATATACTTTAACACTATCTAAATTGAAGGAGTTTAAAGTATACCTAGAATCTACATGCATTTTCTGTATGTGAAATGGCGTAATAGTTGAATTAGTCATAAGCAAGTCAGGGAAAAGTATAACTATCTAGTAGATAAAAAATATATACTATAAATTCTAAGATGAAAAATTGCTATAGTTGTAACCAGAATATGTATTTTCGAATTCCAACTAGGATCTTTTATTCCATAATTGAATAACTATATGAATCCCAGAAAAAATATTTTTAATTTTTCATCTTTTGTATGAAAATTCTGTTCCAAATAACAAATACAGGATTATTTTCAAAAGAAAAAAGTAATTTAATGAGATCTGAGTTGAAGATGCTTCTTTCTTTCCCATTTTCGACATTTTTGATGGAATAAAAGTAAATATCCATTTCTGTGTTCTGAGATTCTGACCCAGAACGTTTATTTTTCAGATTATAATCAGACTCTTTAGCGAGTGGTTTTCAATGACAAGTGTTTGCCTTTCTCAAACTCAGAGTGAGGTTTCTTTGACACAGCAGTATTTATTTTGTCTCAGAAGAGCAGTGACTAGGCTGACCTTTGCAAAATGCTTCAAGATTGATTGCAAGAAAACAGAAACTTCAATGAAATAAAATAAAAAAACTTTTGACGGTAAGATGAAATATACAAGATGTAGATGAAGTATAGCTGGGCATTGAAGGCCTAAAAGAGCACATGTTGTTCCAGAAATAAGGTACTACCTTATTATTTCTTTCATAAGACAGAGTCTTTTTCATTGGAAACTTGAGCTTGCCATTGGTTAAGCCAGGCTGGCTTGGCAGTGAGTTACAAAAATGCCCCTGTCTCTCCTCTCCAACACTGGCATTACATGTGTGAATTACCCATATACAGTATTCTATATGGGTGTTGGGGGTCAACTCAGGTCTTCTTGCTCATAGGACCAACAATTTACCAACTGAGTCATCTTCCCAACCCTATTTTATTATCTATTTTATTTTTTACAATTTTCCCTTTATCATTTATTTGTAGGAGTTACTTTACAACACATTCTATTGTGAAGTTTTATTTATTATTAGCTTAATTATTTTGATATTATGAGGTATTTTCTGAATTTTTGCAATACACAATTATGTAGTCATTGAAATTAAATTACACTTAATTGAAATTAATTGCCAAATGATTCTTCAATGTTTTCCTTTCCTTTTTCTTTTGAGGCATCAGATATTCCATGTAGGTACACATTTGAATTTCTGGCTTTATATTGTTGGCTTCATAACTTCTGGAATCAGTTTTTATTACCAATGCCTCCATTTGTTAGATAAGGTCTCTGCAAATATGGGATTGAGAGATTACTGAGCTATTACTCCTAAACAGACAAAGAAACAAACAATATAAAAGAGAAATAATGAGAAAAACATCAAATGGGAGAAAAAGCCTACCCCTTACCTTCTGGTAAATTTTCATCTTCTTCATAATACAAAAGAGGAAGCAAGGTTGTTGAGTGACTCATCTCATTTGTCCACTACCAGAAGCTGAAGTGGGGTCTCTTTATAGTGCTACCAAGATGGATTTATTTATTGATTTTTCATATCACTGAGTTGTTCTTTAGCTAAGATCTTTTTTTAAAGATTGTTTTTTTTTAGTTCCATGCTGCCTGGGGTGTTTTGTTCTTCTGAGGTGGAAATTGTGAGCAGCTGGAAAACAAGCTTTTTAGTGTTGATAGTTATAAGACATAGTTATAAGACACTGAGTGTTGAAGGACCCCTGGAACTAAACCTTTTGTGTTGGAAAGGGAGGATGTCTCTACAAACACTGTGGCCAGAAGAGTGCAGAGGGTCAATCCACAAAAGACAGACAGGGAGTCCAGTGCAGCATGACTTAGTGTTGGCTCAAACTTTGAAATTCTGACCCTGAGAAGTTTATTTTATGCTTATTTAAGCACAGCACAATTTGTTGAACTTTTTTCTGGTTGTAGTTTTCCATGTGTACAAAAAAGCTTAAGACATGACTGCATTAAAACTCTTTGTAAAGAACAATTGACATCTTCCATAAAGATGAGTTCTAAACATTGTCTACATGTAATATCTCAAAGATTGGGTATAGTGAAAACGTCATCAGGCTACTAAGCACCTCAGTTTCTAGCCTTCTGGTCAAGAAACAGGTCACAGGTTATATATCTCTTCCTTTGAAGAGATAACCCAGCATGTTTAATATTCTGGTTTCCCTGGTGCTTACTAGTGAGCAACAGAACCTCTGTGCCTTCTACACCTTAAGGGACCAGACCCTTGAATTAGATTCTCGTGGGAGCAGTCATTTGCTTATGCTAGACTCCTAGTGCTTTGACTTGTGTTTGCTAATATTATGGCACCGAAGAACTATGAAATCCTTAGTCCAGAGTAGCAATCAATTATGTCAGTATTGGTAGCAGTCATACCAATTAATATTATATCTCTCAAGCTTACTGGGACCCTCATCCTTCAAGGCTGGATAACTCCTGGGTATCCTTCTAGTAACCAGGATCTGTAGTCTGTCACTCCCCATGTTTCGCATTTTGCGTATTGACTGTCTACTTTCTCTTATCCTTATTACTCCTTCCAGAGCCCTTGGTAGAGACTGTCCTTGTTCCTTTTGTCGCCTGTCTTCTTTTTAAGCTACTACCTAAGCTCACTTATTTTTGATAAGTGAGGCAATAAATGATAGTCAAAGTACTGCGTTTGGGAGAGTTGCTCCCAAGTGATTCAAAAACTAAGGCAAACTGCTTTGACTGTATTCAAGAGGGTGTGTTGTATACGAATGAAGGGAAGAATTTATATCAATCATAGCATGGCTTATTGTTGTAGCAACTACTATATTCCTACATATTTATTGGAGAAGTGCTACTTTTCTATTTTGGGTGACAGTAGTTGCAGGGTCATGTAGCTTGTCTTGCCCTAGAAAGCTGACTTACACTATTGTCTAGAGTGGTTGTGATTTGAATCAGACCTGCTGCAGCATGACCAAGGTTTCAGCGTGTGGTCCTTACAGCTGGAGTGTTCTCAAAGTGATCTTAAAATGTTCAAAACAGCTGTGTTGCCATGATGGAGATGTGGCTGGTTGCCAGAGAAGGAGCTACTTGCTGACAGTTCTAAAACCATGATCCATGAAGAAGAGAAGGGTCTTCTTCCCATTCGAAGGCATGAGGTGATTTCACTCATTCACATAAAATAAAAACTAAAACAATATAGAATGTGTATGTAAGAAAGACTGAAAGAATGTCCAACACAAAGCTACCACTCTTAGCAATATTTATTAATGCTTTACTTTTCCTCCAGTGGCCTGGAAATACTGTAAAATTAGTCTCTCTTTCATTTTCTCTCTCTCTCTCATAAGTCAATTTTATTCTTAATGTCAAACAATTTGACATTTATGTGACTTCTAAATTCTTACTACACAGCTCTCAGTAATTCTTTTATAATAATTAAATTTCTATCATTGATAAAGGGAGCTAGACATGATGTGGGAGTGTCATATATCAATCTGTTGATTTCATTGGTTCAATAAAGAAACTGCCTGGGCCCTGATAGGACAGAAAATTAGGTAGGCGGAGTAAACAGAACAGGATGCTGGGAAAGGGAAAGAGAAGCTGAGTCAAGGAGTCGCCATGATGTTCCCACTCCAGAGAGATGCAGGCTAGAATCTCCCTGGTAAGCACACCATGGGGTGCTACACAGATTATCAGAAATGGGTTAGGTCGATATGTAAGAGCTAGCTAATAATGGGCCAGGCAGTGATTAAAAGTATACAGTTTCCGTGTAATTATTTCAGGGCTTAAGCTGGGCCATGCGGGCGGCCGGGTACAGGGGCACAGCCAGGCCGCTCCTCATACTACATAGAAGCTGAGGGATCAATTATAGGTTTACCTTATATTTCTTTGAAAATAATAACCATATCGATGCTTGTTCAAGTTATTGTAGTTCTGCAATCATCTCTCTGCTATTGTTTATCTGAGGTGTTCTTTTTTTTCTGACCTTCCTCAGATGGTGAGTGGGTTTTGCTCTCATGCTTTCGAGTGCTCTGCATGATCAGCTCCTGTCAACAATAGGGCCTCTCAGCACAGTCAGCTTCCCGATGACGTCATTGGTGTAGGTGTTATACTCTTGAGAAAGTTTCTTTTTACTTTACTTCTGGTTTAATGACTTTTTTTCCATCTTCTTAATAAGCTAGACATTAATTAATATCAATATCATCAACTTTTAACAAGACCACTCCTAAATTCTGAAGTCAGTTTTAGTGTGAGCTGCAGATTACCATGAGAGTGCTCAGCTTACAGTCTTGCAACTCTAAGTTCACTATGACCCTGTATGGAAAGGCAGCTATAGAAATAAAGGTCCCTGAGAGAACATGCGTCAGAAAAAGTATAATATAGTCATAGAGCATTCCCAGGAGGAGAAAGTGGAGGAGCGAAGTCCTCTCATTTCTCCTTAGTTTCTCTCTACCCAGTAGCCGGCCTCCTTGATTTGATTTGATCAGACACACGTGAAAAGTGTAGACCAAGGACAAATGCTTTTGTCAGCAAAGTCAAAACATTTTAATCATGTAATGTTTTTCCAGTTGTAAAAATTTTGTTATTTATAGCCAACTTCAAAAATCTACAATGTATACACACATGTAATTATATAAAATATGCTGTAACTAGTTCTTAAGTTTATGGTACCAACACAGTTATATAACCTCTGTTCTACTTTACCTGAGATGTTCGTTCTGTATTAAAGTCTGTCAGTGATCTGGAAGTAAACAGACTTGGATGAAGGAAAGTCCAAGATTGTTTTTTATTTTTATTCTTTGTCTTAACAGACCTTCTTAGCACATTAAGTCTATTTTCTTAATTTTCAAATAATAGGAAAGTTGAACTTTTAAGACAAATAGTACCTATTTTCAATAGTACACCAAATGATGCATAACCCATGAGACAGAGAAAATAAAAGTATCATAAGAAATACAATCTAGTGTAGTTCGTCCTGGCCTTCCAACTAGCTTAGCCCTGAAATTAAACACACAGAAACTGTATTAATTTAATCACTGCTTGGACCATTAGCTCTAGTTTCTTATTGGCTAATCTTATACATTAATTTAACCCATTTCTATTAATCTGTGTATGAACAGAAATTAATTAATAATACTAAAGTTTCGACATGTCTGTCTCTGGGCGTCCCCATGGTGTATCTCTGACTTTGCCCTTCTTTCTCCCAGCATACAGCCTAGCTTTTCCCGCCTAGTTCTGTTCTGCTCTTGCCATAGGCTCAAAGCAGTTCTTTATTCATTAACCAATTAAAGCAACACAGAGACAGAAGGACCTCCTACACCAATCTAGTAAATTGCTTATCATCATAGAACATCAGCCAGTAGGTACCAGAAACAGATATCCATTGATCCACGTTCAGTAGCTGCTATGGTATTTTCTCATTTGTTTATTTATTGTTGTTGACATCATAACAGACATTTAATTCTCAGTAGTTTACTGACACAAACACCTCAGCATTTAATTCTGCCTTGCTGAGGACAGAATTCCGAAGGACACTATCAAACCAGAATACTATATAGTTTGCTGTCTTCAACTCTATACATGATGATAAGGTATAATCATTGAGCAGTCTCATTAAGTTTATCACCCAAAATATAATGAAAGATTATGCCAAACTTGTCTCCATATATTATTTTACTGATCACATTTACCTCCTATGACCTTTTAATTTTATAAACATGAGACATCATTAGCTTCCCTTTAAGTTAAGTTTAATTAATTATGATTTAATAAATATTAGTAAACACTAAGTTTCAGGCCCTGTGATTGGGACTGAGGACATGAGACTAAAAAAATCAGAGCCACAGCATTTTAAGAGTCATCATATCTACAAGAAAAAGTCATGCAAAAGAGTATATAGGACAACAGACGAAATAAAGTGCAAGTCTATAGGCGAAACAGATGGCACAAGAATAAAACAAAGAGGATGTGACTCTCAAGAAGTTGACAGGTCTCTGAGAGAAACTGTGCTTTCAATTATATTTTATAATAGGCTCATCAGTCTCCATCTAATCTGTATTTCTATAAATTGGTGATGGCTAGGGAGTCATTGGGGATGAGGGAGTATCTGTGGTTGAACATTTCCCTTGAGGAAATATATAAATAAGCCAATGGCTATCATGTACATGTTGGTCTCTATGTTAAAAAATTCTTTATAGAATGGTTGCACACCTCTCATTCCAAATGCTCTGGTCAATCAAGAAACAGTGTTATACCACTATCAATGTTATTGAAAATATCATTTATGTCAGATATTTTCATAAATAATGGCTGATTCTTTAAACAGAGGGAAATCTGTAATATT
The DNA here is from genome assembly GCA_963919715.1 of Microtus obscurus. Lineage (NCBI taxonomy): Eukaryota > Metazoa > Chordata > Mammalia > Rodentia > Cricetidae > Microtus > Microtus obscurus. The sequence goes on along the minus strand of CAWTZC010000288.1, from coordinate 4,643,007 downwards.
GAAGGGTAATTTGTAATATTGTAAATATTATAATATTGAAGGGCAATCTGTAATATTGTAATATTTAATATTCTTTAAACAGAGGGCAATCTGTAGTAGAGAAGGCACACAAAATAATGTCTACTGTAATAGTGTCACTAATAAAGGCACAAGATAATTATGATAATTATCTTATGTATTAGCATTACATACAAAGTGTCACGTGTTTTTGTAGCTTTTTAATAGCTTGGCTAATAATTTTTCTGAGTTTTCCTTTCTTCTGACAATGTCTTTCTACATACACCCTAAATGGAATTTAATCCAAGTCAGCAATTCTACTGCCTCAATCTCCCAACTGCTAGAATTACAAATGTGCACCAACTGAAATAATTTATTTTATTTTTACATATATGCTACAAGATTTAGATAAATATTGGTATTTTAAAGTAGAAGCAAAGAGAACTAGAAAAATAACCACACATTTAAGAAGTAAAATAAGAATTAATTGCAGAAGGGGTGTTTGTGAACAAAGAAAAGGTTTATATACGATCTGCTGGATTCACAATTGAAAGAAGACAAAGACATGTCCGTCATGGGTCTTGTGTAGATGAGATCAGATATGCGAATATTCAGACTCCACAGAGCACTGAATACAGCAGCTTTCCTACTACAGGCACAGCAGAGAACAGCACTTGTGAATAATTATGGGAATCTATAACTTCCACAGTTAGAAAAACATAGCCAATAATGAAAAATGATGAAATAAACTGTTGTTTATTTAAATGACAGAATCCTTAGTGCTGTTCTAAATATAGGTTAGGGGTTGAAGATGTCACTCAGTGTAAGTATCTATGGAGTGGTTTTAAAACTCCAACAAAATTTAATCCTTAGAATGTGTGTGTGTGTGTGTGTGTGTGTGTGTGTGTGTGATGTATGTATGTATAGATAGGTAGATAGATAGATATAGTGTGTATACACATAGAAAGATAAAAAAGAAGAATATGTTAAATTTGTACAGTTATAGAAATTATGAGAATAGTTACATTTTACACAACAACTTTTGAATAAGAAATGCCTATGGCACAGTTCAGAAAATACCAAGAGGCTTCTAGGGAGATTATTTTTCTCTGGCCACTATTTGACCTGCTACCAAAGGTTTATACAAAAAATAGATCATATGTATCATTTATACGCATTCGCCAACATGTAGGCATTTGTAAATATGCATCATACAAGTATAATTTTTCAGCCCTCAGATCATACATGTTTGTGTTTTTCCTTGGGTCTGAAAAAAGCCCGGGTTAAAACTGGTCTCGCCGAACATAGCGGACAATGAGGACTACTGAGAACTCAAGAACAATGGCAATGGGTTTTTGATCCTACTTCACGGATTGGCTTTGTGGGAGCCTAGGAAGTTTGGATGCTCACCTTACTAGACCTGGATGGAGGTGGGTGGTCCTTAGACTTCCCACAGGGCAGGGAACCCTGATGGCTCTTTGGGCTGACGAGGGAGGGGGACTTAATTGGGGGAGGGGGAGGGAAATGGGAGGCGGTGGTGGGGAAGAGACAGAAATCTTTAATAAATAAATAAATTAAAAATAAATAAATAAATACAAAAAAAAAAAGAGGTAACAGCATATCTAGGAAACGGTTCCCTACCAGTTTCTACTGAAGTTTCACTAGAAAATACACCTTTACCTGTGCACTGTTACTGAGGTTGTTTCTGATGTTCTACTACAGAAACAGTGCGGTCAAGTGCCAGAGTGGACCCAGTGAACATTTCAGTAACTATTGCACAGTTGTCTTCTAAAACGGCTGTCAGTGTGTGGTCTCACCAGAAGTACCCAAGCCCAACCATTTCGCTAGACTTCTGCTGTTCTCTACTGGGAAACGTTTTGGTTTCTACTTAAATAAATAAAAATTTATATATTGTGGTTTCCAGTTTTGTCAAGCAAATTTCATATTAAATATGTATTTCTCTTTTGGTCAATGAATAGTAGATATTCTTTATATTATATAGTTTTTCCTATTGATATAATTTATACAGTTATCTTTGTTATAACTTTTTTAAATGATTTAATCTTCAACCTTGTCTGTAGTTTTGATATTTATTCATTGTAACTGTGTGTAGTGATATGATAAATATTTTATAATTTCTTTTACAATTTCTGTAATTTCCTTTGACTTAATGTTTAAAGGACACTAAACTATAGGAAGGGAACGTCTTTGGTTTCTAAACATCATTTATTAGATAACCGATTTCCCCTAATTACATTAAACACATGTGTCATATATTAAAGTGACAGAACTGTGGTGATATCTTGGCTCTGGTCTAACAAATAAAGCTTGCCTGCAGAGATCAGAGGGCAGAGCTAGGCACTAGTTAACCATAGAGGTCTGGAGGTCCATACAGACAGACAGGAAGTGATATGGCTGGGCAGAGAGAGGAATAGAAGGCAGGAAGAGACATGATGTTGGCCCTTTTTGCCTCAGGAGTTAGCAATGTAAGAGTTAGCTGTGGCTTGCTCCTTTCTTTCTCAGATTTTGCAACATTTGCCCCGATATCTGGCTCTGGGTTTTTATTATTAAGACCAATTAGGACTCGTGCAACACAGAACTTTAAATAACTTTCTGCCTCTTTCCTGTCACTAACTTATATGAATATTCCTTCAGTGTCATTATAGCATTTAAAATGCATAACTTTTTACAAACTAGTATTCCCTTCACTTTCACAGTGTATGCTAATACTTGTTTTGGTTCACTCCTTTTTTATGCTTTTTAGTGTTTTACAATACATACAATGCCTTAATGCCAAGGTTATCGGAACATTATATTGTCTCAACAAAAGAGTTAAATGAAATGCATATTCTTCTCATTTCATTAATTAATTTTATGTTTTTCTCACTACATATCAGAACTTTAGCCTTTTGCCTTGTTCCCTATGGTTTGGGGTCTTCTAATGGGTACTTTAATTCTATAGTTTGAATTTATGGCATGTGTCCATTCGTCTCAATAGTATGCACAGAAGCATATGAGTTTATTGCTATTCATTACATTTTGCAGTTTTGAACAGACACATAAGTGTGCTCATCTACACTTCTGGCATAGAATATTGACAAGTTCCTTCATCAAGTGCAATATAAAGTATTTGAAAATTGCGTATTTTCTCCTTTAAACCACAGTTTGCAAATAACAGCATTGGTCTTGCATGCGTATCTTCACTGACACCCCCCTCTCAGAGTGACTTAGTCAGAATCTGCATTTTAATAGAAACATTTGGAATTTATCTGTTCTTACATTTGAGGAGCATTTTGTGGATCCTTTAGACCTATTCTGAAAGTGATAAAAACTAATCACTTCAACAATTCTTAACTTATGAGACTTATGAAATTAAAATTTTGATGTGATATATAAGCAATTTATACTCTTTGTGCTTGTTTACCCTGTCCTTGATATTTTCACCTTAAGTTCCTGACCCCTTGAATTAGAATGAGTATCTGAATACTAAATAACTTCCATTTTTTATAGTCATCATTAAAGTCGAGATTTTTATTAATACTATGTACAACAGTTGACTCCATAGAACCAAGAAGCAGAATAATTTATTGTTGTTAATAGCTAGTACGTTAAGATGCTTTCAATGTGCTGGGAATGTTTCTAGGATATTTTCTGGCCTTGCCATCCCTACAGGGGAACTAGGAAAGTAGCACAAAGGCACAGAAAGCTGAAGCAATCTTTTGCAAGGGCATGCAGCTGGCATGTGGCCCGATTCCAATCATATTTGTGTGAATCCCCAGTCACCGTGTGCATGGTTGACTTCATTTTCATTCCCTCAGGTGATGGCTGTGTGAAAAATTTATGGCATCTTTTGTTTTCTTTTCAGCTTTCTTCACCTAAAGCTTAAGACATAGAACATGAGAATGTCTTTCCATTGACAGGAGCAAAAATAAACATATTTTAGTATATAAATAAGCATAAATAAATAAGCCATAAGCATAAATAAATAAAACGCTCTTATCTAGCCCACTTCTAAATTCTTTCAGAAACCTTGGGGGATGCCTCATGGAGGCAGGAAGCTATTCACTTTCACCCTGAGGCAGGTGGGACACAGACACACGATTAATGAATAGCGTGGACAGGGCTGAGAAGAAGATGCATTTGGCTTCTTGATTCCTCGAGAAAAACGGGCAAAGGCTGAGTCTTCTGCCACATAAGGAATACAAGCAGCCCATGATATAGTATGAAGCATAGATCATTTCAAAGAACACCATGATTTGTTAAGGAAGGGAACCCTTCCTTTGTGTGTCTACGTACACATATGGGAGGTTGTTCCTAGCATTACTTTCTGCTTTTAATTCCAGGGTTTAGTAGGATAAGCATAGCTAACAAGAACTAATAAACAAATCCAGTTCAACCATCGAATGCCGTTAAATCACGCCTTAGGTAGACTTGCCTTTATGATTTAATATGCTTTTGTGAAATTCCAAAACTTTATTTGAAAAGTGATAAGAACAGGGAGGGGTTAAAATACCCACAACTTGCAAATTATATGTAGAATATTTCTAAAACCATTGAATGTGTTTTTTTCTTATGTTCCAGTAATGGGAAGGATGAAAAATTCCCAGCTACTGACTTCATGTTAGCAAACTCCAATTGACTCATTTTCTTTAGTTGCTTAATCTAAGTGATTTCTCCATAGCAGTTTCACAAATATTATGTTGAGTCTTTTTCCTAAGGATTAAAGCAAAATTTAGTGACACATTCTAGTTTTGCAATTAGGGTAAAGGGCATGTAAGATGCAAAAAAATTATGATAGCATTTAATGGTGTGACTTAACTGTGCAAACTCCATGGAGTGATCTCTCTGCAAAGTGCAAAATGTTGGTTCTTAGGGGAGTGATCAAACTTCAATGTATAAATCATAACATAGCGGATAGCGAACATATTTGTCTGGTGTTCATATTTCATGGGAAGTTATGAGGGAAATATTGTCTAAAATACATTGATGAGGAAAAACTGTTGAAAAGCAAAGATTTACAGCATGTCTCCTTCCTGGTTTTAATCCCTACAGTAAGACACAGAGCAACAATTAAATCAAGCAAGATCAGCTCCTCTCCCAAATAACTTAATCTTCTTTTGCAACAAGACACTTTGTATCACAGGCACTGGGCAAAGAAAACATGTGGGTTTCTTTTCTGAGCCTTAGCTGTCATGAAAGATAGAGCATAACCTACAGTTGTCTTGTGAGGTTCTAGATACAGAATAGCTACTGAAACATCCGACGGGCTTCTTTTCAACCTTTGTAGTATACCCTAGGGCTTGGTAATTCTGTGTGATGCCGAATAAGAAATTGTGATTCCCAGAAATGAGAAAGAGGTACGCACCGAGAGGCATGCTCACCTTATCTCCTGTGAGTGCCCTTTAGATTCGTTCTGTTATAGCCAGATACTGAGTAAAACGTGGAGGCTTAAGAGAGAAAGGATGGTTGACTGATTCCTTGGTGGTATTCAGCATGTTGTAAGACTTAAGGTTTTATGTAGGGCATGCGCTGGGCAAAAGTATAACGTAGGGCTTTCAGTTTTTGTCCTCAGAGGGAAAAAAATTACCTTTATATGTAAAAGTTTCCCCCATTTTCCCCTTTAGTCTTGTGCTCTGCTGAGATAGCTCTATCCAGCGCCCAGAGCGTTATCCTTTTCCTCCACACCGCAATCCCTTTCTTCTTCCTATGGCTGCCAAAAATTTAACGTCCTTTTAAACCAATTTTTTGAATTTGTTCAATATATTTCCAAAGTTCATGTATATGTATCTCTAATTGGGAAATAAATATATTGATTTGATTTTTTATAATTGCATGTGTGTATTTACAAGGGCTGAAATCTTTACACGTCACAGCCTACATGTTGAACTCAGGGCACAACATGTAAGTCTGCTCTCTCCTTCCATCCCCTGAGCCCCTGAGACAGATTTTATATTATTAGGCTTTGCATCAAGTCCTGTCACCCACTGAGATATCTTGGCAACTCAGTAATACTTTGTAATGCCAAAAACATTTCCTATTGAATACATATAAGAAGACATCTTATTTTTAAATTTTATTTCTTTATTGATTTTGCATATGTGTGTCAATGTGATATTGTGCATATTGTGTGTGTGTGTGTGTGTGTGTGTGTGTGTGTGTGCGTGTGTGTGTGTGTGTGACTCATGACAGCATGTTGAGTGTCCTGTTCTATGAGTCTCCTCCTTATTCCTTTCAGGAAAGGTTCTGTTGCTGACTGAAGCTGGAGCAAGGATGGAACCCAACAAGCCTCAGCAATCTTCCTGTCTACTTCTTGCACAGGGCTAGATTTATAGGTGCACATGTCTACAGCCAGTTTCTGTATGGATTCTGGGACGTACTCTCTGGTGCTAATGCATGCAAAGAAAGCTCTCATACCCTCTAGGTTAGCTCTCCGGTTCAAGCATGATCTTTTGGCACAGGTTTTCTCCAAGTACCCCTAAAATAATTTCCTGTGGTCTCCTCCATTCTTTATTAAAGTGTAATACTTGCTTCAAGAATTATTTCTTTGTCTCAGTAATAGTCTAGAGTCTAAAAGTTATCTAGACGGAGCATAATCCCTTCCTTTATTGTCTCTACACTTTGGTTTCTTGTATCTCATTTATTTCTCTGAAGTCATTTTTCACGTTTAATATAATTTCCTCTGGTATCTGCATTAGAATGGGGTCTCATATTTTATTCTAGCCAATGAGAAGATAGGGCCTAAATGATGATGTTACTCTTCCATTTTCATTTTTAATTGAACATAGACTCTTCTTTCATACGGTGCATCCTTATCACAGTTCCCCTCTTTCCACTCCTCCTAACTGTCCCCTCCCTTCTCACCAAGATCCATTTAGCCTCTCTTTACCTTCAAAAAAGAGCAGGTCTCCAAGAGACATCACCCAAACATGACAAAATAGATCAAGGAAAACAAGGTAAAAGTCCTCATAGTGAGGCTTGACAAGGCAACCCAATAAAAGGAAAAGAGCCCAAAAGCAGGCAAAAAAAGTCAGAGATTCACCTTCTCCTACTGTTAGGAGTCTTACAAAACTACCAAGCTAACAGCCACAACATACACAGAGGACCTGGCACAGACTCATGCAGGTCCCATGACTGCTGCTTCAGTCTCTGGGAACCCATGTGAGCCCTGCTTACTCGATTCAGGGGGCCATGTTCTCCTGGTGTCCTCCATTACCTATGATTCCTATGTTCAGTGTTTATCAGTGGAATGTTGACTTACACTGTGCCACCCAGTCACATGTAGGATAAGTGCAGGAGGGAGGCACTTACAGCTCCCTTTGGTGTTCTCTTTTGCTCCTTCTTGCTCCTGCCCTTTGTTAACTGTACTTGTTTCTAACATGGCCTTAGTGTCACTGATACAGTCTAGGTTGGTTCCTACTATAATTAAAGTGTTAGGAAAATTAAATATCATATATTTGTTTTATTGAGTGACATATTTTTTTTAAGTACATAAAAATGTAGCTTACTCTACCCATCTGTATACAATTTTACCTTGAAAGGTGTCAGTTCTCCAACATGGCTGGAAAGTTGAATTTGCTAGCAGACTTTAAAATGCAACCCGACGTGACATACCTAAGGATGCGTCCAGTATTTAGTAGAATTTTATAGTTTTCATATTTAGTATTAGATAGCTTTAATTAAATTTATTTATTTTACTTATCAACCACACTTTCCCCTCCCTCCTCTCCAAACGTTCCTCCCCCCACCCACTTTCAGTCCCCCCACCCATTCCTCAGAAAGGGTATGGCCTCCAGAGGAAGTCAACAAAGCATGGCATATGAGGCAGGACCAAGCTCCTCCCCCTTTGTATGAAGGTTAAACAAGGCATCCCACCATTGGGAATAGGATCCAAGGAGTCAGCTCACGCTTCAAGGACAGATCCTGGTCGAACTGCTCGGGCGCCCCACACATAGACCAAGCTGCACAACAGTTACCCACATGCAGAGGGCTTAGGTCAGTCCATTGCAGGCTCCCTACATGTCCGTCTAGTGTCCGTGAGTTCCCACGCGCTCAGGTCAGCTGTCTCTTTGGGTTCTGTGTCATGATCTTGACCCCCCTTCCCCTCTTGTTCATATAATCCATCTTTCCTCTCTTCAACTGGAATCCCGGAGCTCGGCCCAGTGCTTGGCTGTGGATCTGTGCTTCTGTTTCCATCAGGTACTGGATGAAGGTTCTATGATGACAATTAGGGTGGTCACCAATCTGATTACAGGAGAAGGGCCGTTCAGACACCCTCTCCACTATAGCAAGGAGTATTAAGTGGGCTCATCCTGTGGATTCCTAGGAATTTCTCCCAGGTTTCTCCCAAACCCTATAATGGCCTTCTCTATCAAGATATCTGTTTTGTTGCTCTCTCTCTCCTTCCCTCCCCCAACTCGGCCATCCAGACACTTCGTAGTCCCGTCCCTCAAACCTTCTCCTGACCCCAGTTCACTAAAGCTTTATTTGAGACGTTTTTACACCATGTCACATTGACTGTAGGGTGCTGTGCCTGCTGTCTTCACACTGACCTCTGCAGTTATGGTGTGCAATGCAATCAGTAGCACTCAGTGTGGCTTAAGGTTTAAAGTTAGATTTCTAATCCTGGTTTTACCTCCTCTGTTTTAACTCTTCCTCAGATTGGGCAGAATTTAAATACTATATCTTAACTGCTATGTTCTTTGATGAATAAGTTACAAATGTTATATTTTTCATATTATACAAGACAATTTAACATTGTTTTGTTTTAACCGAGTATTTTCCCCTTGACATTGGCATAACTAGTACTACTCAAATTTTGTTCAACTTTACAGAATATCTTTTGGCCCACTATAAAATTTTCAGTGTTTGTATAGTTCTTGTTTTGAATATGTTTATCCACAGACCACAGTGTTGTACGTTATGAACTAATTATACCCTTTCAAAATTTAGTGCTATAGTATACGTACAGATGATTTTATTGTATAGTTTACCATGCTATTTATTTTAAATTATGATTATTTTTACTTCTCCATTTTTGTTAATTTTATTTGATAGCTATTATCATTAGCATCAGAGTTTTTCTTTTTTTTTTAAATTTATTTATTTATTTAAGATTTCTGTCTTTTCCCCACCGCAGCCTCCCATTTCCCTCCCCCTCCCCCAGTCAAGTCCCCCTCCCTCGTCAGCCCAAAGAGCTATCAGGGTTCCCTGCCCTGTGGGATGTCCATGGACCACCCACCTCCATCCAGGTATAGTAAGGTGAGCATCCAAACTGCCTAGGCTCCCACAAAGCCAATACGTGCAGTAGGATCAAAAACCCATTGCCATTGTTCTTGAGATCTCAGTAGCCCTCATTGTCTCTATGTTTTTTCCCAAGACGGTTTTATCCCAGGCTTTTTCAAACCCAGGTCAGCTGGCCTTGGTGAGTTCCTGGTAGAAAATCCCCATTGTCTCCGTGTGTGGGTGCACCCCTCGCGTTCCTGAGTTCCTTGCTCGTGCTCACTCTCCTTCGTCTCCTGATTTGGACCTTGAGATTACTGTCTGGTGCTCCAATATGGGTCTCTGTCTCTGTCTCCTTTCATCGCCTGATGAAGGTTGATATTCAGGAGGATGCCTTTATGTTTTTCTTTGGGTTCTCCTTCTTATTTAGCTTCTCTAAGATCACGTATTAGAGGCTCAATGTCCTTTGTTTATGTCTAGAAACCAAATATGAGTGAGTACATCCCATGTTCCTCTTTTTGGGTCTGGCTTACCTCACTCAGGATCGTGTTCTCTATTTCCATCCATTTGCCTGCAAACTTCAAGAAGTCCTTGTTTTTTACTGCTGAGTAGTACTCTAATATGTATATATTCCATACTTTCTTCATCCATTCTTCAATTGAAGGGCATCTAGGTTGTTTCCAGGTTCTGGCTATTACAAACAGTGCTGCTATGAACATAGTAGAGCATATACTTTTGTTGTATGATAAGGCCTCTCTTGGGTATATTCCCAAGAGTGGTATTGCTGGATCCAGGGGTAGGTTGATCCCAAATTTCCTGAGAAACCTCCACACTGCTTTCCAAAGTGGTTGCACAAGTTTGCATTCCCACCAGCAATGGATGAGTGTACCCCTTTCTCCACACCCTCTCCAGCAAAGGCTATCATTGGTGTTTTTTTATTTTCGCCATTCTGACAGGTGTAAGATGGTATCTTAAAGTTGTCTTGATTTGCATTTCCCTGATCGCTAAGGAAGTTGAGCATGACCTTAGGTGTCTTTTGGCCATTTGAACTTCTTCTGTTGAGAGATCTCTGTTCAGCTCAGTGCCCCATTTTATAAATGGGTTGATTAGCCTTTTACGGTCTAGTTTCTTGAGTTCCTTATATATTTTGGAGATCAGACCTTTGTCTGTTGCGGGGTTGGTGAAGATCTTCTCCCAGTCAGTGGGTTGCCTTTCTGTCTTAGTGACAGTGTCCTTTGCTTTACAGAAGCTTCTCAGTCTCAGTAGGTCCCATTTATTCAATGAGTCCCTTACTGTCTGTGCTGCTGGGGTTATACGTAGGAAGTGGTCTCCTGTGCCCACTTGTTGTAGAGTACTTCCCACTTTCTCCTCTATCAGGTTCAGCGTGTTCGGACTGATATTGAGGTCTTTAATCCACTTGGACTTGAGTTTTGTGCATGGTGATAGATATGGATCTATTTTCATTCTTCTACAGATTGACATCCAGTTTTGCCAGCACAATTTGTTGAAGATGCTCTCTTTTTTCCATTGTATACTTTTAGCTCCTTTATCAAAAATCAGGTGTTCATAGGTTTGTGGGTTAAAGTCAGGGTCTTCTATTCGATTCCATTGGTCGACTTCTCTGTTTTTATGCCAATACCAAGCTGTTTTCAATACTGTAGCTCTGTAATAGAGTTTGAAGTCAGGGATGGTAATGCCTCCAGACGATCCTTTATTGTATAAGATTGTTTTGGCTATCCTGGGTTTTTTGTTTTTCCATATAAAGTTGATTATTGTCTTCTCCAGATCTGTGAAGAATTTTGATGGTATTTTTATGGGGATTGCATTGAATCTGTAGATTGCTTTTGGTAGAATTGCCATTTTTACTATGTTGATCCTCCCAATCCAAGAGCAAGGGAGATCCTTCCATTTTCTGGTGTCATCTTCAATTTCTTTCTTCAAAGACTTAAAGTTCTTGTCAAATAGATCTTTCACTTCCTTGGTTAGGGTTACCCCTAGATATTTTATGCTATTTGTGGCTATCGTGAAAGGTGATGCTTCTCTGATTTCCCTCTCTGCTTCCTTATCCTTAGTGTATAGGAAGGCCACTGACTTTTTGGAGTTGATCTTGTATCCTGCCACCTTACTAAAGGCGTTTATCAGATGTAGGAGTTCTTGGATAGAGTTTTTGGGGTCGCTTATGTATACTATCATATCATCTGCAAATAACGAAAGCTTAACTTCTTCCTTTCCAATACTAATCCCCTTGATCCTCTTATGTTGTCTAATTGCATTGCTAGAACTTCAAGCACTATATTGAAGAGGTATGGAGAGAGTGGACATCCTTGTCTTGTTCCTGATTTTAGTGGGATGGCTTTGGGTTTTTCTCTGTTCAATTTAATGTTATTTGTCGGCTTGCTGTAAATAGCTTTTATTATATTTAGGTATGACCCTTGTATCCCTAATCTCTCCAAGACCTTTATCATAAAGGGGTGTTGAATTTTGTCGAATGCTTTTTCAGCATCTAATGAAATGATCATATGGTTTTTTTCTTTCAGTTTATTTATATGGTGGATTACATTGATAGATTTGCGTATGTTGAACCAGCCCTGCATCTCTGGGATGAAGCCTACTTGATCATAATGGATAATTTTCCTAATGTGTTCTTGGATTCGGTTTGCCAGTATTTTATTGAGAATTTTTGCGTCGATATTCATGAGTGAAATAGGCCTATAATTCTCTTTCTTGTTTGGGTCTTTGTGTGGTTTTGGTATCAGGGTAACTGTGGCTTCGTAAAAGGAATTTGGCAATGACTCTTCTGCTTCTATATTGTGAAATACATTAAGGAGTATAGGTATTAGCTCTTCTTGGAAGTTCTGGTAGAATTCTGCATTGAAACCATCTGGTCCTGGGCTTTTTTTGTAGGGAGATTTTTGATAACAGTTTCTAGTTCTTCGCGACTAACCGGTCTATTTAGATCGTTCACCTGGTCTTGGTTTAGCTTTGGTATGTGGTACTTATCTAAAAAACTGTCCATTTCTTTTGCATTTTCCAGTTTTGTGGCATACAGGCTTTTGTAGTAAGATCTAATGATTCTCTGAATTTCCTCTGTGTCTGTGGTTATGTCCCCCTTTTCATTGCTGATCTTATTTATTTGCGTGTTCTCTCTCTGTTGTTTAATTAGTTTGGATAGGGGTTTGTCGATCTTGTTGATTTTCTCAAAGAACCAACTTTTTGTTTCATTGATTCTTTGGACTGTTTTCTGTGTTTCTATTTTGTTGATTTCTGCCCTCAGTTTGATTATTTCCAGTCTTCTACTCCTCCTGGGCGCATCTGCTTCTTTCTTTTCTAGAGCTTTCAGGTGTGCTGTTAAGTCCTCAATGTATGCTTTCTCTGTTTTCTTTAAGTGGGCACTTAGTGCTATGAACTTTCCTCTTAGCACTGCTTTCAACGTGTCCCATAGGTTTGAGTATGTTGTCTCTTTATTTTCATTAAATTCAAGGAAGACTTTAATTTCTTTCTTAATTTCTTCCTTGACCCATGTGTGGTTCAGTAGTTGACTGTTCAGTTTCCATGAGTTTGTCGGCTTTCTGGGGGTAGCATTGTTATTGCCTTCTAGCTTCAGTCCGTGGTGATCTGATAAGACACAGGTGGACACTGATATTTTTTTTGTATCTGTGGAGGTTTCCTTTGTTTCCGAGTATGTGGTCAATTTTTGAGAAGGTTCCATGAGCTGCAGAGAAGAAGGTATATTCTTTCCTTTTTGGGTGGAATGTTCTATAGATGTCTGTTAAGTCCATTTGCTTCATTACCTCCAATAATTCTCTTAATTCTCTATTAGGTTTCTGTCTGATTGACCTGTCCAATGGAGAAAGAGGTGTATTGAAGTCTCCTATTACTAGTGTGTGTGGTTTGATTTCTGCCTTGAGTTCTAGTAATATTTCTTTTACATAGGTGGGTGCTTTTATGTTAGGGGCGTAGATATTCAGAATTGAGACTTCATCCTGATGAATTGTTCCTGTTATGAGTATAAAGTGTCCATCTCGATCTCTTCTGATTGACTTTAGTTTGAAGTCAGTTTTGTTAGAAATTAGTATGGCCACACCTGCTTTTTTCTTAGGACCATTTGCTTGAAACACCTTTTCCCAACCCTTTACTCTGAGTAGATGCCTGTCTTTGTGGTTGAGATGTGTTTCTTGCAAACAGCAGAATGTTGGGTCCTGTTTTCGTATCCAATCCCTTAGCCTGTGCCTTTTTATGGGTGAATTGAGGCCATTAATATTAAGTGATACTAATGACCAGTGGTTGTTTACTCCGGTTATTATTATTGGTTTTGGTAGTAGCGTTTGTGTGTCTCCCTTCTTTGAGGTGTGCAGGTGAAGGTTCGCTAGATGCCTGAATTATTGTAGACAGTGTTGGCAATGCTAGATTCCTTAGGTTGTGATTTTCCTTCTATTATTTTCTGTAGGGCTGGGTTTGTGGCTACATATTGTTTAAATTTGTTCTTATCTTGGAAAGTCTTGTTTTCTCCATTGATAGTGAACAATAGCTTGGCTGGGTATAGTAGTTTGGGTTTGCATCCATGATCCCTTAGTTTTTGCAGAACCTCTATCCAGGACCTTCTGGCTTTCATAGTTTCCATAGAGAAGTCAGGTGTAAGTCTGATTGGTTTACCTTTATAAGTTACTTGCCCCTTTTCCTTTGCAGCTCTTAATATTCTTTCTTTAACCTGTATATTTTGTGTTTTGATTATTATATGGCGAGGGGATGTTTTTCTTTGATCCAGTCTGTTTGGTGTTCTGTATGCTTCTTGGATATTCAAAGGAATATCTTTCTTTATGTTGGGAAAGTTTTCTTCCATAATTTTGTTAAAAATATTTTCTGGGCCTTTGAGCTGTGATTCTTCTCCTTCTTCTATCCCTATTATTCTTATGTTGGGTCTTTTTATTGTGTCCCATATTTCCTGAGTGTTTTGTGATGAGTATTTGTTGGCTTTGCTGATTTCTTTGATCAGTGCATTTATTTTCTCTATGTTGTCCTCAGAATCTGAGATTCTTTCTTCTATCTCTTGTATTCTATTGATTATGCTTGTTTCTGTAGACTCTGCTCGTTGACTTAGATTTTCCATATCCAGCTGGTCCTCAGTCTGTGTTTTCTTCCTTGCTTCCATTTCAGTTTTCAATTCTTGAACTGTTTTCCCCAGGGTCTCATGTACGTATTTACTCATTTCTTCAACCTTTTTACTCACTTCTTCAAACTTTTTTTCATACTTCTCCTCTATTTCTATAAAGGTGTTTTTTACATGTTGTTTAAGGGACTCTATTGCTTTCATAAAGTCATTTTTTTCCACTTCTTCTGTGTTAGGGTGTTCAAGTCCTTCTGTTGTGAGACCATTGGGTTCTGGTGTTTTCATGTTGCTTTTCAGATTATTGGGTGAATTCTTGCCTTGGCGCCTGCCCATCTCGTCCTATCGATGCTGTCTAATGTGTCTTTTAATGCAGGAACGGGTTTTCCTGCTGGCCAGGGGCCCTGCTTCCAAAATGCCTTCTCCCCGTTTCTTGAGTCCTGCCACTGGTCAAGATCTCTTTCACTGCTCTGAAGGGTCTTCAGGACCAGGACCATGCTCCTGGTTTGCCAGGGACCTCGCCAAGAAAAGGCCTACCCCTCTGCAGGCCAGCCACCAAAACAGAGGAACTCGCGGTGCTCTCTGCTCTGAGCTCCCTATCCAGTGCCCAAACAGGTTAAATTTGGTGGTCCCGCGCCCAGCGGAAGGGGGGGGAGCGAAGGAGGACCCTGGGCGCAATCTGGGATATGCCAGGGAGAGAGAGGTCTCAGCAAGGAGGAGCAGCCCCAGCAGAGGGTAGAAGCCCTCGCAGGCTAACTGGGGGGTCAAGGTGATCGGGGAGTGCCCCCGCTCCGTTTCCTGTGTCCAGCCCCGGGGCAAAAACACTCTCCCTATACAAGGTGGTCTTCAGGGATATGACTAGGCTCACCGTTCGCCGCCCCGTGATCCTCCTCTGCTCGCTGGTGTCCTTAGGTCTCCACCGCGTCTGGCTGCGCCGGGGTTGTTCCGCCGCGTCTGCCCAGAGTTTTTCTTAGTTTCATTTTATTAAAATTTCTCTTTTATTCCCCAGGTATTCAAATTCATATGTTCACCTTCTCATAATTTATTTGAAAAAAAAGCAGCATCATTTCTTTTCTTAATAATCACTAGACTTAATTAAACATCATTTCGCAGCATATCCCACTGGGGAATACAATGACAACCTATTGAATAGGAGAAAATATTTAAAAATCATGAATCAGGTTAGGAACTTATATTTCGAATATAAAGAACACTCATAACTTGCTAATAAAATACTCCCCTAAAAGCAAGCAAAAGTTTTAAATAGCCATTTCTGCTGAGAGGAAATGCAGAGTAAGCACATGAAAAGGTGCAACAGTGCATAACTACATAAATCATAAAGCAAAGGAAATGAGAAGCACAAAGATATGATAGTTAATAGGCATCAAGTATTCTATACTTACAAATAAAACAGATAATAGCAAGTTTGGGTGAAGATGTGAGAGTTTCCCATTTTTCTGCCTTTTGTGGTGAGGGTAGGCACTGAACCCATGACCATATAAATAGTATGCATTCATCCTCTGTCACCAACATACAACCCCAGCTCTATGATATGTACATATGTACATCAAATTGCGGGTTTTACTCATCACCGTTTCTTCTACCATGCCATATGATCTTTAGAATACTGGCTCTCCAAAGCATGTTTACTGGAGCTCAGTCATTACCATCCAGCAACGGAACTGCACCTAATAACAACCCAGAAATTTATGGAGAAGAAAATATATCAAATGTCACATCCTAACAATCCCATCATAAGGTAACTGTGTGCACCATGGCATGTAGCTACTGTTTTGTAATTATTCATTCAAAATTAGGGTATCTGAATCCACCGAACCAAAAGTCACAATACATGCAGTCGTTAGCATTTATTTGTTTGCACTGAACATGTTCACAGTATACAAGGTAGTTTCACAGTTAATGTGAGTTTCACTGCCAGTGAGTATTGGTGTAGCAAGCTTCTCTGAATAAAGAAAGTTGTATAGTTATCAGGAAATATACTTCATTCACAATGTTGTGACAGGAAAGCATTCAAATAGATTATGTTAAAGAATAGATTATTAACCCATAATATCCTAATATATTAAAAAATATGGTTGCCTTTAAATAAATTCAGGTACTATTCATAATCTTATTTTTGCCTTAGTTAAGTTTCTCTGCAGTAACCACTAGCATGTCTAAAGACACAGGGTGAAACCAGCATGGTGGCAGCATATGAGAGGACTGTGCTTCACTGGGAACCCTCTGACAAGGTTTACATGCAATACTTTTTCTCTATAAAAATTCATTTTTAATGACTGACCTAGTTAGAGTTTCTATTTCTGTGAAGAGACACAATGACCATGGCAACTTTTTTTTAACTTTCTTTTTGTTCATTTTTTTGTGTCTTTCACATCATGCATCTCAATCCCATTCATTTCCTGTCCACACGACCTGATATTGCAGAATCTCCACGGTGACACAGGGCAACAACAACAAGGATACCCTAGAGGCAACCCAGTGAGGGCCCAGCATTGATAGTGTAGCAGAAGCCAAAGGCCTCTAACCAGACCTAAGACTCTTTGCGATGAACACTTGCAATAAAGATATATGGATAAAAAGTATTTACTGAGTGACTTACTGTGTCACACTACAGCTTCCATGATGAGATTTTCCCCTTTTTTCTCTTAAATGTTAATTTATTTTATTTGCGGGAAGAGCAGAGGGCATAAACGAAGAAACAGAACACTCTCCAGAGAGCTCTAGCTGGTGAGGAGCAGGGAGAGTTCTCCTACTCTTACGACCTCAGGGTATCTCCCCCACTATCACAGGTAGCCAGGAGTAGGAGGGGGCATCTCTCCATCACCCATACCACCATATGGCAGATGAGGGACAGAGCCAGATCTCCCATGCTCATATCCTCAGGGTCAGTTCACTGGCTCCAAGTCAACAGGGTCAACTTGCTGTGCTGCTCAGGTGAGAAACAGGCCAGTTTTCCTACATGCTGTAGCTGGTGAAAAGGAGGGTCTGCTCCCTTGTTTGTCCCAACTGGTGAGGGGCAAAACAGAATGGGGGTTTCTCTCACCACGCCATACTGCTACATGACAGCCAAGTCGTGGGGACAGTTCTCCATTGTTCACTACTTTGGGACTGGCTCTCCCTCATCCCTGCCAAAAGGGTCAGTTCTATTGTGCTACCCAGATGAGGTGCAGGGTCTGTTCTCCCAAGTGCTGCAGTTGGTGATGGGCAGGTGCCACTTTTTTGCTCTTCTCTTATGACCTCAGGGCCAGCTATCTTACCTGCCTCAGACATAGTGGACAGGGAAAGTAGAAGGCAACTTGCCCCATCCATGTTGCCATTTGACAGATGAGGACCTAGGGCTGATCTTCCACACTCATGTTCTGAACTGGCTCACCTGTGCCCCATCCACAGAGTCAGCTCTGCTGTGCTGCCCAAATGAGGTACAGAGCCCATTTTCCTTAGTGTTGCAGCTGGAAAAAGGAGGCAACTCTTCTAAAGAAAACATTTAATTGGATGGCTGACAGTTTCAGAGATTTATTATCATCGTGGAGGACATGGTGGCATGCAAGCAGACATCATGCTGGAGAAAAAGCCGAGAGTGGAGAAGGAGCTCCATCTTGATCCCGCATGCAACAGAAAGTTGTGTATCTCACTGGGCATGGCTAGAGGATTTACGAGATCTCACAGCCTGCCTCCACGTGACACTTCCTTCAACAAGGTCACTCCTACACCAACAAGACCACACCTCCTAAGAGAGCCACTGGCTTTGAGGGCCATTTCCTTTCAAACCATCGCAATAACTAAATTTACAATCCATTCCTTTTTAGAAAATAGTCAATACATATAGTATGTAGCCAGTTTCTACTGAGCATCGCAATTTTATGGTATAATAAAATTTTTATAGTTAACCGTCGACTTATCACCATAGGCAATACACTCCTGTTGGAAATACACACATCAGACTTCTTTACTTCCAGCTTTGTACATATTAAAGCCTGACATGCTTTCAATTTACAGAGGGGAGAAAAAAAGTTGAAGGCATCAGACAAGACCAGTGCTAAGGGAAAAGCTGATCTGGAAGATGGGATTTCAGTTAGGTTCTGCATAGGTTTAACAGCTAAAGATCCTTGACTAGGATTAATGTTAAGACATTGCTTTAGAAGGAGTACATAAACATTTACTTTTCAGTTAGTATAGAAAATAGCAACAGGCAAAAGCATGCGAGTGAGAAGGAGTCTGGTTAAGACGAGTGACGCTGGGTCAAAGCTTTCTAAGGAAATATTTGGTCCTTTTGTGTACACCATGAAGATAAAGAATTTAATAGAATCAAGTGGTTGAGCAAGGTTTAGAACTGGGACTCCGAAGATGTCAGAGAACAAAGTTGCTAGTCTGAGTCTGCGTGGAGTGCCTAGCTCATGTTCACTAACAGAAAAAAACAGTGTCTGCCAGAGAAGAAAGATTAAATTGGTTTTCAAGTGATTAACCTTGACATGTATAAAAAAATTTTCTTTTTCACCCAAGGAAAAAAGCATCAGTTAGATTAAAAAAACATTTTAAATCTTATTTTTATGTAGTAAAATATTTATTATTCATGTACATACAATCGCAAGTATAACAAAACTGTGTACACAGCTAGAACATGAATGTATTAAATGGAACAGACAAACAAAGTGGGTAAAGGACCAGAAAGAAGGCAGAAGATTTGGGTAGGCATTGCAGCCATGCCTTGGTCACTCTGGAAGCAGTTCTGCCAACTCTGACAGAAGCCTAGAGTCCAGTGTGTTGGAGATTATTTTCAGAGGTAACTTACCATGGATTTTATTGATTCCAACCACTTCCAAAATCAATGACTGCCTTCAAAGGCAATTTAAACATCGTTTCTAGTTTGTGTTCATATTTGATCCTAAGACAAATACTTTAAAAGTTCATTTAGATTGTCATCATTTCACTGGGATTTGTTTCTTAGTGACTCATTCCTTCAAAAAAATATTTATGAACTACTTCCAGAGTGTTACTATAAATGGCCAACTTGTGCTTCCCTTTAAGAAACTCACTTATAAAACTCATCTTAGGATAAAATCACACATTTTTAACCTTAAGTGGTATCTGTAACCATTTTTAGTTAAAAAATAGTGCTAGATTTAAAAAAAAGACTATTTTTTTGTTGTAGAGGGATTACCATTTTATCCTGTCATTCTGGAACATGCCGACTCCTATAAAATAAACTTTACTATGAGGGCAGAGCTACTTTTAGGTCACGTTAGAAAATGGCTTAATTATTAATCAAGGGCATTTATCACATAGCTCTCATTGAAGGTGGAGTTGAGAAGTAGGGCCCAGAGTCTAACACTTTTCCCAAGGTGAATTTATATTTACTTTAGTTTTTTCCAAGTAAAGAAATAATACCATAATGACAAATGATATTGTTTAGACTGTGTAGGTCTTAATGTCTTATTAGAACTCCATGTTTACTCTGGTTTTCGTAAGTCAACACATGTATTCTTTACCACTTAGGTTTTATTCTAGCTTTGATATTTAATAATTCTGTTGTCAAAATGGGGACATATTTTCTTCATTCAAATGAAACAATACCAGGAACCACACAATCAAACCCAAAGTAAACATATTTGTCTGAAATTAGTTATTACCTTTCTCTAAAGAGCAAAGTGGGACTGTAGGACTAAGAGAGCTGTTAGCCATGAGGCACTGTCATTGTCACAAGCTGTGGGAGAATGTAATTTCAGTTTTTTAAGGGTTTTATTTTTATTTTTTGAAATGTGTGCTGGGTATACATGTTCTTTAAAATATGCATTTAGTTTGCTTAGCCATCTAGTCAGTCTGATGACAATATTAAATTAGGGCGGAATGGTAAATATTTTGATGTCAGAATTTTGTTGAAAATGAAATACAGATAATTCAGGCGTTTGAGTGATTGAGTTATGTAGTTAAACCTAGAGGGGATGGAGAAGCAGAATGTTGGCTACAGACAGCTTTATATGACAGCACCCGTTGTGGCTGTTACACTGAGGGAGGGAAGACTGTGGTCAAATTGCCTCTGTGGCTTCCATGTCTTCCTTTGGTGTGAGCCCATGGACAGCAAAGGGAAATGTAAACAGAATTATGAGCTTAGAGAACACAAACTTGCACCTTCTTAATTTTAATAACGAGAGTCATGTGCCAGGGATTCAACATAGGCATTTGTTCTTGCTAGCTTTGCATGTTTTACATCTGATAAATTCATTCCTTTATATAATGTATTTTACTCGGTTGGTGGCTCACTCTTGGTAAATCGTTTTCTCTCCCTAAATCCCACTCTACTTCCATGTTCCTTTTTGTTCCTTTCTTCTTTTTGTGACCTGAACCAGGCATGTCATGCTTAGGACACAGCAATTCACAGCACTGCTCTCTGTCTCCTTTTCCCATCCAACATCAGTGTCCTGGCTGAGGAGGGGAGGGAAGTACATGTGTGACACTCAGGTCCTGTCTAGGGCTAAACACTCAAGACTATATCTCTCTTCTGTTATTTACTATTTATATATTACTTTTCTCCACCTTTGCCTTCTGAAGATCAATCTAGTGACCTCATGGATACCAGAAGCTACCACTAAATGAGACACCCCTGTTCACCCTTTTTTGTCCATCTTTCCCTAGGTAACTATATGGAATTTTAAGGTCCACTATGACAACATACATTTTTTATAAACATTTTCATGGTTTAAAGCCAATTTGAATTTTTTTCCTAGCAAAAACTTTCTTTCACCTTTTCTTTTGTATTTTAGGTAGGAAATGTTTCCCAAACCTGTTGAATTGATGTGTTGCCCATTGGTCACTACTCTATCCATGATGTGGCTGAAGTGTTGTTTCATTCTTTAGCATGAAACTGACAACTCCAGATTCCCTTTTCCTGCTTTCCCATTGAAATGGCTTAACTTGGCCATACCCATCCGGGCTTAGCAGTTAGGTAGAGCACTGACACTCAGAAGCCACAGCGGAGGCAATGCTGGCCTTGGAAGCTGCTTGCCAGAAAATACGTTCAAGGTTGTGCCATAAATAGTCAATCTGTTTCCTGTGTAATCTTTAATAGGAGCTTAAAATGGACCTTTAGAAGGTTGTGTGGGTTGAACAACAGGAAATTTTAACCCAGTCATTAATAGCTAATGAGCTGAACTGTAGACAACTATCCACGATCAGTCACAGAAATGACGGGAGAAAAAAGCCAGATCAAAACAAGGTGGGAGGTGGCTGTTTCTGCATCTACTTTGTACTTCTGCCTGATGTAGCTAATTCTAGCCACAATTTACTGCCTCCCTGGCTTTTTTTATTTGTTTCACATGTCATAGAATATCTTTATAACCTTATATGTATTAATATAGCTACATTTACTTCCAGCAAATACTCTTAAATTTATTATTGCTTTTCTATTGTGTTTTCTATTATTTTCTCTGGATACAAGACATCCTAACTGTTCATTTTTCCATGCTGAGCAACCAAACATCTCTTTAAATACACCCTGAAAAGAAGTACATATCTGCCAAATCTACTATATTTAGAATATATAGAAATTTCTAAAAAATCTTGAGTGGCTGAGAATGTAATTCATTTGGTATAATGCATGCCTGAGAGGCATGAGGCCTTGGATGACATCCCCAGCACTGAATAAAAGAGATGTGGTACCATATGCCTGTACTTCTAGCACTGGGGGATGGATGATAAATGCAGGAAGAGCAGAAGTTGCTACTCAACCCCAGCTGTGTTGTGAATTTGATGCTGACCTGAGCTACATGAGACACCAAAAATCAACACAAACAATAAAAAGATTTGAAAAGACACCTTACTAAAGACACTTCACTAAAATAATATATGCTTAATATTATTGGGTGTTGGAGAATTACTTTAATCTCTTATTAAAGCTACATTGAGACAGTCCTGGATTTCTAGTAGAGCATTAAAAATTCGATTGGCTGAATGTTAGGAAGGCTGTGGAAAAAGTAAAACACACATTTCTGCTTGGTTTCTCTGTAGCTTTAGAGCCTGTCATGGAACTAGCTCTTTTAGACCAAGCTGGCCTTGAACTCCCAGAGATCTGCCTGCGTCTGCCTCCCAAGTGCTGGGATTAAAGGTGTGCGCCAACATGGCCCAACAGTTTGGGATTTCTTCCTTGATGCTATTTCTACTTACATGTTTTAAAATGTTTAAGGATTCATTTCACTCCATTATCCACGCCACTGCTTGTGCTTTCCCACTATTTACTAAGGCATTTATTCATACCTTCTTTTTAGTCTTTGAACATATTCAGGTTTTTGTCCTATACTTCAGGCAAATTGTATTTTCCAGGGCCTACTAAAGCACAGTTACTGCCTTTGGAGGAGGCAGATTGTCTTGACTGCACGTGTTTTTGTTTCTTCTACTAGAATGGAGGCATCTGGAATTACAGTGATTGGTGTAGGTGTCTGTCTGGTCTTGTCGGTTTTGGGTGGGTTTTCCATCATTTTGTTGTGGCTCCAACACTTGCCTGTATTCTAGGCTGAGGAGTGAGAATGCTCTGTGGGTTAGCAGGGACAGAGAGGAATGGAGATGGGCTGAGAGGAATGAGCTAGAAGCATGGGTTCTCATCAAGAGCTGTGCATGTTCCCTTAAAAATATTTTTCTGTCTTGGCTTTTATTTTCACCAGAGAGCTAAAACAGCTGGATTTTCACCTGCATCATCCAGTCATTTTATAGTTTCCAAACCAGAGGCATATTCTTTCAGCCAACTAGTTTTTTGACAAAGTTGCCAGAAACACACACTGGAGGAAAACCGTATCTTCAATGAATGGTGTTGGTAAAACTGGTATGTCTCCAAAAGAAGAATGAAAGGAAGCCCTGTCTCTCACTATTGACAAAAACAAATACCAAATGCAAAAAGGAAGAAAATGCATGCTGTTATAGGAAACATTTTACTGAATTAGCAAAAAAAAAAAACCCTCAGGCAACAGAAACAATGTAGATGCATTATAATTTCTATGTTATAATTACTATGTTATAGAAATACTCAACACAGAGCAGAAACACCACACAACATGGGAAAATATTTGACTCGATAGCCGTAACATATTAGTATTTCAATCTACTGAATACAAAAAAGTCATGAATAGATATTTCTCTAAATAAGACTACATATCAAATAGATATTTGAAAATGTTATTCATCACTAGTGTGTACCAGGGGAATGCCAGGCAAAGCCACAGTGAGAAATCCTCACTCACTCATAGTGACTGTCATCAAAAATGATAAAGGCTAATCACTAATAAGTGTGTGAAGAAATAGGGACTGATAGAGAAGTGTACGTCACTGTAGTTATCTCAAAAAAAGATTGGGAAGACTCTCATTAACCAATGGAAACTAGAGCCAGCAAAAGACCCTTAATAAATATTTATCCGAAGTAAATGAGTATGGGGAAGAGACATGAAATACACAATAGGATATTATTAAGCAACTGATAAGGATAAACATACTGAAATATCACACTACACCTCAAATTATGGGTCTCTGAATTAGCAGAGCACCCCAAAAATATGTGTTCATTGACAAAGTCAACCAGTAACTTAGAGAGATTCATATATGGAAATACTAAGCATAAAACATAAGGGAATTTATAACTACCTGGGAACAAAATACAATTTTTGTATCACTGAAAGAATGGAATTAGTTATTGATAAGCCAGTGTCAGAGAAAGAAAAGCAAACATGTTATTGGTTGAATTTTCTGCCTTTTCATGCATTAAACATTTGGTGTAAAGTGATTACACACAGCACCAACTGCATGACAATAGAGAATTCCCAGGCCTCCTTCATTGTTGTTTTCCTCTTGCTATGTGGGTGTACATATTTTGAACTTTTAACGTCCTTTTCCTGTATAAGAATATTAACGAGAAAACTTCTCTGATTAACTGAGTTTCCTAAGTATGAGAGTAGTTTGCCATCTATCTTCTTTGATTAAGGCACAGAATAAAAAGTGGCGATATCGCCGGGCGGTGGTGGCGCACGCCTTTAATCCCAGCACTCGGGAGGCAGAGGCAGGCGGATCTCTGTGAGTTCGAGGCCAGCCTGGTCTACAAGAGCTAGTTCCAGGACAGGCTCCAAAGCTACAGAGAAACCCTGTCTCGAAAAACTAAAAAAAAAAAAAAAAAGATATCCCTTATACTTTGTGTGACCTTGCCCCTAAGTTAGCGTATTCACTGGAAAAGCTAGATTGCAAGTAGAAATTCAATTTCCAATTCTTTGAAAATGCATGTCACTCTGTTCTTTTCTGTGTCATCCAATTGACCTCGCAGCAGCCAAATAAAGGCAGTAGCGTATCCTCACTCGGCATACCCCGTAAGCGATCCGCAGAGCAGAAAATGTAACACAGAGATATAATTATGTTGCTGAAAAAATTACTGCTCGGAAAGATTTTATTTTGAAGAGTGAATATTACAGCATATTGGTTGAACAAAGGAAGTACATGCTTTAGATTTCATTTCTAATGTCTATGGACCTTGAGTAAATTTTAGCCTTGATGCAGCCAAAAGCATCAGGATGTGTCCCCTTCTTTCTGTCTCTTTGAGATCTACAAAAGGAATGCACAAGGGCACTCTCATTGACTTATCGAGTGCTGGACATTTGTAAATTATAGGTATCTAACCTATGCTGAAAAAATACAGTGGCATATACAAGAAAAATTATCAGGATGTGCACAGCTCTTCTTTGTATTCAATGTTGATGAGCGCATAAGTAAATATATACTCATTATATAGACTCATAGTGGAAATGTAAATCTTTTCACCTGGATGGATACTAATTTAGTCATATCTATTAGTCATCATGAATGTAAAAATAGGTCCATTGCTAGGAGTTTATGTCATAAATGAGTTTCAGAAGTGTCCAAAGATACAGGGATATTTGCCCCCAGATTTTGGCAAATCCACAAGGAGAACCTATTTTCACTTGGAAGGAATAATTTAACTATGTTAATTTTTGTGGAAGCCAGTTTATACATTAGCTAGTGTTCTAGTAAGCATATTTGTCTATGACAGATATAAATGCACATAAATACCGATGTATGTATATTTGTATATGGATAGACACTTTTGCATGGGCATAGACAGAGTTTACAGTAAAGAGAAAAAAATCCATAAGGATGAGATATTTTCTTTTTCCCTAATAAATTCTTTTGTGTTTTAACATCAAGGGAACTGATTTGAAAACCATAGAGCATCTAATAACAGTTTTAAATAAAATATCATTCTTTCAAAATGTCCAAAAGTTCTCCAATCTCAAGATTCAAATTTTTATTATTTTGAAAATGTAACTTTAAATTGGTTTCATGGACAATGTACAGAAACAAGACGAAATAATAGCAGCATGGATGTACTAGAAATGATCCAACCATCAGGACAAACCAAGAAGAATAACTAAAAACTTAAGCAACAGTTGTAGTAATCTGGGTTTAAATGGAAAGATTATGTACTTATTTTTTAAAAAATAGTTCTATAATTAACTTGATTCTTAGTTATGATTAATATGATATTAATATAAATTGTCCATTAGTGATAGCAAGCAAAAATTAAAAGCATGTTCTACACATTATAGATATTTATTAACTATTTGTTAAGTATTGATGAGTCTATATAAAGACATTTAGCCAGGAGACCAAACTTCAACTTGAAAACATTTTATATCTTTCTCTACATACATATAGAGGGGTATGTGCTCATGTACACATATTTGTTATAATGTATATATCTGTATACACACACTCTTATATATGTGTGTGTGTGTGTATGAGCATATACCCTACAGATTTTGCCCACATATGAGTCATTTCTCAAACACTTTTATTTGTCAAAGATAAGTTTCGTTGACTCATGACTATGTTGAGTCAGTAGCACTAATGGTCATCATTTCTAAGACCTTTCTGTTTAAGGCATGATTATTTGGATAATGATTTTATCTGAATAATAATTTCACTAACAGTGAGTTGAAGACCCAGAAGGCAGAATTACAAGCCGTTGTGTAGTAAAGATTTCACTCCCAAATATGCAACTGCTTGAGTGAGACTCAGAGAGGAAGATTTGCCTCAGAATGATAAGTAATCTAAAAACTGTAGTTTTGGAAAGTGAGGAAGTCCTAGACTTGGAGTTTCATTCAAAAGCTTTCCTCTTTAATGTTCCTCTCACTCCTTCCCTCCTCTCCATCCATCTCTCTCCTTTTCTCTCTCCTCTTTTTCATTCTGTGTTTTCCTTGCCCACCACGCAGACACTGACAGCTAATTCCATAGGTCCTCCGATCTAGTTTAATGTGCAGTAGGATTTTATCAGGCCAACAAATATTTTCTCTTAACTCTCTGTATAGTTTGCAAGAGTCTCATCTTTTAAAAGCTACCAATAGATTAAACAGATTCTGATAAACATGGTGAAGTACAGAGCCAGACTTCTCATTTTAAAGCCAAATCTTTAATTTCTTTTTCAGTTCTCAGTCTCAATTTCAACTCTTCCATCCTCTTTCTTTGTATAAATAACTTCACAGGCTTTTTCACAAATACGTGAAGAATTCACACAGTCAGACTCGATAATGATCCTGTCCAACTCTGTAGCTAAAGTCTATGTTCTCTTATGAAGGTGACAGATCTGTTCGAAAGAATTTCTAAAATTTCCGGGGCTTTGCATCTCCCTCTTTTTTTTTTCTATCATTCTGCTTCATTTTTTAAAAACTTTTCCTCTGTCCTGGTGGTCAGCAGTTGCAGTGTGGTAGCCCTGGTAGATGTTGAGACTGGTAAGCTTGCTGCCGAGCTGCCTGGAATGTGACATGAATACCAAGTACAGTGCACTTGCATGTAGTACAGCAAGCATCCAATTACTTATGAGAAGTTGTATTTTCATTAAGAAGCACATTAAACACCTTGATAAACTGTTATTTTAAATGCTGCATACACGCTGTGATTTTCAAGAGATTTGTTCATTGATCATTATTTTAATATCATGAAGAGAAATGAATACACTTCATATAAGAACAAATAGATCTTAGGTGTGCCTTGTTAGAAGACTGATCACATATTCTACTTACTCGCCTTCCATCTGAATTTGGATATAGAAAATGAATGCTGGCTAAGGAATTTTTATCTTGTCATGCACTAAAAATTTGTGGCATGTTACCACTAACACATTATGCAACTGTTCAGATAAACTGGAATCTGGTTGGACTGTTGTTGGAATCTAGCTGAATGGGACATCCCATACATGTAACCATGACTACAAATTATACAACAGTTCATAACTTCGCTATTTTCCAGTAGGATAGTGTTGGAATATTTAAATTACAGTAGTGTTCAAGTGTCATGTGGGAAGTCTGGAAAAATTACTCTGATCAATATTTATCAGCAAAATGTCATAATTTCTACAATGTATTTCTTGAAATAGAAACTGAGAAGTGAAGAGAGTCAGACCTTAGAAGAATTCATCTTTGAATCAAAGACATAGAAAGGATCTTCTATATGTAGAAATGAAAAACTAGAAGAGATTACAATGCAGAAACATTTCTAGATACTTTCATAGCTGCCATTACCATAGTGATGGTAACATGTACTATGAATATGGTAATGATCAAAAACCATGGCATCATAAAACTTTTATTTATTTTATTTTGTTTTATTTGAGACACATGGTCTCACTATGTAGCCATCACTGATCTGAACATCAAAAGTAGACAATGCTGCCTTGAACTCACAGTCATTGCTTTTGCTTCCTGGGTGCTGGGGTTAAAGATATGTACCACTAGTGCAAACAGTTGTATAAACTGTGGAAGATTATTCATATTTGCCAGAATGCTTTACTAATATGAAATAATCCCTTGAGTATAAGGAATGCGAGTCTACCCTCTTTTCAGCCATGCTTGTTTTCCACAGTGATCATGGCATGCAGAGTGTATTTGTGAGCATCACCAGCACCATGGGAAATTTCTGCTGTGTAGTTCATTGTTGACAGTTAATAGGTGGTGTTGCTGTGTTGTAAACTCAAAGCACACAGATCTGAAAGCTTTTGAGCACCAGGTGGTACCATGTAATCCAATGTACAGAGGAAAAGACAGTGCAAGAGGACTCTTAAATCAGGTTAGCACAGGGGACAGAAGAGGCAAGAGGGAGTTGGGGAACAGAAGAGGCGATAGGAGCATTGGGCTCCTGTGCTGGTCTGAAGGACCTCAAGGAGAGTGGAACTATTAGGATGTGTGATTTTGTTGGAATAGGTTTGGTCTTGTTGAAGGAAGTGTATCACTGGGGTGACATGCTTCGTGGTCTCATATGCGCTCAAGCCACACCTAGTGAGACAGCCCACATTCTATTGCTTTCTGACTAAGATGGAGCCAGCTCCATGTTTGCCTGAAAACTACCATGCTCCCTACTATGATGATAATGGACTGAACTGAAAATGTAAGCCAACGCCCATTAAATGTGTTTTCTTTATGTGAGTTGCTGTGATCATGGTGTCGCTTTACAGCAACAGAAACCATAACTAAGACAGAAGTTGGTACCAGGGACTGGGGTTTTGCTGTGAAAAGTCTGACCATGATTTTCTTTGGAGGCATTTGGACTTTACAAGTGTGGGTTAAGGAAGCAGTGGAATCCTTTAATCGCTGCTTATTGGCTCATCCCAGTAGGTGCCTGGAAGACAGTGATCCTAAGAGTGATTTGAATTGTGGTCAGCTCGCTCAAGATTTTCCAGAGGAGAAGAATGTTAGTATTTGTCTAGAGATCATTCTCATGACATTTTGGTGAAGAAAGTGGCTGCTTTTTGTCTTTGTAAGAGTCTGCCTGAGATAAAAGTGAAATGATTTGCATTAATTCCGTTGGCAAAGAAAATCTCAAAATAGCTTAGTGTTGAGTCTGTTGTATGGTTATTACCGCACTCTTTTATACATTTATAATAAAAAGGAGAAAGAAAATGTAAAATTTTAAAAGGAAAGGAGGACTAGGAAGTAGAATGGAGGTAATTCTCATGTTCAAGGAGATAAATAGATTAAGAAATGGAATAAAGGTAGTGGTGACCTCAGGTCAACATCTTACTCACTAAGTTTCTTACTTATAAAAAGGAACTAAAGAAAAGCTTAGAGCTGGGTGTGGTGGTGCACTTGGAAGTGCACTAACCTAGCACGTGGAAGACAGAGTATGGTAGATCTCTGAGTTTGAGACCAGCATGGTCTACAGAGCAAGTTCCAGAACAGCCAAGTTTAGAGAGTAAAGGAAATCATTGAAACCAGAAAGCTGGTAAAGAAACAACTGAAACATCTCTGAGTTCACATCTAGCCTGGTCTACAGAGTAAGTTTCAGGACATCCAATCTTAGACAGTGAAAGGAATCATGGAAAACAGAAAACTGGTAAAGATGTAATTTAACAAGGCAGCCATGTTCCAGTCCCAGCAACCAGCAGGATTTGGCTGCTTGTTAATGTGGTTCTGGCTCTAGAGTCAAAGACAGAAGAAAGGAATTATGGAACCTTCCTCCACAACAAAGGAAAGTGACTGAGCTAGGCATGTGTCCGGGGTGTCCTTAATGGAGGCCTAAAGAGGCCGTTGTGAGAAGCTCTGAAGGTCAAACTGTGAAGAGGGATTGCCTTGGAGACCCCAAGATGATGGAGTTGTCAGAACAGTAGGATACCTGCTGAGGAGAGCTGCTAACAGGGAGTGAGACCAGACAATGAGAAAGAAGTACTTAGCAGTCAACAAAACAGAAAGGAGCTGGAGATATATAGAGCATTTTGACATCAGTCCTTGAGACGCAGAGTTTAGAGCTTTGCCCTGTTGATTTTCAGCCTTGATTTGATCCAGTATTTGCTCCCCAAACTCCCTTCGCTACATTTTGGAATGGTAATGTGTATTTTTTGTCATATGTTGTAAGTATGTGATCTGTTCTGTTATTTTAATTTTTTTTTGAGAGCTGTTTCCTCCCTTTTTATTTATTTATTTTTTTATTGAAAAAAAGAAATTTCTGCCTCCTCCCCGCCTACCATTTCCCTCCCCCTCTCCCCACTCCTCCCCCTCCCTCTCCGGCCTGAAGAGCAGTCAGGGTTCCCTGCCCTGTGGAAAGTCTAAAGTCCTCCCCCCTCAATCCTGGTCTAGGAAGGTGAACATCCAAACTGGCTAGGCTCCCACAAAGCCAGAACATGAAGTAGGATCAAAACCCGGTGCCTTGGTCCTTTCCACAGGGCAGGGAACCCTGACTGCTCTTCAGGCTGGAGAGGGAGGGGGAGGAGTGGGGGGGGGGGGGGAGGAGGGGGAGGAGGGGGAGGGAAATGGGAGGCAGGGAGGAGGCAGAAATTTCTTTTTTTTTCCAATAAAAAATTAAAAAAAAAGAAACCCTAATTAAGACACTAATTATGCCTTTATGTCATAAAAATGATTCCTTTTTGTGTTAATCCTCTTTGATTGCTTGGTGGAGTTTAGGATTGAATTCATCTGGTTCTGGTCCTTCTGCTCTTGGCAGATGCATTGCTGTTTCCGCCTCATTGACTATTATAGATCAATTAAATTGTTTATGCTTCTTGACTTAACTTAATTGTAATAGGTTACTTGTACCTAGGAAGTTATCCATTTCTTCTAGGTTTTCCAGTTGCCGTTTAAATATATGTGTTCTAGGTAACTTTTGTCAATAAGACACAAGATAAAGTTATAGAAAAGTGGACCCTAAACTGATAAAAAGCTTCTATCACTTTTTCTTTTGTAGGCAATTCTGTAGGGCATTTAAGAAATTAATGGTTGATACAGCGGGAGAGCCCTGAGTACCGTGGGCAATGCCACCCATGGGCAGGTGATCCTGATATGTATGAGAAAGACGGCCAAGCAAGTCATGGGGAGAAAGTTTCCTCTTTGGATCTGGCTTCTTTTTCTGCTTCCAGGTTTCTGCCTTGAGTGTGTACTGACTCCCCTCCAAATCGTACTATAAGCTGTAAACTGAAATAAACCCTTTCTTCCCCAGGCTACTTTTGGTCATAGGGTTTTTATCACAGAAACTGAAAGCTAAGGAAGACAAGCTTCTTCCTCTACTGAGTACTGCTTGATTTCCTGGATCACTCTCTCATTCCAGTTTGGCAGGGTGCAGCATATTCGCAATCTCAGCACACTTGAAGCCGAGGCAGGAAGATGACAAGTACTTTAGTATTCTGGCCTACATACTGAAGAACCTACATTAAGACAACAAAAGCAAAATTAAATTAAAATAAAAGAAAATATTCTTTTGCTCCTGTCATCATGAGAGAACACCTAAAAGGATTGTGGGTTAGGAGTGCAGAGACAGGAGTTTCATATTTAGTCTGCACCTGGGGTGATCTTTCCAGGCACACTGCATAACAAGCCTCTCCATGGCAATTTGCAAGGTTTCCAAGTGGAGCATGTTCATCAGGACTCTCAAAGGCAGATAAAAAAAAGGCAAGACAAAACAATGAATCCCCAGATACATGGGCTGTGAATCCAGGCTTCAGGAATCTAACATCAGTCTATCAATTCTCTTGGTACTCTGGCCATCTTAACTCTCTCTCTCTCTCAAAAATTTGCTGCAGTTTAGAGAAACTTGACTATACAGAATGGTAGAGTTGTGCCAAGTGATGATATTAAAACACTTGTGGTCTTTTATTTTCATACACAGTCTTTTTCCTTTTCACCTAAGGCTAATAGGAATTTGGAGGGAAAATATTGGAGATGTAGCAATTCTTATTTTTTCCAAATTCTAGGTAAGACTCCATCACAGCTCTTATCCAGGAATGAAGTAGAATATGAGCACGTTTGATTGTATTCGTGAGCTTGTGTGTGAGCACACATACCACACATGGGAACATTTGGTGATATCTAGATCACATGACATGAAATACCCCATGATAGTTATAGGATAACCTGTTTCTGTGGTTCCTCATGTTTTGAAGTTGCCCTTAATTTTTCTTATAGCTTTACTGCTCAAAAAGAAGGGAGATACAGCCCTGACACCATTGTTTCTCTGGAGTAGAATTCTACCATGTATGCCCAGCTATATACATTCACTATTTTTTAATGTAATGCCGGAGAGCTTTACACCATGGACTTCACCAATGTAGAACTCAGTGAAGGAGCCTTTCTTGTTCCTATACTACACTGCTTTCTAGAGGTGAGCCAGCGATCTAGGAGGCAGCATAAGGAAAGCAGAGGAGGAAAGAACTGACTTAGTTATGGTCAATCCATCTCAGCAGTTTTTCCTTTAGAGGAGCCACTGTCTTTTTTTCTTCTTCCTGGAAATCCCTTAGGAGGTGGAGAGACTTATCTGTATACTAAACGAAATGAATGCCAAGAAGACAAGACAGATGCAAAAACAAAACACCCACTCCCCCTCAACAACAAATTTTAGATAATCAAAGCACCATAGCCCTTGGACTCCCAGAAGCAAGTCCACAGGCTGGCTCTGAATTGCCTATGTAACTGAGGCTGAGGTTCCTCTGTGAAGAAGGAGGAGTCACAGAACAATGGGCTCAGGGTGGTGGATAGATTCCAACTTTCATAAAAAAGGTGACTTGGAAAAGACCTTTCTAGTCTTTTTTTTTTTCTAGACCTTTCTAGCAGACCTACCCTTAACCCTTGCCAGGTGTGTCTGCCAATGAGGATCGCACGGCCATCCTGGACCACACGCATCCTAAAAACATTGGGGTCTAGGTGATGTAACTATACTATTGGGAGATACAGAGGAATCCGTGATGTTCATTTTGTTTGAGAAAGCCTTTGTATCACACAATGATAAACTCATTTGGAGCACATTCTCTTTTTTTGGAATAGAAGATTATGAAAATAATATAGATACACTTGGATTCTCATTGAATAAAGCACAATGATTCTTTTGGTACAGTGCTTGGATAAGGAAGAAATGTTACGAGAAAATTTATGTCTATGTTAGGTCTTGATGGAGCGAGCAGAGAGTGGAGCTGGGCAAGGATAGATTGCAGGTCAATTCTTGTTAGTTTCCTCAAGCAATGACAGTATTTTGTCTCTAGACTTTTGAAGGGAAAATGAATTACTACTCCTTTGGACTTTCAGGAAAGCATCTCGGGCCGAACACAGCCTGGATTTTAAGGGCAGAGGCAATGTTGGTTGTTCACATGTCTGGTGCACCAGACTTATTTCTTTCTCAACTGTTTTGTTCTCAATGCATGACAGTAGCAAGGTGTGAATAAGTAGCTCTATTTTTCTGTCACTTTTACAAGACAGAGTTAAACAGTCTCCAAGGTGTCAGAAATTCAGTGATCTAGAGAATAACCCCCTTCTACAAGGAAACATGAATAATTATATCAGTATTAATTACTGGAATAAATCATGTAGTATGCAGCAAATAACCGGCATCATTCCTGGTGTTCACCATATTGTACCATGTGAACACTTGATTTTTAAGCATATAAACTCCTAGTCAACATATATAAACATTTAATACTATAAAAAAATACACATAAGAAAAAGGGAAAATGAAGAGAGACTGTTTGGATGAGCTACATTTTTCCTGATGTTTCCTTTAAAATATGCTGATTTATTATTTGTTCTTTGTGTACACACCACATACACAGGCAGACCTTTATGTGATGATCTAAAAATAACCCCAATATAGACCTTCTGGAAACAATCACTGAAGTGAAAGTGAACTGTCTTTCTGAGCCCCACAGCTTCCCTTTCCTCATTCATTCACTAATCCCCTCCACAACCTCTTCCTGTTGCTCTCCAGGCCCAGGGGTTGGTAACCTTTGTTGTAAGGATTTGTTTTTTTTTTTTTTTTTTTATTGGAAAAAAAAAATTTCTGCCTCCTCCCCGCCTCCCATTTCCTTCCCACTCCTCCCTCCCCTCCTCCCCTCCCCCCACTCCTCCCCGTCCCTCTCCAGCCTGAAGAGCAGTCAAGGTTCCTGTGGAAAGTCCAAAGTCCTCCCCCCTCGATCCTGGTCTAGGAAGGTGAACGTCCAAACTGGATAGGCTCCCACAAAGCCAGAACATGAAGTAGGATCAAAACCCGGTGCCATGGTCCTTGGCTTCTCAGCAGCCCTCATTGTCCGCCAAATTCAGAGAGTCCGGTTTTATCCCATGCTTTTTCAGTCACAGTCCAGCTGGCCTTGGTGAGCTCCCAAAGACTCAGCCCCCACTGTCTCCACGGGTGGGCGCACCCCTTGTGGTCCTGACTTCTTTGCTCATATTCTCCCTCCTTCTGCTCCTCATTGGGACTTTGGGAGCTCAGTCCAGTGCTCCAGTGTGGGTCTCTGTCTCTATCTCCATCCGTCGCCGGTGAATTGTAATAGCCAGAACCTGGAAACAACCTAGATGCCCTTCAATGGAAGAATGGATGAAGAAAGTATGGAATATATATTCATTAGAATACTACTCAGCGGTAAAAAACAATGACTTCGCGAATTTTGCATGCAAATGGATGGAAATAGAAAACACTATCCTGAGTGAGGTAACCCAGACCCAAAAGGATGAGCATGGGATGTACTCACTTATAATTGGTTTCTAGAGATAAATAAAGGTCAGTGAGTCTATAATTTGATACCCTAAAGAAACTAATTAAGAAGGTGAACCCAAAGAAAAGCATACAGCTATCCTCTGGGTTATGGGAAGTAGACCAGATTGCCGGGCAAAAGTTTGGGATCTTGGGGGGATGGTGGGAGGGGGGAGAAGGGGAGAAGGGGAGAGAAATGTGAGAAGGGGAGGGTGGGGGGAACTTGGGGCAACGGGATGATTGGGATAAAGGAATGTGGGTTAGGGGAGCAGAGAAGCACACATCTTAATTAAGGGAGCCATCTTAGGGATGGCAAGAGACTTGGATCTAGAGGGGCTCCCAGGTGCCCAGGGCGATGTCCCCAGTTAGTTCCTGGGGCAGCTGTGGATAGGGAACCTGAAATGACTCTATCCTATAGCCATACTGATGAATATATTACATATCACCATAGAAACTTCACCTGTTGTAAGGATTTGTTAACCAGTGTGCCTGACAAATTCCACCTGGCAGAGTCGTTGCTTGTGCGATAAAAATGTTGACATTTGTACTCTTTTGCATTCTAATTAAATCTCTTCTATGTACAAATCCACAAATGCAAGGAGAATTTGGGAAGGAATTAGGAGGTGGTGAGGTTACTGCATTATTCGGCTAATTAAAGCAGTCTCCCCCAAACCAAGGACAGCTTTGAGAACAATGTGCACCTTATAGTTGTTATTATTTCAAACCACTCTCTGTGAGACAGAAAAATAGGGTTTTTTTTTTGTATAGTAAGAGTAAGAGGTGTTTTATTCAAATAGTGAAAATAACTGCATACTTTTTATATTTCATATTTCAGTAAGTCTTAGATTCAATATGACCACATGCCATTTTAGCATATAAAATTTACAATAGTAAACAAATGTATACAGTGTGCTAACTATAGGAGAAATATTATGTTATAGGTTTACATATATCAACTCAGCTAACCTCTGTGGGGCCCTGGGTAGCTTGCCGTGACAGGCTCAAAAGAAATCAGTTAAGGTTTCAGTTTACCCTAAGGCAATATCTGGTTCCAGGGAAGACTACAAAGGACACCACCCAGCTACCACCAAGGAATGGTCCAATCAGTATCCAAGGGGAAATACAGAAGGTTCTAAAGGAAATACCTAATATTCCAACCACTGCAGACAGGATCACCAGACACCTTAGCCCAGCATGTACTCACCTGGACACCCCTAGACACATGTCAAACAACCAAGGATCCTAAACATATCCCTTCACCCCCAACCTCTACTATAATAA
The DNA here is from genome assembly GCA_963919715.1 of Microtus obscurus. Lineage (NCBI taxonomy): Eukaryota > Metazoa > Chordata > Mammalia > Rodentia > Cricetidae > Microtus > Microtus obscurus. The sequence continues at coordinate 4,606,910 of CAWTZC010000288.1, read as the reverse complement.
AATCTCTCCCCCACAAAGACTTGGCATTCTCTGATCCTACCACTGCACCGGACACACATGGAGAATCTAAGCTTGAGTTTGAATAAAGGTTCTTTGCTGTTGCATCTGAGTTTGGACTACAAAGTGGATTTGGGGGAATCCTGTGATTTGGGCATAACATCTCCCTACTATGTTGTAAAGTAGCAAATATTATGTCACTTATTTACAAAATATGCAAGTGGAAACAGAAATGTTAATATATTTGATCAAACCATGCATTGGGAGGGAGCTGAAACTTGGGCACATTTTTTTTTTTTCGAGACAAGGTTTCTCTGTAGCTTTGGAGCCTCTCCTGGCACTTGCTCTGTAGACCAGGCTGGCCTCGAACTCACAGAGATCCGCCTGCCCCTGCCTCCCAAGTGCTGGGATTAAAGGCGTGCACCACCACTGCCCAGCTCAGATTTTGTTCTTAAAACAGTGGTCAAAATTTGTCATTTGCTTCATATGAAAAGACATTGTCAGTGCATGAGCTATAGTTGCTAGCATTTTGGGGGTGCTCCTTTTATGCCAAACATTTTCAACATACTTTCTTTGCAGCACCAAATTGGATCCTGCAATAGCCGTTGGCGGTGCCATTTGCTCTGTTTTGAAGAAAATGAAAATAAATACGAAAGGATAGTTTTCCAGGTCACAAAACAGTAAACACAGAGATTGGGTTCAGGTAGCTAGACTCCATGACAAATGTTTCTCAGTGCTCATGGTCATTGTTAGTCATCAGCATTTACTGAAAGCTTACGAGGTTCAGAATCACACCAAAGAGAATGAGTCATTGTTTAAAATTATAGTTTGTCTGATAACTTGACTAACGGAGTCTAGAGAGAAACCAAAAGTGGGAACATTAAATTACAATATCAGGTAATTGATTTCTTGCTATGTACTTGTATAGTTATAAATATAAATCTTACACTCTGGGCCAAGGATTCTTGGGCTCCTCAGTATTGTTTGAGTGGCTCTCTAAAACATGTCACATTCATTTGAATCACCATTTCTGTCTTTAAGGACTGAAAAAGTTGTTATTTTTTTCGTTGTTCCATGATTATATTCTAGTAAGATGGCATAGGTTAATTAGATATAGTATAAGGTTTTGGTAAGATTTAGTGTTCTGTTTTGTAAAAAGTATTTTTTAAATTTGTGTATTTATGAGTTTGTTTGTGTGTGCGTGTGTGTGTATGTGTGTGTGTGTGTGAGAGAGAGAAAGAGAGAGAGAGAGAGAGAGAGAGAGAGAGAGAGAGAGAGAGAACCTGCAAAGACCAGAAGTGTCAATTCTGCTAGAATAGAAGTTATAAATAGTCATGAGTTGTCCACATGACTTGTGGGAAACAAATTTAGGTCTTTTGCAAGAGGATTGAGAGCTCTTAACTGCTGAGCCCCAACTTTGGTGATTTCAAAAATTTCTTTAAAGGAAAAAAAGAACAGCTAACAAGGGAGAATAAACTAATGTTATTATTTAAGTGAATTTGTTAAATGAAGACTGATGTTGAGAGACTTTGATGAAAAACAAATCTGATGTCCTCTGGGTCTCAAAGCTGACAATTATAAAGCTAGTGGTGTTAAAAATTCCAGAACAGTCCATTTCTAGAGTCGAAGCTCTTATAAAGGAAATGCTAGTAGGAAATCTTTCTAATGACGACGGATGGGAATGGTGGTGTGGAGAAGCTCAAGGGGCGGTATTACCTCTTAATAAAAGCTATACACATTACAAGTAACTGAAATACTTGAGAGACACTTTACTGACTTTTACAAAGTGTAAAATAGTAGCATGTAAATACTAGCTGCTGCCTTTTAAAGTACAAAATAGGAAAAACTATGTTTTGCTAGAAGAATCTGTCTTCCATCATCTAAACACTACCCATTTATTATTCATTTACCATCTATCTATCTATCTATCTTCTATCTATCTATCTATCTATCTATCTATCTATCTATCTATCTATCTATCTATCATCTATCTACCTACATCTATCTATCATCTATCTATCTATCTATCTATCTATCTATCTATCTATCTATCTATCTATCTATCTACCTACCTACCCCTATCTATCTATCTATCTATCTATCTATCTATCTATCTATCTATCTATCTATCTACCTACCTACCCCTATCTATCTATCTATCTATCTATCTATCTATCTATCTATCTATCTATCATCTATCTATCTATCTATCTATCTATCTACCTACCTACATCTATCTATCTATCTATCTATCTATCTTCTATCTATCTATCTCTATTATCTATGTACACATATATGTATGTATCTAACTATATCTATCTACCTATCTGGTGTAGGAGGTCCTTCTGTATTTGTGTTGATTTCATTGGTTGAATAAAGAAGCTGCCTTGGCCTTTTGATAGAGCAGCCCTTAGGTGGGCGGAGTAGACAGAACAGAATGCTGGGAAGAAGGGATGTGTGGCAGATGCCAAGCTTCTCCTGCCCAAGATGGATGTTGGTTTGACTCATGCTGGTAAGCCACGACCCTCGTGGTGAATACAGATTAATAAAAATGGGTTAATCAAGATGTGAGAGTTAGCCAATAAGAAGCTAGAGCTAATGGGCCAGGCAGTATTTAAAAGAATATAGTTTCTGTGTAATTATTTCGGGGGCTAAACTAGCTGGGCAATGGGACGCAGCATGTCCCCCCCCCACTACATCTATCTATCTATCTATCTATCTATCTATCTATCTATCTATCTATCATCTATCTATCTATCTATCATCTATCTATCTATCTATCTATCTATCTATCTATCTATCTATCTATCATCTATGTATGCATATATGCATGTATCTAACTCTGTCTGTCTTTTTATCATCTCTATCTATCTATCTATCATCTATCATCTATCTATCATCTATGTTTGCATATATGTATGTATCTAACTCTATCTATCTGTCTGTCTATCTATCTATCTATCTATCTATCTATCTATCTATCTATCTATCATCTATCTATCTATCATCTATCTATCTATCTATCTATCTATCTATCTATCTATCATCTATGTATGCATATATGCATGTATCTAACTCTGTCTGTCTTTTTATCATCTCTATCTATCTATCTATCATCTATCATCTATCTATCATCTATGTTTGCATATATGTATGTATCTAACTCTATCTATCTGTCTGTCTATCTATCTATCTATCTATCATCTATCTATCTATCTATCTATCTATCTATCTATCTATCTATCATCTCTTTTTCCACTCATCTATCTAACTTTGAACAGATTTTAGATATTTGTTGTATATGGCTGCTTGTTTGTTCCTAGCTGCTCAGCCCCGAAATAACCACACAGAAACTGTATTAATTGCAATACTTTTTGGCCAATAGCCTAAACATATTGCTGGCAGCTCTTACATCTAGTATTAACCCATTTCCATTATTTTATATTTTACCATGAGGCCTGTGGCCTACCAGCAAGGTTCCGTCTGGCAGCTCATGTCTTTGCCTTCTGGTGGCTACATGGTGTCTCTCTGACTCTGCCTTCTTTCTCCCACCATTCAGTTTAGTTTTCCCCACCCACCTCTATTCTGCCCTGCTTGACCCAAGACAGATTCTTTATTAACAAATGATAGTCATGGCACACACACAAAAATCTTATATCACCTCCCCAATTCTGTTTAAATAAAAAGGAAGGTTTAAAGTTTAACATAGTAAAATTACATATAAAAAAGTTACCAGCAAGAATTAGAGTTACAATATTTATACCTACTTTATTTTTTATCATAACTAATGAAAACTATAATTATAACTATCTATTCTTCAACTCCATCAAAAACCCCTGAAGGATATAATATTATCAAAGTTGACAGGAAGTGTACTGTAAGCAACTTCCAAACCTCTAGAATTGACAGAGACATCTTGCTGCCTGGGCAGTCACAAAGTTCTTCTGTAACATTAGGGTACCCATCTTTAGCCATGGTATCCAGCAGACCTTTCCATGAAGCAGGAAATTTCAAAGACAGGTCAGCCTATATTGGCAGTTTGTCAGTCACTTTCTTCTGTATTCTACAGAATATCTTGCAGACTCTTTCATGAAGCAGGAACCCTAAAGGATGGTCTCACCTTTTGGCAAGTTCAGCAGTCATTTCTCTGTGGGTCCTGCATGTCCAGTTCATACAGAATACCATCAAGAAGTCCAGGCAAGAGCAGTTTCTTGCCAAAATGACTAGCAAACAAAAATATTTATTTTCTGAACTTGTTTGTTTGTTTCATCCATTTTTCCCCATGTTTTTCCCAAAAAATAACATGGAGGGATAAAGATCAATAGTATTGGGTATGGAGACATATAGCATAGGCTTTCATACTCACCTTGCTACTAAACTAATGTGGCCCTGGGAACAAATATAGTGCTGTTTCTTTCACTAATGGAGGGCTGAAACACAGCACTCTGGAAATTTTCTAGTTATAATTGCCTTGATGCTGTTTGATAGGGTACATATCACACTAGTCTCCAAAGCTTAGTGAGACCCGCTGACCCAGTAAGATGGCTGGAAATATTTTTGCTTTTGTTCAATGTGTCATGGAATAGATATCAGGAGGGTGCTTCTGCCTGACTCAAAGATTGCAACTCAGAAACATTTCCCAAACTGTAAGATTTTATTAGAACTGGAGGTGTATCCCTTTAAGATTTCTTGGCAATTAGTAATTACTTTGAACTTTTATGTGGTGTGGTGGCTGCTATGGAAACTGCATTAATACATGGAGCATGCCAAGCCTGTCACCACAGCAGACGCTACTACCCTTTGGCTATCCTAGCTTACTCATCTGGTTTCTTCAAAACAGTTCCCTTCTTTTTATTTTCCCCCAACACATGCACATTATGTGTATACCTAAAATTATCATTTGAAGTGATTCATCTTTTGAGACACATTCAAGTAACTGAAAATCAAAGATATTGGTAGAGATGCAACACAAAAAATAATCTATTAGAAATAAACACACTTTTTCTGATCGCACACATAAAATATGCAAGGAAGGGAAGGAAAGAAAACTAAATTCACATGCAAGGGACACATTTGACTTTTACTGCAAAGAATACGCATAAATTTACAGATGATAATACCTTTATTGTAAATAATAAATGAAGATACTTAAGATGTCTAAGTTCTGAACAAACCATAAAATTCTAATCATTGCATACATTTGTGAAATATTAATAGTCCTAGATGTCTTAAAGAGATGGTCACCCCATATATGAGTGTTTGTCTACTCCATACATGCACCTATCTTCACCTGTCCTTCATATATCTGTCTGTCTCAGTGGGACTCTGTCTTGAAGTTGACTGTATTTCATCAGAAATAATGGTGGTGATGCAGGCAGACGCAATATTTGTCAGTATCAGAAGTATTGTTGCCTGATTCTTGGTGAGCATATGTAAGCTCATGGCTTGCTGTCTTCTACGCTACCAAGTGAGGCCAATCAAAGAAGAGCAGCAGCAATCACTGTTGTACTATTCTTTCTGCCAAGCTATGCCATGTTGGTATGCCTTTACTTGCATTTCTATAATTAAAACGAGTTTATCTTTTGGTACCTATTGAGTTGACCATAAAAATCCTGCAAATATTTATTCATAAGTTTGACTATTTTGCTTACTAATTTACATTAATCATTTGCACATAAGAAGAAAATTTGAAGTCATATGCAAATTATTAGTTCATTTGCTTTTGAAGATTAAAATATTACATAGGATAAAAAGTTCATCATTATGAAGTGTTAGAATGATTTTATGCTGAGAAATTTGGTCCTCTGGCATATATTAAATTTCAAACAACCTTTATTGTTTCAATGGGTATTATTAAACTTTCCATTCTGTTTCAGTGTTTTGAGTAATATAAACTAATAATCATTCATTCAAAATAGTTAACATTCTCAATAAAACTTTAGAAATAATATATCCTTTCTCCATATTTTGCAGTACTTCAAATGCACATCATGGTTATAACCTTGATTTCAAATTGACTCTATTACTTCTTTTTGTGCTATTTCCTCGTTCTCTTGTTTATCTGTTTTGTTTGGTTTCATGCTATAGCCTGAGTTGATCTGTAACCCAGTCTTACCTTCAACTCAAAATAATCCCTCCTGCTTCAGTATCCTGAAAACTGAGATTACAGGCAGGAACTATGCCCAATTTACCTCTATTTTCTTAAACTATCAGTATGTACAATAACATTTCAAAGTAAAATATAATGAGGTGGCAATAATCCACTACTTAATATGATTTTTTTGTTCTCCTTTAATTATTTCCCTATAACCCTAAGAAGTCCTGCCAATCAAAATTCCAAATTCTTTATTTTGGTTTATATATATAGTATTTTCTTAGGTTTGTAAGCAGTCATAGTTTTACAGGAAATATTGCTTATTACAAGAAAGCTTATAGACAGTTTGGATGAATAAGAGTAAATAATACTATGCAGGAATTTAGGAAAGGATAGTGGAAATGTTGTTGAATACAATGTAACTCAGAAAATCTTTCCCCCAGGGCTAGTGGTAAAAATGGGTAGTTTAGATACTTTTTCTCTTTGCAGGGAGAAAGCATCCCATAAAAGTAACTTAAAGAAGGGTGTTGGGGCTGGAGAGAGGGTTCAGTCATTAAGAGCACTGACTGCTTTTTCCAGAGGTTCTGGCTTTGATTTCCGGCATCTATGTGGCAACTTGCAAGTGTCTGTTACTCTAGTCCAAAGGATCCAATATCCTCTTCTGATCTTCTAAGGCACCAGACATGCAAGTGATAGACATGCAGGCATGCAAAATATCCATAAACATGAAAATTAAGAAAATGAATTTTAAGAACACAATTTGATGAAGGAAGAGGAAGAAGAAGAAGGAGAAAGAGGAGGAGGAGGAGGAAGAGAAAAGAAGAAGAAGAAGGAGAAGGAGAAGGAGAAGGAGAAGGAGAAGGAGAAGAAGAAGAAGAAGAAGAAGAAGAAGAAGAAGAAGAAGAAGAAGAAGAAGAAGAAGAAGAAGAAGAAGAAGAAGAAGAAGAAGAAGAAGAAGAGTTTTTGAGGGGGCTTGAGAAGTATTGAGAGAGTACAGTCAATCACAGTGGAGACATCTTCGTAGCAGGAGCCTGAAGTGCTCAGTCACATTGCACCCGCCATCAACAAGCACATAAAGATAGATGCAGATCTTGTGATCACTTTCTTTCACTGAGACTGCAGACGTGCCTTGAGTTCTGTCATCCAGTGGGTTCTAAGAGTTGATAATCCAGATCAACCATGAATTCCCTGATTGCTAAGGTACTTCATATCATTCGACTTTACTTTTGTAGTTCTGTGAAATTTGCTAGCAATCTGAGAAATGGAGGTAGATACATGTATCCAAAAGCTTTCCACTTTAGAAGACTCCCTTTAAATTCTAAAAAAGGATTCCCTGCATTCAGTTGCAGTTACATCACAGAAAAGTTTGCTTGGTAAGGTTACAGGAGAGAAGTATGAATCCCCAAACAAAGGATTTGTCGCTTGCTAAGACTGCAAAAAAGAAGTGTGTATCCCCAAAGTTCTACCGTGTTTGTTCTTACCATTCATTTAGGTAGAGTTAAAGAAATGACAAGGTCAATAGAATCACAGTTGAGAGTGTCAACTGAATAAGGAAAGGTATGTTCTGTTCATGTTGCCATAGCATAGGTAAGCTAAAGTTTGATTCCTGCTTGTTCCTGTGTCTTGATGATAGACAGTTGCCTGACCAATCTAGTTTCTTTTGTAAATTCACAAATAAAAATATAAAAAGACTTTGTGGGGAATGTAGGCTACTGGAAGAAATACAGAATGATACCCAAAGTGGGAATGATACTTTAATATAATAACAGTAATTATTAATTATTAGTTTGTGTTGCCATTATTGAGCAAATAAAAAATTGCTTTATTAGTCCCGTAGACCTCAAATGGCTCAGCAGGCATTGTGATCTAAAAACTAATCAGAAAGTCTTCAGTAATAAGTAATTAGATTAGGGGAGATAAACGGGAAAGGTAAAGCCTATTTAAAACTGGAGAATGACATTAAAACCCTGCAGGTTGATTACAAACCAGACAGAACCAACTGCTGTGACTGTTTATCTCCAGCGACTCAGCGGCAGGAAACAAAATAACTTTGGAGCAGATTAACTGAAAACACTCCCTCAGAAGATGTAAAAAAGCTACACAGTTCCAGATACGTTATCAATGCTCTGAGGGAAATTCATCATTGTACCAAGAAAGTCAGAAAATTAGAACATCCCGGGAGAGATAAGAGATTGAAAATGTTTTTAAGACTGTGTTCTCCAGAGCTGCGAGTTCTCAAAAGCAGGCTCATAATTGCATAGATGAAAGCGGAGAAGACATTGGGAAGATAATTTTCTATTGAACGAAGGATTTAATTTTAAAATATGAATAGTGGTTTTTAAGGAATGCTTAAAATTTATGACAAGTATGGGCTGTAATTAAAAAATGGATATCTTTAAAATGTATTACCAGGGCTTATTTTTCATTCAAATATATTTTGCATCAGGATAAGATGCATAGTGCAAAAAGGGACTAAGAAGAAGATGAGTAAGTGCTCATTATTCATTGTTTTACACAGTATTTATAGAGTACCATTGTATGCCAATCAGTTTGCTGCATCTTACTGATACAATGATAAATCAAGCTGTCAACATCAGTCCAAATTTTCACATTAAAAAAGCAACAATATATGACAGCAAACATGTTTATTTGTTGCACTGTATAATTGCTATAAAATTTATATTGGTATTATCAAATAATGGTTAATGAAACTCAAGAAACAGCCTATTTCAGAAAATTTAGGTCTAATATCAAGAACCAAATGGAATGCTCAGTTAGTTTCTGTGATGATTTGGAGACTTCCTGGTACCCAGTATGGCCTGTTTTCTAGTGTTCTGCCCATGACTAAATTACTTACCTCTGAGCTATTTGAGAAAGGGGCTTTTAAAAGTGTATCACTGTGTTTCAATCAAGGTTATTCTCCTCCCCCGTGGATATCAGGAACTGTTGACCCAACCCCTTGACCCTTGGGCCAACTACAGAAGCTGGTGTCAGCTCTGGAGTTCCCAGTAGACCAGCTGAGGCCCTACCATCACCCCATCCCTGCCTCCACTCTCACTTCCTGAAGTTGTGTCTCAGGAAGGCCCTCTGCAGCACAACTTCCCCAAAAACCTGTGTTTGGGGAGATACTGTCTCAAGCAACATGGATAAATTGAAAGGAGCCCAGGGATTCTACACAGAACTTGGTAAAAAAAAAAAAAATCAAAATGTTTTATTTCTTTTCGTTTTTTTATGAGGAAGAAAATCGAGCCATATTTCGGGGGAAATGCAGATATTGAGTGTGCATGAGGAGACATGAGCTTTTGAACGTTTCATGCCTATTAGCTTTCACGTCTGTTAAAACGATTTTTAAAACAAATCTTATGCTCAAAAAGATTTATTCACAGCTCCTTATAGGGCTATTTAGTGACATTTTTTTTACAAGTTCTCCAGAGTTGACATCAAGGGAAGTCTTTGTTAACTATGAGAGGTAAATAATCCTTAAAACTCACTTTGTTATGGTTTTAGCATTATGATTATTAAAATGATCGGTGAAGACTCTTACAATTCTTTTCCTTAGGAATTCTCATGACATTTTTAATCATGGACGTTCTAAAGCTTTTGAGTCACAGTAACCTTCACTTGAAAGCACTTACAACTAGCATGAGGTCACTCTGCTTTTCTGTGACCTGGCTCATACCATCTTGAGACTCTGTACTTCTCACCGGAGCAAGAAATACAGATTGTCACTGCAGAGACTGGTGGGTTTCTGACCTGCTGATTCAACTCTGCCAGTGGCACTTTAGAGCATGCCAGTTCGTTCACGCTTTTCGTCACATATAGCGATGCTTTACTCTACCTTCTTACGTTACTGTACTGTTGTAGGCAGACTTGAAACATTCATATTTTCTCCTTCTCCCTACTTGATGCCTTTAGGATTTGGAAACTCTTATTGAATATTCATGTTTTCATGGCAATTAGCTATTGGCATAACTTCAGTAAGAATCTGTTCTTGTTGTAATGAGACATAATTGGGAACATTGGTTATATTACCAAGGCTTTGAAATGTCATCCTGGAGAATATTGAGCATAGAATCAGGTTTTGAGAACTGAGGTTGACTTTATGGAAAAAAATATTTTAAAAACTTCTGGCAAAACAACCACAGACTCTGGATATGATATTCCTATTAGAGGGAAAAAAGGGAAGTCTTATTTCCTGATCAGGCAGAAAGCTCTGTGTTTGTGCATTCATGACAAAAGGAAAATGCGCCCATGTCTCTAGGGATTGACGTGGTGGAGTCTATGCTCAGCTGTCAGATAAAACACTTCTACTTTCCTGTCATATATGATTATAATTCTCCAAACTAAAGTTAATTTTCCTCCCAATCTTCTGATTTGGAGAGTGGTACTCCTTTTCTGAAGTCATACAGACTACAGTTTGAGAATTTAATATAGACTCAGAAGAAGGCACACAATGGTTTATGTGGGAGCCAACTCTCTGCCTGGGGCTGTGTAGGCCACCAGGGCAGTTAGCTGAGAACACCCAGTTCTGTCTCCAGAGCCACTCAAAACACATCCCGGGAACTCTACAGTTTGCGCCTGTCGTCCTCTTGGCAAACGTCTAGAATATTCTCAACACCAGTCCTCTGGGCTTAGAAACTGCAGTCTAGCTTCTCATATTTGCTTTTCTTCTTACTTGTAGAAACTTTGCATGATATTGATGCATAAATAGCATCTCTAGTCACAAATCCTCTTCTCCCAAATTCCAAAAGAAGGTTCTCTGAGTGCTTTAAAGAGAAACCAGCAACTTAGTCAGAAGTGGACAAATATTTTTCTAAGAAAACAAGAATGTTTCTTTAGTGGCCAAACTTAGTCAGGATAAAGGCCTAGGTGGACTCATCAAGTCCTGCCATGGAGTGGTCCTCCAAGAGCACAATTACTGCAGGGTTTGTGAGATCTTTCTATAATAAATCACTTGACCCTGAAACCACTCCTAGGACCCTTCCTACTCACCTAGTTCCACTTTGTGCAGTACCTCTAACTCTCTGCTTTTCCTTGAATTTAGGATTTAGTTCAAATCTATACTAAGACATTGTGTTGTGTTTGTTAGGTTTTATTGCTGTGGTAAGAGACCATGATAGCAATCCTTATAAAGGAAAGCATTTAACTGGGGCTGACTTACAGTTCCTAGCTTCAATCCATTGTCATGGTGTGTCATGGTGGTGTTCAGGCAGACATGGTGCTGGAGAAGGAGCTGAGAGAATGCTACACCCCAATGTAGGCAGCAGGCAGAGAGAAGAGGCCACTGGATCTGGCTTGAACATCTGAAACCTCAAAGCCCATCCCCAGTGACACACTTTCTCCAACAAGGCCACCTCCCAACAATGCCATTCAACATTAGCCTATGGAGGACATTTTGATTCAAACCCCCACAGGTGTCTTCACCTTGTTCCTGTGTCAATTCTTTTACTGTTTTAACTGTTGGGCTTTCCCTTCCCTTTGTTGATCCACACAGTAAGATTGATGGGAAGATTTACAACAGTCTTAAGAAGAAATCATTTTATTTTTCAGCAATTAAGTGGGGTACAGATCTGGAAGCCTTGGGTTGCTATGGCAGAGGGAAAAAGTCCAGGATTCACAATTCTATTAGATATCTGTCATGTGATTTTTTTTCCCAAGCTAGATTACTGATTTGTTTAACTCACCAATAACATATAACTTTTTAATTACTGAATTAAAATTAGCTATTTTATCTGGGCAGGAAAAGCAATGTAAAGATATTCAAGGTATGCTTTTAGTTGTTATTGTTTTTATATTATTATTATTAATTATTATTATTGTGGTTATTTAGGCAAGACAAGTATCAGGCTAAAGAAAAATGGTGATGAGAGAATTATGTGCGTAATTGAACTGCAATAGAAACACAGACACTATTTACACTTGAGTGGTGGAGGACACATAATTATAGAGAAATTCAGTGGCAGTTTTCCAACAATGAAATTCCAAGCATAGAAAGAGAATAACTCATTTAAGACAGGATGGTAAGAATATTGTTTTCTGGATACATATGAAAGCTCATAATTTCCTGATGTACATATTGATGCCAGTGGCCCTTAACCCAGTAGCAACATAGGTAAGGATTCCTTAGTAAGCACAAATAAACAAACAAACAAACACATAAATAATATAAAAAAAGCAAAGGAGAAAGCCTAAATACTTAGGTACTCATATTTACAACTAGAGATTTTTAAATGCCTTACAGATTTGATGATTCAAAGGGCTTTAACCTTCACGATTGGGAGCACTCATGTACCTTTATGTGTATACCCTGTGCTAAGAACCCCTGTTATCAAATGTCGGGACCACTGGGACATTTCAGTTTGATTAGCATCTACATAAAGGGACACTGAAGACTCAGATTCTGCTTCCCAGTTTGTGTGATTCTCTTCCTAGAGCTTGCTAATGAGAGCAGCACGGCCTCATTTCCACCGTCCCTCTGTAATTACTGTTTATGACTAATTAAGAGCAAAGCATGCTATCATGTGGCTCTTTCAGCAGCCCAAGAAATTTTAGATTACTCGTTAAGAGTGGTCTGTCATAGAAAATCTTGCTGAAAATTATGCAATTTTTCATAGACATATGTGTCTTTATTGGATCTTAAAACAAATTTTCACAGTAGTTTCAGTACAGTCTAGTGGCAAGTTAGGGACCTCTGAAAAAGCCAGTCTGAGCTGGAGCCCTCTGTGGGACTGGGCACAAACCAGGGACCTCCATGGAAGCAGGCCCAAGTTCGGGACATCTGAGGGAACAGGCTTGAGCCAGCAAAAGTCTTCACCTGACCTTCCTAACAATCTCATGTCTAAATTCTTTCCAAGTGTAGTTAGTGATTGATTCGTTAGTCTGCTCCAGCAGTAAGGCCTGGAAAAAGTCAGTCACTATTAGTGTAAGTACCAGGAACACTGACCAGTGATAGTGTTCTAGACAGCCCCTTAGAGTTTTCAACAGAACTCGTAGATCATGAGGGAGGTGGTGACCACAAGGACAATACACAGAGCTACTACGCTCAATAACGGCATGAGGTCCTTCCAGCTCTGGATCTCCAAGGCATATCCACCACTGTTATGCTAACCAGTGAGTCATTTCCATGATTTCCAATGCTATTTGCTGTTCCTATCAAATGGCCCCAGGCGTTATACTATAGATGTTTTTCAGTTATGCTCTAGTGGACATTTAAGACTTTTTACAATGGTAAGTAGAATTCCAATGTGTAAATTTATTAGTATTTTCACCCAACTAATTATCAATGGATATCTCTGGGTTGCTTCAATGTTTTCACTAATAAAGTAACTCTGCCATGGAAAAATCTCATGGATATATTTATTCCAATACACATAATTATTTCTCTGCATTATTAGAAGTAGAATTCTTTAATCTATTGATACAAAAATGTATATGTTCCTTCCTACTTAATTACCTTGGAGAAATTATGTACCAACGAGACTACAATGAATGTTAAGAGAAAGGAAAGAAGTCATCCTGTATACTTGGGCTACCTAAGGGAGGTATAGCCCTCTTCAAGGTTCTGCATTTTGATGGACTTTGTATTTAAGCCAATTCTGCTTTATTTTGACATGCACTTTACAATTCTTTCTGAGAGCTCGTTTCTTGATCTTTTTCATTTAGCATAAAAGGCACTTTGTACAAATACTCTTCCAACTTAAAAATTCAACGAGAAACTACAAAAACGGTTCCTAAAACTCTGCTGCTTCAGAGAAGAAGTCTGATTGTGGAGTTCAATTATCTGAGAAACTTGAGAAAATAAGAAAGTGTCAAGGGAAAACTGTAGCTAAAGTCACTGTTTTAAAATATTTCAAACAGTTCCACAAATTAAGAAAAAATATGTAGAATAGAGATATAGCATATTTCTCTTATGATTTAAAACAGAAAACCAAATAGAAGCTAATTTTTTTCCTAAGGATTCACTTTATTTTTTATTTGTGTGTGAATGTATGTTGTGTGTGTGCTTCAGGTTAGACATTTAAAAACATCTCTTATTTAGAGCAACAGCACATACCAAGCAGCCAGATTTTGCATTGTTCTGTAAGACACAGATGCCACAAGGGAGAACCAGAAGTCCTTGCTGGTCTGAAGAACCCACAGTGAGCAAGTGACAGGAGAATTCTGAGCCTGGGGTATCTGAAGTAAGAGTAATAATAAAAAAATTAAAAATATGTGTATGCGTGTTTTGCTTGCATGTATGTCTATTTTCCATCTGTGTGCCTGGTATTTCTGGAATAATACCAGAAATTGAATTGGATCCCCTGGTCTGGACATAAAGACAGATGCGAGCTGTCATGTGGGTTCTGGGAAGGGAACCCAAGGCCTCTGGAAGAACAGCCAGTGTTCTGACAGCGGAGCTAGCTCTCCAGTCTCCATCTGGAATTTTGTCTTGTAGTCACTTTTCTATAATTTTGTCATACAGGGAGACATTATATCCATCTTCAAGGTTATCTGCTGTATAATCTAGAAAAATATCAGTCAATATCTCTCTTTCTATTGTGTACAGTATTGTGAGGCTCCTATGGAGAACTGTCTCCCAGCGTTAACAAAAGAGTGCCGGGATCAATAGCATTGTCAGTGAGCTGATGGAGATATAGATAGTGTTCCTGTTTGAAAAATGCCACTCTGGGGTTGGAGTTTAGGAAATTGGCAGTGATTCCTTACGATTCCTTTCTTTTTGAATTCCTGAATCTAAGAGATCTTTGCTGCCTTTTCTAAGTCAGATTTTCTGATGGTATTGTAAGATCCGTTGCCCTCTGTTAAATCCCTTCTTCCTTTAGCACGTCTTCTGTTTTGATCACCAAATGCTAGCTGGTGCAAAAGACAATGAGAACTATAAACCAGAAGCACTATCACAGGTAAGGAACAAGAGCTGGCACTGGAGATTGAATATTGACTGGTTATCAGAGACAGCAACTACAAATACACATTCCAGGTAACAGAATGCCGGGAAGAGACAGGCTTTGGGGAGTTTATGGAAAAATATCAAGCTCATAGGATAGTCACTTCTAGAAAACAACATTTTTGAGTGTTCTCAAAAGAAACTTTCTGTTGACTTGGAGATATGGAGCTACCAATTGAAACAACAACAACAGAAATAGAGTATTTTTGTGAGTCCCAATTTCTAAATTTAAGGCGAAGTTGTACCTCTAGGACTAGGTCTGTCATGTAAAAGTTGGGGTGATGATTAGGGAGATTCATAAACATAGAAAATGGAATGAAATCTGCAGATTTTCACAGCCTACAGCCACTGAACCTGACATTTCCACTAGGAGGGACTCATGTCCTGTGCTAGGAACACTGTCCCCCCCCCCCCCCTTCAGCAAATTCTAATTGACCTCAATTACGTGGCTAATTAAGGTACGGTGATTGCTGCTTCCGGTCAACCTGACAAAATCTCTGGCAGAAGCAACTTAAGGGAGTTCTGGCTCATGGGTTCAGAGAGAACCATCGTCCAGGATGGTGGAGGAAAAGTCTAGCAGAGCATCTATGTGACTGCAGAAGCCAGCAGGAGGCTGCTGTTTCTCACGTGGTACCCAGACCCATGGAGAGCTTAGCCAGAACTGGAAGTGGATGTGGTTGTCATGGACCCCTGCAGCAGCCCAATTTTGAAGGCTAAAAATTACACCCTGAAAGTTCCACAACATCCCAAACAACCCCCTCAGCTACGTGATGGAGTTTGGGAACAAGTGAGCCTCTTGGGGGGAATTTTACATTGAAGTCATCTCAAAAGGCCATGCTGACTTCATTCAGCTCTGCCTCTACTACCTCCATTGTTTCCAGATACTCAATGGAAAATGAGTATAAAAGCTGGAATTATGTCACTTAACAAGGTAAAATGGCATATACCCTCCCAAAGTCAACGTTCTCCAAAGTCATATTAATAGATAGCAAGGGAAGAATATAAGTGAGAATCATTCGAATGGTTTTATGGCAGGATGAGAACAGGTAGTGTGTGTGGGACTGGACTGTAGTTATGGATACCTTCCTAGAGTTCTGCTGAGAGCCTGCCATCTGCAACATCTGGGAAAGACTCCAGTGCTCTACTCCAGTGTCTTGACTTAATCCGAACACAACAACCAGGACATGGTGGAGATGCCGTAGCTTCCTTAGTACATCAGACACTGACTAAGCTCAAACCCAGAGAAGTAGTAACATTCTCAATAGTCATTACGGATGCTGTCTCGTTCTTGCTTTTCCTGTGTACTTGAGTTTTAGAGCAGGCTCACTTTACTGAAGCCTTGAGTGATGACTGTGAAGGAGTTATTTCCTGTGGAAAACATGAAGGTGTCAGCTCTCAGATTGAAAACATGTGACACACTGTGCCACTTAGGTGGATTCCCTCATCCTTAGTTTTGATTGACAGGGTCATTAATCTATCCTGGCAATGCTCCTGCATCAACCTCTCAAAGGCTGGGATAACAGATGTGAAATAGTACTCTAGGCCACCAGTTTTGTTTTTGGAGACAGGTTCTCCTTATGTAGTTTTGGTTGGCCTCAAACTCACATGTATCTCACAAAGCAGGTCCTCCTGCTTTGTGTGTGTGTGTGTGTGTGTGTGTGTGTGTGTGAAGTACATTGCTGACTGAATCAATTCTGCTTCCCCTGGTTAGACTTTTTCTTCTGAAGATAACAAAAACAACGTTCTAGGATGTTCTGTTCTACTTACCAGCAGTACACAAAGTTACCTTTTTGTGTTTATAATGAAGGACAAAAGAATACAATGTACTATAGTTAGCTTCAGCCCTGTAATCTGTGTTGTTTGCTTCTTACAATTTGTGATCTGTCTGATTCAGAAGACACTTAGAAATGTGTGGATGACACTGTTTATTCTCCAGCACTTCTGGAAGACACTCCTACGTGGCTAGTAGGATATACCAATAAGGCATTTGTTATTGTTCCTTTGTTTCTTTCTAAAATAGAATCTCAGTTTACAGTCATTGTTTCCCACCTCTTGAACTATGAACTGAAATACAGGTGTGAACCACCACATCTGGCTATCCCTAGGTATTATATGCAAAGCAGAGACAGCTGTTTTCCTTTCAAAAACTAGTTCCTATTTTGGGATTTTGCCCTTGGAGAGGTAGAATAACTCACTCTAGGTGATAAATTGACCATGTTCTTTTTGTTCTTAATAAACTATGTCTTCCATAAAACTGAGAATATCCAATATCACTTTATGATAGGCTGAAAATAGCATAAGTAAAATGTAGTCCAAATATTTTATGAAAAGCCAAGTAACATGTTTGAATAGGTAGCTCATAATCCCAAGGTATGTATTCCTAATTGACTTTTTGTCTTGTTTCAATTTTAATACATGGACTCTTTGGGCATCTGCCCAGGACTCTAGGGCGGAAAGACATTGAGATTTGGTTTAGAAAAACTTCTGATGATAGCTGTCATCAATTAAAAGTATACTACAGTGTTACTGAAGCTCCATTCAAACAATGTTCTGAAAGACAGCAAGAAAATGACTTTTCAGTAGAAGACCAGATGGAAAGATGCGTATTAGTTAGCAAACAAAGACTCATGGAAAATCTCTGTGAAGAAGCTTGAATGGATAAAGGCAAATTGCTTGGTGTTCAGGATGCTGTGCAAAGTATGCAAAGTATATGTGAAATATATTCCTTAGTGGAATCATGAGTAAAATGTCCAGAAAAGGATGTGTTCTAAGCGACTATTTTTGTTTTTTCACCACACCGAATTGTTATTCATCCCATAGTATAGACAAAGTTTGAGCCTCCAGCACAGCAAGCATCTCCCAGGGGACTAGTTTGCCATTTCGTGGCAGAATGATTACACTGGATTGCTGCCACCCTGGAAAGAATGCTTGGGATATGATTTTGGTTTTCCTCCCTCACAGTACTTCTGCCAGCACTGCCACCTGCGTGTTTACCGAATCCCCTATTTTCTATCTTACTATCCAGCATTACGTGGCTTCTGACAAAAAAAAAAAAAAAAAAAAAAAAAAAACAAAGGGATTTTGCAGCACAAGACCGCCTGGTCTTTCCATGAACAGAATCATCTAGAAGACAAAAATGGAGGGCAGTTTAGGAACCAACAGTGAATGGCTGGCTGGGAAGACGATCCACGTCAAGCATTGCAAATAAATCGTGGAAGTGTGAAGGACCCCCTTACACCATGTAGTGCATGTTTGATGCAACAGGTAGCTTCAGCATGTGGGTCTGAGAATGGCAGAATGGAGTTCAGAGTCTCCTCCCCAGGTCTCCGTTATGCACTTGCTGCAGATTTCGTTCCCCAGTCCCAAAACGTTGAGCTTTGCTCAATTAATATTGGTGCTCTCTGCTCCTTAGGTCATTAAGACACGGGAGTAATGTCTGTTTGTAGGATGATTGATCCAGATTATCGAGGGAATGGGTAGGAACTGTCATTCTTCCCACTGGTGCTTCTGACACCTTTGGTAACATTTCAGGAATAACATTTGAATCACCCAAGTAGTTAAAAGACAAACGATCAAACCTTCTTTGCTTATTGAGAGATCAGAAACTAGCCCAGGGTACGAGGAAAGTATAAAATCCAATCAGGACCTCAGGCCTCGTTTCTATGTTTCTTTTCATTGCCTTGTTTATATGCATACATGTGTGTGTACACACATATATGTGAATATAGTAATTCAGATGTGACAGAGGCTAAATGATGAAATGAAAAATTTATCATTCAGCATGCATCAAACTATGTACCTATGAAAGAATTAAGCCATAAGTATGCCATTTTCAACGTTGTAGCATTTTTCTTTCCTCTGAAAACATCAATATTTAAAAGCCCAGACTGGTGGATAGTTTTTGTGTTTGTGTTTGAGTCTTTATATATAAGCCAGTGTATCCCCCTCTATGTGCCTGCGCTTGTATGTATTGTGTGCTGGGACTGGTAGTTGTGCATCTTTAACAAATAGAAAGGAGGCTTTTGCAGAAGGCATGTACATTTTCTTTCTTGTTTCTTTTCTGTTCAAGGCTATGGTGGGAATCATCACTGGAGCTTCACTTGCCGAGGCAAGTGGATTATCATTGAGCTCCAGACTAGATCTTCTTAAATGTTTGTGCTTTTATGTGCAAATTACATTTTTGATAATTCCTGTTCTCTCTCTTTTGCATGGCACTTAAAAGTCATTGGCACATTTTACAAACAATCACTGGAAATTCTCGATGGTTGTTTCCAGGAGCAAAGGCAAATCCTGTCCGAGGGAGAAACAGAGTTCTTCCCCTTGCTTGAGAAAGCTGTGCTCTGTTTTCATGCCACATCCTGCATTCTTTTCCTTAAGAGCTTCCCCAGGGTGTTGCAGAGCCCCAGGACCTGTGTTCATCAAGCCAAGAACAAATTGTGAAGTCATTTCTGAGCTCATTGCCTACTAAGATATTATTGCTCATCTTAATTTGATACAACACGTAAGTCAAGCCAAAAAAAAAAAAATGTACTTCTTTAAATAATACCCCTTGTAATCACAGCCTCTCTTTGGCCAACACACTAGGACTTGGATCAAGTTTCTGAAATTCTCTTTTTAAAAAAGTAATAACTTTATAAAGAAGTAAAAGGAATCTGGCACTCTTCCCACAATGCTTTCTCGTTCTCTTGCTCTCTCTCTCTCTCTCTCTCTCTCTCTCTCTCTCTCTCTCTCTCTCTCTCTCTCTCTTCTTCTTTTTAGCAGTAGCCAAGTTATTGCTCTTCTATTGAAGCCGTGTAGAAAATTGAACCTGCCACAGATGTCTCACGGCTTTGTGAGCGAGGTAAGTAATTGGGATGCGATTTCCGAGGAAAGATGCTGGGTAGATACAGGTGAGGGAAAAGGCCCATAAAGGCATCGAGTCGTGCAATCAGTAGCTGCAGCTGCAAATCCTAAAGCAATCCATATCTCCGGGTGAGAGCTTATTCCTCAGCTCTTTGAGGATCAGAGCGTGCCCACAAACAATGCAGATAAGACCAGACAGAATCATTTATAGCCTAATGGTGTTTGCACTCTTGCTCGCCCGTGAGCAAAGTGTAGGCATGGAAACACATTTGAAATATGATGCTGCAGCCATTATCTTAGTCTTATCATCAAAGCCATAAATGGTATAAATTACTCTCATTGAGTCTCTGGGGGCAGTCGTGGAGCTCAGCTGTCGGGGAGCCACAGGAGCAGCTGGGGAGGGAGGGGCTTGCGATCCTGGTGCTGAGAAGCTTAGAAGGCAAAACCCAGACTGACTGAACAAAATCATTTACCTCAGACCTCTTCTCAGGTAGAGGAGCGGAATGTTTAGACTGTTGTGAGAGGCGAGGAGAAGGCACAGGGTAAGTACACTCTGTGTTCTAAAGAAGGGGCAGCTGGCCACCTGCTCCTCAGAACCACACCCCTTCCTATTGCACGCAGCTTCAGGGACCATCTCTAAATTCTGACTCTGTGCATCTGATTTGAGATGTGAGGTCTAGTGTTGTTTTTTTTTTCATGGTTTGCTCTTTGATTAATTTTTTAATGTAAATTTAAAATTACATTCATTATTTCTGCTTAACGCACCAACTCTTACAGGAATAATGACAAGATTTATAAACACCAATGGGCTTGTCATGCTCATCAAAATCATATGAGATGCTGAAATCTTGATATTAGATATTTTGCATAGAATATCTTTATTTTGGAATCATATATATTTTAGAGTACTTACAATAAGAAAAAATCATATCAAAATAAGTTAGATGTAAATGAAAATAGAAATTTTAAGTTGAATATTCTTTGTCATTATGTATTATACATATGTAATATATGTGGCATGCATACAGTATGATATGAATATCTATCTATGGTATCTTCCTCTAATTCTCAGCTTTATTTTTTGAGACAGGGCCTCTCAATGAACTAAAGCTCACTTATTCTGCTAGACTAGCTACTCAGCATGTTCCAGTGATCTCCTTGTCTCCTCCACTCCAGTACTGGTACTACAGGCATGTTCCATTGCTCCTAGCATGTTACATGAGTTCCAGGGATCCAAACTTGGATCTCCATTCTTACTTTTAAAGACCGTATTGACCAAACAACCTCCCTGGGTACATTTTCATTCCTACATGTACTTTAATGACCCTCATCAGCAGAAGAGTCATTGTTAGAACAATGAAAACATTTCTGAGAACAAGCCTTCCGTTTCTTCAAAGAGAAAAAAGTTTCACACCTAGGATAATATGAGTATAAGGTTGTTTAAGCTATAAGTGGAAAAGTCAAGCATTCCAAGTGCTAAGAGATGCTTGGAAGTATATGGAGAGTGTTGAGAAGAGGAAGGTGTACCATTCTGTATGAGGGGATTAACAGATAGAGAATGTGCATTTGGAACAAGAAGGTTAACTAACTCTCTCTTTGTGATGGGAATTTATCTAGAAGCACAACTAGGAAACGTGTTTCTCAGCTTCATCATGCTGTTCTTACAGCTAAGTGTTACAGGGTTTTTAACGACAGTGGGATTGTGTGTGAAAATAATAAAAAAGACTACTTTTTAAAGGAAAACAAGATAAAAACCAACATATTTTAGTTTACACACACACACACACACACACACACACACACACGAAGAATACAACAAGTACTTCTGCTCCCTGTCGTTAACATCCCCTATTTTAACTCCTTGCATTAGTACGATACTTTTCCTAGAACTGTTAAGTCAGTCTAGATACATTTTAATTTACTGAAGTCAAAGTTTGCATTTGGATTGCATTGTACATTCTATGGATTTCAACAAATCATAGTGACTTGTATCTGCCCTTACAATATCATACAGGTAACAGTTTCCATCCTTATATTTTATTTAATATTTTAAAATAATTTTCACAACATATTGTGGACTAAACCGCCTTTAACGGTTCATTTGGTAGTCTCCGACTATTTGTCCAGATCTTTCATTCTTTTCTGTCCTCAGTCCCCTGGTGGTGATCACTGTAGAAAGCATTTTTGAGACTCTACTGAACTGAGGTGAGGTTTGGTCAGTGACAGTTGCCAGAACAAGACCATAGGATGGAAGAAGAGAGGAGAGTGTTTGTTCTCTGTGCCTTTCATGTCAAATGGCTGTTTTGGTGATGAGTGTGTTCCACCTGTTAACGTAGCTGCAATAGTCATGTTTTTCACAGCCTCAGCTCTGACCTCTGTCCCACTCTTTCTGTGGTTCATGGACAGCTAGTGATGACAAATTCTTCATGCCTTAATTGGTCTTTGGATGTTTGAGAAAGCTTGTTGGTGTTTATGTTGCCCACACCTCTGTCAGTAGACCTTTCTTGAGATTCTTTTCAATCATTCACTTCACGTGCATCTATCTCCTGTAGAAAAAAAAAAAACCCTGTGCTTACTACTGAAGTCTTAGAACACAATTAGAAAGGCCAGCTAACAGGTCAGGCTTCATTTAGCAAAGTGTTGATCCTAACCATATTCCTAGCTTGACTAGATACGAAACTAGGACCAGAATTAAAATGTTTCTACCTATGATTTAATCTATTTCACTGTGCCCACGAGTATATCTTAAAGTCTGAAAATGAAAATCAGTAAGAAAGAAATCTACTTTTGAAATTTTGAACTGAGTCATTTAAAGAGATTAGCTATTATACATATTCACTAGCTCAACTGAATCATTCCACACTGTGTATGTGTGCATGTGTGTATTTCAAAACCTGTTCTACACTATACAAATGTATTCTGTCAATTACAAATAAGATCAACAGCTTTGAAATTGAGATGGTGATTCTGTGAGGCCTTGTATGTTGCTGTCATTTTCTTGAATTTTCAATGTCATGTTGAGAATAGTAAACTTCTTAGCATATATTAATGCATGCAGAAAAGCATTATTCTCACATGCAACTATTTGAAAGAGTTCATTACACAATTCATTTAGTGTTTGTGATAACTATATTGTACATTTCATATTTAATAAATATCAGTACACTTTTCAACAAATGAAAATATCTGATTTGTATAGTACTTTGTGGAATGAAGAAAAATCCTATAAAATTAAGGATTAGCAGCTGTTATGCTTAAAAATGCAACAGATTAATAAGATTGGTTTGCTAAATCTTACTACAGTGAATATAAACCTTGACTTTACAGCAGAATCCCACAGAAAGCTGAACAACTACTGATTCCTTTGTCTAGCCTAACTTAGGGGGTCTTACTATGGCCCAGATAATGAGATCTTTAAAACTTTTTGGTCACATGTGTAAAAGAAACACTACTAAAACTCAAGGCTGCCATCAAACCGCACACACTAATAGTAGGAGATCTCAACACTCCTCTTTCACCAATGGACAGGTCAATCAGACAGAAACCTAACAGAGAAATAAGAGAATTAATGGAGGTATTGAATCAAATGGACTTAACAGACATCTATAGAACATTCCACCCAAATAGGAAAGAATATACCTTCTTCTCTGCAGCTCATGGAACCTTTTCGAAAATTGACCACATCCTCGGTAACAAAGCAAACTTCCACAGTTACAAAAAAATATCCATAACCACATGTGTCTTATCAGATCACCATGGACTAAAGTTAGAATTCAACAACAATGCTACCCCCAGAAAGCCTACAAACTCATGGAAACTGAATAGTCAACTATTGACCCACACCTGGATCAAGGAAGAAATAAAGAAAGAAATTAAAGTCTTCCTTGAATTCAATGAAAATAAAGAATCAACATACTCAAACTTATGGGACACTTTGAAAGCAGTCCTAAGGGGAAAGTTCATAGCCCTTAGTGCCCACTTAAAGAAAACAGAGAAAGCATACATTGGAGACTTAAGAGCCCATCTGAAAGCTCTAGAAAAAAAAGAAGCAGACTCACCTAGGAGGAGTAGAAGACTGGAAACAGTCAAACTGAGGGCTGAAATCAACAAAATAGAAACACAGAAAACAATCCAAAGAATCAATGAAACAAAAAGCTGGTTCCTGGAAAAAAATCAACAAAATCGATAAACCCCTATCCAAACTAATCAAACGGCAGAGAGAGAATTTGCAAATTAATAAGATCAGAAATGAAAAGGGGGACATAACCACAGACATAGAGGAAATTCAGAGAATCATTAGATCTTACTACAAAAGCCTGTATGCCACAAAACTGGATAATGTAAAAGAAATGGACACGTTTTTAGATAAATACCATATACCAAAGTTAAATCAGGACCAGGTGAACAATCTAAATAGACCTGTCAGTCGCGAAGAATTAGAAGCTGTTATCAAAAACCTCCCCACCAAAAAAAGCCCAGGACCAGACGGTTTCAATGCGGAATTCTACCAGAATTTCCAAGAAGACCTAATACCTATACTCCTTAAGGTATTTCACAATATAGAAACAGAAGAGTCATTGCCAAATTCCTTTTATGAAGCTACCATCACTCTGATACCAAAACCACACAAAGACTCAACCAAGAAAGAGAATTACAGGCCAATCTCACTCATGAACATTGACGCAAAAATCCTCAACAAAATACTGGCAAACCGTATCCAAGAACACATTAGAAAAATTATCCATTATGATCAAGTAGGCTTCATCCCAGAGATGCAAGGCTGGTTCAACATTCGAAAATCTATCAATGTAATCCATCATATAAATAATCTGAAAGAAAAAAACCATATGATCATTTCATTAGATGCTGAAAAAGCTTTTGACAAAATTCAACATCCCTTTATGATAAAAGTCTTGGAGAGATTAGGGATACAAGGGTCATACCTAAATATAATAAAAGCTATTTATAGCAAACCGACAGCTATCATCAAACTAAATGGAGAGAAACTCAAAGCCATCCCACTTAAATCAGGAACACGACAAGGCTGTCCACTCTCTCCATACCTCTTCAATATAGTGCTTGAAGTTTTAGCAATAGCAGTAAGACAACATAAGGGGATCAAGGGGATTCAAATTGGAAAGGAAGAAGTTAAACTTTCATTATTTGCAGATGATATGATAGTGTACATAAGCGACCCCAAAAACTCCACCAAAGAACTCCTACAGCTGATAAACGCCTTTAGTAATGTGGCCGGATACAAGATCAACTCCAAAAAATCAGTCGCCCTCCTATACACAAAGGATATGGAAGCAGAGAGGGAAATCAGAGAAGCATCACCTTTCACGATAGCCACAAACAGCATAAAATATCTCGGGGTAACTCTAACCAAAGAAGTGAAGGATCTATTTGACAAGAACTTTAAAGCATTGAAGAAAGAAATTGAAGAGGATACCAGAAAGTGGAAGGATCTCCCTTGCTCGTGGATTGGTAGGATCAACATAGTAAAAATGGCAATCCTACCAAAGGCAATTTATAGATTCAATGCAATCCCCATCAAGATCCCATTAAAATTCTTCACTGATCTTGAAAGGACAATAATCAACTTTATATGGAATAACAAAAAACCCCGGATAGCCAAAACAATCTTATACAATAAAGGTACTTCTGGAGGCATTACCATCCCTGACTTTAAACTCTATTACAGAGCTACAGTAATGAAATCAGTGTGGTATTGGCATAAAAATAGAGAAGTTGACCAATGGAATCGTATAGAAGACCCGGATCTTAACCCACAAGCCTATGAACACCTCATTTTCGATAAAGGTGCTAAAAATATACAATGGAAGAAAGAAAGCATCTTCAACAAATGGTGCTGGCACAACTGGATGTCAACCTGTAGAAGAATGAAAATAGACCCATACCTATCACCATGCACAAAACTCAAGTCCAAATGGATCAAAGACCTCAATATCAATCTGAACACACTGAACCTGATAGAAGAGAAAGTGGGAAGTACACTACAACAGATGGGCACAGGCGATCGCTTCCTAGGTATAACCCCAGCAGCACAGTCAGTAAGGGCAACATTGAATAAATGGGACCTACTGAAACTGAGAAGCTTCTGTAAAGCAAAAGACACTGTCACTAAGACAAAAAGGCAACCCACTGACTGGGAGAAGATCTTCACCAACCCCGCAACAGACAAAGGTCTGATCTCCAAAATATATAAAGAACTCAAGAAACTAGATTTTAAAATGCTAATTAACCCAATTAAAAAATGGGGCACTGATCTGAAGAGAGAATTCTCAACAGAAGAAGTTCAAATGGCCAAAAGGCACTTAAGGTCATGCTCAGCCTCCTTAGCGATCAGGGAAATGCAAATCAAAACAACATTGAGATATCATCTTACACCTGTCAGAATGGCTAAAATCAATAACACCAATGATAGCCTTTGCTGGAGAGGCTGTGGAGAAAGGGGTACCCTCATCCATTGCTGGTGGGAATGCAAACTTGTGCAACCACTTTGGAAAGCAGTGTGGCGGTTTCTCAGGAAAATTGGGATCAACCTACCCATGGACCCAGCAATGCCACTCTTGGGAATATACCCACGAGGTGCCCGATCATATGACAAGGACATTTGTTCAACTATGTTCATAGCAGCATTATGTGTAATAGCCAGAACCTGGAAACAACCTAGATGCCCTTCAATGGAAGAATGGATGAAGAAAGTGTGGAATATATACACATTAGAATACTATTCAGCGGTAAAAAACAATGACTTTGCGAAATTTGCATGCAAATGGATGGAAATAGAAAACACTATCCTGAGTGAGGTAACCCAGACCCAAAAGGATGAACATGGGATGTACTCACTCATATTTGGTTTCTAGAAATAAATGAAGGTCAGTGAGTCTATAATTTGATATCCTAAAGAATCTAAATAGGAAGGTGAACCCAAAGAAAAACATATAGCTATCCTCCTGGTTATGGGAAGTAGACTAGATTGCCGAGCAAAAAACGGGGATCTTGGGGGTGTGGTGGGAGGGGGGTAAGGGGGAGAAGGGGGAGAGAAATGTGAGAAGGGGAGGGTGGGGGGAACTTGGGGAAACGGGATGATTGGGATAAAGGAATGTGGGTTAGGGGAGCAGAGAAGCACACATCTTAATTAAGGGAGCCATCTTAGGGTTGGCAAGAGACTTGGATCTAGAGGGGCTCCCAGGTGCCCAGGGCAATGTCCCCAGCTAATTCCTGGGGCAGCTGAGGATAGGGAACCTGAAATGACCCTATCCTATAGCCATACTGATGAATATCTTGCATATCACCATAGAAATTTCATCTGGCGATGGATCTAGATAGAGACAGAGACCCACACTGGAACACTGGACTGAGCTCCCAATGTCCCAATGAGGAGCAGAAGGAGAGAGAATATGAGCAAAGAAGTCAGGACCACAAGGGGTGCGCCCACCCGTGGAGATAGTGGGGCTGATTCTGTGGGAGCTCACCAAGGCCAGCTGGACTGTGACTGATAAAGCATGGGATAAAACCGGACTCTATAAATCTGGCGGACAAAAAGGGCTGCTGAGAAGCCAAGGACAATGGCACCGGGTTTTGATCCTGCTTCATGTTCTGGCTTTGTGGGAGCCTACCCAGTTTGGATGTTCACCTTCCTAGACCAGGATGAGGGGGGAGGACTTTGGACTTTCCACAGGGCAGGGAACCCTGACTGCTCTTCAGGCTGGAGAGGGAGGGGGAGGAGTGGGGGAGGGGAGGAGGAGAGGGAGGAGTGGGAGGGAAATGGGAGGCGGGGAGGAGGCTGAAATTTCTTTTTTTTTTTCCAATAAAAAAAAAAACTTTTTGGTGATTCTAATACACAATCAAAATCAGTCTTGAGAATAAGTTCACATTAGATGTCTGGTATTTGAGATACCTGCACTCTGTTCTAGTAGGTGGACCTGTTCTGTGCCTGTTGTGTATGTGATGTATTCTAGACAAGGACAATAGCACAAGAAAGGCATGGCGATTAGATTCTCGAATATAGAGTTTACAAGCTAACTCTTCTTATTAGAGAATCCATAAATGACAGTGAGTACCCAGCAATGAGAAGTGATGGGTATTAGAAATATTTTTAACACGAGCTCTCTGCTGACGCAAAAATCCCAGTCAACCCAAATCAAAACAAGCCGAATTAAAAAATATTCAGGTTTAATAGGATTCTTGCATACTAGGGTGGCCCCAAGGGGAACCGGAAAGCCGCCAACAGGACCACTGGGAGGAAAGAGGGAAGACCTTGTGTTGACTTTCCAGGGATCAGTCTAAATAGACTTGGGGAGTGGTCCTGACCTCCTCCGTTGAGGTCAAGATTTGGCGAGCTACCTTGACCCTCCTAGGGGAGGTGTTAAGGTGCAAGGGGCACATGGGCGGGGCCTCCAAAGCTGGAGACCCGAGATCGGGAATTACAGTGGGTGCTATGAAGGTGTGGGAAGGTGAGATGCAGGATGACCATTTGTTGAAGTATTTTAGCTCAGAGGTGTTGATGACCTGGACTGAGGTTGTCTTAGCAGGGATGAGCAGTAAGTACATTCATGTTATATTTAGAAAGATTTAGAGACTCAAAGCCTGTGAGGGGGAGAGAATTAAAAGCACCAGGAATGATAAATACCTTTCTCTAGATGTCAAATTCCTTTTCCTGCTATTTAGCAATTTCAGAGAAGAAAATTTAAGAGATTATTTCATTTCAGAACATCTTTATTCCAAGAAAGCTGGCAGATGCTGGTGAATTTTACTCTTAACTCTTAAACTGTTGATTGGGAGGGTCAACGTGTGAGTTAATGTCGTCACAGCTGACCCTTATAGGCTGTCTAGAAGTGGGTGAAGTTTTCACTTACAAGAGACAGTCACAGCAGGTGCATAAATGGCTCTACATTTCAAATCAAACTGAATTAATCATGAGTCAGAAAAAGAAATGATTTGTGAAATTCCAAAATACAACTAATATATGTGCTTCGTTTTGCTTTCAGAATGTCAGTTACAGCTCCCTGTAAGGAACACGGTGGTGAGAAAACACAGCGTTTCACAATCCCTCCAAGAACTGCTCTGCAAAAATGACAAGTCTCAGAGGAGAGTGGTTGACAGGCTCTGGAGGTCTAAAAGGAAAACTTTCCAAATATATCATGGGAGTGAGAAATGAATCAGAAAGACGGATGGAGTCAGAGCTTTTACTTCAACGCAGCCCATCAATAGTCTTCATGGGTGTTATGAGTGAAGGAAATAATATACTTACGGTCAGGAAATGTACATAACGTGTTTCAGTCTCCTGCCTCAATATACACCAAGATCACCTCTGTGGCTACCTCAGAGTTCGGGCAGTTGCTTTGGCTGTACCGTGCATTACAATGGACATTCCGTTCAACAAAGCTAGATAATTATGTGAGGATATAATTATGTAAGAAATATAGTTTACAATCTACAAAGAGTAAATAGTTTCTGGATTATCACTGCCTTTTAAATGTCCTTTTAAATTTAATTTCAGTTCATCAGGATTGCATATCAATATTGTTTATGTACCTAATGAAACTCTACTAAAGAAAACTAATTTTTTCCTTTGTAAGTGGTTTTCAGCTGAAGATAGCTTCAGTCAGGGATGGGAGTTTGAGCCCACTTCCCCTCTCAACGCTGGGAAGCTGTCTGACTTGGACATGGGCAGGCCCTGTGCATGATGACACAGTTTGTGTGAGCTCCTACGTTTGTCATACGGTTGTCTGCTCTGCTTAGAGGGCCTTGATTCCTTGATGTCTTCTATCCCCAATTGGTTCTCAAAAATCTTTCCATCTCTTCATCTCTAAAGACATCTGGTCCATGAGGGGAGGTGTTTGATGAAGATGCTCATTTAGGACTGAATGTTTCAAAGTCCCTCACTCTATGCATGTTGGAGGAAGACTCTCTGAAGATGACTGACTGAGGCATTGACCTATGACTGTATGAGAATGTTGTTAAGAGTTATTTTATTTCTACATTCCTATATATATATATATATATATACATATGTGTGTATTACATATATAAATATAAATATCTATATTTGTACATATATATGTAGCTTCAGGTGAAATTGTCAAAATCCAGAAGAAAAATAACACTTATTGCATATAAAAGGCCTTGACATCCACATTTCCCAAAATTTGTACTCTTAACAAGAAGGATAATATCTGGTTTTCCCTTAGACCCAATACCATTCTGGTCTCAGGTTCTTGACCACCCTAGCAGTGTCAGGCATGGGTTGCATCTCGTGTAGTGGGCCTAAGTCTAGTCAGAGAATGGTTAGTTACTTCCACAATGTTTGTGAGACAGTGATACATTTATACTGTAATCCTTATAATTCTATTATTTGACAATTGAAAATAAAATAAAATTGAAAATACAACAGATAGAACTGCTTGAATATAGAAGACACCAAAGGGTACAGTACATCTTCTGAAGTTCACTGAGTTCTTACATCAAGTTGTGCAGACACAAACTAACAAGTGGCTATGCAATTCTCCTTGCCCAACGGTCATTGCCTTCAAGAAAATTTTAAAAGAGTACAAATTTTGGGAAATGTAGATGTTAAGGCCTTTTATATGCAATAAGTGTTATGTTTCCTCTGAATTTTGACAATTTTACCTGAAGCTACATATATATGTATAAATATATATATTTATGTTTATATATGTAATTCACATATGTATATAAAAATTATATTAGCTAGTGATTAGATTTTATTCATTTAAAGTTTTAATTGAGTTAGTTTGTAATAGATAAATGAAATTTTGACAATGAGAAACTATGGGAAAGAGCTCTAGATTAGGGTTGAGTGATAGACATAGAAAAACAGAGGCGTTGCTATTGATTTGCTCCATAGGTTTTCTGTAGCAGCATGTGTTTTCATATGAGAAAGGTTGGAACAGTGGTTAAAGAGATTTCTCAGCAATTAATAGCAGTTGTTGCTCTTGCAAAAGACCAGTTCCTGTCCTGCTGCCCACATCAAGTTGCTCTCAGCTTCTGTTAGCTCCAGCCCCAAGGAATTCATAGGCAGTCATATATATGACATACATATGCAGACACATACTCATAAATAAAGACAAAATAAATATTTTAAAACTATATTTCTTTAAAATAGACTGAAATTGTCTTCATACAGTGAAAGGAGTAATAGCAAAGCTTTACAACATTGCCATAGAAGACCAAATAACAGAGACCACACTCTGCTATTATAGGTGTGTTCTCCCTTTCTAAGTCATCTTCCCTTCAAGCTGGAAGGGCCCGTTGCTAGTCAAAAAAAAATCATTTAAAATGCTTCGATTTTCAGCCAGAATAACAGAAATAATGCTGTAATTTGTGGGGGATGTGGTTGTTGAATTAGTGTTCAACTATGAATGCTGAATCACTGCTTCTCCTCAAAGAGTGGAACTTTCTAGACAGTAGTGCTGAAAACCATCAGTGCTCTTCTCAGCTATTTGATTGCATTGACATGTGTTGATGTAGTTTGAAAACTGAGTTTCTGCATCAAAATATGAAATGCACAACATAAACCTAGAGTTATTAGTTGACAAGTCATTTTCAGTTCCAAGCCCCATTTCTCTGTAAACATTTGAGATTGCTCAGTTCACTCTGTTGTTCTTATTGGGGATAGTACACCAATAAATGATGAGAAAATAATTCTGTCATCCATTTCATTGTGTTTGGATGGCTAAAGAAATGATGTTGTATGTAGTCAACACATAATTCAGGTTGAATACAAATGTCACATATTAGTTTAAAATAATTAGGTATGTTATATATTATAGTAGTTTAACCCTATAAACAAATATAAATAATTTAAGTAATATAAATAATTAGATTGAGTTTTCGCACTAGTATAAATTGTCTCACTTTATTGATGAGGCATGTGATGGGAGAAGGACTTATTCTTTTAATGATTAACATCTGATTTTCCTTGTCTTAAATCTGAGTGAATGACTGGCAAGATGGCTCATGGGTAAGGATCCATGCTGACAAAGCTAGTGACCTGACTCCATCACCAGGTTCTATGCAGTAGGAGACAGCAGACCTTCTTCAGTTTTCCTCTGACCTACACTAGGGCACCATGGCATGAGCATGCCTTACCCCATACATTCACACTCACAAAACACAAATAAATAAAATGCAACCAAAGTGTAAATTGAATTGGGGAATAGTTTTGGTTCCTAATACAGTTATTGACTACTAGAAATCTGCACAGTTGTGTTCTCTGCACAGCAATCGGGGCTCTGTTTATTTGGGGATTTATTTTTATAAATCTATTTATGGATATTTGTTCTTTATTTTTTGTTATGATGATGAAAATAAAACGATGATTAAGACAGACAGTGTGAAGGTCAGCTTTCCCAATTTGCACTTCAATTAGAAGTCCATCACCACCAAGATTTGCTAATCCAGCTGTTCTCACTGCGTTGAGTAGACCCACAAATCTCCCCAGATACTGCCGTCCTGACACCAGCTGTTACTTCTCAGAGTGGTCCACCCCGGCATGTGCCACCGGCTTGTTAGAAACATAGGCTCTTGAGGTTCAGTGGCCCCATCCTGACTCAGAATGTACAGTTTAACAAGGCGTCCAGATCTCTCCTGTCCAAGGAGTCTAGCATCGGGAACTGCGCACGAACCCAGCGTTGTACCTCCTGGGACAGATTTGCCAGCTGCATGGGCCGTCTCTGCAGATCTCAGTATAATTTTTGGTTTTAGGCCAAGCACAGGCCAAGACAATTACGAAGCACTTGTAGATTGTTTTCAATTGCTGAGAAATGAGGGACATTAGACTTCCCCACAGGAATTTGGTGGCAGCTGTATTAATTAGCATTTCATGGCTCTGTGGCATACTCTACATTTATAAAAGAGGCCGTGCACTTAATAAAAGCAGTTTTGTATTGCATAGCTGTTAAAAACTTTTTCCAAAAAACGCTACCAGCTAAATTATGAGGGTGAATTAAAGAGTGCCCTTTATAAATAGTCACAAAGGCCTCTGCAGCTGACTACAGTGTGGGCGTAATCGGGAGAAAGGTTTGCTGTAGGCACAAAATTATAGTACTGCCGCTGGAATAAAGCCAAAAGCCTAGCCATTTCCAGGAGCTGTCTCACCACCTGCTAGCACACTGTTCCGAACTGAGTCACAGGATGGTGGAGCCTAAGGAGTCATTAAGTCTTCACCCGAGACACTGTCTGAAATAGCTGCTGTTTTCCGCACGCGCCTCCTTCCAGTCAGACCCTCGCCTAGAAGCCCGGTCGGAGGGCTGAAGGGAACAGCTTTCTGCCCAGGAATGAGAGTGCTAACGGTGTTTGTTCTGAGTGAGTCCAAACATTTTGTTTATTTCTCAAATCCCCTGAAGATCTCAAAAGTGAGGGCAAGGTTCTAAAGGAACCCTTCCATCTTCTCATGCATGCTGCTTTGATCCCACAGACACACGATTTTAGTGCGGTGCCAACCTATGTCTGTGTCTGAATGCCTCTTACCAAGAGCATCCCAGGAAATTCCTGCTTCTATCCTTGTTGTTGCTCACTAATTAGTTTCTTGACATTGAGGTCAGCTGTGCCCAGGTACCACAAGCTCAGGCAGGCTCCTTCTTTCTAAGGTCTCCTTTCTCATTGAATTAAGCCTTTCCAGCATCTCTGTGAGTTGAAATAGGATTTTTGGATTTTGTTTTTAGATAAAAATCTCAAACTGTAACAAAAAGAAAATGTCCTTGAAATCACTGCAGTTCTCCTGCCTCAGCCTAGGACTGGGATTTTTACAATTCTATTTCTGTGTGTATAGAAATTTAATATTCCTATATAGTGTTACCAAGATTTCATTTATATAGTGCTTTCCTTACTGTGTACAAGGCACTGTTTGATGCATTATACACAAACGTATATGTATACACCTATATGTATCTATAAACTTGTTGGATTCTGACTATACCCATGACTTAAGTACCATTAATATTGGTTTCACAAGGTAAACTGTGTGGCAAAAACATTAAGTGTTTTTGTCAGGAATCTTAAACCCTAAAGAAAAAGCCAAAAATCAGTCAGAATCCAGGCTGTAGGAATGCTAATTTACACTACAAATTAATATTCATTGCTGGGATGCTTTAGATACTGAACGAGTGAGGACCCAGAGCCTGAGACCTTTACTTAGGTCTGAGGAAGAAGAGAGCCTCAAGCTTTCACAGAGACCTAGAGCTGGAGTCGGATAGAACAGTGACGCGGAAACCCGCAGTTCTGTCCTCTTTCTGCCTAAGGAAAGGGGAACAGAAAGCCGGAGGCAAGCGCTGGTGTACAAACCATCCAGACGAAACATTCACGAGGTCCTCTACCAAAAGGAAGAGGGCCCGTGTGGCTGGGCACTCAAGGTCTGAAGGAGACTGAAGCAAATGGCCTTCTCATTGGTTGTTTTCTGTGAGGAGGAAAGAGCCAGGTAAGCTGCAGAAGGCTGTGGGCTGATGGCAACAGATCTATGCAATTCCGAACGAGGTTTTTGTATCCGAATAGAGGAGAAGTTATGAGCAAGCAGGCAGAGGATGGCCGGGTCAGCTGACTTTTTTGGGAGGCTGAAAAGAATGTGATCAGTCTCATTTTGTAGGCACTCTGTAGAACGCACTGCTAACTGCGTTCAGTCCATCACACAATTTCCACAACACAGAAAGCAAGAGTTGTGCTTTTGTTGGTGGTGGGTTTCTTTTTATGTTTGTTTTACTTTGTTTTGTTTCATTTCTTCAAGTCAACAATGCAGAGTTCTTCATTAGAAGTAATTTAAGACATGGGAACAGTACCACAATGAAGTATGCCATTGAGGGAGAAAATACTTTTAATTAATCCTGAAACAGTGCGGAGTCCTGTGGCACTGAAAATATTCAATATTAAAGCAAAGTGTTATCGCCTGCCACTTCCTTTTCTTTTTAGATCATTAGCATAGGATTAAACATTTTAAAGTGAGATTTCAACCCCTTAGCAAGCAGCTGTGTGTTCTATTAAAAAATACAATACACTCATACATATGTATTATGCACTTAATTAACTATTAGATCTTCATTTAAAAAGTCCTAATACTGTTGTGAATTTTATGGTGCTTTGGATCTCTGGACGGCTGCCATCAATTTGCATATTTGAAGAGGCAAAGGAAGCATTGGGAGTGAAAGAAAGCAATCCAAGACTCACATAATTTGAGAAACATGGCCTGAAATTAGATTTCTCTGTGGCCCCAAATTTTCTTACATGCATTTAAATTGTATTTAATATGCATTTATTATAGAGTTTACAAGAATATATAAGATGATGTAAAAATTAAAAGCTTCTATAATCTGATTTAATAAAATATGAATTATTAACTCTATGGCATATTTATTTCCTATATGGTTGTTTATGGGATCTACATATTTTGAAGAGTTTAAGCACGCCATACTCCTTAATGTGTAATGCAATGTTCATTTAATTTTGAGTGATAATGTTTGTAATATTTTCCCTTCCATTACTTTGTCTTCATTCATGTGACTTACCAAAACAATTGAATAATGAAAAGCAGCTACAGGATACTTGGTTTCTCTCTGTTTTTTATCTAAGGATCTACTTATATGGATTTGAGTTATTGGGAAACATGTTAGTTCACAGACCCTGTAGAAGCCTAACTCTGGTCCCATATAGCTTGTGCTGAGTTTGTAACCTCCAAGGCTGAGAAGGTGTTGTAGGAGGCTGCTAATGTCTTCCTGGCCTCCCTCACTCCCAAAATAATCACACAGAAACTATATTATTTGTACACTGTTTGGCCCATTAGCTCTAGCTCTTATTTGCTAACTCTTACATCTTAATTTAACCCATTTCTAGTAATCTATACATCACCATGAGGTCATGGCCTGCCTGCAAAGTTTCAGCTTATCTGTCTCCATGGTGGTTCTATGGCTTCGCCTTAACTCTACCTCTTTTCTCCCAGCATTCAGTTTAGTT
Organism: Microtus obscurus; assembly: GCA_963919715.1. Classification (NCBI taxonomy): domain Eukaryota; kingdom Metazoa; phylum Chordata; class Mammalia; order Rodentia; family Cricetidae; genus Microtus; species Microtus obscurus. The sequence goes on along the minus strand of CAWTZC010000288.1, from coordinate 4,571,046 downwards.
TTCCCCACCTACCTCTATTCGGCTCTGAGCAGGCCCAAGGCAGTTTCTTTATAAACGAATGGTAGTCACAGCATACAGAGGGGAATCCCACATCAAGAAGGAATCTATATTAGGTAGTTAACCTTCCAGTTATTTGTATATATATAATCATATGCTCCATTCCAGTATGGAACCTGGAGAAAACAAGAAAACAGATTTTTTTTCCCCCCCAGATCCAGACCTCACCGACCACAGTTCCTTATCATCCATGGCTATGCGGCCTTCTCAGGAAGATAGAGACTGTAAGGGTCCAATGAATATACCTAGAAGGGTATATAGGACTTAAAGATATTTCTAGAAATGTGTGTGTTTATGTGTGCATGCACAAATAAACATTTGGTAGTCTATAGGAGACTATCAAAAGCTTCGCTAGTTCCCCTTTCTCACATATTTATCAGTGAATTCTAGTATTTTAATGTGCTAATACTTAAGATACTTAATATTATTCTCAACACTCACATATTTATAAATGTTTCAAGACACAATGTAAATAAAAGAAGACAGTAGACCTGGGAAAGACTTTTCATCATCCTGGATTAGCACAACAAATATCACAAAAAAAATGCCTGTAGTATGAAAACCAATCCACAGATGTAATGTAGTCCCTATCAGAATTCCAATGTCATATTTCATGGATCTGGAAGACATAATTTAAGAATTTACATGGGGTCACAAAAGACTATGAATAGTCAGAGCAATCTTAGAGAGAGGGAACACAGCTGGAGATAAAACAATACACAACCTCAAATTATTCTACAGAGCTTTAAAGACAAAGACATTCTAGTACTGGCATAAATATGGAAAAATAGACACAGTGGAACAGAATAGAGGACTCATAGTTAGACCAACAAAACTATGGACACATAGTTCTGACAAAGGAAGAAAAAGAAGCAAGTAATGGAAAAGAGATAGCTGTTCTAGTTTGTGTCTGTTGCTGTGATAAAGCCTGTACCACAAGCCACTTGCAGGGGGGAAGATTTATTTCACATCAAAGTTTAACATCATTCATGAAGGGAAGTGGGGCAGGCACTCACGGCAGGCACTTGGAGGGAGGGAATGAGGCAGAGAGTGGTGGTTACTGTCTTGTTCTCCATTACTTCTTCAGTTTACTTTCTCATGCAACCTAGGGCTACTTGCCCAGAGGTGGCACTGCCCATAGTGAGCTAGACCCTCCCACATTGGTCATTGATCCGGTAAGTGCCTCCTGAGGCTTGCCTAGAGTCGAACCTGATTGGAGCGATTTCTCCTCTTACGATCCCTTTTCATTCCAATAGTTTACTCAACAAATGGTGCTTTCATAAACTGGGTATCTACCAAAGGAAGAAAGAAATCAGAACCATAGTTTTCACATTGTACAAAAATCAACTCCAAGTGGATCAAAGACATTAATAGAACCTGCCCGCCAAACTGATATCATTAGAAGAAACCATATTATTGACTACTACAGAAACATTGACTAGGACCTTCTGAGTACACTGCCATAGCACAGGAACTAGCCCTAAGTATCAACATGTGGAACTGGTTAGAATTTAAAAATCCCTGCACAGTAAAGAACAATACAGCCCATAAAATCCTTCAAAACCTTTACCAGTTGTTCTTATGACAAGGAGCTAATACCTAGAATTTACACAATATTGCAAAAATTAAGCACCAAAAAAATAAAGCTATCCATAAACAAATGGTATAATGAAATGAGCACACTTTCCAAAAAAGGAAAGGTACCTGGCCAATTGCTATTTTTGAAAGGGTTAATACCCCTAGTGATCAGGAAAATGCAAACTAAAGGTACTTTAAGATACTACTTCTCTCCGATTAGAATGACTATCGTGAATAAACCTGACAAGAAATGTTGAAGAAGATATGAAGAAAGAGACACCCTTACTCACTGCTAGTGGGAGCTCAAATTATTATAGCGTATATGGAAATCAATTTGGAGGTGCCTCAAAACTTTAATAACAAAACTTCTATGTGACTCAGTTATTTCTTTCCTGCACATATACCCAAAGAACTCCACACAATACAATAGATGTATTTCTACGTCTATATTTACTGCTTTTCTTAATATAGAAAATTTTGATACAGTTATATTGTATATTGATACAGTTATACAATATACTATATATTGTATATTGATACAATAACTGCTAAATTAATGATATGAAATATCACAATATTTCATAATGATATGAATAACACAAGCCACCAATATTTTTTTTCCTATCAGCATTGTCAATAACATTTTTTAGATACCATGGTTTTTCTTGTGAGCCATTGCTGAGGAGTCTTCCTCCATCTCAGTTTGCCTTAATTCAAATTATTCTTTACATAGTTTTCCAAATGTTCTTTCTAATAGCGGGGCTGATGGAAATGTACTCCTTCTTTAGCACTGGTGCTAAAGTTTACTGGATTTGTGTCTCCATAACCTTCCTCACCTCCCTTACCATATTACCAAGAGGACTTTTAGGTCCTCTTCTTCTCTAGCTTGAATCTTCCTTATGAGTAAACCGTACTAGTGTTTCCTTCCCCCTTTTGAATTTGGTTCATGAACATCATTTAATTATCAGATACAGTTGTTAAATGAGTCGTGAACATCATGCTAGAGAGGCAAAACACATTCAAGAGCTATTATGATACAGTAAGCTGGAATGAAGCCCCCAGCATCGATAGAGAACAACTATAGTTCATCAAAATATTAAATGTACCATCCCAAGAAGACAATGAAGGCAAACTTTTTTGCAAGAGTGGCAATTTGAATTCACTTCTGTTAAATAGCAGTACAGGATTTGAAGAAGCTCAAGTCCATTTGTGGTTATGTGTACAATATACCTAATACTCTCTATAATACACTCAAACACTAAACCTAGATTATTATAGTGAATAATTACAATGTTAACAAATATTAATAAGAAGTTAAGTCTAGTTTTGGTTGCCATATCACCGATCTTAAGAAGCCCATTTTTTACTAAATCAACCGTTCTGGATTGAAGTTCCTCGATCACAACTCTTAATAAATGATAAGCTTAGCAGTCTACGTAGTTATTCTCATGTGTGATATTGTTATATCACACAGTTTTAAAGAGATGCTTTCCAGCAATATTTGTCATAGCAAGAACCTGGAAACAACCTAAATGTCCCTCAACTGAAGAATGGATAAGGAAAATGTGGTACAGTTACACAATGGAGTACTACACAGCAGAAAAAAATTAACGACATCTTGAATTTTGCAGGCAAATGGATGGAGCTAGAAAACATCATTTTGAGTGAGGTAACCCAGACCCAGAAAGACAATTTTCACATGTACTCACTCATAGGTGGTTTTTAAACATAAAGCAAAGAAAACCAGCCTACAAATCACAATCCCAGAGAATCTAGACAACAATGAGGACCCTAAGAGAGACATACAAGAATCTAATCTACATGGTAGTAGAAAAAGACAAGATCTCCTGAGTAAATTGGGAGCATGTGGACCTTGGGAGAGGGTTAAGGGGAGGGGACAGACAGGGAGGGAAACAGAGAAAAATGTAGAACTCAATAAAAATCAATACAATTTAAAAAAAAGAAAAAAAGATATGTGAACTAAATCATCAGAGCACAGTAAAGTGGTTTTCCCAGTGTTGTAAAGAAGAGCCCACTGCCCTCTTGAAAGAACGTTTGTAGTCAGTGTCTTCCACATACCATGACAACAGCTGCTTCATTCACATGGTGTAGTCTCCTTGAATCGTTCAAACAAACACAGTATCCAGGAAGGTAAAATATTTCAACCAAACTTGGATCCAAGAGTCAGCTGTTTATGCAGTTGTATAAAGGATGTCACTGAGAGCTTCCTTGCTTCAAGATTTTATATTGTGTTTTATAGATGACACAAATATTTGTTTTCTTTTAGAATTCAAATGGGTTGTCCACAAATTTATTCATCATCTTGTGTTTTTCTTCACTTTTTCTGCTGGAAAGATAACGTTATTAGAATTGGAAGTGAGTAAATTGAAGTAAACTTTGGGCTTTGAAAATCAAATTTGCCCCACCATTACATGGACAAAATTGTTGATTTTAGTTATGCTGTTCAACTTCATAGATTGTTTCCTTTGAAGCCTTATATCCAGAATTCCTCTGTATTCATTACATTTTTGTTGCTGTGAATAATGCAACAACCAAAAGGAACTTAGGGTAGAAAGGGACTTATTTTTGTCTTACAGTTCCGGAGGAAAAGAGTCCATTATTGCATGCAAGACACGAGGTCAGGCTAATAAGTCAGGTGACCAGAGCTAGAAGCTTGCTGATCATATTTCTTCTGCATACAAGAAACAGATTGAAAAGCAAGTGGGGGCAGACAGTAAACTGCCAAAGTCCACCTCCAATGATAACCTCCTAGAGGTTCAATAACTTTCATAAACAGCGCCACCACCTGGAGTATAAGTGTCCAAATACATGAGCCTTTGGGGGACATTTCACATTTAAACTAAAGCCCTCTGGAGCTACTTCTTCCATTCTGCTTTTTCAGTTCACAGAGCTTTACCTGGTTTGGTAAAGAGAATGAAACATAAAGTAGATTACATGACTTGGCTTTCAAATGTCTGTTCTGCCACTGGAGATTTAATTTATTGTTAGAGTGTTTACCTAAGAGACAAGGCCTGGGTTTGGTCTCCAGTATTGCATAGAGAAAGTGAGTTCTGTAACTTTAAAGATATATTGTATTTTTTAGCAAAGTGTGAGAAATAGAAATAGAATAATATTGGACCAAGTGACAACCATCTGCTAAATATCCCTGATGACTGGTAAGACTGTTTTCTTGTGTCACTCTGATTCAAAAAGCCATTTTAAATTTTAATATAACTATTATAAATGTCTTAAAATATATCATCTGGGCCACATGACTCAGAATAGAATGACTTTGCAGGATATATGCCAAGGGTAAATGCCTCCAAAGAAGCAAGTAAGTAATCATGGAAGTCATTAATAATTAAAACAATCAAAACAGTCATTCAAATCAAGCCTCTATTAACTTTTCTAAGAGCCTCTTAATTTCTCATGTGAGATATAGCATAATAATTCTATAGCTGGCCTCCTTCCCAGTACAGTCATCACCAGGTCAATAAGGTTCATGTGAGGAGCTTCGCAGACTTACCTAGAGTTTGAGGTTCTGGGTATTCAAGCTACAACTCATTATGTTATTATTATAATAAATAAAATTAGAATGTAATTTAGTGAATGTTAGTGTCTAGATAATTACACTAAATCTTTGCCAATAAGTTGCGTCTTTACCATTGAAACATAATTTATTTTCAAGAAACTTCCTTGAGTTTAAGGATTAAAATGGCGTGAATTTTTATAAATGTGTCATCAAGTAGCCATCACAACAATCGAGATATAAAATATTTCTATCACTCCAAGATAGTTCTAAGAAGTCCCCCTAAGCTTGTGTTCCAATGCTGCAAATCCAGGTCCCTGGAAAGCATTGGCTTTCTTCTAGAAGAGGCTTGCTTTACTATAATTCATGTGATGAACAACATGATATCTAATCCTTTATGCCCACTTTCCTTTACTTACCATGCTTTGAGGGCCCGTCCATTTTGTGTGGTGGTGTTACACATTAATATTTCTAAGGGATACTTTGAAATATATATGCTGTACTTCATTTCTATTTTCAATTGATGGATATTTGTTTTGGCTAGATTCAATTTTTGTCTAAAGCAAAGATATGAGCTATGGTTATGGAGCACAAGTCTAGTACCATTTTATGTTCCAATCAACAATGTGTGAAAGTTCAAGGTTTCAACACCCTTATAAACATGGATTATGGTGTGACTTACTCATTAAAACAATTTTACTGGTTATGAAATGGCAGTTCATTCTGGCTTCATTTTGAGTTCTCCTAGTGATATTAGACATGCCTTGTGTGGTTGTCATTCTTATATACAGTTTGTGTTGTAGTTGTCGTTAAATACCTGTTGTCTGTTTCTGAGTGGGGACTCCTGCAGTTGTAGCTGGCTGACTTTATCAACCATTTTCTGCTTGTAAAAAGGGGGAGTTTAAGAGCTTTGTTCATTGCACATGTTCCTGTTTTCATAGGTAGAGGCTCATAGGACAGAACTGGCGGCCACAAAGTCTACACCCCGATGACTTTTGAGGAAACTACAATTCAGTGATGTCACATTTCTATGTGAACAGAGGCATGAGTCTGCTTACATATTTCAAATTCAACGTATTTGCCATTCCTTGAGATATTTGATTAATCATATAACATGTTCTTTACCCAAAAGAATGCATTTTAGTGGTCAAGAGAATTGATATTTTCTAGACATAATATCTACTGGGAAACTTTTTTTTTTTAGAAATACTATTACATAATAATAAAAAGTTGTCCTTACTGGGTAAGTACATATACTCAAATTGGGGCAATACAGAGTTTAGCACAGCCACTATGAAAAGATGACACACAAATTTGTGAAGTGTTTCATATTTTTCAGATGTCTTTCAACTGAAAAAAGGATTAAGAAAATTTGGCACATTTATGCAACGGTTCATTGGTTTAATATCATTCATTGGTTTAAAAACTGACATGAAATTTGCCTGCAACTAGAAAAGAAAACTTGCTGAGTAAGATATAACTCAGACACAGAAAGATAAATATGTATCACTGCTAAGTGGATATTAGCTGTTAAGTAAATGATGATCAGGTGACAATCCACGGAACCAGAGAGGTCAGGTAAAGCAGAGGGCTATGGGGAAATCACGGATCTTTCTGGGAAGGGGAAATGGAATAGATTCTGGGGGTTTATGGGGCAGATAGGGATGGAAGCAGGAGGGATCAGGTGAGGGGGGGTGGAGGGAGGAAATGCCAGGAGAGACTTCTGGAATTGGGGGGAGTTGGGGGTATGGTGTGGAAATCTAATATACTAAAAATTTCCTGGAATCTATGAGAGTGACCCTAGGGAGAACTCCTAGTAATAGGGATACAGAGACTGAATGGGCCATTTCTTGTAGCCAGGCAAGACTTTCAGTGGTGGCACTGGGTTACACTTGGTTGAGTTGTTGGCCAAGAAGGTCCTGTGGAGATTCCTAAGCAACTCAAGTGGATTGCAGATTCCTAAACAACCAAAGGACAGGGGATTGCTCTCTGAAAACTGACAAGAGCGAAACATCCTCACAGCTCTTTAAACACATAGAAGTCAAGTTGGTGAGGGCTTGGATTGTTCACCCCTACATTTTTGTCTCCTTGGCAGAAGGTACTCTACGGACTATGGAAAGAAAAGCCTGAACACCAACCCAAGGACAAGCCTCTGCAATCTGCCCTGCCTGCTAAACGTGCTGGGGCAATAGTGGCACAGAACTTGTCGGTAGGACCAACCATTATTTGGTTTAACATGAGGTCTTCACTACGAGAGGGAGCCCATGCCCTACACTAACTGAATGGCCGGGAACCAGAGACAAAGGAGCCCAGAGACCTAGGAACCAAACACCAGTGGGGAAAAAATAATGAGGGGATTTCTATTGACATTCTACTATACTCAGAGATTGGTGCCTTGTCCACTCGTCATTAGAGAGGCTTCTTCTGGCAACAAATGGGAGTGCATTCAGATGTCAACAGGCAAATGCTATGCAGAGAAAGTCTAAATTGAAGGTCTCTATCAGGACACTACTGCTGGATATCCAATAACTCAGCAGAAGAGGGAGGTGAAGACTAGAATTTGAATGGGATGGAGGCCACCAGGAGTACACGGCCCACAGATTCAACTAAACAGGGACCACATGGGGTCTCAGAGACTGAAGCTGGAAGGAGTGGAAGGAGGGGAATTTGTGGATCGAATGTATTCTATGAGAAAAGAATATATTTTCAGTTTTTCAAAAAGGCGAGAAAAAAGAATTAAGTATTTAACAATGGTTTGAGATTAGATACAGAAATGCATTCGTTTTGTAAAGTTTCCACTGTAATAAATCATAATTTAAAGCTTTCTAAATGAAGATTTCATGGTAAGCAGATGACATCAACATCTATGCAACTTTTTGACAGAATGACTAATAATTAATGTATATATATGTGTGTGTGCACATATTTATGTATGTATAAAGAATCCAGACTTATAGAGGGATTTATAATCATGTTAAATTTAGAATTGGTATGAAATTTTAAGAATTACTAAAAGTACATATTATTATTCTTTAATATAAATAATATTCCCCCTCATTGCTTTGAAATAACTCATCTCGAGGCATGTTCTGCTTGATTTGGGGTTTTAGCTTTCTCTGCTCATTCTACTTAGTTTCATTATTATATTTTATTACAGATCTTATCTACTTATTCTTCTGCAATTTCCATGTGTCAACTTCTAGAATCACAGTTTCTCTAAGGCTACACAGGATGCAACTTTTAAATGTAATTTCTGCTTAGATTTGTGTAGCAAATTGCCATTGAAAAAACTGAATTCTCTGGAGTAAGTACATTTTCTCATTTGAATGAAGGACATGAGGCAAATCTTCACTGAGAAAAGCAAGTTATTAGTATAGCTAGATGGCTTTACAGAAGACAATGACTAAATCAGACATTTCATTTATATGTTGATCAAATTTATGATCTGTCTATTAATCAGGTCCTTTGCTAGTATTGACTATTTTTTAGTATTTAATCTTCTTAATTTAGTCTCCTTAATAAACAGGAGAAAAACATTAGTGCTTGATCTTGACTACCTTTTGAATAAACATCTACTTAATGCAATTTGCACTTTGGAAGAAATATAAAAACTAACTACTTTTGTTTATCTTTACATATCTGATAACTGCCTTATGATGATCGATCATTTATATATGGAGTCCAAGTGCTGTATGTAATACAACTGTGCCGAGTTACTAGAGAAATAGCTATCTAAAACTTGCTAGACTGGAGACATTATTTTATTTAGTTTTCATACAACCTTTGACACAAATAGTATTACAGAGATTTTTAAATATTGAAAAATAGATTTAAAGCAATTAAGCTTTGAATTTATTTAGGTACCAAAAGGTAGCAAGAAAATATTAGCTTCTGTGAGGTGTCAGATTTTACCCTGCCAGTTCCGTATGTCACTGATGCCAGGAGGAGAAGCTCCGCTTTAAACCAAAAGAGACAAGCTATATTCTGAGCAAATCTGTACCCATCACTAAAACATACACTAAGGTTCAAAGGTGATTCTCATGAAATGCTTTCTGTCTGTAGAATGATCAGTTAAGACACGAACAATTATGAAATGACCCAATCAAAAAATGTTTTCCATAAAACTTTCATTCAAAATATTGGTAATTACATTTTGAAATTCACCCAACATTTCAAAAGTGTCCATTGGTTTTAATTCTGGTAAAAAACAAAGATTGAGAGCTGAAAAGCAAATTATAAAACATTTCTATAGAGTATTGTTTTCTGTTACAAAGTCAGCATCAAAGAAAAGGCAGTAGAGAAATCGCTAAAAAGAAACAAAATCTTCATCATATAAATAGAACACTGCCATTATAAGTAAAATGTGGAATATCATTGCCATTTAAAAGGTAAGGATGATGACTCAAATACAATTGCAGATTGTATTTAATGCCTTGTGCATTGCAAAGCCTGGTAATATTTTCTTCCATTCTTCTCCCTCTGTCCCATCTTTTCAATTTATATTTTTCAGTTTAGAACCAGGTAATATTTTAAGGTACCTGTGTGTCTTAGGTGAAAATTGCTTGGGAATACAGCAGAAGACTAGTGTTTTAGTGGAGAAAATCAATTTGCTGAATGTTCTCAGGTGAACAGAAGGGTGGCAAGAAGGAAAGACCAAAGAGAAAAGTCTGATTAGGAATAGAGTCTCCCAAGAGACTTGCTTCCTTCTGATTGCTGGGAGATGTTCAGAGACAAAATGCACCACAGTTAGTTGCTGGAACTGACTGATATTGGGGAACAGGCACTGCCGCGTGCATGAGCCAGCCCGTCCTGCTGTGGGGGATGGTTCCAGGAAAGAGCAGCTGTGAGGTTCTTGCAGCGAACCCTCCAAGCACTAGATAAGGGGCTTCAGCACAGCACACTCTTATTACCCATTGTACACTTGTGTTAGAAACACTCTTAGCCATGGTGTTTCGCTGAATACCATCAGACAAATGACTTGGAATTCGTATTCATGCAATTCCCAGGCTCTATTATGACCATGCACTGATTGCTAAGGACTCTGAAGATCACCTAGGGCAGGGCCAAAGTACCTACTTTATAGAAAGATGAAGGGTAGTTTTTACCGTATCGATCAGTTATTTGGAACTGCACCCAGCAAAGTGATTTTTCTATTCTTTAGTTAAAATTATGAAAATGTTCCCTTGTGCTAGGGTTTGGTGGCACACACCCTTTAATCCCAGCACTTGGGAGGCAGAGGCAGGAGAATCTCTGTGAGTTCAAGGCCAACCTAGTCTACTGAATGAGTTCCAGGACAGATAGGGTTACACAGAGAACTTCTGTCTCAAAAAACAAGACAAAAGAAAAATAATAACAATAACAAAAAATGTTCTCTTGCATAATTGTAATAAGAAAGTCATTGTAAACTGGCCTGTATGACTTGTTCTCTCCTAATTGACAGACAGTTTGGCAGCATGGAGTCACAATGTAGGGTTTCAATATATGTATATATGTATGTGTGCATGCAGGCATATATGTAAGCATCATTTTGCTCTAACACCTTCATATTCTCCTTCCTTTTCTTTTTTCTTTTCTTATCTGTATTTCTATTTCTTTTTCTCATCATTAAAATAAGAATGAGGTCTTTAAACTCCATAATATACTTTAACATGAGTCATTTGCACAAATTACTTACCTAATGAAACCATTCAATAAACATGAACCGGGAACAATGTCAAATTAACTCAATTTTCTTACACAAACATGCTATACATTTTTATTATTTCCATCCATGTAATAAAAAGATTTTTTTTTTCCTGAGAAGGCCATTTTCCTTTGTGAAACATAAAAAAACAGATTTTTTTTCGGCTCTCCTCTTGATTTCCCCTTCTCTGTTTATGTTGAGTCTGACATCGGAAATGATAGAGTTCAATTCCAGGCAACTGGTTGATGTTAAATGCGGTGTCTCTGAGGCCCTGTCTGTATGAAAGGGTATCAGCATCTTGTTTGAAACAGCCTGTCACTAGGGGTTTTGGCCTATGATTATCTAAATTAGGGTCTAGGCTTAGCTGAGACAATAACATCCACAACATTCCTCAGTTTAGTAAAGCCAAGGGTAAGTTTAAAAACCACGGTTGAAAAAAAAAATCCAAAGTTTCCCCTTATTTATACTCAAGCATGCTTTCATTGACCAGCCCCACTGCTGAGAAACATGAGAATATTTCCTGCAGAATGGAACATAGCATTAAAAAGGAAAAAAGTAAGATGGGGTGCTGAAGGTAAATAGGACATCTGCATAAATTTTTCCATCCCCATAAGATATTTGAAAGTTTTAAGTAATGAAATAGATGTCATTCTTAAAAATGCAACTTCACACTAACAAATTAGATGATTGCAAACAAGAGTTTTATCTCATGGACCTTTATAAAGGAACCAGATGTTATTTATAGTCATTGGAAGGCAGTGAGTGTATTCTTGTGACAACAGGCACCAACTCCTAAAACCATGACATTCCTCTGGGTCTTGGGCTACACTGCCACTCCAATTTCAGTAGATTTCTTGACTACAAGTTGAGAATGTTTAAAGTTATAAAGTAGATGTAGATATGTCAGAACAGTTTGTGGAACCTAAACAAATGAAGTCATAGAAGAGTTTATCATGAAAGATTGTGGAAATATACCAGAAAGGTAAAAGTAAGTTTTATGATTTTATTATTTTGAAAATAATGTAAAGATTATCTGTGACATTTTTTCTGACCATTGATTTTTGTTTAGTTTTATAAATAAAATAAAATAATATTTTGAGTAAATGATGCAGTAGGAAGACTAATTATTGTAGAAATGTTTAGTTTGAACATTTATTCAAGCTAAACTTATTTATGAAAATAAACGTGGCATCCTGTCTTTCCAGAATCATTAGGCCATGAATTATTTGGTTAAATTCTTATAATTTCTAATAAGCTGAGGATTATTCATGAGTGCTCTAAGGATTTTCTTGAGTTTTTAATATTTCACAACAAATAGATATCTATAATGCTGTGCATATACTTTTAGGTTCTGGTGTGTATTAGATAGACCAAGTATTGAAAAGGCCATGGGCTCTGGCCAGCACTAGGGTTAAGATTATAGCTTTACGATTTAGAAGTTTGGAGGAATGTTGTTAGATTTTGATTCAGGTTTTTTTCTGCTTATTTTTGTTTGCTTGTTTCCTTTTGGTATAGTGAGTGGCAACAGCAATAGTAGACAACGGTGTATGTCTCCTGAAACAGCTAAGGAAGGTACCTGGCTGGAACTTAGTCCATGTTCCCTGTGCTTTTGCTTTCTGGAGATGAGGTGGGGTCATCACTGTGGATATCAGTTGGTCCAGATTCTAATTAACACGAGACTGGAGTTCATTTGTTTGCTATTTCTTTCCTTGTTTTTTTTTTTTTTTTGTCGTATATCTTGTAATTATTCCCTCTAATTTACTGAATGCTTTGGATAACAAAAATAAGGGGGAATTGAAAAATTACAATAAAATACAACACAAAGCACACACATATATACACATCACAATAGCAAGAAAACAATCAATTTTAAGAAACTATGCTAATTATATTTAAGAACACTGTCTAATAATGCAGTTTCTATCCACACTTTGACTTTAAATTTAAATTGAAGTTTCTATTTTTTAGTATAGTTTTAACTGTTTGTTCTTCTCAGTAGATTATAGATATTGTACTATAGAGAGAAGAAAGCAATTCCATCATGAAATACAGACACACAAAAATTTATCTTGGACAGAGCTTATCTATAATGTGGAACTTTAAAGATGAGTGGAGAACAATTCTTTCTTTGATGGGATGTAAGTTTAGTGTAACGAATAATAAAGTTGGGAAAATGCTTAGAAAATATTGGAAAGAAATCAGTGATGCTAACGGTTCTATCTGAAAGCACTAAGAGGTTAGAGGAATTAGCTCCAAATAAGGACAGGCAGAAAACCTGTGCTGAAAACAAAAATCTAACTGTGGCCTCTGTCACTTTTTGAGGGCAGGAAACACTTGGCCTCACTAGAAGAGATAAGGTGATATGTTTATATATAAGAGTATTGTATCTTAAAAATTTTTTATTAAATAAAATTTTACTATAGGTGTCCTTTACTTATTTAATTTCTATAATATTTTAAGGATAATTTCAACCTTTGTGTTGGGACCAATTAAGTTCTGGCCTTCAGCTGCTCTTCCCTGTTACTAGAAGCTGTGCCTAGCCTACAGGATCAGAGGATGGGATTTTCACCTGTTGGCCATTGACTGCAGGGTATTTAAGCCTCCACGGTGCTATTAAAGAAGGGCTTTTTACCAGCGATTGGAGGTCTGTTGGAGGTCTGTGTGTCGGTCTGTCCCGAGGGTGGGGTGGTGGGGTGTGGTACACGGCACTTTGTAACACGATGCTATTTTCTTTCTTTTTTTTTCATGCATAAATTTGTTTATACAAGAATATGACCAAGTATAAACAAAACCAAAATACAAAATGGTAGGATTTATGATTCTCTTATGCACATTCCACAGTAGGGCTGCCAAGGCTAACAATGTGAGTTTGGTCTCCTATCCTAAGGACATATGACGAATGGAAGAACCAATTACCAAAAGTTGTCCACTAACCTCCACATATGTTTTATAACTTGAAGTTATCAAGCCTCTAAACAACAGACACTTGGGGAATGTGATAGTCTTACCTTTCTTTCTTTCTTTTTTAGTTTATTTTTTATTGTAAATTTCTACCTCCTCTCCTCCCACTTCCCTCCCCTCCCTCCACTCCCCCTCCCCCTCTATCTCCAGTCCAAGGAGCAGTCAGGGTTCCCTACCCTATAGGAAGTCCAAGGTCCTCCCTGCTTCCCCCAGGTCCAGGAAGGTGAGCATCCAAACAGACTAGGCTCCCACAAAGCCCTTCCATGCAGTAGAATCAAAACCCAGTGCCATTGTCCTTGGCTTCTCCGTCAGCCTCCACCATCAGCCACATTCAGAGAGTCCAGTTTGATCACATGCTCTATCAGTTACAGTCCAACTGGCCTTGGTGATCTCCCATTAGATCAGTCCCGCCATCTCAGTGGGTGGACGCACCCCTGGCGGTCCTGACTTCCTTGCTCATGTTCTTCCTTCTTCTGCTCTTCATATGGACCTTGGGAGCTCAGTCCGGTGCTCCAATGTGGGTCTCTGTCTCTATCTCCATCCATCACCAGATGAAGGTTCTATGGTGATATGCAAGATATTCATCAGTATGGCAATAGGATAGGGCCATTTCAGGCTCCCTCTAGTCAGCTGCCCAAGGAACTAGCTGGGGACATCTCCTTGGACACCTGGAAACCCCTCTAGAATTGAGTCTCTTGCCAACTACAATATATTTGAGCAACAGAAAACACTTATTTGATGACAGAGTAATGACAAACTGATTAAGCACAGATAAGACTGTAATTACATGTGAAACATATGACTGACACTTTAGAATGACGTACAGTATAAAGGCAAAAATAAAGACTTTCTAGTTATGAATTTTGTGGCCAGGCTTGCTTATTTTGAATTCAAGGGTCCATTAGACCAGTGTTTTTTTAAGGCACCAAAACAGCGTGGTGCTGATGGTTCCACGTGCTTACATTTGACTCTGTGGGGGCAAATACCAGGCTCTGGCTCTTTGCACTGTAGATGTGTAGAGACGACTACATCCATATCTGAATATCCAGTAAGAACTGGTCTGCAAGAGTTATTGGCGCAGACTGGATAACAATTTTTTATGTTATAAAGATTGTTATGTTTGAGTTTTCTTACCAAATGCATAAGAATGTTCAGTCAATATCTTTGGACTTTCATGACTGTAAAAGCTGCTAGATAAAGCAGCTAGGATCAGTTACAATAAAGAATTACTAAGTATGCTATTCCCATCAATAGCTTCATTGAGAAAGGCTTTTTATTAACTATCCCAGACTTATGGCTTTAATAGTTTCTAGTATTCTATAAGTTTTCACCAAATAACTGCTTATAGGAAGATGGTTTAAAAATATGAAAATATGTTTTGTAGCTAATTAATATGGACTATGGGATGGGGAATTTGGGAGTGAAAGAATGGCATTTTAATAAATAGAGAATTATATATTTTATGTTTAAAGACATCTCCATACATGCACACACACACACACACATAATTTGTCTTACAAGCTGTCATTGATCCATATAGGATTATAAAAAACACGGTTTGATTTCTCCAATTTAAATATAGATTAGTTCTTTAGGTTCTAGGCATGTTTGTTCGACCTATGTGCATACTTCATAGTAGCCTTAATATTTATGTGTGTATGTGTATTGTACATGTACAATGTACATGTGGGTATGTGTGTAGGCAAGAGATTGAAGCTGGTGTCTTTGATGTTTATTCCATATTTTGTTATTGATGAAAGGTCTTTCCCTGATCCTAGATTCTACTGATTTGGCTAGACTGTCAGTCCAGTGAATTGAATTCCTGGCATTTGTCTTCTTTACTTCCTCAGTACAGAAAAGACATTTTCGATGACAGGCTAGAACTTGAGTCGTGGGGATGCTAACTTGGATCCTTATGCTTGTTCAGCAAGCAGTTATTAACCATGCAACTCTCTGGTCCATGAAATTCACATTTAAACAGTTTTGAATCATTTCATAGAACTAAATAAACATCCTTATAATTGTTAGACATTCTCTTTAATATTTAATCTAGTATTCAATTTTAATCAAAATCTTTTATGACTCTAAAATGAGTGTAATCTAAGTTATAACCCTTACAAAAATAGGCTTTTTTGAATCACAGAACTATAAAGCACTTTTGAAATTATGTGGATTATTGATTTAAATCCTGTTTATGGATCAACATGAACTTGATAGATTTATTTTTAAAAAGCAAAGATTTTAGGACTTATCTAAACATGATTAAATCCCAAGAATTAGTGTTTGTAAAAATTAGATATTATTGTAACTGCTAGATGCCAAGCTTGGAAACTAAGAGCAAATTCATTCCTTCAGAGTTATATGTCTATCTCTCTTTCATGCTTTTGTGGCAACATGACTTTCCAAAGTAACAAATCAGTTCAAAGTTTAAGCCTCTAAACTTTTAATCCTGTTTAATTTGCATATACAACAATAGATTTCATATATCACCTCCAAGAAGAGAATTATCTAAATGGAGCTGACAGAAGCATGAAGCATGTGTAAGTGGTGTGATTTCCATATGATAGGTAACACTGCAAATCAACTCAGTAGCTTTTTTTTAGCTATGATTTGTTCAGATTCTGAGTAAGTTCTAGGCTAGCTTGCAGTTTGCTGTCATAGACTGAAAGCAACGCTAAATGAATTCATTACTTTGACCAAAAGCGATCTGTTTGATCAAGAACAAAATACATATCAGACTAGGCCTTTCCTTTTCCACATGTGTCTAAGAAACCCAACATGCTTCTCCTCAGTTTTTAGCTTTGTGGTTTTATAAGTCAGAGTTTGGAGTGACATTGAAATGCAGCATTCTGTTCTAAAAATACATTCACTTGCTCCATAATAAAACATTTTGAAGACATGAGCAATCACTTCTTATAATGCAGCAAAGAAGCAATGATACTAAATTCTAGTAGAATTGTTTTATTTTTAACTAGAGAAGACATTATATGAAACATAAATCATAACGAGGGATCCATAGCATGTTTTTTTTTATTTTTCTGATCGCCAAAGAACCATGACATAATGAAAGAGGTAAAATTTGTGCCATTCTTTATTAATTTCTAACTGTTGATAGCCCCCAGATTTGCTCTCGTCTTCCCTGATGCTACTAAGTCCAGTGAAACACTCATGAGGCTCAGAACTTTGCACTAAGTAATTTTGGTAGACAGCATTGCATGTCCTTAAAATATGGTTTTTTACAATAGTAATTATTTACTCTCATTTAGAATTGAAAGTGTAGCTCTCACTGTGAAAACCCTGCACTATTCAATTGTTTACTGCTCCTAGAAAATACCATTAAACTTTAATAAAGCAATGAATGTTTTCACTTTTGCACAGCACAATGCCTTTTAAAATGAAATTGATATGCATTTATGTTCTGAAATGAAAGAGAAGTATCTGTGACCATTCAGACTTCACAGAGTACTTCAAAGCTTCGCTACACAGACCAGTAATTATTGCACATAACAAAAAAAATGGAAACTCTACCAGGGCTAACAGTGGAGTTCACAGCAGAGGCTGGTTGATGGTGACCACTACAGATAGAGTGGAAACAGAGCGTTTCTAAACAGGTTTTACTTCCAAAGGCTTTCATGATTTTGTAAATATTAATAGTTACCTTTCTCTTTGCTGTGATAAAATGTGTGAATGAAATAACTTAAGGAATATTAAATATTTTACTTTGGTTCATTGTTTGCAGCACAGCCCATCATTTTGGGAAAGTCTTGGCAACTAGACCCTGAAGCAACAGGTCACATGGTAAAGCCTGAATCATAGAAATGAATGCTGGTGCTCAACTCTCTCTCTCTCTCTCTCTCTCTCTCTCTCTCTCTCTCTCTCTCTCTCAATGCAGTCTAGGATCCAAGTTTATGGAATGGGTTAGTCTACATTAGGGTGTGTTTTTCCATTTAAATCCACCTAGGCTACCTAATCATTCACAGTCATACTCAAACATCTGTCTTCCGTGATTCTAGAACGTATCAAATTAAACTATATCAACCAGCATAAGAACATCAACATTGTCCCTCTAAAAAGGTTTTTAATTTTTATTTAATTGATATATTGTATATCCAGAGGCCTTTCCTGTGTCCTACCTTGTCCTGCAACTGCTCATAAAATAATCACTCAAAAGCTTAATATTAACTATGATTGCGTTGCCGATGGTTCAGGTTTTTTACTAGGTAGCTCTTACATATAAATTAACCCATTTCTATTCTTCTGTGTATTGTCACATGGCCTGTGGTTTACCAAGAATGCTCTGCCATCTTGTTCCTCTGGCAGCTGCTGCTGATGTCTCTCTTGTTCTGCTCTTTTCCCTGTATCTCTTCTGGAAGTTCCCACATGACTCTATTCTGCCTGGCTATTGGCCAAATCACCTTTATTCATCAAGAAATAAAAGCAACACATATTCACAGCATCCAGAAAGGACCTTCCATATCTTTTCCCCTTTTCTGTCTAATTAAAAGGAAAAAGTTTTAACCTTAGGGAATGTTTTAACCTGAACATTGTAAAATTATATATCAACAAACAGATATCAAGTAAAAATCAGTTACAATATCTAGTCTATTAGTCTTCAACAAAATTAAGGAAATACTCTATCATCCATTCTATCTTTGTGTGTCTAAAGTTTTATATCTAGTTTATATTTTATCATAACTAAGGAAAACTATAATTATAACTATCTAGTCTTCAACACCATCAAAAACCCCAGAAGGATACATTAACTGAGTAAACAGGAGGTACAATGCAAGCAACTTCCAAAACTCTAGAAATGACAGTGACATTTAGTTGCCTGGACAGTCACCCAAAGTTTGTCTGTAATATTGGGGGATTCAACTCCAGACAAAGGCCCATCATACCTGGCAGACTTCTCAGTGAAGCAGGAAATTTGAAGAACTGTCCTATCTAAATTGGCCATTTGTCAGTCTCTTTCCTCTGTGTCCTGAAGAGTGTCTGGCAGTTTATTCTATGAAGCAGGAACCTGAAAGACCATCCCACCTTGTTCTGGCAAAATTTAATGATCACTTTCCTGTGGGTCCTGCATGTCCAGTTTATGCAATAAACTGTCAAGCAGTACAGGCAAGAGCAGTTTATTGCCCAAATAGCTATACTTGCCACATTGAAAGCAAAGTCCACAACAAGCTTCTTTGATGCCCAATATCCTCTTTAAAGTAATTGGTGCTGCCAGGAGCAGATGTGATTCATGCCAAGAAAAGTCTAAGTTGTTAAAACATTTTAAATATCATAATTTGTAGATCTTTGAAGTGTCTGAAGATTGCCCATATCTGAAATATACCTCTGTACTATACTGAAAACCTAACTAATAGGGCTATAAGTTTGTTAAATATGGGTGACTATTAGCCTGTATTTCTTTATTATTTTGAATAGCTTTTAAGGACTAAAACTTCATATTGCATAACTGAGCAAGCTGCATAGGTCATACCTTGAGCTAAAATAGAAACAGATGAACAGTATAAGGGGAAGAACCTTAAATTTGTATCAATATACAAAAATCCTTTGAACAAGAATAGAAACATATAGAGTGTAACAAAATTGTGCATAAAACTAAAATACATAAGATTATATGTATATTCATTCATTGAATGGTACTGAGTGAAATAAAAACATTTTCATGCAAGTATATAACATATATTAAGTATACTCATCATAATTTTTAACCCATTCTTTTCTATTCCTGCCTTTCATGAGTTCTTTTTGCCACCATAGACATTTATACTGCTATCTGTACACACTTTTTGCATCTATATAAAATCTGAAACACACACACACACACACACACACACACACAATAAGCATCACAAATGAGAGAAAGAATGTGAGATTTGTTTTCCAGAGACTGACTAAATTTGCTTAATAAGTGATTTCCAGTTGTATCTATTTCCTCCCAAATGACATAACTTTATTCTTTTTAGATAAAGAAAACATTCTATTTTGTATATCTTTGTCTATTCCTCTGTCAATTAACATATCTTATAGGTCATATGAAGATGAACACATTTCATGTTTTGCCATTACTGATCACATACTACTATTCTTTGCACTTTAAAGTTATATTTTTAATTATGGAGTTTATTTTTAAAATATACAGTCTCTGTGAGGAATAGCACGCTGGTATTTCAAATGTCATTTGCCCAGCATTTATATTATTCCCCATGAAATTTTATATAACACAGGTAGTTCAAATTTTTTTTGCTCTCTACCCACAAGAAATAAAGTTATAAAGTTTTTACTTAACATTCCTTTGCTTACTTTTTGACTTTACTATATATCTTTTTTATTTTATTGATTTTTTATTGGGTTCTACATTTTTCTCTGCTCCCCTCCCTGCCAATATACTGTCAAACTTACATGCTGTCTAAATTTTCTAAGATATAAATAAAAATTTTATTGCAAGCAAACATCTATTCTTTACTTTCAATTTTTATTACATTGTATGGTAGTTTAATAAGAATGTCCTCCATAGGTTTAGATGCTTGAACACATGGTTTCCAGTTGGTGGCATTATTTGGGTAGACTTAGGAGATGAGGCCTTGCTGGAAGAAGCATGCAATTAGTGATGAGATAAGAGGTTTTAAAGCTTCCAGACATTCCAAGGTACTTTTTCAAATTACTACTTATGGCTCAAGAAGTGAGTCCTAAATATTCCACTCCAGCCAGCTACTTGTTACCATGCTTTCTGTCCATGACAGAATTTTATCCTCCTGGAATACTGAACTCAAATAAATAATTTCTTTTATAAGTTTCCTGGACCATTGTGTTTGGTTTCAGTGATAGAAACCTAATGAATACATACCTTATGCTCCCAAAGTTCATGTTTCCTATGGTCTGAGGAAGCAATACTTTAATTCTTCTTACCATGTAGTGTCAATACAATATGGGGTATCATTGAATAATATTGGGGAATCTCTATAACTATCCCATCTTATTGTGAACATTATGATGAAATGAGCCAGCCCATCTTAGAGTTCTCTGTGGAAAATAAACATGAAATATGGAACTGCAGACTTGGTGTTGTTAGAGAATGCCAGTTGCTTTTCTGAAATTCCTGAATTCAAGTGTCTCCATAATTTTCAATTATTTTCTTACACTATGTATTACTTGCTCTTAACACTACCAGATGTCTGTGTTTGCTGACTGTCTTAGTGACTATTCTGCTGCAGTGATAAGATACCATGACTAAGGGAGTTTATAGAAGAAAAGGTTTACTTGGGGCTTATAATTTTAGAGGATTAAAATTGATCATCATCACAGAAGAGAGCCTAACAGTAGGTTGAGAGCCATGGTCTGGAGCAATAGTTGGAACCTCACATTGAAACCTACCTGTGGTACAGAGAGCTAGCAGGCAAGGACACGGCCTAGGCTTTGAATATCTCAAAGCATGCTCATTCTTCCAAAAGGCCACACTTCTGAATTCTACCCAAACAATTTTACCAACTGGGGACACAGCATTCCAATGTATGAGCCTATGGGGGCATTCTCATAGAAACACCACACTGATATACTGTATGAAGTGTCTTGTTGTGGGTTTTGTTGTCTTTCCATTGGGTTGTGTACACTTTTAATAGACCTACGTGGTTATTTAACATATTCTAGATCTTCCTCTGGTTTGAAACTTCCATTTCCTCTTCTCTAGGTTATCATATGGTGTTTTAAATTCTATGAGTCATTTCTTTTGTAAGTGTAACTTTTTGCTTCTTCCTTGAGATAACGGTGACATACTAACAACCTAAAAATGAGTTTCTATGTTATCTTTACAAAGTTTTTATAGCTTTTTTTTCCACATGCTGGTTATATAATTAGTTTTCGTATTTGATTTGAGAAAAAAATTCATTTTCTATTTTCATAAAAATAAACATAATCCAAGTATTTTATTACAAGCAGTATCCCTTCTTCAGTCATAAAAAGACCAGCTCTGGCATAAATCAGGTTTCTAAATGTGTGTGTAACTTTTGGGAGGATAGAATAGGGGTTTGTCTATGCATTCAATCAGCTCATATCTGTATCAGCATAAGCTTGCTTGCTGGGTGACTATTACTTCTGAATACCTTCTAGTAGTTTGTGGTAACTAATTGGTCCCACTTGTTTTAATCTTCAAGGTCTTGTTTTTGTTGAGACCGTCTTTCACTTCTAATTCTACATTATCCTGTTGCTATATAGTCCAGCCTAATGTCAACATCCTGGAAATCTTTCTCTCTCAACCACCTGAGTGCTGAGAACTGGCATACCAAGCAAGATATTTGAAATCTTTTTGGTTACTTTATATTTTCCATTTATTTTTCAAACTGCACCATACTCTTTTTGGGATGTTCACTGACGTTGATTTCAGACTGATGTCATTTGGGGAAGAATTGTTAATTATCAATATTTTTAAAACTCTGGATGCACTATTCATAATAAGTTTTGCCTATAATTATTTTATTTTAAAAGAGTATTTCATAAAATTGCCTGTGTGAAAAATGTATTATCTTATCAATTTTTTGCCATGTTACATTTTTGATAGCTGGCATCTTTGAGAAAATTCCATTTTTATAATGAATATATTTTAAATATTAAGAGTTTTATATCTACGGGAAAGTTGATTCATTTCTACATATTATCTTCACTCTTTCCACTTTATAGTTTCTTCAGTGAATATCTTATATTAGTATGTAACATCTCTTACTATTAATAAAATAAATTTTTTTATAATATTGGCGAAATCCATGGTATGTGGACATTTCACAATCAGAATAGGATCTGTGATACTAGTTACTCAGGGGCTGAAATATAAAGGTAGCAAGTTCAAGCCCAGTTCTGGTGATACTGCTGTTGTATACTGGATACTGTATACTCTTGTACACTATAAAGATTTGTCATTTGTATTGGTTTAATAAAATGCGAATTGGCTAGAAGCCAAGCAGGAAGTAAAGGCAGGGTAAGCTAACTAGGAGAATTCTGTGAAGAGGAAAGGCAGAGATGTCGTCTGCAGCTGCACACAAGGGAAACAAAATGAGAATGCCTCGCTAAGAAAAGGTACCAAACCACATGGCTAAACATAGATAAAAAACTTATGGGTTAATTTAAGCTGTAAAAGCTAGTTAGTAATAAGCCTGAGTAATAGTAATAGTTTATAATTAATATAAGCTTCCGTGTGTTTATTTGGGACTGAAGGACAGAAGGACTGGGCAGGACAGAAAATTCCATCAACAAAGGGTGCCCAAATGTCTGGCAAGGATTTTCACATAACGCCTAAGAAAGCTTATAAAAGAATTCTAGATAGACAAGAACAGAGTCAGGTGCAGCTTCTTGGTAACTGTCTTTTTTTTCTGGTAGACTTTGTTTGCTGGTGGAGAGCAGAGGTACTTCCAGACTCAGCTTTATTGGCAAAAATCTTACAGCTCTTCTAAGAGGTTGTGCCGCCAAACACTTAAATGTTGCTTATGAGCAGCCAGTGGCAGACTTTATGCTGGTTTCATGGACCTTGAAACTCCACAGAGTTGTGGCAAAAAACACGACTTTTTCCAGTACTTTCTTTAATGAAGCAAGACTCTCAGAGAAATAAGGAATGGGGCAGAGTTAGCTGCCAAAGCCACAGCTTAAATCCTAGCCATATCACTTAGCAGATTTAAGACTCATTTGGTCAGAAAAAAATAGAGATATACAGTGAAGAAAGATTCAGATAAAAAAAAAACCTCTAAGTTGCTAGAATGTACTTAAACATATATATATATGCTTGGGAGAGAAAGTCCTTAAAAAAGAGATATAATAGTTGGGTGTGGTGATATATACCTTTCATCCCAGCACTTGGGAGGCAGAGAAAGCTGGATACCTGGTAAACAGAGTGAGTTTTGGGACAACCAAATATATACAGAAAAACCCTGTCTCAAAACAAAACCAAAAATTTAAAAATAGAAATAAAAGAAACAGAGTAAGAAAAAAATACATAAAGATGGATAATACACAGAGGGTCTGGATGCTGTATGTTATTGGGCTGAAGAGATCACTCAGCCATTAAAAGTTAGGCTCACAGCCAAAAATATTGTTTTGTTTCTGAATTGTTTGCCTGCAGAGAAAGGAGCAACAGCTGCTTAAAGACGTTTGATTATAAATGCTGCTGAATTAATCCAACCTATATATTCTGGAAATGCCTTGGTTCAAAATTCACGTCAAAAGATATATTATTTTGGAGAAGAAATTTTACTTTTGCTTCAGCAGGAAATGAGAGGCTTTCTTGGTTAAGAAAAAAATCAGTGTTGATCAAGGAAGGCCCTCTGAAAAATCTCCAATGGGAATGGATGGCCCAAATGATTCTGCATTTCAGAATACCTCTGTTAGTTTTCTCTGAGTTAGGCATCCAGAACAATTTTAAGACTTCTGGCAGAGATGATCCAGTCTCATAGAATACTCCTCTCAGGACTGGACCATAATGCTAAAATTGTTTGAGTCCCCAAAAGATTATCAGCATATCAGCACCCACAATCTGCAGAAAGTAGCCTAGAAAACTACACCCACATTCCCTCAAAATGGGCAAGCACTCTCCCAACCTAAAAAGTAAGTACATTCTGAGTTTGCTATCTTTAAACATGGAGATTGACTTGCTGCCTTTAGGGCCTAGTCACTAAGAAACATTGCAGTGTATTCTAAACCATGTGGACCGGAACTGAATGGCCTCTGATTATTCTTGTCTTGTTTCAATTATGAAAAGGTCAGAGTTGCTTTTAGAAGGAAAATCACAAACATACCACCAAATGCTGTGTGTGTCCTTCAGTTATGGGCGGCTTGGCAGCCCAGAAGAAACTCATTCTTGCTGGAGGCAAAGAAGGTCCCATTTTCCCTGACCCTTCTGCTGTTGTTAGCCTTCTCTGAGCAGAAGAAGTCAGGAAATTGTGATCTTGTGTTGAGAAATAGTATTTTGGCTTTAAGATATGGATTCTGTTACTTTAAATTGCCCACCTTCATTTGTGGTAAGACAGGAATTCCAGCAATATTGTGAGTCATACAGCTGGCTGCTAGATTACTATGCTTATCACTGTCTCCTTGTAAATAGGAGAGAAGCAAGGGTATTTGTTACACACAGTCTTTAGGATCGTCTTGTTCATATTTGAGATGATTCATATGTCAGCGTCAAAAATAGTCTGGTAAGTTTATTAATATTTATTTCATCAGTAATTGGTCTATCTGAAATTCCATTTTCCATTAAGTCATATGAATATACATTTTAATATTTATGTATTTATTTTTTGTGCATGGGTGTGGAGGGGGGTACACATGTGGAAGTTAGAAGACATCTTGCAGGAACGCATGTCACCAGGCTTACTCACTGACCCTTCTTGCTCACTTCTTCTTCTTCTTCTTCTTCTTCTTCTTCTTCTTCTTCTTCTTCTTCTTCTTCTTCTTCTTCTTCTTCTTCTTCTTCTTCTTCTTCTTCTTCTTCTTCTTCTTCTTCTTCTTCTTCTTCTTCTTCTTCTTCTTCTTCTTCTTCTTCTTCTTCTTCTTCTTCTTCTTCTTCTTCTTCTTCTTCTTCTTCTTCTTCTTCTTCTTCTTCTTCTTCTTCTTCTTCTTCTTCTTCTTCTTCTTCTTCTTCTTCTTCTTCTTCTTCTTCTTCTTCTTCTTCTTCTTCTTCTTCTTCTTCTTCTTCTTCTTCTTCTTCTTCTTCTTCTTCTTCTTCTTCTTCTTCTTCTATATCCCTTCATTACATGTCTTCCATCTTGTTTTCTGAGTTGCAAAATCCTGACGAACTAACTTCCTGTGTTTTCAAGCTCATGCTGACAAAACATCACCTTCTCATTTCATGCACCCCTCAAATGGCAGCAAGAGTGTGGTGCTCCTTCTCCCTCATTCCAGGATCTCAAAGCAAAGATGATGTGGTAGCTCTTAATTCCCATTGTGGCCCCTGAAACTACTGATTTTCTTTTAAAAAATATTTTAAATTTAATTATTTTATTTAAAGGACACACGGATATACTTTCAAATTTTAAGAATCTTTACAAAACCATTACCAAAATAGCCTACTTGTCTTCCACATACTAGGCTCTACTCCATAACTTGATGATGATACTGTAAATTTTTATTTTTTCTTTCATAGAATTTGGAATTGATACATTTGCTAAATAACATATATAGACATTTATATCCTCTCAGTTTTGACTGTTGGATACTGATTAAGGAGAATGGAAATATCCCTTTATTATGATACTTTATCTCTTACACTCCTCAAACTTTGTGCATAGATAATTTATCTTCAGATATAAGTATGCCCCTATGATTGTGTACACAGCTGAGTCAGTTGCTATACTTTTATTTCTTTGCTTCATGCTTTCTTCTGTAGTGTTTCTTCCTCCCAAGGCTCTTCTCTCTTGCTCTCTTTAGATTGTATGTGTCTGTCGCCATTCATTCGCACACTTCTTGTCGTAAGTACAATCATATCACATAACTTCTCAACTCACTCTAAATCTCCTGTAGCGATTGCTGTGGAGCCTCACTGTGTCTTCAAACAGCTTTCTTATGTGGCCATATCAGATACACTTTCTCCAGGGATAACTTGAGGCTTAACACTTTATCATATACAGAAGGTCAAGCTGGTCAGTCTTAGTTCTCAGAAAAGCCACTTTATTCTGACACACGAGAATTCTATTTCCTTTTACAGATCCCCTTTTCAGTACTACATATTTTATCCCTTTTTTCTGTCTGCCCATCTTCCCTCTCTGCCCTCCCTCTGTTTTCTCTCTATCACACCTGTTAGGTGTAGTGCTTAGTGCCATTCTCATGCTGCCTTGTGTTAGTATTGTAGCAGGGTGCATGGGCTTCCTCTGCGTGTCTCATGCCATTTCAATAGATGCCACCAACGCATTTTCCAGGACATAGTTGGGTCATGTGACTCCTTTGTGTCCAATCCTGAAGAAGGTCTGTAATACATATGTGGCCAAGTGCTTCCTCTGTAGTTGTAAGACACCAACTGTGGGTATATTCTCTTCCTGCTTCGTTTACCCATTCATTGCCAGAAGGCTGGGGAAACTCAAATGATGTTTGTACACAGTGAAATACAGTGGGGTTTTATTCAAGGTGTTTGGATATTACATATGTGCTCTTCTGTTTTAAAACAAAATTCTTAGAATTTCAACTACTTCCCTTTCCTCAAATATGTACAGTGCTGATTCTTCAGTGTGTGTTCTTGCCTCTTGTCATTGACATAGAATATTTCCTGCTGTCACCTGTGAGAGAGCACCTGGTCAAAGCATCTTTTGGCTTTTTCTTTTCCAATTTATACACTTTTGGTCTCGTTCAGTTGTTTCATTGTTCTTGTTAAGACTCCAGGCACTATATTGAATAGGTATGAAAAGAGCAGACAACCTTGTCTTGATTTTAGTGGAATTGCTTTGAATTTCTATCCATTAAATTTGATGGTAGCTAGACTTGTTGCAAATTGCCTTTATTATGTTTAGGTTTGTCCCTTGTATCCTTAATTTCTCCAGGATTTTTGTCATGAAGTGGTGTTGGACATTGTCAAAGGCATTTTCTGCATCTAATAAGATGATGTTTTTTTTCAGTTTGTTTATGTGGTGGTTTACATTTATTGATTTTCACGTATTGAACCATTGAACCATTCTTTGGAATAAAGTTTACTTGAACATAGTAGGTAATCTTTTTTATGTGCTCTTGGATTTGGTTTGCAAGTGTTTTACTGAGTATTGTTGCATCTATGTTCATACGGAAAATTGGTCTATAATTTCTTTTGTTGAGTCTTTACATGATTTTGATATTAGGGTAATGTGTCTTTATAAAATGAATTGGACAATGTTCCTTTTGTGTCTATTTTGTGGAATAATTTGAGGAGTATTGGCATTCACTCTTCCTTGAAAGTCTGGTAGAAGTATTGCACTAATACCATCTGGCCCTAGGTTTTTAGTTGTTGGGAGACTTTTAATGACTGCTTCTATTTTACCAGAGGTTATAGGTCTTTTCAAATTGTTCATCTGCTCTTCATTTAGTAAATAGTACCTATTGAGAAAAGTATGTATTTCTCTTAGCTTTCCTAATTTGGTGGAGTACAGGTGTTAAAAGTATGTGCTTATGATTCTTTGGATTTCGTCGCTGTCTGTTGTTATGTCCTCTTTTCCAGTTCGGATTTTGTTAATTTGGATATTCTCTCTCTTTCTTTTAATTAACAATGCTGTTGACTTTATCAAAGAGCCGAGTTTACTTCATGGAGTCTTTGGGTTGTTCTCATTGTTTCTAGTTTATTGATTTCAGCGTTTAGTTTGATTATTTTTTTTTCTTGCCTTCAACTGGAAATGTAGTCACAGAGGAAAGGGAGATTGCTGCAGCTTTCCCACTACAGAAGTAGGGATGATGTGGGGGGATTTGATCTCAGGAACAATAGGGGAGATGTGTGTCTGCCTTCCTCCTACCTGTTGCTTTGGGAGGAGCAGTCCTTGTGTTAGCAGAGGGTGGCTGCTGGGGTTAGGGGGTTTGGGACAAAGCCATTAGCCGGGGGGGGGGAGGCTAGAAGGGGACAGACAATCTGTGGTAATCACAGGAGATGGAAGATGGGGGACAGGAAAGGCTGTCACTTGTACTTTGCAGCAGAGCTGGGGGTGAGACTATGGGGTTGGGTCTCAGGGAGCAGGAGTGGAGGGAGAAAGGTCAGCAGGCAGCCCGCCTAGCTTGCCTACAGATGTGGTGTCAGGTTAGCAGTGGGTGCCTGCTGTGCTAGGTTTGGGATAAAGCCACTGAGTTGGGGGAAGGGTGTTAAGAAGGGATGGACTGTGGGATCTGCAGGAGATGTGAGCAGGAGGAAGAAAGACTGGTGCAGCTGGTGCACCTGGTGTTCTGTTGAGACTTGGGGGTTGGGTCTCAGGAGCAGTAGGAGAAGCTGTGGTTCCCTACAGATTTTTTTTTAAATGACCATTTAATCCTTAGTATGAGGCAAACATGAAAAATATTCATTGGTAAATGGTACAAAATAAACTCAGGATATATCATTTTTAAAATTAGGTGCAGATGGCAGAAGCAGTGGCTAAATATAGCAATCATTTCTACTATAAACCTGAATATAAACCAGAATATAAACCTGGTGATAGCTCCACATTAATGTGAGAGTTTAGATATATTTTGTCATCTAAATCAGCTTGGTTTCCTAATTGCTAAAATAAAATTATTTTATGCATTTATAGACCATTGCAAATTAAAAATTAAATCACTTTCATAGAGCTTGGAGTACTTTCTTACAGTAAAATCTTTAAAGTTATTCTTAAAATTATTTAGGTAGCTATTAATTTTGATTACTTTCCATTATTTGAAACTCCAGCTTATAAAACAATAGACAAATGTTAGATGTAATAAAGCCATCTAATTCGATTCACTAGGAATCTTTTTTATGATATCTCTTACAGAAGTTAAGAAAAATCAAAATATCAAAATCCCCATACCAATAAAATGAGAGTAATTCTGAATCAATCGTGAGTTTCCTTGTGTGCAGTACATAAGTGCATATACTGTATGCATAGTTCTCTATTATTCTTATGATCGTTACTTTATGGTTTTAGTTTCATTACCATCTAACACGTAAAAGTAGTTTAACAACTCAAGTTCCAACTATGTAGTCCCCACCCTCTCTCTCAATCTAGAGCCCCAGGCACAAGTGTTCAGATTTCAGGAGATGAGAAAGATCAAAATGCACATCAGATCCGAGAGTGCTTGTTTGAAAAGACATAGATGTTGGAAAAGAGATGCCGACTAAATGGGAATCTCTCCTCTGGTCCTGGCCCCCTGCTAGCTTGATTTTAACGTGAGTTTTTAAAGGGCCCCATACTCTGTTAGAAAGATAAGGCATTGGGGCTTTATTAGATTCTTTTCTTGTTGTAGGTAGAATACTAGCAGAAACAGTTTAAGGGAGGAAAGGTTTGTCTTTCTTACGGTTTCAATCATACCAAGTCATAGTGGAAAGGACATGGCAGAGTTTATGGCAAAGGGAACCCGTGGGTTGCGTTCTTCATACCAAAGGCCCAGAAAGCTCAGAGCTCTCAGGTCGGAACCAGAAAGAGTGCTTTCAGGCCCTGTCTTTACCTACTGACCTCCCTAATGACCACTTTCCGCAACAGCGCTACCGAGTGTTCAAATGCCTGAACTGCGCAGACTCCACCGAAACAGCAATCCGTTCAATCGGAAAATTGTTAATCAAAACAGTTTTCTCCCCTGTTTAATGCACATATCGCTTCGCTGCAATGTATTTTCATGTCTGCTCGACTAAAAATAAACTGCGGGATGGAGACTGCACTTATTTTTTTTTTTTAATCCTCAGCGTAAGATTCGTCTGTAGTCTGAAATGCGTCACTTGAATTCTGCCATCTGGTGGTTGAAAATATTGATGCTCTTGCAGTCTGTGAAGCTATGTTAATTCGACATATGCATGTATTAATTTACATCGCCACCCAAGATTAATGTGCGTTATATGAAATTGGCATAAATTTCAGAACTGTGGATTATGCATAGAAATGGAATATATATTTTCTTCCTGGATTTTTCATGCAAAAACCTCTGATGACTCATTTACTGTTTGCACATTTATATGCTTTGTTATGTTTAATTCTATAAAAAGTATTTTTGGGTGAAGATACTGTTCCTTATTCCCATTTTTGCTTCATCTAAAGAAATTTTTCTCTATATTCAAGTCAATATGTTATCAGAAGATCACCTAATTGAGGAGTCAGTTTTCATATAAATTACTAATTTTAGCTAGGCCAGTCAGAGAAAATACAAAATGTGAAATAAAACACTGGACCTAGGGTCATAGGCCTGTAGTTCCAGGGGCTTGGGTTGCTGAGGTAGAAGAATTTGCAGGTTCAGAATCTGGTTACATTTAGTTCGAGACCAGTTTGGGTAGCGTGGTAAGACTGTCTCCAAATAAATAAATAAACAAACAAGTAAAAAGGGAACTGAGATGCTGGGATGTAGGCCAGTGATTGGGTGATTTTTCTAGCACATAAGGGGTATACGTTCAGTCTGACTACCGACAGGGAAAGATGAATAGCTATAATTTCATTTTTGATGGTCATGAGTAAGTAGAGCTTAGTGGAAGAGTTGTGGCTTAGTGGAAGAGTTGTGGGTTCTATCCCTAGTATCTTGCACATGTGTGCATGCAGACACACACACACACACACACACACACACACACACACACAGCAAGCGAGAGAGCGAGAGGCACAGAGACATTTATGTTCTTTTCCTCAGCCTTTATCCTTCCATTTTGAGATCCACAGTTTATTGAATCAGGAAAACTCTGTAAGTGTAGCTAGCAGGTATATATGTAGTAGGAACACAAGAAACTAAAGCTTATAGGCATACCTAAGAAGAATATGTCCCCTCTTCTCAACTCAGTTTTAAACCTAACAGTTCACCTCTTCTAAAATCTGTCCATGTTGCTTTAGAAGCATTTGCTCTCAAGAGTTCCCAGAGCACACCAATGGCTCCCAAGACGGTATCTCACTCTGCAGGGAGCCTTTTCTCAGCATGGGACCATCTGCCTGGCTTGTTTCTGTGCTGGGAGTCTTTCTGTTGCATACACAAGAGGAAAGGCTCTGCAGGAATAAAAATATTCTTCAGTAGTGACTGGAGCCCTTTTAGGTTCCTGCTTCTTTTGAAGCATTTTGGATTACATTCTTTATTATAGGTGATTTAACAAATATCTAAAATTTCAGGATGGTTTTATTGGATGAGCTGACATTACTCAGTGATTAGCCTCTCAGAAGATTTTTCTATAGTGGGATGGTCTCCCTGCCCTGGAACCTTTGGCTAGAGGAAGAGAATGCTGTTTGAAGTAAAATCTTCCTCAAAGGTTCTACTTACGAGGTAGCCTGTAGTATGGGGAGCAGCAAAGATAGTTTTAAGGACAGTCAACATGAGGATTTCTCCAAATAGCTTCCCACTTTGACAGCTGCCCAACTGAAGTTGAAATGTCTCCTTTTTAGGGTGTGATGCTATCTCATCTTCAGATGGTCCCTCTTACAGTGAAAACACTCTCTAATGGTCTGACATATTACTTATCGAAAAAATCCTCACAAAAATGTCGAGAAGAGCCGGGCGGTGGTGGCGCACGCCTTTAATCCCAGCACTCGGGAGGCAGAGGCAGGCGGATCTCTGTGAGTTCAAGACCAGCCTGGTCTACAGAGCTAGTTCCAGGACAGGCTCCAACGCCACAGAGAAACCCTGTCTCGAAAAAAACAAAAACAAAAACAAAACAAAACAAAAATGTCGAGAAGAAAAAGAACTTCCTTGGCCTTTCTAAAGCATTTTCTTAAATTCTGTTGCATGTTTTCTTCTTTCAAAAAAAAAATGACAGGGACTTATTAAAACATAACTAAATATTCACTGAAGATATAAATGCAACAGTTTGTTTTCCTTTAATAAGTTTTAGATATTCCCTGAGTGTGAAATTGTTTTAATTTTTTTACATGTTGTGCAGCTATCACTGTGGTAACCTTATAAATAAATATCATTGCCAACATATACATTGCATGCAAAACATTTGTGTGGATAGCCTTGATATGCTGGTGATAGCAGAGGAAAACGTCCATTCTTATTTAAGAAACCAGGGTGAGCATTTTTCCTTCTAAAATTATTCTGCACCAAATATATTTTCTTCACAACCATAAAGATGATGTTGAAGATGGTGACAGGTTGTGATCACAATTTTCTCTGTGCCAAGAGGAATTTTTAAAAATATCATTCTTGCAAGATTGCCAATCATCATTTTATGTTCCTTCCTGAGTATATTTTTGAGAACTAGGTTCATGGAAATACACCAGAATAAAAGAAAACAATTACATCGCCAACATTTTCTCTGTAGCAAGGTCTACCCAGAACATGATATATGCGTGCAGAAAATTATAAGTATGATCCTTCAACAAATACTCTCAGAATATCCATGGATTTATTGACAATGCTAAGCTAGGAATTATGTGAAGTGTTACATATACTAATATGAACTAAGGCAAAACTACAGTGCTATTAAATTGCTCAAAACTTGTGTGATAGGTATAAAATTCAAAATGAACACTACCCTTAAATAGTTTACATATGAAGAAACTATAGAAGAGATACTTTACTATAAAGCATGGGAAGAACAATATGATAGTTATATAAGGAGTCAGTTGCATCACAAAAAAAAAAACCCAGAAAATTCTTCTTTTTAGTCAATAATGAAGAAAACCATCGATTTGCCTGCAAAATTCATGATGTTTTTTTTTTAACGCTGATTAATACTCAGTTCTGTAAATGCACCACATTTTATCTATTCTTTGGTTGAGGAGAGCATTTGAGTTGTTTCCAGGTTCTGGCTATTACGAATAATGCTGGTATGAACATAGCTGAGCAAATGTCCTTGTGGTATGAGTGTGAATCATATGGGTATATGCCCAAGAGTGGTATTGCTGGTTCTTGAGGTAGATCAATTTCCAATTTTATGAGAAACCGCCATTCTTATTTCCAAAGTAGCTGTTTGCACTCCCACCAGCAATGGAGAAGCATTCCCCTTGCTCCACATCCTCTCCAACATAGGCTGCCATCAGCGTTTTCGATCTTAACGATTCTGACAGGTGAAAAAAATCTCATGTTGATTTAGTTTGCATTTCCCTGATGGCTAGGGATATTGATCAGATCTTTAAGTGTATCTTGGCCATTTGAGATTCTTTTGCTGAGAATTATCTGTTTAAATCTGTACTCCATTTTTTAATTGGATTATTTGGCATTTTGATGTCTAGTTTTTTGAGTTCTTTATATATTTTGACATCGTGAAATTTTCAGGCAAGTAGATCGAACTAGAAACAGTATGCACTCTCTCATAAGTGCATATTAGATGCAGAGTTAAGGATAACCAGGTTACAATCCTCAGCCCCAGAGAAGCTAACAGAGGTGTATGGGTCACCCTGGAAAGGGGAAATAGACTAGATCTCCTGGGTGAACTAGGGGTAGGGTGGTAGAGAGGAGGGGACGGGGGATGGGATCATGAGGGATCAGGATGGTTGAGTTGGGGGAGGCACAGAGACAGAGAGTAACGATAGAGATCCTGATAGAGGAGGACATTATGAGGTTAAGAAGAAATCTGATGCCAGGGAAACTCCCAGGAATTCACTAGAATGACCCTAGCTAAGACTTCTAGCAATGGTGGAAAGGGTATTGGAACTTGCCTTCTCCTGTAACCAGATTGGTGACCACCCTAATTGTCATCATAGAACCTTCATCCAGTAACTGATGGAAGCAAATGCAGAGATTCACAGCCAAGCACTGGGAATGAGCTCTGGGATTCCAGGTGAAAAGAAGGAAGAGAGATTATATGAGCGGCAGGGGGTAGGGGGAAGGGTCAAGACCTTGACCAGGAAACCCAGAGACAGCTGATCTGAGCTCATGGGAGCTCTCGGACTCTTGACTGACAGCTGGGGATCCTGCATGGAACTGATCGAGACTCTCTGCATGTGGGTGATGTTTGCTCTGTTTGTGGAACCCCTGAGCAGAGGAACTGAGACTGGCACTGGTACATGAGCCGGCTTTTTGAAACCTATTTCCTGTGGTGGGATGCCTTGTTCAGACTTGATAGAGGAAGAAGGTGCTTGGTCCTGCCTCAGCCTGATAAGCCAGGCTTTTTGACCCCCAAGAAAGGCCCTACCCTATCTGAATGGAGACAGAGGAGTGGATGGGAGGAGGTAGAAGGGAGTTTGGTGGAAGGGGCAGGAGAAGAGACGGGAGGGGAAAATGTGGCTGGTATATAAAATAAGTTTTAAAAATTAAAAAAAGAAGGAAGAAACTCACAAAGAGGGAGGAAGAGAAAGGAGCTGAGACTTAAGTGCTGAGAATGACAGACATATTACTCATCAATAGGAAGTCAGAGAAGAGAGAATGATCAGCATAAAACTTACATCAGATAAACTCATATTTGGACAGCAGACTCCAACAGTGTGACTAATATGATATATGCCTAATGACTCACATGCTAATTTAGAATTTTTAAAAATCGATTAAAATTGTACTTATTTTAATTTTTACACACGTATATTTTTATTTTCATTTGTTTCTCTAACTTTTTGAGGTTTTGCCTGCAGGTATATCTGTGACCCCTTAAATGCTTAAAGTCAGAGGAGAACGTCAAATTCCCTGGAAATGGAGTTGTAGATGTTTGTGAACCATGTGGGTGCTGGGAATCAAACCCATGTCCTCTGAAAGATCAGCCAATGTTTTAATCCCTAGGTTTTTCCTCTAATCCCTCACTATATCCTGACATTCTCTCATTAGAGAAATAGCTACAAAAAGAAAGAAGTCGATGAAAAATTCATTTTCTAAATATTTTACTTATCTGGACTGAACCCAATACTTTAAAACATGAGTTAAATATAGCTGCTTTATGCATAAGAAGAATATGTCATACTGCTGAAGAAGTACTCAAGTACTTATGAATCTTATATATTTCCTTCAAGAAATGTTGCTATTATAAAATTAACCGCGTTACCTTTTACATTAGAGCAAACGGTGTCTTAGAGTCTGAAAACAGTGAAGCATCTGCGTTTAAACTTTATTTAGGTGAATGTGCATCATACAATAACTGAGGACCTTAATTATGAGTCTAGTGGCTACTAAAATACTGATGCATTTCACTGTATGCAGGAAAAGAGGCATGGTGAGAGTAGTCCTATCAAGGCTTGCAGTAAGCAAGGTCCAGCTTGTCTCTTCAAAAATATCCAGTCTCCTTTAAAGTTAAAATTCCCTGTAAATCCATTATAACAAGCTTTTATTCACTCAGTATTGTAGCACGCTGTGTTACAGAGTTTTACTGAGGTTGCAGGAGGATAGGCGATCTGGGGGCAGGGTGGGGCTAGTAGTTTGCAGGGTCCATTGAATGAAGTTGGGTAATGGGGAAGCCTACCTGCAGGGAAATCTCCTGCTGGAGTTGGAGGAGGAACAGGGGTTTTGTCCCACTCAGGAGGTATTAGAGAGTGGGGAGCCCCGCTGCATAGCCGTTCACTCACCACTTAAGTCAGCCTTCAATGTCCTAATCTTCCTAGCTCCTACAGAACAGTTAACCAAGTATTGAACATTCAATGACTTTTCACATAAAGTTCCAAAGTCCTTCCGCATTCCTCCCCAAACAACATGGTCAGGTCTTTCACAGCCGTATCCCATGATCCTGGCACCAACTTGTCTTAGGGTTTCTGTTGCTACGAGGAAACACTATGACCAAAAATTTGGGAAGAAAAAGGTTTATTTGGCTTACATTTCCACATTGCTGTTCATCACTGAAGGAAGTCAGGACAGGTACTGGAACATGGCAGAAACCGGGAGGCAGTAGCTGATACAGATGTCGTGGAGAGGTGTTGCTTACTGGCTTGTTCCTCGCAGCTTACTGAGCCTGCTTTCTTATAGAACCCAGGACTATATTAACCCAGGGATCACTCCTAATAGGTTTGGCTTTCCGCACTATTCCGGATTTTATAAAGGCATTTTTATTTCTGAGTTGAATTTCTCTCTTTTCAGATAACTCTACTTTGTATCAAGTTGATATAAAACTATTCAGCACAGCATCTAAATACAAATCCTTATAATTACCAACATTTAAAAAGACCCATTGCCCTCTTGGTTAAGGAATCAAAGTTATATATGGTCAGTCTTATTTTCCCTTAGTAGACTTTCTTCTTGCTGACAGAAAGAAGAAAAGACGACAGAAACTTGGGCATGGCTTAAACCAACTGAACATGCTACAGGAAACTGCTCTGATAGCTTCACTACACCATGACCTTCAAAGACAGATTAAGTCAAACATTAGAGTAACTGCTTCTAAGTGTCTATCACGAATTTTTGTATTCCAGTCGTGCTGTTTATTATAGCTTTGAGAACAGGGCTGTTCACCCTCGTTAGACGGATAGTAGATTAATACATAGGCTTATGAGGTCAACAGTTATTGGTTTTGTGCCTCGCTTGATAAATCAATACATGCTTCTTGCTACAAAAACTACGTCTGTGGTTTAGAAAAGAATTTATAATTAAATATAAAAGTTTTTTCAATACTCTGACTACCACTCACTGGAAGTTAATCCTTATTTGTGCTTATTAAGTCGAATTAAGCACTTTGCAAAATGAATAATATTATGTACTATGTGTAAAAGCTATTTAAAATATTTTTAAAAACTCAAGCACCCATATAATTCTAAAATCATAGTACTAAAGTGGTATAATGAAAATGTCTAAAGTTTAAACTAACAAATATGCATACAGTTTTAAAAGTCATGTTACTCATAGACTTGTAATAAAGGACACCATGACCTTGTATCATCTCTTTGTGCCAATGGACAAGATGGGCTAACTAGTTATACTTTGAACTTTTATTTTTATCATAAAACACACAGGTAAATAGTTTTACTGTGATATAATTTAGAGTATAGAGTTTAGAATACTAACCATTCACTGGATTAGTTTTTTTAAACAATTTTTAAGATTATTTTCGTCATCTACATCCTCAACTCTTCCTCCCCACTTCGCAAATCCTATTCCTGTTACTGTCTTCTTTCCTATTGTTATTTTTAAATTACATTTATATATTTATTTCTGAATATATGTGTATCTACATGCATGTGTATGATGACACACACACGGAGTCAGGTGTGCATGCATGTGTTCAGTGGCACACATGTGAAGTCTGAAGATTTGCTTATGTGTGTATGTGTACCCATGTGTACAATGGCATACATGTAGAATCAGGTATGCATGCATATGTATGATGGCACACACATGAAGGCATGTGGGTGTGCATGCATGTGTACGATGGCACGCGCATGGAGTTAGGAGGCAATCCAAAGGGAATCCGATTTTTAACCAAGTATCTAAAATTAAGTGCTGGAGAAATGACAGTCTCTTTAAATGATATTGGGAAATTTCAAATTTGTATTTTAAATTCTATAGGTTCCTATCTCTCACCTTATATAAAAGTCAACTCCAAATGTGCCAAAACAATAGTATAAGTCCTGAAACACTGAAACTGTTAGAGGAAGAAGAAGAGGAAACACTTCAGAACAGAGGCATAGAAAAGGATGTTTGATAAGGGACTAGAATTTCTCAGAACATTATGCCAACAGAAGTCAAATAGGAGTTCATAAAATTCAAATTCTTTGCACAGGAGAAGAGACAATTAAGTACAGAGCTGTCTAGAGAACAGGAGATCTTTGTCACTACTCTTCTGACAGAGAATTAGCATCCAGAATATATAACAGAGTCAAAAACTTAATAAAAACCAGACAATCCAAGCAATTCATTAAATAACCATTTCTGAAGAGATGAAAAACAAATGGCTGATATAAGAGACATTCAGTGTGGAAACCAGAATGAGGCACTTCAAAAACCTAAAGCACAAAGCAACCATGAGAACCAGACACACTCATCCCTGGTACTTATTTTATGGAATCCATATCAAAATATCACAGACTTTAAAAAATATATATGTGTACATATATATGTATATGTACACATATATGAATATATGTATATTTATAAATGCATATATTATTTAAATCACTAAAAAGAATGAAATGTTATTTTAATAAAAATATATGCAATTGGAGTGACCATGATAAGTTAAGTCAGTCTCAAAAAATTTATTATGTTCTTTCTAATTTGTGAAACATACGTATCACACAGAAATATAAATGCAATGCACACTGGGCTAAGTGTTCTATTACTGAGCTGTATCTCAATCCCTCAGATGTTCTTTCTTATTTTTTTCTTTTTATGATTGTGATTTAGATGTTTAGGTTCATGATTATTTTTGTGGAATGAGTGAAACAGTTTCAGCGAAGCTGAAGTAAAATTTGATAATTAAAATTGTAATAAATTAAATCAGTGTTTAAGTTGTGATACACAAATAAATATGAATGATATTTATGTTAGTATGGATAATAATATCACATTATTGAATACAACTCAACTTTCAATGCATTTAGAATTTTAATGTTATGTTGCTGGTTTTATTTTCTTTGAACGTGTTTTTTTTGGAAGAGCAAGAAAATATATAGAGTTATATGTAAAATTATAAACACAGCAAATTTATCTTTCAGGATCTGTATTCAGAATATGTGACAGGAGTTTTTTTTTTTTTCCCCAGAGAAGTTGGGTTGGTAAAGGAGAATAGAGTTATTCTATCACTCAAAATGTTTTCAGCCTGACTGGTAAATTAATTACAATACTTTCTGTCGGCAATACACTTGGGAGAATTTATTCAGATGTACTCTCAAAGCTGACTTACCCGAGGGAATATAAGTCAATTATGGTTCAAGCTTTCCTTGTCTCATTAGCTGCTTGAATAATGCATTTGAATGATGGCCCAGGAGACTAGAATTCGGAAGTGCTTACTTGTCTCGATTCCCTGATGAATTTCTGAGTCACACAGTCCTATGTGTCCATTATCGGCTGTGCCACAGGGCTGACTCAGGGTTCTGCCTTCTTCTACAAAAACAGATGGCAAAGCCTCTGTGCACTCTAATATGTAAAGATCCCAATCTATAGACATCTGCAACTTGATAAATTAATTTTAAGTCTCCAAACGAACTTCTAACACAAGCACGCTGTCAATTTTGCTTATTTTCTTACAACTGACAAATATTGTGTTCCAGAGAGACAGAAAGAGTTGCTCTTTACAGATCGCCTCCTCCACCAGCACTTTTCTTGTAGTGTGGATGAACACCTTCCGTTGTGAAGGTAGATGTTTTTAGATGGCGGTATAAGGATGGAGCTATTCTTATTAAGGGAGAAACATGCAGCTGTACTGTTCCTTTTTTATTTATTTATTTTTATTTTTTGGTTTTTCGAGACAGGGTTTCTCTGTGGCTTTGGAGCCTGTCCTGGAACTAGCTCTGTAGACCAGGCTGGTCTCGAACTCACAGAGATCCGCCTGCCTCTGCCTCCCGAGTGCTGGGATTAAAGACGTGCGCCACCATCGCCCGGCTTCAGCTGTACTGTTCCTAATGGTTTGCTTACTGTACTCTGAAGCATAAAGCCTGTCTTTCAAAATGCCATGATGATTTTAATCAGACTTCCCAGTTGCTATAGACTAAATTGCATCACGTGGAAATCAGTTTGTTTAAACTATAGGCTCAAGTGTTTTTGTGCCCGGAAAACAGTCTTTTGAAGTAATGAGGATTAATTAAGGCCATACGCTCAAGAGTAGGGCCCTGATGGTGACAGTAGATGTACACAAAGAGCTCTAGCAGAGTGGAATGCCATTGGGGGACCGACAAAGGTGGATCTCTGGGTTTGAGGACAATCTGGTCTACAAAACTAGCTCCAGGTGTGTAGTGTGAAGGCGTAAGTCACAAATGCCACACCAGTTTGGAATCATGATTAATAGGGTGGTATTTATTTAAAGGGGAAAAACTTACAGATCACCGTCCCAGACAACAGCCCTCTGCGCAACCAGGAAGGGAGTCTAGTCGCTGGCTGAGCAGGAAGTGAAAAGAGAAAACAGAGGGAAGTAGCCGCTTTTTAAAGGGAGAAAGACCACGCCCCAGTGGGATGGCATCTCAGCAGCTATAGGCTGGAGGAGCGGAAGGACCTCCCGCAACAGTAGTGAATCCACGAGAGCCCATTTTAAGGGATAGCAAAGATGTATTAGGACACACTCATGGATATACAATAAGACATATAACCACCGAGGTCTACCATTCTGCCCCGTGGTTGAATGGAAGCAGCAGTCTGATCTCCGACCACCATATGAAAGAGCAATAAAGAGGCCAGGATGATAGAGCAGAAGCACTGCCTCTATTGGGTCAGATAGCCCAAGGTCATGGGTAGAGTGAATACCTACCTACTCCCCCCTTTTGTCAAAATAAAAAAGGTTCTAAACAAAACTGTATACAATAAGGACAATTACCAAGTTTGGTTCAATAGAAAGACGGGATAATAATATACACAAAAATAGAGCTATCGCCAACAATAACAAATCAAGCAAGAAAGACATACTAAATGCCTGGGCAAATGAGAAATAACAGATTATTCCAAGACCTGTGCTCCCCTGAAAAGTCTAGGTCTTGTAGCTAAAATGCCTTAGCTAAGATATGAGAGGATAGTAACTGTGCCTATCTATCCCCATCAAAGATCTGCAAGGAAAATAATATTACTTGAGTAAATAGGAAGTGCAAGCAAGAGACTTCTGAAAGATGCAAGAAATGACAGAAACAACTGGCTATTTTTGAGTAACTCTCTCTCTTTCTGCAATGTTGAGGCAACCAACTTGAACTGTAGGCCTAGAATGTCTGACAGACCATTTTTTTTTTAGTAGCAGGAAATTTCAAGACTGTCCTACCCTATCAGGTTTAGCAGTTGCTTTTCTTTGTATCCTACTTGTCCAGATTGTACAATGTGCTTACTGTGAATAATCGAGGCGAGAGCAGTTCTTTGCCCAATGGGCCAGTTTGCCAAGAAGAAAAAAGCTCCATATGGGGTGTCTTTGGCACCCTTCAGTCTCTTGAGAGTAGATCTGTGCTGGCAGGAGCAGTTGTGTCTCACATCAACAGAATTCTAAATTGTTGAAGCACTTCAGTGCAATATTCAGTAGGGCTTGAAGTGTCTGATGATTACCTATCTATGCAGAGTACATCTCTGTGCATCTAGAGAACATAACTAACAGAACCATAAGTATGACAAACATGAGTGACCATTAACCTGTAATTCTTAATAACCTATACATTTAAAGATTAGAGCTGCACATTATACAAATAGACAATTTTTAAGCAGATATGCAGCATTAGGACAATGACCTCTAAATTGTAACAATATATAAAATATCTTGATCAGAAGTAGCAATGTATTGTGCAATATGACAAAAATATCCTTAATTTAGATCAATATGCAAAATATCTTAAGCAGAAGCGCATACATATAGTATGACAAAAAATATTTCCACATTTGTGCATAAAATATTATAAACAGAAATAGGAACACAATATGACAAATATAATTTAGAATTTGTTTCAATATACAAATGATCTTAGACAGGAATACAAAATAATTTTACATATGTAACAATATATAAGAAACAATACCAATGTAATTTGTATTCAATTGAGGTTTCTAAAATGTTTATAAGTAGATATGCTAATCTACCTAATTATCCTATTATCAATTTGCTGCACCAAACTAGATTTCTGAGTCTAATTATTATTATTCTGTCCCCAAACCTATAATAACCTATAACCGACCCTGAGAAAACCTAAAAACCATCCATCCCATCTGTTGGGAGAGAAACATCATTTTCTAGCTCATTTGATAGAGCACGGATCTCAATTCCAGGGTCATGGGCTTGTGCCCACATTGGGCACCAAATCTAGGTGAATCCACGAGAGTTATGAGTTATCAATTTATTGGATGTGCTCATGGATACACAACAAGGTAGATAACCATTGAGGTCTTTCGTGCGGGGGTGGGGTTGCTTGGAAACAGCAGTCAGTTCTCCCATCACCGTAGGAGAGAGCAAGAATGACTGCCCTCCTCTTTCCTTTAAAATGATCTGGGAGGCAAAGCAGAAGTACCTTCTCTATTGGTTCAGATAGTTCAAGGTCATGGGCAGAGCAAATGACACCTTGCCATTACACAGGCAAGGAGAGAGAGAGAGAGAGAGAGAGAGAGAGAGAGAGAGAGAGAGAGA
This sequence comes from Microtus obscurus, assembly GCA_963919715.1. Lineage (NCBI taxonomy): Eukaryota > Metazoa > Chordata > Mammalia > Rodentia > Cricetidae > Microtus > Microtus obscurus. The sequence continues at coordinate 4,528,527 of CAWTZC010000288.1, read as the reverse complement.
GAGAGAGAGAGAGAGAGAGAGAGAGAATTTCTTTCTTTCAAGTTTGGACTTATAACATAACATGCAAATATGGAGAGTCCCCACTGGAAATTCCAATTGTAGGACTGTAGAGGCCGAAAATATGAGCCTGTTCTCACGTTGACCAAAGGTCAGAGAGTTTGTTGCTTTCCTCTAGTTCCTTCAAGGTTCACAAGCTTTTACCTCAAAACTACCTAGTTTTAAATCAGAGAGTTCTGCTATCTCAAGGTTATTGTCAACAGGTGTGGCTAATAATCAGACCGTGGGACCATGGAATAGAGAAGTAGATCTGTCCCTACCTGAAAGGAAACTCTAAACATCCAACTAAGTTCCAGTTACTTTTATGGAGATAACTTTGGTTTCTACCTAGAGAGTGGTTTGCCTACAGAATGTTTTGGTCTAGTGTGGCTGGTTTGGTTCTAGCAAGAGAATGTTTAACTATGAATGTAGCCCGCGACTTTCAATTGGTATGTTCATTTCTTTGTCTTTTGTCTTACTCCTACCTTTTGGGGTCAGGGTATTTTAAGAGGTTGAAAATTAAACAGGGGCAAATATTCACAAAAAGTCTCCCCCCTATGCTATCCTATATATTTCTCTGTTTTATTACTTTCATTTGTGTCATCATATTCTTTACTATATTTCTAAATCCTCACGCCTCTACCCTGGAGAAAGGTATTTTTGTCGCAGTTGGCCCTCGACACAGGACCTCAAGTTCCAGCTTCTAGAAATGAAACTGGGTGCATTTTTGCTTCTGAAGTCATCCCTCTGTAGCATTTTTGTTATGGCAGCCTGAGCTAGTTAATGAAGCAGCTTCTAATTAGTATGTTCTGGCACAGGTCTTCGGGCATCTTAAAAAATTCCCTCACATATTTCAAAACAATCTGATTAATTATTAATTGTAATTAATTGGACAGTAGCCACCAAGAAATGTTGACTCCTTTTCTTAAAACCGTAGAGGGGAAAATAACCTTGTACTATATCCTCCTGTATTTCATAAAAGTTATAAAATGGTATGCCTATTATATTTGTGTTCATTCTTATAAATGTATAATTACTTACTGCAGAAGCTTAGTCATAGTTGGTAACTATAATTCTCATATTTATGAGCAGTTACTCACATTCTACTATTAATATTTAAGTCTGACATGTTGAAGCAGAGACTGTTAATCTTTCCATTTAACCAATAATAAACATAGCATACATGTGAACAAAGTATATGTATCCAGGTAAATATATAGATGATATCTACGGTTCGTTATTCCACATATCTAGGGCTATAGTACACACTACCACAGATTCACACCTATGCCATAAAATTGGCTGAATCCATGAGACAAGCTTTTGGGTAGTGTCTGAGATACTCTACCACTTTCTTCTTGTGTGTCTCTTTTAGAAGATAGGGTTTGGATACATTTTTTAAAATCAACTTTTTGTATTGCATGTCAGGAAAGAAATGTCTACCTGGAATTTTTTCTCATTTATGGTGTCTTCCCACTTGAATTTTGAACAGTTTTTAGAAAACTCATATTTCCCTTTAAACAGATAAATTCATTATGCATGTATCAAAGCCTATAAGCAAACAGGTGAAGAAATAATAAGAAAAAGATCCTACAAGCAAATATCCCCAGCTTAAGCTAAGCAGCACAGGGTTTTCAAGCCAACCAGGCTTCTGCATATTACCATGAGTCTATTACTGTGAAGAAAGAGCATTACCCATGGGCTCCTACAGACTCAGGACTCACAAGTAACTATGCTATTTTGGGGGATTAGATTTTGCATAAATACGTCTTGTTTTTTAGTTTCTATAGCTTGATTTCCTGATGTGTAACACTTTAAATATCCTCATTCCAATCTATTTATATCGTCTTATGAAGAATATGATAGGTCTATAAAAGTAAATATTCCCGATGACCTGAGTTTATTTATGCTCATGGGTGCCAGTTCTTCATGGAATTTCTTTCAATAGACAAATATAAAGAGTAGTGCTACTTAGGTTATTTTTAATTTCAAATAATATGGTTATTTACAGCTCTTAAAATTTATCAGCTTACATCAGAAGAAAAATTCCTATAAAAATATTAATTTCAGAAGATAGTGTTTGGCTACAATTTTTAAATTAATATATTTTGTGTTTCAATAAATAAATTGCATTTTGATAAATGCATGTGATAGAATTATATGCCTTTGTTCAATTGATGATAAAATACTTTTGTAGTAATAGACAATATTTTACCAATATAGTCATAGAAATAGTTCATAAGAACATTTGCGTTATTGTTAAAGAATGAATACTTGTCTTCCTTCAAATTCAGGTGTTGAAACTCTAGTCTTCCAATTGATGGTATCTGGAACTGGGGCCTTTGGAAATTAACTGGTTTATATGAAGATGTAAATCTCATGCACAAGGATGGGTCCCTTATGAAGCATACATGTCCATATCAAAAGAGATGCCAGGGAGACGTCCTTTCTCCCTGGCCCTACGAGCACACAGTGTGGGTCCCCATGAGCACACATAGGAGCACTTAGTAACAGTAAGTCAAGGGAATAAGTTTCAGAATGGAACTTACATTCTGGGCACCATAATCTTGGATTTCCCCAACCTTAGAACTATTAAAAGTAAATCTCCAATGCTTAGAGGACCTTGTCTGTGCTGCTTTGTTATGGGAGCTTGCCGCAACATATTTTTATAAGGCTATTTTGTTTTTCCTTTCCTAAGAGGACATGAAGCTGATGGGTGAGGTGGAGAGAGTTTAGTGAGAGACAGAGAGGAGAAAAGTTCAAAATACATTGTGTCTGAAAATTTCAAAGAATAAATAAAAAGTTAATAACCAATAAATAATGTGAACTATCACAGCTTCCATTCTCAACAGCCATCATAACTGGGCAGAAGTTTGCTGAGATGCACATACTTTTGTTCTGGCCTATTTGGGTGTGTGGTTTCTTTAATTACCTTATCTATTTTTATAATAAAAATTTATAGAAATAAAGACTCTGGTTACATTAAAATAAACATAAGTTTAAAGTAATAGTAGATCAACAGTAGACATATAAGTCAAACACATGAGAATTTAAGGATGATTCTAGAAGGTACTTGCTATGATAGCATTGTATTGATATGGGAGTGTGTGCAGAGGAGTAGCATTGCCCTACAGTAAAACTGGCATGCAGATTTATGAAGCATTCCATTTTTTAAGCATTACAGGGCATTTTGAATTTCTGTTTCACTGTTGGAAGAGCCACCTTTGGGCTTATGTCCCTGTGATGGCACATCTTTGGTCTATTATGACAACAAGTCTCACCTTGAGTTTGCCTTTACCCTGACCCTAAAGTATTTCCCAGTGTAGGTGAGCTCTCCAACTTCATTCTTACAACCCATACCACAATAGATCACCCTTCTTGTGCCTTCATGGTACACAATGAAGCCATCCATGACATCTGTAATAGAATCCTCAATATGGAGTACCCAACATTATCCTTAACTCTGAGACAAAATATCCCTTAAACTTCTTGTCAGTCATCTGTCCACAGCAGGAAGAAACACATCAGATTCGATCTGATTCTGTATATTGATCTGACAGAATTATAGTCCAAACTAGTGCTCAATTCCTCAAAGCCTGCCATGAGCAGCTTTCTGTAGCATAGATCTCTAATGTTTGCTTTATAGAAAAGAAATGTGACTTCCACCATAGTAAATACATGATTTGCTGTCTGCTTGGAATCAGAGTGATGTGATTCCCAAAGATTCCAATGCTGTCATTACCACCATTCAGAGCACATATTGCATCCTATTGTAGCCTGGGGCATCACTGGTTTCAAAGTTAGCATTCATTGCTATTCTTCCTGTTTTCCTTGGTAGATACTTGTCAATGTACAGTGTATAGTATGGATGCTAAGTAATAATACAGCCACTGCAGGCCAGGGCTTTCATAGATTATGAGTTTGACCTAATGTATGTCAATACATTGCCAGGAAAGGAATTAGAGGAAGAATGGTATTCTGAGACTGAAAGGACATGGACATTTGTAGAAACTTACAAAGTTTGAAGAAGATGATACTAAAGTAGACTGTAGGATTGAAAGCATTAGCTGGCACACAGCACTTCTACACTACAATGTCCTTGAGTTGTCTTTCTCTGGTTTACAGAACTGCTGTCATAACTTTCAATTATCAATAAACATGATGCTTTGCACTTACAAACAAAATTAAAAAATAAAACTCTAAGATGTATGTAATAGAACAAGGAAGTTAAATAAAGATGGCAACACTCAATAGTTGTTAGCCTCAGAATTTAAGAATTCATGGCTTCTTACTTTGTATTCTATAAACTTTATATTATGTTAATATTTTCTAATACTCACCCATGTTATTAAATTTTAGTTGCATCTCTTCCTGCTCTGACCAAATAGATGACCAGAAGCACTTTAAAGGAAAAAGAGATACTTTTTAATTCTCTGATTTTAAAGTGTGATAAAATGGTAAATTTAGAAACAACATTTTAGCCTGGTGTGGAGTTCCCCTCCTCTAAACCAAGCACCTGGGATGCTGAGGCAGGTAGATTACTAAATTCATGGCCAGTCTGCTCTACAGACTGAGTTCCAGGACAGCCAGGACTGCAGAGAGAAATCCTGTCTTAACAAACCCAAAAAACAAAACCAAACAAACAAAAACATTTCAAGTTTAGGATTAAAAGACTGACATTACAGTAATTATATAATATCACATATATCACATAACTCCAATTATAAGGCACAGGTCTTAGGACAGCTACTCATGCTTTCTTTATCGCAATATGTTTTTGTACATTATGTAAAATGATATTTGTGTTCCTCAAATATCAGTTTTTGGGGGGTACTGAGATTAGATACTCTTTCCATATGATGCATATTGCAAACAAGTTGTCACTAAATATGTTTGCAAAATATTTTAAAATAAGAAAGAGAAGACTATTTAGACATATTAGCTCTAAGATTTACGTGGTAATACATAAAGATGCTTTAAGAATTCATTTTAGCTACATAAAAGGGAGTGATAATTGAAAGTTCACATTGTCACTTACTGCTGGGTACAAGGAATGCTTTCCTATTCTGAAATGTGAAATACTTCCAATGACATGCTTCTTATCTCTCCTCTCAGAAGCATTATTCTGGTATTCTCTCCCCCTTGAGCTTATCTTTACAATTTCCCCGCATTGTGGTGTTCAAATAAATGTGCGTTCCGGAAAATGAGAAGAGATAACAGCTTCTTTGCTGATCAGATTATGGTAGACAAGATCTACGGGTTCTTGTCAGTTCCACTAGTTTGATAAGACCCATTGACAGGAAACAATGTAGAGAGTTTTCCTCTGGAAAAAATATAAGATTTTTAAAAATAAGTAATCAACTGTGCCTTCTCCTTTGATTGATGCTGAATTAGCATTAGCAATGTCTGCACCAGGGTATTTAAAACAAGTCAAAGTTCCTGAGCCATTTCTGTGTCTTTGACAGATCATTTAATTTGAAAAAGGTAGTTCCTCTCCTGTCATGTGCCTTCATTTTCATGGTATGTATAGAAAGTTGGTGAAATGAAATGAATATCATGTATGGCATTAAACAAAAACAACTGAACTTGCTTCCTTATTAGAACTGTCATCTACTTTTACTACTTTTAGAAATAAGTTTGCCAGAAGCCAGCTCATACACCAGGGATAGGTTCTGATTCCATTGCCGGGGACCCCTCAAACAGATCAAGCTACACACCTGTCACCCACATGCAGAGTGCTTTGTTAGGTTCCATGCAGCCTCCCCAGATGTCAGTCTAGAGTCTGTGGACTCCAATGACCTCAGGTTGGCTGTCTCTGTGGGTTTCCCCATCATGATCTTGATCTCATTTGTTCTTATTATCATTTGTTCTTATTATCCTTTCTCCCTCTCTTCAGCTGGACCCCAGCACTCTCAGTCCAGTGCTTAGCTGTCCATCTCTGCATCTCTGAATACAGGGGAAGTCCAGTTCAGTTGAACACCCCAACTTCATCTAGTAACTGATGGAAGCAGATGCAGAGATTGACATTACAGTAATTATATAATATCACATATATCACGTAACTCCAATTATAAGGCACAAGTCTTTGGACAGCCACTCATGCTTTCTTTATCACAATATGTTTTTGGACATTATGTATAATGATATTTGTGTTCCCAAAATATCCCTCTCCACTAATGGCTTGGAATTTTAGTAGGAAACATCCTTGTGGATTCCTGGGGATTTCTCTAGCACCGGTTTTCTCCCTAAGCCTATGATGGTTCCCTCTACCATTCCCTATGGTGGGATACCTTGCTCAATCTTGATACAGTGAGGAGGGACTTGGTGCTGCCTCAATGTAGTGTGCCAGGCTTTTCTGACTTCCCATGGGAGGGAGGCCTTACCCTTTCAGAGGAGTGGATGAGGATGGAGTTGGTGGGAGTGTAGCAGGATGGGAGGAAGGGGGAACCATGGTTGGTATGTGAAATGAATAAAATATTTTAAATAGAAGGAAGAAATAAGTTTTCCATTGGTGTCATTTTTTTCCTCCACAAATGTATATATATTTATGTGTGTGTGTGTGTATGTGTGTGTGACTTCATTGTTAGAAGACGTGTGGACATATGGCTGTTTGTAGATGATTACAGACATCCAAATCATCCTATTTCCCACTTGTAGATTAGGAAGCGAGAAACGTTCCAGTAAAGGAACTGCAGGTTAAAAGCATTGAGTCATCAATACAAGTTGTTTCTGGTTGCCATGTTAATTACAAAACAAGTCTGGTATTCGGTGAAATTTCCTAGTTTCTGGTCTAGGAAAAGTTGGTATCAGAATTCTCTCTCTTCTCTCAGTAACTCAGAGTGAAGGTTGAGGAATAACTGACATTTAATTAAGACACAAAAAGGTAGAAAAGTTGCAAAGTTGAGCATTTAGAAATGAAAATGGAGGTAAAAAATAATTTACATGTTTTCAAAATGAAAATGTTTTAAGGAAAATAATTTTGTAAAATTTTATATAGTTACTTAATATTTTAACTACTTTGATAAATTTATTTCTGAAAATTCATATGAAGTATAGAAATTAATATTTTTAGTTTTTTTCATGCTTATGTAAACATCATCAAATTTCATTCCATCTTATCTTCCTCTGAAAAAAACCCTGTGCTTAGTAGTCAGCCAGTAGTATCAGTGCCCGGTATTACAGAGCAGCTGTTACTCTAGACTCTGGAAGAAATTTGTCTGTTCTGAGTAGTTTATGCATGTGGAATTGTACAATATGTGCCTTTTTATGCTTAGTGCCTTTGCTTCACATAGAGTTTTTAAGGTTTACCCTTGTTTTTCATGGACTGATAATTTTCTTTTATCACCAACTATTCCATGGTATATACAATATGTTTTTTTTATCCATTCATCTGTCAATAGACAATTTTATCATTGTATTATTTCTCCTTTTTAATCACCATAAGGATTACGGCACTGTATAGTTTGATACAGGATTTTAGATAAAACATACATTTTTCTTTTTCTTTTTATTGGAAAAAAAAGAAATTTCTGCCTCCTCCCTGCCTCCCATTTCCCTACCACTCCTCCCCCTCCTCCTCCCCTTCCCCCACTCCTCCCCCTCCCTCTCCAGCCTGAAGAGCAGTCAGGGTTCCCTGCCCTGTGGAACGTCCAAAGTCCTCCCCCCTCAATCCTGATCTAGGAAGGTGAACATCCATACTGGGTAGGCTCCCACAAAGCCAGAACATGAAGTAGGATCAAAACCCGGTGCCATTGTCCTTGGCTTCTCAGCAGCCCTCATTGTCCGCCAAATTCAGAGAGTCCGGTTTTATCCCATGCCTTTTCAGTCACAGTACAGCTGGCCTTGGTGAGCTCCCAATGGATCAGCCCCACTGTCTCCGTGGGTGGGTGCACCCCTTGTGGTCCTGACTTCTTTGCTCATATTCTCCCTCCTTCTGCTCCTCATTGGAACATTGGGAGCTCAGTCCAGTGCTCCAGTGTGGGTCTCTGTCTCTATCTCCATCCATCACCAGATGAAGGTTCTATGGTGATATGCAAGATATTCATCAGTATGGCTATAGGATAGGGTCATTTCAAGTTCCCTATCCTCAGCTGCCCCAGGAACTAACTGGGGACATTGCCCTGGGCACCTGGGAGCCCCTCTAGGTCCAAGTCTCTTGCCAACCCTAAGATGGCTCCCTTAATTAAGATGTGTGCTTCTCTGTTCCCCTAACCAACCTTCCTTTATCCCAATCATCCCGTTTCCCCAAGTTCCCCCCACCCTCCCCTTCTCACATTTCTCTCCCCTTCTCCCCTTACCCCCCTCCCACCACACCCCCAAGATCCCAATTTTTGCCCTGCAATCTTGTCTACTTCCCATAACCAGGAGGATAGCTATATGTTTTTCTTTGGGTTCACCTTCATATGTAGTTTCTTTAGGATATCAAATTATAGACTCACTGACCTTTATTTATCTCTAGAAACCAATTATGAGTGAGTACATCCCATGTTCATCCTTCTGGGTCTGGGTTACCTCACTCAGGATAGTGTTTTCTATTTCCATAAATTCGGATTACAACTTGGCCTAGAATTATTGGGTCACACAGTTACTCTACATCTAATGCTTGAGAAATTGTCACATTGTTTTTCAAAAGTGACTTTATAAATCTGCATTCATGCTAGAAGTGTACGTGGTCCCTTGACTCATGACCAGCACTCATTGCTGTCTGTGATGCTGAATTCAGCACCAGCAATGTGTGATCTGATAGGGACTTGCTTTGCTGTGAGTTTATTAAGGTATGGGGTTCAGTTCTTTTCACTTGCCTTTTTGATTACTTGTATAAGTATCTATCCAAATGTTTCCCAATTTTCACTGAGATCTCTTTTCATTAATGAATTTTGTGTTATTATAAATTCTGATGTCTTTTCTCAGCTAGGGGGTTTGTATACTTTTCTTCTATCCTGCAAGTTGCCTTTTGCTTTCTTGTAAGCAGATGTTAACATGTAAAGTAAAAACAAACAAGAAAACACAAAAACAGAAACAATTGATGTGGTTCCATTTATTTAGTTGCTATATTGGCTTTGGGATCATATCTAAAATCCATTACCTTACCAAAACCACAAAGATTACTTGCAGTATGTTCTTCAAGTTCTTACACTGGCTTCTGATTTAGTTTGAGTTAATTTTTGTGTATGGCCTGAAGCATAAGTGTGTCTTCATTGTTTTGCATGTGGATAATCGTTTGGGACATCTGTATTCTAAATAAACACATGGAAGACTTCCCCCAATATTCTACATAGGATTTTTGTTCCTAACCTATCTTAAATTTCTTCTTCTTTCAGTGCTATTCTTTGGGGTTTTCATCTGACAAATCACTGACAGTTTTAAGATGAGCTTCAAAGTTTCTAAGCTATTCAACGAGTAAACTTTCATTAACGTCTTAAATAAAAGTGCTAAGTTTGACAGTAAATTGACTTCTATACAAAGCCCTCAATCGATTGCTGTAGCTAAAACAATGTCATCACTCAACGGGGAGTGTAAAGCCACATGATGATTTTGCAACCAAGTATAGAGTCCTTTCTAGAACACCCTGCCACTTGTCAAATCCCCTAGGCCTTTGAGTCTGTTCCTTGCTGATTAATTTCACCTGTTGATATGGGAGATCGTGAGGCCAAAATGTTTTGTTAACTATATGTTTAGACATTTCTGTGAGATACTATTCTAGGTGGGTATTGTATTAGTAGATTTTCCAGTAGAGCAGATTGCTCTTTATGATGTGGATGGGTCTCATCCAATCAGTTGGAGGTCATATAAGAAGAGACGGAGGTCAACAAATAGGTAAGAATTCTGCCTCCAGAGTACAACATGTAAAATCTAAATAAGTTGTCAAGCTTTGGACTTCCAGCCCTATCAGTTCTCAGAATTTTGAGTCCACCCGCAGGCTCTGTGAGTTTCAGAATTGGCAGGCCCCACAATCATATGGACCACTTCCCTAAAATAAATCCCTGTATAAAGATAGATACATCCCTTGTTCTGTTTCTTTGGAGAAGTCTACTTAATATTGTAAGTATTACAGCGCTGAGGGGAAGGTTTCCCCACTGGAAGTGCTACAACTCTGAGAGGAAAGGTATTCTGACATTAGAGACCAGTGAACACCATGAAGTTACACTGCACAACAAATATCCCAGAAAGATTTATTGGGAAAAACACAAGAGGGTGTCTGCCTCTGCTTGGGCAAGAAGCAGCAAAGAACTGAGCAGGAAGTAGGCTTTATATAGGGTTTTGTGGAGTAGGGGTGCTTTGCGTGGTAGCCTGGGATTGTTGGGATTCTCTGGTCTGATCTTAGAAAAGCTCAGGGATAGGTGACATTTCAAATTCAAGGATTGTTTGGTTTTCCAGCTCTGTGATTGGTGGGTTTTGACCAGAAGAGAGTTTAGAGATTTAACACTACAACTATAGCACATGATGTAGTTGGGAGAGATATTTTATGTAAAATAATACAGCTATAATATAAAAAAGTGATGAAATATACGCCGCTGATAAAATCAGCATCTGTATTTCTGAAAATTTTCCACTATCTGGATATAATGCCTAATTTATTCTGGATGCTCTAATTCAAATGCCACTTTCTATTAACACACACACAAAATACACAGCGCTATCTAAGTTGGAAGAGAACCTGCTGTCTGCTCTTTCTCTCTTATTAAGACATTGGTATCTATCAATTACTTACCTTTCTTGATAATTGAAAAGAAAGATATCGATGTTATGCAGTAAAGGACTACTGTGTTTTCATTTCTACATGTTATGTATGATAAAAAGGCAAAACACATATAAATTACCTAAGATCACACTAAAATTGGGGTTACAGATAAATCAATCACACTCTGTTTAATCATTTTACTAGCCTTTCTCTTGTTTTTTCTTAATCTTTGGCATACAGGGAAAGAGGATACTCTATAAGTAGCATTTGGAGTACATTAGTAGACTAGACTTGTGACATGATGTAACGTCTAGAAACACGGAATGAAACAAATATAGGCAGAAAAATGTAATAAGGAAATCTTAAGTTTTGCACGGCTGTGTCCTGAATTTCTGTCTTCAATACAGCTGGGAAAACGATATGAACTGAAGGCTTGCTAAAGCAATGCAGTATCATGAGTGCGTATCTCTGCCTTCCTGCATTAAGAGCAGTACATACTACTTCATGCAACCATGAACTTCACTTGCAAATGCTGAGAAAAAGGGAGACAAGAAGGAAATGAGGAAGGGGCACGCACACACACACACACAGGAGAGACAGACAGAGATAGAGAGACAGAGAGACAGAGAAACAGGAAGAGGTTGAGTAGCACCATTGCGTAAAAGCATCAGGAAAGCTGAAGCAGAGAAATTAGGCAAAACACAGATGTTATCTCTTATTATACATTCCCTAGTTCAAAGAGCTGTCTCTGTTTGGGAGCTATAAGGAACTCCTGAGAAACAGAACTGATTATGTGTTAATCCTAAGATCAAGTTTGCTTTAATTTAATACCAAACAAACACAATTCTTAAAATTGAGAACCACCAGAGGAGTTTTACATAGTCAACTCTTGGAAACAGATGCATTAAAGATATTCTAGTATCTAATATATGAAGATGAATAAGAAATTAATATTCATCACTGTTTATATGAAAGAGATGATGACATTACTGTAAAACAGAGGTGCCTTTTATGTTTGAAAAGGGCTATTGTGTTAGGTGGTTGTGTGTTTGTTTGGTGTTTGTAGGAAACATTCACATTTACTCTTATCATTGGTGATATCACATATATTGTTGATATCACATTAAATGCTGTATTTTCATATTAATTTTTGTAGTTTATTTACTTTCACTGCTGGTGCCAGAACACAGAGTATACAAGGAAAGCAACAGTTACTCAGTTTACCCCCTGTCCCTTCAATGACTAACCATTACATTACCGTTGAGAAAGAGACATTGATCGTGTGACATAGCTATTGAAACTCCTATTCAGAATGGGCTTTAAGAAAGCTCTGTACAGAACCAAAATACCAAACCATCTCACTCTCAAGACTCGTGCAAGTGCTGAGTTAACCATGCAGATTGCTTTCTTTCAAGTTAATTCTCAAGAACAATGGAGAGCAAAATTTCTTGACAGCCCATGAGTAAGTTTTTAAATTTTCTACGGATACACTTCCTTCAGAAAATAATCTCCAAATTTCACGGGGGATTCTGGGTAGGAGAAGCTCACGTATACACAGTGCTTCTCCTCAAAACCTACTGGAGAATGATGTTTTGAAAGACAGAAATAACATGTTCACCTCATGGTATTCCTGTGCCCTGTGTCTTCCTCCTCTTCCCTACTCCTCTTCCTCCTTCTCCTCCTCCTTCCCCAACATCTTCCTTCTCTCTCCTGACTCAGTGTCTAGGCTGACTTCTCTGATTAGTAGCCCTATCTCAATCTTTCAGGTTAGATTCATTCTTTCAAAATATGAGATCTTGCATGGGAAGCACTAATGACTTGGCAAACTACATTGAATAACATGTGTACTTTCTAACAAAGTTTTAGATATTTAACCATTTAAATAAGATTAATTAGAGTGCAATATGAAAGTCATCTCTATTTAAAGCTCATTATTTGGTTTATTTTACCCCTATATAAATTTTTGCAACCATCACTTTAATTAGAACCCCCTACATTTCTACAGCTCAGCAGGGTCCTTCTGGCCTTTGTTCTATGTCCTCCACTCCCACCTCCAAGCCCTAGGCAACCACTGTCTTGCTCTCAGTTATTATTACTTTATTTGCAACATGTAGACTTATAAATGAACTCTTGAGGAATGTAGAACCTGTGTAAATGTTGACAGGCAGATGAAAAGGTCTTATCTCAATACTCATCAATATTTGCGCAGGTAAGGGAATGATAATGCATTGAAATAAAGTAGTATTAAACAGTGAAAGAAAAATAAACTTTTGTTTACATTTTTATAATTTTATAATAATTCGCATAGCTCCTATTCTCAATCTAAACAAGTTGATATTATTAAAGCCACTCATTTGATCTTAAGTCAGGTATTCTTAGTACAGCAGATGGGGGAGCAGTGCAGACTATGCCCTGTCTTCCCTACTTCGTTCAGAGGACAAAGCAGAACACACCACAATCCATTGCATTGCACAGCATATTGTTTTTTCAAACTGTAGTCCTCAGCTTTGACTCAGAGTCGAGAACACAACAATACCCTTTATCTACAAGTCTCATCGTCCCAAACGGTAGACCCCTGCTGATAACAGATAAGGATGCCCTCTGAGGTACAGATCTACTTGAACTTCTAGTGCTATGTACAGACCCAGCAAACCTGACCACCAGGGGGCGCCGTCCTTTGTGTGAAAGGACTCCAGAGCTGATTCCCTCTGAGCCACTGAAAAGCAGGAGCTATTCAGGGACAACTGCTAAAGAAATGAGGGCCCACGGATTTCAAAGACAGCAGTGTGTCAATGGGAGGGATTTAAGGGTGGGAAGGAAAGGGGGCGGTATAATTATATTCATTTAAAAAATAAAATTATAAAAGCTGCTTGAGGAAAGAGTACTGAGGATTTAGCTAAGTTAGGACATTTACCTTACAGGCATGACATAGGAGGAAGAAGAGGAAGGGAGAATGGATGGGAGGGGAGGGAAGGGGAATGAAAAGGGAGAATAAAAGGGGAAGAAGTAAAGACAAACTCGGGAAACTGTTTAGATTGCTCAGTGAGTAGAGGTGTTTGCATGCTGACTCCAGGGTCCAAGTTTGATCATTAGATCTATCTGGTGTCCAGAGAGCACTGAATCTCAGGAGTCATTTTATGACCTCCACAGGCACGCCCACAAACAAACACAAGTGAAAAGCTAAGAGAAGAACAGACCACACCATTCTGTTTCATTTCCCTATACACCAATTCTGTAATGTTCATTATTTATAGGTGTGTATTCAACCACAATCTCTCTTTGCTGTTCATTCTCAATAAAACATTTTCTCTTTGTATAAAAAGATCTTGATTATGGATTATGGAATGGTCTGTTTGTCGGGATGCCTCCAACTAGCTCACGAATCCCAAATCTGTTACTCTACAGAACCCTGACTAACGGGCTGCACATTTGTTTCTCAAGCTGAAAATAAGTCACACTTTAGCATATTGCTCATCCCAAGTGATCCAGGGCTCCTGCCGTCAGCCTACCCTCCTCATCTGCAAGTATCTCACGCTTCTTTTCTTTGTGTTTTTGCTTGCTCCAGATGTTTTATAATTAGCCACATTCTCACTATTACAAAAACAAAGCCTGCGATATTAATTGAAAGCAATCTCTGCTTGGATCATCTGGACTAGCGTGTGACAAATGAAACGATCAGAAGAAACAGAACCAGGATCTCTCTGCAGATGGGGAGAGACCGATTCCCGAGAAAGGCATTGTTTGCATCCACTGCCACAAACGAACAGGCCTGTAAGCAGTTGGGTTGATGGGATGAGTGTATTGGTTGGTTTTTGTCACCTTGAAACAACCTAGATATATCTGGGAAGAGAAAACTTCAGTTGGGAAAATCTCTTCAGCACATTGGCCTGTAGGCAAGGTTGTGGAGACATTTTCTTGGTTAATGCTTGATTTGAGAGGGCTGGCCCCTGTGCGCAGTGCCAGGCTTGGAGATCTGTGTTGTATAAGAAAGCTGACTGATGAAGCCGTGGGGAGCAAGGCAGTGTGCTGCATTCCCCGTGGCCTCTGCTTCAGTTCCTGCCTCCAGATTCTTGCCTTAAGTTCCCTCAAAGATAGACTATGCCCAGGATGTGTAAGACACAATAAGCATTTCCCATCATGCCTTTGGTTGTGGGCTTCTCACAGCAATAGAAATTTAAGTAGGACAATGAAAAAGAGGAGAAATGAACATCAGGCTTCGAGAAATTGCAACAAATAGGGAAATCATGTTAAGTATGAGAATTATTCTAATCTTATTTAAATATTTATTTCTTAAAGACATGCTATCAACTAAACAAATACTTAATAGCTTGTTTGCTAGAGAAAATCAGACTCATTGAACTAGGTCACTACTTAAGGTCTATGATCGTATTGAATCTATTATTGTGTTCATAACATATCTGTATTTTGTGCTTATCATAGCATTTTAAAAATAGTTGTCTTCCCTATACCCCAGGAGTGTTTAAGAAAGTAGAATTTGTGAGTTATTTTTCTCTCATAGTTTTAGCTTTCTAATCAGACACAGTATTTACTTGGTAGCAGATGAAGTATACTCATTGACCAAATAAATGCACAGATGAATGACATAATGGGCCAAGGTTGGAAATATGATTCCTATTTTATAATTCTCTTCAAGTGTGCACCTGTACCTTGTGTTCCACATGAACTAGACTATAGTATTTTGAAATAGACACATATATTCACTCATAATTTCCTCAAGTTTTAAAATTTATGAAGTCCCTGGTTTATATCTAAGTAAACTGCATGTATATGTAAGTGAATCCAAATAAAACAACAGTATTTTTTAGATGTTAAAAGCAGCACACACTCCCTACTCTTTAATTGCAAAAATTGTAAACTCTTGAGATGTTTTGGAGCAGTAGAATTCAAACTGGAACCCAAGAACTTTCATTTTTAAGTAATTATCTTTGCTGTTAGAAAGGCAATTTTGACCAGCACCAGCTTAATGACTTAATGGGTTTGTATCTTTGATGGAGTTATTCCTAAAGTGAATAGCATTGTTTGTATGTGCTTTAAGAAACAATGCCTTTGGAGCACCGGACAGAAATTTCAAGGTCCAAATCAGGAGAAGAAGGAGAGAGAGCACGAGCAAGGAACTCAGGACCGAGAGGGGTGCACCCACACACCGAGACAATGGGGATTTTCTACCGGGAACTCACCAAGGCCAGCTGACCTGGGTTTGAAAAAGCCTGGGATAAAACTGTCTTGGGAAAAAACATAGAGACAATGAGGACTACTGAGATCTCAAGAACAATGGCAATGGGTTTTTGATCCTACTGCACGTATTGGCTTTGTGGGAGCCTAGGCAGTTTGGATACTCACCTTACTAGACCTGGATGGAGGTGGGTGGTCCTTGGACTTCCCACAGGGCAGGGAACCCTGATGGCTCTTTGGGCTGAAGAGGGAGGGGGACTTGACTGGGGGAGGGGGAGGGAAATGGGAGACTGCGGTGGGGAAAAGACAAAAATCTTAAATAAATAAATAAAAGAAAAAAGAAACAATGCCTTTGGTCTTCTTCCACTGTTTCTTTCTCTGTGTGGATTTGTAGTGATACAGCTTGAAATAAAAATCAGTTTTATTTCAATAGACTTACAAAACTTGTCTTGTTTTTCTTGAGTCTTCTTTTTCCTTTTCTTTAAGTTATTTATTTGTTTTCTATCCTGACTGCAATTTCTTGTCCCTCCACTTTTCCAATTCCCTCTCCTTATCCTCCCACCCCCCCCATCCACTCCTTCTCTGATTCTGTTCAGAAAGGTGCAGACTTCCCATGAGTATCAACAAAGCATGGCATATCAGGTTGCAGTAAGACTAAGACTTACCATCTAGGCTGGGGAAAGCAATCTATGAGGAGTAGGCTCCCAAGAGCCAGCCATAGTATTAGCAAAAGTCCCTGCTCCTATCTTTAGGAGTTCCCCAAATAGACCACGCAAAACAATTATCACATATACACAGAGGGCTTAAGTCAGTCCCATGCAGGCTCCCTGTTAGTACAGACTCTGTGAGTTCCTATAAGTTGGGTCGGTTTTAACTGCAGATTTTCTTGTGATGTCCTTGGCCCCTCTGACTCGTATGGTCCTTCTTCCCTCTCTTCATTAGAACTCTCTGAACTTGGCCCAGTGTTTCCTGTGGGTCTCTGAATCTGTTTCCATCAGATGTTGAATGAAGACTCTCTGTTGATAACTGCAGTAGTCGCCAGTCTGATCAAAGGAGATAATAAGTTCAGCTACGTTTCACTATTGCTATGAGTTTTCTTGATTCTTAACACACTTTGAATTTCACATTACCCATGCTTTGATAATGGCAGAAACACATTTTTCCTCCTACATTATAAGTAAATTGTCACTTAGGTCTTCAAGTAGAAAAATACATTCATTAGTTAAGGCTGAACGCAGTTAGTTTGACTGTACTCAATAATACATGATTTATCCTCCTCTGACATGCTGCACTTGGGTCTTATCATTTTACAGCATTGTCTTTTTGGAAACACCAGCCTATATGCTAACATTTTTCTGGGTTCAATGGTGTAGTTAATTGCCTGGAAAATAGCTAGGTCTAGAAACCACGTTAAAATGGTTACAACACTATTTTAGTGAAAGATTGTAGTGTCGAGAAGGAATTCTGCTCAGATGAGTTAGCTCACATTGATTTTATACAAAGAGGAAAGTCTCTTCTGCGTAAAAAGAGAAACTTGCCTTTTGTTCAGTATTTTAAAATGTTAATAAATCAGACTAATAGAATTCTAATGGTTCAATTTTGGAACAAGAGTTCTGCCAGGGGAAAATTTGTGTTTAAACATTATAATTTTTTGACATAAACTCAGCCATCTTCTGTTTTATAACTCTAGGTGTCATTTTTATTCATTCTTAAATTACCATGTAGAGTCACGATGAACACTGTGCCCCTGGGAAAGACCAAGGGGCTCTCCTTGGTCATTGATTTCATTTGTTTTAAGAAAATAGCTTCTCAAAGATTTTTCCTGTAGCAACTCTTCTCAGTTCAGTATTGGCTATAGGCACAAACTCTTAGCATTTCTCAGTTGTCTGTAGTTCTTTGTGCAGGGTTGAGGCCCCATGAGCTTTATCCCATGTATATTACTATGTCTCTTCTTGTCATCCTTGTTTAGTTTGTTTAGGAAATCATATTGGTGAGACTTCAAACTTCTAAACACTTCTAGAAATCAAAATCTCACAGCACATTCCATAATCCATATTCCTTTGCCACTTCTTCTGTAATCATTCCTGAACCTGAAGTGCAGGAATTGTGTTAGTTATAGATATATCAGCTGGAACTGGGCTTCACAACTCTAATTCTAATTGGTTGTTGCTCTTATAATTGTCTCCATCTGTTGCAAAGAAACCAGTCTTGATGAGTTGTGAAGACCGCACTACCTGTTGGTAGGAGTACAATACTGATCAGTCAGTAATTATGCCAGCTTGGTAAAGTGGAAGGTGAAGGTTCTCCTTCAAGATTCATGCCTTTCCTAGCCCCACACAGTTGGCTAGGTTTCCAGAGCCAGGAATGACTTTTCTCCACTTTCTTTGCCTCTTCCTTTTTCGGAGGTCCTTTGCCATGATGCTGGAATGGTCTAAACTTTTAACATACAGAAGTACAAGAGCATAGCAAGTTGTAGGCCACTTTCCTTGGCATCTAATACGTGTAGTCACGTTTCTCAGTATTTCACCATGTCACCCCACTTATTGCTGTTCTCTGAACTACACTACCACTGCTGTCCTTACTTCAAAGATGTGTGTACGGCAGAATTAATGAGCTCACTGTCAAACCTCTGTAGTGGGCTAACAAGTCAGTGTTAAGGCAATCAGTCTGCTTAAGTGTCCATTGTGGTTTAACACAGCAGCCTTTGAAAGGAACAAACCACGAAAATGCCCTCTTTAAATAAGAGCCAGATGGTTGTATATTAGAAATAAATAAGGTTTATTGAGTTTTAGACGGATGACTTCTTGTATTTTACTCATACAACCGTGTATATCAAAATGCTCTATTAAGCACAAATGCTCTATTAAGGCTCAGTTCTTGCTCATTCACACCTCCCCTGCTTCTTGAGAGCTCTTGTTGGAATAGTAATAAATTAGGACCTTTCCAATATAGCTCTCACATCCCAAGTTGGTGGACGATGGGAGATTAATGTCACAAATAGTGTGTGGATATTAAAAATTCCAGCTTCCACTACTCAGAGCTTGGAAAATACAGGGGGGCTCAGCAGGGCATTTTGTTGTCATCGATCACAAAAGAAATAAAATCAGATATTTGCTGAGCCTCTGCTTAAGTGGAGTTTGAAGGTAGACTTTTTCTGGAATAAAACCCTAGGCCAAAAAGAAAAGGAAAGAAACTTCTGCAGTAAAAATGCTGCTTTTAGCATATTAACGTCCCGATCACAACCTGTAGACAGTTCTGATTATCAGCAGGTTAAATTGTGCACTTTTACCTCTCTTGCTCTATGAGAGGAATTTTATTAATTTTTATTAGCTCTTTGATAAGTTCACACAATGGTCTTTGACTCCTCCCCCGGCTCCTCCTAGAACCACTCCCTTAAATATCCACACAACTTTTGTCCTATTTTTCTTGTAACCTATTAAGCTCACTTTGTACTGTCCATACTTCCTTGAACTTGTACATGGATCCAGCATTAAGCCAAATGCTACCCTGCCACAGTGCATGGCATTATCCATCAAAAGACATCACTATACCCATAGATAACTGCATGTCTCCACCCTCATCAGAGAAGCTTCCGTTTGAAATACATGCAGTCTCCCAACTGGTCAAGGAGCAGCGGATGAGAGGACATTAGCTTGATGGAGGAAGGTAATTAGTTAATTAATAAAGAAACTGCTTGGCCTCATAGGTTAGAACATAGGTGGGTGGAGTAAACAGAACAGAATTCTGAGAGGAAGAGGAAGTGAGGTAAGATGCCATTTTCTTTCCTCTCTGGGGCAGATGCGATGAAGATCCGACCCAGGATGGACGTAGGCTAGAATATTCCCGGTTAGTGCACCTTGGGGTGCCACACACATTAATAGAAATGGGCCAAGCAGTGTTTATTTATACAGTTTGTGTGTTGTTATTTCAGGGCATAAGCTAGCCAGGTGGCTGGGAGCAGGGCGGCAGGAATGCAACCCGCAGCTCCTTCAACATTAGCTGTATATATTTCTTCAATCCAATTTGTTCCTGGATAAACAATTAGGGTGCTCATTTCCTAAGGAAGACATTTTTCCTGCTCTCAGTATCCCTCATTGCTCTCCCTCAAACTCATTGCCTCTTTTCTGTAATTATCATCACACACGAACACATTCAAGAAAACCTTGGTAAAAGTACAATAGCACTGTACTGAGCAATCTGCTTCATATGTTACATATTATATTTAGGGACATGCATATAATATATATCCATACAGAACCATACACCACACACAAAGAGTGAGCGAGTCAGAGAGACAGAGAAAGAAAAAGAGAGGGAGAGAGAGAGAGAGAGAGAGAGAGAGAGAGAGAGAGAAATACAACCTACCTAGTCAGTCTGCTTAATGTTATTTGTATGTATTTATCTGTCAGTTGACAATTTGGTATTGGATAACCAATGTGGGGGACAGGGGCTTTTCCATGTAGAAGACTATTTTTCCTCTTCTTAGCATTGCCAGTTGCCTGTAGTTCTTTATATAGGGTTGAGTCCCTATAAACTTTCCCGTTATACCATGGGCATTCTTACTGTTGTTCAGGTCTTGTTTAGGTAGCTATGTGACTGAGACTTAACAGGTGTCGCTTCTCTGAGGTTCAGATTCAAAGTAACTTTGTGTAACAAGCTTCCTTTTCAGACTATTTTTTTTTTTTTGGATCACCAGCCCACAAATAATGACATAGATATTTATTGCTAATTATGAAAGCTTGGCCTTTAGTTTAGGTTTGTTTCCAATAAGCACATATAAAAAATTGACCCATTTTTTAAAAAAATCTACATTCTGCCACAAAGCTTTGACCTTTCCTTAGTACATCAAATCCAACTTGCTTTGAGCCTGCTGGCAAAATTCATGCCTAGATTCCTTGTCTTCTTCCTCCCTCTCCCCACAAAACCTGCCTATTGTCTCCTCCCTAGCTAGTGCCACTCAGCTCTTATTAAACATATGAGGGCTCCTTAGGCAGAGACACCTCTTTACAATGTACACATATAGTACACAACAGCTTAGAGATTTCATCTTACCCCAGTCAGACTCGCAAAAACCAACAAAACCACTGCCATGAAATGCTTTCAAGTTTGTGGAGAAACAGGAGACCTTATTCATTGTTGGTGGGATTGCAACCTGGTTTATCCATTCTTGATAGCTATATTGAAAATCCTCAACAACAAAAAAAAAAACTAAAAGAAAAACATGAAAATAAATTTGTCATATACCCTTACCCCATGGAGTGACTTGCCTTTTTATCAAAGAACTCAGCGTCCTTCTCCACAGGTACTCGGTCCTCTATGCTCATTGCTGTTGTAGTCACAAGAGCTAGGAAATGGCAACATCCTACATATCCTTCAGCTGAAGTACGGATAATAAAAATGTGATGTATTTATGCACAGGAACACTATTCAGTTGTAAAGAAAAATAAAATTTGGAAGTAAATGGATGGGATTGTAATGGATCATATTGAGTAAGGTTATGATCAGACCAGACCAGAGAGAAACATGTTTCATGTTGTCTCTCATCTGTAGCTCCTAACTCTAAGTCTTCAGATATGAGTGCACAACCTAGAGTGTCCTCAGAGCTGAGACAAGTGAAGGGCGCTATGGGAATGGGGATGTTCAACAGTAGAGGGGGAATAGCAAGATACAAATGATTTGAAGGGAAAATGGGGAAAGTGGGGGAGGGGAACTTAATTAGGAAGCAGAGAGGTCAATACAGAAAAAGGGAAACAGGAAATTAAGAGTAAGGGGATATGAAAAAGTTATAAGGAACCGTATTATTTTCTATCTAGCTAAAATTATACATAATTCTGTTTTAATAGATGGAAACAGGAAACCCTCTTGAATAGGAAATCAGGAAAGATACAGTGTCATCACGAATGGTACTCACCTTGGAATCCAGAAAACCAGATGGTTAGTACGCCGGTCATAATTTAACAAATGATTATCTAAAATAAATAAAAAATATTCAACTTGTGCAAGAACTAGCTTTTGAACAATCAATCTGTTTCAATTGGTTGAGACGTCTGTAGTTTGTCTGTAGGGAATCCATCCTTCAGGAGAACTTATTCCCAGAGATCCTTCATGAAATGCCTGGTGGGCGACTTCTTGTTGGTATCTCAGAGTTTAGTGAAATTTATAGAAGTGCAGAGTATAAAACGTAACCCTCCATCCAAACAAAGGATTATAATAGAAAATTACATGAGTTCACTTATTGCAAGCTTCTTTGTTGTTTTGGTTTATTTTATTGCAGAATGGGGGGTTGACCCAAGTGCCTTGCATGTGCCGAGCCCCGACTATAGACTTTTTGTGTAATTTACTTGTGAAATGTGAACGCAGAGACTTCAAAGAAGCAGAGGACTGTGATTGTATTTTAAGGTGTGATGAAGTCTGAACACTGGAAATGGGTGCATGATTGAACCAAGTGAGTTGTGTGACTTAGCAAACCACATTCCTCCAGACTTCTCTTGGCATGTCTGTACTGTCACCCTTTTCCACGAGGAGCAGCAAAGGCTGTTCTTTAGAGAAAGGCCAGAGATTCTCCTCCATCCTCCTCTAGAGGGCAACGGTGTGGGAAGCTCACGGACATTCTTCTCAGGCTGTGGTCTCAGATAACGAACCACCACACAATCAAGCTGTGTCCTACAGCCATCATAGAACCTTTTATATCTACACAGAGAAGAATTATCCAAAGCAAGTGTTTGTATCTACTGTGGTAAATTATTTATGGGTATTTTGATGAGTAAAGTATCCATATTTTATGTCAAGTTGTGGAAATGCCATGTCATGGCTGTCGGTATCAGTTCATACATAGTATTACATATCAAAAGAGATGTCAAGGGGTGGCCTGTGTACCTGTACACTCTGTGGATTGACAGAATTGCTCTCTTTGCTTAACTCTGTGAGGAACACAATTGTTCCTTTGCTGGTGAATTCTCTTATATTCCTTGCATAAAAATATCCACTTGCACATTCATATACTTAGGTGGAATAAAAAATTTATATTTTTAAAATTTATTTGTTTAGTTTCTTTGTGTGTGTGGGGGAGGACATGTGTACCACTGAGTGTATGTGCACTACTCCTGAGAATTAGCCATTTATTTATCCTGTGATGGTGCAGGGATCAAACTCAGGTTGTCAGACTTGGGGACAAGTGCTTTTATTTGGGAACCATCTCATGAACCCAATTTGCAAATTCTTAAGTTTGTAAATAAAATTGTAGCACGTGCCATCTTCTCTGGACGGGGTGCTCTATATGGCAAGCCTATGCTGAGCACTGATACAGTCATCTAGGTTTTTTTCTCTAGTCTGAGATTTTTAACAGGTTAGAATAGAAATATTCTCCATAGGCCATAAAAGAAAATCTTTAATATTTGAATTCTTTGCCCTAACAGAAAACTTAATGTTATACATTGAAGCAAAATACGACAATTTTCAATTACATGTGTATGCTTGGTTTTATGACAATTTGGCTACTTTAGAAAACATGTCTTTCAAGTAAAATAATGGTTTTGACTATGAGTCTCATGCATTATTCCTTATCTGAAAGGTTCAGAGTAATTGGAGAGCCATTCCTGTCCCCATGATACAAATTAGGGTGCTTTCTTCATTCATGTGACTCTTTCCTTCCTCACTGGTGTGGAAAATGTCGTTGGAAGGAAAACGTGTGTCATTACAAATGCAAATGGGTCAGAAAGGATGGCATAGGGAAAGGTTTCCTCTGATGTGGTAGAGTGATGGTTGAGAAAAACATTGCAATAAACAGAGTAAGAGAACGTCTGTCATATTTAGCAGTGACATTTTACTGTGATTTACAGTTTTCTGATAGAACACTCATTAGTGAGCAGCCAGTTGGTTACAACTCACAGCATAGATGCTGTGAACCATCAGATTGTTTTCTTGCACTCAACATTGTGTTAGGGTGTGTTTGCACAATGTTAGTTAACCAGCATTTGAAATATTGTATAGAATAAAGAGGACATATTAAAAATTAATCACCACTCAGATTTAAACAAAAGTCACTAAATGTATAATAAGACCATGCAAGGAATATACATCTGCATACTTCTACAGTTAGAGATGCTTTCATGGCCTGTGACTTACGCTGTTTTCTGTAATTATCAGGAGACAAGCACACACTGCTGCCACAGCAGGACAGTATGAACTGAGATTCTTCATATACCTCTGATAGATATTTCATCAATGTTGTCGTTAATCTAAACTACAGCTGCAACACTTGGTTTGGAAACCTAATGTAAGTGTGCCCCCATGTGGCTGCAGAAGTGCTTGTAAAAAAGGTCTTCAGAAAAGGATTCACTGAAGTAGAATGGGTTTTTTAAAGAATGATCACTCCAATAAAAATAGAATTAGTCTACGTGACAGAGCTCATAACTTCTGCCATAATTCTTACAAATATTTTATGTTTCTCACTCACACATTTTAGCCCGTGTTTCTCTGACTCTGAAATGATAAAGCCACATACACGCACACACAAAAAATGCTTTTATTTTTTCTTGTGTTTATATTGCTTCCTGTTGTCAAGCTGAAATAATTCTCAGCTACTGTTTCAAGGCACATTCTGTGCTTACATGGAGTGATGGACCAGGAAATACCGTTTGTACTAGAGCATGTTCAGGGTGTAACAATCTTGGTTGCCCATTTATGAGATGTGTGAAGACTGCTTTATCCACTTTGCTTGCATCAAGAAGGTAGCTGACATTTATGACGCATAAATATTTTTCGTTCTACAGAATTTGGAATTCCCCTTTCAGGAAGCATCTTGTCTCATAGTCACCAACTCTCACAATATTTTGGTGTGAAGGTATCATTGTCCATTTAGCAATCCCCTTATCACTCTATTCTTATCTGCTGACTGGCCAGCTCGTGCACAGTCTAAGGATGCTTCTGTGAGATGCTGTTGGTTACTGACTGTCCAATCAGGAGCCTGAGTGTACAATCAGACTGGTGTTATAATTGCAGTCAATTTAGCACCACTGTTCTTTGTGGGAATTTCTCAGGCATTGGTCATTCTTCCTATAATTTCTTATCATAACTTTTCTTAACCCCATCTGTAAAATTAGATTTGATTTTAAAGATCACAACAATGAAAACATGAACATTTGCTTTGCTCCCTACTAAAAATCCTGCTTCTTAATTGAAGTTAATACCTAGTACTGTTTTCTATATTGTGCAAGATTCTTTTTATGTTCAACTGTAGGAAAGAGTCAATAATCGCTTTGTCTACCCAACTCTTTTCTAGACCCCAAACTTGCTGGGAATAATCGTACATGCTTGTAATAGCACCAATAGAAGGGATGGAGTCAGAGGATCAGGAGTAGACGATAGTAAACTCAAGACTTTTGTGGGATACATGAGTTCAAAAAATAATTATGTATTTTGTAGAGACAAACTGAACTATTTTGACTTCTTCATTAGAAAGTGAAAACTAGAGTTAATTAATTCAAAGTAATATCAAAATAATAATAATATTATTAGTTCAAACAATACACTTTTTCTCTTTCTGGGACAATTCTCTGAGAAAAAATAGATGAGGGTAGGAGAAACAAAAGCAGCAGAAAAAAACTAAAATATTTGATTTCTGAATTTAGAATATTACGACACTGCCTGTCTCCATCGAAATGCTGGATGGTTGTCAGAGAATTGCTGATTCTCGTCCACAAAGCTTTATCAGGTAGCCGAACTAATCAACTCTTCATGCTTCTCTTGTTTTTGATATCTTATAGTCTGTAATAATATATAGGCTCTACGTAATTTAACATTAAAACTGATTACATTTTGAGTGATTTTTTTAACTCTTTTGTGGCTTTTAATGGGGAGTGATCAGGCACAGATAACCCAGTGAGAATTGTTCCCCAACTTTAGACGGTTCTATGTGCTTACACTGAAAATGTGTTTGTTCTGTGGCAGTGTGATAGCTCTCAGAGACCAAGATGCCAAGGTCGCCCTGAGCTATAGATTGGCAAATGATTTATTTTTTGTTCTTTGCATCACTATTTTCTTGTTAAAAAAATCCAATTAATCTGTCACGAATGATTATAAATTTGATGCCCTAGTCTGAAAGTCTGCTTATATATTCATTTCCACAAATGCCAAAGGATAAATGACATCAAAAGGTGCTTCAAGATTAAAAGAGCTGACACCTTTATCTTTGTGTACGATGCTTCAACTTGTTGGGCACCCATTTAAAGAGTTAAAACAGACCGCTAAGGTCCAACAGAGAAATTCAGTAGCTATTATTTAAAACTCTCCTGTTTGCCGCTATTTCTCAAATGCACAAGACAGAAAACTTTCTATTAAGTGAACCCCTTTCTCTTGAATTCTTGAATAGTCACCCCAAAGCCCAGGTTATCACTTGCAATAACATCCCACGCAACTTAGAAATATTGTATATGTTTATTTTACATATGCAATTTCACATCAACAAAAGCATGTACTGTGTATGCTTCGTGGCAGTGAAGGGCAGGTCACCAAAACATACCTTGTATCATTTTTGTACAGTTCCTGTAGTACAGACATGACATTGAATAGCAAAACCTAACTGGAGGATGTAATTTATTCTTTTATTAAAAATTGGTCACTTGTAGCTCATCTCCAAGAAAGTTTAGTAACATGAGTATATATTGTGATAGTTACCAAGATACATCAAATTCTATATAGAGAATGTCAGAAACTCTACCCCCCATGCCCCTAGGAAATAAAACTTTATCCAGATACAGGTAATAATACAGCAGTAACATTTTTGTGTGAAAGTTTTGTTTTATAATTCGAGTTACATTTCTAGATAAGTTAGTATCTACCCAAACTAATCACACAGCCCCTTGAGCACCTTGAATGTCTTTGAACAGACTACAACCATCACAAATATAAGATAAAGAGGTGGCTCAGAAGAGCCCACAGTCTTTGAGATTCTCTTTTATTATTATGTCTGTCACCGCATCAAACACGAATTTGACGTTTTGGGTATCAGTAGCACAGGTCATGTGAGAGTAGATTTCCTTATCTTCCTTTTTTAAATTCAGGTCCAGAAACTGGTTCTTGATGTAGTTCCCTGCATCTTCGAATGTATTTGGTCCTTAGTGAGCAAAGAGACGGAAGCAGTAAATATTAATCACATCTTACAAATCATAGAGCTATAAAGAGCACCATCAAGTTATGGGAAGTGTGCTATGTGATGTAGGGAATCTTAAGAACACCACCTCTCGACTCCAAAGTCAAGGTGTCAATGGTCAGATATTAGAGATTTGTGTAGGACCTACACAGCATTATACACACACACACACACACACACACACACACACACACACACACACTGTATTCTATAATTCTATATCAGCTCTGCTGGGATTTCTGAGAGTTGTATGTCAATTCATTTGGGTGCGTATGTAACAACCTTAAAGAAGAGGAGGATATGAATCTGGGGGGCAGGAAAATGATAGATATTGGACGGTCTAGAGGGAGGAAGGGGAAGAAATGACGCAATGATAATTTAAATTTTAAAAAAAACTTAAAAACTGACATCACAAGGTGAGTGACACAGATAACTGTCTCTCTCTCATACACATACAAATACTGCATCTTGTGATCCTGTGGTTATGCATCAGGTTTAATACAAACTAAAAGAGAAACTAAGTGAGACCGTGGCAGACTAGTTTGCAGAAACAGGTAGTATTGAGCAAGGTCTTAAGAGAGAGTTGAGAAGAATAAAGGATGAAGCAAAGCCAAAATGTGCATCATGGTCTGTAGTATCCCCAGCCCCAGTCCTTCTGGATGGAGGTGTGAAATAGATTGACATTTTGAAGATCTATTCAGATGGAAATGAGTGAAATTTTGTAGAGGCAGTACACAAATTAAATAGAATGAGAGGTAAGGAAACTCATTGTCTTGGCTGCCAGAGGGGCTGAGCAGTGGCGTGGAATGTCACAGAGAGTGACTCTTGACACCATATATGAAGAAAGTTAAGCCTGAGAAACTCTACTAGAATGGCACCCGGATCAGATAGAAAAGGGCAGTAGAAAACAGTGAAACTGGTCAATAACTCTTTCAATAGATTAGCTTCGCACCAGAATAGATGTGTTAAAGACATGGCAGAAAGGACCGGAAAGTCTTTCTAATGGAAAATTTTTTTTTTTTGCTTTCAAACTTCCTTGTTGCTCAAAGCAAACTTCTAGGATGAACATAAAGTCTTCAAACTATAGAACACAGCTATGCTGGGAAGGTGACTTAGGAGAAGAGGTCTTGCCTAGCATGCACAGGCCATGAGTTCAACACCCAGTTCTAGTAAAGAAATGAACAAACAAAGAAACAAATAAATTAAAACACAATAAGATAAATTAAACAGAATGAAGATAAAAAACTCGGAAAGTAAATTTTGACAGGAATACAAAATCACTGTAATCATTGCTAGTGAGAATGCAAAAGTTTTTTTCCGATCTCTGGGTAAGATGAGACACTGAGTCATCCCAGCAGTTTGAGATTCTGAAAAATGTAAAACTATAATAATATTAGAAACATCTGTAGTTTCTAGATTTTGGAAGGATAGGGAGGGTGTATGTAGGTGAAGACTAAGTGATAGTAAGCCAACAGAACTATTTCATATGATGCTATACTAATTCTCTAGTTTAAATCTGAATGTCTTCCAAATGCCCATTTGTTACAGGTTTGGTTCCTAACATGGTACCAGTTGATGTAGTAGAAACTCTTAAGAGGTGGGGCCTCATGGGAGGTTTTTTTAGCTACTAAGCATGTGCATTCAAAGGCGCCCGTGGGATGCCCATCTCTTTCTTTCTCGCTTCCTTCTTGAGAGGGGGCTAACAGGACCTGCCATGCGACACTTCATTGTCACAGACTTACAAAAGTAACAGTGCCAACTGAACATTGGTTGTGACTTCACAAACTATGAGATTTGATAACCTACTTTTCTCTTTGTCAGCTGATTTACCTCGGATATTTGTTCTCTTAACAGAAAACGAATTAACATAGCATGCATTTAGCAAAACACATAGAACTATCAGACACAGAGAGCAAACCCTAATTACACTGTGGATTTCAGTTAATTATGTGTCAACATCATTCCATCAATTACAGCAAGTACACTGCATCAACATAAGATGTTAACTAATAGGCTACTATGTTAGGGGAAACCGAGAAGGTACATAAAATCTCAACTCTCAAAGGATTTATTTCCATGTGAACAAAACCTTCTCTAAGAAGCTGTAGTAAATATGAATCCCTTAACGATGTCTTTATTTAACCTCTACCATGAAATACAGGTTCATAATTGTATTGATCACATGATATATGTATAGACATTATAAATGATGTCTGTGATTCTAGAATGACACACTAAAAATTAACTAAAAATTAACTAGCGACTGCCATGATCTTCTTACATAAAGGTTAAATTTCAATTTATAATTATGTTTAAGTTATGATGATTTCCATATTAGATAATTTTATCAATAAGAGTATCTCTAAGTATTAAAAATGAGTCTTTAAAGTTAAATTAAGCCTTTCATGTGACACTAATGACTTAGTAGTTACTAACTGACACGATCAGCAGTCAAATATGGGGACCTCAGGAAGGCAGAGAAAGGGAAGTACAACTGTTTACAAATTCATTCCTCCTGTTCTTTGGCCACACTGTATATTCTGAAGAGCCACTGAGCTCCAATGTGATATTGCTAGCTCTAGTTAGGGTGGCATTACAGTGACATTATTATATGGCAGGTAATATAGCTTACAGTATCATTGGACATGTTTGCAGAGCAGCTACTCTCTCCTATCTAATATTTTCCATTTGGAGTTTGCTTTAAGATACACAGTACAGCAAATTTCCTCTTTATCTGAGAGATTATGTTCAGCTGAATCACAGTCATGTTAAGGAGAGTAGTGAAAGAGATATCTTGATAGACAGGCCATTGTGGAATTAGGGAGAAACCTGATTGTGGGGAAATTCCCAGGAATCCATGAGGATGACCCCAGCGAAGACTCCTAGCAATAGTGGAGAGGGTACTGGGACTGGCCTTCTCCTGTAATCAGATTGATGACCCCCCTAATTGTCACCATAGAACCGTCATTCACTAACTGATGGAAGGAGATGCAGTGATCCACAACCAAGCATGGGGCTGAGCTCCATCAAAGAGATGGAAGGGGAATTATATGAGCAAGGGGGTTCAAGATCATGACAGAGAAACCCACAGAGACAGCTGACCTGAGCTTGTGGATCCTCGTGGACTCTGACTGACAGCTGGAGAGCCTTCTTAGAGCCTAACTAGGTCTCCTGCATGTGAGTGACAGTTGTGTGGCTTGGTCTGTTTGTGTGGCCCATGGCAGTGGGACCAGGCTCTAGCCCTGGTACCTGAGCTGGCTTTTTGGAGTCTATTTCCTATGAAAGGATGTTTTGCTCAGTCTTCTTGCCGGCAAGGAGGGGTTTGGTCCTGCCTCTACTTGATGTGCCAGGCTTTGTTGACTTCCCATGGGAGACCTCACCCTTTCTGAGGGGTGGATTGAGGTTGGGTGGGGAGGGTGGTGAGGAGCAGAAGGCAGGGAGGGAGAGGGAACTGTGGTTGGCATGTAAATGAACAAAAAATAAAATAAAATTCTTGTATCTTATCTGTTGCTTTCATTGGTTAACTAATAAAGAAACTGCCTTGGCTCTCATAGGACAGAAAATTAGGTAGGCGGAGTAGACAGAACAGGATGCTGGGAAAGAGAAGCTGAGTGAGGAGTTGCCATGATGTTAGCATTCCAGGCAGACGCAGGCTAGAATCTCCCCGGTAAGCACACCTTGGGATGCTACACACCTTATAAGAAATGGGCTAGTCCAGGTGCAAGAGCTAGCCAATAAGAGGCTGGAACTAATGGGCCAGGCAGTGTTTAAAAGAATACAGTTTCCGTGTAATTATTTCGGGGCATAAGCTAACCATGTGGGCGGCCGAGTGCCGGGAACACAGCCCCGGCGCTCCTCTTTCAACAGGCAGGGAGGGAGAGGGAACTGTGGTTGGCATGTAAATGAACAAAAAATAAAAAAAAATAAAATAAAATAAAAGGATCCAAATAGGAGGGCAGAGGAGATGGTTTAGCCAGTAGACTGCCTAACATACAAGCAGGAGGACATGAGTTTGGATCCCCAGAACCGACGTATAAACCAGGGTGTGGCAGTGGACTTCTGCAACTCCCAGCCTGGGGTGAGAGGGAAGATGGGGACAAGTAGATTCATGAAGGTCATCAGTTAGCAAGTTTATGTGCATAGATGAATTACAAGTTCTGCGAGGGATCGTGTCTCAAAAAGAAATAAGGGATGAGGACTGGGGATATTGCTCAGAGTTTATAAGCACTTACAGCTCTCTTAAAGGACCTGGATGTGGTTCACAGAACCCACATGGTGTCTCACTGTTCTCTGTAATTCCAGTTTCAGGGTACCCAGAGTCCTGTCCCATCCTCCAAGGGCACTATATAATGTGGTACACATAAACTCATTACTGAGCTCGCACACACACATGGTGAAAATTAACCATTTTTCTAAAGCTGGAGGGTGATTGAAGACATAGGTAACAGTCTTGAGATTGCACGGACATGCACTGCACACAACTTGCATGCACACCACACACACACATACACACACACTGTGGGGGGCACGACATGTGGGCCCATGGGTCTTATAGCAGCTCACTATCTAGAATGGAGGGAAGCAATATTACCAGTGTACTCTGGGAAGCAGATGCTGAGGTGAACCTTGGCCACTTTTTCCTGGAAGAGATCTTTCTTGTTGAGAAAGAGGACAATGGAAGTGGTCGCGAAATACTTGTGATTGCAGATGCTGTTGAATAGGTGAAGACTTTCGTGCATTCTGTTCTGTGGCATAAAGAATGAGAGTGTGTAAGGTTATTATCTGCAGAGTTTGGGCATGGGCATCACAAGCAAGGACCTAGGTAGTATGGACATTAGTGAGGGGGGCATTGGGTTGGAAAGGGCAGGGCTACAACTGGGCAGCACTGTTTGGTGTGCCTTAGCTTCTCTCCTCTTCCTCCACTTCTTACATCGGACTTACCACCTCTTCATCTTCGACGAGCACCATGTCGTAGGCGCTGAGTGCAGCGCAGAATATGATGCACGTCACTCCTTCAAAGCAGTGGATCCATTTCTTTCTCTCTGACCTCTGCCCACCAACATCAAACATTCTGTAAAAAAAAATAAAAAATTAATCCTCCAAGTTTTGTTGAATTGTTGACATTGGCTGCATATTTCGATATACTTAAAATGCATTCTTTGATTTCTGCTGCATAATTTGATAAGGGACTACAGGAAAAAGGGAAATTCTATGAGTAGAAATGAGTAGAATAATTTTTATACTAACTTGAGCAAGTGGAAATTTTAACGCAGTTTAAAATATAAGTCTTAGAAGATTTTGATAAGAGTTTATACATATTTTCAAGAGTGAATAGATTAGAAAGACTAGAAGATTGGGAACATCATTCTGATACGAGGATCCTCTTTGCTCTCAGAATTCTTTTTTATTCAAACAATTAGCTTGTGTTCTGTGCTAACACTGATTTCAATCAGTTTATATGAAGATGAAAAGGTATGATTGCTATTTTCAAAGATCTTGATGGCTGCAGAGAGCTATACATGCAAGTGATCATAATATTATGTAATTAAATATTCAAATATTCAAAGAGCATGTCAGTACAGGGTGGGGTTTCAGTCAGTCTGCAGGATCACGAAAATCACTCCCAGGAGGGGTTTGAATGTGTGGACTGAGTTCTACATTATTAAATTAGTAACAGTTTTCATGGAGAGAGAGAACTGAGAAGTAGATAGCGCTTCTCTTTCTACCACTCTTTCTCTTTTCTGCAGGTACCACACATCTAAAACAAAATTTCCATTTTACTTCCATCTTTCCATGTCCCTCAGGACAAGAGCAAAAGTCTCTTAACTGAATGCCCCATTGCTGCTGCTCCAGCATCCAGAGGTTCTCTCCCACGACTCACACATTAGGTATATGGCTTTACTGTTGAATGGATAGCACAAACTCACGTTCTTGCTGGCAGCTTTTTCATGGCTTCTCTTTGCCTTAGAACAAGAAACCAAATAGCAGTGACCCACAAGCTGTGGCAGCAGCTTCCATCCTTCCTGACCTTCCGGGTTTCTCCTGTGTCAGTCTCCTCTCAACACAGCAAAATCACAGTGTTCTCTTCGTTCAGTTAATATCCTTCCATGTTTCTGATGGGTCAGGAATCTTTCAGGGGCGCTTTCACTTTCCTGTGACATGTGGCTTTCTTTCCCCTTCACTTAGTTCATTGTTTTTGAGACAGTCTCCTGAAGCCCAGGATGGCTAAACACTGACTATGTAGTTGAGAGATTATCTTTCCTTCCTTCTTTCCTTCCTTCCTTCCTTCCTTCCTTCCTTCCTTTCTTCCTTTTTTCCTTCCTTCCTTCCTTCCTTCCTTCCTTCCTTCCTTCCTTCCTTCCTCCCTCCCTCCCTCCCTCCCTCCCTCCTTGCCTGCCTTCACTCTCCAGGTTGTGTGATTACCATACTGAGCTTATTTTTTCTCCCTTTCATTACTGCTTCTCTCTCAAATGTCATGTTTTGTTGCCAAGTCTCATCCACAGAGGAGGCTTTCTGAGAATCCCCTTAAGTTCTCTCTCCTCATTTCCATTTAATTTATGTGGCCCACTCTTACTTTATGGGATTCATGCCAAACAATAAAAAAATATAGTTCTTCTGTTTGACATCTATCATGTTTAACAAAACAGGAGTCATGCAAGGCAAGGCTCTATGTGACTAATTGTTTCAGGTATATTGCCTAGCATCATGCCTGGCACACAATACACACTTAGTAAATATTGTGAAATAACTGAATAGAGACTTTGTTGGCAAATGAATGGACGACTTTTATGAAAAGCACATGTAAAAGTATCTAGGTGTGAGGTTATGAAGCATGTCTTCCGAAAACAATCTAAGCTTTTAGAAGCAAGAAGAAAAAAATTGAGCTACATAAATTAATAACTACCATTTCTTATTTATTCATGGACAGTTTAACCAATGTTTACTGGATGTTTCTTATATCAACATCAAAGACTTAGCCTCCAGGGCTTACAATCTGTTTTTGATAGAGTGTACCAGGTAGTGAGGGGCTGTACACAGGAGTACAGTGTGACAAGTAGGGAAGGACTGTACACAGGAATACAGTGTGACAAGTAGGAAAGAACTGTACACAGGAATACAGTGTGACCAGTAGGAAAGAACTGTACACAGGAATACAGTGTGACAAGTAGGAAAGGACTGTACACAGGAATACAGTATGACAAGAAGGGAAGGGCTGTACACAGGAATACAGTATAACAAGTAGGGAAGGGCTGTACACAGGAATACAGTGTGACCAGTAGGAAAGAACTGTACACAGGAATACAGTGTGACCAGTAGGAAAGAACTGTACACAGGAATACAGTGTGACAAGTAGGAAAGGACTGTACACAGGAATACAGTGTGACAAGTAGGGAAGGGCTGTACACAGGAATACAGTGTGACCAGTAGGAAAGAACTGTACACAGGAATACAGTGTGACAAGTAGGGAAGGACTGTACACAGGAATACAGTGTGACAAGTAGAAAAGGACTGTACACAGGAATACAGTATGACAAGAAGGGAAGGGCTGTACACAGGAATACAGTGTGACAAGTAGGAAAGGACTGTACACAGGAATACAGTGTGACCAGTAGGAAAGGACTGTACACAGGAATACAGTGTGACAAGTAGGGAAGGACTGTACACAGGAATACAGTGTGACAAGTAGGGAAGGGCTGTACACAGGAATACAGTGTGACCAGTAGGAAAGGACTGTACACAGGAATACAGTGTGACCAGTAGGAAAGGACTGTACACAGGAATACAGTGTGACAAGTAGGGAAGGACTGTACACAGGAATACAGTGTGACAAGTAGGAAAGGACTGTACACAGGAATACAGTGTGACAAGTAGGGAAGGATTGTACACAGGAATAGAGTGTGACAAGTAGGAAAGAACTGTACACAGGAATAGAGTGTGACAAGTAGGAAAGAACTGTACATAGGAATACAGTGTGAAAAGTAGGAAAGAACTGTACACAGGAATAGAGTGTGACAAGGAGGGAAGAACTGTACACAGGAATACAGTGTGACAAGTAGGAAAGAACTGTACATAGGAATACAGTGTGAAAAGTAGGAAAGAACTGTACACAGGAATAGAGTGTGACAAGGAGGGAAGAACTGTACACAGGAATACAGTGTGACCAGTAGGAAAGAACTGTACACAGGAATACAGTGTGACAAGTAGGAAAGAACTGTACACAGGAATACAGTGTGACAAGTAGAGAAGGACTGTAGTTTGGAGGTAGAAAAAGAATCCGCGCAAATACAAGGCCACACAGTTTCCATACAAAGAGGCTGGATAAAGGAAAAAAATACATTTTAACTTCATATTTTCCCTTTAAAGCCAGTAGAGAATAAAGAAAGAAGTTAAATGTACCCACTGATAAGAGGGGAAACTCTGAAAGTCTAAAGTTTAACTACAGACTAGGAAACACAGGTCACAGATAAGAACACCAATAACATAGCTATCATTTTTGTAGCAGAGAATAGAAATTCCCCAAGTGTCCCAAACCAAACACCAGGTATGCTGTACTCTTGGACACATGGAAGAATCATTGACTCGGAGCCCTAGAAGGAGGAGCCTGTAAGAAATGTACAGCTATTTTTCTTATTTTTCAGATGCTCAAGTAACTAAGTAACTTGTTAAAGATTATTAATCATTTAATGTTTGCTGAGACCATATGCTTAGGCACTATGCTAGGCAATATAATAACTAATTTGTGTGGTGTTTTCCCCCTTATAAATAAACCTATTTACTATACCAAAGTTCCCATTCTAGCTTCTAGAGTTAACAGTCACATTCTCCCCGGGTCGGGGTGGGGTGGAATAGTCTCTAGTTTTCTCTCTCCAGATCACACAGCAGTTTTTCATGCTGATAAACAAATTAATGGGCAAAAATAAAATTTCTCCTGTCATGTTTCCCTATACGTCAGTAGAGATAGTGTAGATCTTCTGGATTCCAGGAGTTTTACATATTCTCCACTTGTTTACTTATCGGCCTATTCTGGATTTTCAGATGATGTCAAAAGAATGTGATTCTGTGCCCTAATGAGGTCATTAATGCGTGGGTTTTCCCATCTGGCTGTAGAAAGTTTATCACTAAGATGGCATCACGGTGGGCTTTTCAAGTGCGATTGTCACTCGGAGTCACACCCACAGATTTGAACAGATAAGTGTGTCTTCAGTTCTAGCTTCACAGGCTTCTCCTCTGTCAGTGACTGCTTACTGGAAAACTAACTGACCACTGGTTCCACACAATGGAGTCACATGAAGGGGTGATTTGGTTTGCGAGACAAGAATACTGGTTCCTTTTTACACTAGGTATGATATGCTATGGGACTCAAGGACATGTTGCTAAATTCTGTCCACTAGCAGGAGTTGGAGTTGCTGGAGCATTTAGTTTTGTCTCTTTTAATCAGCTTTTGGGCTCTACTCTCAATTGCTGCCTATTCTCAATCACACTTTCTTCTTTAACTCACACCACATCTTCAATCAAATTGTCTTCTAATCTTTAAATTCTGGGAAAAAAAAACCCTTCTCTTTTAACTGTGGCTTTCAACAACTGCTCTAATCTATTGCAGGTGACCCAGCCTTTTACCATAGAGATAGTAAAATGATTTCTCAAGAATTAGTTTCATTTTATTTTATGTCTGGCACAGGATCTACTACTGAGCAGAGTGATAATAAGAATGGTCGAGATATGAAAGTTCCAAAGGGAACTTTATGGCGTGCGTAAATTCAGCAGAATAAAGATGAAGGCACTTCACACACCCCTTGCATGCTTAATTCCTGTGTATACTTTCCTTCACGTTCGTAAGCAAGCCCTACCATCTCGAGTGGCTCTGCTCCAACTTGCATCAGGTGGGGTTCTGAGGTGATTATCAAAATGAAAGCATACCTTTCCCCTCACCGACTAAATCCTTCCCTTCTCTGAGGATCTGACAATTACCGTTGACTAGGTATGAGAAGGAGTTCTTCTTCTCCTGTGACTATAAACAGATGCACAGTAGCAGTGAGACTACCTTACCGCTGCACACATGCAGTATATGAATTGTGTGCTCTCCCCGAGAAACAAATTAATAGCTATCATTTTATTCACTCATGGTTATACCTTTCTGTGTCTGAATGGAACATCATTATTTTGCCCAATAACACTCAGCCTTTGAAGAGCTGAGTTAAGACTTAAAAAATATTAGTTTTTGACCAAACTCGCTATCACTAAGATGTGGAACTTAGGGAACCTGCCCTCAATGCTGTTTTCTGGGTACTAAACAGCTTTCTGCGAACATGCTTACCAAGCTTAGCTTTCTTAGAAGAGAGGACAAAGCTTATGCCGTCTTTGTTCATGGTAACAAAGTGTTCTGAGAGCCCAGCTTTGCATGAATGTTTATGATCTTCCCATTTACGACTCATGTGAGTCACAGCACTGCTTTCTGTACACAACGACAAAGAAGCCTGGGCCAGAGCGCTCTGCACGTTTCTCTCAGCCATCTGCTGTTATTGAACTGAAATGCTCATTAACAAACCAGATCAAGGTCCACAGAGGTGTTTCTGTGCTGAATCTCCGGACATGACATTAGCATCGTGAAAAGCTGGGTCTTGTTTCACTATTATTATAATGATTCATTTCTCACATATGTTTATTCTTATAAAATGTAAATTGAGCTCTACTTTATAGAATTATAAATTAATGTAGCATTCTTAAATAAGCTGAAGACCAACAAAGGGAAATTTTACTTATATATTTGACTATATACACACCACACACACACACACATATACACATACACACACACACACACAACCAAAACCAGTCTGGCCATTCTGTAAAGAAAATTAAAATGAGAAATATGTCTATACCCACTACCAGGCTGGTTTAGACTGATCAAATCAAACCGACAGTTTAATGAGAGGAATGGTCATGATTGGGTATCCTTAGTTCTCTGAATGAGAGCTTCAAGAATGTTGCATGGAACTTGTAGTGCTAATTGTGGATATTGAAGAGAGGGGTATTTGTTTAAAGTTTTAGGAGGGTCTTATAAATATTTTTAAACATCGGATGTTAAAATTAGCATTCTTGAAGTTAAAAGAAAGATTTTAAATTATTGATTAGGATATAAATAAAAATTAACAAGCCAGGCTTTTAAGTGATAGCCAAATATTGATTATGTGTTAAGCTGTCCATGATGTTAACATACGGCAAGCCACCAGAGTTATATGACTGGGTTAAACAGCTGACCAAACAGTTGAGTTTTATGGTCCTATTTAATCAATTCGAAGGCTACTGAATTGTATGGGTTTATGTTTGACCACAGGAAAGTACTTATGCCTCATAATATAATAGATTAGTATGAATAATTTGACTATTCGAATTACTGAAAATTCACAATGTAATTAAGAAGAACGAATTAAGAGCCATGCTTCTGCAGCCCATTTGTGACAGATGCCATGGTTCCTCCTACAGGCATGGGATCGCTGGAAAAGCAGCATTTCTAACCTTTTGTACTCTCTGGTCACGTTAGAACAAGTGCTGATTTGAGCAGGACTTTATTCTGAGCCATTCTGTTAAATGGGATCTGGAGAAGATGCTGCCTTAGTCAGGATTGCTTCAGTGTCTTAACTGTGAGTACCTATGAGGATGGGAGTTCTGAACATGTGCCGCCATTATACAGTCGAATCATCTCAGAGACACCAAGGGCATGCAGGTACAGAGGGATGTCTAAATCCCTTAATTATCTTTGACATTAAAATATAATAAAAGTATTTAGAAGTACAAGTAAACCAAATCTGAAAGCTGACATAATTACCAATGCCATTTACCATGTGCATTGATATTGGATGAAAAAGCTATTTTTAATAAAAGAAAGATAGAAAAATGATACAGCCATATGATTTATAATCATAGAACCATTAAAAGAAATTCCAGGCTGTGCATGTTGGAGCATACACACAACATGAGCCCTTAGGATGGGGAGGCAAGAGGGTGACAGATTTGAGGCTAACCTAGGCTACATAATCACTTCAAGGCCAGCTTAATATGATGTGATGTATTGAGACCCTGTCTCAAAATCAGGGGAACCTGCCTAGAAAGCTGAAGCTCTGTAAAACAAGGAAATAATCAAAACCATGCCAGATCATATATTATTCTGGTAATGTTAATCATGACCACATATGCAGCAAATATGTAGCATGTGTGGATTAAAATTCCTTGACTTCTAATAGAGAGTAACAAATTTAAAGCTGGATGCAGCTCCTGGCTAAACAAGCGGCCTTATAGCTAAGCCTGGTGACTCACACTCTTGGAAGTGAACACAGCGAATAGAACTCAACTTTCATATTTTAAGAAAACTGTCATATTTTTTTTTCAAATCACACATCTGTTCAAACATTCTTGAAAGCAGTTTTGCCAAATTTACACATTTTTCGGCTCTATGTTGAGACAGTTTCCAGCCTTTCTGGCTCCACTGCCCAGTGATTTAAACTCTATAGTTTAATTGTGGAACATTAAAGAGAAAATGGCTTTTCTACAATCGATAACTCATTTTAGATTTATTTCTAAATCACTTAAGTCTGGGGACATTACTCCCCAAAAGAAATGCTTAGATTTACTTCCTGTTTTCCGTTGACTTAGGAACCTGAAAACCTGTAAACATCGTTGGTCAGATTGGCAGTTGGAACTTTGCTTTGATAAGAGCTTTGAAGATAAGTTGTTCTACCAGCCTGACAGTTGCTGCTCTGGTTTGATAAGCACTCAGGGCTGATTTCCATTAAGTCTGATGATGCAGAGAGATGACACAGTACTTTGGCACACAGAGCTTTTCATTTTGATATTCGTGTTTAAAATTCTTGAGTTCTCTATTTTAATATGTAAATTAACTCTTTAGTCTTAAATAGTCTGAGGATGATTTGTGCTATGCGAATACGAATCAATGCTAATGTAATATATTTTAACACCTGGGAAATTGCCGAGGAGAACTTGGAAAGTGCATTCCGTTTACATTCCATTTTGAAATGCAGAACTTTATATTGTAGTATGAAAGCCTAAACATTAAGACTCTTCTACTCAGTATTTGAAAAAAAGATGGCTAAACTTTGGGAATTTATTAAATGATTATTATATCTCAATTGTTGTGAATAAACTTTTAAAATTCTTCAAATATTTAAGCGAGATGTGATTTTTTCTTTCCTATTATTTTTTTTCTATAAAAGAGACTATAAAAGAAGACCATCTTTATACAATAATTGCATTACAATAAAAGAATACTTTTACATTCTAAAGTATCTAAGAGTCTCAGTGACAACGTGTAAGGATTCACGTTTTATAAACAGGAAGCCTCACAGTTTCATGACAACTGCAGCATTTCTTGGTAATACTAAAGGCTCTCTTTGGAGTCTTTGCCAATCTCCATTCCTCAATTCTTTATCAAATATAGAATCACCCAGCATATCACGTCACAAGCAACCGTTTTGTGTACATTGTAGTTCATGCGATACATTTGCACATTCGGCTAAAGCCGACCCTTTGCTTCCTCTCGCAAACCACAGTTGCAAGAATTGGTGGCAGACCGTTGTCACATGTAGCCCCAGACTTTTTAAGCTCGAGAGTGCATGTAGTAGAAATGGAAACAAAAGGGAAAATGAAAAACGAAGCGTTGGTAACAAGGAGAAACAGGAAAGTAGCCTGGTATGTTATTATGGAAAAGGGGAGGACTCAGGCATGGTGGCGACGACTGCTCATTTGAATTCCCTGCGAACTTTGCATGTGTAATAGAACACTAGCAGCTTGAGAGGGGCACGGTGGAGGTATTTACTCCTGAGACATCATCAGTAACTACAAATTAGCTCTTCTCCTCCGTTTGTCATTCACCCTACTGCACTCGGAGAGCCTTTGCTCAACAGTGTGTCGGATGCTGTTGCCTGTTACCACGGGACAGCTGTTGAGAGACAGTAAACAGACGGAAGGCCAGGGCTCTAAGGGGCGGGCGTCTTCTCATTTGGGATCTAGATGATAAAAAGGAGTAAAAACAATCTACGTAAAGAACACGCAAAAGTCTTAATGCCCGGGCTGTTAAGAGGGTCAGTGTGGAGTGGGGCGTGACAAAACTATCACCAGGTGGCATTCATCACCAAACCGCTCTATGATTCAGATGATCTGGGGCCGAGAGAATTCCGTCCGCTTATGTAAGGCAGGTAACATCAAGATGCTTAACTCTGCAAATTCTTAACTTGATCCAACCTTTATCGTAGGTGTTCTAGCTAAGAGATCCACAAGGCGCGCTGCTGCTCTTTCCTGGAGAACGAACAGGGCCACGCCGGGCCTGGCTAGCCTCAAAGCCGCATCAGTTCCAGTCTGTGCCACAGGGATTAGCAGAGAGGGAAGGCGGCAAGACAGAAAGGGGACTGTGTATAAAAGTCCTGGCAAGGCGGAGGGAGACAGAGGGAGCAGCTTTGGACTTGGATCCCAAAGGAAAATTCCAGAAACTGGGGCAAAGTTCATCTGACTCAACAAAACCGAGCAAGGGCTGAGGAGATACTCTCACCGAGTTTGCCCAGGCAGCGCTGGCTGCATTCTCAGCTGCATTCCCTTTGCCCTGCTCTCATGTGAGGCCAGTTCATTAATTAATTCCAGAAAAGTCACTAGTTGTAGGCCTGAAATTTAGTACAAATTTGGAAAATATTACTTTTATATCTCTTGAAAATATTTTAATAGCTGTTCTAATCAGCCACCTCACAATGACCAACCTAGATCCTTCACAGCATTTCAAAACTGTCAATACCCTCAAACTGAGTTTAGGATGCTGGGTAATGAGCATTAAGTTACTTTTCCCCTCATAATTGGCTATAAATAATTCATATCAGCTTCTCCAGGTTTGTTTGTTTCTTTTTAATTCTTTAAATACATCTCCATTATTGCAGGCATGACTGACCTTGCTTAGTGTTCAGTTTTAGCAATGTTTCATTACTAACATAACCTGGTATTACTAATAATCTATCTTACCCCCAAATCCACATAAAATAGTGTTAAGCTTTGTATGAATATGACAAATATACTCAGCCTCTCTGGGGTGTTTGTATGAAAGCTGTTAAGGACCAAGAGACGGTATCTAACACTGTATTATGATTTCCATTTCTTAATATAGTCCAAGAGTGATTTGATAGTAGAATTTTAGAGGATTACTTGAAAGGGAATTAAAAGCAATAAAATAGGGATTCATTTCCATACCCAAAACAGGCTGATGGAATGTGCCTTCTGGGTTTTCTAAATAGCATTACATTCAAATAACTGTATTTTAATCATTTGCATCTTAAACTAAGGTTGATTTAAGGAATATGTCAAACAACTAGAGAAGTAAGAGGGTAAGCGAAATAGTACCCCTGGCACTCGTTCCTAAAAGGCTATTTAAATCTATTTTCTTAAAAAAAAAACTCAAAGAAAAATGTCAATTTTTAAGTATTAGAAACAGAATCTGGATAGCACCTGACTGAAAAACACAGCCCAGAAGGAAGGAGAGGTTTAGAGTGTGCTGAAGGAGCACAGGAAGGAAGGTGGTGATGTCAGGAAGGGAGGTCCAGTCAGCCAACTCAAAGTCACTGCACTTCACTGCGGGCAAGTATCCTCCGTGAA
This sequence comes from Microtus obscurus, assembly GCA_963919715.1. Lineage (NCBI taxonomy): Eukaryota > Metazoa > Chordata > Mammalia > Rodentia > Cricetidae > Microtus > Microtus obscurus. The sequence goes on along the minus strand of CAWTZC010000288.1, from coordinate 4,485,823 downwards.
GAAATATTGAGCTGGAAGTCTGCTCCACCCACACGTAGAAGACAGGTTTGTACATACCTGAAGTTCAAGTCTTTAAAGGAGAACTGAGTTTCAATGATACCGGTCGTTTTCACCCGGGAATGCAGAACATCTTGTTCATTTGGCACGTACCCAGGGGCTGTGATTCTATCTAAGTCATTCAGGTAGCTAATGGAAACAAAATAAAACAGAATACATTCATATTTTTGACTTTACATTGGGATCCACTGCAATTCAGACCAAAAGTATTTTAAGAGTTTAAGGTATATGGGAAAACAAACTCCCTCTGTTGCTTTTTAAGCTGCTGATCAGAGTGGTAAGAACTGGCAGCTGGGACACCACCGTTGTGGGCTGCAGATCACAACTAGCGTCTGGAAACCTCTTCTAGATGAACTTCTCAACGCTACCTTAGTCTGTAAGACAGATTTGCTATCCTGTAGGTAGATGAACGGAAGGCTATTACTCCATGAGGGCTGTTTGAATGCATTTATACGTTTTAGGATGCTTTAGAATGTTTGCAACCACAGCTACTACAAGTTCCTCAAAGTTCCTCAAAGTTCCTGTTGTGGGGGTGATTCAATTTGAATTGTTTCTTTGTTATGAATTGTTTGGGTATTTTTGCATGGATTACTTATTGGATTACTGTTTCGAACACAGTCATATCCATTAAGGGTCATGCTGAAATCCATAAGGCTCAATGAAAGATCCCAGGTAGTTCATGAGGGTCCACACTAACCATCAGTGCATGGTGAAGTCCCTAACTCTTCCAGAATTCTTGTTCCTAACAGCGTGAACAATTTCCTTTTCTTTTCTTTTGCTTACTTGCTTTTGGTTTTATTTATTACAGTATCTAAAGCTCAGTAATGGAGAGGTGTAAACTTGATAAAACTCCATGCGCCAAGCCTGTTTAAGGATGAAAAGTGCTCTTAGCATTTTCAACCTTGCAAGAATAATCTGCAAAGTAAAACTGTATTTTCTTTCATTTCTACCATTGTATTTGACACAAAGGATTAAGTAGCATAGCAATATGGCTATTTCTGTGGTAAATTGAAATAGAAAAGGTAATAGCATACTAATTTTATGGTAAATTTGCATATTACATTGAGCCATGCCAACAAACACATTAAAAAATGATAATATGTGGTTTCCTACCATAGACACAAAACTTGGAGAGTAAAGTCTTACCAAACAAGTATACCCAAAGGGATTTTGTTCAACAGGAAAAGTAATATTGTGCCTATGAAATACTAAAATGTGAAAATGTATCATTATATATATATATATCATATTAATCAATATATATGCCAATAAAGACTGCTTGACTGTAAATGGGTGATGAATTAAATTATAAAGAAATCAAAGAAGTATTGGAGGACTTTACAGTTTTTAATTTCTTTATTTACTATTACTTAAAACAATAAATTTCCTATTGATGAGCTCGGGTCTGTGGTAGGTGTATTATGTATCAGTCATTTCATGCCCAGGTAAAAAAGTAAAAATCATGTACTTACAAAAATAGAAATAAAATTCATTTAATGAAAGCTTCAGTAAAATATGTTTTTAAGAATATCCTTTGCATTTGTAAATTATTTCAGGCAAAGAAGAGGCATTAGCAAACTGATTTTCATCTAAAGTCCTGATTTTCATAAGCAAATATGGGATTTGGATGTCAAACCCTGTAGTTGATAAACCAAACAGAGGTTTTTAGACCTCATGACTGAAATCACTTAAAATGTCTTGATGATTTACTTCTGACCCTGAAAAGACGGTGTTTTCCCTGTTGAATCCATGTCTTCTCTTAACTCTTGTGGAATTTAAATAGCACACTAGATGGCCCCAATCAGTAAACCATGGATCCTTAGTTAGCTAAGGCTTCCCTCGTTTCTTTATTTAGATCTTTGGGATTGACTGGCCAAACACAACACTCCAACCCTTTCCTCGTTAGGTTTGCTCTTCTGGTAGTTTCCAGGATAACTCGAGACACACTTGCTATAAGGAAGTTTTAGGTCATGGTAACAATTATATTACAAGCAGTTTAATGCCCTCCTAAGTTCCTTATTAATATTAAATACTTACTTGACAATATTTGCTATGATTGAATCCAACTGGATGTCATAATGTGCTTAAGTCTGGAAACATATCAACTACTGACTTTCAGAACTTTCTATGTTGCTCAATAACCTAGTGAACTAATGCATATATCACCAATCAAAAGTTATTCTAGGAGACGATTTCAGCAACACGGGAATAAATGTTTCAGATTAATATAGCCTCAAACGTCAGTATACACACCATCTGTCTGCATTAGTGCTAAGCACCATGTATCATGGTTAATTCTTTTTAAATAAGAGAAGATATGCGTAAGAGTTGTTTCTTCTCCAGCAAATTACTTCATGTCTTTTCAGTTGTCTCTCAGTTTTTTAATAATAAAGTGCAAAACCATTTTCTCTTGCTTGTGCTTACGTGCCTATGCGCCCAGTTATATACTTGTGTGTCATCTACCATCCCGAGAAGTCACTTACTAAGCAGCAGAGTCATTGAGTTGGTATTCAGAAGCCCTTTCAAAGCAAGCTTGGATTCCTGGGTCTCCCCAAAGGCGTTTAATCACTTCTGCCAGCTGGGGTGTCATGTCACCATCTTCTAGTGTATTTGCCATTGCGTGCAGTTGCTGCTTGTCTTCCTGGAGAAATATTTTGGTGGGAAGAAGACCAGCAAGTTATTTAGGCTCAGATATTGTTTTAAATGGAGCATGCAAAAGGTTTTTTTTTTCTTTTTTTTTTTTGAGACAGGGTTTCTCCGTGGCTTTGGAGCCTGTCCTGGAACTAGCTCTGTAGATCCAGGCTGGTCTCGAACTCCCAGAGATCCGCCTGCCTCTGCCTCCCAAGTGCTGGGATTAAAGGCGTGCGCCACCATCGCCCGGCGAAAGGTTTTTTATTATCTACTTTTCTTGCTAAAAAATTTCCTTGACCATTTCTTTCAAAATTTATTAAGAGTAAAAAACTAGAATCCATTATAGCAACAGGCTGGTATCTGGAAAAAACTACCTTTTGGAAAAATTATAACATACTGTATGGAGAAGTCTGAATACTTTGGTGTATATCACTGACATCTGAGTATTTTGTCAAAAAGAGTAACAGTGTTTTTGGTGTAGTCCATAGTGGCTTGGGTCAAATGTTAGAGTAAAAGAAATATGAGATTGTTGTAAAATGAAAATAAAAATGAGATTGTTTATCATGAGATACTTCTTTATGATCATTCTGGCAAGCGATTACACACTTGGACCCCCCAAAAATGTGTTAATGCTATCCCTTAGGTGGTGTCAATTATGGGCTGTGCAGCAAATTTGCCACTGGGCAGAGGTGGGAAATGGCTAAGAAATAAAATAGCTGAGTGAGTGTTGGGTCAGTGCCTGGTAGCACATGGTAAGAAATGAGAAAGGAGAGGAACTTGCTTCATAAATAAACTCCTTGGCAAAGTACATGGGATATATTATGTACAAATTCCAAGATCGTTAGGCCATTATCAAAGAATGCAGCAGGCACACACGCTGTAGTAACTATTATTGCCTCGGAGGGAAACATGAAATAAACCTTGCCATGTAAACCATTGGAAACAGTCTTCACAAAGGACAAAGCCCTGCAAAGGGCGTCAAGCAGCACTGTGTTCTGCCTTGGATTTCAACTGTTTGAAGTTATCCAACTACTCTTTTTCAGTCCCTTCCCCACCCCCCTCACCTTTAAATTAAAGGGTTATAGGAGGCCATTTCTTAAGAGTCATTGTAAAATTCTATGTGCTTAAGAAAAGTCAGGGTCAGCAGTAACAGACTAGCTATAATAGAATAGGTTCAATAAATCATCAAATGCTAAAGACGGGAGGGTCTCGGCATTCCCTTTTGCTTGTGTGAAAGAGGGCAAAGCCAGAGAAGTGGGAAACTTATCTGAATCCAAACTGTGGGGAAAGTTAGTAAAGGACGGTTTTAGAGCATAGACTCCAGGCTTTGCAAATGGTTTGCCCCAAAGTATACGTAGCATATCTCTATTCTCTTTCTCATCACTTTCTGAGAAGACTGATGGGAAGAAGGAGATTTATCCTTTCCTATAAAATAAATAGTGTAGAAAGGGATATTTTCCTTTTCATCCTGATAACTTCCAATGTTCATTAAAATGGTCATCCCTAAGTTGGATGTGTAGCAGTGGGCCACTTGTTTGTCCGAATAGCTTAGCCCTGAAATAATCACACAGAAACTGTATTAATTAAATCACTGCTTGGCCCATTAGCTCTCACTTCTTATTGACTAACTCTTACGTCTTAATGTAACCCATTTGTATGAATCTGTATCACCGCATGGCAGTGGTTTACTGGCTAACATCTCTGCATCTGTCTCCAGCAGGGCTCCATAGCATCTCCTGACTTTGCCCTTCTTTCTCCCAACATTCAGCTTAGTTTTCCCCACCTAGCTAAGTTCTGCCCTGCTATAGGTCCAAAGCAGTTTCTTTATTCATGAATGGTAATCATAGCACACAGAGGGAAATCCTACATGCCTGGGGAGGGACAGAGAGAAGGAAAGTACTTTGTGTCTTTTGCTAATTTTACATGTGGTTCTTCCTATGCTTATTGCTCTTACACACTGATCCCACCAGGGCTGTTCAATTGATGCCATCTGGAGCTGACCAGACACTCTGGGAGGGGCCTTGTGGAAATGGAGAACACCTTTTAATGCTTTTGTTTTGTAGTAGGGCTACTTATTGGCTTTTAGACTAAGTAGATTTTTAAAGCATCATAATGTATGAAATAGTTGTTAATTAAATGCAGGAATAAATACTTAGATGTGATATTATAAGCCACAGTACAGTTATGTTTCTTATGTTGTTATACTTAATATTAGTTTTAAATCCTAAAAAAACAATTACTATTTAATAAAATTATAGTGAACAGTAGGAAAGAGAGGTTCAATTGAGAGAAAAATAAGCAAATATAAGCTGGTGGTAGTTAACATTTGTGAAATTATTATATTATGTTCCTTTGACATAGACTAGGGCAACAAACACGATCCTATGATTCTTTAGTTCATTTTCCACGTGGGTCACATAATTATCATATGGCCTATCAATTATTCCATACTTACTGCACTTCTAGGGTTTACATAATCGATCCCAAGCGTAGTCATTGCTTTCACGATGGCTAGGATGGACTGCAGTGTGTTACTGTAGATCACTGCCTTGAACTCCATGCATTCTTGCTTACTGTACCCGTTCTTATGGATGATCCTACAGTTACACAAGAAAAGCTTTTGTGAGGAGAACTCATGCAGTACAAATGACCATCAATAATAAACCGCTTGAATAAAAGCGTAGTATGTACGCCTTAAAAAGGAAGGATTTTCATCAAGTGTGTTTGCCAAGTCTGGGCAATTTAACATCTCTGAATGTTTATCCCTCACTGTCTTTTCATAAAGTGCCTTTTAGGTCATGGGAAGAACACATGCTAAATATAAGGCGAATTAAATCGTGTTATAGATAAAATAATTTTTCAAATATATAGATCACAAACACTTTATTTAGAACCTAGATTCCTTTTTTTTTTTTCAAGAAGAAAATTCCCTGATTTTCAGGTCTGAATTGTGCACGAAGTCCAGAACCCTGGGTGATGTTTTCACCATGATTGAAGTCTCGGCAGAACACTCCTGGCGTTTCCTGTCTCGTAAGAAACACTGGGGAGTAGGAATGTCTGCTTTCTATTTACAGCTTTAACAAAGGCAGTTTTTAAAAAATGATTGCTTTTGTTGATTCCCTTGCTGTTCTTCCATGTGTGTATGTGTTTCTGGGTTCTCAGAGTTGAGTTACCGGGCGGTAGATTTGGCCGGGCTCCTCTCTTCCCTACTCTCATGTATGTACGTGCTTCTGGGTTCTCAGAGTTGAGTTACCGGGCGGTAGATTTGGCCGGGCTCCTCTCTTCCCTACTCTCATTCACTCTCTGTCAGGCTTTGACAGAGTTTAAGAATAATCGCTTAAAATAGATTTTCCCATTAGAGCTAAAATATCTGTTGGTGCTAATTGTGCTTCTTTGCTGTGTGATAAATTCTTCCTGGCATTCTTTTCTTTATTTCATGTTGTTTTAAAAGTGCTTTGTGTTTGTATTTGAGTGTCACTTTTCTCAAGATTTATCTTGTGTCTACACACATAGAAGTTCCAGCTTAGGGGTCAAACTTAGCACAAACACCTCTTCAAAGCCTTTGAATAACTAAAAGCCATGAAAAGGAAGCACCAGGCATGAGAAGGAAGAGTATGCCTCTATTATTTTAATCTATTATTCACATTTGATTGCCAACAAATGCAGTTTTGTCTTCAACAGGGCCATGCTTCTCTTGCTGTATTAACCTGTTAAATAACTTGAATAACCAAAACCAAAAACAAACAAACAAAAAAACCAGGTGGTGAAATAGACTATAAAAATGCAGAATGGTATATTTGTAAATAGGTCAAAGCAAGACTGAATAAAACCTATTCTCTGTTCAAAATCAAAACATAGAAATGATTAAAATTGTTAAATTAAAATGCCAATTGTGAGTGACGTTGGGACATTCATGTCCTTTGGTAACTCAAGTTCTGATGGCTATGAGGAAAAATATGATAGAAGCAGCTGCTTAGTTTTATTTCTTCTAGGAAGAGTTGTCTAGGTATAAGTTGGTTCCTAGATCTTTTCAATCCAGTAAGATTTTATTGGTCATTTTAGTTTTTCATTATGTACTGAAATAAATGACGGAATTTCCCCTGACTCTCGTCCCAGTAGGTCCAGAGTGCAATTCCAGTCTATGCAGGATGTATCACACTCTGTAACCCCAAGCCACGTTACAGAAAATTACAGTTAGACCCTCGAATGAACACTGAAGGCATGCTTGGTTCAGAGAGCATAACCATAAAACCTTTCCATCACAGTAAAATTGCTAATGAGAAGCACCAAATTGTAGAAAAAAATTACCATTTTGACAGGTTTTTGTATTTTATGAAAATTCGTGGCCATCCATATCTGTGTAAATAGACATTAGAAAAACTGTGGTAAGTTCTATTATGGGTAACAGAAATAAAAAACCAAAAAGACAAGAAATAGCAGAAATAATAAGCTGATTATTTTAGCATAATGAGCTCTTTCTAAATGGTCAAAAGCAAGGAGGACTTTATAGATAAAAGAGGCAGTCCAAGTGAACAAAGGCAGGGCAGTTACCGAGCTTTGGGCATGGCTGGTCAGACATTGTCATACGCATGTGCAGTGACTTCATCGTAATGCAAGTGAACGAATTGCTTCAACAACTTGCATATTGATCGCTTGTACTTTCTTTTAAATTAGGAATCTTTATCTTCCATTTTACCATTTTAAATAGTTACAGGACTCATATTTTACTTATATTTTCATACTTTGCATATTTAAATTATCTCTATGTTTTACGTATTTCAAATTCTTCTTGCAGTTTCTCAGATATATGTATAGCTAAAGAACACTCATGACTTTCCAAGTTTATTATATATGTATGTATAATATGATACATATATATTTTTAAAGATTAGTTTCCTTTTTTGTGTATGAATCTTTTGCCTGAATTTTTTGCATGTGCTTGGTGTTTTGAGAGACCAGAAGAAGGTGCCAGATAGCCCGCAATTGGAATTAAGGATGGTCTTAAGTTGTCATAAGGGTGCTGGAAACCGAACCTTCATACTATGCCGAGGCAACCAGTGCACTTAATAGTCTACAATTTCTCCAGTCTTAAATTCATGCTAGATGTAGAAAAATTATATGTGTTAGATTTTGCAAACTGTACTTCTAAAAATAGTGGCTGTAAATATTCATTTTTGCATCAGATAATAATTTTTAGATAAATACTATAGTTTTGCTTTTGGGGATAGTCTTACATTACACATCACAGCTCTGGCTGTTACGGTACTCACTACAGAGCTTAGACTGGCCCACACTTCCAGTCATTCTCCTGCATCAGCCTCCTAAATGTATGATGGCAGTCAGTTATATATCTATAATATTCATTGTTAGCTTTGTTTCTACTTTTCTAATTTTTGTCTGACAATACATTATTTCATATTTAAAAGCTTTCTTTTTATATAGCAAAAAACTATTCATTTAAAACTATATTTAAGCATATAAATAACAGATACGTAAGAAGAATAAGATAACTTCAAGTGTGATTATGTCCTAGATAATAGGGTAGTAGAAAAGAATAACAATATAAAGGAATGAGAGATAACTCTGTTAGGATAGATCAATGGTTGGTTATAAAACCATGTTTTGGAGATAGTTAAAAAAAAAAAAGGACAAACATTTGCTGGCACCTATAGGTGAGTTTTCCAAACTGGAGCTTAAATAATAGTTGACAAACAAATTACATGACAATATAATATTGAAGAAAAAAGGGTTTCAGATTAACCAGAGAGCCTCATCACTGCTATCTAGCTTTATTTTATTCATCTTTCATTGCAGTTTTTATTTATAGCAGTTGTGTTTAATACTTTTTCATTCAGAAATGTAGGCAGCTATCCCATTATAAAGAATAAATAGAAAATATAATGTAATAACATAACAGAATCTATTGGAATGATATCAGTGAAAAAATATTTCATATCCATATTTTAAAAAAATGTCAATGATAGAATAGTTTCTCCCAAATTTCAAATGGATTCTTGATTGACACATTTCAAATATTTGCAGTTTACAGTATCATTGCTCGAAAGCTAGTTCATTTGAGGGTTAACATAATTAAAACACAGCTACTGCTATCAATATCTAAAAGACAAAATTCAAAAGGAAATGAGAAATTGGTGTTTGTTAAGCAATAGAAGTAATAATTGAATACTCAAAAAATCAGGAAAAACGTTGCCACTGCCTGTAAATTCTGATAAGGTTGCTTGAATTCTGAAAGAGATTCACAAAGCATTTTTAAACAGATTTTATCAGTCTGTATAATGATACTTGTATGCAGGTGTTCAGTGCTGACCAATGCTATCGGATGTGTGCTCTTAAATGGGGAAGACTTCTTCTTCCGCTGTCAGCATTTCTTACTTGCCTGTAGTTCTCAGTGCAGGGGTGAATCCTCCTGTGCTCTGCCTGTCCACGTGAGGGTGTGTGTGTGTGTTAGTGTTGCCCTATTTCAGCTCATGACTAGTCAGTCAGGTGGATGAGACTTCATGAACAGATTGTACTTACCAATATGTAACAATAATTAATGTAAAAAGAGACAGTGAATATGGAAAAGACCAAGAGGGCAATGTGGGAAGACTTGTAGTCAGAAAAAGAGAAGAAAAAATGATGTAATTCTATTATAATAAAAAACTAAAATAAATAACACAGAATTGTTCAATGCATAGATAGACATCAAACAGTAAACAGTTGAAATCATTCTGTACCTACTTCATTTGTTTAACAATTGTACTTTTTCCAGATTCACCCGCTCCTGAAACGAAATGAAACAAACATTATTAACTGATACACTGAATTTGTATTAGTATTAATACCTACTATTTTATTGTGTGTAAATTGTCAATACCTCTATTAGCATAACTTCTAAAGTAAATATTTTGTAGTAATAGATAAAATTATATTTTATGTTTAAACATGATTTGAGATGCTTATATCCTAGGGTTTGCAGCACAAAGACGTAACTCACAATTTCAGACTCTGAACAGTTTTAAACTCCTAAGATGACTCTGTGTCTCTGCTTGAATAAATGCTGAAAGAAGAAAACCGCAAAGAACTTTATTGCCAGAACTGTTCAAACAGATATTTACCCCGATTGAAACATGCTCTTTTCCTCAGCAGCCGGCAATAACTTTGTACGGAGCTGTAATTTCCTTTATCCTAATGAATGAAGACTCTTGAGCTAACATGGGTGTGTCTCATATCTCAGGATCTGGGTGCACAGAGGCAGATAGGAGGGTCCAGCAGTGGGACTGCAGCTATTAGAGTCACCCTTATCTGTAACATGTATTCTAGTTTGTGATCCATAATGTAAAATATTTTGGTGTCCACTTGACTCTTGAAGCATCATATAAAAAGACCTGAAATACACATGCTCCCTAACAAAGAGAGTAAGAACTCGGTCCAAACTTAGTGGCTGTTTTAAGGTGTCTTGGGACCTTTTAAAGGTATTTTTTGAAACCCTCTTGAGGTTAAGGACTTTTTTTTTTTTTGAGAAATGACAACTTAAAGTATAACAATCACAGGTCATGACTTAGGTTCGTTTCTTTTTCTTTTAAAACATTTTAAAAAATGTTTATTATTATTATTGTTATTATTATTATTTTACATACCAATCCCAGATCCGCCTCTTTTCCCTCCTTCCGTTCCCCCACCTCAATCCCTAGCCACTCCTCCAAGAGGGTAAGGCCGTCCATAGGGAGTCAGCAAAGTCTGTCATTTGAGAAAGGGCCAAAGCCCTCCTCCCTGTATCCATGCAGGGAGCAAGGTATCTCTCCATAGAGAATGGGATCCAAATGCCAGGTCATGGCCTAAGAATAAATCCTGGTCCCACCGCCAGTGTCCCCACATTTTGTATCTGGGTATGATAGGCAGTTATTCTGATTCATCAAAGTATCATAGTCTCAAAGTAATAAACAAAAGGTAATTTGCATTTGATTAACTCAAAATCTAAAAACTTATTGAAACCGTACTTATGAATATGGATTAGAGCACACGGATACCACTACGTACATTTCTTATCCTTCCTACGACCCTTTAACCTTGACCTCTCCTCTCCTGCCTACCTTCTTCTCCATGCTTACAATTTTTCAATTTTTCTTTCTTTCTTTCTTTCTTTCTTTCTTTCTTTCTTTCTTTCTTTCTTTCTTTCTTTCTTTTTTTTTTTTTATTGGTTTTTCGAGACAGGGTTTCTCTGTGGTTTTGGAGCCTGTCCTGGAACTAGCTTTTGTAGACCAGGCTGGTCTCGAACTCACAGAGATTACAATTTTTTCATGTATCATTTTAAATTGTCATCCTCATCCATCATTGTATGATAAATTTCACATGATAGAAATAATTCTTTGAACTTATATTTAAAAGATAACCTACCCCTAATCAAGAAGCTCTTTGTGATTAATAGCTGCCTGCAGAAGCAAATCAGATTTCTCCAAAGGCGTGTCCCTGAGTGTACCAGCCTCACTCCAGGGCAGGTTCCATGCCCAGGAGCAATTGGCAATGGAAAGTGGACTCTTTTCTCTTATTATTATTTTTGATGTGGTTTATTTTGTTTTGATTTTTGAAAAGGGAAAGGGTTAGAGAGATCTTCAAAAAGTTTGCATAAGGAGTTGGGAGGATTTGGGAGGACATGGGAGAAAAATAACAACAAAACAATGTGCGATCAAAATGTATTGTATGAAACTACTTTAAAGAAAAAATTAATTTAAAAAATAGATTTTATTTTTTGTATGAGACAACCTTTTTTTTTAATGAAGTATTTCTATATGGTTTTACATGTTTTCCTGAGCCTGGAGGAACAGCCATGGGGGCATCTAAATTTAAGTCTATGATCTAGTAAGTATTTATTGTTTCTGGCATATCTTAATGTATCTGATTTCCACAGCTGTCTGAGCAGCTGCCTATCATGCATAATACTGAAACATGAAGAGTGGTAAGACTGCAGTAAATAAGACGTCGTCGACCTGTGGTTCTGTACGGTTCTTCCTCTCACATAAACAGCCATGATTCTTATTATTATGCTCGTGTGCTTTCTACCACAGACCATGGAAGCTAAACACAGAGCCAGTGAATGCGGATATCAAGCATGGGACCTTCATAGGATTATTTATTTATTTCATTTACTTGTGAGGGGATGGTGTTAAATTAGGACCTGTGGGTTCTAGGTCTGACCAAAATACTGTAATCAAACCCTGCATCTGCAACCACAAGTAGCTGAAGGGGATACTGGGAACCAAGGGTCATCAGGCACAAGGACAGCAACATGGGCTCTCTTCCCCTACATCAAATACATAGGCTTAGTTTAGTTTTGGTGACTTGAAGATTTCCAGCTGTGGAAATTTGGGAGGGAAATCAACAACTTTTCGCTGGGGCTTCAGTCCTATCCCTTGCAGGCTCACTTAGCACTGTATTTTGTTCAGTGAAAATGGTACTACTGGAAAAAAAAAAAACTAGAGAATTTTAAAACTGAGCAAAGAATGCTTCATTTTATGAATATCAAAATAATCAGTTGTTTTGATATTCAAAAAATTAAAATTAAAGAAATTATGTATTGTCTATGATTTCTATAATAAAGTAAAAATTATTTATGGAGTATTTTCAATGAAAAGAAATATCAACCTTTCAAAAACAAGACAATGCTTTATGAATTTCAAAACAGAGTACAGCTTGTAGGTAGAGTCTATGTCTAGTATATGTGGGGCCATGATTTCATTTCCATCACAGTATACACATAAATAATATTCCAGAGTTATACGGTCACATGTGTCATGGATCATGAAGAAATGTGATAGCGCTTTGGAACCACTATTGGTCAGATTGAAACGTCACAGACATATTATCCTGTTTTTTTTCTCTGTTATAGAATATTCAAAACGGTGTCACACATTTGGGGGACAAAGGTGACTTTTAGGTTATCTCTGAGAGTAAAAGTATATTTATAGTGATAACACACTTTTCTTATCCACTGGTTGCAAACTAAGTTGATTCCAGGAGTTCTGGAAAAGCACAGAACTCCTTATGCGCTCAGCTCTGTTGTGTGGTAGGGTGGCATACTGGCTCATAGCCGATGCGTATCCACCTCTGTGCTTTAAACCGCTAGGATCATTTGTAATTCCAGCTGCAAAATAAATGTGATCCAAGCCATTGCCATTCTCTATTGCTGATAGAATCATGAGAATAAAAATATCCATGTTCAATACAGGAGTCAATTTTTAAGCCGTTTTGATCTTTAATAAATATATTGGAACCACGGATGTGTCATCAGGGACAACCTAGGGCAGGGGTCAAAATCAGATGACAAGCATACTGCAAACACTAGGAGCTGGAATTTCCCAAATTATTTCTGAGCCTTGAGGGGTTGTAAGTATACAGCAATTCTCTGTAGCTTACCAGGTAACTAATGATGTGCCTAAGGTAGGCAGAAGAGTTAGTTACTGTAAAATAATAAAAGAGCAGATAAAGTAGCTGTTAAAGACTATTAAAATCTATTTACTTTGCTCTGCATGGTGAGTTTGGTGTGCTAAGTGAAATTTTCATGCAGTTCATTGCATTATTGGCATAATTCCTATTTTAAAAATCGAGCTATTAAAAAATCTTGTTCACTACTTAAAACTCCTTCTCAAAGTTGCTCAGAAAGGAACGGGTCGCTACCATTCTCACATTGACTGAAGCACTTAGTTCACAATCAGCACTCCATTCTTGTAGGATTAGATCATGTTACAGGGCTAAATATACGCATGACAGCACGTTTGCATATGCTGCGTGCATCCTAAAATAGCTCCTTCCTTCTAAGTGCTGGTCAAAACTTACATTATTTTCCGGGCTAAAGCGTACCAGAGGAATTTTCACAAGATACGCGCTTGTTTCTTTTAAGATGATTTTGCTTCATATAATAGTTAAATTTATGACTAATCTTCATATAATATGCATTAATTATTATACATAATAAAATATTGTTATCCAGAGATATGAAAAATTTTAAATCCGTATAATATCCATAACTGTAAGTGAACTCTGCTGAATACACACAAGGCTTGATTGCTCATTTGGCTAAAGCAGGCAAGACGAGATTAAATAACTTGATATATATTCATATGTATGTTAATTTTTCTAGGCCATTAAAGTCATATAATTGTACAACAAAATGGAACGTAGAATGAGGCTGCCTTGTAGATGATGTTGTTCTATGCATAGGAGAAATAAGAACAGTAGAGATGAATGTGTCGTATGAATTCTAGATCTACCTTCAAGTCAACTCAATTCTCTTGCTAATGCTGTCTTATCATATTGTCTCCAGGTATGAACTGTCAGTGAAATATTTAATATTTAAATGGTTTCAGGCTATTTGACTGTTCTAAGGTAAAGCAGAAGCATGCTTTCGTCATTATTGTTTGCAGTCAAGGGCCGGCTCCTCCCCACATCTCATCTTTTTAAGGAATAACTTACTCCACTCGATAATTCTCATGAGTAAAATTAAAGATGTCTTTCTCTTCTCCATCACAATCCATCATAGCCTGGCCTCAAGTAGAGGAAAAAGGAAAAGGAAGAAGAAAGAGAAAAGAAAGGAACTATTGTACATGTGCTTGTGGTGTTAAAGATATGTGTTTTGTTTCTTCAATTTAATTTATCTTCCTTATATTTCTCTGAGAGGGTAAGGCCTCCCCTGGGGACTCAACAAAGTCTGGCATACCAAGTAGAGGCACGACCAAGGCCCTCTTCCCTGTATCAAGGCTGAGCAAGGCATCCCACCAGGAGGAATGAGCTCCGAAAAGTCAATTCATACAACTGGGATAGATCCTGGTTCTACTGCCAGTTCCCTCTCCCCCCAGATGAAGCCACATAACCGTCCCCTAGATTCAGAAGGCTTAGTTCAGTCCCTTGCAGTATTCCCAGCTGTGAGTCCAGAGTCTATGAGCTCCCACTAGCTCAGGTCAGCTGTCTCTGTGGCTTTCCCAATGATGATCCTGACCCCCTTTGCTCATATAATCCCTACTCCATCTCTTCAGCTAAGTTCTAGGAGCTCAGCGCAGTGCTTGGCTGTGGGTCACTGCATCTGCTTCCATCAGTTACTGGATGTAGGTTCTGTGATGACAATTAGGGTCGTCACTAATCTGATTATAGGGGAAGGCAAGTTCAGGCACCCTCTCCACTACTGCAAGGAGTCTCAGCTGGAATCATTCCATGGATTCCTGGGAATTTCCCTAGCACCTAGTTTCTCCATAGCCACACAATGGATCCCTCTATCAAGATATGTCTCTCATTGCTCCCACGCTGTCCCTCCTCCAATTGGGTTACCTTCAGCCCTTATGCTCCCATCCTCAATACACTCCCTTTTACTTTCCTTCCCAGTCTACCCAGGATATCCTAACTATCTGCTGCCTGGAGCCCTCGATGTGTCTCCCTTCCTTCCCTTCACATAGCTCCTTTGGGGGTATGGATCATCTGTATCAGATTCCTTTGGTTAATTACAATGCTGCCCTATACCCATTGGCTACTTGGAAATAGGAAACTATAAATAAAGAAACTAAAGGCCTGAGTATATTTGATATATTTCTCTCATTAATAGTATCCTTCCAACTCCCACATCCATAAGTCGGTGGAATAATATACAGATATACTTGTTTATGATAAAAAGCAATCACAGGGTGAGATATCTTAGGTAGCTTTATTCTTCTTGCAAAGACTCCCATTTGCTCCACAATTCACACTGTCTAGTGAACCTCCTATGCTTTCCTCTGACTTACTATAACATGCAATCAAACATCACATTTCTGTGACTTCTCTCTCAGTGTTTTCTCTATTTTTTTTCCTTAATTCATATCACATCATATATTTGTAAAATAGTGAAAAATTTCTGGAGGACCTTCCAATCTCATTGTTCCCCATAAAATGGTTATCCCATGTGCAGTCTGGTAATTGGGGTAATATATGTATATCTACTTCATATGTGTATAAATATGATTGCATATATATGAAACAGATAACTAAATGACAACTATTATTCCATTTATATAAAATTGATAAACACTTTCATATTGATTTCAAACTGCAGATAAACTCGCTGAAGCACACAATGCTTCCCCTTAGCTCTATTTGTTCATGTAAATCCTGGTTGTGTTGTAGTCACTGAAAACAGCTGAGGAACACTTCATGTCTGTGTCTCTGCTCCTACCATTTATCTGTTTTTACAAATGCTTCTGTTTCTGTGCTATGCCATAGAAATTCAGACTGCAAGCAACTAAAGGGAATGCAGGAGTATAGACTAATTTGCAAATTATAAACATTTAAAACTTTTAAAAATAGCTATAGTAAGTGAATACAAGGAGGATAGAAAGTAAATGAAAGATTTTTGGGTGGAAGGAGAGAAGCATTTTCAGTCATCAAGAGGAAGGATCCAGAGGACTCTGAAGATGGTGAAGTCAAACATAATTTGTGGAATAAATTTCCTTAAGACAAAGAATGGATAAAATTTAGAGCGCCAAGGTGTAAATTGCTCTTCAGTAAAACATTATTATGCAGATGAATACAGGAAATAAAAACAATGAAATTCTACTTCCTTTTGGCGAATGGAATCACTTAACATTTGGTGACATTTGGAGATGACCACTGACTATTCCTCAACCACAAGCTAATGATCATCTCAGTGAGATGAGATAGAAGGATATTCAACTTGACATTGTCACTGGAAATATGACTTCTGGGATCTTATAACAGAAGGCTCATTATTGGCTCAGACAAATTCAAAATGGTACTTTCCAGCCAAGAAACTTAAAACATTATTGCTTTGTTTTACAGTACCTGGTAATTAAGGTAATTGGGAGTTTATAGAAGAATCGAAGTGAGATCGACAATCAGTGTTAATGAGATCTACTTTTGTTAAAACCAGTTGGGAAGAGTGTTGTAGAATTTTGAGGGATTGTGTAGAATTAAAGGATTGAATATCAGTTAGGATAGAAGATAAAGATAGAAGATATTCTAAAATTTCAGGGAAACCACAGCTGAAATTACATGCTTTGTTTGAAGAGAACTATATTTATATTTTAATTTAAAAAGTTTCAGAATATATGAGAAAGTATGAGGGATTGCAAAATATACTATTCCTAGGAAGGATAAAGAAGGAATAACTCTTAATAGGAAAATTATTTTGTTGGAATATAAAGTAGGAATTCAATGTATGCTCTGTTTTATTTGCTATTGTAGGTAATAATCAGAGTTGATATTTCTCTACTGGATACTTTGTATTCTCAGACACCTAGATGACCCTGGTTAACTTAGTAGGCCATAGAATAGAACAAAAAGCCATGAACACATTTCTGTATGTCAATGTACCACATTTTCTTTATCTATTTTTCTGTTGATGAACATCTAGGTTGTTTCCAATTTCTGGTTATTATGAATAAAGTCACAATGACCAAGGTTTGGCAAGTGTACTTGTGGTAGGATGGAACATGCTTTGGGTATATATGCCCAAGTATGATATAGCTGGATCTTGAGTTAGATAGATTCCCAGCTTTTTAAGGAACTGCCACATTGATTTCATAGTGGCTGTACACGTTTGTCCTGGAACTAGTAATGGAAGGCTATTCAACCTTGCTCTACATCATTGCTAGCATGAGCTGTTGCTTGTTTCCTCGATCTTTGCCATTCTGAAGGGAATACGATGAAATCTCAATGTAGTTTTGATTTGCATTGTTCTGCTACTTAGGATTTTGAACATTTTGTTACATGTTTCTCAGCCTTTTGAGTTTCCAAAGATGGCAACATCAAATCTTTAGACAAATGGATGGAACTAGAAAAGAAAACATCCTGAGTAAGGTAAATTAGACCAGAAAGACAAATATGGTATGTATTCACTTATAAGAAGATATTATATATTAAATAAATGATAACCAAGCTATGATCTGTATATCCAGAAAAATAGGGTAAAGAAACAGGATTTAGAGCCAGGGGTGGGCCACATGGCTCTCCCCGAGAGGGAAGAGATTTTTATGGGCAGACTGAGAACAAATGGGGACAGGAATGGGGGAACCGGATAGTGGGAGATAGGTTAGAGGGAGAAAGAAGAAAGATGGATACCTGGAATTGAGGGGGGGCAGTTGAGGAATGATATAGAAACCTTGTTCAGTGAAAACTTCCTGGAGTATCTGAAGGTGATTCTAAGGAGGACCACTAGTAATGAGGGGATACAGAGTTTCAGTTGGTCATCTCTTGTAGCCAGGAGAGATTTCCAGTGGTGGGACTGGATTGCATTCAATTGAGTTGTTGCCTGATGGAAATTCCCAAACAGCCCAGGCTGTTCTTAAGACAAAGGTTTGCTCTCTGCAAACAGAACACATTAACACATTGCTGAGGACCACACACACAAAGAGTTCACTGAACATGAAGAAGAAGTCAAATTGGTGCCTACATGGAGCATGCTCCTATGTTCTTGTCACCTTGGTACAGGAGGAGAAACATGGACACCTATCCAGTCACAAAACCTTTGACCTACAATGAATATGTCCAGCCTGCAAAATATACTAGGGCAATGGTGGCTCAGAACTTGTGAGAGTAGCCAACCAGTATCTGATTTGACTTAAGGCCCATTCCATGAGAAGGAAGCTCTACCTGACACTGCTTGGGTGACAAAGAACCAGAGACTGGAAAGCCCAGAAGCCTAGGGTGAAACAAAATGCAATAGGTAAAAACAAAAATAAAAATTAGTAAAATGACTTCTAAAGATATTCTGCTATACTCAGAAATCCATTGCTTATCCAGTCATCATCAGAGAAGCTTCCTCTTGTAGAAGATGAACCAAATAAAAAGAACTACAGCCACACATGGAGAGAAAATCTAAATGGCACATCTCCATCTAATCCCTGCCTTCAGAACTCAGGGAATTTTACAACCTCCTCTTCCAAACATTCCAGAGGGAATGGAAGACATCAGGAGAACAAAGCCCTCTGAACCAACTAAGCAGGGCAAAGCACATATGAACTCACCAAGTGAAACAGCTAGCCAGGGCCTACATGGTACTGTACCACATGCTCTGTGAATATATTTCAGTTATGAACACAGTATTTTTTATGGGACTCCTGTTTGTGAGAATGAGTAAGAATTTGACTCTTGTACCTGCTTTCAGGACTCTTTTAGTTCTATTGAGTTGTTGTGTCCCAACTTTAATAAGATAACTTTTGCTTAATCTCATATTTTATTTTGTCATGTTTGGTTGTTATCTTTTAGAAGGCTGTTCTTTTCTAGTGAGAGACAGTGGATCTGGCAGGGGGCGGGAAAGGAGGAAGGAAGAAACTGGGAAGAACAGAGGAGAGAAACTATAATCCGGATACTTTGTTTATTTTGTATGAGATAAGAATCTTTGAATGGAGACAGTGTTTCTCCCAGACAGTGCTTCTCTATGTGTAGCCCTGGCTGTCCTGATATCCTTGAACACACAAAGATCCACCTTCCTCTGCCTCCCTAGTGCTAGGATTAAAGGTATGTGCCAGCACTTCCAGGCAAGACAAAGATTTATCTTCAATAAAAGAAAAAAATAGGAGACAGAGACCCGCATTGGAGCACCGGACTGAAATCTCAAGGTCCAAATCAGGAGCAGAAGGAGAGAGAGCACGAGCAAGGAACTCAGGACAGCGAGGGGTGCACCCACACACTGAGACAATGGGGATGTTCTATCGGGAACTCACCAAGGCCAGCTGACCTGGGTCTGAAAAAGCCTGGGATAAAACCAGTCTTGCTGAACATAGAGACAGTGAGGACTTCTGAGAACTCAAGAACAATGGCAATGGGTTTTTGATCCTACTGCATGTACTGGCTTTGTGGGAGCCTAGGCAGTTTGGATGCTCACCTTACTAGACCTGGATGGAGGTGGGTGGTCCTTGGACTTCCCACAGGGCAGGGAACCCTGATAGCTCTTTGGGCTGACGAGGGAGGGGGACTTGATTGGGGGAGGGGGAGGGAAATGGGAGGCGGCGGTGGGGAAGAGACAGAAATCTTAAATAAATAAATAAATAAATAAATAAATAAATAAAAAACAAAAAAAAAGATTGAGGGAGGAGGACTTTGGACTTTCCACTGGGCAGGTAACCCTGACTGCTCTTCAGGCTGGAGAGGAAGAGGGAGGAGTGGGGGGAGGGGGGAGGAGGAGGAGGGAAATGGGAGGCGGGGAGAAGGCAGAAATTTCTTTTTTTTCCAATAAAAAAAAAACTTAAAAAAAGACATACAAAAAAAAAAGAACCAGAAAGCTGAATGAAAATGCATAACAATTCTTTTAGCATACAATATAAGAATAAAAATTAAAAATTAAAAAAAAGAATATAAAAAAAGAAAAAAATAGTGATTCTCAACAACAACAAACATGAACATGGGGAAGAGCCTTGTATATGTAATCTAAAGGGATCTACCCTTTAGATTCCCCCAGACCTATTTCCACTAACACACTGTTTACATCCACTTCACAGTGCATGCCAAATAGGAATCTTAGTGTTCTATGTTTTAGCACCCAGAAATCACTAGACAGTGCAGGTCAGAGTAAACAGCAGATTACACCATGTTTTGTAGACTTTCTTTTTGGCAAGTACCGGGTCAAATTCAGAATTGATCACTATCATATTAAACTAAATATGTTGTCATAAGCTGGTGTTCGGATTCCACCAAAGAGTGTGGATGTAGTTTCATTGAGAATTCAAGACGTTTGAGGGTGAAAGGTGTAGTTAGGTCTAGAAGACATGGGATGATGTCTTAATAAAGCCGAGTTAAATATGAAAATGCAATATAGATAATTTGAGTTCAGGTAAAAAGGTAAATGAAGTGGATTTTATTGTTTTGACTTTGACAACTCAATCAAATGTAGAGTTAAATGTTTAAGAAGAAAAAGTTGTCTAATGTTTAAAATATAAATCAAAATAGTGAAAACTGAACAGAGTGTTATTTGTTTTATTAAATTAAAGCTGAGCAGCTCAACCTAAGTGTTGTTGATGCAAATAATATAGTGATATGAGAAGAAATGTGCACAATTATTATCATCTTGGATAAGTAAAAGACACAATGTTGCTGCTGATAATTCTTTCTCATTCCTGTTAATAAAAGTTACTCTTTCACTTAATGAAACCCACAAGTTTGGCACAATTAGGATACTTTCATTTCTGTTTGGGATCTTTGCATATAACAATTTGTGTCCTGAAGAATATCTCTCTAGAAAGTTAAGCTTTTCTGCTTATAGAAGTAATTTAGTAATCTTCCAACTCTTACTTCATAATTTAGGGAAATCTCAATTTTCTTCATTACATCATTGTATTTGGGAGGGGCTTGAGTTTCGATGACATATTTTCAGTCAGCTTTTTATATTATCTTACCTTTGCCTTCTTCATCACAATAACATGTCCAGTAGGTCAGTTACTCTATCACACCTCCCTCAAGTGCAAGGCTCTGTGGATGTCTAACAGTATTGCTTTGTAATTGGTAATACAACCATTTGAGTGATTTGGCTTACAATTTGGGCTTTTAAAGTAAGAGAGAAAATATTTTTTAAATGTAATGTAGAAAATATTTATCAGTTCTGTTGGAAATTTAGCTCAGCATGTAGACATGCCTTTTATTTATTTATTTTAAGGGAGGAAATGTATTATTCTGCCTAAACTTGGGTCCAGTCTGTCGTGGTCGGGAGGGCAAGGAAGCAAGGGCTTGAAGAAGTTGATGAACTGCATGATTCGAGAAACAGATGGCAAAGATTGCATGCAAGCTGATGCCCTGAGGAGTTCTAGCTGGGCATTAGCACCAATGTGCCGTTGTAAGGGAGTAGCAAAGCACTTACTGGAGTGCCTGACTTTTCCTCCTACATTTTATTGACCTTGCCACATCCCTGTTACTCTGACTCCACCAGTACAGCCTCTGAGGATTCTCTGGAAGTTGGAAAATAACGTGTGATGGTTTCAAAGCACTTACCATCACCTTCTTAAATCATCAATCTCTAGGTGACTGGTTGGGAGACCTGTGGGCAGTATTAGCTGCAAACTCCAGCAAGGAAGGAGAGAATATGACCGTTTTCTTGAGAAACAAGAGACACAGCCAACGCTTGGCTTTTCAAACTCAGTGGTAGGAGTAGAGTAAAAGAACACTTAACAATGGAAGAAATTCGCTACATGATAGACTCACAATCCTGAAATAATGATTCATTATTGTATATAGCTAGCTTCAGGGTAAATACACAACTGCCAATAAGTCAAAGCTCTTATTATGATTTGCTTCTGTACTGATTTAGGCTTTTATTCATTTGGGGAATCTTATATACAACATTGTAATATGCGGTCAGTGTTCCAAAGTCAAAGCTAACTAACGAATTAGTTAATCAATAGCCTGAATGTAGAAAACTGAAAACACAAAAATGGAAAAAGGAAGACTGGATGAATGCCTCTTACTGTTTCACCCCCGGATTATATGATGTATTTACCTAATACATATTGTCATATATTTGTGTTAAAGATATCAGGGGTTTTAATATCTTAAATTATACCTTTTTTGCTTCTTCTCCAGAAGTCCATGGTTAAATTTCCCTTAAATCTTAACATGCTGCTAAACTAAAACATTATGCCCAACTCTGCCATCTTCTTCCCACTTTCCTTCCCAAATCAGTTACAAATGTTGTTTTTTATGTCAGTGACCACTGTACATTAAGTTGCTAATGAAAAATATGTAGCACACAGATTATATTAATTCATTTAGGAAATTGAGCAATTATTAAAATTATAGTTGTCATAATAATTTGTTTTTTGTTTTGAAGTAATGAAAAGTAGCCAATAATTTATGGAGTGAATGAATATATAAGTGTTCTATAAAGAACTGAATGCCATATTTTTAAATGAACAGCAAAATTAAAGATACTATTTTCCCCATAGTCTTAGTAATATTCTTGATATATTTTAAGTGTCTTGTCATTATTGTACATAAAACTTGAGACTAAATGATTTTAACACCATAATTTTGATGCCAAACACTCAGTTTATTTCTGTCTAAACAAATAAAAGACTTTTATGACCTGCCATTAAGGATTTTAGCTGCTACTTCAGGAACGATTAGAATGCTATAAAGTAATAGATGTGTATGACTTTTCTTTTAGCAATGATATTCTGTAATCCTTGAAAGAGGCCAACTGAGGCTTCTAATATGTATCTCTTAAACAATGCACTAAGTATGAAATCTAAAACAAATTATGAAATACATATAGAGTTCACATAAAACTCAGTTCGCCTAGACACTCTGGAAAAGCACATGTTATACTGAATCCTCCAAGGTCAATAGACTTGAAATTTTAGAAACGTAAAAATGAAGGAAAAATCAGATGCTGAGGGCAAAAGGAAGAATATTACCTAGCAGTAGCAGCTTAACAGTCCTCGCATCTCGTTCAGCATCTTCCTGAAGTTTCTTCTCCAGCTCTTTTGACCTCTTGGCCGACTCCTTGCTCTCTGAACTGATTCCACTTCCCATCTTCTGATGTGAGATGCTGGCCAATTGATTTGCTCCAATTTTCCAAACGCAGAGAACAGCAGTGGTTTGGATAGAGGACTTAGGAGCAGTGCTGGCTAGGGCAGAGAACAGCCGAGTCCCTGCACGCTCAGTTCTCCTTTGACTAAGGGGATCTTTTCTGTCACCTGATCAGAAGGGAACGCCATGCAACTCCAATGAAAGCTGAAGAGGAAATTCATTATGCTTTCAAATTAAATGGTCACAGCTGGCTCATCTTCAAAACCATGCTTACCTGCCTTAAAGTCTAGCACAAAAATATACAGAAAGCATTCAGAATGTCGATATTCAAGACGGTCTGTGTTGGGCAGATCAAGTGAAATGTTTCTCAGCAACAGGAGATGTTTATTATTGGTATTGCGTGTATTATGCACCAACACTTTCATTTTATCTTCAGATATTTCTTTTTTCAGATGCTTCACAATTTCTCCTATACCACAGGAAGAGTATGTCGGAGGCTATTCAAATTCCATTTGCCTATTCTTAGATTGACACAAATATTGATAACCTCTTAATATGTCAATAAATTAGAAAACATTTTTCAAAACAGAAACAAAGGATAGGATTGTCATATTTGCACATATTTTATGGCTACAACCTTAAACTAGGCCCCATATCTTAACTTACGGATTTTTAGTCTCATAGGATACATTTCTGTAAATTGAGCTTTTACTGCCTGTGAGAGAGTCAATCCATCAATGCTAATTGAAAATCCACTTTGTAGAGACACTGATCTGTGCTCACCGTGAGCAGCACTTAACTCTTTAGGGCAATTAGGCAACAGCTGCTGTGCTGGGGGACACTGGCCGGTTTGGTGCTTGGGGAATAAAGACCAATGCTCTTGGAAGCAGAAAAAAGCTTCAATTCTGATAATCAAAATACTAATACACCTAAATATGTTCTATATCTTTTAGCAACCCCACTAACACTATACAATTCTTGAAAATTGACTGGCTTAAGGGAAGAAATTATTTTATACCATTTTTATTCATTTTTCTGAAGCATGAAGCAGTTAGGAGGCTATAAAAATACTTTTCTTATAGACACAGATGTTTGCCTGTAACAGCAAGTGTGTCTTACACTGCATTTTGTGGGATGTCAGGGTGTATTTAATTATAAAACGCTGGACTAGAACTAGTTGCTTAAGCTGTCACTGCTGTTCTGCAGGGATCATGTGTAAAGTTTGAACAGGTGGGTTTTTGAATATTCATACCACAAGGAAATAGGCCACCAGACTAAATACCCATTCCTGCTTTGTTTACTTTTGCACATTAAATATGTTGAGCCTAAGATACGTGAACATAGTCAAAACATCTTGAATTTTATTCCCCCAAAGACACTGTAAAGATTTGGAAAGGTACATATGCAAAGGCTTGTGCAAAACATGTACCCTTCCTTTTACTATGCAAAGAGCTAGTCCCAACGGAAGGCGATGGGCGCTGTTACATTATTGATGACCAGCCCTGGAGACAGGTTCCCACCTTCGAAGGACAGGCTTAGTACAATAAATCACATTTGGTCTATTCATATTTCATAGACTGAATATGCACTGTATCCAAATATTTAGGGTTCTTACATGTCCCATACAAGCAAAGGACTGACACAACATAATAATCACTTGCACTCAAATATAAATACACCCCTGCTTTTGTGCAGGGATATACTGTGGTTTGAGAGTTTTGCTTTCTAAGTCTTCCTTAGCAGTTCGCTGACTAGCTCTTTGAGATGTCATAACAACAAATTTTGTTTGTGCTTGAAAGCAAGAAACACAAAATTATCCCATAGACCAGCATGTTAGCTGTGAACTCTGACCATTAGTAGTAAGAAATTGTAATGTACACACACATACACACATCCTCAGAATTAATGGCATTTTGGTATGATGGTATTTTCCTTTTGGCATTTTCTAACAAAGATAAACTTGAGATTGAATGAGTGAAGATTCACTTCTATAACTAACAGAATTACCATAAATCTGAACACTACAAATCTTCAGGCTATTTGTGGCTAAATTCTCTGTGTAATCTCTTGATGGAGATATTGGATGATTTTTTTTCAAATATAAATTTTTTTATATTATGCTTTTTTTTTTACAACTTATTTATAACCATGCCTTGGTTACAAAGCCAAAAGCTTTATTTTAACGCATAAACAATATTCTTCAGTTACTTTCCCGTGCACCTTTCTGTGATGCTCCTGATGCTTGTTCCAATCTTTCCTGATTGCCCAATCCTTTAAAACTTCTTGTCCTTTATAATACCCAAAGGAATTTTCAAGTTTGTTAACTACGTGTTTCCCTATGTCATTTCTTTTTTTCTTTTTTTTTATTGAAAAAAAATTCTGCCTCCTCCCAGCCTCCCATTTCCCTCCCCCTCCTCCTGCCCCTCTTCCCCTCCCCCCACTCCTCTCCCCCTCCCTCTCCAGTCCGAAGAGCAGTCAGGGTTCCCTGCCCTCTGGAAAGTCCAAGGTCCTCCCCCCTCCATCCAGGTCTAGGAAGGTGAACATCCAAACTGACTAGGCTCCCACAAAGCCAGAACATGAAGAAGCGATGGATGGAGATAGAGACCCACACTGGAGCATCGGACTGAGCTCCCAAAGTCCCAATGAGGAGCAGAAGGAGGGAGAACATGAGCAAGGAAGTCAGGACCACGAAAGGTGCACCCACCCACTGAGACAGTGGGGCTGATCTAGTGGGAGCTCACCAAGGCCAGTTGGACTGTGACTGAAAAAACATGGGATAAAACCGGACTCTCTGAACATGGCGGACAATGAGGGCTGATGAGAAGCCAAGGACAATGGCATGGGGTTTTGTTCCTACTTCATGTTCTGGATGATTTTTTAAAAAAAAATATTTTGCACTTATTTTCCATTTCTGTTAAACATAAAACCCATGGTGAACTGCTTTTCAGTACAGGTTTCAAAGGGTGATTTGTGGTGGCCCTTGGCACTTTCATAGACCTGGGATTTCACAGTCATTGACCTGGCTCTCTTTGGAATTGTTATTTGAGCCTGATTTCGGGGATCAGCTCCTGCTGGGAATTATCTAGGCAAGTTGTCATGTGTGATCTTTATTTTATTTTCATATCTCATAAAAGGTGTTGATTTCAAGCGTGGTCCCTGGACATTTTGAGTCCCTGCTGCCTTAGCAATGACCTTTCTACTTGTATTTCCCCATGGAACTCCTGACAAGCCATTCTTCCTTTGCTAATGGTACTCAGTTGTGCACTTTAGGGAATTCTGAGCGGGGCATTTCCTCTGGAGATCTCAAGCCTTTGGAAATCTCAGCAATCTTTAGATCTTGAGGGAACACGTCAAAGCTTTCTTCTTCAGGTGGTACAGTGAGACAACACTGTTGATATTAAGTAACTCGAAGTTGTAACACGTAATACAAACACGTGCATGATGAAATCGGTTTCCATCTTTATTTCGCACACCCTTTATGGATAAGGACATGATTGTATTGAATGATGACTAAATATGTACCACAGTTGTTTCCCAGAGTGCTTCTTTCTACTTCAAATTCTATTTTAAGTTTCTTACTAAACATTTGCATCACTAGTTCACTTAAATGTTTTTCTGGGTGTTTTCAGCCTTGACTAGTACAGCAGATTCTTATTAAGTTTCCCAATTTCAGATTCTTCTCAATGCCCGTCTTATCTGTCTGATTATGCCAGGCTAAATGATCCCATACCTATGATTAACAGTTAATCCCTTCTATCAGGAAAGAGCAAAAACAAATGGCTCCCGGAATACTGCAGAGTTCTTCATCTACAATTTTGTTACTACCACCCTACTATCAAAGACTGTTTCTCAATAGTTCTCAAATCACATCTCATTCTGTTGGTTTTTGAATCTATTGCCTTGCTCATCATGCATTTCTAGTTTTCACTCGTGATCTTTTCCTCTCAGTACGGATATCTTTGCTCTCTAGTGGTGGCTGTTTCCATGGTGTCATATTTTAATGAAGAAAGATCAGCATATACTCTACTTTAAGCTCTGATCTACCTAGATCCCCTTCCTTGGTGGGCTGCAGCACCAAGGTGTTATAACCTTCTTTTTCTCTCCTTCTGTCCTGTGGATTGAGTACAAAAGACTCATTCACAGTCAGACACATATTACACCATGGAGCTGTATTTGCAGTTTTCAATTTACTTTAATACGAAGAAAAGTGCTTGTAAGAACTGAATTGGAATATGACCTTTGGAAGGGTCCATGTAACTGAGTGAAGAAATATTGGTAGGAGAAATTGTGCTGTAATGTAGTTGCAACACAGAATCCGGCAATCCCTAGGAGATTTGAAGTGGAGAGGATCCTTTGGGCTTATGTTGAAATGAGGCAGAAAGACTGGGCCATTTATCCTTTCAAGAACCAGACATTGAAATATATGTTACTGTGAGGAAATGGCATTATCACGAATTGGGAAAGACTGTCGGATGAAGGAAAGTTTTGGACAAGGAGTAGGCAGGGACAAGGAGATGTCAGTGAGCGAATTAATTTCTTCCTCGTGGGAGTATATAGCCAACACACCTGGGTTTGCATTATACCTCCCCTTCTTCTACACCAATGAGCAAGGAGCAGTACCTGGGTTTAGTGTATTCACTATATTTGTGCTTGTCCCATGACTCTGATTGCTCTCAGTTCTTGGGAAGCTTAAGAGAAGTAAATTAGTGAAACAAGTTTGTCTATGCTACCATGCTGGCCTCAAACCAACAGCTGTTGCTCTCCGTAATTCTGCTGTTTAGTCCAGGTTTTCCTCCTCTGGGACAGCTCTAAGTGATTATTTCTCTCATATTTCATTTTTCTTTTCTTTTCTTTCTTTCTTTTTTTTTTTTTTTGAGACAGGGTTTTTCTGTGCTTTTTGGAGCCTGTCCTGGAACTAGCTCTGTAGACCAGGCTGGTCTCGAACTCACAGAGATCCGCCTGCCTCTGCCTCCCGAGTGCTGGGATTGAAGGCATGCGCCACCACCGCCCGGCTCTTCTCTCATATTTCAAAAGGCATAGAGGTTTGGAGGGCTTTTGAAATGGAAACAGCACAGGGTAAACCAACCAAGTTAACCTAGGATCATAAATTTGAGGAGATTTTAGAATTTTACTTCAAAATACACAGATAATCCATGGAGAATGAGAATGATACACTATTAAAATATGTGTACTACTCTATCTTATCTGCTGAGATGATGCTGACTTTTGTCATTGAGAGGACTCATCCCTGCTCACCACACCCCTTTTTGGGCTGTGGCTGCTACCTTTGCTATTTCCTAGTAAAATTGAGCAGGAAGCAGTAATAAATACGCCAGATCATCTGGACGCCAAGGTATTACTGCCTCATTTCACTCTGCTCATAACTGCTGATGACCAGAGCCATTCTGCTGGTGTTTTGGCAAAGGAAATAATCTAAATAGATAAAACCATAAATTCATACCGCATGTTTCATAAGCATGGCTGTCCATTTCAAGGTAGAGATAATTCAGTGCAATCACTCTGCTAGGAGATAGTTGATTGATCTTAAAGAGAATACATGGTAGAAGGAGTCAATTAATTTTCTTATGGAGTGGTAGAAAATCTAGTAGACGAAGTTATATCATCCATAGTGTTCCCAGGAGGCCATACTTACAAGTACATGGGACAATCTCTATTCCCCAGCATGGCTATTCTTCCCTTAGCACGCTGGTACAGAATTGGAGAATCCCTCGACACAGACTGAATTGATGTCAACTAGCCTCTTGGTTACATAGAGTCACCTCCATAGTGGATGCTCATTTCCAGGAATTGCCATAAATTTCAAATCCTCAAAGCCTCAGTCATTCTTGTCTCCAACACTCTTGGTCAATGGCTCATTTCATTTCCATGACATAGAGTATCCAGACAATTCATTTGCAGCTACCCCAGGGTCCTTCTGTTTTTCACACAAAATAGATAATGGGGATTAGTTACCAGAGTTGGATCGTCCTTTGCCAAGAGTTTGGTTCATAGTTTCCAAAAGGAAAATAAGACAACAACAATTTACTTTTTGTTTTCCTCTACGTATCAAGCTGACCTAGCTGTGAACTTTATCTGGCCCTGTTCTTATTCACTTCCTGGTTATAAACAACAGCTAAGAGAGAAGCATTGGTGACTAAGCCTTCATTGATACAGCTCTCCGGTGACCTATGTTCATACATTGATCATATTCCAGATAGAACATTCCCACTAAACAACAGACTCCCATCAAGCCAGTTTGGGACTTCAGTGGGTCCTTATGGAATCAATTTCATGACTGGTGACTCTACCCATATAGTAACATCATGACAAAATGTTCCAAGTTTTTAAACCTGGGTTTAGTAACGTGGCAGGGCTATTATAAGATGGTGTATTTCTGTGATGGCTGGTCTGCCTGTGTTCTCTATTTTCTGTACTATGATTCACCATGGTCTTTCTATAACTTTTCAAGACATCAGTTCCTACCACCCAGTGGCATTTTACAAAGTGGATGTTGGCAGCAGAACTAGCCTGCATTTATTGTGGTTTAGTCATGGCAGAGAGCAGAGTTTAAGGGGTAGGGGAATAAAGCTTTATTACTTTGGCTGTAGCTGGAACTTGTGTCCTTCTTGATTCTCAGTGAATAAAGGCTTTTAGACTTGTACTAGACTCTACATAAGCTCGCTGGTTTCAGACCATGAAGACCCACTTGTTTTCTTGGATGTACAGCTTACTGACATATCATGATGGGACTTTTAGTCTCTGTAAAGGTGTACATCAATATCTCATGACGAATGTCCAGGAGAACTTACTGTAATTGATTTAAATCATTTGAATTCTAATTTGTCATCCATATTAATTGATAAACTATAGACTTTGGAATGATAAAATCTGAATCACAATCTTATTTTCGTTATTATAAGAGACTCAGCAAGTTATAACATCATGTTATAGTTTGACTCTTGTCTCTAGTCTGCCCCTGGTATGATAGTTCCTCACCCTTATCAATAAGATTAAGAGTCTAATTAAAGAGATAGCAGAGAATGTTAGCTGGTCCTTCTGTTATCTCTGAGGATCTGTTATTCTCTGAGGATCAGAGAGCATCAGAGAGCAGGGGAGAGAATACCATTCTTCCTTTTCCTGGGATGCTGTCCTCTCCAGACTACCAAATGAAACAGTAACTTGATCTTGAAGTTAAGAATCGCTAAAATAGTGAAAAATTAATTTTTGTTTCATTAATTACCCAATCTCTGAAATTTGTTACAGCAACAGAAGAGTAGCCATAGCTCCCGTGGTATAATGGTTAAAGCTGTGGACTTTGAAACCAGTAATCCATGCTTGTATCTCGATGAAACTTTTTCTTTGAGGCAGAGAGCTGATCACTCATTCTCACTAACTCAGATCACGAAACCCAATATGAATGGACTGCCCATGCATGTTTCAGCATTGCTGGGGGCTTGTTTCACTTCACTTCAGCATAAATATACCTATGTATTTTAAAATATGTTATTATTTTATTTATATTATGTTAATTTCATTTATATTCTTAACTTAAAAATGGTGAAAATAATATTGATAGGATATATAATTTGCATTTCACCAACAATAATGGTGATATTTACACTTCAGGGAAAACACAGTTGTAAAGATAATGTAGATAAAATGTCTGATGCGAATCAAAATTTAGATAATGTCTTGGTATATTTAATCTGCCAGTTTTAATGAAGAACAATATAACCTACAGTAAGAAACTAAAGGTACATACTTTAACTTCTTGGACTGCTATAGCCAGCTACCACAAGCTGAACAGTTTAAATAATAGTAATTTTATTTCAGGGAACTAGAGTGTATTACATTGTGTTATAACCAAACAGTGAATTTTTTTTTATCAGATGAACTACACATTTAAATCATTGGGTCAAGTTAAGAAATAATTTCAACTAAAATTCAGTCTGAGAAATGTGTACACTATCACTAATAACCTTAAATTTTATAGATACGTTGAACATTGCCATCACTGATGTCGAAGTTCCTCAAGACTATCCCAAGTGTTCCTCTAGACTCATGAGATGCCCATTGTGGTAGGAATCAGTCTTCAGCTGTGATAACATATCTGAGGAAATCATAATAAAGAAGGAAGAAATTATTAGAGTTCAGGGTTTCAGAAGATTCAGCCTGTGGCTTTGGGACCATGGGGAAGCAGAGACCCATGGTAGGGAACAAGATGGGGTGGGGAAGGACAGTGTGTGCTCCCTGCCCTTCAAAGGAATACCCCAGTAACCTATGTTCATAAACATCAGGTAGGGCCTACCGCCTCAGATTTCAACCAGACGCTCTGTTTCTGTACAGGCCTCACAAGCTTTGCATGGCTGGAGAAGCCGCTTTAAGGGTGGCTAATGACAAAGAAGGAATCCCTTGTTCTATTGCATTTACTTTGATTTAAATTTATCCACAAGTAGCTAGCGCTTCCTGATAGTATATGCAAGCTTGGTGAATACATCTTATCTGTAAAATCTACCTGCAGACTTCACAATGCAGAACAGTTCTGACTCTGTGTTTATGACTTTCGAACCAAATGAGCACTGTCTATCCATCCCTTCTATTCCCCTCATACCACATTGCCCCAAACAAACGGAAGTCTAGCATTCATAGCGGCACAACCTATGTTTCAAGGCATTCTTACTAATTGCAACTCTGTTTATTTTCTTTCTACCAAACGGGTCAAGGGTACTGTAGAACTCATGAAAGTAGCAGACATAGAGAATAATCTGTTTCCATGGCTGCAAAGTTTTTTTCCATTTTCCTTCTAGAGAATACTATCTCAACTAATCTCTCTTTTCTCCAGTAAACAATCAAATAACTTCTTTAATTACTCACTCTCACTCTTGTATCTACTAATTAGAACCTACACAGCATTTTAGAGTGATACTCTTGAAGATTACCCAGTAGGGCAACAGAATGAGTTTGTACAATTAGCATATAGTGTTATGTATATTTTGATAATTATTAAATGAATCTCCCTCCCTACTTCCTCTCTGTTGTAACACACACACACACACACATGATAAGAGAGCTGAGGTGCTACCTTTACATTTAAAACAAGGCAATTCAAGTATAGTTAAAATTTCAAGTGGAAATGCACAGACATTACAACCTAGCCCAAGATAACGAGAAGAGAAAGCCACCCAACAGGAAGACACCATTCTCTTCATAGTGATGTAATAGTATCCGTATGTTACAGTATTTGGCTTTGTTCTCTTGTAAAGTATTAGGCATGCATATTTCTTTTAAAGGCTAGAAATATTTATTTTAATTTTATTTTTTTGGTTTTTCGAGACAGGGTTTCTCTGTGGTTTTGGAACCTGTCCTGGAACTAGCTCTTGTAGACCAGGCTGGTCTCGAACTCACAAAGATCCGCCTGCCTCTGCCTCCCGAGTGCTGGGATTAAAGGTGTGTGCCACCACCGCCTGGCTAAAGGCTAGAAATATTATCTGTAAAACGGCTGTCATCGCAACTGATGGAAATAGTGTGACCATCGGCCTGGATGTAGGAGTTTCCACAGACACAGAGGGGAGTGAGAAGCAGTGCAGTGAGCTGCCATAAGAAAAGGGATTGGAATGAATGACCGTGTCTGTAGAAGCAAGAGGAGGCAAATAGTTATTGAATAGATTGGAGTGATTAAATGATAAAAAAATATTATAAGACTATGGCCATGTTGAAGCAGTATTTTCAGAATAAAATCTCATCCCTGCTGGATAGGTCAGAAGATGAAAGAGCAACAGGATGCTGACATATTCAAGGACAAGATGGAGTCGATGATGCTGGGCATGGGAAAGTAATTTAAAATAATTCCCAAGAAGCAGAAGCACTGCAGATAAAATACGCAGCTTACTGTTTGGTAAGAGGAGCGCAGGATGGAAACCTGCTGCATTTTATTCAGGGTGTTTTATAAGTCAGCAGACTTCCATCTGCTCAGCCTTGTAGATTTGTTCTTCCTGACCCTCAGCTGACTGTATGCTATGATTAGTGGCATCAGTGAACATGGAACTAAGGGGAGTAGAGTATTTAGGCATTTTTAAATTTTGAGTTTGAGCAATGACAGAATATATGGCAACATTATACATAAAGAGAAATAAGTATTAAAAAATGAGATGGTATTTCACTTATTTAAATTGAAGCAACAGCAAGATTTTTTTTCAAGAAACAATAATAGGGATTAGAAAGTCATGGCCATTCTCAAGAGAAAGGCTGTTATTTAAATTGAAAATGACAGATATTGTCACCCTGTGAGTAGGAAATCAAGGAATGGGTGACATATCACTGAGAGGTTTGTAAGTAGATAGAAGCCCTTCACTCCTGGCGTCAGACTATGATGACCTTTGCTGCTATCACAATGACAGGTTTTCCTTGGTTGGTGTTCGCCATTCTTCATTTGGTTTCCACTGTAGATTTAAGTGCATTGTTCCAAGCCCTAAAAGCTGCTATAGATATTGGAGGCTTGATGTTCTTCTTTCTCTTTCTGACTCCAATATCATTTTCTCATCTCACGTTTCACCACATTTTCATTAGGTTTTTAGTTGTTGTTGTTTAAGTTAAAGTCTTTGCCTATCCCCCAGTCCCTCCCCCAAACCATGAAGTAGCATTCATCAGAATAAATCATTGCCTACATGGTGTTTTGTATCTGGTACGTCTCTCAGATATCAGCACACATCCACTTAAAATAGGATAAGATTTGCTATGTAAACTAGAAGATTCTTTTAAGGAAGCGGGAACTTAGAAGTCAAGGTTTTAGATTCAGATCATGTTATATTTTGACTCAAAGTATTTGCCTCAGATGCAAACAATGTGTCAGCTTTACCTTCCTCCGTCACTGCTTCAACAAGTTTGCACTGCAGCATTCTCTCATTGTGAGCAACATTGGCAAACAGAGAGAGGCTTTGGGGCCTTGAAGAGTGAGTGCTACAAACAAGCAGCCAAACTTATCGCACAACCAATTTGAATTTTCCTGAAACTTAACCCTTTAAAAAATAATTAACCTAATGGGTAAGAGGTGAAATGATTACTTGGTCTACTGTATTTTGCTCTTGAGAATTTGTCTCTGCTTTGTCTATCACTCCTTAAAAGTTCAGAGGCTTTCAAGAATGTCCCATGCTTTAGAGATCTCACTATGCCCAAGTCTTCCCACTGGGAGCCACAGACTGGGATCCAGACTCATTCTTCCGGAAGATCAAAACTATCACGATTTCTTTAAGCAGTATGTGATAGCAATAGTAAAATAAAGCTCACTGTACTGAAAATTTTCACCTAGAAAATGAAGGTATTAAAGTCTTCCTGTAAGATGTATGATTTACTCTTCTGGGTACCTGGCCACTGAGGCCTAACAGAGCTCCCCAAACCAGCGTCACTCAGCAGTAGCAGCAGCTGCTGCTACTCAGGAGGCAGAGGAAGATGGATCTCTGTGAGTCTGAGGTCAGACTTTTCTACAAGAGCTAGTTCCAGGACAGCTAGGGCTGTTACACAGAGAAACCCTGTCTCTGCCTCCCTAGTGATGGTATTAAAGTTGTGTGCCACCACTGCCCAGCTACTGGGCTACTGGGAATAAAGATGTGTCTCATTGCTACATGGTCTGGAAGGCTGGCCGGTGTGACTGTTTTACTTTTCTGATCCATACGCAAGCTTTATTGATTAAAATACAAACGAAATGCCACTACACATAACCATAAATAAGACATTTATAGTGCTCCCTTAAAAACCATTACACAAGATAGTGATGAAATAATGCAAGAGGTGATAGATAGGAAGAACATTCTTTAAAGGAAGAGGTATATCTGGGGAACTTGTTCTACATGGAACAAGAAATAAAATTCAAGGTTGATTTATGAACACACACAAATAAAGACACACATACAAATAAATAAAGCTGCACACATACATGCATAGATACACATAGGGAAAAATAAATCAGAATTTTATGAGAACTTGGAAGAATGGGCAGAATGATACCAAAAGAAATCATGCCGCACTCAGGAGGCAGAGGCAGGCAGATCTCTGTGAGTTCGAGACCAGCCTGGTCTACAGAGCTAGTTCCAGGACAGGCTCCAAAGCCACAGAGAAACCCTGTCTCGAAAAACCAAAAAAATAAAATAAAAAAAGAAAGAAAAGAGGTCACAATAATGACTGTACATTTTCATTTTTCTACACCGTGGCCTTGCCAATGCTCATCTTTCATCAGGTTCACTTGTGTGTTAGTGTTTAAGAATAGTTCACCTAATAATTCGTGTATGCTAACAGTTATCCCAAACAAGCCATATTAGTAAATAGAAAATGAATCATGCATTAATTTTGTATACACTGCTTCCTATGTCTTGATTTATTTTACTGCTTTGTATGTTCCTGATTGGCTAACTCTTCCTAACATTTCACAAGTCAATCCTACCACTTTGTCCCCTTAAAATGAAATTAAAGGAAATTCAAAAGGAAAAATCCCCTTTTTTCCATCCCTGAACAGTGCAAGTGTTCTATATTCTGGCTGTGGCTTACTGTGTTTTACCAGTATACAATGCTCAACTGTTTCACTTTAAAATCCATAAATTCAGGCTCAAAAGAATTAGACTAAAGGACAAGATGAAGAATGTTTTCCACTGTACTCCTCGAATTTGACCTGAAGTCTTTATAGCAGGGATTAATTTTTGGTGAAAGAATAAACAGTTTCTGTGTGGCATGTCCCTTCAACTTACTTGATCGACTCATGGTTTCCAGTACCGTTAAACACAGTTTGGAGTTATTGCCAAATTTAGGTGCGTGCATAGTTCTCCCTGAAAATAGTGACAGCAGAATTGAAGCACTTTAAATGAGTTAAACAGCACAAATCCCATCGTGCATAAACGCCAAATTTTACTCACTTGAAATAACAGTTTTTCCTGCTCGGTCACTACTGTAGTTGCTTTCTTTTCTGATTATGTTTCAGCCAATCGCCAGTGCTAGGCAGTGTGAGAAAGGATCGGGTTTTTAGGGCACAGCTCTCTGAATGCATTTTTTTATTAAAGGAACCACAGAAACACCTTGACCTTTCTAGAATGTAAGGATACTATGAGATCACATAATAAGCAAATGGATTTGCTGCAAACATGCGTTAGAGTCGAGTCTTGAGATTCCTGCCTTCCACAGATGTGAGAGACACATCTTTGCATGAACAAGATCTCCTCGCTGTGGTACTTTGTCACAGAAGCCTGAGTGAACTTAGAGACTCACATCCACGGGTGTCTGGATGTTTGAGATGAAGAAAACGGAACTCTGCAGATACAGTTCTGGTGACATTTAAAAAGATCAAAATGTACACGCTGCAGCACATGCTGTAACGAACGATCCTTATCAATTTCTGCGTCCCATTGCAATCATGTTTACCTATGTGAATATTCTCTACAATAAGTAAACTTGAACTTTTTACCAAGAAATCTGGTTGTTTATAATGTTTTGAGAATTCCTTAAATCAAAACTTTCTTTAGTGTTATCCTTATTTGAGCAATGCAAATACAGAGAAAGGTCTTTGGCCATTACATGACTGGTAAGGTTATAATTTCTATAACCTTTCTTCACTTACACCTGTAAGTTGCCACTTATCTGCCTCCATCTATCCAGGCTTTTGAATATTGACTACTTTTTACAACCAGCCTAAATTTTAAGGCAAACAGAATGAAAAGGCACAACCAGCTTCTTCTACCACCTATGAAAGGTGTGTTGAGTGTAGTAGATATATGGCTTAATTTCTTCTAGATGGAAGTCTCAAGTGGAAAAGTTCACAGAGCAAAAATATTTGAGAAATGTGACTTTGGATTTTTGGAAATCTTTTACATCTTCCTGAGAGCCAAACTCCTGTAAGGACCTTCTCATCTGACATTCCTCTCCCTTCCGCGAGCTTCCTCTTCTCTTTAGAGACATTTTATATTTAAATATAATTACATCATTTCCCTCTGGCTACTCTCTGCAGTTTCTCCATCGTCCCACCCCTTACAAATTCATACTCCTCTTCTTTATTATTGTTACACATGTTATATCAAGAAACACATAAACACAACCCACTGAATCTTTCCAGTGTTGCTTGTATGTATATACTTGGGGCTGATGATTTGGGATTGGGACCCACCTGAGGGTCATTTCTATAAAGACTAATTCACCATCTCACAACATCTCTTAATTGTCTCCACTCTTCCTTTAGTGATGAAGTCTGTGTGGTTTTTTCCCATCCATCTGTCATGGCAATAGCCCTCAGGCTCTGGGCAGACCGGCGGGACTCTGCTTCTTCCAGTCTTCCTCACCCTCTTCCATGTCTTCCTTTCGGTCTTAGGTGTAGAAGTTGTACTATAGATGTATTCAATAGGCCTGGGATCCCCATTCACAACTGTGTGGTGTGTTGACTAACAGTAACTTTTCTGCTCTGAGCCAAAACTTCTTAGGTCAAAGGCGAGAGCTAAACCTATTTGTATGCATAAGGATGAATATTTAGAATGTATTTAGGAATTATACTGGTTTAAGAAAGTGACAATAGTGGGTTCTCTTCTGACATCTATGACCTCACTAGCCATGGGTAGTTGTCTAATTTTTCAATACCATGAATGATTACTCTTCTGTTGACCAGGACTTAAGTCTAATAAGACAACTGCTAGTTACAGCCAAGATATACACATCAGTAAAACACCTTTAGAGAGAGATTAATAGACTAATCACCATTACAGTTTGTGGGTATCACAGCTAGGTAGAACTATTGAATCTTTTTTCTGCTTGATGGTTGTATAACACCTTCAAGTATTATAAAACTTATTACTCAGAAAGGAGGCTTTTGGATAAGATCCAGCCTGATTCCTGAGTTCTATGTACAAAGTATGTGGAATCTTCATAAATAGAGATTTATTTTCAATTTCTAAGAGACAGCTGAGGGCAATAGTAATGGTCCACATTGTTTGGCAAGTCTCTTGGAACCCTCTGACTAACCACTCAGAAAGTGATTTCTCATGCCTGGTGCAGTAGCTTTTGTTAAGTCTATGGCTCTGGGGAAAGCATTCTCACCCCAAGTAGAATTTATCATCCTAACTATACATGTATGTGCATACATATATAGTTTTATGTAAGTTCAAAGTGATAGCATTCCTTATGAATTTTCAAGCACTGTTGTTTTTCCTTTTCCAGTTCCTCTCCTAACCACTTGATAATTAAGACCCCCCTACTTTCCGTTTCCCCCTATTCTTCTATCCCTGTCTCTTTCATTCCTCCTCACCCGGGTCCCATTTCATTTTTTCTGGTTTCTGTTTTTACTTTTGTCATGCACCATTTAGAGATTCAGAGATGGGGCTCACAAAAGAGAGAGAACATGTCATTTTTCTCTTCTTGATCTTAACTCAATAGCATCTGCTGCTTCTATTTATTGCCTACAGATTTTATTTTTTTGCATCTGAATAGTATTACACTGTGTATATGTGCCACATTTTCACTGTTTATTCCTCTGGTGAAGAGCATTTAGGTTGTTTTTGTTTCCTAGATCTGTGATTAAAACAGCAATGAGCATGACTGAGCAGTTATCTGTGGAGTAAGAACTCAAGACCTTTGGACATATGCCAAGGAGTGGCATATTTGTGTCGTATCATAGAACAACACAAAGGTGATGAGAATGGCTCAGTAGATAAAGTGCTTGCCTTGCAAGATGGATGATCTAAGTTCATACTCCCAGTATCCGAGTAAAGCTACACTCAGTAGCACACACCAATAATCCTTGTGCCAAGATGGGAAGAGAAAACAAAAGGTTTTCCAAAAGCTCACAGCCTATGTAATGGTGACCTTCAGAAACCATGTCTCAAAACATGGTAGAAGAGGAAAACACACACACACACACACAGAGACACTTTAAAATGATATATATATAAAACAGAAAGGAAACTTACCTAGAAAACCCTCCAGAGTGTGAGATGTCCTTTGATTAAATATCTATTTTTATTTTAGTATTTCCAAGAGTGCTCAAAGTACAAAAGTACTTAGGCTATATGAATTGGTTTTCTGACTGATTTACTGAGCATAGAGCCACACCACTAAAAGAATCAATGAATGCATTACCACAGCTTTTGTTACAGAAAATAATCAGTTTTCTGTCTGCCTTTTTCATTCAAAATTCTTCAATACAACAGTTGTAATTTGCTATTTTTTGTTTTCATTGTATTTGAATTTTAAGTATAATTATTAACATAGATAATTAATTATTTTTAACTACCTAAACTTAAGTTTCAATTCTTGAAGCCATCATGTCTTTGTAAATAGTGGAAACAACATTTCTTTTCTTTCATTTTACTTTATTTTACTTTGAAAACATTAGGTCTGAAAATAGCACAATTTCTTCCAAACTAGGTCATATTTTTCAAAGTCCATGTCCTTGTGAGTCTTTCTTTATATTACCTACAAAACTTCTAAAAGGTAATACCCAAAAACTATTACCTTTGAGAAAACGGGGCAATTGAGAAGTGAGGTGTAGAACCTTTTCTGAAATAGAAAGAGCTGGGCAGGTGCATGTCTTTAGTCCCAGCACTCAGGAGGCAGAGTTAGGCAGATCTCTGTGAGTTCGAGGCCAGCCTGGTTTACAGGTTCCAGGACAGGCTTCAAGGCTACAGAGAAACCTTGTCGTGAAAAAAAAAAAAGGAAAGAAAAGTTAAGTTTCACATCTAGATATAATAAAAAATGAAGTAAACCCTAATGCATTTGTCAGTGATACAAGTAAAATCACAGGAAAGGATGTTCAAAATAAAATGAAGCTTTTACTATTAAAAACAATAAACAAATACAATAGGATCATTAGGCAGATACTGTGTAGTGTATTAGTGACAAATATTGCAGAGAAGCATATGAAGGAGGAGTCAGAGAAGCTTAGAATCTTACAATCGGGTGATATTAAAGGAATATATCAAATTATATATTGTAAGATTTTCATGGTATGGATCAAAAACCTGAGTTATTCTTTCAATGAAATAAACCAGTTTAGGGTTAAAATAGATTTAGAATCCAGAGTTTTGCAAGTTCAGACTTAGAGACTACCTGGTGTATTGAGAGACAACATTTATTTATTTGTTGGGGCAATGCTTTTCTGGAAAATCGATGTAATAACCTCCAGGATATTAATAATGGTCACCAGTAAAAATGACTTTTCAGAACAGGTTCATTTCATAAAGGGAAGAAGAAAAACTTACGTCAGTAAATATTTTCCTCAATTAATATGACTAAGAATCCAAACTCTGGAGAAAACCCAGATAAATCAGAAAGCTTTCGTGAGATTTTTATTTGTTGTATAAACAGAGGGGCAACTCCTGAGTTCTTTATGACAATAATGTTAAAAGAGTCCTTGCTGAAGGGAAACTTAGGATAGTAAAGTGGTGACCTAATTTAGAATAAATACATTGGAAAGAGAGATACATTTCCCTTCTCCAAGTCTTCCTCCAAAACTTGAAAGAGTAAGAATTAGTAGTTAGCAGTTTGTTAATAGTGATAGTTGTTGTCATCCCAGAAGGCAAAGAGAATTTACAGTCCTGTCTCTCAGCAGATGAAGGCTTTCTTCTCCCAGGAAAGTCAATAAACTTTTCCTTTTTACTACCAGCCTGCTCTTGACTTGAAGATTTGCTGCTAATTCACAAGAGCCAGCTGAGATTCTAAGCATGGTGTATAATCTCTGGTCGAGTACAGGTTTCAATACTACATACAGGAAATCTTTTCAAAGCACTGGGTGTCACAAATCATGGGCTCTTTTCATGACTTTACTAAGATAAAGATGATCATCTAATTAAGGAGACTGTAGTTCCACCGCAGAACAATTCTTGTGCCTTCCCTCACTTCTATTAATGATTTCTAGTTTTTATCTTATCTTCCTCCTGGTGCCTTATTTTCGTATTCAAAGAACTGAACTCAGCCTCAGTCAGGCTAGACACCAAGTACTCCTACACTGATCTGGATCTCTAGCCCTCTTACTACTGTTCTTTGTTGTTGTTGCTTTAGACAGTGTCACAGTAAAACTCCAAGACTGTCCTTCAACTCACTCTGTAAGACAGAGAGGTTTTACACTTCTGATCCTCCTTCCACATCCTACTGACTAGCTGAAGTTATACTAGGATTGACTCCCTACCCCTTTTATTGAAAATACAGGCTTTGCTTAACCTAAGCATGAAGTTCTGTCTGCACACAACGTAACTTCATGATGCAATCTGACATTTGGTGTTTAAAACCCATTGGGCCTCCATAAAAGCTATTTCTGCCAAATAATCTTATGAAACAACTTGCTTAGTTGTTCTCTAACCTACTCTATACGGAGAGAAGACTAAATCCTTTGCTGTGGGTTTCTTTGGTGATAGGGCTTCCACAGTGGTAAATATTTATAAACCCAAAGGGGCATCAGTAAAAACGATGCCAAGAAAAGCAATGCCTACTTCAAAATGAGAGAACAAAAATGCTCTTTTGACATATTTTAGGTTTAAATTAGATGTTGAGAAGTGAGGGAAGTACAAACACACTGAAGAGTATTTAAAGATCTGAGAATGTAGCACTATTTTTTTTTCTCAGTCTCTCTTTCCTCTTCCTGCTACCAC
The DNA here is from genome assembly GCA_963919715.1 of Microtus obscurus. Taxonomy (NCBI): domain Eukaryota; kingdom Metazoa; phylum Chordata; class Mammalia; order Rodentia; family Cricetidae; genus Microtus; species Microtus obscurus. The sequence goes on along the minus strand of CAWTZC010000288.1, from coordinate 4,444,034 downwards.
CTACTAGGAAATGAAAACACAATGCTCAACTTTTTTCTTGGATGTGGAGGATATTTTTAAAAGCATAGCATTCAATATATTGGCAAAATTAAGTGACTTGTGTTCAGTGTTTGACTTCCCTTTCCCAGAATGAGCCAAATAGAGATTGTAAATTTTGAGTTGGTTGGAGAATAGCATTATAGCATGATGGAAAGACTCGGAACTTTATGGAGACATGGAAACCTGGGTTCATATCATAAAAATGCACTGGCAACTGTGATTCTATTTTCCAAACTGGACAAATTTCCAAATTCACAGTAAAAGGTAACCGAGAAAGGGTCTCAGGGTTGCTCTCAAACTGCTATAGGAAAGTTGTACAGTTCTTGTGGGTGTCAGAATTTGGGTATTAACTATCTCCCACAGTCTTAAGTTGAAGGGTTGGTCCCAGCTGGTGACAGTATGAAGTTTGGGGCACTGCATTTGATGAGACCTGGCTAAAAATATAGGTACTAGGGAGATCTTTGGGGGGACTCTAATTTGTCTTTGATCTGTCTCCCCTAACTTTCTTCCCTTCGTGCCCATTGTGATGTGAACTCTTCTGTATTTTCATGCCTACCACTATGAGCTGGGACCTCGGTAATCATCACCTAAAATAAACAATCTTGTCCTGTATGTATTTTATGTTAATGTTTGATCCAGATAGTAAGTGTGATTAAACAGACATGCATTTTCTAAGCTTCTTGAAGTCTGTTTTGTATCAGAAAAAGAACTTGCATTGTCCCATTTCCAAAGCTTGGTTCTAGTTTACAGGCTATGAAACCAAGGGACCGTAGGTAGACAACACTGCAAAGAGGTGAGGACATGTCCTCCAGGCCCTGCTTGTCCCCCACTGCTTTCACTGTTGCTGCTACCGACCCACATATGACTTCTACATCCACTGTGACAAACAATACATATGGCGACTCTTATCTTGTTTACATCCTTTAAATAACTTCCATTGTATTCTATATCACTGGAGTAGGCAATTTCCCCTGTTCCAAAGTGTATTTCAGAGAAAAAGGACTCTCTCAGTCATTGCTCCATGCACTGTGTCCAGATAAATTGATACACAATCGGAACATAGTCAGCAAAGCCTACAAGTACAGAAAAATGATTCAAAGAAATGACAGGCATGATTGATATAAAATTTAAAAATCAACAGGAAAAGAGAAGAGAAGAGGAGAGAGAGAGAGAGAGAGAGAGAGAGAGAGAGAGAGAGATATTGAGAGAGAGAGAGAGAATGAGAGGATCCTGGAATAAACCAAAGAGAAACAATCTAAGAATTGAATTTAAGTAGAAAAAATATGGACAAAACCATGTGTAGTGGTATGCATTTATAGTCTCAACATATGGGGGAGAAATGATATGGGAATCCTGAGGGTACACTGAAGACCTTGCTGTCTAAACAAGCAAAACTCTCCCATCCTATATGTGTGCATATGCATGTATGTGTGTGTTTGGTCTAGATCAATCACAAGGAAATCAAATCTTTGAAGCATTCCAGAAAGTCTTATAGAAGACTTATAGAAGTGTGCAGTTCCACTTAAGGAAAGAAAGACTTGCAGAAACTCTAACAGAGTACGATGAGGAATGAACGTCCAGATTCAGGAGCTTAGAAGACCTCAAGTAAACTCCACCAAAAAATTGACTCATGGTGGCATATTGTAGCTGTAGAGGTGGCATAATGCAGCTGTGGAGGTGACATATTGCAGCTGTGGAGGTGACATATTGCAGATGTGGAGGTGACATATTGCAGATGTGGAGGTGACATATTGCAGATGTGGAGGTGGCATATTGTAGCTGTAGAAGTGGCATAATGCAGCTGTGGAGGTGGCATATTGCAGATGTGGAGGTGGCATATTGTAGCTGTAGAGGTGGCATATTGCAGCTGTGGAGGTGGCATATTGCAGATGTGGAGGTGACATATTGCAGATGTGGAGGTGGCATATTGCAGATGTGGAGGTGGCATATTGCAGATGTGGCGGTGACATATTGCAGATGAATTGTCAGAGTACTCAGCAAAGAATACTACGAGCTGCAAGAGAGAGTTATCAACTGCATTCAAAGGAACATTCATTAAATGAACAGCAGAATCAGGAAGTAATAGAATTGTACTTTATATTTCATTCTTTTTTTGTTGAGAGAGGGTTTCTCTGTAGCTTTGGAGCCTGTCCTGGAACTGGCTTTTGTAGATCAGGCTGACCTCAAACTCAAAAAGATCTGCCTGCCTCTGCCTCCTGAGTTCTGGGATTAAAGGTGTGCACTACCACTGCCCAGCTTATAATTTTTATTTTTAAGATAAAATAAAACTTGGAGCCAGGATTATAACCCATAAAATTGCTCTCCAGAAATGAAGGAGAAATGGAAAGAATTGTTCTGTCTATACACAGAAGAAGCAGTAACTGCCAGTATTTGTATGAAAGATTCCAGATAGGAAGGTTATCAATATAGCTAGAGTCTTAGGATTTACTATTGCTATGAAGAGACATCACGAATGCAGCAACTCTTGTAAAGGAGACATTTATTTGAGGGTGGAATGCTTGCTATTTCAGAGTTTCAGTCCTTTATGATCATGAAGGGGAGCATGCGCATGGCAGTGTGCAGACATACATGGTACCGGAGCCCAGAGTGCTGGGGAAAGTTGACTGGCAGTCACACTGAGGGAAGCTTGCGCAAAAGAGACCTCAAAGACCAGTCCCACAGTGACACATTTCCTCCAATATGTCTATCCCTCCTAAAGGGCCACTTCCTTTGGGGGAGGGCATTTTTTTTTCAGTCCGCCGCAGCTGGGAATATGAGTCTGAGGCTGGCATTCCTGGAGTAACAAATAGGTCTCGAGAGAAATATTTGAGATGCCAGCTGTAGGCCAGTCCTCAATATGAATGTCAGACTACTGTAGGACAATCTGGTCAGGCAATACTGCATACATTTCTAGAGCCAGCTGTCATTTCTTCAGACCAGGAACACACCACACAACTCACTCTGTCTCTCATTGAATGTAAAGATATCCACATCACTGGGAATATATGATAGAAAACAATGGTATGGGCTTTCAAAGAATTTGGAGTAGAGACAGAAAAATCAAGGCATGAAGGACTAGTTTCTACATCTTCCTCATGTGTTTTCCCTCTCACGGTCCTTTGGTGAATTTGAAGAGGTATTTCCAGGGCTGCAGCTACAAGACCTAGGAATAGACATGATTACAGAGTCAGGGAATTTAGTTATATTGGAAACCCTTAAAGTGTTTGAGGGGTGTTGGTTGTGCATGTACCCTACCCAGCAAAATTTGGAGTATAAGTGAACCTGCAACCTTATCCCAACAAATTCTAGTGCACGTAGGAAAAGGTACTTTGTATACTAATACTCCTGCCTGAATTCTAGTCAAGTACACTGACTAATTCTTGTTTCCCTTTTCCACTTGAAAAGACTTCTCTGTTAATATAAGGAGTGTGAGATAGCAGCTGAGGATAAAGCACTGACTCAGTGAATTAAAAATTAAAGAACTACAACATTAACTCGAAATAGGCCCATTAGCTATTTGCTAATTTGCTAGCTCAATTATAACAGATAGCAGTTTCTGATAAGGTTTGGGGAACAGATGAAAAAAAAATGTTGTAGTGTCTATTTATAGCCAGAAACTGAAATACAAGCTCACTTAGTGTAATGGTAGATTGGATTAATTCCTTATGACTTAATTCAACTTTAGAAATGGGATTAAGACTTTGACTTTCATATTCTTTTTTCTTTTGTTTGTTTTGTTTTTTGAGACAGGGTTTCTCTGTAGCTTTGGAGCCTGTCCTGGAACTAGCTCTGTAGACCAGGCTGGCCTCGAACTCCCAGAGATCTGCCTGCCTCTGCCTCCCGAGTGCTGGGATTAAAGGCGTGCGCCACCACCGCCCGGCTGACTTTCATATTCTTTTAATGGAAAACATTCATGTCTGTGGACAAAAGGAGCAACTAACGGCATCATGATATGATTAAATCCTTTGACCTACTGTCATAGCTGTGAATCAGAAAAACCTATCCTTCTCATCCCATGGAAATTCTGGCCAACGACATTCAAAAATATGCTGCATGGAGAAGCCAAGAAGTATCTGAACAGATAAGCATTTTCCCATCGTCTATTAATAATTTTCCCAAAGGGGCAAGTATCTAGTGTCAGAAGTCATCTTCATTCTGAGAAAAATGGAAACACATATAAATTAAAAGGGAAATATTGCTTATTCAGATGATGTGATTCTGTGTATAGTAAAACCCTGAAAATTTCACTCTGATTGCTAGAAATTATTAAACAAATTCTGTAAATATGAGAATACAAACCAACATGCAAAATCTAGCAACACTTTTGTACATGAGTAGTAATCTTGCTGAGAGATAAATCAAAAGTAAATTCCATCCACTGTAGTTCCCAACCAAACAACACACACATGTATGCACACATTTACCCTCCCACAAATAAATTTTTCATGACTCTAAGTTGAAATAATTAATAATGTTGAAATGTCCGTACTTCCCAACATTATTTAGAAATTCAATTCAATTTCTGCTGAAATGTTAACGAAATTCTTCAAAAACTAGAAAAAAAAGGCAATTCTAAAATTGTCATCTGAGACAATGACTGCATATAAACATGAAGGAAAAGAAGCAATTTGGGTGCATCATAATTCCTGATTTAAAGACGCATGGCAGAGCTATTGTCATTGAAAAATATGGTACAGCCCTAATAACAGACTTACAGCACAATGAAACAAAAGAAAGAGCCGGGAAGACTAGAGCCTACAGATAGTTTATTCTTGACAAAGGTGTCAAAGCATATGTTGCAGTATGAAGAGCTTCTTTTAAATGATGCAGAGAGGACAACTTATTGATATGGTGAAGGTTGAAATTTGACCCTTACATCTTTTTACAAAACTCAACTCAAACTAGGTCAAATATCTTATTAACACTTGAAACTGATAGAAGAAAATGGGAAAAATATTGAGGATATAGGTATAGTTACTGATGATTGGGAAAGAGCACAACAGCACAGCAAGCAATGTGCTAAAAAAACAAATGTAATTACAACAATCTAAGAAACTTGTGCACAGCAAAGCAAATCATCGACTGAGGAGAGATGCTCTAGACCTGGAGAAAGCATTTACAAACGTGTCATTGGTCAAATGATTAATATCCGGATTATGAAAATAACTCAATAAACTCACCTACAGAAACAAACACTCTAAATAAAAATTGAAAAATGATCTAAACAAATGCTTCTAAAACAAAGAATTTTAAGTGGGTAATAAAAGTAGGAAAATGTACAATGACTTCAGCCATTGGGAAATGCATACCAAAACTTGGTGAGATATCCTGTCATCTAAGTTAGAATGACTGTTAGCAAAATGCACTATATATTGTGTGTGTATATGTGTGTGTGTGTGTGTGCGCGCACGCGTGCACGCATTTATATATACACATAGATATACACATATGTATATACTGACAAGGCTGTGGCAATAAATTGGTTCTTTTAAACACTGTTAGGATTTTAAGCCACTAGAGCCACAATGGAAGATAGTATGAGAATTCCTGAGAAAGCTAGAAGAAAACTACTGCAGTATCAAACTCTGTTATTACAATCTAAAAGAATTAAAATCAGTGTGTTTGCATAAGAGATGCCTGCGTGCTCATGTTTACTGCAGAATTTTTTACAGTAGACAAATCGTGGAATCTGCATGGGTTATCAGAGAGGAAGGAGTAAAGAAAGCGTACTGTTTGTCCGCGATGACATATACTACACATACGCAAGAAAATCCTGTCATTTGCAGCAAAATGTTTGAGACTATAGGATGCTCTGTTGCATAGCGTATTCCATACACTTGTGAACAGTACTAGATGTTCTTTCTTGTTTATGGAAGTGAATGACATGTGCCTGTTTAGCTGTTCTTCAGCTGAGGCATAAGTGTGTATCCCATGAGGAGGTACAGCACAGGGTGATTTCCTTCAACTGGATAACAGCTTTAGGAACAGCTTCTTGACGTGGTGGCAGCTTAGTTTGCATTCATTTGGTGTATAGGGTATAGGGATTCTATACATAGGGAGGGACTGGATGAGACTCTTTTTTTTTTCACTTTCAAATTAACTTTTATTTGAAATTACTCTTTCCCACATGTATTTTAGAATTCTATACTATACAATAACCCACAAAACCAATAACCCAATACCAAAATTTCTAACAGCAAGTTATACAATTTTTCTAGGTAATAAATAAAGGTTTTCCTTCAATGATTAAGGGAATACTTAAGTTTCTGTAAATTTAACATAAAAAAATCACACTTTAAGATCATAAGGTTTAACATGTAACTTCAAATATAACATGTTTTATAGGAATCTACAAGCTTTTAATTCCTAAAAGGTGACTTAATTTTTTTAGGTTCAAAGTTACATTCTTCATATTTTCTCCTACAACTTCAAACTTTCTACACTCAACTAATCAACTGTTCCATGCCACTCCAGACAACTTGACTACTTCAAGTGTTATTTATCTTCCCCCAAAGAAGGTTAAAAAGCAGTTTGTCACGACTGCAGATTTCTACTAATAGGATGTGTACTACAATATCCATCACAAAAGTTTTCAAAAGATCATTTCTTTCTTCGTAGTAATGAGTCGATCTCCAAAAAAGCAGAAAGAACCACACAGTGTAACACTGGGCTCCTTTTTTACTTAGATGTTGAACAACTTAAATGACAATTACACCATTAAGAGAGTAACAAAGGATGTAAAATGGAAACACAATTGGCCACAGATTAAATAACCAGGGTTTTGTTTTGAGGACTAGGAAGCATTAGAAGCTTGGAAATCCAGAATCAAAAAGAAAAAGGAGGGAAAAAGAGTCCTTAGCCACAACCACTCCATTATCATTATCAATAGCGTCTTGGGCTATAGGAACGAGATCTTGACCGTGATCTATACCCACTGTAATACGGAGAAGGCGACCTTCTTCTGTACCGGTAATCGTAATCTTCGTATCTGTCATAGCCTCGATCATATCCTCTATCATAGTAAGAATCTCGTCGTCTACCACCTCCGCCACCTCCGCCGCCTCCTCCTCCTCCGCCACCTCCACCACCACTATGAGTTGGTCTGCCCATGTATTAATGTCAGTCTCCTTTCTGTCTCTCACCCTCCTCCTCTCTCCCTTCCGTTTTCATATTTATTTATTTACTTTAAAACAATTTTTTTAAATTTTACATATCAATCCAAGTTCCCACTCCCTCCCCTCCTTTCTCCCACTCCTTCACTTTCTCCCACCACACCCTTCATCCACTACTCAGAAAGGATAAGGGGAGTCTACAAAATCTGACACATCACACTGAGGCAGGTCCAAGGTCCTCCTCCCTGTATCTAGGAAGAGCAAAGTATCCCTCCATTGGGAAGGAACTCCAAAACGCCAGTTCACACACAAGAGATATCTCGGTTCCACTGCCAGTGGCCCTACAGATTGCCCAAGCCAACCAATTGTCATCTACATTCAGAGGGTCAAGTTTGGCCATATGCAGGATCCCCAGATGTCAGTCTAGAGTCAGTGAGCCCCCACTAACTCAGTCAGCTGTTTTTGTGGGTTTCTCCATCGTAGTCTTGACCCCTTTGCTCATAACATCGCTTCTCCCTCTCTGTGACTAGACTCTGTGAGCTTGGCCCAGGGCTTAGCTGCGGATCCTTGCATCTGCTTCCACCATTTCCTGGATGATTCTATGGTGACAATTAAGGTAGTTATCAATCTGATTACAGGCGAAGGCCCATTCAGGTTCCCTCTCCACTATTGTATAGGGTCTTCGCTGGGGTCATGCTCGTGGATTCCCGGAAAATGTTCCTATTGCTAGGTTTCTCCCTAACCCCATAATAGCTCTCTCTTTCCTTGCTCTCCCTCTTTGTCCTTCCCCAATCTCGGTCATCCCATTCCCTCATGTCCTCCTTCTCCCCTCCTCCCCTCCCTACCCACCCCCATATTCCTAATTTACTCAAGGTATCTTGTCTGTTTTCCCATACCCAGTATGTCTCTCTGAGGATTCTCATTGTTCTCTAGCTTCCCTGGGGCTTTGGACTACAGGCTGGTTTTTATTTGCTTTATTATCCACTTATGAGTGAGTGCGTACTGTGTTTGTCTATCTGGGTCTGGGTTACCTCACTCAGGATGTTCTCTTCTAGTTCCACCCATTTGCCTGCAAATTTCAAGATGCCATTTTTTTATACCACTGAGTAGTAATCCATGTTATGACTCAAATGGACTTAACCGACCTTTGTAAAACATTTTATCCAAACACTTCTGCACTGCATGAAGCCATCTTTAAAATTGCAAACTGCAACAGATACAGAAAATTGGAATAAGCCCCTGTGTCCTATTGGATCACTATGGCTTAAAATTAGAATTCAACAACAAACCTAATTGCAGAAAGCCTTCAAACTCATGGAAATTCAATGATGCTCCGCTGAATCACCCCTGGGTCAAAGAAGAAATAGAAAGTAATTAAAGACTTCCTAGAACTCCATTAAAATGAGGGCACAACATACCCAAATCTATGGGGCACTATGAAAGCACTACTAAGAGGAAAGTTCATAGCAATGAGTGCCTACATAAAGAAAGTCGAGAAATCTCACACTATTGACTTAATAGCACACCTGAAAGTTCTAGAGCAAAGAGAAACAAACTCATCCAAGAAGAGTAGATGACATGAAATAATTAAATTGAGGGCTGAAATCAATAAAATAAAAACAAAGAAAACAATAAAAAGAATCAGTGAAACAAAGAGCTGGTTCTTCAAGAAAATCAACAAGATAGACAAACCCTTATCCAAATTAACCAAAAGGCAGAAAAAGAATATCCAAATGCACACAATCAGAAATGAAAAGGGGGACATAACAACAGACACCAAGGGAATCCAGAGAATCATTAGGTCATCCTTCAAAAACCTGTACTCCACAGAATTGGAAAATGTAGAAGAAATAGACAATTTTTCTAGGTAAATACCATATACCAAATTTAAATCAAGACCAGACAAACAATTAAAAGAGACCAATAATCCCTCAAAAAATATAAGCAGTCATCAAAAGTCTTCCCAATTAAAAAAAAAGCCCAGCGCCAAATGGTTTCAGTGCAGAATTCTACCAGAACTTCAAAAAACTGATGCCAATACTCCTTAAAGTGTTTTTATAAAATAGAAACAAAAGGAACCTTGACACACCTTTTTATGAAGCTAATGTTACCATAATACTAAATCACAAAGGTTCAACTGGGAAATAGAATTACAGACCAATCTCCCTCATACACATGGATGCAAAATATTCAATAAAATACTAACAAACCAAATCCAAGAACACATCAAAAATCTATCCACCATGATAAAGTAGGCTTTATCCCAGACGTACTGGGATGTTTCTACACATGAAAATCTGTCAATGTAATTCACCAGAAGAGCAAACTTAAAGAAGAAATTCATCTCAGTAGATGCTGAAAAAGCCTTCGACAAAATCCAACACACCTTCACGATAAAGTTCTTGGAGAGATCAGGGATACAAGGAACTTAATAAAAGCAATATACAGCAAACTGACAGTCAGCATCAAACTAAATAGAGAGGAACTCTCCCCTTCCTCTCTTCATTTTTCCTTCCTATTTTAATGCTTTGACCCTCAAATCAATGTTTGCTCTGAATGTGTCCAGTGACTTCTCCACTGTCGTGTTTGTTACTGTTGCGAGCCTATCATTACCAGAGAGCTTGATTTCCCTTCAGCTGGCTGTTTCCTGATCAATTAATACTAGTTTACCACTGTTAGTGCTCCTCTCTGCTGTGTATTCCTTTCAACTCCCTATTATTGTCCCGAAGTTCCTATTCTGCAATGAGGGGAGTTGGCTTTTGGAAGCATCCCAGAACCTCTGACCTATGATTTACAACATATACTTAATGACATAAAAGAAAACAAACAAAAGAACATTTCTGAACATCCCCCAGAGACTTTCCCCATTGCCATCCAATTTTAGATCGTTTCAGTTCCTGCTGGTGGAGGTCCTGGAAACTGCTGTTCCGCACGGGCAGCGCTGGCGAGTCTGCAGAACGTGTAGTCGCTTGTGGGCCGAGTGTTGTGTTTGTGGTGTCTGCCGTTTAACCTTTCCCTTTAAAATTTAATCAACACGAGAGGAAATAAAACACCCTGTTCCCATTGTGCATTGGGAGTGACATCCTCCTCCATTTCCCCAGTGATAACCAGGTTCCAGATGGCCGCCTTTACTGCAAAGAATCAGGTTGACTCCCAAAGGGAACATGACAATGATTTCTACCAGGCAGAAGGTAACAGCTTCTGAGATTGAACCAAAGGCCAAGCCCTTATTTCGGACTACTTGCAGGATTCACAAGTCAATTTAGGGATGCAGTAGCTCATGACAAAGAACTGGCAGTTGATATTTTAACAAATTCAGAAGGAAAACATTTTTCTGGGAAAGAGATATGGAACTTAGGGAGTACAAGGCTACTATCAAAACCTAGAATTTGAATTTTAGAAGTCATTTTGAACACTATTTGACGATGCAGTTAGAGGAGGGCTGAACCTAATCATACATAACCAACTACTCTTGCTAAGCTTTTCCCTGTTCCAGGTGCAAACTGCAACCCAACGCAGCTCTACTGGAAACCGCGTTGAGGAATTTCAGGCCTTGTTTTTATGCTCATTAAGAAAACCTAACATCACTAAATAATAACGACAGTCTCTATTCAGATTGCTTATGACACATCATTGTTCAGACAGACATTTAGCCTATATTCTACTCATATCTGATGGATCCACATTTGGTGACATGAAACTAAAATCAGAAGTTTTCCTTATTAAACTTAGAGGGGTAATTAGCAGGAGAAAGTGATTGTTTCAAGGGCTTTCTTCTCTACATAGGTGAGTAATACTCTCATATATTCATAAATTCTCTCCTCTCTTTCTCCTTTTCCCCCACCTCAAATTCTTATTAAGCCCTAGGTAAAAATGAGTCTCATGGAAGGCAGGTATAATAACTCTTTAATTATATGTTGAGGCGTTTCTTTTCCATCTGAACATTTTTATCAACAATAAATTCATTTTAAGGGAAATTAGCAAATGAGACACAAATTTAAGACACATTTTTACTCATATGTACATCATTTGGGTAATTTTGTACATATAATTTTCGTGGGTTTTATTCATAAAAGCAGGAATACATTAAGTGTACATTATAAACTTCAACAGAGATGTCTCATGTTTTTTCCTCCTTGGTTTTTTTGATGTTTTGAAATAAAGAGTTGGTGAATAAAAGCATTTTGAAAATATAAGTGCTGACTACATACTAATTAATGAGTGGATTCAATATTATTAAATATAATAAGAAAGTTATGTTTAACATGAGATTACTACATTATGTTAATACATCACGTAACAAAATTATCTTGTAAGGTGGCCAGTTCTTAAGTGCTGAGACCATTAAAGTCCATTGAGTTTAAATAACTTGCTTAGTCTTACAAAGTAAAACCAAGTTAATGGTTTCCATGCTGGAAGCACAAAACCATCTTGTGTTCTCCTTTTCTCACTGTCTTCTGGTACACACAGTATACATATGAGGGAGGTGTGCAGCTCAACACATGTGCTCGGTTCTGCAAGAACTGCTTACAGGAAAAGGGCCTGCTGGAATCATGCTGTCCACAGCTAACTCCATGCTCACTGGATGCTGTTCCTCTTTTCCAGTACTGTTTCTATTTTAGGCTTCTTGCTTTTGTGCTTCTCTTCTGTGCCTTCATTCAGTCCCATCTTACAACTCTAGATAAGAGGAAAAGGTTGTTGCAGTTTAAAAAGAATGACAAAACAAAACAAAATAAGCATGTAACATACAAGTATATACACACAGTTAAGCCTTCAGATTATTTCTCAGGAAATTAGATAGCTTCTCCCTATAGCTTCCTCACAGATAGTAGGCATGTCGTGAAGCCTGCTTTCTTTTTTTTTATTATTAAGAATTTTATAATACAATCTTTTCTCATTTTACATAGCTATCACAGTTCCTCCTTCCTCCCCTCCTCCCGCCGCACCTTTCCACCTACCCTACCACCACATCAACTCCTCAGAGTGGGTAAGGAAGCCTGCTTTCTTAATTTCAGTTAGAACAATGAAGGACAACCAGGAAACATCCAATCTTCCTAGAAGAATTAGATAAGTTTTTAAATCCACTATGGCAACTTACATAGAGAAATGAAACACCAGTGTGTTTTGGTTTGGCGTTCATTCCCAATGATGGGTAACTATTGTGGGGAGTCAGGCCTGCCATTCTACGGAAACTAGAAACGAAGCTCATTACACTTATTATATGTTATTTTGCTTCATTGTCTGTCTGTAGGTATGCTGCAAAAGTGTGGGTGTCTGCAAAGGTACCGGTATTCTTGGTCTTGGAGCTCCAGGTGGCGACCTGTCTGAAATGAGTGTCAGGAACCACAGCTGGGGCTGCAGGAGCACTTTTCCCCTCAAAACTAGGCACTGTTCATCTCTTCATCTAGATGAACTCTAGAAAAGTGAAAACAGGCAAACAGTTGTATGCGGACAAAATCCAAAAGTAACGAGAAATTCTTGTGAAAACTTCATTGTCGTATTTGCTACTATGTTCTTATGGCTTTTGTGCCTCTTTATAATGAATTGCCAGGGACCAAGGAACTGCTGGGATCCAGATTAGGAGGAAAGGTCACTCTGCTACTTCCTGTCTTTCAATCAAGTGCATAGATGGACGTTCAGAACCTCTTCCTGTTCCCTCATCAAAAATCCCCCCTGCTCCTGGCCCAGAGACAACTTTTTCTGATACGATTTCTTCATGAATAATGAATCGATAGGGATTTCTCCTTCAGAGACCCAAATTCTAAGAAAATAGGAGCTAGTTACCCTGATTTTCCTCAGTTGTCTATTCTGTTTTGTTTTGTTTTGTTTTCTAGACAGGGTTTCTCTGTAGCTTTTTTTTTTTTTTATTGGAAAAAAAAGAAATTTCTGCCTCCTCCCCGCCTCCCATTTCCCTCCCACTCCTCCCTCTCCTCCTCTCCTCCCCCCACTCCTCCCCCTCCCTCTCCAGCCTGAAGAGCAGTCAGGGTTCCCTGTGGAAAGTCCAAAGTCCTCCCCCCCTCACTCCTGGTCTAGGAAGGTGATCGTCCAAACTGGATAGGCTCCCACAAAGCCAGAGCATGAAGTAGGATCAAAACCCGGTGCCATGGTCCTTGGCTTCTCAGCAGCCCTCATTGTCCGCCAAATTCAGAGAGTCCGGTTTTATCCCATGCTTTTTCAGTCAGAGTCCAGCTGGCCTTGGTGAGCTCCCAAAGAATCAGCCCCACTGTCTCCACGGGTGGGCGCACCCCTTGTGGTCCTGACTTCTTTGCTCATATTCTCCCTCCTTCTGCTCCTCATTGGGACTTTGGGAGCTCAGTCCAGTGCTCCAGTGTGGGTCTCTGTCTCTATCTCCATCCATCGCCAGATGAAATTTCTATGGTGATATGCAAGATATTCATCAGTATGGCTATAGGATAGAGTCATTTCAGGTTCCCTATCCACAGCTGCCCCAGGAACTAACTGGGGACATCGCCCTGGGCACCTGGGAGCCCCTCTAGATCCAAGTCTCTTGCCAACCCTAAGATGGCTCCCTTAATTAAGATGTGTGCTTCTCTGCTCCCTTAACCAACCTTCCGGGTTTCTCTGTAGCTTTTGAGTCTGTCCTGGATCTAGCTCTTGTAGACCAGGCTGGCCTCTTACTCAGAGATCCGCCTGACTCTGCCTCCCAAGTGCTAGGATTAAAGGTGTGTGCCACCACCACTGGGCCAATTGCTTATTCTAAAATAACCATTGCGAGCATAGTCATGTATTAAATCATCTTTCTGGACACATATTTTACCCATAATATAAAAGAGAACCACCAATGAAAACAGCTCATAGATTTTCTCTAGGAACCAGCTTTTTGTTTCATTGATTTTTTGGATTGTTTTCTGTGTTTCTATTTTGTTGAATTCAGCCCTTAGTTTGATTATTTCCAGTCTTCTACTCCTCTTAGGTGAGTCTGCTTCTTTTTTTTCTAGAGCATTCAGGTGGGCTGTTAGGTCTCCATTGTGTGCTTTCTCTGTTTTCTTTAAGTGGGCACTTAGTGCTATGAACTTTCCTCTTAGGATTGCTTTCATAGTGTCCCATAAGTTTGAGTAGGTTGTTTCTTTATTTTCATTGAATTCAAGGAAGACTTTAATTTCTTTCTTTATTTCTTCCTTGATCCAGGTGTGGTTCAGTAGTTTCCATGAGATTGTAGGCTTTCTGGGGGTAGCATTGTTGTTGAATTCTAACTTTAATCCATGGTGATCTGATAAGACACAGGAGGTTACGAATATTTTTTTGTACCTGTGGAAGATTGCTTTGTTACCGAGGATGTGGTCAATTTTCGAGAAGGTTCCATGAGCTGCAGAGAAGAAGGTATATTCTTTCCTATTTGGGTGGAATGTTCTATAGATGTCTGTTAAGTCCATTTGATCCATTACCTCCATTAATTCTCTTAATTCTCTGTTAGGGTTCTGTCTGATTGACCTGTCCATTGGTGAAAGAGGAGTGTTGAAATCTCCTACTATTAGTGTGTGCGGTTTGATGGCAGCCTTGAGTTTTAGCAATATTTCTTTTACGTACGTGGGTGCTTTTATATTAGGGGCATAGATATTCAGGATTGAGACTTCATCCTGCTGAATTGTTCCTGTTATGAGTATAAAATGACCCTCTCCATCTCTTCTGATTGATTTAAGTTTGAAGTCAACTTTGTTAGAGATTAGTATGGCCACACCTGCTTGTTTCTTAGGTCCATTTGCTTGATAAACCTTTTCCCATCCTTGTTATGAATCATGTGGGTAAAACCAATAGTTAAAGTACCAAACTACTGAGAACTGTGCTCATTTGTGTAATGCTTATAAACCCCAATCAAATAACATTATTTGTACTATTACTAAAAAGGAAAGAAATTGTATATAATGAAGGCATTAGGAAATATTTGTCTGCTAGAAAACCTTGCAAGTAGAAGCCAGCATTCTCTGTCCAGTCCTATTTGATTGTATGATTCTCCCTTTTCTAGAGAGTAGAGTAATTTGACTACTAGTGAATAGAAAAGAGCAAGATGTAAGTACTGGTGGCAAGAACTGAAACTGTTCATGAAGAATGGTAATGAACCTGGCTTGATACTGTCAAAGAAATTCTGACTGGCCTTCAACCCAGAGTTCACCATAGTAAATTATCTTTCAGTGTTAAAGGGGTAGAGAACTACCTTGAAAAAAGAATGTATCTAGTAGTTTCTTCTGCAGACAGAGGAAGCTGTGCAAATTACAGCCAGTGGGAAGTATGTGAAGTGTAAAGCATAACATCCAAGGAATGTCCCTGAGGAACAATTTCTACTTCCTACCTGACAGATGGTCTTTGTCAGCACTGTCTGTACAACAGGAAGCCCTGACCTTAAGTAAGAGAGGCACACCCATGGTCAGTAACACTGGAGGGTCCTGGATCCTTTCCATGTGGGTGAGAAACCGAATACCTGTTTACAGCATGATCATGTTGACGCTCATGCCTTGTGAAGCACTGTCTACTAGACACAAATATGCTGACTTTGATACATTTAGCGTTTTAAAATATTTGATGATCTTTATTCAATTTTTTAAAATTTTACTCCTAAAATGTGGAAATTCCCCTTTTTATAGCTTTAATGTTTTTACCATCTCAGATACTTATTCTTTATAAATAGATTGTTATTGATGATTGTTTTTCTGGTAAACATTTTGTAGAGCTGGGAAGAGTTTACACACTAAATGTATGCTAGAACTATTTACAAAGTCAAATGGTCTTCAGTTTATCAGATTGTAAATATTCTTAACTGAAAAATAAAAAAATCTGTCTAAAATTTTGTATGAAAAGAAAATATATTAATTAGTATTTTTTAAAATTCCTAAATACATCTCAGTTTCCCACTAAGTTGTAAATAGAATTTGACCTATCAAAGATGGTACTGACAAAATTCCAGAGTTACAGATGAAATTCTAGAATTAATGCAGATTAACTATGGAATAAAGACAATATTGTACACAGACACTAAGCCCTGGCCTCAGTTTGATGAGGGATAGACTGACTTGATTGTTCATTTAAATGTTTCCACAGAGAAATTAATGCCTACATAAAAAAGACTGCATATAAATTCCTCATAATCTAGAGCTATTATACATAAGTGACATAAACATCTATCATTTGATTGTGATAGAATGTAACACCATTTTATTCTGACTCCTATTGAGCACCAGTGGATGGCCGTTAAGACTTATTGTGGGGCACAACATTAAGAGTCACAGAGTTGCAGCCCGTTTGGAGAGGGTTTGTTTCTCATCACAAAAGGAACCTTAGCTTCCAGATTTAACAGTAAAAAGAGTCGGTCAACATTTTAATTTTAAAAAGTTTAAAGATAATTTTATTTGTTACATGGTGTCAACATATAAATGATGTTAGTAATGGAATGGCATACTACCTGGAAAATCCTTCATGAGAAAGAAACACATTGGAATTAGTGCTGAGTTTTATGAGAATTCTCTTCCTTGGTTATTAAATGACTGGATTAAATTTCCATTGTCTTTTGAGAATAAGCTGTTAAGAATATCACTTATCTATACACAACATTAATCTTTTCCAACTTACTTTCCTAAATAACTAATTAATATCAATTATGTGGTAAATAAGTAGCAGTGTATGTAAAGCTGATATTAGAAGAAGGGAGAATGCAAAAAAAAAATCATAGTCTCAACATCTAGAATAGTAGACTGAGTCTAGTGAAGATGTATTAGGGAAATTTAGTTAGAGATATGCATTTATTTGAACTTAGATTACTAGAGTGGGTTTCTTTGAACCTGGCATGAAATAACTTGGTAGACTATTTAATATTTGAGATTTTATACAGATAGTACAGTTATTTTAACATAAAGAGGATTTAATTTCTGTATGTCAGAAAGTAGGTTCAAACTATTTGTAAAGTAATGATATTGTGAAGACCAGTTTGTCCTTCAGTCTTTGCCTGTGAGGGAAGCTATGGAAGTTGTTGCAGGTAACATGCCTGTGGTGTGTTCCATACAAGTACCAAACTGCAAAGACCAACATGACTACTAAGAAACTAGCCTCAAGCTGTCTGTGTTATATAAATTTGTAGCACCCTCTGTGATGTAAAACATTAAAATATATATATATAATAAAAGATGAGTGTTTGGGGGTTTTGATAGGTGTAGGTCCTCCTCCACGACTGTGGCACACAATGCAGACTTCTTCCACTGCCTTTAATTCAGAAGTTCGCATGGAAAATAAACTCCTCACTGATTTTTTAAAGCTTAGTCCTGAAATAACCACACAAAAATTGTATTAATTAAATAAATGCTTGACCCATTATCTCTAGCCTCTTATTGGCTAACCCTCACATCTTGATTTAACCCATTTATATTCATCTGTATATCACCACGTGGCAGTGGTTTACTGGAAAAGATTTAGCATGTCTGTCTCTGGTAGCTCCATGGAGTATCTCTCTCTCTCTCTCTCTCTCTCTCTCTCTCTCTCTCTCTCTCTACCTTTCTTCCTCCCAGCATTCAGTTCTGATTTCTTCACCTACCTAAGTTCTGCCCAATCAAAAGGCCAAGGCAGCTTCTTTATTTATTAACCAATGAAAGCAACACAAGGACGGATGAACTTCCTACACCACTTATCCAAACTAACCAAAAGACAGAGGGAGAATATCCAAATTAACAAAATCAGAAATGAAAAGGGGGACATAACAACAGACATGAAGGAAATACAGAGAATCATCAGGTCATACTTTGAAAACTCATACTCCAAAAAATTGTAAAACTTAAAGAAAATGAACAACTTTCTGGACAAATATTTTTTACCTAAAATAAAACAAGACCAGATAAGCTAACTAAACAGGCCTATAACTGGTAAAGAAATAGAAACAGTCAAAAGTCTCCCAACCAAAAAAGCCCAGGACCAGATGGTTTTAACTCAGAATTCTACAAGATTTTCAAGAAGAACTATAAAAACTAATACCAATACTCCTCAAATTGTTCCATATGATAGAAACAGAAAAAACATTGCCAAACTCTTTTTATAAGGCTACAATTACCCTGATACCCAAACCACAGAAAGACATTACTAAGAAGGAGAATCTTCTCCATCTCACTTATGAATATTGATGCAAATGTACTTAATAAAATTCTGGCATATAAAATACAAGAACACATCACAGGGATACAAGGCACATACCTAAACATAATGAAGGCAATATACAGCAAGCCAACAACCAACATCAAACTAAATGGAGAAAAACTTCCAGAGATGCCACTGAAATCAGAAACAAGACAAGAAAAAAACAGACAAAAAAACAAAACAAAACAAAAAAAAAACAAAACATAATGTCATCTGGAATTTTGCAGGCAAATGGATGGAGCTAAGAAACATCATTTTGAGTGAGGCAACCAAGATACAGAAAGTCAATTGTCACATGTACTCACTCATAAGTGATTTTCAAACATAAAACAAAGACTACCAGCCCACGAATCACAAACCTTAAAAGAGAGACATATATTGATCTAATCTATATGAGAAGTAAAAAAAAAAAAAAAAAAAAAGACAAGATCTCCTGAGTAAATTGGGAGCATGGGGACCTAGGGAGAGGTTGAAGGAGGAGGTATAGATAGGGAGGGGAGCAGAGACAGTGCAGAGCTCAATAAAAATAAAAAAAATATAAAAATAGAGTAATAAAGAAAGCCATGTAAAGATGAAAAAACATGGAGAGTCTGGGTTATGTATATCATTATGTTTTCTTTTAACTTTTGACGGCAGAGAGATATTTGACTCTAGGGACTGCTAATCTAAACCAACATGCATATTTTAACGGTATCTTGACTTCAAAATTTTAGTCTAAGGATATGTTATTTTGGAAAAGCGGTTCTGCTTTGTTTACACAAGAGATGAAAACTTGTGAATTCCTTCCAGGCTAATGTGGTTTGATGGAATAAGACCCACTCCCAAAAGGTCTCCATAAACCTTAAAAATACTTAGTCCAACAAACAGCAGGAAACATTTTGGAGAAAACAATGTACAAACTCTCAAAATAATTGTTTATAAATGTTTGGTTTTATTTAAAAGTGGTTGTGTATAAATGGCTAAATGGTTACAATCTTTTTAAAAAGGGGGAGTTATAATATAGAGATGAATACTTTGCACTGGTATTAATCTTGGTTCATGGATACATATTTAAGTTCAATTTTGTACACTGTGTATATGTATTTCTGCTCTTGATTAAATTATTGTTTATATAGTTCACTTAAAATGTAATATATAATTAAAAATTACAGATTAATAGGAAGTCATCTACAATAATTAAACACACAATGGAGTATTACTCAGCGGTAAAAAGCAATGACATCTAGCAATGTGCAGGCAAATGGATGGTACTAGAAAATAACATCCACGTGATGTTCCCAGACCCAGAAAGAAAAACATGGTATATACTCACTCATAATTGGATATTAGATGTAAAGCAAAGGATAACCAGACTATAGTACACAACGCCAGAGAAGCTAGGTTAAAAAGAAGGACCCCTAGAGGGATACAAATGGAGGGTCCAAGGAAGGGGAAATAGTTAAGATCTCCTGGATAAACTGGAAGGGGGGTTGTTATGGAGGAGATTGGGTATAGGAACATGAGAAATCAAGATGGCCAAGTTGGGGGAGGGACAGAGAGGGAGAGCAATAAAAGAACTATCTTTGAGGGAGCATTATGATGTTAGGGAGAAACCCGGTGCTGGGGAATTTCCAGGAATCCACAAGGATGACCACTGATAAGACTCCTAGCAGTAGTGGAGAGGGTGCCTGAACTGACCTTTGACTGTAAACGCCTTAGTGACCACCCTAATTGTCATCATAGAACCTACATCCAATAACTGATAGAAGCAGATGCAGTGATCCACAGCCAAGCACTGGGCTGAACTCCTAGAGTTCAACTGAAGAGAGAGAGGGGGAATCATATGAACAAGTTGTAGAGGGTGTCAGGATCTTGATTGGGAAAACCACAGAGACAGCTGAACAGAGCTAGTTGGTGCTCAGGGACTCTGGACTGTCAGCTGGGGATTCTGCATGGTCCTCTGAATGTGTGTGACAGTGACTTCATCTCTTGGTGGAACCCCTAGAAATGGGACCAGGACTTATTCCGGGTGCACATACTGGCTTTTGGAAGCCTATTCCCTATGGTGGGATACCTTGCTCAGCCTTGATACGGGCGTGGAGGGGCTTGGTCCAGCCTCTACTTGGTAAACCAAACTTTGTTGAGTCCCCAAGCGAGGCTTTACCTCCTCTTAGGAGTGAATAGAGAGTGGGATAGGAGAGGGGCGGGAGAAGAGGAGGAGGAAGCTGGGGTTGGTATTTAAAATAAAAAATAAATTGATAAATTAAATATATATATATATGATCAGAACCAGTCTCTAGCCACTGATCTCTGAACTCTCTCTTTTGTATAAAACAGTAAGAAACTAAAATGTTCTCTCACTTCTAATATGTGCCCCTCCCATCTCTGAGTCTCCTCCTGGCTCTGAATAGTTCTCACATAGTATCTTCTAGCTCTACCATAGTCGTTTACCTAGACTAGAGATTTCAGCTTCATTCCATAACAGCTTTTTAGTCTCTGGACATCAGCCAGCAGAATTTACTGAGTAGATAATATTCAATCAAGTTGCAGAATTTGGAAAAGTAGATAATATTGGTCGGTAAATTATACCCAAAATATTGAGCCCATGTTTACAATTTGGAGATTAAAATGAGTCATATAGTCTTCTTCAATCAACTCATCACTTACTAAAGCTGTTTCCAATGAGATGATTGAATTATGAAGGTATGTGAAGAATTTACTTGCATTCCATATACTTGGAAAAGATCATAATTTTCCAGATATTTTTTATAAAAAAATCCCTAAACTGTTTCATTTACTTTTTAAAGCGTTGCTATGCAATTATTTTCTTCTTTGGAAATATGGTACTTACAAAACTAACATTGATGTCATTTCATTTTTATAAACAAAAATGTATGGATGACTTATGAAGAGTTTTAAGTGAAATATGAAATAAATCTCAGGATCAACAGTATATATTAGGAAATTAAATAATGCTGTAGCTGAGATTCAATTAAACATGTAAAAGATTTGAAAAACAGAAACAGCTTTTTAGACAAACATTTTTGCCTGGAAAAAGCTTCTCAAGAGGGCAAGACTTCTGCTCTAAGTGTTAGTCCCCTTACGAGATTTGTAAGGATAGTCATGCCACTTCCTCTAAACTGTAGGGTTGGCATTTATAAAATGTATCAGGAAAATGATAAATTAAAAATACCTGAATTTTTAACATAACATTAAATCTTGAAAGTCTTTGAACGGCACTAGGTTCTATTTAAGTGCACAGATTAAGCTTAGATCCAAAAGGAAAAAATAAATAAACAAAAAATGACCTCACCCACCCCAAAAAAGAATACTAGGCAACTAAGGAGTGCTGAGGCTTCTCAATAGAGGAGCACATCAATTGGTTATCCAATAACAAATGGACAGCCCTGGAAACAGATATGCAAGCAACATAATACTGACAGAACAAATTGTATTCAGAGACATATATACATATGCACTTGCATGTGGCAACAATTTTTAAAAGGAGGCCATGAGTTTGAAAGGCAGTAAGGAGTGGTATATGGGAAGGTTTGGATTAAGGAAAGAAAAGAGAGAAAAGCTATATTGTAGTCTCAATATAAAATAAATAAAAAATAACATGGGCTAATATTGTTTTTAGTGATTGTTTTTCCCTTCAGTGGTATATGATGGAAATGTTAACTATACAATGATATTAAGCCTTAGATATAATTACTAGTAGTTTAAAGATAACTGTTAGTTTTTATTTGAATATTAAAATAAATTGTATTAATACTTTCAATTGAAACTGGAACATTTTCCCCTGTTCTTAGATTGTGCTTACGTTCAAGAGTTTTTTCTGTTTTTTTTCTTAGCCTCATCTGGTATAGCCATACCCTGTCCTTGATTTTTTTCCCTTTTCCACACTTAGAGTTTCCTTCCTTACCCAGAGACAAGGAAGTCCCCAAACTCCAGCTCAGGATTTCAATGCTATAATGTTCCTCAGAGAAGACATTGGTTGATATGAACCAGGAGAGGAAGAAAGGAAGCACGTAAGAATCTGCAACTTATTCTAAGGAAGCATCTGGTCTCTCACGTAAGTGATATGACATTTATGCTAACAATGCCCACAATATACAAAAGCGTAAATTCGCCAGTAAAGATTGCAAGGTCTCTCTATTAATCAAGGTTTATCTGATGCTGCTCTTTTGAGGAAACTTCAAACTCACAGAATTTTATCTTTCATACAAACACTGAAATGCATTCAGAATTCACAAGCTAAAATGTGTGTTTGTTTAAAGGAATAGAGGAAGCAGTTAGCTTTCAGTCTTCCAGAAAACATCTTTTCCTTCCTGTAAGGTTAAAGTCAATGTCATTTGTAGGTTTTTTTCCCCCAGAAAAACAGCAAAAACAGCATTTGAAGGTCTTTGGCTCTTATCTTGTATAAAAGAAAAACATTTTTTTTTCAGAATTGGAGTCGACAACATCAGTGTTTGTTAGCATCTAACTAAGAGAGCATCAAGTAACTTTTAGATTAGTACAAAAACCTTCAACTGTAAAGGGAACATGAGGTCCCCTGAAAACAATGAGCAGGTATGTGAAAATAGAAGTTGGGCACTGACTGAACGTATATTACAATAGCAATGAATGAGGTTAAGAAATATTGAGAATAAAATTTCTTTTATTGAATGTATCTCTTGTAGGCATCCCAAGTCACCACCCAGAAGCCTGTGAGCTGTAGTGTGAAGGTATCCAGGAGATCATTTTTTAAATAACTAAGTACAAAACCAATAAGGGTAGCTCAGGAGATAACTTAATGTAGTCTTTTCTTCTGGAAGACTGACTTTGAACCTCACCCTAGTATTTTCTTATCACTTTTGTTTCTAACAAATATTAAAGTGTTGTAACCATCTGACTGGGTGAGTTAGTCCAGCGACCAGCAAGGATAGCAATCAAGAGACAGGTATCTTACAAATGGGGTATATAGTCATTCAATATAATGGCTCAGTGATGGTAACCTCTCCCTTTGCCTTTTGAAATAACAAGTCAAGTTCCTAGATTCTGTCCTTTGTATGGTTTTCGTATCTGCCTCTCCACGATGAGCATACCAACTCTTCAATGCACACGGCTTTGAAGACAATCCTCTTTCCACGTCTGAGAGCTGATTGGAAGAACAAGAAAAATGACACAGGAATAATCGTCCCCACCCGGGAGAACTTGCAAATGACTGAGAAAGGAATATATTTCCTTTCGAGAAAAAAATCAGCTGAAGAAGCAGAATGAGCTTATATCCCACATTCATCATCATCCAGATATTTTTTTTAATATCTGCCACTCCTGGTGTTTCATTTTTATTACTGATACTGTGTGCAATGCTGATAATATTGAAGTTTAAGGAAACAGAGTTCAAACAAGATGATTTTTTAAATTCATATTGTTAATCTTGGGGCTCTTTTATCAAGAACAGATAGAAGCTACTGCTATCTGAGTTTCCCTTACTAACAGCACTAGAGTATATTGATCACCCATGCTTTGTCAAAAATGTGCAAAGAAACTTGAGGTCAGTCTTGAAGATAATCAAGACCATAAAATCTAAATTCAATATATCAACAACAATAGGTAAATCATCCCTTTTAAACACTTTAAAATAAGTGATATCTCATGTTTCATGAAAGACAATTTTAAGACTGTTATCAATTCTCTGCAATTATTCTGAAAAAAAAACCTGGAATAAATATAAAAGAATACACAACACCCACAATAATAGGGCTTCTCCTGGAGTCCCCAGTGCAATTCTATGTATCCCAGCTCTGATAGCACACCCTCAGGTCATAGTGCTTGCTCTGTGCTATGACTGACACACTTCCTGTCCTTGCAATGTGAAGCCAGTGATCTAGAAACATATCACACGATCTCCATGAGTATTCTTCCAAGACAACACTCTAGTTCCTCAATGGCTAGCCATCCCTTTGCCTCTGGTGTAATGCAGCTTTTTCCGTTTCCCCTTCAATCAGCCCCGTTCCTTTGGATTCTTCTGCCAAAGTAACTGCTAACAAGATGAAGACACCTAAGAGATATTCTGGCATACCTCCCACCTCCATAGCATCTTGGGCAACCTGTTTAGGGCAGAAATTGTTATAGGACTCTAACTAGGTTCATTTGAAACAATGGAGCCATTTATACAATTACGAGGGCAAGCTGCAAGAGATGCTTAAGAACTAAGGGAAAGAACAGAAAAATGGAGAACAATACAGTGGTAACTACAGTGAAAAAGAAATGTGTTTAAGGGGAAGAACACGTGATAGAGTTGTATTAATACTGTGTATCTGATGTTTACATTGTATCTATAGTCAAAAGGCACAGTAAGGGAATTTGAATGTTTGTTTTCCTCTCGAGAAACAATACCAGTCTATTTTGTTCTCTTCCCAACAGATAGAGAGAACAGAGGAGGGGTAGATGCGAGTTTTGTTGTAAAAAAAAAAAAATCTATGTTACATTGTTATGTTTCCTTATCTGCATATATTGTTGAACAGTTACATAAAACCATTTGACATGTTTTTTATTTTATGTTTGAATCTTTCAAGAATCTCTCGATCTGTTTTTTTTTGTCCTGATTTTTTTTTCATATATTTTGATCATGATTTTCATGTCCCCCAAGTTCTTACTGGTTTTCGCCACCTCCCTACTTACCAAACTTTATGCTCTCTCTCTTTCAACAAACACACAAAAATTAAAAGTCAAAAAGAATCAATTAGTCAAATGTGTGCAAATGTTTAATGTACAACATTCCTCTTATATCTGGCTGAAAAACAGATCTCTGAGGATTATTCTTCCCATTGACTGAAATTTCCCACTATGACCATCATCCCACCATCTACAATGAAGTCCTGGTAGCAGTCACAACTCAAGAAATCATGCAAAATTTGTCTGTGTTTGCTTGAATGATTTTGCTTAGGGTAATATTTTCCAACCTCATTTATGGCATTACAAATGAAAATATTTCCTTGCGATTCAGTTGCCAGGAACTGCTGGAAAGTCCCATTGCCAAGCTTTCTGATCCTTAGGCATCCTTCCTTTTATTTTTTAATGTTAATGTTTTTAGTTTAAACAGAATTGTATCAATTTTCTTCTCCCTTTACCCACTCTAGCCCCTCCCACCCTCCCATTGAATTTCTCCCATGCTCCCTGCCTCAAGTTATGTGTATGTGACAATAATAAAGTGGAAGAGACTTTCTGTTTTTAAGTGTTTTTAGGTCTGCCCACTGATTTTATAATAAAGTCATTTACTTCATCCGGGCATTTATCCGTTCCCATCGCATTCCTCTGTCTTTGAATTGTTTTTCTCCATTGTCAAGAGATCTTGGGCCATTTTTACTTTACCTTCTTTACCTTCTTTTTAACAAAGTATAATTTTGCTGTCCACCTAATAATTATCATAGGAAAATTAAAAAGAAAACAGAATTCCTCAGATTATCTTAAGGCTTAATTGAATTTGAGAAAAAATTGCTTTTTTTTATTATTAAAACTCTGTTTAAAATGAGTACTGAGTTGTCAATCAAAGCAAAGCAAAAACCAAGAAGGCCCTGTGGAGCAAGAGGGGAAGGTGAAGTACGCAGGAAGAGCTGGATGTACAGGCAGGAGAGGTGGCTGTGCAGAGCATGCAATGCCATCCAGATTCTGCAGCTGTCTTCTTAGGTTCCCTGATGTGGAGAGCCTGATGCTGTCCAGTGATGAACTCAGGACACTAGTTTATAAAGTTATATATTAGAAAAATGAAAGCAAAAGCCAAAAGACCGCTTAAAATTATGTGTTTGCTTACTCATTTTCCATGAACAAATAACTTGCTGTTTGAAGGGTATAAAATATCTCTCTACCTGCTTAAATTTTGACTCCGTTTATTTTCTATCAATCATGAGATTTGATCATTATTTAGGAGTTACAGAGTAAAACCCATGCTTCCCCAAGACCCATGAATTTGAGGATGGTTTGTGTTATAATGAGTCTTGGTTTTATTAAAATGTCAGGTGCTCTTCATGGACTATTGGAAAATTCTTCCACTTATGTGAAAGAACCTGACAGCTATTCGTTTACATATATAGATTTGGCTAAGTGATCAAAATATCTTTAACTGAAATTAATGGGTGAGGCTCTGTTAGTTCTCAAAATATTATAAATAGCATGTCAATTAGTAGTATTTAAACTGGAATTTCAAAGGTGATTAAGTGAGAGATGTGAATGCGGCTAATTATAACACAGTTCTAAGTACTTAAACAACTTACACTATCCGTCAAGAGCTACGAAGTATCTTCCACATGCATCTATGGGAATCTATATGAGTTATTGCCTTAAAATTAGGAAACAGCCATAAAAAGGTTTTGGCAACTACGGAAAATCAAAGCTTTCGTCCAGGTCAAGAATCGCACATAACCGTCAGGCAAAGTGATCAATACCATAATTTATTATAGAAATATCACTTATTTTCCATGCGTCATGGGCTATAAACGAATAATGTATTACTGGTCCTTAAGAATTTCAACCCTAACCCTAGAAATATGGAATAAATAGAAAGATATTAACCTAAAATAGTGTGTAAGTAAGAGTAAAGGATAGAAATAAATCTTTGGAGGACTGAGGATATGATGTTATAGTTTTAGAGAATGCAGGAGGTCAGATTTTAGTAAGTAGCACAGGAGCTGTGCTTCAAACCATACTGAGCACAAAGCTGAGGAACTAAATAATCCTATACACATTGAAGGATTGTTACTTGGAAAAATTAGCACATATATTTCCATTCTAAGTTGCTGCATTAATGCTGTTAACCTCAGATTTCATTATTCAGGAAATACTCATTGGTACTTACTATATGCAATTAGCCATTTTAAAGGATATACTTAGCATCCTAAATTAAAACTGCTAAAATAGAAATTACTTTTTGGAAAGATGAAAACATGGAATAACTTGATCAAATATCAAATAGCCTATGAAGAACACACGTCTTAAAATTTCATAATATATGAAAAGAGCATATCAGAAAAGTCACAGGAAACTGTATAATTTCAAAGCAGCTTAAACTTACTGTCTGATTGGTTTTGTTCCCACAAATAATAGAATTGTGGGACAATCAGTTCCATCTCAGGTGTTCTTCTTGTATACCCCCATTAAAAAAAAATGTACTGCATGTCACCGTATGAACTCCTTTCTGGCTTCAAGAATAGTGGTATTTGACTGTTCTCGAGTGTTTATACTCTCTACTTTATCAACCCAAACTTTCACTATTCAAAATTTATACCTAGTCCATGTTTTATAATAAGCTAATTCAAACGTCAAACACTCTTCTCTACTGCCATTCACATGAGAAAGGACATTTTGAGCCTCCACAAAAGGGATATGCTAAAATAATTTTGCAAATACTATACATTTTTAAACAGTGAAAATTTTTATCGAAGAGCTGACTTGAATGTAGTGGCATGAATCAAGGCCATCCACGGGGATAGAGTTATTTCCAAGTACCCAAACCTAATCTTTTTATGTATGAAAACCCAAAAGCTTTCCTTTGAATTCTCTTGTTGAGTAAATGACTTATTTTCAGGGAGAAAGGTGTTCAGCTGCCTATCCTTGTCGGTACAGAAAACATTTCCTGATTTTATTATCAGAAGTGCCATTGCCACTATACACACATGTGCCTCCCTTTGTTGTCGTACGTTTCTGATTCAATGAAAAAAAAAATCACTTTCCTGAAATCCAGATACTTTCTCTTATGAGATAAACCTATCCTTTAATTTGACAATCAACACTTTTAGCTTCAAACGTGATTTTCTCCAATCACTATTAAATATTTAACTACATAGTAGTTGTTAAATAATAGTTATTTAACAACAACCATGACTAGGTTGTTCCATGGGTTCTCAGACACTACGATTGGGAAATGTTTTTAGGGGACCTCTTAACTCATTAGATGTTAAATCACTTGCTTGAGACTGACTGCACCAAGCTTGTAATCTAGGTCTGGGAAAGCCTGGGCTTTCAGAACAAGTAGCAATCATCAAGGTCGCTCTGCCTTTGTTCATCTGATTTATAATGTTCTTACCTTGGTACCAGGAATTTAAGTAATTAGATCAATAATTGTGTCACAAGCCCTTGAAAGGATTAACTCCTTTATCAGAACAAAAATATGCAATTGAAATAAACTAAAATACTTGAGCTTATTTCATCCTACCTCAGTCCTGAATAACAGCTGTGCACATTTACAAATCTGAAACAGGAAAGAATATGTTTGTGCAAAACATGACAATGATTACATGGATTGCTCCTTTATAATATGTAATTGAATAAAATGAATGCTATTCTTCCTCACAAGTGGTTCTCCTGACAGTTGTTGTCAGGGGACAGTGTTATATTTATGTAGGAGGAGCCAGGTAAAAATTGATTTCTACCAGAGAGCTCTTGTTTGTTCCATATGTTTTTTTTTTGAGAGACTCCCAAATCCATTATTACTTAGAGAAATATGTGACAAAGTTTGGATTCTGAATGTTCTTTGGTGGTTACCATAAAGGACAAAAAAGAGGAGCATAGGTCAAGAGAAGGGACACGTGAGTGTTGGTAAAGAGGAATAGTATTATATAACCAGTCTAGATGTTCCCATTTGGATCTTCCTCATGGTAGAAACTGAAACTTCTGTAAACACTGTGCTATAGACTTTTAAGAAGCCAGGCAGAATTAGGACTACACAGAGAAACATTGCAAGGAAGAAGAATAAGAATAAGAATAAGAATAAGAATAAGAATAAGAATAAGAATAAGAATAAGAATAGGAGGAGGAGGAGGAGGAGAAGGAGGAGGAAGAGGAGGAAGAAGAAGAAACAGAATCCAGCATTCCTGGGTGCAACAGAAGCCTGGACAGAGGAACTAGAGTTTCAAGTCACGAAGTAGGAGGGGGAAGTCAGATTTCAAAAAACTTATGGGCCACGGTACTGGTTTTGATTTCATGCAATGTATTTTGGGAAGCAATTATAGACTAAGGCTGTGTAGGTGAAGGCAGGGGAGCCAGGAGACCTGTTCAGGAAGAATCTATGCTATTTTCAAATTTACTAAACAGACATGACCACAGTGGATGCACAAGGAAGTAACTATAGAATGGGCTAAACATGCCATAGTTCAACAGAACAAAAGGGTTAGGGTTAGATTTCATTGTTCTTAATTATTTTTTAGTTTAATAGCATTCTTTTTATCTCTTTTATCTTTTAGATTATAATAAAATCTCACCATTTTCGCCTTCCTTTTCTTACCTCAAGATCCCCCATAATCCTTCCTTGTTCTCTTTCAAATTCTTGAACGCTCTTTTCATTAATTGTTATTATATTCCACTTTACTTTACAGATGCAAAGTTAAGGATAAAATAGTTAGCCTTTAAGTAAATTTATATGCCTTTATATCTTCTCTTTTCACTTATTTTTGACTTCTGAGAAAAATAACTGTGGCTTTAAAAGTCAACATGTTAATATATTTTCTTTTTATTAGTTTTAAAAACTAGTATACAAAATAATGATTTCACTGGGGATTTTTATACATATTTTATGTATGTTGTTATCAATGAGCTTTTTTCCATCTCTCCTTCTGCCCATTCCTCCTCATGGTGATCCTCCCCTAAATAACTACTTTATATCTTCATGGAGAGCCTAATTTTTTGATATGACAGACGTATTATTTACTTCCTTGTCTTTAAACCTAAGTAAAATAACAACAAAATATAATAAATACAAAAACCACAAGCTTAACTGAATGGGAGGAGCCCCCTTAGCATACAGCATATTCTGTCATATTTCTGGATGGCAGTAAGACTTGAGTTCTTAAGGGAATATCAACTGGAAGAAAGAGGATTCTCCTCTGAAATATACATAGAAATCATGGAATGAAAGGCTTGCTACCTGAATTTAATCTGTATTTAATCAATAAAAACTATTTACATGATTCAGAATCATTGTAGGATAAGTAAAAAATACAGTTTATTCTTGACTTACAATTATACTTTCAGTGTCATGTGTAACATATAAAAGTTCAGAAGTACTGAGTACAGCTAACAATCTACTCATTACTAAAACACCATTTTTAGATATATAGGCACACCCCAGTTTTTAAAGTGTTCCTACCATCTTTATCTTAAAGGTGTGGTAATGTAGATCACATTCATGGCAATTAAGCTGTTAAACGGTGAATTCAGGATTCGATCCAGCACTTTATAGCTCGAGAAGCATGTCACCTACCACATTGTGCCAGCTTATGAATGTCACTATTTTGATATTTGTGTCTAGAAACAGATAAGAGAGATTGTGTGACAGGGATTGGGGTAGACAAATAGGAACTAAAGACTATACTTTTTTTTTTTACAGATTTCATATTTCATTTTTTAATTAATTTAGTTATTGCAAACTAATTTTTAACATTTAGGAATATCAGTTAAATTTAAACATATGCTTAAAATTTAACAGAACATTTTAAAACCAGAAATCAAAAAGGATTAAATAATAGTAGTAAGGGTTTTTCCAGGTTGTACTAACATACAACATGCTGGAGTACTTGTTTACTCAGTATTACTATTAAAAGACTATGAAGGCTAAATACTATTTAAATTTGCCTTTTGAAGTGCAGAATTATTCTCCATATATTAACAGACTTACATTTTCGAACTTTAAAAGTTTCTATGTCAATGCCCATATTATTCGCAAGTATGTCAAGGATGAAAATTTCAGACCTAAAACAATGAAACAAAAATAATGGAATCTATACAACTCAAACTGCTGTAAGATTTTTGTCTTTTGTCCTGTCTGGATTTAGATTCTGAGAACACAACTGAAGAGAATAGTCCATTATGCACTATGCTTAAGGGTAGGAATAAAGGGCCTTACTGTGTAGAGGGCTTAGAGTCCCAGGAAGAGAGAATAAGATTACATAATAGCAAAGACAATCATCTATATTTAAACAAGAATTATATACTTATGACCCATGTTCTCCTCTGAGTATGTGTTTTATTGAAATTAGTAAAGACTGGTAAGTACAATCAAAAATGGAACTTTAGAACTTATACCTTATAAAAGATCAAATAAGCCTAACCTTCAACAAAGCAAACAAAACTCAGGCATGATATTTAATATATATTTAAATAAACTCAAACAATTACAAAAACATCTCAATGGCTAAAGTTTAATACTGAGCTGGCCAAGGAATTTCCCACGTTAATCTGAACAGGAAAATCCCAGTGTATGGGGTAGAAGCATGTAGAAAACGAGAACAGAGAAGTCCAACATAACAGAAGCTATGGGAAATCTGGCTCAGGCGTTCTTTTGTTGTTGTTGTTGTTGTTTTTTACTATTTTCATAATTAATAGGAAAACATAGGATAGATGGAAAATACTTATTATAAAATTTATTTGAAATATTTCATGTAACAAATATCTGGATACCAAAAGCACATAAAGACTCTACCAAGAAAGAGAATTACAGGCCAATCTCACTCATGAACATCGATGCAAAAATCCTCAACAAAATACTGGCAAATCGTATCCAAGAACACATTAGAAAAATTATCCATTATGATCAAGTAGGCTTCATCCCAGAGATGCAAGGCTGGTTCAACATACGAAAATCTATCAATGTAATCCATCATATAAATAAACTGAAAGAAAAAAACCATATGATCATCTCATTAGATGCTGAAAAAGCATTTGACAAAATTCAAAACCCCTTCATGTTAAAGGTCTTGGAGAGATTATGGATACAAGGATCATATCTAAAAATAGTTGACAGCTAACATCAAATTAAATGGAGAGACACTCAAAGTGATTCCACTAAAATCAGGATCAAGACAAGGCTGTCCACTTTCTCCATATCTCTTCAACATAATTCTTGAAGTTTTAACAATAGCAATAAGAGCCGGGCGGTGGTGGCGCACGCCTTTAATCCCAGCAATCGGGAGGCAGAGGCAGGCGGATCTCTGTGAGTTCGAGACCAGCCTGGTCTACAGAGCTAGTTCCAGGACAGGCTCCAAAGCCACAGGGAAACCCTGTCTCGAAAAACCGAAAAATAAAAAATAAAAAAAAAACAATAGAAATAAGATAATATAAGGAAATCAAAGGGATTCAAATTGGAAAGGAAGAAGCCAAACTTTTGTTATTTGCAGATGATATGATAGTGTACATAAGTGATCCCAAAAACTATACCAGAGAACTCCTACAACTGATAAATACCTTCAGTGACATGGCAGGATATGAGATCAACTCAAAAATATCAGTAGCCCTTCAATATACAAAGGATAAAGAAGCTGAGAGAGAAATCAGAGAAACATCACCTTTCCCAATAGCCACACATAACATAAAATATCTTTGGGTAACACTAGCCAAGGAAGTGAAAGACCTATTTGACAAGAACTTTAAGTCATTGAAGAAAGAAATTGAAGAAGATACCAGAAAATGGAAAGATCTCCCACGTTCTTGGATAGGAAGGATCAACATAGTAAAAATGGCAATCTTACTAAAAACAGTCTATAGATTCAGTGCAATCCCCATCAAAATTCCAACACAATTCTTCACAGACCTTGAAAGAACAAGAATCAACTTCATATGGAAAAACAAAAAACCAAGGATAGCCAAAACAATCCTGTACAATGAAGGAACTCTCGGAGGCATTACCATTCTTGACATCAGTATCTATTACAGCGCTACAGTATTGATATTGGCATAAAAACGGAGAGGTTGACCAATGGAATCGAATTGAAGACCCAGATACTAATCCACACACCTATGAACATCTGATTTTTGACAAAGAAGCTAAAAGTATACAATGGAAAAAAGAAAGCATCTTCAACAAACGGTGCTGGCATAACTGGATGTCAACCCATAGAAGAATGAAAATAGATCCATATCTATTGCCATGCACAAATTTTTAGTCCAAATGGATTAAAGACCTCAATATAAATTTATTACCCTGATAGAGGAGTAAGTGGGAAGTAGCCTTCAACACATGGGCACAGGAGACGACTTCCTAAATATAACCCTAGTAACACAGACGATAAGAGCACCATTGAATAAATGGGACCTCCTGAAACTGAGAAGCTACTGTAAAGCAAAGGACACAGTCAATAAGACAAAAAGGCATCATATTGAACGGGAGAAATCTTCACCAACCCCACATCAGACAAAGGACTGATATCTAAAATAAATAAAATTCATAGAAAACAGTTTTTCATAGGAGCCATCTTGCCGAGCATTTATTAATTTTCCCCAGGCATTTCTAATTAAATATATAGGCATTTCTTAGAGTATTGTAGTTTACAACTTTATGTGTAACTGGTTATATACAAACCAGTGGCCAGCAACAGTCACCAGTCATTGATTTGATTCAATGAATTTGGAACAGAATTTTTAACAAAGCCTAGCCTTGGGATCTTCACCGTGGCTCTCAAATGCACATCCCTAGTCAGGAGAGCTTTCAACGTGAATTGATTTTAGATGCTTGCCATTCCTATCTAAACATGTTCTTCTGCATCGTATGGTTGAAACACTGGAGTAAAAAGCTGTTGAGGGGCACAGGTGAAGAGGGAACACTTCCATCAGGTATCCTAGTATCGATTTGAACTTGCAAAGTAACAACAGTACAAGAGCTATCTGGTTTGAACTCTGGCTTCAGTTTACCAGCTTCCTAATACAGTACAAAGAGAAGTCTTTAGATTCAAGCCCAATAGTCAAAAATGTACTATTAACTCTGTTTCCTTTATTGGTCCAAACAATAATAATTAGTTTTATAGCAAAATGCAACTCTATAGTATCTATGTTAGTTTGCACTCTCACCGGTAATGGATGTGCTCCCCTTTCTCTTCTTCCACACCTAGTCTGTTACTATTTACACTCTTGAGAATAGGCTAATATGCAGTGTCACCCAGAAGAGTGCTGAATAGTTCTAGACTGAATCTGGAGCATTTAGCTCAAGTCTGCCCCCAATGAATATGGAGTCAATAAAATCAGTCACTTAATTTTTGTTCTGTTTTGAGACAGTCATTTGGTTGTAGTCCCAGTTGACTTTAAACTTACTGCAGTCACTTGAATTGTATTTGTGTGTTCCCATGCCTGGATTCTTTTCTTAATTTTGAAAATGGTACATATGTATATTTTCACAAGAGATTAAACAATATACAATGTACCAGGCTATAAAATTTTTCAGCAACAATTTTCACAAATAGAATATAATTTTTAGATTAAGAAATAAATTTTGGATAAATTCGGAAACACAACAGAAGCTGGGAAAGAATGTTAAAAAAGAGAAAATACAAGAAAAAGGATAGTGTAAGTCTAGAAATTAATAGACTAGACATCTGCATTTAGAATGCACATAAGAAAAAAGAAGTCCCAGGAGTGGACTGAGAAAGAACAGCTAAGAAACCGCAATGAACTTTACAAGAAGAGCAATATGTAAAACACACTGTTAACAGCTACATATCTCTCAATTCTAGAGCTTAATTGTGAATAATAAGTCTGTTCTTCACTTCCCTGTGTTTCTCTGAAAGAAAACAGAATTGTGCTTTGTATTATTGCTCAGTAAGCAAATACATCAGAAGTGTTTGATTATTATTGTTGCTGATAAATTACCTGAACACAATGAAAATAATTTCATAAACAGAAAGATCTTACAGAATGAAAGCAATCATTTTTTACAAACCCAGGCACTGTATCTGATTTAAAAGCCAGTGGGACATCTGCTTGGTTGATACCATAATTGGCTACCAGCCTGTTGTTTTGCTAGAAGAGGGACCTTATGTCCTGTGGATATTATTTGCTTTTAGTCCAGGGGGACCTAAGTTTCCATTAGATTACACGCTCTATGCACATCCAAATGTGTGTAAAGCTCTTGCAGCATTTTTAAAAATTTATTCTTGGTGTTTTTTAAGTACTGGGTTTCTTGACTTCTCTGTGGTTCTTGGACTGCAAGAATTATCTTCTTTTTTCTATCTTTAAAGGTGCCCTTTATCTTGTTGTATAGTATTGTGAAGTCTTCCTATGAAAACAAAACTAAACAGTTCCACAATCCTCCTCAGTACTGATCAAGGGATATATACATATTCATGTATATAAGTTTATTATATATTTTATTGTATACTAATGTATTTTTAATTATTAATTTGATGGCTAAGTATTCTACAGCCAAGACCTGTGCTAAAAATATTTGTTTATAGGCTACAAATATGAGGATATTTCAAATTATCTCTAGATTACTTGTAATACTCTAGTACAAACAAAATATAAACTCCTAAATTATTTATAGAGATAATAAAAAAATGTCTGTATACGTTTAATACAGATTAAAATTTTATTCAAACCATTTTCATGTGGTGTTGGCTTGGTCTGCAGTTGGAAAACTGAAGTCACCAAGGACTGATAACCTCATGTTTCTACATTACTGTTTGCTTGTGTTCTTATCTGACTAAATTCAGTTTATTTGCTTGAAATAGTATTTTCATCCATAAAATACTATTTCAGCATTTGATCTCTGTTAGCCACCACAGCTTGATGTATGTTCATGGTTACCCAAAGATATTTCTACAATTCCATATAAGACTTTTTAATTGACTTCATA
The DNA here is from genome assembly GCA_963919715.1 of Microtus obscurus. NCBI lineage: Eukaryota > Metazoa > Chordata > Mammalia > Rodentia > Cricetidae > Microtus > Microtus obscurus. Next base: position 4,408,178 of record CAWTZC010000288.1, on the reverse strand, counting down.
CATTCTCTCACGTCACTGCACAAGCAAAACCCTACTGTGCCTTCAAAATTCATTTTTTAAAGAATAAAATCCATTCTTGAATCTACTTTTTGTCAAGTTACCTTCCACTCATGCATGAGTAGCTGCTTTTCAGGTTTTTCCCCATCCATTTCGTCCTCTCTGTATCCACCATCATTGTTCTTCTAGGCTTTCTCAATGAAACTCAGATTTCATTATGTATTTATCAGAGTACTTCAAATGCCCAAGTTACTTCAAGCCTTCTTCTTGTTCCTATGGTAGGAATAATCCCTACAGATCCCGTGTCATCTCTTCTTACTCCTACTTGTTCTCTCCCATTCTGATTTTCCTTCTGCCTTTAATGTTTGTATCTTTCATCCTCTTTCCTCTTCATGGTTCACTGTTTTTACTGGCCCTTATTTTTAAATACTTCCTTAATTGTTTGCTCATTAATACCTATTTGCTTTTATACCTCAGTTCATTTCATTCCTGTGTAAATAAATACAAGATATTTGTTTGTAGATGTACACTCACTGAATAGTAAAACAGATGCACAAGTCTTAGCATCTAATTTATCACATAAAATAATAGATTCATATGTACAGAATCTTAATATAAAGAAAGGACCATCCATTTCAAAAAGGATAAATGTTTCTTTGGGCTTCACTGTGTTATGCAAATTTTGGTGAGGCTTTTGTAGTCAGTGAAGATGATAAAGGAATAGAGGATTAAATAAAATATGAAGGTTATTGACAAATTAAGCTTTGGGGAACTTAATAGAAATTTATCTTAATAGTATGGATTTCCTTCAGGCTCCATTCTTAATAGTGAGCAAATAGGAACCAATTTCTTCTAAATCCAAAATTTTACAAACATATTACTGTAATCTTTAAATGTACATGTAATGTCACTGTGAGCCTTACAGCACATGTATTTTTGTACAATAACTAAATCTGCCTAGCTAATATAGGTCATTTTTTACATGCTACCCATGTGTAATAAAAGTGTTGAACTTCTCTTTTAACATTTTTCAAGGGGGAAATACTTTAAAGCCAATTTTATGGCATACATTGAGAATGAGGCAAGAGAATTTCTGCGAGTTTGAGACAAACCTGGTTCACATCGTGAGTTCCGGGCCAATGTGAGCTACAGTGTGAGAAACTGTTTCCAAATTATAACCCTCCACCACCAAGAAAAGAATTAAGTTTGGAGAGTGACTCGCAACGAAACCTTTGGCTTCATTTGATGTTTAGAAAAAGACAGTGCATGTGGTAGATTTGAGAACGAGCTAGGCAGAGAAATGTAAAGCAGAACACCTGTCATCTATCAGGAAGATGTTCTCTATCAGGAAGATGTTCCTTAAGAGTGGCAGCTTTGAGTAACACCATCGATTCCATGCTAACAAGGAAATAAAGCTACAGATAATCCTAGGAGGAATTTACTGATATACTTAGTTCTAAATTAGCCATCAAACGTTTTTCTGTGGCTAACACAGACAAGACTTATGGGCTAATGTATGTTATAAGAGTTAATCAGAAGAATGAGATATTAGGCCAATCAGTTTATAATTGATGTAGAACTCTGTGTGATTTTTGGGGGGACTTAATGACTGCAAAAATTGGGCAGGACAGAAAACTCAGTCAACAATTTTATATGCAAAATCATGTTTTCTTGGTAATGTAAGAGTCATAGTATGTTATATTTGGGAATATGACGTTCAAACTTCACATAGATGATTCTTTCTACTTTCGTGCAAAAAGTGAGCCCCTGCAGTCATTACCACTTGGTTACCTCTCCCGTCTTTCACCTATCACAATTCACGTTGCACTTGGGGTGCTGTTACCAGAACTACCCTTCCGGGTCCCAGGTCAGAGTCTTACACAAGCTGTCAGGAGTTTGACACTAACATGAAAGATGACAGAGACCCCCTACGATTGGAGACTTCAGTCTGTCTTTTTGTGTTTGTTCAGATATGATGCTTTAAACATATATACCAGGTGAGTTCCTGGTATCTGAGCACTTCTCCCTGGGGAACATGGCTGTGTTTTCCCTACTGCCTAAAGAAAAATAAGTAAGTAAATAAATTAAACAAATAATTGATCCTTGTTATTGTTCATAGGATGGCTAGTCTGATACAAGTAAAGGGCAGGTGAAATTAATGTTTGGCCTATAACTATGATACAGTCAAAACTGTATAGGTTAGATATTTAGATGAACTCCTTTTTAGCGCTGTCAATATTTATATATTTTTAGTTTATTTTCTATAGAGTAGGCTTATAACTATGAGGTTGATTGGAAAGGCTCATTTGGGGTAAGGAAACAAAATGGTACTATTTGTTACTGTAGAGTTTCCCATAAAACATGGAACTCTATGCCCTGTCTTTCCTTTAGTATCTTTCTCGACCTTTCTAGAATAGTTACTAAATGAAAAATACTTAGCAATTGAAAAGAAACAGAGCGTTGTGCTACCTGACTTTGGTGGTCTTTCCTGGCCTCTCTGTTAAACTAGGGGGAAATTCTTAGTGAATGGATTTTTTAATAAACTGGTGATGTGCAGGTAAAAACACACCACTATATTATCAGAGTTTGACTTTAATGACACGATTCATTCAGATTGAGGGCCATGCTTGATTCATGTACCTACCAACAGTATGAAGCAAAACTCACTTTAAACCGACTGCAGGAAACCACCAAGAGATTTTAAATAACAGTAATTCAAACCTAAACACCGCAGTAATGTGTGGTACAGTCTGACTCATTAATTATGCTAAACAAGAATGACCAAACTATAAGTAGAAATAAGGGAAAACATACTAAGAAAGCTTACCACACAGACATTCATATTTTAGGGACCGATAGGTAATATGAAATAACTTCCATTAGTGACTGGAGCAAAATCCTGTTTGTTGATTAAACCATGGCGAACTGCTGTTTTATGCTCAATCGGGTAAAAACAAAACAAAACAACAACAACAAAAATACCCAAGACTATCTCTAAGAACAAATGAGAATCATGAGAAGCAAACCTACCAGTAATCCCGGGTCATTTTGAATGTCTGTGTTTTATAAGCTCAGCAACTATTTCTTACGGAACATAGAAAAGTTTCAGCAGGAAGAGGATTAAGGGTTTTATTTACCAAAACTGAGGCACAAAATGAGGGTGATTTTTCACGTTAGCTTTCGTTTCATTTGGCTCAGGTGTCAGCGTCCTATATTTATCTCCTCTCCCCGACCTGAGTCTGTAGTGCTGGAATGCTTGCAATGTCAGTGGCTGTCAGATGTCAGGATAGCCGGGAGGACAAATGAATGGTTGAGACCCTGTGTCTCCTCCCAGAGTTCTCAGCTGCTGGGCTGTGGGTCTGGTATGTTTACTTTCTGTGCCTCCTTCAACCGTCTCCCTGAAGCAAATCTTAAAATGCTCAGACGGCAAGCAAGCTCTTCTAGAAGCTGGTGAGCAGAATTATTTTTATTTAGGAGTGTAACTGGCTGTGTCTTTGTAGTTGATGAGCTGTTATCTATGAAACAATAACGTGAACTCTCTGAGAAAGTGTATGCTATCTGAAATAATAATTTAGTATGTAATGCTTCTGTTAAGAAGCTTATTTACCTGCAACTAAGAAGTTAAGGACAATTTAATTTTGAACTCTTAAACTTTAGATAAACAAATCTCCTAATTTATTCTATAAGACTTCCCCTTTAGAATTTCATATCTCATTTTTTTTGGTTATATGAGGAAGCAAAGTTCTTACCAAATTTCAGTTGAAATATTTATTCCTGTATATTTTCAAAATTTACTTCTCACGCCTAAATCTTATTTCATACCACAGTGAAATATATTTATGTTTCAAGCCTTTTTGGATATGATCTTTTGATCCTATTACTCTAAAACAATGAATTAGTCTTTTTGCTTAAAGGTCACAAAAATGGTTTTTAAAACACAGAGTGGAAACTGAAGGAGCTTTGTGTAGATGCTCTGAAATGTTTTCTGGCTTCCAGTCACCACGAACGTAATGCACAAAAGTCATGGAAAGCTTCACACTCTTAGCTCGGGAAAAGTAGAAGACTAGGAAAGAAGTGTTTCTACACATGAAAGTACGGATCACTGGTGATCCCGTAACATGGACCAGTGTTCCCCAGATATGTTCTTCGTGGGTCAGTGGAAGATTTGATTGTACAGCAGACACTTTTCTAATGGTGTGTTTTATATAAAGAAATGCAAATAATTCTAGAGTAGCAATTTTTCATAACGTCAAACTAACCAGGTGCTTAATTGGTTAAATATTGGCGAATTCTGACATGGTAATTGATTTTGACTGCGTGCCTTTACTGGGAAACGTCACTGTCGCTGACTTTTGTCCTGGAGAATGGCTGTATGGGATGAGGCTTACTTCTGTGGAAGTCTGGCTGATTCTTACAAAGGTGTAGATGTCTTTATCCCTCTCTGGGAAAGAACTCCAAAATATGAAGGACTCTGGATCAAATGAAGACAAACAGGCACCTGCTTTCTTCTCAGATATACCTAAAGAATAAGAGTGGATTTGTGGATCAGCGAGACTTCTTTGAGCCTGAGAGGAGGAAGGAGAAATAGCTCCAAATGATGTACTTCATAAGCACTAATTATGTGAAATTCGATCCACACATAAAGGGCAAGGACTACTTTGCAATGGAATGGTGTGAGAGTTTGGGAAAGAGATCAAGTGCTTGAGGAAAGGAAAGCAATTTCTCCTCGGAAAAAGCAAAATGCTGAGCTCTAGGACTCAGAAGATGGCTGTTAGAGGGGAAAGGTGTCTCAAGGGCTGTAAAATTATTTCCAAAGTTAAGTGTAGGGTCACCCCAGGAGTGACAGAAAAACAAATACTATCAGAGGATCGATGTAACCGTGTTTCCCTGCGCTTCTCGAACCAATTCTTCTTCAAGAGAACTACTTAGAAATTTAATCAGACATTCTTAGTATATGAAAATTTACCTTCACGGTTACTTCTGTTGGCTTAGAAGAGTTACAATATTTACAGTTAACAATTCTTGAAAACTGAGGGCCTTCATGGATCTGCACCAGATCCTTAGTGTATATATATATATTGCGGCTTCTACGACTTTCAGTTTTGTGTTTTCACGAGGTTCATGAGTATGTGAATTAGTGAGCCTGTTTCCCGTGCCTTCTCTTTTCACCTTTCTGTTTGTTGTTTTTTTTTCCAATTCTGATGTGTTACTTTTTGTTTTATCTTTATACTGTAATGAAATAATTATATTTGAATTGTCATTCCTTAGTATCTTGTTTGTTTTCTAATGAGCATGAGAAAGGAATTAGATCTTGATGGGAGAGGAAGTAGGGAAGAATAGGGAGAAGTAGAAGGAGTGGAAACTAAAATCAGGATTCATTATGGGAGAAAAAAAGTCTATTTCCAAAAAAAAAAAAAAAGGAAAAATGTTAAGAAAAAAGAATTCCTGTAACTTGAAATAGAAAAAGATGTTTGTGGGTTCCTGCGTTTTCATGTTGAAGACTGTTGGGAGAGAAGCTGCACTATGCATTAGCTTTTACACCTGGGTCCTAAAGAGTGTTTAGTCCTTAAAATCGTTCCTGCAGGCAGTCTGTGAAAACAGGAAATAGTCAGGAACTCTAAGTGCACAGGGAACATAGAAGGAATTATAAGTTCAGGAAACAGTTCTACTATTTCATTTCTTTTGTGCGGAACAGAGCGTGGGCCACTGAAAGCGTGTGTGAAGGACCAGCAGTCTGCTAGAGATTGTTGACACCTTTGGTTGCTTGTTTGGAGACAGAATCTCAAATATCCAAGCATGTCCTTAAACTCACTGTGTAGGTAGGGTAGGGTGACTTGGATTTATGATCCTCTTCCCTGTCTCCCACCTGCTAGTACAGCCTTATAAACCCCTTGACATGGTCCTCATGATCAAACCCAGAACTTCATGCATGAATGCCACATAATAAGTCTACCAAGTGGTCCTATTAAGGATAAGAACAGGGTAAATTCTATTTTATGTCTTTTACAAAATGGACAATGTGCAAAAAAAAATATAGCAGTTTTACTTAGCTGCTTTGTAATTCTCTACTAAATAGTTGAAGATGTTTTGTGATGTACGCAGAGACCTTTGGCACAGAAGCACTGGTATCCAAAAGAAGAAATGGCAGGAAATTGCCAGGATGATGGAAGGGACATATGAGACCACTTGGCTGCATTCACCAAAGACCAGGGCATGATCTCCTAGGAAGAGACTTCTTTGCCATTCAGTGATTTTAAGGTTTAAACGTGGACTATGGACAACTATTATCACTGTTTCCGTCCTTGATATGCCTTTTCTTCAAATGTGTCAAGTATAAATTTTATGGTCCTGTCAGATTTTTGTAGCAAGTTCAAAAAGGTATTGGGACACAGTGGACAAGTTGTTCCTTGCACTTTCATCAGGAGACTTGGGCAGGAGGATCACTATTACAGGGCACATCCTGGACTAAACAGTGAAACTGTCTGAAAGAAAGAAATAAAGCTACCATCACCACAAAACTGACTCTTAATTATCAAGTCATGTTTAAGATGGGGTTTAATTAAGGTCATTCAATTTGATTGCAATTCACTTAGAGATCAGTTTTGTCCTTTGGGGAAAGTTAGTTCCACGCTGTAGGGAGTGTAGTCAATGCCAACCCAAGGTGCACTTGCTTCATCTCATCCAAGAAAGTTGAGAAATGATGTAATAAAAGCAGCTTATTTGGTTCAGTAACTCCATGGCGTAGAACCGCAAGCACTAAATGAACAAAACTGCCTTTCTAAGATATGAGATGTTGAGGGAAACATAAAACAGCAATCTTGGTGGGATGATTGTGTTTTAGATTCACCCATTCATGAATGAGAACTAGCTAGGTGTCCATTTTAGACAGTAGGGAACACTGTTAGACTATATTGTCCCCTTATAAGGAAGCTGTATCTTTTTAGAAGTTTTCAGTTTTCTTCATATAGAATGAAACCTTCTGATGTAATTAATAAATAAAACCAAAGCGTTAATAATGATACTTAGGAAGCATTTGCCGGGATTTCTCCTACGGCTCCCATAAACAATGGAGCAGTCTGCTGAAGGAAAAAAAAAAGAATCAAACAGGCAATAGACATAGTTAAGAAAGTAATAAAAGAAGGGGAGGAGGCAGAATTGCTTGCTTTCTTGCCTGTTCAGATGTAGGCCTTATCCTTACCATGCTAGCCAACCTGTAGAGCAAGATTGCTTTGTGCTTCAGAATTGCATGGTCACACATACAAGAATGTGTAGTATTGCTCAGAGTTGGACTTCTGGCTGAAATAAAAGGCCCATAAAGACAAGGTCCTTTGAAGTCTCTCTTGTAAGAATGAGCAGGGTTTCAGTGGCAAGTGCCCTCTAAATGGATTCCTAATTATTTAAAAATATGATAACTAAAAGTTTTTTTTTTATCTTAAATGTCCAGTAAGGACTATGGCCGCAAAGTAATCATTTGAATAGTTTAATAATTAGCTTCTTTCACCTCATGTTTCACAAAAACCTGAGAAATAGTCATGCATGTGATCTATAAAGCACAGAGCTTTGTGCAATATTTTTAATAAAATATAGGCTTAGGTGTTGTTAAAGATTATTACCACCTATGTCAGTACCCTTATCCATCGTTTTTTCCTAATTTGGTTGTTTCTTTTCTTGACGTTTATTTATCTGCTTTCAGCTTTGCTTCTCAAAATGAAACATATCATCCACTGACAAAATGAGTTCTAAGATAGACGAAAAGATTGCCTACATTTTTTTTGATTCTTAATGAAAACCCAGTTACTGGAAATTCTCCAGTGACTGAGTCCACGAAGCTCATTCATTTTACCCAGGAATGATGTCTGACTTCTTTTTTCCACTTGCAATCAAGACATAGACAGTCTTCTGTGTTCAGTATCCTAGACTCTTTTTACTACACACACCTTCCTTAGGATAAAATCAATGGAAACATTGAACACTTTATTTCCCATTGTTTGCCCAAAGATCTTCTTGAGGAGTTATTAAATTTCCCCCTGCCTCGTTGTGATTTTTCATGCTTTTATTTTATGAATGACCACAATTCATACAGTCAATGCTCTTTCAGGCGTGAGTGACCACATTTTCCTCAATGTAGTGCATATGCCTGACTAATCAAAGAGCTCTAGCTAGCACCTGTTGATTTCCTTTCTTGGTTTTATGTCACTATTGGAAGAGAAGGGAAAGTTTACCCTTGTGTCTTCTCTGCTTCTGTATATGGCAACCTTGCCCTGTAATCTATGACAGTGTAGTGCAAAATATTTTGTTTTTATCAACAAACACCAGGAAAAATAAGCATAAACAAGGGAAAAGAAAATCTTTGCCTTGGAAGACAAAACAAAAAGTAGTTGACCACAAGTATCCCATTACCTTCTCCAGGCCATTAATATTCCTCTTGAGTGTCCAAGATGACATTTTCCTTCTTCTCAATTCTGCCACACACAGCGTCTGTACATAGTAACAGGGGGAGCATTTCTGAAGGTGAAGTGCTGTAGAGTAAACAAAAGCAACTGAATCGACTTGAATGCTCTTTCATTCAAAGAGAAGAATGCTTAGTGTTCATTTTCCAGGGCACAGCAAGGAATCTGAGTTGTTTCCTGATATTTTGATAGAAATTTACTTTTGGCTATTCATTAACATTCACATTTTATTTTACTGCAAAGCCATCAAACATTAGAAGTGGAGATGGTTCTTCAAAGAATTTTAAATCAAAGGCTACTGCCTATGCAAAGGACTCAGACTAATAGACATTCAATACACTTATGCAGATTTGGTGAGGAGAGAGTGCTCTTTCCAATGTTCAGATTTTCTGGGTCTACCCCTTTATACCTATTGTCTTCTAAGGGACCTTATCCAAGTTCATTGTTTGATCTACATCTTGTAGCTATTTTTTTTTTTTTTTTTTTTTTTTAAATATTTATTTATTTATGTATACAATATTCTGTCTGTGTGTATGTCTGCAGGCCGGAAGAGGCCACCAGACCTCATTCAAGATGGTTGTGAGCCACCATGTGGTTGCTGGGAATTGAACTCAGGACCCTTGGAAGAGCAGGCAATGCTCCCAACCACTGAGCCATCTCTCCAGCCCCCATCTTGTAGCTATAATCTAATGTTTGACTCTTGTATCTCTGTGTCTAGTGCTAGAGTTACAGATGCTCATACTCCACACATTGACTTAAAACTATTTAAACTCTTTCAACATACACGCTTGCATCTCTGCTATTTCATAGTGACCATGGTTTCATTAAAAAAATATGAGAAATGTTCCTCCCTAAATCTTTGTGACTTATTTTATTTAAATCTGTCCTAGGTTTTAGTAAAATATCTGCATATAAATTTTATTCTTTAAATTCTTTTATTATAAATAAATGGGTAAAAATATGCTTACTTGCCCATATTAGATAACCCCGTTAGTCTCTGCTAACCATTTTGAAATGACTCGTATGGAATGGAAATCATTATGAATTATCTTTTTTTATTCCCATCTCATATATGTTTAAGCTGAGATCTTCCAAAGTCCCAGGTCTGTGATTTGGGGCATATAGTAAAATCTGTACTGTCTCTTTTTTTTTTCCACAGTAAAATGTGGGCAATAAATGTCTATCTTTCACAAGGTAGTTCTAGAAAATTAATAAGTAAATTGACATAAGTAATATGCTTATGCCAGTGACTTTCATGTGATAAGAGATTTTAATAGCATAAATACAAAATTTCACACTGATTAAAAAGTACTATGTACTACTACTGTTTTAAATGACTAAACAGAGCAATTAAGTGACTGACCCAGGATTCTGCAGCTAGAAAAGAAGTGTTCTTCTTAAACTCAGACGAGACTAACCTGTCTCCCAACTTTTCCTCTCTCTGTCAGCAGTACCTTCTCTTATCTTGTTAGTCCCAAATCCTGGGGCTCATTCTTGATAATGACCTACCATGACCCAGTTGTCTCTTGACTGTCTCAGTGTCCCCTGACCTACCCATATTTCTGAAATCTTTCGCATTGTCTTCTGTCCGTACCCTCTGGCTAAGTGAGCTATGCTTTTCCTTCCTAGATCCTTTAGTAGCTTCCTCTGCACGTACCTGCAGCTGTTTCCCCTCAATGGCTGTTCTCTCCTTCAACTTCAACATAAGAACATGAATACCTATGTATTGAAAGGAATTTGCTGTTTTGTACGCTAATGAAAGACTTAAGAGACCTTTTAAAAATGCCTACTTTCGCTGGGCGATGGTGCGCACGCCTTTAATCCCAGCACTCAGGAGGCAGAGGCAGGCGGATCTCTGTGAGTTCGAGACCAGCCTGGTCTACAGAGCTAGTTCCAGGACAGGCTCCAAAACCACAGAGAAACCCTGTCTCGAAAAACCAAAAAAAAAAAAAAAATAATAATAATAAATAAAAAAATAAATAAAAATGCCTACTTTCTTAGTTATTTATACCTCTAGAACTCATACAACATACTAAAACCTTACCAAAAACCCATTTCTCCAGTTATTTAGTCTTCCAGTGTGTGTTTTATTATGCATCTATCTGAAAATTATTTTAGCCTCCTACCGAACTTCACTCCATCCTTCCTATACCTGGGCTTGCTTTCCACAGTCCTCAAGTACATTCTTTCTTCCTCCACCAACGGTGCACAATCAGTCCCTCCTTTCTCTTCCTCTGGCACTCACTCTTGACACCGGGGAGTAGCTGTCACATTCTAGTACAATCAGGGGTTTAAGACTTTGCCCTCCTGCTTACCTATGACCTATTTGAGGAGGATACCCGTGTTGTGGTTAGTTGTATACAGTTTAAGAGTCCAACATCACCTGAGTACAATCTCCCATTTCTGCAGTCGCGGCCCCGGAAAGGCTGAGACAGGTGGATCGCCATGTCGTTTCAGCGTAAACTACAGAATGAGACGGTATCTTGTAAAAAAATAGTCCAGGGATTGAAGAGACGAATCCCTGTTTTAGAGTACTTGTTGGTCTTCTAGATCGCCTGGGTTTAATTGTCAGTATCTACATGTTGGTTCACAGCTTCCTAATGCTCCAATTTCAGGGGCTATGATGTCCTTTTCTGGTCTGTGGGGGCACCATGCATGCACATAGTAAACTGATACATATAGGCAAACCCCTCCCACTCATAAAATACTAAGTAAGTAAGCAAAATTAAAATTAAAATAAAAAGTGAAGTATAGGGTATGAGAGTAAGTGCACACATATATTGCCAATTTAAACAAAAAATAATTTGAAAGGGATACAAAAACCTCAGAACCATAAAATGAAAATAAGATCAAAAAGGTTCAAAAGGGAATTTGCCTGTGCACTTGGTGTTAATCTGCCAGGGAGAGTAACAGAAGGGAGACATATTGGAATTTGTTTTCAGTTGCAGGCATGACTGGCCAACGGGTGCTTGCTATGTAGGCAAAGGGTTGAGGGCAAGATAAGATTAGGGAAGGACATGCACCAGACAGGGAGAGCCATGCTCAGAGTCTGAGTGAGCTTTAAATGCTTCATGAAATTCAAGATCAACAAACAAGCATAGGAAATCAGGCAGTGAGAATACACAGCTTGGTTTAACAGATTAAACCAGGCTAGGCTTATTTGTCAGAAATCAGTGAACATTAGAGTGCTAAACTTGGCATCTTGATGCCTGCTTTAAAAAGCTCACTATATTTAAATTGTTGTAATAACACTTGTTATTATTATTCTTACTTTTTTGAGTTCCATTGTAAGAATTTTATGCATGCTTCTTAGTAATAGTCCGTTGCTGGTGTTAATCTTAAAGACACTTAGATTCCTGATGTAGGAGTGTCATATATCAATCTGTTGATTTCATTGGTTCAATAAAGAAACTGCCTGGGCCCTGATAGGACAGAAAATTAGGTAGGCGGAGTAGACAGAAGAGGATGCTGGGAAAGAGAAGCTGAGTCAGGAGTCGCCATGATGTTCCCACTGCAGAGAGACGCAGGCTAGAATCTCCCCGGTAAGCACACCATGGGGTGCTACACAGATTATCAGAAATGGGCTAGTCCAGGTGCAAGAGCTAGCCAATAAGAGGCTGGAACTAATGGGCCAGGCAGTGTTTAAAAGAACACAGTTTCTGTGTAGTTATTTCGGGGCATAAGCTGAGCCATGCAGACGGCCGGGTGCGGGGGGAACACAGCCGGCCGCTCCTCATTCAACAGATTCCAATTTATTAAAGTAAGCTTTGTGTCTACTGTACACATGCAGGAGATTTTGGGAGAGAGAATCCTAACAATGAGCTATGTTTGCGAGGCAATGTGAGAAGACAGAGCTGTGGTCTGATTCACAGAAGCACTGTTTCTTCCTTGTACTGCAAGTTGAAAGAGGACCCAACAGAACTATTTACTGAAAAAGAAACAAGGAAATAAAAGAAGGCTTCCTTTTGAGCACACATGTGCCTATTGGTGCTTCAACCTGAGGTGTCTAAATTTCCCTTTGTTTTGGGAACTCTTGACAACCCAGAAAGATGAGGAAGAAGTCTTTGGAAAATATCCAGAATCTGACTGCGTTGATGCCAGGGATGACCAATATTAGTATCCTCCACAAGGAATCGTGTCTCTTATTAGTTCAGTCTAACCTTGCCTAACACTGAGCACTCCAAAATGTCTCACCAACACATTGACTATTCCAAACTCAGGGCACAAAGTGAGTAGATACATTTCATTAGTGTTTCCTCACACAAGATTCTAAGATGTGTAGATTCAAACACATTAATAATAAATGCAGATTTAGCAATTCTTTCATATCACATTAATAAAAGAAGTCAAAGACTTTCCCTTCATGTTATTTACCCAAGAGCAAGGCCAAATTTCTTATTCTTACTTTTTTTTTTCCCACGAGGGAGTCCTTTAATAGATCACACAGACAAGAGACACAACAGGCCAGTTCCCTGCTTGCAGGCCCAGGCGCTTTGCAGATACAATGGCCTCCCCCACCTGGGTGTGGGCCGCAGGGTGGAGATGAGGTGGTTTGAAAAACACATCTGTACTAATTCTTCACTTCCACAGAAAAGAGGAACTTGGGGGAGCAGTTCCCTGGAGAATTTACTGAGAGCTGAGTCTGAAAGCCCACCCCTAAAGAGGCTGAACCTCCGACCTCCCCCAGAGCTGTCTGCATTCAGTAAGGGGCAGACAGCACATGGAAGGCCCAGGCCAGTCCACAGAGGAACATGCTGGCTTCCACAGCTGCCCCTCCCTCTCCAGCTGTGAACATTTTGCACTATGTACATTGTTGTGCTTTATTGCCCCTTCCCCAGCCTCTGCCTGAAGATCAGGGTGGAGGGGGAACCCCCAGACAACATTCTGCTGGGTGAGAGCACCAGGCCCCCCACAGGCTGGTGCTCTGTATCTCTCTGAGCCTGCCAGGCTCAAGCCACTGGAGCTGCAGACCAAGAGTCCGGAACCAGCCTTGCCAGCCAGCTCTTTTGAGGAGAAGCAGAAACAGAGGGTCAGTGCTGGACAAGATGCAGGCCGGGTGGGAGCAGGCAGGAGGAAAGGACAAGTTCAAGGCCGTGAGTCTGGGGTGTAGGGTTGTGTACACAAGCAGCTGATGGAGCCTGCAGGGCACCACGCAAGACCCATTCTGTTGCAGTGAGCTTCATGGAGGGTGGGTGTGAGGACCACTGGCCTTGGGCCTCTTGGAGCACAGGGCTGCTTTCAGTTCAACAGGGGCTGGCCCCAGCTCAGGGTGTGTGCATGAGGAGATTCGGGGAGAACCACCAGGCATCCTGTGGGGCTGGGTGAGAAGGGAAGGCTGTGGTGATATCTGTGAGTGTGTCCTAGCCAGGCCAGGGACTACCCGACGATCAGTTGTTCTCAAAGAGCAAGAGCAGGTCATCGCTGCTGTTTGTGGGGAGGTCGGGTGGACCCAGATAGGAGAGCAGTTCGTCAGGATTGGTCAGTTCGGGGAGCAGATCCAGAGCTGGTTCTGGGGCCTCCCCTGCCCCAGTCATGCTGGGAGGTCCCATCATGCCCATGTCAGGATTGAAGACCAATTCACTGATGGGCCCTATATTTGGTTGACCCAGGAACTGTCGGGATGGAGGGGGAGGATTTGGATAGTGTAGGTGGGAGCCTGGGGTGGGCCCGAGGTTGGGGGTGTGCATTCCTGGTGTTCCAGGATTATGGGCTGGGTCCAGGTGGCCTGCTGGTGCCATCTGGCCTGGGAGGCAAGGAGCAGACTTGTCAGCAGTCAGGAGACTGCCGGGAATGTCAGATTGGTAGGACATGGGAGGTGGCTCCTGAGTGAACTCAGCAAGGTTTGGGGTGGTGCGTGTAGCTGATGGGAAGGATCCTGGGAAGGTTCCAGGCCCCAGGAAGTTGGAACCCTGGCTGGTGTAGTCGCTGGGGGCAGGGGCCAAATGGGGCTGCAAAGGGGCTAAGGGGGCAGCGCCCGGGGCCCAGAGCTGCGATCATCTCCTTCACACTGGGCATGAGCACATGGGTGGGGCTCACAGTGCGGCAGCGTTTCAGCACTGGCCCATCTGGCTCCTCCTTGATGTGCAGGTCAGGCTTCATAGGTACTGGCTTCCAGCTGCACGTGGGATCGAAGGTGATCTCTTCATAGTCTGAGTTCTGAATGTAAATCAGGATACCCAGCATGTACTGGTCCACCTCCGGACCCTCCAGCAAGGCCGTCTTATTGCACACAGGACACCTCCAAGTCCCCCGCTCACAACTGAGCTGCAAGTATGACTCCAGGTCAAAGCACTGTATGTGCCGACAGTCGTGACCACGGGCTGGGAGCTGGATCCTGCGGAAGGTGATGGGGCACTTCAGGGACACCTTGATAACCGTCTGCTCCACCCCATACTCTCCATTGGGCCCAGGGATGGTGCCGCTACTGAAGTTCCACTTTATCTTGGTGATGCAGTGCTCAGCTGGCAGGAGGCGCTTCTTGAGGAGGCCCTGTAGCACAGAGCGGACAGATGGACGGTGTACCAGTTGCAGCACGAAGAGGTGAGAGCAGCAACAGGCGGTAACGGTGATCTAGATTGTGTTGCGGCCCGGCTGGCACACGTGCTTCAGGTAGAGGGGCTTGTGCCAAGTCTTGTTGTCTCCATGCTCAATGCTGAGGGATAAGGCATTGACGCTGACCTGCATAAACGCTGGCCAGTTGGTGTTCATCTGTTGGTCCTCATGGTGGTAGCACTTGAACTGCAGCTCCAGGTCAGGCCACAGCATCAGGGTCTTGTAGACAGAGTCTCGGAGCTGGAAGACATGGTTGCTCACAGCCAGGTTGTGCTGCAGGCAGAAGGTTTCCAGAACCACCCGATCTCGAACTGAGAAGGTCAGGCGCAACTCATCACAAGGGCCACTTCCAGAGGGTGACGGGTGCAAAGAGCTTAGGCCTGGCTTGAGGTCAGGCAGGAAAGGAGACTTGACTTCCCCACTCAAGCCAGGCTGGCTGTAGCTGATGCTGCCCCCGTTGAAGCTGGTGCCCTTGCCCGTTGAACTGCTCTGTGGGTTTGTAGTGCAGTCCCGTGGAGCCAGGTGCAGACAGGGAAGGGGGCATGCCCTGCTGCAGGGGTAGCCTGTGTCTGGGGTAAGAAGAGGCAGGGCCAGGGGATTGCCCAGGACCAGGAGCATACTGGGCAGTGCTGGCTGTATACTGGCCTCCTTGCAGATATTACTGCCCAGGGTACACCTCTGAATAGGCTCTCTTGATGCCCTGTCGGGGCAGTGGCTGGGCCTGAGGAGGCCCAGGGTACCCATGCTGAGGCAGTCGCTGTCCTGCATACAAGGGTGTCATGCCTGCTGCCCGGGTAGGGTTCATGGCCATGCAGGAGAGGCCAGAGGGGCCCATCATTTTTCCCATGACAGAAGGGTTCATACCAGGGGGTACACTGGGTCCTTGGGGACCGCCATGCTGTAGAAACTGGCTATTAAGACTGTCCAGTTCCCATCGCTCCATATTGGCAGTTAGCCGAGAGCTCTTCATTCGGTATTGACAGCGCGGTATCAGAAAGAGAAAGAGAGCTCTTAGAGGAGCTGAAAACACTCTGGACTCTGAATCCAGCGATCCGAGTTCAAATCTCGATGGAACCTCAGTCGCCGAGCACCACCGCCCCCGTCTGCACTCTATGCGCTAGAACCCAGTTCTCGAGCTTTGGGCAAGGGGCTGGAGGTTGAGAATACATACGCGGAGACAGACCGACACACATACCTTCCAACACTGGTACCAAAAGCCCCTCTTTAATAGCACCATGGAGGCTTAAATACACTGCCAACAGGTGAAAATCCCATCCTCTGATCCTCTAGGCTAGGCACAGCTTCTAGTGACTTCAATTAGAAGGCTCTAGACAGGGAAGAGGAGCTGAAGGCCAGGACTCAATTAGTCCCAACAGCATTTATCTATTTCTTTCTAAAATGCTGCTTAAAATGTATCCATTATGATTTTACTAATTATTATTTGTGAGGATTTTTAGTTCTCAAATCACATTATCCTTTCTGATGGACTCTTCTATAAGGATAACAGAATATTTACTATTTTGCCTAGGCTTCCTTCCCATGAGTGGTGTCCTGCTGATATGGATGCACAGGTCCTGCCTTTCTTTTGAGACAGAACTATGACAAAGCTCTAAGGAGCTGCATGGCCCCTGGGTAGGGAGACTTTCCTGTGACTTCTAACTCGAGCCTTTATCTTAACCTCATGTTTTTTTTCTTGTCATTCTCAACCCTTAAATGTCGATTTACACTTCCTGAAAATTCTCAGAGCTTGTACTTCTACACCTATCAACACTTTTGGAATCAAGTTTTCTCAAGTCCCCTATTATTGCCACTGTCTTCAGTCAGTGACCAACAGAAACCCCTGTGGATAGACTTGCTGTTTATCCCAGAGAGGTAACTGGTCTTCCAACACTGTGGAAAGATACTGAGTATGTTAGGCAGAAGTGGGGATGGTTTCTTTGACCCTTCCTTTCAGAATCTTTGGCTCCTTATCATTTAGCTCCATTTCTCTGGACCTGTGGTGAGGCAGAGTCTTATATAAGAATTTATTTGATAGAGCAAAAGTGGAAATAAAAGAGGCATAGTAACAGGAGAAGAAGAAATAATTCCCTGTTTCTTACCAACTCTATTTTCTAACGTTCCTGTCACTCCACAGTATTCCTTGGAATTACGAATGCATGAATGAACTAATCCAGTCATGAACATAAGGTTTTCATATCCCAGTCACCTCTCAAATGTCTCAACCGGAACATTCCAGAGATGGTATTTTCAGCACATGAGCTTTGGGTCTTCTTAATATCCAAACAATAACAGAAGCTCTGTAATAAAAAAAAAAAAGTGATAGAATTTGAATTTTGGTTCGTAGATTTGGATGGGTTATAAAGTTAAGGGGAGCTGAGGCAGAGAGTGAGATAAGGCAATTTTATGTTTGTCCTAATCTGTCCAGGCAGAGGGAAGACTAGAATGATACTGGGGCTGTCATTGATAAGGACGGAGTTGCACACTAGACGGTAAAGGAATTGTGGTTTCCGTGGCTTCGACATTGTTCACAATTCTCCTGTGTTCTCATATGATTATAGAGTGGTCTACTTATGTCTTTATTCAGTATGACCTTACAAGGCTATTCTCTAAAGAAGAACAGGCAAGTCCAGTCGAGACGGTCAGGCAGTAGCAACTGATCAGCTCCCACAAGTTGGGTTGTTTTACACATCTCATGGCAAACTTACTTTGTGCCTTCTATATCTAAATCACAACTTTGGAATAGAATTCTAATAAAGTTCATTTCGTACACTCCTCCCAAGCCCATAATAAAGGCAAAACATAAGGAGTACTAAAAGAGGAAATTCCACTCTATTTCTACTAGTTTGATCAGTAAAATGCACAAGAAATGATCCACTGCTATATAACTCTAATTTGAACACGATGTTTAGCAATATAATAAAACTGGTATAGAAGAAAGAGTACTTTGTTTTCTACTTTTGCATTTATCACGTTATATAAAAAGATATTTTGATTAAACGTCATAGTTTGCCTATTAATTTTTCTTGAGGTTAACATCTAAACAAAGACGGCTTATTTTTTCTCATCAAGTTTTATCGTTTCACAGGGTGATAGTCTATCATTTCTGCCTTTAAAAAAAACACATGAATCTATTTTATACAACCATAAAAAACTATTTACAGAATACAGAATAGGAGTTGTGATATTAAAATATTACTTTTTATTGTATTAAAAATAAAAACATATTTACATTACCCCCCCCTTTCTTCTTCCAATTCCCCTCATGTCCTCTCTCCCCACGTTCTCTCACTGCCTCAAATTATGGTTTCTTTTTGTTTTATTATTACTATTTTCTTTCTCTCTCTCTCTCTCTCTCTCTCTCTCTCTCTCTCTCTCTCTCTCTCTCTCTCTCTCTCTCTCTCACACACACACACACACACACACACACACACAAGTTCAATAGAATAAGTACAACCTGCTGAACACTTTTAGTGTTCCCAGAATATGTATGATTTCAGGGAATTCCATTTGGTAGGACAAAAAATTAATTGGCTCGTTCTTGGGGAAAGTGAATTCTTGTTCTCCTAGGAATCATTAGTTGCCTATACTAAATAGGAGGCCCCATAATACTTATGTACAGAATTGTGCTGTAGACATTTCTGTTGGGTTTGGATACAGCATGTACAGATGAAATACTTTTAAGTGTTAGAGGCTTAAGTCTTGGGTTTATTCATGTCCAACATAATCCATGGTTACCCTTTTAATCCTTTACTCCAGTGTGTTGATTATTGAGTTGACGTTTTGTTGTCGTTATAATGCATATTTGCAAATGAATGTAAATATCCATCGGTTATTTGAGAAAATAAAAATTTCTCTTAGAGTCCTTTTTCTTCAGGATCAGATTTGCATATACTTAACATGAGCTGGATACTTACATAGACAAATATTATCTGTAATGTCAATACAATGGCAAATGTATTAGTCAATTTCCAGGTTGTTAAAGTTTATTCTGTATGCCTAGTTTTGCAATAGATTTTTACTTGAATTGGAAAAAAATACAACACTAATTGCCTTAACAGAAATATTCTATAGTTGAATATGTAATACTTTAGCATCACAGATATTTTAAAATAGCTATGAAAATTATGCTAGGGTAATTTCTCTGTTTATATCTCCTCTTAATTTCTCTGGTATCTTAGCAGCCTTTTTCTTCAAACATAGTGACAGGTTTTAACTGTAAAGTTATCCTGGTCATTTCTTGGAGAATCTACTTGTTTTGTATTTGGATTCATTGTTTGTTCTACTTCTCCTATACCATTTTTCTTCTTCATCCTAAAGTATAAGGAATCATGGTATATTTATATGTCATATTCCTTTGTCCATTGAGATGGTCTAAACACTTACTCCCAAGACAGAAGACTTATGTAATAATACCATTTACTGTTTCCCTTTTTGAGATTTCAGATGATTTAGATAAAATGATTCATATCTCCTATTTATTGATCTCTGACCTTGGGGAAGGGTTCTTCTTCTTGACTATTGCTCCAGACTCTTACCTCCTCTATCTCCCATCCAAAATTCCCACCCCTAATCTTATATTTGAGACACTAAACTGCTGTCCTTGTTCTACAACACATTGAATTTAAACTTTGCAGCTAAATCTCCTATCCCTGGACTCTAACCTGTTACCCCAAATAAGAAAATGGAAAATTAAGGTGTTATTCCTTTGATAACACTAATTGAAGATATTAAGTCATTTTTTTATCACCGCTGCTGTGTGTTAGATCTATAGTGTCTGTCATTTCAAGTAGAGCTGGTGTACAGGAAGGGCTAAGAACTCTATTTCCTTTGTTTTGTCTGCTGTTACTGAAACAACTGCTTAGTTCATTGTTCAGTTCTCATTGTTCCTTTTTTTCCTACCCCTACTGTTATGTCCCCAAGGGTCGCCAGAAGTGGTTAGTGAGAGCACATCTCTAATGCATTGGGATGACTCTTGCAATTCGCTTTTTGATTGTACAGCTCTCTCTGTTGCTACATCGAACCTCAGGGACAGTCCCAGGTAACCACGCCCTGTTGAGACTGAGCACAATGCATCTTTCTTCTACTGCATGCAAGGTCAAGGCCTCCTAGAGGAACAGCCATCCCAATTCATCCCTTTCCACACTGTCTTTTAGAAATGCAGTCTCTTAACTTGTTGGTTTTCTTTACTTAGAATTACTTAATGGCACGAGTCTGCTCTCAGCATAAAGTTCAAACTTCTTAGAGTATTACACAAGAGACATGCAGTTCTGGTCTGCATTCAGTTTCCTGCTTTCTGTCAATTTTCTAAACGTATCACTCCCTTCCTGCCTCTGAATTATATAGTCCTGCTCCTCTCAGTAAACCCAGTATATTTTAAAGACTTTTCTCTTTGCATCCTAGTACCAGTTCCTTAAGAAATTCCTTTCTTCTTAATTAGAAGTTAGACATTTTCTTTTCTTTTTGTAGTTTCTTCTGTAATGGCTTTGTGAAGTTGCCTTAGGAAAATTCTTGAAGGTTCCCTTATAGAGCTTTCCAGTATGTGTCATGGGCTGTCTTTGAATTCAAACAGTATTTTTGCATCACATGCTTTTACCTCAAAAAATACATAACTTCTGCATCTCTCAGGAGAATTCTAGGTGTCACACGAAGAAACAGGCTGTTCAACGATGACCTTAAGAAACACCGCTGTCTACAGAAAAAAGTAAACTATAGGATACAGCAATGGCATTTGAGATATTCCGGCCATGTTATGAAAATGAATGGTGGTAGATACACAAAAATAACACTACATAGAGGAGTACATGGGAAAAGGCAAAGAGGAAGGCCAAAAATTACTGGATAGACAACATAAAGGAAGACTGTGGAACCTGGGTATGACAATAACACAAGCACCTAGGACTGCCCAGGATAAGAACAACTAGAGAACCACCATTTGTGGGCTGCCCATGCATGCTTAAACATTGCTGGGGCATGGATGATGATGATGATGATGATGATGATGATGATGATGATGATGTGCATATAAGCAAACTTCATGAATTCCACTGGGAACATACTCAGAAGGTGGAAGCTTTAGCAAGGTCTAAGAATTGAAGATACATCAAAAAGACACCAGTCCACCTGATACCTTCTCAGACCCCAGTGTAGGGTCAGTCACTTGAAACAGACAAAGGCGGCCCAAAAGATCCTAAGATGCAACTTAGGCAAGCATGTTCATTGTGACTGGTGTGTCAACATGTCCACTACATTAGAGCCAGTGGAAGAATAAGACATTGCTTAGCTCTAAGACCTCCAGAACTAGTGACCTTTAGTCAACTGAATCAATTGACACAAAGTACATTCAGATTTACTCAAGATTTTCTTCACTTTCAATAGTGTCAGAGTAACAACCATGTGATAGCAGATTATGGTCTGTAACTGAATTACTTGTGCATAGGAGAATCAGTTATAAATCTTATGTTAGCAGTGATTGTGATATGAAAACAGAGGAAAACCAGTCAATAGTTAGACCTTAGCACAGTGACTTTCAGTACCTCTCATATTATAGAGTCAGGAAGCATAACCTTAGGTCTTATTCTTTTCCTCTTTTTTAAAATTCTTCTTCTGCCCACCCCCAGTTTACCCAAGAGATCTTATTTATTTCCCCTTCCTAGGGTGATCCATGTGTGTCCTTCTTAGGGTCTTCCTTGTCACGCAGTTTCTCTGGGACTGCGGATTATAGCCTAGGTATCCTTTGCTTTATATCATATATCAGCTTATGAGTGAGTACATGCCATGTTTGTCTTTCGGGTCTGAGTTTCCTCACTCAAGATTATTTTATTTAATTCCATCCATTTGTCTGCAAACTTCATGATGTTACCTTTTTTTTTTTTTTACTTCTGAGTAATACTCCATTGTGTAAATGTACCACATTTTCTTTATCCATTCTTTGATTGAGGGCTTCCTGATTCTGAAGTTAGCAGCAGTGGGTAGTTCTTTGACTAGGGATAGGTCCCCTGAAGTCGTCATTGCCACATGATGGGTGTTTTAATTGCCTTGATCTCATGCAAGTATTCATAGCTACTGGAAGCTTGTGTGTGCAGAGGTTCTCTCATGTCTGGAAGACTTTTCACAGAACTTCTCCTTTCAGTTGAACTCTTCCATTCATTCTAGACCCTCTACTTTGATGTTTCCTAAGTCCCGTGGGGGTGATAATATCAACACTAGTTTGCTTTTTAATGTTATTAACAAAGATAATTTTAAAAGGAGAAAACTGTCTAGACTTGCAAGGATGATAACTGGGAAATAGTAAAAAATACACAAAATGGAAATTATTCAAGAATTGAAGAAACTATATGTAAATATCTCAATATATTATACAACAAATATATAATTTTTAATAATATTTATTTTCAATGGACATTAAAGTTAAGGAAGAATAATATATAAAATAATTGCAGCCAATTGTCTACTCAAGATAAAATTTAATCTTGTATATTAAGTGTAAAAATTTATAGTTAAGAATTCTAAGGACATGGGGCACATTGTTTCTTACTTCTGAGGATCCAGAACCTTGTTCAGTCTTGTAAAATCACAGAAGTATTGTCAGTACAAGGAGTCACACTTCTCTGCCATTCTGTTCTATCAGAATTAATACATCATAAAATTATTAATGTGTTCTACTCATCTGAGAGCAGTAAATCTCACACTGTCTTCTCTTTACCTTTAAATTTTCTAAATGATTCATGTTAAAACTTTTATTCTTTCAGAAGTGTTGAGCTTCATTACTTCACATTCTTTTTAGCAATTAAGAAAAGTTTATCCTCTGATGTATGAAATTATACTGAATTATGTTACCAAAGAAAGTTAGTTGAATTTCAAAATAGGCTGTAAAAGGAATTTAGAAACTATCTTCTTATGAGCATACTGTTAGATAATCCATTGACATCATAATCATTGGCAAGAACAATATTTTATAATCTTGGTTACAGAGAAAGCAATGTTTGTGTGGGTGGCTTTTATCTGTATAATATGTAGTACTTGGCAAAGTGATTTATCAGTTTATCTGATAAGGTTTATTCTGGCTTTTCTTTTTCTTTTTGTTTTTGAGACAGGGATTATATGTAGAGCTTTATAAATTTACTTTCCTAAAATACAGTCCCAGGTAATTGTAGCATTGCAAAAAAAGCTAACTTTTTAAATAATAAATAAATGAATTTATTCAATTTGGACCTTTGGGGAAGTTGCTGAAGGTTAACCATTTGAAATGGACACAGGCAATGCAGCCTCTTCTGTAACTGCCAGGCAGTATCTCCAGCTACTGAACACCTGAATCTCCATGTTATTATGTTTCTGTCAAAGTAGAAGGAAGTTCAAAAACTGATAAGGCATAGGAACAGGTTCCATACAGTGAATGTTTGTCGCAGGTTAATAAGATATAACTACGAGCAGCCGAAGTCATTGGAGGGTAGACTCAACAAGATCCCAGACCAAAGCCATCACAGTGCCCAGAAGCAGCAAAATTACAGTAGAAGAGGTTGACCTTAGACAAAACGGTATTCCCCCTGCACCTGATGAATAGCAACCCATCTTGCAAAACTGGCTTTTCTCTACGAGCTTACTGCTATAGCAAGATTTCATTTTATCTCTGCTGGATTTGTTTCACAATCACTAGCTTTATTTTGGTCTTTCATGGCACCCTAGGTTTCCATTTCAGCAGTTCGGTGACTAGAATGTGTGTTTTTGTTTCGTGGTTTGGTTTTCTGAAGACCTTAGTCATGAAGTATTTCATTCTTTAAATATTTTTTCCATTTTAAGCTTTCTTAGTTATTTGTTTTTAAAATTTATCTTACATATTTTCGTCAGGTGACTGATGCTTTTGTCTTTTTATTTAAAATTGTAGGAAATGAGTATGAGTTTTCACATCAGAGCTGTAATGCAAAGACCACTGTGGCTGTCATTACACACTCATGACAGAATAGGAATCAAGATGCTAATAAAAGGAACATTGGATAACATTTCATGCTATCCAAAGCACTGAATGAAAGATTTGAATTATCCATTGCATTGATTAATTTTTATATTGACTATATGCTGAAATGGTATCATAATTATAGTGGATTAATTAGCATATTATTACTAATATCACCTGTTTATTTCTGATGTTTAATGTAGCTATTGGAGTTTTCAAAGTGTATGCATGTTTGTAGATAGGATAACTTAAGTTAAGAAAAACTGATAAGAAACAAACCAAGCTACGATCAGGCATTTATAAGAAAGAATGATACTCAATGTGTATTTGGGAACTGGGTGGCAGACCCCTAAAAAACATAGTTTTCTTTTTTAAAAAAGCAACTACAAAGGAGCTAGTGATGCTTAATTCTTTCTGGGAAAGGAAGAATCAGTTTTCTTTAAGGGTTCATCATACTCCAGTAGAAGGTTACACAACACAAGTGTGTGGCTAATAGTAATTGGAATAGGTAGATTCCAAAACTTAAATAGATAAGACATAAACTTTGGAAAGTTGCGAGAGGGCTATGGAGGTCACTGATCTTAAAAGAATAAGAAGACTAGTGGGGTGAATATGATTAAAATATATTGTGTGCATATATGAAATGCTCAAATAATTAAAATATTGTTGTATGTTTTTAAAATTATAAAATGCAGCGATTATTGTTTTCCCATGTCCCGCTCCATTTCACTACAAAGTAATCCTATCATGAGCATTTTGTCAGTACCCAGGAACCAGCGCTGGAGAAGGAGTCTGTGTGCAGAATTGTTCTTGTATTCCTTTCAGACACCATCCCATAACACTATCTATCTAGCTGAGCCTCCTGTCCTCATGTTACTGTCTGGTTCAAAAGAGAAATCCCAGCAGGAGAATAGACAGGCGATGCTGGCAGTGGAAATGACCTGGAATTTCAGAGTTCCTAAAGAGTACTAGCTTAGATCCTGATCTGCCTGGCTCCTCTTATTGTTAGTCCATTGTCTTTCGTAAGATTACTTGACACATTCTTTTGGCATCTGCTCGAGGTGAAGGGCTGAAAATCTGATACTTTTGGGGTCTGTTGAGCTAATCATCAGTCCGTCTGCTTTCTAAACCATTTCTCAGTTTTTGTCCTGATTTTCATCTACAGTTTTGGGCAAATGTATGTTCGTCTTCCTAAATTGTATTAATTGCATTTTAGTGAGAACTTCAGGCAAAGACGAAAATACATACTTTAGTAAGAAGATTGTGTTAATCAGGAGTCTTGGTTGCAATTTCCAATTTTGGAATCATCCAGTCACCACCTTTTTTTTCAGTACATGATCCATGCTCTGTTATAGCCGGGCATCCATGTGTCCTTTGATTATCTTATCCATTTTCCTATACCAATATATGTGAACTAATTTTAGTCTGTTACCCTGTACCCACAGATGTGAGCTTTTAAGTCAAACAAGTTCACCTGCCTTTTTCAGTCCCATCAACTGCTATGCTAATACAATCAGATTAGGCTTTATTTTATTTACAGATAATTTGACTTCCTCATACTTGGGTCCAACTAATCTTCTAGAACAGATTAAGGCTTTAATGTGTCTCTGCATATATTTATCAGATTAGAATTTTTGTTGATCTCTCAGCTAACTTCTGAGTTCACTTGTCTACTTTTCAAACATGCTATTGTGTGGTATTAATTGAAAAGCTGGTCTCTCCTACTCTCCGTTCTATTTTTGGACTGAATATTCATAATCTGAAAATTGGGGAGACGATTGGGGGGAAGAGCAAGAAACTGTTTTTATGCTACTATTCCATTTTTAAAAAATGTTATTATGATCCTGCTGAAGATTAATTGCCCTTGGCTTTCAGCCAGGGATGGGGATCTCAAGCAAAAGTGTTGTTTTTCAGAGAGTAAAAAACACTGAAGTAGCATTGGCTTGGTAAAGAGTGGAGACATCTGCGCTAGATACTTATTCAGAGATCTTCTGGTCTCAGGATTGTGTTCAATACCCTGGAAAGGTGCAATTAAGTCAAGGAAAAAAATGGCTACTGTTTGCAAAGTACCCATCGCAAGGACAAAGAAATATCATAACATCAAATTTAGAAAAATCGTATTGTCTTCCTGTCTTTAATAATGTGATATCTGTTGAGAAAAATAGGGTTTGAGTTTTAGAGACAAAATGATTAAAATTCTCAATGTTTTAAAGTTTCTTATCAATGATAACAGAAAATACACTGGATCAGACAGAATGGATGTGTGGGGTAAAAACGAACTGTAGACGAATATAAATTCATCTTATTGTAGACCTGAGTTTATGATTCTGAAATCTCTTTCTGCTTAAATAGACGATAAACAGTCATTGCAAAGATGCTTTTTGACAATTCAGGCAGACAGTTTTAGGGAACTGTGGTTTGGGGAATCAGTCTGAACCAAACACCAAGCCTTTCATCTGTCACTCAACTCCACTAAGTTTCCCAACCTCACAGCATCACTCTCACCATGTTTATTACCGGGGAAATAATGTTACCTCCCAGTGCTGATAACAAGATTATTTACATGACGCTTTTGTTTCTGGGGTGCTCGCTAGCATGGGAAAGCACCCTCTTGACTAACCATTAGTCCAACATAACACAACTTAGGTCTTTTAACAAACGTACTCCTGGAAGGGTTATTCCCATTTTGCAAATAGTTCAGCATAGAGGTGTAAGACTGGTGCAGTAATTTATATGTCAGCGCTCTTCACGACCGCGACATCCATTTTTTTTCAATCAGATTCTGTCTCTGTGCAGAATCTGTGAGACTTTTTTAAAACCCTCATGACAATAGATTTAATTTTGCTGAGCCATGGGAAAGAAAGTTTACAAGACAACATTTATGTGTAATTTGCTGTCTTGTTTACAATGTTATCTCCCTACTGGTCTTATTCTGAAATTTTACTCACATATCCAAATATTTGGACGTTGGCATAAGGTGCAGCTCAATTAAGTTCGAGGTAAACGAGCCCAGTCCTTGTGCTGGGGCGATAAGCATCCCTTCTATGACTGGGTGAGCCACCTGCTTTTTCTTGTTGCCTAATTGAGTTGAGCAATAGGAGGAAAGGCTCCAGGACAAACGAGGGACAAAGGCCAGGAAGTGGTTTCCACATGAGAATATGCTCTGGCCTCACACTGCCCCATGCTAGCCTGGCTTCTGGGAAGGTCACTTGAGCTCATGAATGTCTTATACCAGAAGAGCCTTCTGTTCAGGCCGTGTGTCTGGGGAATTTAAAAATGAGGAAACCGTGGGGACAAGAAAGGTATTAAAAAGAAAGGGGTGGTCTTTAATAAATAAATAAATTAAAATAAATAAAAAATAAAATATAAGATGAAGCAAAAAAGAAGAAGAAGAAGAAAGAAAGGGGTGGGAAAACCAAAAGAATATGTTTAAACCATCTCTGCAGAGACCTAGAACACAAGCTACCCTCAGATTACGAGTGGAGTTTGTAAAAAAACAGGACTTTTGTTCAAATAACTTTTTCCTTCTGAGATTTATTTGCTTTTATTTATCTTCAGTGTTTTGTTTGTTCGTTTCCATAGGCCTGATAGTGAGTGTTAGCGTTCTATCATTTTGCCACTCACTGTGAGATGTTCTGGTTCATCTAAAGTAAAGCATATAGAACTATGCTAAGAACTTAATAAATATTGCCTTACCTAAGAAACTGCACAGTCCTGAAGCTTTTTAAACACCTATTTAAAATGTTTTAGTTTTAAAAATAATAAGGTGTAGCCCGGCAGTGGTGGCACACACCTTTATTCCCAGCACTCGGGAGGCAGAGGCAGGTAGATCTCTGTGAGTTCGAGACCAGCCTGGTCTACAAGCACTAGTTTCAGGACAGGCTTCAAAACTACAGAGAAACACTATCTTGAAAAAAAATAAAATAATAAGGTGTTTCTTGTTATTTATATTCCTCTTTAATTTTGTCCTCATCATTTTAATTAAAACTGGCATAATTTTTATAACAATACAACAAATTTTCCCTCACTTCCTAAATTCAAATGGACTTTCTTTATAGTTTTCAAGAAACTAAGTATCAAAATGAAAGGTTTGTAAATGTATTTAGTGTGTTCACCATTTACCTTTAATTATGAATTTTTCACAAGATTTTTTATAGAAAGTTAGCACATTTAGCATCTCAATTGACCTCCTTTCAAATTCTAAGGTGAAATATGCATGCAATTTCTAACAGTATGTGATTGGGGTGTTGAACTAATTTATAATGACCAGTCTCTCATATATTCTGCAGTCACAGAAACAAATGGTTTCCTTCTTGGGAACTTCTGCAAGCAATTTCTGAATCCCTCTAGGGATGACTAAGTGCCATCTTCCTCCCTCCTTCCTATCACAGCTAGATGAAAACTAGCTGACCCCCAACTCTAAAAGGGCATGGCAGCACTGCTCGGCCCTGTGTACTCTCTCTCTTAAGTGTTCTAATTTTTCTAGAATTCCAGTTGTCTCATGTGAGGAGGATGAAAAAGAATATGTCAATGGAAGCAGCTAAATTTCAAATATTTAGAAGAAATTTCTACATTAAAAATAATTTTAACACCTACCTAACGGAGAAAGTTTAAGCAAGAAAGTACAACTGGAAAAGCCTAGAAATTGCAGAGAGATGCAAATTATCCCAGGGTGTGGATCTGTGTCACCAGAACCAAATACTGACATGACAGAAAAGAAGAACAACGCTTTAACAAAGCTTAACAAAGCTTGGGGCAGAAACTTGGATACAAGAAGATGAAGGAGAGAACAAGAGGAGAACATGGCACCGTAGAAACAAGGAGACACACTCTGTTCTGGGCTTTCAGGGTTTTCAGCATCATGAGGCTACTCCCAAATCTGTCTATCTTGTCTTTCTTTCTTTCTTTCTTTCTTTCTTTCTTTCTTTCTTTCTTTCTTTCTTTCTTTCTTTCTTTCTTTCTTTCTTTTTTCCTTCCTTCCTTCCTTCCTTTCTTCCTTCCTTTCTTTTTTCTTTCTTTATTTCTTTTTTTCTATTTCTGTATTTTTTTCATATTTTTATTTAAAAATAACTGCATTTCATTTTATATACCACCCTAAGTTGCCCTTCCTGCTCCTCTTCTGCTCCCCTCTTTTCCCCTTCCCATCCCCTATCCACTCCTCAGAGGAGATAAGACCTTGCTTGGAGTCAACAAGTTCTGGTATTCCAACATGAGTCAGGACCAAGTTCCTCTCCCCCGTCAAGGCTAAGAAAGGTATCCCACTATAGGGAATGGGCTCCAAAAAGCCAGTTCATGACCCCAACATGTGTCCTGGTGTGTCTGCCAGGGACTCCCCAACAGATCAAGCCACATAACTTACCCACATTCAGAGGGTCTAGTTCAGTCCCGTGCAGGTTCCCCAGCTGTCAGGTCCCGAGTTCCCACTAACTCAGGTCAGCTGTCCCTGTGGTTCTCCCCGTCTTGCTCTAGATGCTAAGGTGCCAGACTGGAGTGTTTCTTAATCCTCAGACCTCTAAAGCGTCCTTTGTTCGATGCCCAGGATTAGACAATGGGTTCCCACATCTCTATCCCCTCGTGTAATATGAGGCTAAGGGGAAGAGAATAGGCAGAAGAGAAATGCCTCACATGCAGAGGAGATGAGAGGGCTGCGGACTGGAGGAGCAAGTAGTCCTGTCTGCATACGTGTGCACTTCTTGACATTGAGACCCCCGTATTCTTTAATACTTCGTGTTCTTCATTTTGTCAGTATTGTCTGTTTGTTTGTGATGGCTTTGCCTGTACTCCATACTGTCACTGATGTTACTATATAGCAGTGAGTTACCTTGAACTTCTGATTCTGATCATCCACTGTGGTAGGACTACCAACATGCACCACCAAGCCCATTTTATTTCATGCTAGGTGTCTAACCCAGGCCTCAATGTTTGGTAAGCAAGAATACAGTCTGTTGAGCATCATCCACTGACCCCGTATTCAGCAAGTCTTTAGAAACAAAGTCTTCTAAGCCTCAGAGTCATATCTAGAAAGTGAGCTACTGACAGAAGCTATTATACATTGGTTTGGCAGTGTTAGCAGATTCAACAAAAGGCAGTTCCTTCAAGGCTTGTGTTTAATTTGCTAACTATGGATAACCGAACTTCTGAGCATAGGCAACCATAACTGCTATAAAATCAGCAAGCAGATAACAAGCAGAGCCCCTGCCAGGCTTTTGACAACTCCGCTTGGTCGAGTTTTTTGAAGCCTGTTATGTGAGGGTGTGGTTTAGAACTATTCCTATTCAATTAATAAAGCTTTGGAATTATTTCGCCATCAAAATTTTCATACTCGATGTTTTAGTATCAGTCTTATGAGGAGATGAAGGTAAGTTGTGAAGTACTTGGAGGCAGTTAACCAGCTCCAGACTGGCTGCTCTATGTTAGGGTCAATGCACACATCATGAGGTCACACTGGATTCTTCTATGGTTCCTGGAAAACTATAGTCAACTTCCTAAAGAACAACTTGCAAAATAGACATCTGCTTCCTTCCTCTTTGTGGCAGTGTTCTGAACACAAACGGATCACAAAATAAATTAACCCATGGAAGAATATTATCAATACTGATCCTTGGAGATTCAGAGCCTTAAATAATTAAGGAGAAAGATCACCAATACTTGGTCTTATTTCACATATATTATAATGATCTCATGGTTTTAGAGTATCTTTATTTTTCATATTTATTTGCTATTTATCAAATATATTATTTGATACATATATATGCATGCAAATTAGACTCACCAAATATTATCATCTTCAGTATTACATGTGACAAAAGAGGATCAAAATTATTTCCAGTCTGAGCTTGGTCGTTTTGCAGGACTTTCTCCAATGCTGTCCTCACAAACAATCCTGTCCTTGAATGTACTGTTCTTCTTCTCAATGATAAGTGCTCATATCTTTCTGAGATAACTGTCATGGTTATAATGTCCTACGTACGACGCAGGATGCAGTCAAATAAATTGCTTTGAGGATATAAGTGGGTTTTCCCTGGAGAGGGATCTGCTAGTAGCTTCTCTGCGCTCTTTTAAGCATTAGAGAGTAATTCTTTCTTTCTTTCTTTCTTTCTTTCTTTCTTTCTTTCTTTCTTTCTTTCTTTCTTTCTTTCTTTCTTTCTTTCTTCTCTTTCCTCCCTCCTTTCCTCCTTCCCTCCCTTCTTTCCCTTCCATCCTCTCCTCTTTCCCTTCCCTCCCTCTCTCATTTCAAAGAGTAGCTCATTTTCAAGCTGGACAGGTTAACAAACTCAGGGTGCCAAGCTTTCTTTGGTTTACAAACTCCCCAGCCTCACTAGAGTGTCAATCAAAATCCAGCAGCCATTCTTTGATACTTGGAGGTGGGGCTACAGGCAAGCAGCAGTAATTTGACCAGGCACTTAGGGCAAACAGGACTGGAGTTATTCATGTAAAACTGAAACCTGCTACTGCACTTTGACAGCTCTTCTTGTGGCCTTGGACTCTATCCTCGGACATCTAACTGGTAATTACTTATGTGTAATAAGTAAAAATTACCTGCCTTAAAGATTTAATGATCAAAATTTATGCCTGCAAAACTAAAATCCTTTGCTTTGCTGGATTATGTTCTTTGTGCTTGTACAGTTTAGAGTATAATTGGGTTTTTCTCTTGTCACAGAGAGGGAATAGTGGGAAGTAGTATATGCATTCCGGCATCCTGATTAAACTTTTAATTAAGAAAAAAGTCGATACTTGGTGAACTCTACTGTTTTAACTGTAATCTTGCCAGTGATGTCTGTTACTAAGTGAGAAAGGATGATTCAGAAATATCTCAAATTATTTAAGTCCTTTAATATATATATATATATACACTCATTTAATTAGAGGGACATTTTAATGGGGTTTAGGGGGCAAATTTATGCACAGCTCTCTGTCATATATCTATCATCTAGCTGCCATCTATCATATATAAAATCTATATTGTATATAACATATTTGTCTGTCTGTCTATCACCTGTCCATTCATCTGTCCTAAGAAGACAAATGTAGATGGCTCTTTCCTCTCTAAAGAAGGAATAAATACTATAAATGAGGCTTTAGCCTGTTAAGATTTCACAGCAGAGTGGTTGTTTTTGGAATCTTTCAGAAAGAAGAACATATCCGTCCTTGCTTCCGGTGACCGACAACAATAAGCAGAGGTCACAGTGCTCTCTCTGCTGCCGACTTTCCTGGCATGGTGCACGCCAACAGGTCATCTCTGTGAACTATTTGAGAGGTAATTTAGCAACTTTTTTATCGTCTCAAGTTAAATGTTTCATCACTGCAATGTAATTCACTTAACATAAGCTGCTTAAACATTGATGAAATAGTCAATAGTCTACATGAGTAATACTAAAATATCCAACTTAAGTTAGAAATGTTTCCCAACTTGCAAATCACTACTACGATATTTTCCTGGTAATAATTTGCTGACAATAAGAAGCATGTGAAATCAAATCCAGTAATGGAATCAGGCAAAATTTCTGGCACAGTTGCTTTATTGGTCACATACTATCATTTCGCGAACTTAATGCTTTATGTTATGACTTTCATTGTGATGCAATGCTCTATAGCAATATTTGCACAGATTTACTGTGGTTATATTAAATGGTTGGCAATGTGGCCTAGGGGATTAGAATAGAGGGCAGCTGGAATAATTAGCCTCAGTGGGCACTGGGGGAATGTAGAGCTGAATGTGTTTGTAGACTGGAGGCCAGAAAAAATACTATTGCCTTTCCAAGATCAAAGCTTTGCTTGCATCTAAATCTTTGAATATTTCCAGTGATAAGCATAGTTTGTCTCTTAGGTAACTAATAACACTGCTTTCATATTATAGACAATCTAGAGTGCTCAATACCAGATAATTTCTGCTTTAAATGAACAAGCTTACCTAAAACTATAATTATTAAATACGAATTGAAATGTTTTAGCGTATAATAATGCTACAAAACATGTTTTCTATTAAAGGACAATAAATCATTAATTCCAACCTTATGCAAATGAGTGTCCCAGAAGAGCTTGATATTGTGTTCTGTATTTTTTGTTGAATTATTAGTACTTATCTGCCCAATTCATATGAGAAACTGATCGTTTTCTATACTTAATTTTATGTACTTAGCACTGTAGATACTCAAATAATTCTCAGTGCAAATACTGTTTCATAACCTGCAAGACCACCTGAACAGGGAACCTGTGAAGATTGCTGTTCTACTGGATAATCAAGGAATCTTTCACTGAGTTTGGTAGCACAACAGTGATATTTGTTGTGCAGAGATGATGAAAGACCAGTGGAGCCCTAAGTATACGCAGTCTGTGGAGCCTTGGGTTGCTTAGGAACTCAGTGACTATGGGCTTGCTATGGCAACCCAAGTTATCAGTGAGTGCAACCTTAGCTGGCATTCTGCTAAATCTCCATATTTTATAGGCAAGAATACTCAGATAATCCCTTCTATAAATCTCAGGATTTTTATTATTTATGAAATTAGAATAAATGGATGAAAATTTGAAAATAACTATTTATAATAGATAACACCTATATGAAATTAATTTTTAATCCTATGTTTGATTTCAAATTTATAGTGTCTTTTTTGTTATTTTATTCTTTCTCTCTCTCCATATATATAAATATAGTTATAGGTTAGATAGTTAGATAATAGATAGATAGATAGATAGATAGATAGATAGATAGATAGATAAATAGACGATGATAAGATAGATGTAGAAACAAGTAGATAGGGATATATAGAGAGAACTAAGCATGGTGCATTAAAACTGAAAGAGAGTAAAATTAGTGCAGTATATTATTTAGATGCTATATCAAGTGTTTTATAAATTTGACTCCATAGTTCTATTTACATATTCTACATATATTGTATAACTTACTTGTTATTTTTATTTTACATTACTAACTCATTTGCAGACCATATAGATGTATATTTATGTATAATTCCTCCTTAAGACTTTACTTTAATAACAATGTAATAAGCTATATTCAAAATCAGAATCATTTGCAGAGCACATTTTGGAGGTCATTGCAAAGGCACTAGGGAGACTTCTCTTCGTTGTGCAGTTCCTCGAGGGAGTGTGTTTCAGTGTGTGTAGCCCCTCATGCCTGTGTCTTTCTGTGGCAAGCTCTGCTATCAGGTTCAAGGAATAGCCTTACTCTTATCCATATTTATGCCATACAGTAGCTGAGCTCTTCCTTGCACCCCTTCCTATATGAATGCTGTGCTCCCCTTATCTCTGTATTAACTCCAACCTTGTGTTTATCACTATCAATAGCACAGGCAGAGGCAAAGGCTCTCCTGAGACCAGACACCACAGGCTCTATTTACTGTTCTTCTCTCCTGGGCATTATCATTTGTGCATTTTTGTTTTGATATTTAAGATCTCACCCGGTTAATATTTCTCTTGAGAGAAGCAGCAGCAGTTTGACTCAGGTTTTTCAGAAAATGTCACAATTAACACATTCATTATTTTTATACCTATTTGGTATTCATGACTCCTCAAATAGCATCTGTGAATTGCTGAGGGTATTAACTCAGCTAGATGGTGCCTTTGTAGACGGTAATAAGTCACAACTCACAGGTGGAAACAAGCATAAACATAGAACTGTGGGCTGCTTTCCTGGAGTTAACTGTCCTTGAAAGCCTAACCCAGGTCTTTTTAACATCTCAATGAACTTTCACTAAGCAGATCATACATTGCATAAGTACTTTTTCTTTATATTAAAAATAGTTTCCTAGTTGGGCAGTAGTGGCTCACACACTTAATCCCAGCACCTGGGAAGCAGAGGCAGGTAGATCACTGAGTTTGAGACCATCCTGGTCTACAGAGTAAGTTCTAGGACAGCCAGGGCTACACAGAAAAATCCTTTCTCAGAAAGAAAACAAACCAAACCAGAAGACTATTTTCTCATACAACTCATATGATATATCCTGATCACAGTTTTCCCTCCCTCTACTCCTCCTAATTCCTCCCAAACTTCCCTCCCACTCCCTTGACAGTTTGACATCTGTACATGGTGAACAGTTTACAATGAAGTTCCTAGAACTGATAGAGTTGCCACCTTTGGGCAAGCCATCAAAAGTTTCAGAAGACTGTGTGTTGGTCATGTTTGTTTCTTCCTGGCATCTTATAACTCATTTTTACTCATTTTGAAGCCTTCTTTTCTACACCAGTTTTTGGTGAGTGTATTGAATATTCATACTTTCTATAACAAATATAAGATTCAACATCTTATTTTTAAGATTCCAATGAACAGACTGTGATGATGCTTCCCCTTCGCAGAGGAGTATTTAATAGCTAATATCTCATTGTTTTTCAAAAAGATCGAGATTATTTCAGAGCACTTGCCACTGTAAAAGATTCCATCTATCCTCACAAGGTCATCCATCTGTGTGCCAGTCTGCATGGGGACAGGAGCTTGGCTGGCAGAATCAGGACACAAAGGACTTGCAATAACCCAAAACAAAGCAACGTATATGCAACGTTTTAATGATATTCATTTAAGGCTCACACAGTTAATTGCTTTAACAATTTTTAGAAAATATCCTTAAATCAAGATATGATGATTAATACATAAACAGAATTTTCACGCAGAATCATTTAAAATACTTAGGAGAAACATGTCATTTCTTTGATATTGATATTTGATATTGATAACAAATATCTTATAGAGCAGAATAATTCAACTTATGCATATAAGTATTTCCTAATATAGGGTAATCATATGATATATATTGAAAATATTCAGTTTCTGTTTCAGACAAATTATACCTGTAACTGGTCACATTGTATGTTTAATGTCTACTAAGTCAAAAACTTTACAAGTGTAAAGTTTTCAATTTCGTGTAAAATAACTGGAAAAGGCAAGTATTTAGCACCATCATGCCTTTCTAAATGCATACCTTGACACATAGGCTATTTGGTGTCCATTCAATTAATCTTTGGATAAAATTATATTCTAGTTACTGTTTTAAGCTCTGGGATATATGATACAGATTAGAGGAGTAATTACCAGTGAATATGTTGAAGGTATGTGTCGCGTGTCTTTCTACCTTGATGCTCATAAATTGAACTTGGGGGTGTACAATTTCTGTGGTAGCAACCCTAATGTACTCTGAAAAGATAACGAAATTTTGAAATATAGTAATGTGGGATCTTACTCTATATTGTGGCCTATAGATTTGTATATTATAGAATTTATTATGTATACAAATATTTTTCTTTTTTCTTCTGTTTTTTTTAAAAAGAGAACTCTTATTTCAAACAGACTTCTTGATGACACAAGGGGAATTAAGAGATTGTTTATAAATTAGTTGTTTTTGTTTGTTTGTCTTAAGTAGATGTGATCAGGCTAAGTTCTGTAAGTTCTGTGCAAGCATTAAGACTAAGGCTTCAGGTCCCCAGGTCCCATGCAAAATCCAGAACAGTAATTCACGTGTATAATTCCAGCACTAGAAATAAGAGATAGGCAGATCCTTGCAGGTTTCTGTCCAGCCAGACTAGCGGAAACCATGAGTTCGATGATCAGTAAGAGACTTTCTTCCCCAAAAATGATGTGAAGAGCAATTGGTGAGGACACACAGCATCAGCCTCTGGACCATCTCATGCACACATGCATATATACACATGCTTATTTTTAAAAAAATAATGTTTTTTTTTTTTTGCTTTGTTTGATGGAATTTGCTCTATAGACCAAGCTGGCCTTGAA
Source organism: Microtus obscurus (assembly GCA_963919715.1). Lineage (NCBI taxonomy): Eukaryota > Metazoa > Chordata > Mammalia > Rodentia > Cricetidae > Microtus > Microtus obscurus. The sequence goes on along the minus strand of CAWTZC010000288.1, from coordinate 4,371,493 downwards.
GACTGCCCGCCACTGCCTCCCGAAAGCTGTGATTAAAGGTGTATGCCACCACTCTTCCCAAAAGTAAATTTTTGATACTGATTCTCCATGCAGTGCCAAAGGTCATCTCTGCAAGATAACCAGTGGCATATGACTATTAGAACAGAAAGTTCTCATTATGTTATCAAAGATCTGAGGATATTAATCTGGAAGAAATGTTATTATCTTTCTTTTATCTAGAAAAATATCTGAAAATAGTGAATCATTTTAAAGGTCATGACTTACAGAATTGTGGTGGGTTAATCTGATCAAATGTATTGAGTAAACTTCATCTTTATATATAAAAGCAAATCTTCAGAATATGTTCATGCATTAGATCTTTCTAAAGTAGATTATGTGCCATTATTACATTTTAATTTTATTTACATAGGATTAGACGAAATTGGAAGGTGCAATGTAGTCATGGAAAGTCATTTTATAAACAGAAAGAAAGGTCTTTCACACCGATAATTTGCACCAAAATACATCAAAATACCAGTTTTTTTTCCACCCAAATGGCATACCAGGTAAACTGGAGAATAACACAGATTTAATCCCATGTTCGATTTCTAATTTTGATTTAGAATAGAGTGGCATGTATGGGCTCAAGACAGGAAGCAGCAAAAGAAGCTGCAGTTTTGTTTCACACTATGTAGATGGGGTGAGCGGCCCCTGGAAGGCAGAAAACAGTAAAGTAGAAACATCTGTTAAGTGGATAAAATGAGCACGGCTATAAACGGAGTCAAGGACTACAGGAACTTACGGTTTCCTCTCACTTAAGAGCTTGTACTCGTGTATGTGGACTTGTAATACATTGTTTTGGATGCACTCCCAAATTCACATACTTAGAAGCAGATATCATGGGGAAAGAAAATTAAGTTCAAAACAAGATGTCAAATAGTCAAAAATAAACAAGGACAGTGAATATAAGGCAGCTAGGACAAAAAGATAAGAAGGAGCTAAGACCATTCTGGAAGCTATCTATGGAATCTGTCTTCTGGTATGTTCGTCTTTATGGCTTTTATTTAGGTTAGCATAAAATGTGACTATCATGTTTCTGGCTGATGTTTTTATTCACTTCAAATTTTCCTACTCTCATCCTCTTCCTTTCAACTAGTGTTATTATAAAAATTTCCCCAAGGAGTTATTGAAAATGAGAGGAAAACATCCCAGCAATGATCTTGGATCACATCCAGAAATTATTTTTAGTTCTTAGAACACATGGAGGATCATGCTACAAGCCATATACATAGAGCTTGGAAAGACATTTGACATCCTTAACATATCCATTTTGAGCACCAAAGCAGTTTATTACTAACGAAGACAGTATTCCAGAGCACCACAAATGTCGATTCCATGAGCTGCAGACCTTATACTTTCAGGCATGGGCTGGAGGCATTAAAGAATAGAATGGGGTTATTAGGTGGGATGCTAACTACAGCTAAGAGACTGTAGACTTCCAGAGCCAGAAAACAGGGCTGTGTCCTGAAAGTCTAGCATAAATTTTGTTCTCCTCAAGTAGTGCAAAAGTCACAGAACTTGCACCCCAGGTAGACTCATTTGAAGGTAATATTGCACAACTCATAAAATTCCATAGCCCACTACTCTTTCCTTAAGTTATAGCCAGGAACCAAAGAGGAAAGTTCCATGCAGGAGTATGGAAAACAATGGGGTTGATAGACATTGATATAAAATCCAGTTCACGATATCTATACCTACCCCGAAGAGACAGAAAGATGTTTCTTTCTTTGTAACCCACAAGGTGAAATGCCCAAATCACTGTCAGTGTTCATACATGGGAAGTGAACATGAAAGTCGCTGCTATGAAGTCAGGGCTGAAACAGGAATGAGTGTGTTGGTGGGGCTTCTGTTATTCACAGTTCAGTAGGCGCGATTTCAAAGGGAACATTTTCTCTTCTTCCCCACAATGTTTGAAATTATTTCATCCAAGCAGGTCAGTACATCCATTGCAAATACCACACAGGCTGATTCTGAACTTAGAATCTACATGTCCTGTGCTGGTAACCTGCTACTTCTCAGTCTTCTGGAGTCTAATATTTTCTAGGATGCTTTATAAAAATATGAAACCAAGACATGTAAATGATTCATAGCATTCTAAGAAAAACATTTTGTTCTGAAGGTTTTATGACATGTGTGATAAGCATTCTATATATTTTAAATATCATACAACAACATTATATCAATATAATATATAAGCCTATATTGTTCGCAAAGTATTTGATTATACTTTGTTGAAACTGAAAAAAGAATTCTTAGAGTATAAGATATTCCTATTTTTTTATTTTAAATGTTTTATTTACTTTACATACCAACCACTGTTCTCCCTCCCCTCCTTCTGCTTCCCCTCAACTCCCCACAACCTACCCTCCATCTACTCCTATGAAAGGGTGAGGCCTCCCACGGGGAATCAACAAAGCCTGGCAAATAAAATTGAGGCAGGATTGAGCCCCTCACCCCTCTGTCAAGGCTGAGGGAAATTCTCAGGAATCAACAAGAATAACCCCAGCTAAGACCCTGTAAATAATGGAGAAGTACCTGAACTGGCCTTCTCCTATAATCAGATTGGTGAACACACTAACTGTCATCACAGACCCTTCCTCTAGTAACTGATGGAAGCAGATGCAGAAACCCACAGCTAAGTACTAGGCCAAGCTCCAAGAGCCCAGTTGAAGATATTCCCATTTTTAATAGGATGGATGACTAAAAATCCTAAGGACACTGTTTTTCTCAGATTTATTTATTTTGTGTGTTATGACCATTTTGCTTTTGCTACTTTCTTGGTGTGTGTTGCACCAGGTATGTACATGGTACACTTGGAGGAAGATATCAGAGCTCTTGGAACTCGACTTTGGGATGGTTGTGGGCTATCATGTAGGTGCTTGGAAACAAACCTGGAGCCTCTGCAAGAGCAGCAAGTGCTCTTAACTGCTAATCAACCTCCTAGTCCCCTAAGCATACTATTGAAAGATCTCCAGAGTTTGCTTTGAGAAGTACAAGTTTCTTAAGAGACATAAGATATTGCTATTTTCAAGAATCAATCTTCGAGAGGCAGTCTGGAGAAATGAGGCACTATTTCACTGGAGATTGCTTTCCACATAAAAGTACCTGAAACTTCCTTGTCATTCAGAGGCAAGGTTCGTGCCAGGTGGTTCTTTAAAAGTCAGGGCAGGAGGATCCTACTTCTTCACTCGACAACAATAAGAAGCGTCAAAGACGGACTATTTCCTATGTGGTGAGAAGTTAAATAAGCCATTGTTATGTCAGATCCTTCTTGGAATACATCTCCTTTGGCTTTACAAGAAGAGCTAATTAGATTTCCATCCAAGGTCTTGGGAACAGTCAGTGATTCTGCTTGTGTTCCTGTACATGCATTTAACTCTTTCAGAAACCGAATGCTGTTCTCTAGTCTTCAAACAGAAGACACAAATATCTATGTCATTTATGCATTCATAACCCAGACTTTTCAGTCTCAGTAAGAATATTTAGCAAATGGAACAAAGCCGCCAGGCCTGATGTTTAATCAGAAAAGCAGATTCTTCTGTGTGAATGCATTAATCATGTGCGTCCATTCCATTACTGCTCAAACAGCACAAGAATTAAAATGTTATTTAGAATCACAAAGCATATTATTTGGTACAGCCCAAGGGCCACTGCAGAGGAAACCATTAATTCTTTACTAATGTATTTTTTATTTATTTCCTTTTTAACACCCCATTTTCAGGAACTCTGCTGTAGCCTGGGTATGCTACAAAATCCCTCAGCAAGAACATTAGTTTGTCCTCAATTATAATAACTGCTTTGACTTTTTGCCATGTAACACTTCATGCCAACTAACTGATTGAAATCTTTCCTTCCTTCATTCATTGCATGCTCAATGCTCTGATTAGCTGTTAATTGGGGCCGTGTCCTGCTGTTTCAATACACTGGGCTTTGAAATAGTTGCTCTTCCTACATATTTTTCTCTTTTCTCCTTATGGTCTTCCATGTAGAATATGAACAAAAATGGCACCCTGACAGATTAGGTTGAAATGAGCATTTCCTTCATTGTTTTAACCCATAACTTAAACATTGACTTTCCTTTCCCTCTCCAGAGAGAGTTAAATTGTTAGCAAACTGTTCACGTAAGAATTGGGTCTGCCAATACTTTTCTGTTTCATGAGATTTGCATATTGACCTAGCCATGCCCACATGAGAAGTTTTTCCAAATAGAAAGGTGTGATCTGTTCGTTCTTTTACATTATGCACAGCTCCTCCTATGGCTTCTATTAAGCATGTAAGTAGTTTATTTTGTGTTTTTAATGTGCTCTGTCACACACTCTTTTGATTCATTTGGGTCGTGTGGTGTAAGTCTACTGTGTGCTTTAATATTCCCTATTTGGTATTTGAAGGGATCCTTGGAATTTTTTTAAAGTAATATTAGTAATCTCATTTATGTTTTCAATATTTTATCAGAATACTACAACTCTATGACATATTAATGTTTGTTTATTAATAAAAAAGTATTCAATATCAATGAAACAGTCTTTAATGCTTCAATTAGGTAAAGAAGCGAAAATTGAAACACATACATATGTTAAATTCTACATATAACATGCAACACACGTGAATAATATGGCTTCATGAATGATCTTTAATGTTCTTTGAATATTAAGTAATAATTGATAATTGGTTTCCTTACCATTGCTTTGTTAATTAATGTTTTGATATAATTAATAGAATATTAAAACTCAGCTTTATCTTATATGAATGTTAATTACTCCCTCTTCATTGTTTATAATCTGCATGCATAATTTTCTTCCTCATATAATATCATATCACTTTGATTTTATTCAATTCCTAAATATATAACTTTTATAGGATGTATAAAACTAGGTATTAAGAATGTATTTATCATTTATTCTATTTGATGTATTATTATTGTATGTGATGGGGGTGGGGCTTGTGTGCCATGGCTTACATGTGGATGTCAGAGGCAGATGTTGGCTGTCTGTTTCCAACTTTCATCATCATTTCAAGGGATTAAACTCATGTTCTTGGGTTTGCATTGTCAACGTTTTTTCCCTTAAGGCATCTAGCTGGCCTGTGTATCCTTTCTTCCCCAGAAAATGGATTTAATCTCTGTTTTGGCAAACATCACAGTGAAGACTTTAGCATTTTCATTTCTGAGGGGGCATGGTGGGCAACTGAAGGAATATAAATGAAGTAGATCAATGTCTAGAAGTAAATGCCTAATGTGACAGCCCTGTCACTTTATGACTCGCTTAATATTAAGAATATTTCTTACCTATACAGACTACAATTATATTCCAATTTATGCAGAGATGTTACTTTTCATTTGCTGAAATCTCCGAGAAGAACAGTTCAAATTCCATAAACAGTTGTCAACTATTCTGAACCACAAACAGCCTAGATTTTTGTTTAAACATACATCATAATGTTATAACCACCATAGGACTTTTCATCCAGCTTGAAGGTGTAGATGTGTGGGCTTCCTCCTCCACTGCAGAAAGACATCAGCGAAACAGTGACTACTTCTTGCTTGGTTTCAGATCCTATTCTGAATAAAGAGGGAGCCAGATATGAGTCATCTAGAAGTCTCTGTAGAAGTCTTGTCATTTGTCACTTGTCTCTTCAGTCATTGTCCCAATGTTTGTGTTACTCAACGTGTTGCACTTCCTCTTTTCACAAGAGCTGAAGTGCAGGAATCAGCCATCTAAAGCACTGACATGAAGGGTTTTTTAAAAAGCCATAACTTCTGTGTAAAGCACATTATTTTTGGAATCTTAAAGCAAAGAGAAGCATCGTAACCATGACACAACCTTTAAATGCAAACGAGAGGAAGTTAATGAATAAAATACTACTGTAGTTTAAAGAAATACTTTTTAAATAGTAACCATTTAGTTAAAGCATTTTTTTAAAAAAATATCAACTGTCAAAAGATTTTCTGCTTCTCTACCATCTATAGCTTTGGAGTTTCTTCTATAACTTGCAAAACTGCAGAAAAAAGCAGACAAGAGCAGACCAAAGGAGTGGTATTTGACGCCTGATGCACACTCAAGTCAATACTTATCTAGCAAGAAAAAGATGAAAAGCATCTGACTGGTGTTCTCATAGCAATGAGATGTTCCCAAGATGCCTTACATTCATTGACTTTCCTATTCTGCCTTGCGTATCTGTTTGTGTATTGCTGCAATGACTAACTATAAGGCTACATGTACTTCACATAGAACACATCAGCTACAAATACGGTTAAGTGATCATTAAGAATGAAAATCTCAGCCTGCTGAGATAGCTCAGCAAGCAAAGTGTTTGAAGATCTGAGCCCCATTGCCAGAATCCATGAAAGAACCCCAGACCTGGCCATTCTACTCCCAGTGCTGGGAAGATGGAGACAGGCAGACAACTGGGAATTTATGGCCCTCCATCCCAGCCCAGTCACCAAGTCCCTAATGCCAGTGAAAGGCCTTGTATCAAGAAACAACAAAGAAATGGACAAATCGTACACAGAGTTGCCCTCTACCCTCCATATGCATTGAATATATGGACACATATCTCTATATGAATATGTTGAATATGTTTTGCACATACATAAATACACATACATGTACATATCCTCTTTCTCCATAAATACACATATACAGACATACAAAAACAACCCAAATCTTTACTTTCAAATGGACATAATATTTTTAAACGACTTATTGCTCAGCTTATGTTTTCCTGACATTTTTATGTTGTGCATTTGATTCTTCTGTGTGCTTCTTGAGTCTCATTCAAGTTCCTTGGGCACTGTTGGCTGTGTTGACTATGCGGCTGAACATTCACCAGTGACTCCTCAGAGTGAAAACTTCGTTCTTTAGCCTGTACAATGGAGTCTGCGACACTTTTCTCTCCAGAAAGAGCCAGAAGGTGACATTAAACTGCTGACTAAAACACAACCCAAGTGAATGTGGCATTCACTTAAGCATTTATTTTCAGGAAATATGTTTTTCTGTTATTGTTCACATTCTGTTAGTGGTCAATATTCTTTCTAAGATGGACCTTTTCTGCCTTTGTGTTGAAAAGCTGTTTCTGGACTATCGTGTTGATATTTATATGCATGAGAATTTAATTTGAGGAAAAGTATTTATATCAAAAAGAATGAAGTCCATAACAGATATTTATAAAATACACAATCTCTATTAAAATATTTATTAAGATATTCTTCATCCTCCCTTGTCACAGTTGTAAGAGGATTGCCTATAGTTTCCTTTTCTGGAATCTCTAAGTAACTCTTTTGAAATGAATAGAGTAATTAATTTATATTGAGGTTACACAAAATCATTTTATCTTTCTCCCCAAGTAAGTGGTCTGAAATCAAAGTGAAAATCCAATAAACCTGAAGTATTTCAATGGCTTCTTGTTTATAGTTAGATGAATATGTCGGTATATTCTCCCTGAAAATCTCGGTCAAGATTAATGTGACCAAGGAGTCTGAGGTTTTTCTCCTATGATATTTCACCCCAATGAGTGAGACACGCCTACAGGAGATAGCAGGAGCAATCTAAAGCCAAGGACTGTCTTAAACCTGAGACTGTCGACTAAATTTATCCCTGTCAGTGCCTCCTAGGTTGCTTAATTTCAGGAGAGACTTGCAGACAGATTTCTAGCAACCCTGCCAGCTCTAGGCCAGAGTAACCTTCTGGAGGGGTCGCCTGTCTGATCCTGGGATCTTATGAAAGTACTCCTCATTTTGAGGATCTTGCTTTTCCCAAAGTGCAAGGTCTTCTGTTTGGTTAGGCACCAATACTATTAGTTCCACCCAAGGTGACTGAGGCACCTATACCTTCTGCCCTGAGACACCATGCTCAGTAGGATTTAGATTTGAGAGGATTTTGCTAGTTATATTTTGGATGAAGACATTTAGGTTTTATCTTGGTTTTGGGGTTTTGAGAATAATTTTACCATTCTCATAAATTTCAGCAAAATTAACAACAAAAAAATGATAAATAGTTTAGAACTTCCAGCTAGAACAATAGGCCATTTCCTTTTGTAAAATCTGTTTGTCATCCTTGTTGATTGACAGTGTTTCCGATTGTTTTCTAAATTATTAGTCTGAACGTACTTCAAGTTCCTGTTATGTAGTATAGAAAAGGACTCTTCTTTGCATTTTATGAACTCGGATTTGCAAGCCTAGTTGTAACGGGCCAGCGAGTTCCCTAATTTACTTTCTACTCTCTTTCAGCCCAACATCTGGAATAATGATTGCATTCGAAAACAAAGTATAGGAGGGGTGGCTCACTTAATCAGTTCCGTTTGGTTCTCTGGTTCTCTGACCTCTGACTTACTTGGGTGGGAACATGGTCAAAAAAAAAAAAAAAGAATATAGGTGATGGGTCTTCTCCAGAAATAGACCCTTGTGAACTTAATAGCAGTGATGTTTGCCTTTTTTTTTTTCAATTCCGCTGGCAACAAACCACAAACTGGGCTCTGACATTGAGGTTTTTTTTAAGCTTGTTTCAACTCTCACACACATAAGTAATGAGGAATTCAGGCTAGGGGTTTTCTGCTGAGAACCTTTGCTTTTCGCCAGTTGCTTTCTGAGATGATTGCAGCAGTTGGTGGAGAGTTCCTTAGCCTTGCAAAGGTAAGTCAGATGCTTCTTTCCTTAACTTAAAAAAGAAATAAAAATGATAGAATCTTTTTACCTTTCAATAGATAGAAGATGACAGTATTTAAACAGCAATTTTTATACCAAAGAAAGTGTGTCTATGTAAAGTCAGTGCTATCTTCTAGACTTCATTTCAAAATGAATGTGTTGTTTATCAAGTGTTGTTTATCAAGCTTCTTACATTTTTGTTTAATAGTATTAAAAATATGTTTAGTGACTAATGACATTTGAATTTATGATTCTTGATATCATCTGTAATTGTCAACATTAATTTTTCAATATTTAAAATTATCTAAATTCAATTTGAGTTCTATTTTAAATTGTCTACTTAAATGTGTTTCCTTTAAATGGTGACAAGGAACATTCTTAGTGAGCACTGATACAGTGAGATTGGGTTCTGCAAATGACTTGTTAATCTTATACCAACAGTGTGTCTTGTGTGCAATTTTTTATCTGTTACTTTTCAGTGTTATTGGCTTGCTGTTGAATTTTCAAAGCACAGCTTTTAGGGAACTTGATTTCTCTCTACATGACTAGGAGCAATACATGCACTAAATATACATTTGCCAAGCACTTTTCTTTAATGAACAAAGATATTTTATTTGCTAAAAAGGACTGGGTTACTTCAAACAATGACCTAAAGTTTAATTAGTGTGTATGTATTAGTATACAATTTAATATTAAATGTAAAATAAAAAGGAAAATTAATGCCTTTAAAAATTCAAAAAAAATTGTTTCAAATATTAGTAAGTCATTTCCATAATGCATAATTTTGAGTTTAAAAAATAGATAAATCGTAAATAGGTAAGTCGACTATCTAATTAAATAACATTATAAATAACTATAAATGGCAAAAATTCTTTATAATTAATTTAAATTGTTTTTGAAAATGTAAGGGTTCCAGGGCTTTTCAGTCCTTTGTGAGATGATTTTAAGCAGGTAGTGTCTTTTAAAAATGTAGGAAAACATTGCCGTAATTACTGTTTTGTGAATAAGTAATAACAAAATCCTCAAAAAGTTTTACAAGTTGGTTCTCCAGGAATCTTCGAGAGTCCATAAATGAAACATAATGTAAAATACACTTTCTACCAAGATAATTATTAAAGCAGAACAATAAACCGAGTTCAGATTATCAGATAACAGGTTGGCCTGGGGAAAAAATTAAATTTAACAATGGGACTGGTGCTTGTACAGAGCGTACTGAAAACTTTGGAATTCAGTTTGAAAGTACTGGTTGTTTCTCTTATTTTTAATGAAGATTGTGGGATTTATTTCAATTACTTTGCATGAATTTGTATTATTTGCCCATTTTGCTCTTGATTTCCTGAAGAAATCAATTATGTTACTATTTTTTGTAATTTACTCCATGATGTTAGAGTTAACTTACTAAAATTCCAGGTACCATGTATGGTTTGAGAGAGTGAGTAGTTCACATATTCATTTTATTGAAATTTGAAAATATTTATGTATTTTATATATTTAGTGGAATTTTCCAAATCATGCCATTGAGCAACATGAAACAACACCTATTCCTGCATTATAGTTGCTTAAAGTGATATTGCATAATTCCTCCAAGTCATTATGTGTAAAACTTAATTTCTTATGGTGGGATTATCAATACCTTATCATTTTTGATTTTATTGAGCCATTGCAACCTTGCTTAATCTAGTACAACTCAGAGAAAACAGAATCAAAGCTAATTTATGAAAACCTAGAAATAAATATTTATTTCCTAATTTCAGATTTCAAAGCCTGAATACCTTCTAACTATCATAGAATTTAGGGTAGAGAAAGAAACACTAATAGCAATTCCTACTTAGGGTTAAATTATTAAAATATTTTTACCCATGGCTTGTATCTCCAGTCTCACTTCATTTATGTGATAAAGCAGACAGAGCCTAGGTCATTGCTATGTCTATCCATTGTCAACAATTTAGAAACTCAGCTTATAGAAACCATAAAAATTGATTCCCAGGCTTGGGAAAGAAGGTAATACTTTTGGATTATTGACTAGACATTCTTTGAATTTGTTGCTCATTGAAGAGATCTACCTGCTGTTAAGTCGAAGCCAATGTGTCTAAAGAAATCATTGGAAGATTGTAGTTCTCCTTTGGTCTGACTCCAAAAGACAGACTTACTTTGCAGGACTTGGGGTATCATGTGCATAGTACAAACTCTTTATTGTTTACTAAAGATTATCACCAAGACAAGTTTTATTGTAATTTGATAAGTTTAATTCAGTAGAATGATTTATTAACATTACAAGCACCTGTTTATGTTTGCTGAATTGTTTGCCTGCATATGATCTATTAAGCTGTAAATGGACATATGAGAAATACAAAAGATTCTAGTGACTTCAATGAGACAAGGTATTAGAGATCACCTTTTCAAGATATTTCTAGGTTTTCTGCAGAATGCTTGAGGTCTGCAGTGGTGGTTTAGAACCCCTGTGAGGCCTAGATGAAAGAAAGTCCATCGTTCTTCCCTTGTTCTACCATTTAGTTCTTCTATGAGATTTTGTTTAATACCAGAACATATGTGCGATTGAACCTGAGTGTTCTACTTCTACACAAAAGTTTAGAAAGTTGGCCTCAGGTCCTTTGTTTCAGCATGATCAAGTATTACCAGATAATTGAACTCCTTTGTATGGGTTTGATTTGAGTGTATATGTTATAGAATCATGACTCTCCAAAGGCCAGTAGACATGGCGGAAGGTAAATGTGTGAAAAGGACATAATACATTGTGAAAATTCCGTTCTCACACTCATACTCAGCCTGTTATTCATTAAATCTCCCCTCATGGTATTGTCACGTAAGGTTATCATGGGTAGGTGCTGCTCTTTTCTTGGGTACAGAAGATTCTCCATGAAGAGAATGGCAGTTTTGGCAGAGTCTTGTGGCCTTGTTTCCTGTATTTGAAAGTGGAAGAAGCTTTACGTGTAGAATAGGAATTTTCATCTGTCAGTAGATGATGAAACCAGTAAAACCTGTGTCCCAATCTGATGCTGAAACATGTTCACATTTCACTGCTCACAACTCCGAAAGTGCTACCTGTGGGCCATGCCTCTTCTGGGTGGAGTTTCCGAGGGAACCCAGCTTGAAGCACACATGGGAATAATTAGAGAGTCTCAGGAGAATTCGCGCCACTGCTTAGCCTACTTGCCAGAGAGGCTGCTTATAGCTCATCCTACCTCAGGCTTTGCCGAGTCTCTCAGTTTCTACTTGATTCCCCATGTAGTGGAAAGGCATTGTGCTTCAAAGTTCATGACAACAGGAAGAGGAGAAAGAAGAGCACTTCCCTTGCTTCTTTTAAAGAACTTGTAAACTATAAACTCCATTCACAAGTCCAGGAAGAGGAGTCTGTATGTATTTAATACACCAGATAGCAGATAGAAGCTGATCCACCTTAGAGTCAACAGTTCCTACTTGCTTCCCCATGTAGTGGAAAGGCATTTTGCTTCAAAGTTCATGACAACAGGAAGGGGAAGAAGAAGACCACTTCCCTTGCTTCTTTTAAAGACCTTGTAAACTATAAACTCCATTCACAAGTCCAGGAAGAGGAATCTGTATTTATTTATTACACCAGATAGGAGATAGAAGCTGATCCACCTTAGAGTCAAGACAGGTATGTAACGAGTGACATTTTAGATCCTGCACCCTTTGCCCCTCTTCTTTGAGATTAGTCCAGAGAATTCTCTGTTCCTGGTTATTCTTTGCTTTCTAAGTTTCAGTGCTTTAAGCCATAAATAATTTATTGCAAATAATAATCTTCACTAAAGAATGGATTTTAGGAAAATTAATCTAAGATATGAAATGAAATAGCCCATTGTAAAACATGAACAGCTCTGCTATTGAGAAAATGTCATTTTATTAGACCTAAATTTTGTGTTCCTTTATAGCTATATTTGCAGAAAGTTGTTAAAAAAAAGCACTGCTTTTCTCTGAAGATAACTATAGATGGTCAAGCTGCAGGCTAGAATGTGCTAACCTGAGCATTTATGTCTTCAGATCAATGAAACACATTCTGCTTAATTTCATGAACTATGAGAAAAAAATATATGATTTCACAATGAATTCCTCATTACTCATATGTCAAGGAACTAAGTGAAACTCAAGTAACATGTATCTTCCCTAATTTTAGGGAAAATTCAGAAACTGTATGATGATACAATGTAATGATAATGACTCAGTCATCAAAAATGTAAATTGGTGGACAATCTAATATCTTCCACACTGTAAAATAGCAACACATAGTTGAAAGCATGTTTAATAAATAGTTACATTAATATTTACTTAACTATGATCCAACAAAATGTATTTCTTGATACTTTTCTTTCCTAAGAAATGTGATTCTGCATCAGTGATGTGTGGAATGTCTCACTTCAGTTTGAAGCAGTCAGAACTCAGACTGTACCCAAATCTTTCTGTTGCCCAATATACTGATGCATGTGTCCTAAGATTGATTTCTAGGTGTTACAGAGCAGTCTCTGTTACTTGAATGTTACAGTTATTTGGATGCTATAGTAGGTGCTGTATAGCTACCCATCTTCTATAGAAACTCTTTCCTATCATGCAATAGGATAATTCAGTAAGAAAAGAAGATCTGAAAATGTATTTGTATTTGCTAAACTTCTATTGCTGTGCCCAAGTTGAGCCCTCCCAGACAGACGCCTGGAATCCAGTCAAGTCCAGAATGCAAAAGCAGGGTTTATTCTTTCCAGCCAGGCTGGGAGCTCAGATACTACATACGGCACAGCACAGTAGGGAGAGCTCCTGTTCCTAATTTGTGGTTGACATATATAGGTATCAACTGAAAACCAGGTTTACTCAGGGTCAAAGGGGCTGGTTTTGCTAGATACAGGGGGTGGGCTACTTCTGCACACACTCTTTCCCTGTAAGCAGCTACTTTTGCTTTTGTGCATGCCCTGCCTCCCCATCCTCCCCCGAGCAGTTACCTCTGCTTCTGTCTGGACCACAAAGCTGGGTGTCAACAAGTGGCTAGATACTAGGAGTACTTCATGGTTTACACTTTTGCAGAGGTTCATGGTCTTGAACCCAGGGCTTTAACTAACTCCTGATCAAGCAATGTTTCTTAAACTTTTCCATGTCCTTACACTATAGCACACAGAGTACCTGTCCTGTCCTATGATCGTGTGTCACACTGTTAGATGCACACGTTCTTAAAGATTTTTTCTTAAACAAGTCTAAGAAGTGTTAAGCAGAAACAGAGTTTATCAGGAGCAAAGGTCTCTGGGTTATCACACCACTACGCAATCCTACTTGTGAGACCTTTAGTCTCCCAGGCGACAACTGGAGAACGACCAAACACGGGTGAAGGACCACTTCTACTACTTATAATGGAACCTACTGCTTTCGCTGTAGATCATATTTGAAATATTAGAAAAGTCAAGAGCGGCTGGATCTTTTCTTCACTGTTACCTGGAAGGAGGGTGAAAGATCAGGTTTTATCTCATCCCCAGGGTCTTATCTCTGCCGCGCCAGCTGGGTCGCTCTGCTGTGATCGCTGCCTCACAGATAGGATTCTTTGGTTTACAGCAGGTAATCCTCACAAGTTCTTGGGTTGGTTGAAATGCTGTGTTTCCGGAAAAGTCTCAGCTTTACAAAAATGTCAGGAGTGAGGCTAGGCAAAGGGAAGCCCCACAGGTTACAGAGGGCGCATTGTTGTCAGGAAAGATTCTGCACCATTTGTTCTTCTCCATCTTTGTGAAATATGGCTGTCTGGGGTGTTGTCAAAGCGGTCTCTGTGTGTCTCGGTTTTCTCTCGGTTCTGTTGACATCTGTGTTCCTCTTGGCCATGGACATTTTGATGTGAAACAAAACTATTATGAGGACAAATCCACAGTAGACAGCACGCTAAGGAAGGTGAAAGACTGCCGGCGGTGGTGGCGCACGCCTTTAATCCCAGCACTTGGGAGGCAGAGGCAGGCGGATCTCTGTGAGTTCAAGACCAGCCTGGTCTACAAGAGCTAGTTCCAGTACAGGCTCCAAAACCACAGAGAAACCCTGTCTTGAAAAACCAAAGAAAGGTGAAAGACCATCATAAAACTGTCACTGAACCCAGCTTCCTCCTCAAATATTGATAAAACATGACACAACTTTAATAATTTTGTTGCAGCAGGATCCAGTAAATTGTTTTCTGTCAAAGTTGCATGATAAGCACATAAAACAGGGTCTCACAAATTAAACTGACTACATGATGTACATATTAACAATAATACCTTATTTAAAAGAATTGACAAGGATCCATACATAGGGGAAAAAATGAATGGCACTGCAATTGGTTATGTAAAGACTCTTTAAGAAGAACAAAAGGAAAGCCTAATGCTAAATCTACACACAAATAAAATATGTGTGTAATCATCAAGTTCATTAACCATATTCTACCAAACGTCATTAGTGATTAAATTATAAGTCACATATACTTTTAAAAGTTTTTTGAATATTATCACAAACTTAAATGCCAGAAAAGTGGTATTTTCTTTAACACGAACAACTACTACATTTAAAAATATAGTAGTACTAATTTTGTGATAATGCGTTGTTCCTCTGCTTTCTCGTTTTGACAGGTAGCTTCCAAATGCTTTGAAGTTTGATTCTCTCTGAGCCCCACCAGCCTATTTCTTGCAAATAGCCACTGCCGTTTGTTCATGAATAAGGTATGTTCCCGTTGCCTTGATGCTTTGGCAGACAGCGAATGTCAGGCCAGCCACATTTGGGTTTCAGGAGGATCCCTGGCAGAATGTTTACAGTTCTGTTTGGGTGCAGAATGTAGATAGGCAACGGAGAGGATGAAGGAGCACCCTACGGTAGGGTGGTAGGGAGCAGGAGAACGAGAATAAGTACACATGGTTCTGCTTAGATAAGATAATAATATGTTAATCACCCAGGGAGGAAATTACAAAACAGAAGAATTAGAAAGGGAGGTGGGGAAAGCAGTCTCTTTGATATTCTCTGCCTCTAGTGGGATTTTAGGAGCAACAGTGGGGAGAAGGACATAGAAAACCAGCTTGGTGAGGCAAGCAAAAAATATTTGTTTCTCGTTAATGGGCAGAATTATCTGTTCTGGTGGCATGCTTTCTTTGTACTTTGATCTTTTTGTGCTGCTACGTAAGCTCCTGCTTTATGACATTGTCCCAGTGGCAGAATCAGGACACGCAGAAAACACAGTAATCATACCTGGCTGTTGCTGAGAACCGAGTGCTCCACCGCGATTCTTCACCTGCAAGAGGAAGGAAAATGGGTTGCAATCGGAACTGTGGGCTCATCACCGGAGCTGTCATTGGAGCAGTCCTGGCTGTGTTTGGGGGCGTTCTCATGCCAGTAGGAGACATGCTTATTGAGAAGACCATCAAAAAGGTACAGGCGACCGAGAAAACCTGCTGGGCTTTTGCTTGTTCTATCATGTCTCTGTGGATGTTGTTCTGGATGCTGGCTTTGTGTTACCTGGCCATTTTGTGCATTGGGTAGGAAGGTGATGAGATCCGCTACAGCCCCACATGATGAAGTATGCCTTGTGAAACATCACAACGGAATGCAAAATCAACCTCCCGAAACTCTTATGAGTATAGTGAAAATTGGATATGAATGTTTTTCTAAGTTTATAGAAAATTTTGATAAAACTTTAGGTAACAGTCATGTGGTTTAGTAGAAATAAATATCTTAATGTTTGGAGAGTACACTGGCATGCTTTTGAATAGAAATAGTATATTTTTTAAGAATATTATTATAATAGAAGTTGCATTTTCATTAACAATGAGAAAATGTGTGTATCCATGTGGGTGTACATGTTTAAAAGTTTTTATTATTGAATTAGGACCCCTGGAAAACTCCTCTTTTAAATAGGGAGAATAGTCATTACTAATACATAGAATCAGTGTGTACTCACATGAGGATCTGGTTCTCTCAAAAGTTCAGGGAAAATGTTATTATATAGGGCACATTTTGTCATACATCAATAAGTTGGAGTTTTAGCTCAGATTGGAATCATTTAAGAAGATGGATATATTCATCGTCATCTCTCACCCTAGTTTGTTTTACTTAGGTTCACATTCAAAGGAAGTTTAATGAATTGAAGATTTCCCATGTATAACATGGGGAAGCCCATCTACTGTCATCCTGCAGGATAGCTGGAAATTCAAGTGGTGTAAGCAGTTTGGAAATAGTGGTCACAAATGAAATAAAGCTCTCTCCATCATAGTGAAAGGCAGGGAAAGGACTGTTGCACCTGTCCTGCCCAGAGGTACCCGTGTTCAGTTGAGAAACTGTCAACTAACGGTGGCCAAGAGCCATAGCCAGGAGCATTGACCTCAGGTCCTAGACTGGTTTGATCCTAGCAACCTAGATAGACAGTAACTGTACTGCAGCAAGGAGAGTCAAACAAATTAATGTTAATTTCCACTGGAATTTCAATTACTACCAAAACCTTTAGTTTCTCATCCATTCTTTAATTTTTGGCACGGTGGCAATCCTTGAGATATCAGCAAATTTCATGTCTATTCATAGGAGCATTGGCTTAATGGAATTAACATAAAAATGAACTTCAATTATCGTTATTCACAAATAGATGTTACTACTATGGGATTTTGCTTTCTTGTCGTTACAACTGCTAAATCTGTAAGGTGAAAGATTCTCTCCCACTGAGTACCTTTACTGCCATCTCAGTGTGCAGAGTGTTGAAAGTAAGAATTCCTACACCACACACACACACACACACACAGTTGCTTGATAACTAATCGATGATCATCTCTTCTTACATTTCTCCAGCTGTTTACATTTAATAAAATGCATGCTATATTTTACAATACAAGTATTGAAATATACATGCTATGTACAAATTATACGTAATTTTTTTATTGAACCATAGCCCCTTCAATGGCCTCTCCAGTTTTGCTTGGTAGTATTATTGATGTAGAATTACAAAGAAGGGTGTGGGCGGGAGAGGAGATGGAACTGCCACTGCTCTGGCTCTTTCTCTTTGGCCCCTTGTGGTTTCAACCTGGATCATTGCAGAGCATCACCTGTGTCAACACACGGCCCGGAACTATCTTGTGAACAAAAAGTCACAATCTCCCAGGAAACAGCATTATAGACTAACATGGACAATGGCTGAATAGTTAATCTTTTCTTTATGTAGCACAATTAAATCACATAACCTTTCTTGAGTGATACATGAAAGCTAACACCATTTTATATTAAATCTTTAATAATTTGCTCAGAGATCACAAAGAAAACTTACGAAAAGAGAGTTTTATTTTATTTATAGAATGAATAATTGGGAGCGAGCAAAATAAAACTTTTTATCAACCAGTATAAGAAATATCTAAGAAAATGTGTGTCTTGTGAAAGAAAATGGACAAAGCTTTGAAAATATAGGGCTAAATTACGTATAATATGAAAAATAAATGTTATGTAGGAAGAAAAATAAATTATTCATGCAGATTGAAAAAGACACAATGAAATTTTATTTGATTTTGAAGAAGTATTTAATTTGAAAAGACTGTAGAGGATTGTGTTGCAATTTTCAAAAGGACTGATTAACAGCAAGAGAAAGCTGCGGGGTGCAGCTGAGTGCACTTAATAAGGAACAGGTCAAGGTCTCTGTGGAATGCAAGCTAGGAAGGCTAGAAAATCAGGTAGTGGACAGCTCCAGGAAACAGTGCCTTCAGATACAATAGGCACAGGCACATATGACCTCACAGAGACTGGCAGCGTCAGAAGACTGCAAACGCTCAAAATAGACAAAACCGCAGCCCAGAGAGGAGGGAATGGACACAAAGTCCCATCCCTTACCCAAAAGCTATTTACAATTGGTTTCTGCTGGGGAAGAAAATAAAAATCACTCTTCTCCAATGGAGTTCACCGAGTATTTAAACTACACACCAGGATAGGTTCCATGCCAACAAGTAGTTGGCCAAGACAAAATGGACTCAGTGTTTCATTGTGCACTTTTTGTTTGGTTTGGTTTGGTTTAGGTTTTCTGTTTGGTTTGTCTTATTGGTTTTATTTTGTTTCTTTGAGAGAGAGAGAGACAGAGACTGAGAGAGAGAGAGACAGAGAGAGAATATGAAGTTGAATCCACAGGGTGGGGGATAGGAGGGAAGGCTCTGAGAGAAGTTGGAATTAGAGGAGAGGAAAACAATCAAAATATATCGTATAATATTAATATATAGAGAATATCGCAGGATTAATAGAATAATAAGAGAGTTGGGAATAACGCAATATACTTAGATTTGTGAAGTTTTTTTTTTTATTTTATTTTTTTGGTTTTTCGAGACAGGGTTTCTCTGTGGTTTTGGAGCCTGTCCTGGAACTAGCTCTTGTAGACCACCAGGCTGGTCTCGAACTCACAGAGATCCGCCTGCCTCTGCCTCCCGAGTGCTGGGATTAAAGGCGTGCACCACCACCGCCCGGCTAGATTTGTGAAGTTTTAAACATTATGAAAAAAAATAACTAATTGGTGATGTAAAAAGCAGTTGGTATATTATTTTCAGAATAATATAAGAAACACAAATGACTAAGAGTATTACTAAGAGCTTCTCGTACAAAATTGATTTAACTTTCATAAATAAACCTGTGGAGATAGATGATAGATAGATAGATAGATAGATAGATAGATAGATAGATAGATAGATAGATGATAGACAGACAGAGTGATAGATAAAATTTGATCTATTTTTACAATCTTCTAAATCAACATTCCATCTTAAGTGGTAGATAGGAAAAATTAGAGACTAAATGGTATAACCTTGAATACTATGACCCTAGAATGAATGTGTTTGGGAACTGATAACATGAAATCTTCAAAAGAACAAGGATTGTGAGACAGAACATCTACACATGTGAGATTAAAATTACTTTTATAAACATGTCTTTATTTACAGTCTCATTATATTGCCAAAGGACTAAAATAGTAATGCTTTATAAAAATTGGTGGAGTCCTAGATACATTCTTATTTTCAATAGGAGGACTAAGTCAGGAGAGAGATGAATAAATGTGACATTCCATAACATGCCCACCTAATTTGTTGATGGAAATAGATACCCAAAGAAGTGAAAGGCACAGAAGTTTTATAAGTGGCTTGATGTGAACATCAGTCTGTATTCAAAGGTCAGAGTTCTAACAGATTTGATGATTGCTGCGAGGTTACAGATAAAACTAAACAAACACATTGCCTTCTAAGGGTTGAGTGTCCAGAGAAGCAGGATTGCTTACGACAGACCTTTGCATAGTCAAAAGCAAGGAGAAAGAAAAAAGGAAAAGAAGCTGGGTTTTATGAAGAAACAGGAATAGGGAGTATAATTTCTTAGAAGTTAAGAGGAAAACGGATATAAAGGGAAGTTGAAATGAAATGTTTCCTGGCTGATGAACACTGAAAAGGCAGTGGCTGGGACTGTGCAGACAGCTCTCCTGGTGATGTATTTGCCAAGCAGACATGAGAACCTGAGCTCAAGGCTCAAACCCTTGTAAAATCCCTGCCATGGTAGCTTGTACTTATGATCTCAGCCATGGAAAGACAGAGCCAGATGTCTGGGCAGTTCTGGCCAGCAGTCTAGCCTGAGCTCCAGGTCAAAGAATGATTTCACCTCACAAAAGAGTGGAGGGTTCCTGAAGACTGAAAATTGAGATTGATTTTAGGAAACCACATGCCAGAGCTCACTATTGTGAAATGAGAGATATATGTGGAATCTTTCACAAAAGGAGATGGGGCAATATAGTACCCAGGGTCAAAAGGAGATTGCACAAAGCTGGGAATGGAGGGAGAATGGAATATACCAGGATGATTTATTAAACTGATAAATTATGGACAATAGTCTAGTCTATATTTGCATAATATATGGTTGTAGTATTCCTGGAAATTATGAAGTAATTCACATCTTTTCATGGTACATAAAAGCCCAGTAAAAATGTCTTTAACTACTTTATATGTAAGGACTATTCTCCTATACAATGGCATGAGATTAAGTAACAGTAGAATAACTAAGTTAAAATAACAGCATATATACCACACATACCTCCATAGAACTATAAACGGTGGCTCACAATCAATGATTTAGAAACAGAATTCAGCAAATGTGAGTTTCTTTTCCTTTTCATGGTCAATATCATGTAGTTCACTTTCCAACTGGGATAAAATCTCTCATTCTAGCTTCTTACATAAATTCTGAAAGGCTAATTTTTGAACCTCTGAAATATTAAATCTTAATGCTTTAATATACATCAATACATTTTATTCCATATTGAATTGATTATATCCTA
The DNA here is from genome assembly GCA_963919715.1 of Microtus obscurus. Classification (NCBI taxonomy): domain Eukaryota; kingdom Metazoa; phylum Chordata; class Mammalia; order Rodentia; family Cricetidae; genus Microtus; species Microtus obscurus. Next base: position 4,350,527 of record CAWTZC010000288.1, on the reverse strand, counting down.
ATACTAAAGCCATTTGTTCTTTTTAGCATCACTGTCACCAATAATCTATTGAATTCTCTTTAACTTTGTAGATATAACACACATATATTAGAAATTTTATTAGTTTATGTTAATTGTGTGCATACTAATGAGTTTCTTTATGATATTTTCCTACATATGTAGAATGTATTTTGATCATAGTAACAACCCCTTATGGTCTTATTTGTCCCCTCTCAATGATATCTTTTCTCAAACACTATTCCTACCTGATTTTTTTTCATTACTAGTAATAAGATGAGTTCAATTTGTGTTGTTCACATGAGGACAGGTGGGATTCAATGACTTCCCCCCATTCCCAATGAAATTCTGTGGGTCCATCCTTGGACACAGAATGTTCAGCCACTAAGACGTCTGATGAGTTCTTGAGTAAAGCATCCATACTGTGGCTGGGAGATAGCATGTCACCATGCTGCTTCCCTTCCTCCAGTTCCTACACGCCTTCAGCCCCTTCTTCATGGATGCTTCTGAGATTTCCAGGGAGCAATGTGACAGAGATGCCTCTTTCAAGGCTGAGCCAGCACTGAGCACTCACTTACACTTGCCGCTTTTACCAGTCATGAATCTCTGTAATAACCAGCACCCACTGCAAAAACGAGCTTCTCTGAACAAAGCACTGCTTGATGCTCGTCTATGAGCATGGAGGTGAATATTAAGAAGACAGTGGAAGGGTGCAAGTTCACTCAGCAAAACAAAACCGGTTTTTAATGCCTACGACTTGCACAGCCATGAGCATTTGACAAGATTTACTGTAGGAGAACAGAATTCCTTCCTGGGGAGTGGAGCTTCAAATCTGCACAGAATGAGGCTGGTCACTCCCACCACGGCCATCATACTGCTGAACATGCTGTCCTGCTTAGAACAGTACAGGGTCGATGGGAAGTGTGGTGACAATGACAAACATCTGACTTTGAAGGAAGTGTTTCATGCAGAAGACGTAAAAATCATCACTGATTAAGTAACAGAAAAAGAAATGTCACTTAGTATTGTAACTGTCACATGACGGCATTAGGCAGTGAAGAGCTGACCGCAGACTTTGAGCAGCATTGGAAGGAATGATGGGAGTTTTGCTCTAACAAGTGGAGTCTGTCTCCACAGGACTAGCAGTGAGCACATGCTGGGTGGCTTCTGTGTGTTTATGCCATTCAGCCCACACTTCTTAGCTGCTATAATTTGTGAGGTGAAGACAAACCATGTTCAAATGTCATCCATATGTTTTGCTTCTAAATGTTCTTAGTTCATATGACTCAACATATCTAATCTTTACCTTATGAGGAAACTAAGATATAAATAACTGAAATAATCCGTCTGGATCCACACAGATTTCTAGTATCTAGTTTCTACTATGGTGTCTAGTTTCACTGTGTACTGAGTGTTCTACCTATGACTCTCAGTTTTCACGGGCTCTTTGGGCATTAAGGCATTTTCTTTAAATTCCTGTGCTTCCTCTACTCCAATACAGAAAAATTAAGTTATCTTAATTATTACTTTGCCAGTCATGTGAGTGTGACACATACTTTCCTGGCGTTGCCATTCCATTACAAGAATACTCACCTACATAACTATCAAAATTAGTGTGTACATCTCTGTCTTTGAATGACAGCTCTCTTTCTACCCCGCCTCCCAGCCACAGTCCAGTGGCTGCTCTGTTCACAGAACAAAACAAAACGTACACTCAGAAACCATTTCAAGTTCGGAAGAGTAGAGTGACTTATTTTCACTAAAGACTGAAATGAATCTGTACTTTTAGTTATACAAGATCACTAATAGCTGTTATGTTGGGCCTTATGACCTGCTGATGCTTGTGTGTGTGAGGGTGTTTTTTTTTCATAGTGTTCTGACATACTTCTGACATAGTTGAATCAATACAGATTTTAGCTTTGACATTCACAAACACCTTTACTTTAAGAAAAGCAAGTATTCTTAGTTTTGTAAGTCTGCCCTAATACTGGGCTAGTGTGGAAGTCTACATTTTGGCAGCGTATCTTGTTTTTAAGGATACTCTAACAGAAAAGCACGGGAAATCTGAACATCACGTGAGCAGCGCACCTGCCTACACCACTACCGAGCAGCTCTCGTTCAAGTGTGCTTGGGGCACACCACTACAGTTTCAAACCCATCCTAGCCTGCTGCCTCCTTCGGCTCTCTGAACTCCCATTATCCTCTGCATGAAGCAATATGATTCCCAAAGACATGAAACTTGATTGCACATCCACCATCTTTGAGCAGAACATGACCAGGGTGTGTGTGTGTGTGTGTGTGTGTGTGTGTGTGTGTTAGGGAAATTTAGTAACAGTATGACGCAACAGAGGAATGGTGGAAGGGTCAGTGATGCGGATTTCCTCAGCCACTATGATACTGCTTGCCTGGGCTGCACTTGTGACAGCCACCTGCTTTCTCAGAGGTTCAACCTCAAATGCACGCTACTGCTTCTTACCCTTTCCTGACCCCGTCATTCAGTGAACTGGTATTTCCAGGTGAGGACAGTTCCAGTAGGCTAAATTTTGTGAAATATGTTCCTTCCTTTTCTCGTTACAAACTCTTGGACCTAGGCAATCTTTTCAAATCACTTAACTGGAATTTCTACCAGCTACAAACTCTCTTTGTTTGCACTAGTTACTATGACTTTGCGGACTTCCTGTTCAGAGAGTGACTGCCCTGGACAGCAGCTGGGCTAGCATCTATGGTAACTCTCTTACCGAGCAGACAATGAGATGGGCCCTCAGGGGCTTTGTGGCTTTCCACTTGGTCTCAAATCTAAACAGGAGGCAGCTCGTAACAGTCTCAGTTCCTTTGCTGTATATTTTCTTCTTGTGTATTTCCACCACAACTCATATACCTGATTTCTAATGTGTATCATGCCACACACAGACCAACAGACAGGCATGCATGCATGCATGCAGACACGCGCACACACACACACACACACACATACACTATTCGTCCTTCATCTTGTTCTTTTCTTTGAAAATTAGTAGTACAATGATAAATTAAACAGTTATATCTTTTGGAAACAAAATCAGGCATTCCTGCAAACATATAGTGGTTTCCAGGGGTCATGTTGAATGGGATTCCAAAGAAGAAAATTTATACTTATGTAATTCATCATGAGCATTTATGGTCTCCATTTAACAAGATTAGTCCCAATCCCTTGAATTGCCCAACTTGCCAGAAGGATGGGTTTTGGTGCTGTTGCTGTGTAAAACTCCCAATAATACTTAAATTTTCTCTCAGCATTTGTCCTTTGTGGCTCACCAACACTGCTCTTCAAGGCTAGAAGACTACACCTGGCAAAGCGTCTTCGTTGTGGTAATTTTTAGAATTAGCTTAATTTCCTGTTTTGTTGACTAAGGAAATGTTGCCACAGGTTCACTTGAAAGCTTCCTTTAGAAAGAGACAAGGATGGCTTTGCCATTCTTACACAGAATAAACTTTAACCAAGAGAGGGTGCTTTGTGGGGACAACATTCCTGCTTTAAGTGTGTGCCCAAGTTACACAAGTTCTCACAAGTTGTTCCTTTTTTTCTAAGTATAACAAGGTCTTAGAAGTGTCCGTGTTCATTGTAAAGAAACAACCCAAACTTGTTTTATTTTCCACAGGAAGTTGTCCTTAAAGAAGGAACAATTGCTTACAAAAACTGGGTTAAAACAGGCACCACTGTGTACAGACAGTTTTGGATCTTTGATGTGCAGAATCCAGATGATGTGGCAACGAACAGTGACAAAATCAAAGTGAAACAGAGAGGTCCTTACACATACAGGTGAGCGAGTTCTTGAGACTGAGTAGTGTTCTCACCTCATTTCTGAGAATTTTCCTCCCAAGGAGCTCCATTGTATCGAAATGCATTTGCTTTCTTGCCATTAGCTTACTTTTTACCTTACCTGTAAATGGATCTTTTATCTATAGGTTTAACAACTCCTCGTGTTGCTATACATATATGGCATTCAGATGTTACCAGATTTTGGTTGTGCAGAAAAGAAGTATAGAATTTATTATCAACTTTAAGCAATTAAATAACTGTCCTCAACAACTGACAGATGTTTTCTTTGACATTTTTGCCATGTTTCTAACTTCATAGTAAGCATGTTGAAAGTTTTAAGTATACAAGATGAACATTGTAAAATGAAATAAGAATCTTACAACTGTGATTGCCAAGGCGTGGCTCTAGGCCTGGGACAATGGTAATAAAACCAACCTCTACGCGAAGGGAGTCAAAGACTCTGCCTGTAGGTTTTAAACTCCTCTGTGTGTTTCAGATACAGACTCTACTTTGAGAACTACAAGCTAAAATGATTTTGCATAATGGTAGTTCCTGTAAGTGCTGAGGTCATCTAGGTGTTGAGATTTACATAGCAATTTAAACCTATTTTCTCATTATCTTAAGTGTGCTAATGGTTGATTTACTAAGATTATAAATAGAATCTTAAATGAATGAGTCTAGGAGAGATAATCAGTCAGAAACTATCACTGTATGAAGAAGAAAACAAAACAGACAGTCAAAAGGGAAGATATTTGTCCACATTCACAGATATAGGGACTGATAATCATTATCTGCATACATGTTCTTCTATTAAAATCATAGATCCTCTTCTTTTTAACTCTCAAAGCTGTCAAAGGCACTGAAAAAACTAACCTAGCTGTGAATTAGGAATAACTTTATTTTCCAATGAGAACACTGTTGAGCATTTTGTATCATTCTTCATGAATTTATGTGATTTCCTCTCAAGGAGAAGCACAACTACTTAAGTGTTCTAGGAGACCGCTAGTTTGTTCCCGGCTGATCAGCCCCGAAATAATCACACAGAAACCATATTATTTGCAATACTGATTGGTCAATAGCTTAAGCGTATTTCTGACTAACTCTTATATCCTAACCTAACCCATCTCCATTAATCTGTGTATCACCATGTGGCTGTGGCTTGCTGGGTAAAGTTCTGTTCTGAGTGTCTATCTCCAGAGCTACATGGCTACTCACTGACTGTGCCTTCTTTATCCCAACATTCAGTTTAGTTTTCCCTGCCTAGCTAAGTTCTGCCTTGCTATGGGCCAACCAGTTTCTTAATTCATTAACCAATAAAAGCAACACAAATACAGAAGGACTTTCCACGCCACTTATGTAACATGATTAAATTATATCCATATTATTGTATTCCTAATTATCTTTATAATCCAAAGTTGTAGTTCCTAAGCATTTTGTACATTATGTCATTGTCCACTTTTTTTTATCCCTTTTAAAGCATGTTTCTGGATTAACATCTGACACTCTAAATTATGAAGAAAAAGCAGTAGTTGTTGTGAAGGTCATGCCTACTATACCAACATGGGCTAACATGCTTTAATAGTTTTCTCTTTAGTGAAAATATCACCAATTGGTATAGGATGTGTTGCTTTCATTGGCTGAATAAAGAGACTATGTTGACCTTTTGATAGGGCAGAAATTTAGGTAGATGGGAAAGACAGAACTGGATGCTGGGAAGAAGAGCAGAGTCAAGCAGACGCTATGCTTCTCCTGCCCAAAATAGACAATGGTTAGACTCATGCCAGTAAGTCAGGACCTCGTGGTGAACACAGATTTAATAGAAATAGGTTAATCAAGATGTGAGAGTTAGTCAGTAAGAGGCTGGAGCTAATGGGCCAGGCAGTAATTTAATTAATACAATTTCTGTGTCGTTATTTCGGGGTTAAGCTAGCCAGTCGGTGGGACGCAGCCCGTCCCCCTTACTACAACCAATTCACAATTTGACCAAAGAAGATTGTTTTTATAACTACAAAGAAAATATTTTTATATTATAGTACTTATTAGGAAACTATGAATATCTAATTTCTAAGAAATGTGATGATATCTATATTTGTATGTATGGTATCTAAGTTTGTATCTATGAAATCTGTAATCCATGATAAGATTAGAAATAAAGTCTAAAATATATGCCTAAAATGACCAAGTGTGAGAAGAGAATAGATAATAGAATTTAAGAAATTTTCATATCATTTTTGTTGGTGTTGTTTAAAGATAATGATTCTCTGTTTGGTGTTTTTTTTTTAATTTTTATTTGTTTAGCAATAATGATTTTCACCTTTAAGGATTTTGTGGGTCTACAAAGAAGTGTAATCATAGCAATTAAGCCTAGTTATGTTCTCCTAGAAAGCATATGTGTGTCTATCCTATAGTCTAGCTCCTACATATAACTTAAAGGGGATAAATTAGGTACATCTTTTTTGTTTGTCAGCAACAGTGAAGGTTGGCAAGGAGTAGGATTTATAGATACAATTTACAGACAGCAAGCTCTGCTTTGTATGTCAATTTCAAATTGGCCTTGATGAAGTGTGAGCCATCTTGTCTCATGACATCAACAAAACGGAATTTCTTTAGCTTAGCTTGCTTAGGATCTTTAAAATAAGTGGAGGATAATCAACTGCTTTAAAAAAATGTTACTATTTCGAAGGTTTTCTATATTTCAGGTGAAATCATGCCTGGCTCTGAATTCATTTTAAATTGAGGCTGTAGGAAAATATGCCTACTAAAACAGAACTACTGGTTGATTTGTCAAAGGAGTGCTAGAATAATGGTGAAGCATTGATTGATAATATATGACATAGTCAAAGCACAAAATTACCTGGTTTAATATCATAATTATACACCAACCTACGGTGATTCTGATTACTATAGTCCCTTTGGTTATTTTAAATTTATCTTTGCTTTAGTAAGTATACTAATGAAGGCATCAAGTAAACATCTTTGGTAACTTATTTCCCTTAATCTTATAACTAATACATTCCAAGGTCTCCTTTTTATTTGAAGAAGAGAGTGATTATGTTCTTTCAGAAGAACTTTTCTAAGAGGAAACCATATTTTACTGATTTTTCTCTTACTGAGTGCCATCTACTGGTTTGAGGTTGTAAGTATTACTTAAGGGAAAAAATATCCAAAATTATTCAGGTTTTGTTTCACTTAGTCATAACTGCATCAAAGTTCCTACAATTGCTGTAGGCTTGCTTGAATTATTATTAACATGTACCTTAATTTTAAAATAATTATTTTAGGGCAAAATATTTAGTGCCTTGAGATGTTTCAGATTTTCTTAGGTTGCTTAAGTATCTCACTCAACAGAGAATAAACAATAAAGGTATTACTATTTAAAATAGGTTCCTATTTTTACTTAAACCACGTTCAGAAGTAATATGGCCATTACCTTGCTTATTCATGGAGAAGCTAGAGTCAAGTGTGATGGTTTATCTTTGTAACTACAGCACTGGAAAGGTATGCATATAGATAATTTATGTCCTTCCCGTCCTACATAGTTCAAGGCCAACCTGAGCTGAAACATGCCAAGAAGTAAAAAACAAAAACAAAAATACCAAAAATACCCAAAGTCAAATGTGCATGGAGACCCTTAATTTGTATTGCACAGGAATTCACATTTCATATCAAACATGTAGGCTCATGATTGCTTCAGTCTATACAGTAGTTATAACTCTCCTCATATACTTGACATCCAGATATAGAAAAGTGTTCTGGGGATGTCTGTCTTATTATACTTTAATGGATAGCTTGTACCAACAAAGTGATTTTTTTTCTACAAAACATTATCTTTTAAGACAGTCATAAAAATATTGCAATTGTTGAGCCAAGATATTAGAAATAAGAACTCAAGAGATAAAATGAAGGAATAGAATTAGTTCTGGGCCCCTTTAAATAGACTCTGTTGCTCCTTGTTGCTTTCACAAATGAACTTACAGCACGAATGTTGGATAGACTACACACTTTGAGAGGTTTTCTAATATGAAAAATACACTCCTTACCCTCAGAATAAAGACCACTATTTAATAATATAGCACTTTCATTTTTAAAATCTCGTTTGTGCTTTTATTACCACCAGCTGTTTTTCTCTCACTCTATAATTAAACAAAGCTCAAACACTTGAATTTCTCAAATCACATCATCATCATCTTCAGTATTTTGTACTTGCTGCTTTTAGTACTTCTTATATACA